>OU015525.1:34503036-35915536 GCA_907165065.1 Caprimulgus europaeus
CTTCTTGTTTTAGAGATGTAACATGTAATGCCAGCATGAAATTATTCTAGTCCATGTATGCTTTAGTTTACTGCCAGGTGTAGAAGCCTCATAGCAATCGTAGTGACGTGCACATGTTAACACTTCCCTTTTTCTATGTGCGTGAAGAAGTCTCTTTAGATTGCAGCTCTATCATAGCATGTATGTGAGGTATTGCAGGGCTTTGGTTTGCAGGCTGCTGTGCTAAGGCAGTGCCAGATTCCATATGTTCTCTGTGTGTGGGGAGGTGTGTGCATGTGTGAAGACACTTGCTCAGGTGGTCATCAGACTTGCCACTGGAAGATGAGTCACAAATATAGGATGTTTCTATCATGTAGCACCCTGATGGGGAACTGGAGAACTGAAGGTACAGTTCCTATCTAAGAATGGTACAATTATGTCTGGTTCTTTATGTGGTTAAATGAAATCATTAAACCAACAACAGTAAAAGATTAAAATGGAAAAGGTGGTAAATACAGACAGTTCCTTGAGTGGCTGAGCTAATGAATTCTACTTGTTTATGGATCTGTGTTTTGTGGTGGATGCCTTAGTGTTTAATAAGGTAGAAACATTTCCTGCAGTTCAGGCATTCGTAATGGCTCTTTGCACTGTGGATTATCCAGAGTCTAATCAGAGCAAAGTTCACTTTGAACCCTTTTCCTTAGTGAATGCACTAAGTTGTAATAATCTCTTAAGAAGCTTTTTTAACTTTAATTGCATGGATATGGATACTGTACTGATACTTCACAGTCAACAGCTCATCTCTTGCATCTAGTAGAAACAAATTGACATGGGAAGAGATTATGAAGAATAACTGCAAATTGCCATTTGAAAACTGTAACATGAGAGAGCAAATAATAAAAATAGATTTATTTTGTGAAGTAAACCAATAATTTCATTAGTAGTTTAAATAATAGTGAGTGATAACGTAACTCAACCTGGATTTTTTGCAGTAGGAATACCTAAATGGTAATTTATTAGAGATTAGCAATAAATTCTTGCTGTGCCGATTTCCAGTGCGGGGAGGATGATAATCTGTAGAAAACATGAGGATGAAGAGTGAGAAATAACAAAACAAATCATGCTTATTGTGGAGTAATTGCTAGAGGTCCCTAAAAATCAGAAAATGGCCGTGTCCACATGCTAAGGGAAAGGTATAACATCGAAGAAGATCCCAGAGGAAAAATACAGCTGGCATGCAAATAATCTTCTCTGAGGCTTCCTCCCTACTAGGCGTGCTGCTTATCAAGGAAAAACAAGAGATGGGAGACAGTGGAGGCTTGTTTTTCCAACTCTCGTTTCGATCGCAGCATGGCACGAGACTTGATGTGTTGTCTATGAGTGATCCTGGGTTGACACCTCGCACCCCTTAGACAAATACCCCCCCTTTGTGTGGACCTTGAATTACAACAAAACAAAATGAACAAAAACATAACTCCAGACCACTGACCCCCCTCCTTCCCCCTTAATGAGCATGCACTCCAAGTTTTGGTAATTTCTACCTTAAAAGGGGAATGGGAGTGCCTTTTGCCAATCACCATAAAGGTATGGCTAGAGTCACTCAAGCTCCACCTTGCTGGTAAAAATAATAGTATAAAGATAGCCCAAAGAAAGGAGGGAATTAGGGAAGATATTGGGGTCAGGGAGGACATAATCACGGACCAGCCAGGGGTGACTCCATCACAGACCTCTGACCCCTGGGACCACCCAACAGGCTGAGCCTCTCTTCTCCCCCTCAATGGGATGCCTTTGGGTAAGATTTATACTGCCCCTAGAACTTTCTTAGAGACTTAGAAATCTCCACAGAATTGCTCTCTAACTTAACACCTTTAGTAACTTGTAACCTTAATGCTTGTCTATACTTCTGCAGACAGTAGAGTATCACCAGCAATCCATACAAATCTGTACTATTCCTGTTGCTTTATTATAGTGCTTTTATCCACCTAAAGACTTGCTGCACAATTTCTTACTGGGCTGCTGCCTGATAAGGCCGTGAGAGTCCATAGATCATGACTACATGGTGGATGCAGGGCACTATTGAGTGGATCTGGGATCGGTATATGCAGACTGTTAGTGCCACATCAAACTGTGCCTGTCCATAACCAGCCACACCAACCCCGTGCCCAGTGGGATACCGCTAAATTCTGCAGGTTTAGCCGTGTGAGTCCATAAATTGTGGGTACAGGAGTGCAGAGCACTATCGAGTGAGTCTGCTGTTGTCGGACCCGTAGTGCTCAATTGGGCATCACTCAGGATCTACGCCTGGCTGCCCCCAGCTCCTCCAGTTATCTGAGGGTGAGTTGGAATGCAAGAGGGTTTATTTCCTGCTAAATTGCTTTACCAACCCCTTTCACTCAACAATTATTTATTATAATTTAAAAATATATTCCTTTTGGCGCTGTTCATATTTGGTTTGTCTTTACTTTCTGCAAATAAGATTATCTATAGTTAATAGCAGTTGAACAGGATTAAATGCTTTTAAAGATACAGATTAATGCATTTGAAGGCACATTGGTGATTAACAAATATTTTATTTCTCTGACCTTGCTTCTTGTGTTCATGTCTTCATTAGGGAGAAGAAAACCCATGTTTAACTACATCTTAGTTCACCTGTAGCGACAAATACCAAATAAAATCCTCACAAAGTCAGTTTGTAGTTTTAAGTCAAGTGAGCAGCTTTGAGTAAACTCTTGTTCCCTCTGAACCCTCTGATGTTGTTGGCTAACAAAACTGCAAACTATTTTTCTCATGATTAATAGTGTCTGTTTTTCACTCTATTGAGCATCAGTAACTTTAGGTGTCTAAAAAGTCTAAGTCCTCTAATAAATTAGTTAACGTGAGCCAATAATGCAATTATTTCATATTTCCACAGAGAGTGTGTAGCGTTTTTGTGCAATACTTTTTCCCAAAAAACTGGAAAGAAAGAATTTTGTATATGTAGAGTTCAATTTTGGATCATTTAGGTACTCAAAACTTCCATTAAAGCAGGTTCTCAGTCTTCATTGACTGATAGTGCCTTGATCAATAGTAGGATTTTATTAATACTTAATGACAAATATAAAAAGTCCTGGTGTGGAGAAGGCAGCTACAGTTTTTGTAGATATTGAGTCATTATGTGATTGGATTTCAGGTCGATCAGGGCTTCTTATATAATGTTAGTGATCTACAGATGATGGCTTTGGGAGGACTGAGTAGAATCAGTCTGGTTTTAAAAGCAAGCATTAGAAAATGCCCAAATGCCAGGTCAAAATGTCAAAGTTCCCATTTTTTGTTCTAGTGAAGAACAAAAATATGAGTCAAAACCTCTGTGTTTCTTGCAAGATGCAGGTAAGATTTTGGTTAGTGTTTTCATCACAAACTCATTTTGCAATTCTGGTATCATTTCAGTGTATGACTGAGGAGAATATAATGCTGAAATATTGAAAGGTGGCTGCTTACTTACATTCAACTGATTTGAAAATTCAATTCCTCTTTATGAAGGTAATTTCAGTTGTGGATTCTGTGGTGCCCATACATTAATCTCATGGTATTTCAGTGCTTGGATAGAAAGTTTTATGTTCTAAAAGTGCTGTTTGAAAAGTAATTTGAGTTATTTTACTGGGGAAAATTTTATTTGCTGACAGTCTAAAAATGAGTCAGCTCTATTAAAAAACCAGTCTTGAATATATACATTAAAAGTTGATATTTCATTTTGAGAAAGCCACAATTTAGAGAATTACATATATAAACTCTTTTCAGAAGACCAGGGCCTGGAAGTTGGCTTGCTGTCACCACAAATAAGTAATGAATTTTTTTGTAGACACTTTCACCATTTGCTTATGCAGGCAATTGAGGCCTGTGGTCTGTGAAGTACTCTGAAACCTTTAAAAAATACCCAACCCACTACATAATACAATATAGTCCGATTTCTGTCCCCCTGATTTCTATCTTTCTTTAACATAGAAGGATGGACATGGGTTTCTAGAGACCAAGAAAAGGCCTTAACAAATTTTACTAAACTTTTTATTTAGTTTTTTCTACACTGAATAAAAATTTGCATTGAGAGAGTCAGCAGAAACATGATTTAAGCCTATACAGTACATTAAGGTTTAACATAATGGTATCCTGACTATTTAGGTTGTTTTCTTTCCTAATATTTATATTGGAAATGCTTGAAGTTTTCCTCCAAATAGATTAGAGAGGGTACCTTTTATTCTAACCTGCTGGCATCTCAGTACTTTGTCAGTATGGTCTCTATCACCTGCTCTATTCCAGGTCTGCCAAGAACATTTCTTTCTTTAGGACCTAATCTTGACCACACAACACGTTTGCAGCTTTGCATAAAATAGTTTGCCTGCTTTCTAGCTGCACTGATGTTCAGCCACAGGTCAGATTGCGCCAATAAAATAGTGGAGATTTTCGGTATTTTTATTTTCTTCCTAGCATCAAGTCCATTCCTTTCTTAGTCTGCTGTGGAGTTGGGATGAAATGCTAGAGTGCTAGATACTTTTTTGAAATGAACTCCACAAAAAAGAATAGAGGGAGAAGAGGAGATAGAAAAAGATACAAGTAGCTAGAACAGAAATACCTCCTATCTCACAGCATAATCAAAGAGATTTTTAGCTGTGTCTGAACTACAGTGGTGTATCCTGGTCCCTTGATTGTCCAGATTCAGTGATTATTGGAAGATGCTCCCATTTTGTTTCTCCTGTATGGCTTAAGTTTCCTTTCTGTGCAGTCAAAATTTGGAGGACTTAGACAAGGCTCAAGTCTTGCTGCAGGGTGAAACCACAGGGCAGCTGGAATGTGCACCTAGAACTGCAGTTTTGGAGATACTTTCAGCTACCATGGATAGATGTGTGGGGCTGCAGACTGCTTGGTTATCGAATATACACACAATTTAAAATCCTTTCTTTCAAATGCAATTATTCAGATCAATGCCCACAAGAAGAGAGTGGGAGAAGCAATAAGAGGGATGTGGGGTTTGGTTTTAAGGAAAGAGGATGTTGGGAATGTGTTTGAGGTAGAACAGAAGATAGAACAAATTTAGATTTAAGTACAGTACTGCACATTCAGAGAAAGAGCCCTTAGATTAAAAGCTGAAAGGGGAGAAGTTCTGCAGTTCAGTGAACTGTGTCTTGAGGTATGTATGGGTTTGTGCGGGGTATATTGTTCGTGATGGGGTTGTGAAACTAAAGCGTGCCTCTAAGCTCTCTCATGAGAACTATAACCAGCATGCTCACCAAAGGGCCGAGTTTGGTCCTCCATTTTTTTTTCACTGTAATACCATCCAGATGTAGAAATTAAAAAATAGCTATTTTGAAGATGAAGAAATCATGTTCCTTATTTTCTGAGTGGTAGAGGTGCTCTGTTATAGTTGCATTTGCAGCAAAACTTTGCCTGTAAAAAAAGTTAGTTATTTCCATGACTCATCTTGAAGGAAAAAAATAATTCCCAGTACAACTTATACTTTCTCTCTCAGTTTTTGGGCTCTAAAAAAAGTCCACTTTAGGCAAATAGGTGCTGGGGTCCAAGATGGATTGTTGCTTACTAGTAAGTTGAAGAAGAGATTGGTTTATCCACCACCTCTGAGTATTAGGCTGAGGAACCTAGGCCTGACTATGCAAAAAAAGGCTGCTAAACCTTTCCATGCTTCTGCTTTCCATCCTGCAGGCAATAATGTTTACTCACCCTTGTAAAGTCATTTGAGGTCTTGTATTTATGACAGTGCAAGTAGTAATTAGCAGTAATGCTGAATAGTGAGGAAAAGAAAAAAGCTTAGAAGCACTGTATTTCATTTTTTAAAAAATAATGGATTCTGACTTTATTTGCATAGCCAAATGATTTATTTCTGTACATACTGTCTGCCAGAGATCCCTGTAAAATATTATCAAGTAATGAAATCTAAACACACTATGGATTATTGTTTTGGTATATATGCAATGTTCAATGTAAAGTGGTTTCATGCAGAGAACTGGAATGAGACACAGATGATTCATTTACACATTTATTTACTATCCTGCTTATTCTATCAGACTGAAATGGAGAACAATGCATTTATTTTACAGACATTTGACATAAATTAAACAGATATTTTGATGTTGAACAATTGTACAGACTACAACATGCATATTAATATGTAGCTTGGTGCAGAAATATTTAGCTGATCAGCAAAATCTAGTATGACAAAAATAATAATCACATTTCTTTTTTTATGAAGTTAAAATGCAGCTGATATGGAGACATTGATACGAATACCACTAAATGTGAGAAGTTATTAGTCTAGTGGAATCAGATGGTTAGCTGAAAAAATAAAGCTATTGTCAAACAGTCTTATCTACAAAAACAAATTAAATCAAAATGTTTCTAACAAATACAATGATAATGAAAAAAAGGATGTTTGATGCAATTACCATTGCAAAATGCCCTATTATTCCCCTGCCCCACCCCCAAATACAAACAATGCATGAAGCAAAAGCAGCATATTGTCCCACAAAATGTCTGGGGCATTTTGTAAAGGCAGATGAATGAGATCAGACAAGACTTATCACATATGCTTTTATCTCCTAGCGACAGTTCTTTAAAAGAAAGATATGTTGTTAATACAGCATTTTATGATGAAATGTTGCTAATTCTGTAAAACTGAACAATAGTGAAGACACTACTATCGCGCCAAGAGAACTTCAAAAAATACTGTTGTGCTTTTTTTTGTTTGCAGCATTCAGAGCATTCACAGAGGAATACGAAGTTCATTAAACTCAATAAAACTAATAATAGTCATGCTACCGTATCTATGAAACTAACATAGTAATAACTTATAAACATGAATTAGTACATATTTTTACTCGATATTTACATTGATCTTAAAGCAATAGGCTATGTATTCAACTCTCAGGTTTTCTGTACACTAATCCCTCCATGTTTCATCTTATCAGCATGGCTCCTTTGACTTTTGAAAGAGTTACACAGGTAAAACTCTGCATAACCCTTTGAAAATTTAGAGGTATAAATCCAGAAATCTGCATCCTAGCAGAAGTACCCCTGATTGTCCCCAACGGTGGTATTTTTCTTTTTTTCATTTTGTAATATGTGTTAGAAACTGTTCCTTTTGCCTAAAGCTATAATATATTGCTCCATCCTTCAGTTTTATGCAGGCAGAATTCCCATTGGCTTTCTGCTTAAGGACTTCAAGAACAGGCATAAATGTTTTGTATTCTGAACCTCCACCGAGAGATGCTATCTGAGCAAAACTTAGAGCAAAAAAATCAGTATAAGACATATGTCCTTCACCTTGCAAATGTTAGAAAAGATGAGGAATAGGCTTTTTGTTTCTTGCATTGCCTTTTACAAGACATGTCCTAGACATCAGAGCTACTAAGCACACACAAAACCCTTCTAGCCCACCAATTTAAGTAAATTTCAACTGATGATCCAAATGGAAAGATATCTAGACATGGTAGATCGGCACAAAATACTCAAGCTGGGCTTCTCCTCCATCACTGCTTAGCCATTTGCACAGACATTTGATTTTATTCATACCAGTATGAACTAAGAGTTACTGTGAAGTGAAACAGGGCTACTTGCAGTCACTTCAATCATGCCACTGATTTAACGATTTTGTAGCGAGAGTCAATGCAGGGCTGTCTGTATTGTCTTAATAAAATGTAACAACAACTTTAGAGTACATTGACTATAGAAATATGGAGTACTTAATAGTGTGTCCAAACCACAACTATCCGAGGGTTATAAAGAATTTTTTTTTTAGACTATTCCACCTGGGTTAAGTTGAAGAACACACTGGGGACAATTTCATCTTTAGCTATATATTGCTCTTCTTATGCAATACCACTGCTGACATTGGCAAAATTTGCTTAAGTAAGAGATTTAGCCAAGACTAAATGGACTGGAGGCAATAACCGTGGTAGAGATAGTCTATGTCTACGATAGCAAGTAGTAAAACACAATAGAAGCAGATTTTTTTGAGGAAAGCTGTTTGTGCCACACTGTGTATCAGGGGTACTATTTTGGAGTAGCTCTCGTTTGGTACCAAGGCCTGAGCACTTTGTACTGGGTGCAGCACAGGAGATGCCCTCATGGAACAATTTTACTGGCTCAGCTTCAACTAAAAGTAATCCAGTTTGCATGGGCCAGGATTGCTTTGTGATGTGAACAAAACACGAGAAGCAGGGATAGCTGAGACATTCATGTCAAGAGAGCTCTCCTCTGCTAAGATTTCTACTAAGGTGCCAGTGTAAACATAGCCATAGACCTCCAGATTTAGATGTGTACATTACTCCTGCTGATGTTAAATATGTATTTAAATACTTATTTGAGGTAAAAAATTAACCTAATGAAATTAGTTACCCAGACTGCTCTTAGATTCAGGTTTTACATTAACCACGGGACTACAATCAATGTCTAAGGTAATGACATGTCACCGTTCTGTTTGGTTCATAAGTATAATTAGCATAATCTTATATTTTTGAATTAAATGTTAGCTAATAGCATGTTCTTTAGCTACTTGTAATTAAAAAAGAGCAATAATATTTGTGTGCTACTTCCTTGTTCTACAATGAGATCTATCTGGATTTGTTTTAGGTGTCATAAAAGAAAATTAAATAGCAATCAATAACAATATTGGTCTTTGGTATATAAGGTATCACTGCTGTTTTGGAAGAAACCTTGGTTGCACTAAAGAGTAATACTTCTTAATTATCATAACACAACATTTCAAAAAAGTATTACTTAAACCTGCAACAGAACAATTACAAAGACAAGTATGTTACTCCACCTGCAGATGCCACATGGTGCTTGATTACTGAACAAGAAAACATCACACAATGCAAACAATTTTGTCTCTGCCTTCCAGCCACCTAACCTTTCTTCATTAAGGAAACTGACAGAGTAGTTACATAGGATTTGGCTCCCAGAACACTTGATCTGTTTTAGAATATGAAAGCATTTCAGCTGGAATTTAAACTGAGTACCACAAAGTAATAAAAATGTATTGGACAAGAGCCAAATCTTCACACTTACACTGGCTCCCTTAACAGTGTTTAGCAGTCAACTCCTGTTACAAAAGCTCTTGCAACAGCGTAACTTGCAGGTTGAGGGGGACACTGGAGGAGCTGGAGCATTTTTAAACTAGATAAGATATAAAGCTGTGAGACAGTACGGCTGCAACAATAACAGAGAGAAATGACACTCAGTTCTTATTGCTCTTTGGTTCAAATGCAATAAAGTCCATCTGTCCATTTGCACCAGACGACCACAATGCTTTCCTGATAAACAAGACACACGTGGGTTCCCAAGAAGACAAGGTTAGTGTTTGGAGAGCAATGGGAAGAGATCCAAAGATCAACAAAGATAAGACACACACACAGTTATCTTCCTTTTCAGGAAAATCTTCTGAAAAATTATTACAGATCAGATGTTCAGGTAGCAGGTGAGTGGGTAATAACATCACTGAAAACCTCAGTAGAGACCTGTTGGTTCTAGGATAAAAGTTAAGATGGGGTAGAACTGGAATTAAATCTTTTGCTACTGGCATTTTTACCTCATTAAGTGTGAATAAGGACTGTTTTATGTATGTTTTATTATAGCTCTTGTTTGGATAGTATATTAAAACATGCCTTGTTTACTTACAGTTTTCTGCCTTTCTTCCCTCTTTGCTCTATTTGCATTTCTTGCTTGATCTGTTCTGGCTACTTTGAAAACAACACATTTCTTGCATTTTTTTGCTTTTAAAATATTTTTTGCGTGATCAAAATGTTAAACTTTATTTTCTATCCAAATGATTAAAAAATTATATGAATTAAAAAAAAAAAAGAAGTCAGGTAGGCCCTGGACATTTTTACCAGGCTGACTATATTTGCAATTGGTCTTGAAAAAAGACATCTGGCTTTTGTACTGGACTGTGGTTTAGAGATTAAGTTGAAGGAGTTAAATAAATAATTTGAAGGTAAACCTTGTTTTAAATAGATCTAAGGAAACAGAAGCTCAGTTTACATCTGGGGGAAGAGACCTACTTTTCTTTTAAAAGAATTAGTTGTTTTTCAAGGAATAAAAATATGTTGCCTAGTGTTCCTTGTTAGGAAAACACTCAAGAAGTCAATTGTCATTTTGACTTATGTATGTTATAGGCAAAAATACAGTTTTCTGTACACATTTTTGGTTATATAATATTGTGCTAAAAAGTTCTTCAAGTCAGTTGCTCTAATGTTAGATCAGATATCGCCTCTCTAACATCACTAATGTTGGAATTTTGAGACCAGTTTGGAAGTGAGGACACAGTGCATTAGATTGCTGCATTAGCACAGAGGCTCCTATGTTCTATACAATGAAGCATTAGAAGGCCTTTTGTGTTTTTATTTAAAAAAGAGTATTTTATATAAATTCTGTAGTGCAATAACTTCCTACACCATATTACATTCTTTACATTATATACTTCCTCTGTAAACAGCTTTCCTACATGAACTTCCTCTTTGTGCGATATATTATTCCCCCACCCTAGATTTGGATTACTGTGACTATTTGCTCAAAAACTGTTCTGATTACTCTGTGAACATCTTTTAAATGTGTACATTTGGTTTCATCATTGAAAAGGAATTAAAACTTTGATTCGGGATTCTGCAGTTAGTATAAAATATAAAAAAATAGATTGATTGCAAAGCTATCTCCCTGAAAAATCTTAATTTTCCAGTGATACAAAGATACCCTTTCAGGTGCACAGGGGAGTAACTTCATCTTAAGACTCCTTAAATTGTTATGAAATTCCACAATGGTTGGAGACTGACTCCAGAACTCAAGAACAACCCTCCCCTTACTGTGGTGAATGGGCAGTAAGTCTGAAATGGCTTTGAAGTTTTAGGAAAACAGAAAAATATACTCAGGTAATTTTGCATACTTTGCTACATAGCAATTCACGATGAATGAAGTGATCCTGGACTGCACTTCTTCTGCCTGCTGTACCAGAATGAAAGCTAGTTCCAGTCCTGCAACTGCTCAAGTAAATATTTTGAGCTAAGTATTCAGGAGTGGATCCTGTGTATGCAGTCAAGATTGGAAAAAACCAAAAGTCTAAACCTGTGCTTCTGGAAATAATATTCAGCATAGTCAAAAGTATATAATTAAATTACACAAAAAGCACTTCTAAAGCTTGATCCTTTTGCTTCCAAGATTTCAAAAAAATACATCTGTTAATAAAAAGAATTGCATTTCCTTTGCTTGCACAGTTTCAAAATAAATGTGCTTCTCTGAAAACATTTAAAACATGGCAGTCAATAAGGGCCTGGTCTTCTCGTCTGATTTATGTAGTCAAAGCTCCTGTTGATTTTCATCGAGAGAGAGACTCTTGCCATCCTCATTTATACTGCAATCACTCCCTTTTTCCCTCAGATTTCTATTGGTTTCAGGGGAAGTTCATCTGCACAAGGATTGAAGCTTTGATTTTACCACTCCTGAATTTGTAGTGATTTTAACAGGGTAGAATCAGGTTTGCATAAAGTTTAGCTCAGGAGAGCTTAAGGAATCAAATCTCTGCTCCTGCCACACGTTCCCTATGTCTGGACTCCTCTCTTTGCACCAAGTGGCACAGACCTGAAGAGGCTTTTCCAAAGTGTAAGGGTCAGCTGGGAGAAAAAGCACACAGTAGGAACACGGCACACTCTTGACAGAACAACCTCATTATCTTGAATTTGATTTTTCTGTGGATCCAGAGCATGGGATCTGATCTCATTTGGACTTAATTTGGTCTTCATTAGCTCCCTAGGATGTAAAGGCAGATTGAACAGGCCCATGTGATTTCATAAAGCTGCACACAGGAAATACAGACCAACACATTAGGCATATAAAAATTGACTGGCATTTAGTTTTAGTCACTGAAAATATCTAGGAAGAAAAAACTGAAAGTAAGAATAGAAGATTAATGACTATAAAATACTCAAAAGCTAAGTTTTGGAACAGTGAGACACAACATGATTGAAAAATGTTAAGCAGAATGCCATATAAATTGGTAAAATTGAATGCAGCAACAAGTTGCAAGGAACTGCAACTAGGGACCAAAAAAAAAAAAAAAATTTTGAGAATTAATGACCAGATATTGTTTGGAAAAAATAACATTATATTCCCAGTTTTTCAAATGACTGAAAAGACACCTTAATGTTATCTTGTTATGGAAATCAGAAAACTTATGGAAATATAGAAAACTTTTATTTTGGGGCTTCTCCAACTTGTCTTTTTCCTATGGGCCAGGCTTGAGTGTGTGGCATCAGCCCAGCCATTGCAAGCAGAGGGCAATGTTGCAACAAAAATGCTTGTTCTTTTACATTAAATACATCAGATAGATAGCTGATTTTTACTGATTGTGTCAGAAAATGACACATGAGTAAAAAATTAACCTAAAAGTCCACTACGGGAAGTAGAAGCCTGCTGTTACAAACCACATGTTGGTTGGTCTAAAGTGCTTTTAAGGCTTCCATTCTTGCTGTCTCAGTGTCTTTGCAGTGCTGGCTGTCACAGCGCTGACTGGAAGAAGCATTTGCTCCCTTCTGTGTGTGGAGAGGTGGGAGGCCCAGTCTCAGGCAACGAGCTTGTGGTGCAGTGGGAAACTGATGCAACAATTTATAAACTCCTCCTCAGACTTTTAACTGCTGGAGCCTCTGGCTATTAGCTGCGAGGCTGGACTACTGCTCTTACAAAACCGGTGTAAGGGAGTATCCAATTTCAGCAGAAATCAGAGGAGAGCAAACATCCCCCTGTATTCTGTTTTCCTAAAAAAACCCAAAACAAAACAAAAAAGAAAAACCCAGGACATGCCTGTGTAGCAGCATATTTTTGCTTATGATTAGGATTAATGAATTGAAAAAGCTTTTTATGACTTAGGCAATTAAAGCAATGTATAGGCTTTTTTTATATTCTAGCATGGAAAGCTATTGGTGCTGGATAAAAAAGTTAATGGCTTTGTTTCAGACAGTGCTTAGATGGGTACTTTGTAATGAAGGCTTTGGTTCAGCATCTTTCTTTTACAAAGCTGGAGAATATCGGAGAAACCAAAGATGCTTTGGCAGTTGTCAATGGAAAGATTGATTTTTTCCTTTATTGAAGTATAAGGGAAAGCCTATACTCTGCTTTTGGAACAGCCATGGGAGTATGAGTTGAGGCAAAGCTGGTGAGTCAGGTGGGATTTTCTGTCAGTCCAGATGATTGAACTGAAAAACACAGACAAGCTTCGGGGCATGGAAGACCTGGGGCAAGTCACATGTACTTGAAGCCTGTTTTTTTCCAGCTTTATGATTTGTGATAATAAAAGATACTACTTGCCGCTACAAAGCTTGTCTCTTATGTCCTTACAATATTAATGGCTTCAACAACATTGCCATTATTGAAGTAGGGACACTGCATGCAAAGAAAAGGGAAAGAGAGCTCAAAGATCATGTAAAAGCAAATATTGTGAAATTCAAGGAAAAAAAGAATGAGTATTTTTTTTTTTTTTAATACCAATTTAAAATAAATATTCTAAGAGATTGAGAACTTTTGGAAATGTCTATATAGCCATTTGGCACTATTAATTGCCACAGAAATAACTCTATGGGTTTGGGTTTTTTTTTCATTTTGAAATGGAACTTTTATTTCCTCACTTAAGAAATTTTGGCAGTTTTCTATAAAAACATCAAATGCTTCAAGTTCTGGTCATTAAATCTTTGCTTTTCCTCATAGGATCATTAATTAAACTGACAAATGCAGTAACTAAAGTTATGCAAATTAAAAAAAAAAAAACCTATCATGATTTACAGCATAGATAAACTAAAATACTGTAGTCCTTAATTAACATATATACTGATGAGCTTTTTAACAGAAAGCAAGATAGGTGAGATGCTTTAAGTAGAAGTTGCAATTTTGCAACATAAGTTTGTACAAAACCTCCAGGCAGCACGCTGTGAAGGAAGTACCTGTGTCCCAGGAAATGCTTTTTCCATAAATCCTTGTTAACAGTAGCTTTCCCCCATCCCCAAACTATTTACAAATATATGCATTTTGCAAGCTCAAAGCACCTTGTTTCACATCTTTATGAATGCATGCATTGACATTTCATCCTTTCATGTGCAAATTCTAAAATTCATTGTAACCAAGAAAACAAAAAAAAAGTTAAAAGAGTTCAAAATCTGTCTACAGTCATAAGTGAAAGGATCAAAAATGTCAGATGTTGCAGAACACTGGCTCCTAACAGAGCTCTCTTTATTTTATTCACTGTTCTTGAGTCATTTTTTCCCCCATTTTTTTCAGTTTGTTACAAAAAGCAGTCTTTTTTTAAAATTAACAGTATTTAAACTAAACAACTCTTCATGCCATGGAAAAATATCATTTTATGCACTTTTTTGAGGCTTTCCATGTTTTAGTTCATAGGCTTTACTAACTGTGTTTTAACAAAAAGTATTTTTATTGCTTTTGTAACTAGTCACATGCTAGTTTCACGTGTGGGACAGTAACCAGTTTCTCCTGGACTTGAATGAATTTCTGGGGCAAATAAATGGTTTTCCATTTTGTGACCTTCTTGGCTACTGTCTTTCTTTACCTCACCCACAACACGGTAAATGTCTTGGGTACAGTTGTGGCTCATGCTTTTGGGTGAAGAGCTGACCTGTGGCTCTTCTGTTAAATGGTTGCCATCACTGTGTTTATCCCCACAGCAATTTGTCTTGATATCCTTTTGTTTTTCATGTCTTATACCATGTAACTCCATAAACTCCTCTTCTTCTCCAGTGTCTATTTCAGTGAAGCTCCTCCTCTCTTTGGAAGGGAAAGTGAAAATCTTTTGTTTGGGAAAGAGAGGGGATGATTTTTTAACAGGTCCCTGACAAAGTACTGATGCATCAGCACCAAGTAAAGGTCGTTCACCTTGGGGTGAATTTTCTTCTAAGAGGATGGTGCTGATGTGCTGAGGGGTGGCCTGTGTGAAGTCTGCTCCTGCCATTACTGGCAGTGGCCTTGCAGTGCTTGGTGGAGTTTGTGGAGCACCACCTCTATTGTCTTTAAAATTAACTTTAAGGGATCTAGATTTTAATGGGTTGCTACCTTTCAGGGAACTTTTGGGGCTTTCCATGGCAGTGTCTAAATGCAAATGACCATGCAAAACAGTCTGGGATCCACTGCCATCACTGATAACAGCTCTGTCAATTGGAGTATAGTCAAAGGTGACATCAGTTGGAGAAAACATTCTGTCTTTTGTGAACGGTATAAACTGAGAACTCCTTACTCTTTGGTTGTCTTCCAGGTTAACAGCATCAACTGGAAATCTCATTTGCAAGTGAGAACCAGGAAACAGAGAGAGGGGAGACCTCTCTGTTTCTGTAAAGTCAGTTGCACAACTGGCAAAACTGTCGATACTGGACGTGCTTCTCATGTCTGTTATGATGTCTGTAGGTCCAGTTGGCAATGGATCTCTCTGACCTGTAACTTCTTCCATTTCTATTTCTTCTTCATACACAGGTGCCTTTGCTGACTGGTCTTGGTAACCAGCGTTAAGATTAGGCTGAGACTGAGTTTTAGTAATTTCATTATATAACATCTCCAGTTTTTGGGCACTGAGGTGCTGCGGGCTGGAAGATGCTGCAGCATTGTTTAATTGCTCGTGGGAGTCTTGTTGACTAACTTCTTGGTATTTGTTCTCATAAGACTTGTTTGAGCTTGTTTCAGACATTGTCCTTCTGGCCCATTTCCACCGGCTTGGGGACAGGTGGTTGTCATCAGACGTCTCCTTTGGATTGGTTGCTTCTCCAGGCTTACCTGAATCTACTGCTACATCTATCATTTCCATACTGCGAGCAAAGGCATCTTTCAGGTTCATGGAGACAATGCTGCCGTTTCTTTTAGCTCGCTCAAGTGCTTCTCTCCTCTTAATTGCCTTCTCCTGTCTCTTCTGCTCCTTATAAAACTCTGAGAAATTGTTCACAATAATTGGTATGGGCAGGGCTATGACCAGCACTCCAGCGATACAGCAAAGTCCTCCAACTATTTTACCTAATAATGTCTTAGGATAAATGTCACCGTATCCTACAGTAGTCATAGTGATTGTTGCCCACCAGAATGATGCAGGGATACTGGTAAATTTTGTAGCATCCTCATCCTTTTCAGCAAAGAATACAAGACTTGAAAATATCATTATTCCCATGGCTAAAAATAATATCAACAAGCCCAATTCATTGTAACTCCGTCTGAGTGTAAAACCTAAAGACTGAAGGCCTGTTGAATGCCTGGCGAGCTTAAGAATCCTTAGGATCCTCATAATACGAAATATCTGAACCACACGTCTGACATTTTGGAACTGCAGGACACTTTTATTGGACTCCGTGAGGAAAATGGTGACATAATATGGCAAGATAGCCAGTAAGTCAATGACATTTAATGGGCCTTTGAAGAACTTCCACTTATTTGGTGAGGACAGAAAACGCAAAAGGTACTCCATGGTAAACCAAGCAATACACACAGCTTCAACGTGTGCTAGCTGAGGGTTGTCATTTGGCTGCCCAAATTCATCTATTTCTTGAAGCTCTGGCAGTGTGTTAAGAGACAAAGCAATAGTGGACAGTACGATGAACAGAATGGACACAATGGCCAAAATCTGTAAAACAAAATAAACAATGTTTTGGTTAGACTGATACAAGCGTATCACATTCAAATGTGCATGTGTCAAATAAACTCAGAATAGTGGAAGCTGCTTTGGGTGCTGCATTCATTATTTTGTTTTAATGTTTCAATTTTTGCACAGAGAGATAACATTAGAATCATCTTAGACATAGTCAAAACCTGATGGTTTTACTGCTTGCAGTAAGCCAGTTCATTTCAGAAAGCTAGGCATGACTGGTCTTACCATTTTTAAATTACAATGGGAGGTGATATTTATTATTGCAAGTTACCAAGTGAAGGATATACAGTTCCTGCTAACGTGCAGAACATTATTAATTTTCCGCATTAAGTTTAATTATGTAAAACTTTACACAGTGAGGAAAAGTGATGGGGAAATACTGTGTGCAAGCTGTCAATTTAGTACTACTTAGCACATACCTTCCTAGCCATGTGTGAACCTATGAGCCAAAAGTCAAAGTTAAGAAAAATAAACAATAAGCACTGTTCAAGGGACTAGTCCTGCCAAATTGTCATGTCTAGACAAATTTCAGGTGCTACAAGAACTGAAGGTATTGGTCTTGAATTAGGTTGAGAGCAAGATGTTAAAAAGTAAGCAGTAGTATGAAGATGAACCCGGTTTCTCATTATGATTAAAAAGTGTAGATAAATGCTTCCTAGAAATAATGTTTCAATTTCTGTTTCAGGAGATAGGTTTTCTGAAATATTTTGTCATTCATTTTGATAAAGTTCAGGCACCTCTATACTTCACAGCCTGCCATTTTGCCTGGAATAGCTGGTCATTCTCATTTACAGAACCATATTATGAGAAAAGAAATGAATCTATCAGAAAACCTAATGGTTTTACTACAAAATTTAGTTATTTATACTCAAAGGAATATGGGCAGCTTTGAGACAGTGTGCAGTGTTAAAGTGATGCAAAAATTATTGTAACATTTTACTTGGAAAAAATATATTGTTTTGAAATCCTAAGTGAATACAGGTTTCCATTAGAAAATAGAATTGTTTTAAAATACTTTTTTTTTGTTTTAAAGCTCAGTTTAAGCTTGTTCATAGAAGCATTTGCTCTCATTTCTCAGAAACAGTACTGTTAAATCTATTTGGTGATGTTTGGTGTACTTCCAAGGACACACTAAGTCGGAGAAAATTGCTGTAATACCCAAGAAGAGTGAAATGCAGCAAAGCAGAATGCAGGTGTGAGAGACTGGTCACAGTGGTGATAACGGCTCCAGAGATGGAAAGGCCACCTCACTCTAACTTTGAGAAAAATAGCAGTATGCCTGTTACAGCTAAGGGTTACTAAGCACAGATTCAGCTGTCTGAGCACAAACTGAAGTTGCCCATGCTGTGAGGGTCTGTTTTTGGCACAGATAGTATTTATGTGCTATCTTTGGCCTTTTTCAGCTAATAATAGTGCAGAATAGGTAGCATCTTTCATATTTTGAAATATTCCAAACAGATTTTTATCTCTCCCTACCAGTACTGCTTTTGCCTTCTTTTTTTAAAGCCATATTTATTGGAGGAATAAGATCCATTTATTTCTCCTGCCAAGTGAGTTGTGGACCATGTACCTTCATCCTTCATACAGCCCATTCAGAACACATACTCTGGCTAATCTATCCTAATTAGAAGGGCTATACATTCCTTTGAACCAACAGCAAAAGAAGCCAATCTTAGTAAAGAATGAAGGCAGTAACACTGCATCCCTAAGCAAGGCTGAATAATGAAATTTGTGATGTCCCGTAGCTAGGACAGAGGCGGACAAAGGGAACGCTATTGGAGGGCAATAACTACCTTTCAAACTGTGAAAAGTGCCTGTATCAGATTTCACTGTGAAAAAGTTTGAAGCTTCAATAAAGTATACTTTATTTAGAGTGGTTCTCTACTTCACTGAAATTACTGTGAAATAACTAATGCATGCTCGAGTTCTCCAACATACT
Source organism: Caprimulgus europaeus (assembly GCA_907165065.1). The sequence continues at coordinate 34,521,615 of OU015525.1, forward strand.
CAGTAACGTAATTATGCTTTCAGAATTCAAAGAACAAATAAACATGGCACAGGTCCGAACTGTTGAGCTCGCAGTTTCTGTCAAACTGATGGCTTCCTCGCTGGGGCCAGCATCATGTAAATAGCAGTACAAGAAAAAGCTGTATAATACAAGGACGTGATTACTTGACGTGCTTTTTCTTAAAAAAGAAAATAATGAGAATGTGTCTGGCCGATTGTCATCAAAGTGGTTTTAATTAGGAAATATTGGTGTTTCAGTCTGTCACAGGGAATTTATTTGATGTCTAAATGTTCACCAGCATACAAAAGATCCTAGAAAAGAAGTGAGTCAACGTATAGCAATTCTTCTTGCCCTGTGTGACAATGCTAAAACTGTGCAACATGGATCATTTTATAAGTCTTGAATACAAAACTTTCCTATTCAGAGTTGCCACCCAGGGTGTTTTATTGACAACAAACCATGGTTTGTTCTAACCATTCATTTATATGCTGGTAACACACAAATCTGAACTCTACCAACTATTTTAATAAAATATACAGAATAGCAAGCCTGGAATTGTTAGTGTTTTATACATACCATCCATCAGTATGAGTCTGTTCTTGGTGAAAAAAATTTACAGCAAAGTATTTTGACTTCTTCTAATGTAAAAATCTCAAGCTTTTGTTTGTCTGGGACTTTGTTGTGTAATTGAAGTTGCACATCATTCCACACACGGTAGATTTTACAACTCATTAGGCAAAGAATGCCAGGGGATCCCTACAAAGAACAGTAGCAACTACCAGAAAAAGAAGAATAAAAAAAGGGACTCCCTATTCTTAGTCTGCATAAAAAACACAACATTATTACACTGGTAAATCTTCATAGACCAGATGTAGCTTATATTAACAGAAGCACTGAGTTTAGAAGCAAGGCGTGTAGCAATCTGCTCAGCTAGCTATGCTGATACAGAAGAGTAAAAAACCCACTGCTAACTGAGTCTTCCCCAGCAAAACTATCTCTGTTCTCAGCATGTTTCTGGAACTGTATTCTGGACTGAAGTGCCTTAAAAAATTTGCATACTTCAGGTAATCAGTCTATTACTAGAGTTTAGCTATATAATTCCTGACATACTATTTTTAATCTGCATTTCAGAATATAAACAATATTCTATTTAAATAAGAGATTCTGGCAGTTTATGTTATTTAGCTATGGCTTTACAAAAGCACATAAAAATCCAACTCTTACTAAACTTGAAAAATATTTATTTGTAAATTGCACAATGTTTCTAAAAGAATGAAAGTATTTGAATTCCTTTCTTATGGGCTGGATATTAGATATTTGAGTCTGCTGCTGATGCAATGAATAGCAAAACATCGCTTGCAGTAACCATGCAGTCTGTCCTGTAAGGCTGCTCCAGATAGTTTCTGGGTTTTTTTAGGGGGGTGGCAAGGATTGGTAGCAATCTCCTGAAAATGCAGTGGTTTCCCAGTATTAAATTGCCACTAAAAAATGGCTTTTTTCCCCTATGCATTCATCTCATCATTCATTATTGCCAGCACTGTGAAGATTTCTGCATAGAATGAGCATACAAACTAAGGCAGAAAAGTGTAATGGAATAGGCTTCAAATTGCCCCTTGCAGTTCTGAAACAACTGATACTGTAAAAAGGCTTCTGACATAACTGACATGACAGTGTTTTTGTTATATAAAGCTGAGAAAAAGTATACATTAGGCTCACACTGAAGTACTGCTGCTCAGGGAAAGTTCAGTTGAGCCATATCTAGCAGCCAGTGCAGTGTATTTCACTAATAGAGGTTTCAATCTGTAATCAGGTAAAACTGTAGTAGCAATTTTGTTCCCTTCGATTTTGTTCCAGGGTAGAATCTAGGGTAGGATTTAGACCATTTAAGTAAGAAAGCAAGCTAGTCTCACTACTATTCAAATCTCCAGCCTCCATAGGCACTGATATTTATCAGACTGTTACATATTTGTTTCTTTGTGCATTTAAATGAATGATATTAACTTCCAATAAAATGCTCTGGCAGTATCTTTAGTTCTGGTTTAGGGAAAAAAAACCAAACAAACAAATTGTTGAGCTTTTGGAAGACTTCTGATAGCAGTTTCTGGAGAACACTATCAAGTTTTTTGAGCACTAAGCTATATATTCTCAGAGCACCTGCTCTTGGGAAAGAGATGTTTAGATCTAGATTTGGGCAGGTAGGTAGCTGAAGCTGATCTAGGTTTGTCAGAGAAACCTGAGAGCTGCTGGAATTTAAAGGATAGTCTGGACATCAGTGTGTAGATATTTAGGGGAAGGGACCCTTACGCTTTCCTTCAGCAGTGCAAAGGAAAAGCACATTTTTATGTTCGTATAAGCTGAATAAGTACAAGGATATTTTACTAGCTAATAGTAGCACATATCAGTACAGCACCATGGCACTGCTTTCAGCAGCTGCCAATGCTGTTCCTCACTAGATGTTGCAGAACAAGGTCATGAGAGAGCATCTTTGTCCCTGGTTTCTTCATTGTCTCCCTTCACTGTGTCCCTGGGACTTCCTAGTTACAAGCATCATCTCTCACTTCTGGCCCATGATTCTACATTGTGCCACTCTGTAGTAAGCCTGCTGGCAATTTTGCACTCAAAATGCCTGCCTGTGTGTCACAGCTCATATCATCAACAGTCTGGTAGACTTAGAGTATGTTACTTTGAATGAGATTTCAACAGGCCACATGGAGAAAGTTCAAGAAAGAGGGAAGACATTTTGCTACTGATAAGAGGGTATGGCCCTTACTGGCTAATGCTCTTCATTAACATAAAGTCCTTGGCCAGGAGACATAAAAACAGAGACAGATAGGGACAAAGCCTACTTGAGTTTGGTCCAAATTGGAACACAACGGAGTTATGGCAAGCCTTAAGCATGTCAGCTCTAGCCAATCTTAATAGTTCTGCAACACTGAAAAATATTTAAGAAAAGATGTATTGTATATATTTGCAAATACTGCTAGTCTTAAGTAGTAGAAAAAATCATTGACAGTTACTCAAATTAGACCTAGGTACCAATTTAAAATCATCCTAAAACTATTACTGAGAAATAAGTAAGATGTCAGCCTCCAGTCAGCTCAGGTACTCTGACCTCAGCCCCCGCTTTGTCATTATTAGAGAGCTGAGTCAGTACTTGCAAAAGTGAATACAGAATTTCATTATATAGTAAGAAAAAAGTTTATCTCATTCTGTCATAAGTCTCCAAACAGGCATCCTGTGTCATTATCTATCCTGCAAACCATCATTATAAGTGTAAAATTGTCACTCCTTATGCGCATCTACTCTTTCAGAGTACACCTTTCATCTCCTTTTACTTCTCTAGAGTAACCTCTGACTGCAAACTCTTGGCGCAGGTCTACCAGCTCCATATAGAATATAGTGTTTAATTTTTGAAAAATAAGATGGAAGAGAGGCAAATAATTTAACAGAATAACATAAATTTAATCCAGCTTACAGCTCAATCACGATTGCCCTTTCAGGAATGTATCTGATAATGGCTCTGACAGCATGCGTAATCACTGAACAGCTTCACTTTGCTACTTTTGATCTCCTTCCTTGATTACATTATTTAGAATTCTGACCTTTCATTTCCACTTTTTCCTAGATCATTATTATTAATATTTTTAAGGACTCAATTTGAATGTTCTGCATTGATCTTTCAAGGATATTCATTAAGCCTGACATTAACCTCCATGTATGAAGGCTAAGCTCTCAGTATTGTACTTATCTGGTACCTAAGTGATGCACAGTCTTTTTGTCTCCTTGCACTGGGTAGAATGTCACCTTAAAAGCTTAGACTGGAAATGCTCATTTAGGAGGTTTTCACTAAAGATTTCATAACTGGCTCCATAGATACTCCCTATCATATCTTTAGATATGAGAAGTGGCTACTATTTCATCAGCAGATTAGCAGCCACTGTTCTGTCTTCAATTCAGCTTGACAGACCCAAGTTCCCATTAAGCTAGTGAATTCAAGTACTTCTAGACATTTATTCGTGGTTCCATGAAGTTTGGTGGTGGTTCTACCTAAGTAGTAATTTCTTAAGTGGCATATGTCCAGGGATGTACTGCACTATCAAGATCACCCCAACTGGGAGCCAACATGAGTAGCAGTGAAGCTGAGGGGAAGTAGTCAAAGGAACAGCCTTTGCTTTTGCGATGCAGTGTCCTTCAGGTCGGTGTCTGAGGAGGCTCAAGGAAGGCAGTAGTTTGCTGCATACCAATTTCAGTATGCATGGGAGACTAATGGTGATAACATCAGCATGGTCATAATGATAAGAAGTCTAGCAGGAGGGGTAATAACAGGTAGTTAAAGCTGAGATTTTCTCACTAGGTCATTCAAACTTCTTCAAGTACAGCTATATCTAAGCAAGGTATTTTGAAACTGGCTCTGGGAGGTTTACCTGACCTGAGAAACTACTACTCTCTTGGCACATCCTTCACTTCAGAAGTTCTGTCATAAAGCCTTTCTGTGGAGCTGATATCCTTCCTGCTTAAGACCCCTGCGTGAACTCCAGGGTGGTTTTTTTTTCTCTGTTTTTTTTTTTTTTTCACAAAGCCTTTCCATATTTCTTCCACTTTCTGCTGACCTTCCCATTCCATAGACTAATGTTTGCCTTAGAAAACCTAGACTCTCAGAGGGGATAAAACTGCTTTAGGAAAAGATCCTATGTTTTTAGAGAGCAGCCTAGTATACTTCTGGCTTAAATTACTGGGTTCTGTATTTATGCTATTAGGATAACAGTAATAGAATACATCCCTCCTGCACTCTGTGGTGGGCAAACTGCATTTACTTAATGATTTTATTATTGCTTTAGGGAAGGATGACCATGGGGTTTGCACCACCTAGAATTTCAGCATCAAGATTTAGTAAAATGTGGGTTTAAGCATTTGATTATGGCTGAATACAGAGGTAGCTTGGTATAAGGCAATCTTTCAGTGGATAACATGGGAAAATGAGAACCCTGGGAATGTGGACTGAATCAATATGAATTTGAACACAAGGGCCGTTAAAGACTATTAGAACACTAGTGGCACATTAGGTACACAGTAGAAAATCAAGTACAACATTGCTAAAATTTGCAGGATGTATTTACTAAATATTATGATCAAAACATGGTGACAGAGATCTTGAAGACCAGAGAAAATGCTCTAGGCACAAGTAATAGGCAATGGATTGCAAGATCTTCAGCACAGCCCTGAAGAGACCGCTGCAATTAATTATGAACAAAAGCTGAGGGTAATACTGCGAGTACCTGTTAGACTGGTTAAAGACAGGAGACCTTAAGTAGTCACAGATGAAGGCAGTCTTCACAGCCTGGGAGGAGGCATATGTATTCAGTTCAGCATCAATGGAGACAACCGTGAATACTGTTTATTTAGCACAAAGCTAATGAGCATTACTTAGGGCTTGGTAACAGATTAAAATCCATATCAAGTCATTTCTAGTATTATTTTGTTGAACAGCAAAAGGCTATCTCAGCTGGAAAGATGAAATCAGTTATTTCATGATAAATAGCAAACTACACACTAGGACTTAATGTAGAAGAAATGGCAAATCCAGAGTCAGTGCAAGTGAATGAGAATTGCTTTATTTTCTTCATTAGGAATTGGATAAGACTATGAAATTTTCTGTCATATTATCGACAGAAGTGGAGCTAGTACCTGCTTGAAATTATAGTGTAACTGGTTTAATCAATTAAATAATTTAATGTAATGTAGGTTACAGTGAAAAAAAAAGTATATCAAAGAAAAGCTTTCTTTGCTATATAAGAATGGGAAAGATTTAACTCCCTGTTACATATAAGCACAAAAACTTAACTTCAAGACTCATGTTAAAAGCTTTATTTATAAAATAGTTTTGTGTCTGCAGAGCTGTTTGACCTCCCTAAATGTTATTTTCAGATGAAAAGATGTCATAGAATCATAGAATGGATTGAGTTGGAAGAGACCTTAAAGACCATCCATCTAGTTCCAACCCTCCTGCCATGAGCGGGGACATCTTCCATTAGACCAGGTTGCTCAAAGCCTCATCCGGCCTGGCCTTGAACACTTCCAGGGAGGGAACTCTCCCAATTTTCCCATATGTATAAGAAAAGTCAGCTAAATTTATAAAAAATGAATGACATGTCTTTTAATAAAGTCCCTGCTCATCCTCATTCAGAAGTTTTCTAAACCTTTTGATGATCACAGCTGTCATGTTTCTTACGTTTAGATTGTGTTTTGTACTAGCTGTCTAATTTTCAGGTAGTGAAAGCTGATTATTATTACTAAGATGAATATACTGGAACCTTCAAAGTTTCCATCTGAGTCATAACAAAGAGCTTGCGGTTTCCAACTCTTCTGCATAGCAGACTGTATGCGAGATCTGCTCTGCACTCCTTGCACACACAAAACCTTGCCTTCATTACTGGAAATTTAATTAAAAAAACCCAACAACAACAAAAAAAACCCCAAACAACCCCGTTCCCCAGCCGAAACCAGGAGGACACCTCCAGCAGTCCTGGGCTGAGCGTCAAGCGTACGGGCAGCGGGACGGGGGTCGGTAGGACCCGGCGGGGCGGGGCGGGCCCGGGAGCTATCGCCCGTCCCGGTGCTGAACCCGCCCCAAGACAGAGCGGCGGCCGCGGCGGTGGGGCACCCACACGCGCTGCGGATCCCTTTCACCCCGTCACCTTAACTACAGGAAGGTATGGAAAGTATGCCATTTATAAAGGTGATGCTGGCACTGTGTATATATATATATATATATATATATATATATATTTATATTTATATTTATATTTTTATATATATATATTTTCAGACAAATACCATTGAAGTAGGCTGGAATCTCACGAGAAGTAGAGAGATTTCTTTTTACTGCTTGTCATTAAATAAGTTATTAAAAACACCCAGCACATCATGGTGGAGCTAAACAAGCAGGAGTAATGAAAAATAAAACCCCATTTTTTTAGCTCTGAGAAATAAATATAATGGGGGAAATCAACACACCTGATGTACATAGTTATTCTGAAGCTACTAAATTTGATATGGACATTCAACTTAAAACAGAAAGCTGTATGTAACTGATTTTAAAAAGAAATGCTGTGGAAATTAGAAATTAAATTTCTTGGTTCTCACTGTTTGTATTTGCCATTTAGTTTTAATGGAATTTGTTTACAGCTGAGACCTCAGATTATTAACCAGGACTGTACACTTGAGTTTAATTTGCTGACCACCACATTAAGATTTTAGTTCAAGCTATTCTCATTATATAATCTTTTTACCATTGACTGAGACTGTCTTTTCATGATATAATACAGTGAATAAGGATAACCTCTCACCTGAAGACTGCTGCTATCTATCAAAGAGATTTGCTACTCAGCCTTATTTGAAATTATGACAGGCACAAATTCAGACATAATCTTTACTCACACTTTAAAAATATTTTTTCTGTCTTGGCTTCATGTTGATTTCTATATATATTTCAGAACTGCAGCTCTGCATAAAACATCTATATCAATCTATAGGTTTATATAAAGCTTATGCCAATATTTCCAACACTTGTTGAATCAGAGAAATTGTTAGGGAAATGAATCCAGTTGTTGTTTCTTCTTTTGCCATACATTCATGTGTAGTTAAAGGCCTGCATATCTTAAGTGTCTTCTTTTTTACTCACTGTAAGGTGACTGACTTTTATTTCTTTCTCCCTTCTCCCTCATAACCAATTTAGATTTCCAGTGGAAATACACTCTCATTACTACAGACTTGCATTTATGACATTTAAAATATTAACTTTAGCTTAAACAGAAATATATGAACCTTTCATATCACATCATGTGTTTTAGGCTGCTATCAAATTCTAGCAGACATTGATCTATGCACTCATTTCATGCTTCAAAGACTATGCCCATAACCATGGGGACTATGGATTTAATATAAACTTTAAAAAAAAAAAAGAAGGAAAAAAAAAGAAGAAAGAGATCAAGCTGAAGAACATAGACAGACCTGTTTATCAGCCTGTAGTTTTTTGCATTTCCTGGAGAGAATTAATCTTATCCCATTGAGAGAAATTGCCATCTATATATTTTCCATTCACAATGTAAAGAATTTAATTCTCTGGGTTTTTCAGCTCTTTGAATTAATAAAATTTACTATAAATTTATCTAAAAAAGAACATTGATTTAACTTTAGAGTTAAGTCCTGATATATAATATTTTTATTTTATGCCTATCTTGTTATAAATCATTAAACAATATTCAGTTCTGCATAATTCATACTTCCTCTTTTCAGTATGTTCTAAGAAAATATTTAATATGGTTTAATTTCTTTTACAGTAAGTTTAATTGCTCTAGCTACACAACAATCCTACCAAAATATACTGAGAGCACAGTCATCAAATAATATGATGATCACTTGATAATCCATTCATAACCCCTATGAAAGAAGGAACTGCTTAACTGTTCAATCTCCTACAGCTATTTTAAAGTATTTTTTCTGTCCATGGGTCACTGCATATTGCTCTTGATTAACTTTTAAATGTAAGAATCTTTTTTCTTAAATAAGACCCTAAAAGTTAAATACGGTGTTAGGGAAAGTTGATTCTAGAGGATAAAAAAAAATGTGCAGCAGTTTAAATAAGATTCTAGTCTTAATCCAAACAATAAGGAGAAAATTAATTTGGTTGGATGTAGATATGTTATAAAAATTTCCCACTAGTTTCAGTATCAAGAAGACATGTTACCAAGAAGCAAAGCTGACACCTTGAGAAACTGGAGGAGAAGAAACGAAATAGTTAGTAAAGCCAAAATATTCTGTAAATGTACAGTAAAAGGTAGCATTCATAGGCTATGTCTACACTGCAGACTGAGGTGGAGTGGAGCCCTAGTTAGACTACTTCTAAACAAACCAGCAAGGACAGCAAAACCAATGTAGTTGTTGCAGCATGGAAATCGTGATTCTTACATAAAATATTTAAGCAGCTTAAGTCTCAACTTCATCAGAAATAAGATGGAGAACTCAAGTGAGGGCCATTTGGAGTAAAACTACAGCAGAAAGCAGTCTTCTGAATAAACTCATGGAACTCAACCTCTGATTTCACCTACCAGGATCCAAAGCAGCTGGAGAGTTGATTAAATTAGTTGGGTGAGAGTTAGCCTAACTCAAATCATTTGGATAATAGATCTTTTATAACATTTTTGCCTTAATCTTGTTTCTATGAGAAACAATGAAGTTCATGGGTTTTGCAACTGATAGCTAAAATGGCACTCCACACCATTAGACAGCTTGGTGGAAAACAGAATACTTTAAGAAAGGCCTAAACTAGACATAGATTCAGAGAGCCTCTGAAAGTGCAATAAATATTCATCCTGCACATTCTGACCCTATCAGATAATGTAAGTAGGCTAAATAATCAGAGCTTATTGCTATTACTTGTAGTGAATCAAGTGATTAATAACTTCTAATCATTCAACTTCAGCAGCTTCTGGAATTCCAAACATTCAGGAACAGATGGTCAGATTCTTTGAAAGTTGATGCAGAAGATGGCCAGCCTTTATTGGAGTGCTCCTATTTTGGACTTTTTTTAGTTCATGGGAACACACTGCTGGCAGAGCTACCGTGAACAAGACTGATGATGGATCTGGAAACTGAGCTACATATTTTGAATGGACTTCCTTACTGTCCTTTTCAAGTTTGTCTTTCATGTGGTAAGAATGTTTTTCTTCATTGACTTTGAAAGTGATGCTGCTAGGAGTTTTACCTCTTGCTGTGGATACACAGCCAAAATTTGCAAAGGCAGGCACTAGATTGAGAACAGTTCTTTTGCTGGGTGGGATGCTGAGCAGCAGAATTCAGATCCAGAATTTGGGTTAGAAACATTTCCTTATGTTAGATGTCCTTCCAGAATTACTTTTGATACTTCACCTGTAATATTCCAGTTAGAAGCCTTTATTAAGGTGTGATGTATTCTGTAACACATCCACAGAGTACCAATGTTCCTCATATCATATTTAGAAAGGTCAAATTGTAATTTAATAAAGATATGATGCACAAAATATATTGTCCCTTATTAAAATATTATTTAAAGGTACTGCTCATGCTGCTCTGAGCTTAGCCTAACAGCATACTAGATAGGAAAATGCCTGTAAGTTTTGTGAACCTTTCAATTTAGGGCTGTAATTCAGAATCCGCCTTTGGCACAAATAACTTGGGCAGGTGCTGAAGAGGTTGTTCAAGGAATGTCTATTTTCTCCTAAACTGTGGATTGGCCAGGAGAAGGGCTGAATATTCACTGTTCTACAGAAAAGACTGGTTTTGGCTGGTCACAGAAAAATGTCTAATAGGCTTCACTCATGGTCTACTGGCATCACAGGGCCTGGTTTTGCTCTCAGGAAATCAAAGGGAAATTTGCTGTTGCCTTTAACCAGAGTGCACAAGTGGAGATTTAATGTTTTGGTAAGCTGTATGGGGAATGTGCTGCTCACCAAGAGAAGAAGGATGTCTGTAAAGAAGAGCAGGTTTTGACCTTAGCAGTGGAGTGAGAAAGCAAAGGAAGGATGTCCGACAAGCCTCAGTCTAGCATTTCACAAAAGATGTTTTGATATTTTTCCTATTTTGTATTTTAACCAGTAGATGTCTCTGTTTTATCATGCAGTTGTTGACAAGGACACAATATTCCTGTTGTCACAACACATATTTAGTAAAAAACCCATTTGTTTCCCATGGAATGAATACATATGAATGTAAAAATGCTGATTTAATGCTCTTGGCATACCCTACTGATTTCTGACCCACCTAAGCCCCTGGAAGCTTTAGTGAGAGGTCTGGCCACTAAACAACTTTGAAAATCACCCTCATGGAAATGTCCTATTGGATTTAAAGAGAAAAAAAGAGGAGTTGGTGATATTCTATGGACATTCATCTAAAAAAGTAATAAATTTGGTATAGCTTGCTTTATCACATGGAAAGGCTCTTGGAAGCTGCTTACAGATGGTATGGAGTATTTGAATTCTACACAATGCCTCAGGAAATTCCAAGTTGTGATAGACGAATTATCTTCTCTGCTTCATGAATGTGTAAGATAATATTATTTCTGTATCTATAGCTATCAAGAGTAATAATGTACATAATTTGAAACATTCATACCTAATTGAAAATATCACTGTGATGTAATTCTATTCAGACATTTATATTTTCCTCATAATTTGAGAAACATATAGGATATATAGTTATTCTAAAACCTTTACAGAAGAGATCAGCAGTTTTAAAATTATATTCAAATTCTATTATTTTAAATACATATAAAATGAAGATATATAATTTCAGAAATTATGACACTGAATTTTAGTAATTAAGAACATGATAGGTTTCTATGAATTGTTTCTTGGCTTTACCCTGAATGTCCATACATTTAATATCAGGACCTATTTTTTAGCTCTGTTTTCCTGGGTATCTTTGTATTTGAGATCCTAAATCTGAGATCCATCAGGGAGAAAAAACTCTACACTGGATCTACACTGAGCCCTGAACTACATCAGAGCATTTTGTTTGTGAGTTGTTCTGTCCTGGTCAGATGCTGCCTTGATAGAAGTGCCTACAGAAAGTGTTAGGATTTGTGGTTGTGCCTTTTACTAATTAAATTGCATAAGCATATTATGCTAGAGAAGAAAAATGTTGCTTAGTTTAGATTATAGCTGTGCCCACATGAACCAAAGCGGTACATTGGGGCTTTTTTTTCCTGTTGAGGTCCAAGTCTATGTTGGAAACAGAACACCTCCAGCTGGAGAGAGCATTGCATCAAGGACGTGTTACAGAGTTCCTCTGAATGTTCACACTTCCACGCACTGTGGTTGTTTCTCCTACTGTTAAGTGGAAGTTTTTTTGTCCACATTTATGCTCCAAATGCACTGTGAAGAGAGGCATGGATAGCCAGTCTCTTAAGAATCATTAATCCCATGTCACTGGTTCCACCTCCTCAGAGGGTGGCCATTTGTAGAAGCCAAGCAGACTATGAAATAGTACAAGGAAATATCAGGCCTTATCCTGAAATGACTTATTATTAGACACAGCTGTTCCCCAAAAGTATGGACAATGAGGAGTTGATTGTAGAAGGGTAAATCAGTGTTGAATACTTGCAAAAGAAAGACCAAATTGTCTGTTGAATCTTCCTGATTGTCAAACTGATGGCAAGGCCACAGAAACCCCAAAGGTTTCCACAGCTGTAGTTATACAGCACAGTTGCTACAGCTCCATCAAGCTTAAGACAAGAAATAAACCTGAAAATAAAATTTTCAGGTATGAACAGCTATAATGCAGCTATTTACAACAAGGTTATGGACAATAAAAATCATCTCCAAAGAACCCTTGAACATGAAAAAAATACATTATATTCTGGATATGCCTCAGGAAGTACCTTTTGTAGGTGTCAATTTCCTAATACATATATTTTTATATTTTCTTTTAACTGCCAACACCTGTCAATTTATGATAAATACTTGGAATGGAGGCTTTGGGGTATTTACAAATGCTTCTACCCACACACTGATTACGTCTACTTCTACTGCCTAAAAGCCACAGAAGAAAACCTACCACCACCAGAAAACCAAAAATTTGCTGTCAGGGCAATGTGATTCTTTATTTTGCATGATGCATGGAGGGATAGCACTGCATGAGAAAGTCATAAAAACAAAAAAAAAATGTGCTATTATTCAGTCAGAAGTGCTAATAAAAAAAAAAAGGTAAACACTTTTGAAAAATCTTTTACTGTGGAATATATATGACAAAACCATATGATTTCTATTAGTTTACAGAGAATCATGGCAGTACTAAAGAGGACACCCAGTCAGTTAAACTTGAGCTAAACTGGAACTACTGTGTACAAGAAATATATGTAATATTACTATATACTGTTATGTGTGGTTTTTCTGAGATGTAAACATACAGCTAGGTTCATTCAAAAGGATTATTTATTATTGATCTTGCAGATTATAACTGCTTCTGCTTTATTCTGGGTCCTTCATGACCAATTATTTTTCTGTAAATAATCTAATGAGAAACACATTTTTATGGGAAAATACCTGTCTTACTATACCTATAAGCTAACTGACATTGATGTATTTCATCGCTATTAATAGAAACATGGCAACGGCACCATGGCTACGGTTTGTTTTTTTTTCACAAAATGATTTATCTTAGTAGTCATGGAAGTGTATGCTCCTATAACTGTCCTATGCTCCTCTGAAGGATAAGAAGTGGGAGGGAGGGAGGTGATTGTTGCCTTCACTACCATATGTTTGACATTATGACAGAAAAGTTGTTAGTCTGAAAGCAAATAAGTGGCAATACTGCTTTTGCTATCACACAAGATGCAGAAATGCATGTAATGTGGAGATTAAGGTGTCAAAGCAGAGGAATATTAGAGGTGCTTTTCAAAATTTGGGATTTTGAGTTGTGAACTGAATTTTTCAACATCTAAGAAAACACTCCTCATCTTTGATCTGTTGTTTATATTTACCTCTAACAGAACCCATAATATCTCATCCTCTATCTTAATGGTAATATTTCAAAAAGAATCTAGTTTGACATGGAACTGGGATTCTTTACAAATACAGGACTATATTAACTCACAGTGACTGAAGGAAATATACCATCCTCCTCCAGCCCTAACATCACCGTTTGCAGATACATTTATGCGCAAATTATGAGCTCTCTGCTTCATTTCAAAATCCTGGTTCACTTCCAGGCTCTTTCCAGACACAGGTAATCACCTCCCTCTGAGATGAGACCAATATTCTTGGTAATATACTCCAGGAGAGCAATATGGACAAAACATTGAAGTCTAAAAGCAGGAGCAAGGATGTTTAGACCAGATTTGCCTATCACCTCCAACTCTGCACAGGAGCCTTTTGCTGTAGATTCCCCTACTGGCACTTCCAAAATGGGACGGACTGTGGAGTGACCTGTCTATGTGCTCAGACTGAGCCAGGACAGACATTTTCATGTGTCACAAACACACATTCAAATGTACATATTACAGCTACAATGTGACACTGAATCTGATTTATAAGATAAATCACTCATATAACAACTGTGTGATGTTAGTGTGCATATTTCAGGCATCTGTTGGGGAAAGCATGCTATACGCAACTAAACCAGATACAAAGCAATTTCTATGGATTTTTATCAGCAGGAGGCTCATTTCAGAACAGCATGATTTGGGTAAGAAATTCCCCTAAAGGTATGAGAAACTGTAGAGGAGGAATACAGTTTCCAAATTTCTCTCAGTGGAAATCAGAGATCCAAACAGCAAAATGGTGCCAGTACAGAGAGTAACACATGCACTTTCATTGCCTGATCCTTCCACTTACAGTTAGTCTTTCAATATGATGAAAATAATTGCTAACATGAGAACATGCAAATTAAAATGCATTGAAAGTGTTAAACACCAGCAATGTTGATAGGGTCACTAGCTGCACATGAAATCTGGAATCTGGGATGAAAGGGATTAAGTTTTTTTTCTTCACATCAAAGGAAAACATGTCTTCTCTGAAATACCCTGTCAAACAGAAAAAAGTTGCAGTCCCTCTCCAATATAAAGCATTGTTCTTTTATTAAAATTCATTTAGTTTCTAATTTTGTAGCAGGAAAGAAAAGCAATATTTATTTTGGAGTTCCAAATTGCTTTCGAATTTGACAAATGACTTAAATTATTTGCTTATCAGATTTAGTTTAGGAATGAATTGTACATATTTTTCCAGAGGCTGTTACAATTGCTAAAGAGTTTCATCAATTTTCCATTAATGTGTAAGTCAGTTTTAGTGATAATTACTAAAGCAGAGGCATCATATTAACCTCTTGGTACCAGAAGTTGGGATTAGCATATTAGCATTTAAGCAATGTAAACCTTGGTCCATTGGTGACAAGAGATTAAACTGCAGCATGCTGTGCCTGCTGTGAATGAATTTACTATACCTGGTCAAATACACTTTCTGCAGTGCAAAAATCCTTATCCAGATCCATAGAACTCAGTTGGAATATGCTCACTTACTTCACGAGACAAAGTCCCATGTAAAGTAGGTGTCAGGGATCAAAATCCTACCTCAATTTGCTGTGCCTTAGACCAGCTCAAAGGAGTGAGGTTTTAGCTGTTTCTTGTTTCCTCTTTCTACACTCTACAAAGTAATTACTTTTTTTTTTTTTTTCTTTTTGCACAAGGTGGTAAATTTCAAGTTATTTAGATGCACTGAAGCATAGAAGTTAGAGGTAGATAAGATCTATTAAAGTATGTGGAATACTGCTCTGATAATGTCACATAAATGAATATGCCTTTTGCTGGCTGACAGTGCTGGAAATGACCAAATAACTAAAAGAAGAATATATTTGTGTGGTTGTCACATTATTAGCATAACATATACTTTTCTGATCAATAATTTATACATCATGATATGCTTCAAAATCTGATCACCACAGTAATTCTAGTTCTAAGAGCCCGCTTGCTTTAAACTAAAATCTGAAAAAAAACCAAAACCAAAACAACCCTGTAAAAATTTACTTGATATAGAAACAGCAGTACACTTTTAAATTCAGGGACTGAACTATTTTTTTTTTTCAGTGAAATATCTTGCTTAAACATTTATTAATTTTTTTCTTCAAATAGTATTTAGATATTGCAAGTTAGAAAAGAAGCAGCAAATATATAAGCATAGATACCTTGTATAAAATGCCAACATTTCTCTTATTAAACACGTCAGAAGTTTAATGGGAATAAAGTTATGAAAGGAATTTGTTGTTCTGCATTACTACTGCCTTAAGCTTTGATGACCTGTGAGTTATCAGAACTTGAAGTTATGTCCTGAAATTGAATACCAGGTGGTCTTTCTAGACAAAAGCTGTTTCATTTTCAAGAGAATCAAACGCAAAGAGCTCCTGGGGAGGACTGTGGAATACCATGTCTATGGCCTCACTTTTCCTAGCTATAAATTTCCTATTATATAAAACTTCTACATAAAAACTCCTGTATAGTAACTGACAACTTTACATTGGTCTTATGAGGATCAATTAGTTATGTTTGGCGTTTGATAAGCTTTCAGAGATCAGTTCCCATTTAAATCAAAGGATCATGCCGGCTCTCTTTCTTACACAGGAATGAAAGACAGGGTTATTGGTTTTTGTTATACAGGGTTATTATTGTTCATGTCCCACCACAGAGGCACTTGGGGGCAGGCTGATCACAGTCTAAGGACCTGCACTGATATTCTTACTATCAATTTTCAAATGGTTCTGGAAATGATACCCCACTGGACCAACTGTTAGAATTAAACACAACTGTGCTACCTCTCCGAAGTACTGATTTGCATGACATGATTTTGTAGCATTGGGTACCTTGTTTTCTTTATAAATAATTATTTACTACTATTTAAATTGCATTGCCGGTAGAATGTAGTTCAGTTTAAAGTGGGCTCTTTACAGACAATTGGCAAACTCTTGTCTGGATCTAGATTTAAGCCTGATACTGAATGAACACAAAATAAAATGGAAAGATAGGAAGATGGGGATGCTACCTTTACTGGTCAAAGCTTAGTACCCCATTATTTACTTTATATGGTTCTTATATGAGTGCCTTTAGAGGGAATGAGGGACTTTATGAATTCTGGGCATTGTGTAGCAGTAAGCGCTCTTTACAAAGTAAAAAAAATGCAATTTATTATTTTCAATGATCATTATTTTTACATATGGTTTATATACATAAGGCCTTTTTGCAACAGGAAGAAAGGTTAAAAGTGCCCTTAGGTTAAATGAGAATTGTGTTATCACATTAGTAACACTTTTTATTTCCTCACAGTGAAATAAATACAATCCTTAAAGATAAAGACAAGGCTTGAGATGGGTAGATGGGTTTAGGGGTCCAGAGTTTGTGTAGTTCAAGTGGCTGGAGTGGCTAATATTAATTCTGTTCACTTTCTCCCACATTTCTAACAAATATCAGATAATATTTCCAACAAATGGTTGGCTTTCCTTCTCTCCCCTCCTGAAAGGCACTTGTTTGCAGAAGTTTTACCAAGAACATGAAAATGTGACTAATGTACTTTACGCATCTTCCATGGCAGAAAGAAGCTGTAAGTACCCTATTTGAAGAAAAGCCTATTTACAAACTGGAAATGAAAAGAAAAAAAAAAATCCTTTTTCTCTGCTCTCCACTAGCCTGCCAAGACGTAAGACTGTCATTATTACTTGTTCTCACTGGACTCTTTTCACTACATTTTGTTAGTTCATTAAAATTCCTGTTTACCAATTTATAAACTTTCCCTTTAGAAATTTATATGAAGACATAATCTGTATGTGCACGTATTTGTGTATGGTTATCTATCTTAACTACAGCATCTACAAAGCAGAAACCTTAATGACCTTAATGCAATCAGGAAAGGAACTTCTGAACCCTTTCAATACAAATGCCTTATTAATGGCTTTTACAGCCGATCTGCAGAATGCTGAGTTGAAACATACGAGAACAGCTGATATTATGCTGATAGACAAGAGGTCAAATATCTACAGGCTCATGTATGTTACTGATGAAAGCCTAAGCAATTGCTTGCACACATGGTTATTTATAGTGTTGAAGACTGAACCAAGAATATTGGTATCTGAACCATATCCCAGATACATAAAGGAAACTGAATGCCAACTGAGGGAACAACAGATGCCCATGAAGCTTGTCTGGTTGACAGATGTAATTTGAATAAAGTTTATTAAATATTAATGGCCACTTAAGCGGATTTCCTCGGCTAGTTTCTCTCTGGAACAGTCACCAAATCCCAAATGATCTGGGCTGCATTATAGTCCCTGAAATATGGCTATACTGCCTCAAGGTCTAGGGAAGGTTGCATCTCAGACTCTTCCATGAAGAACCTTCTTTCTAAATCTCCACAGCTGTGGAAGTTAACTCTCACTTGGAGCAGGCAGGGCTCCCGATTAGCTGTGGAACAAGAATCACTGGCTGTAACAGTCAAAACTTCATGTTAAGAATAAAACCAGCTCCACAGCATCAGAGGTCCTGGTTAGATCAGAAGTTTGAGTTCATACACTACTTGTATCAGTTTCCCTTTAGCACATTTATAGGGTTGATTATCCCATTTTAAAAATGGCTATTGGGTGCAAACATATGCTGTTTGGTTATGAATAAAACAACAGTAAAAATACTATGCTTAGTTTATGAATAGAAGTAAAATGCCTTTGCTTGGTCCAGGGCTTCTTAAACTATGTAACACTTATTTACCATAAAAAATGCATAAATAATGCCTAGGAAGCCAACAGCTTTCTTCTGAGCAGATATAAGAATGAGAACTGCTGCTGTTGCTCCCAGCATTATCATAGAGATGATATATGAGAAAAATTAATTTGGGGACTTCCAGAAGCTTTTGTATTTTGTAACAGATAAAACTATGCAGTTTGAAATGATGGGCAGCTTCTCTCCAGGACACATGCAGGAGGCTATGCACTGTAGAAGCAGGAACTTTACACGTAATGAGCTACTTGGCACAGCAGATTTTCTGATAGTCTCTCATAACACAGTAAAATACATTCCTCCAGCATGAGCTTAATTTTAAAAGACATCTTCTTACAACTGTAAGTGATAATATTTTGCAGTGTTAGGGATCATTTGAACCACAAGCAAGAGACTGGTGTATTGACTGTGACTACCTGCAATTACCATTTCAACTCTCTCTTACAAAGATTTCATTCCAGATCTCCACAGCTGTTCAGATATTTGTGCACTGAACAGATGAGGAGGACAAAGATATCCGTTCAGGCTTCTTACCTCTCACAGTCTTTCAGATACTTAGAGTAATCTAAAATGCACCAAATGTATATCTAAAACAGCAGAACATTGTCTCAAGATTACAGACTCCGCAGCAAAGTCACCAAAGCTCAGATTTACTCATACAAAACTGCCATTTACAAATCCCTAGATTTCATAAGAGCAGCAGATGGTGAAAATACATTTCTAACTCACTTCTGTTCTATGCAGTGGGATGAATTCTTTTTGCTCTACTTGTAAGTATCCTTCCAATATGATTCTAACACTACTTTCAAAAGCTGAAATTGGTTATGAGGTTGTTTTTTTCTCTATTTTGTTTCCTATTGCTTTTGAAGGGAAGAAAAAGTAAAGCTTATCTTCACTTAGATTTCAAATGCAGCACTTGTCAGCATTCATATATACATATGCATATATATATATACACACATAGACACACACATACATATATATGTACACTTATACAGAGAGAGACCCTTTTTAAACATCTTCAAGTTTGAAAGACAAAGGCTTAATTTAGGAGTGTTTAGAGTTGTGGGCTACATTGCTGGCATGGTGCTAAATGCAATTTACTAAGCCCTTTATGCAATGTTTTATTATACAAAAAATTGCAAATGTGCCAAAAGTAACAAAGCGGATTGGTTTGGAAGATTTAATGAATTTATGTCAGCTCTGAAAGCCCGAGTCAAACATCATATTCCTAGAGCTTAATTTGGATTGCTAGTGCTTTTTTAAGTAATTAAGATCATACAGTTAGGAAACATTTGAACTGTGCTGGAAATACTCAACTGGAAAATACAGTTTTGTTATACATATTATCTGCATTGTTATGTTGGGTTCCTTTCTTTTTCACTGCATACTGCTTTGCCTAAGACTTGCCTTTCCATTACATCAGTGTTCTCAGCCATCACTGATTTCTGTGAAAATCTCACCTATGGGAGAATGGCAAGAAAGAAAAGTTCAAAAATAACAATGAAAATGCATATGATCCATATTAGAAATTGATGGGCTCTAAAGATTTCAGGTAGATACTTGCGTAATAAATGCATACAGGGTGGTTCTTTGTTTGTTCAATATGACAAAATATCTGGAACACACCCCCTCTGGGGTTCTGTTGTGGTTTTTTGTTGTTTTTTTTTTTTAATCAGTTCACAGTATTTCCTCCTGATTTGCTTCACCAACCTGATCTCATTTCAAGAGTCCTCTTTGTGAGGAAGATGAAATAGAGATCTTCTAACACAGTCAGTTCAGCTCCAAATTCAGTTATACAGAAATGTTTTTAATGTAATATTGCATTGTGATTTATACCCATTTAGCAAGGCCAAGCATTAATAGAATCAAGAGAAAGAGGAAAAGAATTAAATTATTACTAGACCTCACACTAGACCTTTTCTTCAGAAAAAGCAAAATAAAAGAGTCTCAAGACTGACATGTATATTAGAACAGTTATTCACATAACATTGATACGGCAAAATTATGAGCATCTACAGACTATTGAATGAAGCCTGGAGGTACTTCATCAGAGCTTTAATGTTCATTACGTATCATAAATATTGATCATTAGAACAGATGGGTAAGCATTTACTGAGGAAAATTTTGAGTTAAATGAAAATGAAATAAATACTTTCTCCATGCTTTTTCTTCTGTTTTAATGGAAAAAAAACAAGTATTTTTTAGAAACCAGATGTCTCACATATCCATTACAAATGTGAAGATTTTAATTTAGCAGGAAAAGCTTTTCTAAACAAATTTCACATAGTAAATTTTTGACTCTCTCCATTGGAAACTAAAAATTGAGCCTTAAGTACCTGGAAAAAACACTACTATACTTCTGCAAGTACTACATCACTATGTGGACTCTGGCAATCTGAGTCACCTACTGGAATGGACAAATTCTACCTTCCCAACTTAACTACCACTTTGCCCCAGGTGGGTGAATCTCAGCACAAATATTTAACAGATCCATCACAATGGTGATGTGTTTCAATGCATAGACAAGTAATATGCAAATCCTTGAAAACAAGGCTGGCTCAGTATGTCCATCACATCACCTTCTGGATCACTTGCACATGCTCAGGTGTGGAGGTACTACCACTGGCACAAAAGGAAGAGTACCCGTCTTCCCTCTATGCTGAATTTAGGGGGATGCCTTTGTGACAACAATGAGTTCATCAAAATTAAGGGTGTGAAGTTCAGGTGGAATGAATCGGAATGCTGATGTTCATGATATTTCCTGATACTTAATATAATCACTAATTTGCATATGATCTATAAAAAAGTTAAGATTAAATAATAATCATAGCATATTAACCTTCTCTGAGGTTGTAGATAATCTATATAGGAAAAGTACAAATAATTTTTCTAATTGCAAGGGAATTTCACATTATTCAGTGGTGTATGCTCAGGCTAGATATGTGCAATGGCTTCTACTATTTCATCCTTCCCAAAATGAAGTTGAAAACAAAACTCACCAACCTCTGTCAGAACCAGGATTTTACAGAATCAGAGAATCATTAAGGTTGCAAAGGACCTCTGGATATCATCTAGTCCACCACCACTACCCCGTGCCCTCAAAGCAGGTCATGTTCAACTACAGCAGGTTGCTCAATGCTGTGTCCAGTCAGGTTTTGACTGTCTCCAAGGTCAGAGACTCCACAACCTCCCTGGGCAACCAGTGTTTGACCACTCTCACAGTAAAAAAGTTTTTTTCTTATATTTAAAGGTAATGTATTGTTTTTTAACTAGTGCTAATTGCCTCTTGTCCTGTCACTGGCCAACACTGAGAAGAGTCTGGCTTCATCTTTATCCACTCCT
The DNA here is from genome assembly GCA_907165065.1 of Caprimulgus europaeus. Next base: position 34,543,243 of record OU015525.1, read on the forward strand.
CAGTCAAGTATTTGTATACATTGCTAAGATTCCCCCTGAATCTTCTCTTCTCCAAGCTGAAGAGCCGCAGCTCTCAGCCTCTCCTTGTACCACAGATGCTTTAATCCCTCAGTCATCTTTGTGGCCCTTTGAAGAGCTCACTCCAGTCTACCAATGTCTCCCTAGCACTGAGGAGCCCAGAACTGGATGCATGACTGCAGGTGTGGCCTCACCAGAGCTGAGTAGAGGGGAAGTATCACTCCCTTGACCTGCTGGCAACACTCGTCCCAACACAGTCCAGATGCTGTTGGCCTTCTTTGCTGCAAAGGTACATGTTGGATCATGTTCATCTTGGTGTCCACCAAGACCCCAAGTCCCTTTTCTTCAAAGCTGCTTTCCAGAGAGTTGCCCGCCGGTATGTTGTTTCTTCCTAGGTGCAGCAGGACTTTGTCCTGCCGATTACAACCTCTGAGCCTGGCAGTTCAGTCAGTTTTCAGTCCACCTCACTGCTCACTTACCTAGCTTTTATTCTATTAGTTTCTCCATGAGGTTGTTATGGCAGACTGTGGCAAAAGCCTTATTAACATCCACTAATCTCACATTCACCAAGATAGTCATGTCATTGTAGAAAGCTATGAGGTTAGTTAAGCATGATTTCCCCTTTGTAAATCCATCTCTCAGTCACCTTCATGTCCTTAATATAGTTGGAAACAGCTTCCAGACTGATTTGCTCCATGACCTTCCTAGGGATTGAGGTGAGGCTGACCAGTCTGTATTTTCTCCTTCTTGCTCTTCTTGAAGATATGAGTGATGTTTGCTTTCTTCCAGTCCTCAGAAACCTCTCTTGATCGCCACAGCTTTTCAAAAGTAATTGAGAGTGGACTTGTGGTGACATCACTTGGGTCCCTCAGTACTTGTGGGTTCATCTCATCAGGTCCTATCGATTTGTATATGTCCAGTTTGTTTAAATGTTCGTTAATACAATTATCCTCCACTGTGGGTAAGTACTTCTTAATTCAGACCTTCCCAGGGTTCACAGATTGCTGATGGTTGATCTTATCTATAAAGACCCTCTATGCTGACTCAGGCTGCAGCTTCAATGCTGCTAATGAGAATTGCACAATCTTTCACTAGTAGTGGATAGGTTAGAAATAATTTTTCTTTCCATTTAAGTTCTAGGCTTGGTTTTTATAGCCATTAGTCAGAAAAGCCTTATTTTCCCCTGCCAGCAGTGAGTTGCATGTAGGAACTCTGAAGCATTGTGCTGAAGATGTGGGGCTGGCAACCTCAGGATACATGGCAACTTTGAAGGAACTTCAAAGTTGCCAACTTCTTTGGTAAACCTAATCCCTTGCTGCCATATCTTCAATGCTATTAATTCTGAACTAACTAGATTAAAATCAGCAATTTCTATACGTGTGACAATAACTTCTACTATTTTTCAGAATTCCCTCCAATAAACAGATAAAAGGAGGGGAGTGGCTCATAAATACATAACATGCAGAAAGCAGTTACTATAGTTTTAGGTTTCATTTTACTGCTGAAAAATATCCACTCTGAAGACCAGTTTTATGTTCCAGGTAGAAGAATATCTTGTTACCACGAAGTAATGAAAGTCACACATTCTGACTTGCTAGATATGGCAGAATTTATTTTAGCACAGAAAGCAAAAAGCCAAAGCAAAATTATCACACTATAAACTGTACTTGAAGAACAGAATTTTATTTTTTTTGTGTGTGTGTGTCTGTCAAGTGGTAATACAGATAATAAATTCAAACACACATTGGAATGAAACAATTTAGCAGATAAGATGAATAACTATTGAAAGGTTTTCCTGGAACTGAGAATGGCCAGAGTAAAAATAAGAATGAAACACAATAATAATAATAATAAACTACTCAGGAAAGATCTACTGTTTGAAATTTCCTGAGACTTCTTATAGCTCTGATAGCTTTTTCCATGCTGTACTAGGCTGATTGCTAGCAACATTGGTTCTTTTTTTTTCCTTACAGACACCTTTCTCTCACTGTTGTTATATTTCCCAAACATTTGTTTTGATCTTTTCTAAGTTTAAACAAGAGAACAAAGTCCTGCCATTGCAAAATAAACTTTTCCATGCTCATTTTTTGTAAGTTTTACTGATATGGTGGAAATAAATCATTGATAGGCAAACCTCAAAAAGATTTAGAGGCCATATCTGAAAGGGTACTTAGAATGTCATGAGGAAATTAAGTGAATGCAGGTTTTCCAGTACACAGAGCTGTGGCAGGGATGTGGGGAACCGTGCTGAGAGCACTTGTGCAGCGGGGCTGTCTGAGTGGGTATGCACGAAAAGAAGGAATTGGGTGCCAGGCCTCTGCGCAGGCACAGAAAGCTTTTCCCTTTCAGCCCTGCTGTCCAGCAACAGCGGTTAATGCCAGAAGATAACAGCTATTAACGCAGCTTGGGATGAGCAGAGGGATTGGCTCTGTTTGCTGAAGGGCAGAGACGAGCATGAGCCAGGAACAGATGAGGCTCGAAAGACAGAAAAATAGCAAGAGATAGGCTGGGGCAGAGAGATGGGGTCTTTTAGAACAATGTGCTATTCTTCTTTGAGATACAGACAAAGAGGACCTGTTAGAAAAATGAGGGGCTTGACAAAAGTACTGTGTGTTTGAAGCAGGGCTAAAAGCTATTTGCTTACCACTATTCACTAAACAGCTCCTTTTAGCGACTTCTGGTTAGAAAAACAAATAACTGACATTTCTGGACTGTCATTGGTGCAGTATGATATTACCCCATGGCATATGGACTTAGAAATGAGCTTGCTTGCCATTGGCTGGAGCATACAATTAATTTTCTGAGCCTTTGAATATATTTACATTGTAGGACTGTCACTCTACTGCACATACCTAAAGCCCCAAGGTCATTAATCATCTGATATGAAAGATATAAAGTTACCGGAATAGAACATTGTCACCAGACAAATTACAGTATATTTCTGACCTTGTGTCTTAAATATTTATCATTGCTGTAAGTAGATTTGCAGGGCTGCTCTTTTTGAGAATATAAAGAAAGCTGCAATGTAGGAAAGCTTGCCACTTCTATGAATAAATAGAGCACTTCAAGATCCATCAATCCAATGCCTTCCTAAAGCAATAAATTCAGCTTCAAAAGGAAAAAAAAAAACAAACCTCTTCCACCTTCTGCAACCTCTCAGTTGTTGTAATTTGTCATCATTGCACACATATGTTTGGTTTGATGGTTTAAAAGCAAATTCTTAGTGACACAATTTGGCAGTCAACAACATTGAAAATTAAATTTACAAAATATAATGCTGTGCTCCACTTTGAAATCTACATCGTTATGCTCACATCTGTTTCAACATTTTATAGTGCATGTGATAGAGAAATCCTATCAAATTAATCAGAACTTCTGAAGATGTTTGTCACAGTTTTCATTCATCCAGCCTGGTTCTGACACTGTTTCACATACCCCAGAGAAAACACCTTTATCCATTAGCGAAAACACATTAAAAAAAAATCCAACAGCATTAAAAGTTTGAATACAGCTGTGTAAGGCTGTTACACACAGACACAGGTTCTGCTCCCAGTCACACTGGAGGCTGCAGCACAGAGGCTGTTGATATTAACAGAAGCAAAACTTGGTCCCTCATAATAATCTGTAGCTTTGGTTAAATGAGAGCTCCACATGGCTCAACACTTCTGAAAAATCCAGATCCATAATGTGTCACATCAAGCCATCATAGAAGAACGCAGATAGGAAAAGAGGAAAAAGTGATGTTGGGCAGCTGGTGAACATCATGCAAGGGATGGAATGTGTGTGTGGGTGACTTGGTGAGACTACTGATGAGAACAGGAGCAAGAGCAGACCACAAATATTTGATTTTTTTTTTTCTAATTCTGTTGTCAGTTGTGAATACAAGCCAAAATGAGCAGTCCTGGATGGGAACTTATCCGTATGCCTTTGCCTGATGCTCAGGCCTCTCTATGTATTTCAGTGCACGTTCACAGGTTGCAGCCCTGCAGTGGCAGCTACCTGTTCTGCAAGAAGACCTGTGCAGTGTGGCAGGTGGAGTTCAATGCAACCCCACAATGCTGTGAAGGTCTGGAACTAAAGCTTGGCTGGCTACAAACATAACAACACAGGAGAGAGAAACTGGAATGGCATATTACTAGTCACACCAAAAAGGTGTTTTGTGTGATTTGTGTAACTGATAGAAGCATATTCTGTTTTGACAGCCCACACAAATCAAATGGATTTCCTATGTCACATAGTTTGCTATTCAAAAGCACAAATAAATAATGTAATATCAACAATCTCGAAACAGTGTCACTGAAAGGACAGACATGCACAGTCAATATAAGACACTTAGATTCACAGAGTAACTTTGCCATTCAAGGCATGTACATTTGCTGGGATCAGACTTTTGTTTCCTCCAGGCTCACACTAAGCACAACTGTAGCAAGGAGTTAGTTGCCAAACTGATAAGCTACGTTTTTAACATCTTACAGAATCAGAAACATCATCCTCTATAATATAATCCAATGACAAATTTCCACCCCTCATGTCTTTTGACTACTCCCTTTGATGGTCCCCTCCAATGCTGAGTAGTATTCACAAACACATTAGCTGATGCATTTTTGTATGTGTTTATGTAAAAAAGCAGTCAGTAAGCTATGTATACTGTGCACTGACACCAGTTAAACTCTTGTCCTCCTGTGCTCTGTTCTGCTGTGTGTTATCATGGCTTTAAGGTGCTATGCCTCATTACAATTTTAGCCTCCTCAGATCAGCAATTGACCTTTCCCTCTGTCATGGAAAACTCCATGCATACTCCTGGAGCTATACAAATGATAAATAAAAATCACCTAGTCCCTAGCTGGTGCATAGTAGAAAATCTCCATGCTAAATTTTCTAAAATCATATCTCCCCAATGTATTAATTACTCTTAACAGCCAATGATCAGGCTACAACCTGGATAAACTTTGTGGAAGGATATATTTTAAGCAGTTGAAACTAAATACATAAATAACTTATTTTCAGGTTTGGGTAATAGAAAAAATAATCTGTTCAGAAATCTTGTTTTACCTCTTGAGCTCTAGCTCTAGCTCTAGCTCTAGCTCTACCTCTATTCTTTTAGGCTCTGTTTCTTGCACTTTTAAAATTCAAGCTCATATCTATGATCTCTGCTTTGTTTTAATGGCCTAGTATCTAATGCATTATATTTAATAAAGTAATAATCTAATAAAGTCTAAAAATGGTTCTGTTCTAAAATGCTGTTGAAGAAACATCAGACGGTTTGTCATCGTGTACCAGGAAAGAATGAGTAAGTGCTAAAAGTGGCTTCACATCCTTACTATATATAGAAATCCTATTACAATTACCCTTAACTGTCCTTTGCCTTCCTGTAGTAGTTTCCTCTGTGTCCTCTGTGCCTCCATAGGTAAGTACAATAAGATGCCAGGGTTTGTCTGTGTGTATAGAAAGCAGAGGCAATCCCAATTCACTTTTAGTATATAGTTCATTTCCAAGCAAATGTGTAGTATCCTCATCTTCACCTTTGTTTCACAGTTTGTATGTGCAGTAACAGTTCTTTAAGCTGTACCTATTTTTTATATTTTGTCAACTGAACTGTTGCTCAGAGTATCCTGCATTGACACATCTTGTATTTGGAGTACAAAGTATTCAGAAAAGAGTCAGGCAGCATTAATACCTCCAGAAAACAAATCTGCACAGAATTTATGGCCTGCATAAGGAATGAAGGTGGATTTTAGTGAAGGAATGTTAGCACATGCCACAGTTGGATAGTGGTTATAATAATCATCAGTGCATCTAATCACATTTTTAGCAGTTCTTTAAAAGCCTTCTTTGTTCCCAAAATTTTTTCTTCCCCTTACTGTAAGTGCAGAGCCTGTCCCTTTCCTTCTGAAGATTAATGGTCAGTTAACTGCTCATGGCTGAGCAAGGCTCATTAAAGTAATATTCTCTAATCATCCACAACACTGCCAGTCTCTCCTTATTCTAAGCATATAATTTTGTGGAAACAGGATCAGAGATTAATTGAGTCAATTAGCAACTAGATTTGCAGATAGTTTGGGAGACCCGAGATTTCCCACTTACTGTATTGATTTGTGTTCAAAATGGCATCTAATTTTCCACACTTCTAGGACTGGCAGGCATCCAGTCTGTTCTTTTTCCATCCTAATGGCTAAGAAAATGTCATATGATCTTTGCCAATAACTTGCATTTTTTTTAATCTTCCTTCTGAATCCAGTCATTCTATTTAGGTACTTGGGGGTTTGTTTAATGTATTTTTCAGAAACCAAACTATATTGCTAAAATACATTCCGGGCCAAGCTTAGATTTAAGACATTAGCTGTAAATCAGTAAGTTACATTGGTTTTCCAACTGAAAACAGGCCAACTTTTGTACTCATTGATAATCTGTAAATTTCTGGTGAATAATTGCTTTTCACAGAATAGGATTAATTAACATCAAATTCCCCAGTATGTGTATATATATAATATATATATAAATAAAAATAAGTTTTTGGCTTGAAGAAAATACATCATTCTTTTTCCAAGCTTCCCTCTGCTCTCTCCCTAGATCTGGTTTCTCTTGATCTTTATCTCAAGGCAGAGCTGACACAACTGATGGACAGCTTTTGGCCATTGATAGGGTCAGGGCCTGGGACTGGGTCTCAAGCATCCAGAAAAAGCACTGCTACCACCTTCCTGGTGTGCTTAGACATATGTAAGAATAATTTCATGAAGCTAAACACTGCTGCTTTAAGGCTGAAAACTGCAGCAGAGAAAGTTCGTTCTATCTAATCTTTTGTCTTCCATCCTAATAGTGCTTAAGTACTTCCCAGTCATTAACAGTGGAAAGCTCTTATTATGTCTTTACAGAATGCAGCAGAAATCAACCATTTAATCTGTAGACCTTTTTGTGAAAATAAATGATGCAGAACTTTCACTTGCCAGAGTGTGGCCAGCTCTGAAAGCATAAGGTTGTGGGTTCTTCTCTTACAGGATTGATCTTCCTGGGCTGTGTGGGACCCTCCTTCCTTCTGGCCAGTGCCAAGTGAGAGTGGTTGCTGCAGGAGAAGGTCAGGGATCCACAAGCACAGCTTATCCTCAGTTCAAAGTAGAAACCAGAGCCTGAAAGTACTGGTGAGCTGGCACAGCACCCTGTTAAACCGCTCTTGCTGAACTATGTGGCTTCCCATATTGCTTCCTCCCTTCTTCAGCCATACATCTGGGACACTCTGCTCTGCCCTGCCCATCATGCCAGGCAAGCCCTGCTATTTGCTTTCTCTCTCCATTGGGAATCAGTTGCTCTTTTTCCCCTCCTCTGGGGTCCTGTTGCCTTTTCCTGCTGGCTTCAGGTGCTTCTCTCAGCTCAAATTGCTGTCTCCACCTGACACATAAGGAAATGTTGCTACCTCTCTCCTTCTTGCCTTTGCTCTCCTCACTTTCTCACACTCTCACATGCTTTATGAATGCTCACTTTGCTCTGTCACATAACCAGCCACTGCAGGATAGCTGAAAGACCCTTTCCCACCTCTCTATAATCCAACTCCATGCTGTCACAGGGACTCTGTTAACACTGTTGTGCATAACCTACTAACAGGTGAGGTGAGATGTCCTCGCTGCTGAGGAAGACCATCCCAGTCAAACCATATTCTCCTCTTGCACAGGCAGAAGGTGTACACTTACTGCTGACTCTCCACATTTCTGTAGACTTGTTTGACCTCAAGTCTCAGGAAAAATGGTTTTGGACACAACTTTTCCTGTAGGCAGCAGAATATTGTGAAGACAAACTTGTTATGTTCATAAGTTAAGAAGCAGACGTTGATGGGTCTCTCTGAAGGACTGTAAAACTACTCAATTTAATCTGTTTTAAAATAAAAGCTAGTGAAACAGAATCGAAGGAAGAGAACAAACTTCAGAGTCTGATCCAGATAGTATTTAAGTGGATGATTGATTTGAATACAGTTCTGTTAAATAACTTTATCAACATCTGGATGAGGGGATCGAGTGTACCCTCAGTAAATTCACAGATGACACCAAGTTGGGCAGGATTGTTGATCTGCTTGAGAGCAGGAAGGCTCTACAGAGAGATCTGGACAGGCTGGATTGATGGGCCGATGCGAATTGTATGAGATTCAATAAGGCCAAGTGCCAGGTCCTGCACATGGGTCACAAGAACCCCATGCAACGTTACAGGCTTGCGCTTGTTGGTTGACAGCCGGCTGAATATTAGCCGACAGTTTGCCCACATGGCCAAGGCGGCCAACACCATCCTGGCTTGTAACAGAAATAGCGTGGCCAGCAAGACTAGGAAAATTATTATCCCCCTGTACTTTGCACCAGTGAGGCAACACCTTGAGTGCTGGGTTCAGTTTTGGGCTCCTCACTACAAAAAGGACATTGAGGTGCTGGAGCATGTCCAAAGATTAGCAACAAAGCTGGTGAAGGGTCTAGAGCACAAGTCGTATGAGGCGTGGCTGGGGGAACCTCGGGTTATTTAGTCTGGAGAAAAGGAGGCTGAGGGGAGACCTTATTGCTCTCTACAACTACCTGAAAGGAGGTTGTAGTAAGGTGGGTGTTGGTCTCTTCTCCCAGGTAACAACTGATAGGACAAGAGGAAATGGCTTCACATTCTGCCAGAGGAGGTTTAGATTGGAAGTTAGGAAAAATTTCTTCACTTAAAAGGTTGTGAAGCATTGGAACAGGCTACCAAGGGAAGTGGTGGAGTCACCATCCTTGGAAGTATGTAAAAGATGTGCTGATGTGGTGCTTAGGGACATGGTTTAGAGGTGGACTTTGCAGTGTTAAGAGTAACAGTTGGACTTGATCTTAAAGGTCTTCTCCAACCAGAATGATTCTGCGATTCTATGAATGGGTTTTCACAGGGATGAAGGAACCTCAGCTACAGAACTGAAACACCTCCAAAGTCATAGAGCATGATCACCTGCTACACCTACAAACGGGGCTATGCGTCATGAGGCGATCAGGCTCCACCTACGCCAGGTCATATTCTTTGTTCCCACTGTTACTACTGGGAGGATATTTCTGAGCCTTACAGCGCCACTAGAAACTTTCTTCCAGTTTTCAGTTTAAATTCATCATTATCAAGTGTATAGCAATTAATTCTTGTGCCAATATATAGTTAAAGTAGCTGTCTTGCTCCCTGATATTTACTTCTGTTATTTGCTTATAGATAGTCTTCAGTTTGGCAGGCTGAGCAAGTCTTTTTGACACTAGGCAAGTCCTTTAGTCTCTTGCAATAGAATTGGCTCTCTACTGCTCAGATTATAATAGTAACCCCTTCTTGCCCTTCCTTCAATTACTCTTGCTTGAGCAAGGAATCAGATACTCAGTGTCCAACATTTTCATCTAGAAGCTTTTTGCTGTTCATGTATCTAAAAAGAAATTGAGAGTTTTAATCTGCTTGTTTAGTAAGGTTCCTTAACAGCCTTATTATCCACCTCCTCAGTTTTCCATTGGCAGGTGCTACTATTCAGCAGAGTGGAGAATGAACAGAGCTAATTGCTTGAAAGACAAAAACCACAAATAATACAAGATTGCAGAGCTAGTTCACTAGTGAGTTTCCTCTTCACTTCCAAAGTGCAATTCAAAGCTCCTGGGGATTATTTAGTGAAGGTGGTGGGAAATTTGCTACTCTAAGAAACTACAGCTTTCATTTACTTAGTGGGTATAACAGATTCTCAGCTACTTTGTGTAATCAGATTTCCTTCTTTAGCTAAATCATGGTATCACGTTAGCTTTAAAAAATATGTGAAACCTTGTTTCTAACTCCAGCAGTTTTCTGCCTTTTCCTCATCTGTTAGGAAAGATTACGTGCTTGCCATTTTCCTTTCAGGCCTGTGACAGAAAAGCATCTTCTCTGCCTCTTTCTTTGAAAGAAGCGTTTGTAACTGACCCTTTCTTTGTCTCCTCTTATGGGTCCCTGTTATCAATTGCCATTTTTCTCCATGGCAGGCAGATGCTCTTCAAGGTGTGAAAGCAATGTAAGAAGAGCTCTAGGGAAATGGGAAACTTTCAGAAGGATGCGTGAACCTGAGTCATATGCAGCAGAAGTTCTGGTGAAAGTTGATGCCACAGTTGCCACAGGACAGATAGCTGAGTAGCCATTTACTAAAAATAACATGATTAGCCTCTGTCTTTCTCAAAAGAGAATTGGCAGTTGCACAAATAAAGTATCTGCATTCTTGGCACTGTGCTGAAGAACAGCAAAAAGCAAACCTTTCCAAAATTATGCATCTTGTAATGGAAATAAGATTCTTACCCATTGTAACCTTCCATGTCCACGTCATATTTTTCAGTACACAACAAAGTTAAAAGTTTTCTATTCAGTGAAGCTGAGTATTTTACACAAGATTATAGGTTCTAAGGATCAGGAATACTAAATTCTATTTTGTATAATATTGGGGTCACAGTAGACATTCAGTATTACAGGCAAAGAAGTGAAGATCCTTTAGGTAAAAGACCTCGGTGTACGAACAATGGTTCTAAATAAAGTGCAAACTTCCCTTTCAGACTCTTTAAACTACTCACAGCCTCCAAAGTTGCAGCAAAGACCATAAGCCTCAGGTTTGTAGATATCTCTGGAAGGGTTATTTGTCTTTTATTTCTAAGCTAATCTTTGCTATTCTGCTTCACTGCTAATTTGGTACCAATTCAGTAATACACTTGAGGACATCTAGTGTGAGGGACGTGCATAAGCCTCTCAAATCAGTGGGATGTAAGGATTTTTCTGAAGTTAAATGAATTCAGGAGTTTTACTTAGTTGTACTGTATGAGAATGGGCATTAGTGATGAATTAGAGCACAGGGCCAGAGCCAAAAAGCCCACCTGCAACTGGATTTAGGTAGATGTTAGTCACTGAACTTCCAAATGACTTAAAAAAATGCACTGCTTAGCAAACTACCTGGAGGTACCTAAACTCCTTTGCTGCCTTCCCATCCACTTCCAAGTCTCCTTGGAGAGACTGCACATGGGCAGCATGACCCTGTATGAACCACTACACTAAGCTGCCTCTAAAAAAACTAGGCAGACCAAAGCTTAAGACCAGCAAGACCATGATGAGAGTGTCATACCGTGCCCTGCAGTCCTGCCTCTGCCAGCCATGACTGAGACACCTACTGGACTTTTCTTCTGATAAAAGCCAAGGCACAGGGGACTTGTGACACAGTGAGAGGGAAGGCTGTGGGCACCCTGGTCTCACTGTGATACGTAGTCAGGCTGTAGCTGGGATGCATACCCACATCTGAGGACAGGACAGTGCTTTTGCATCCCACAGCTAAGTTGCAGTCTGAGGTTCGGAGCTGCCAGGCAGCTTTTCTTTATTCTAACACGAGCCATCTTCTCTGATATACAAACCCTATAAAGCAGCAAATGTGTGTCCCTTGCTGTGATCAATCTGTTTAAGGGCCTCCTGTTTAGAAGCTGATGAAATGGTTTGGGGTTGCTTGTTATAGCTCTGATTTTCTAAACTGAATCAACCCCTTAGCAACAGAAGAAATTCAAAATTCAGCTGCACTTTTTTGCCCATCTTAAAAAGTATCCTGCTAAACTCACTGTAATGTAAATGAGAGGACAAATTAGCATATCTGACCACAGACAGTCATGCTCTGAAGAGTGGTGTGTTTAGATACAAATGATTACTCAGTAATGAAATAGCAGCAGTAGTGATGAATCTATTTCCTCAGTTCTAATTACACAGGCTCCAAAAAGGTGTAAGCTGTGTTCCCTGAAAAGCTAATTATTCTAACAAGAGCACTTTCTGCATTACAAATAACTTAATCCCTACAGCAATAACTGAGCTGAAGTAAATGTGACAATGTTTTTCCCACAGGGAAAGTCATTTGCTTCAGAATTTTTAACCACTCCAGTACTGGAAAGGCTTATTTTGCCTCCTTGTAAATAAATACATTTTGATAAAGAGTTCAGATTTTGCAAGGTCCTTGACATCTCTCTATGTAGTTATTCATTACAAGGACATTTTTAATCCCTTTCCAATTTTTCATAAGACATCACTTCTGATTTTCCATCTAAAGTTAGTTACTTATTATCTTTAAAGCACCTTAATAAATGCTTTAATATGACTTAGAAAACTGCAACAGGTACTGGACTGAACAGTTCTTCATATAACCTTAATGTAGTAATAAAAATTAATAAAATAAAAATGATCCCAAGTACATTGCTCTGTTATAGCCTGTTGCCTAGGAGTAAAGGAAATGCTTCCTAAGAGCTCAAAGGCTCCCTCCCCAAAGTCAAGAGGTACAAAGGGGAATCTGGCACTTGTGTTCTAAGCCCTCTGTTTAGAGATGCACTGCACAAGGCTGGGCAAAGTTTTAAGACTGCTATTTTCCAAATGCTTCTAAAAGGCAGGATGCTGAAGCGGGGAGACATGTCTGGGGTCATATAGGAGACACTGACAAACCAATCTACAGAAACTGAAGAAGGTTTTTTGTCCCAGCTTGTTTCACTCTTGAATGCTAAATTAAGATGTAATTTATTTTATTTATACAGATATCCTCCCTCTTTCAGCTCATGTACTCTAGCCCAAGCACTCAACTGACTGGACAAAGTGCTATTATGTGAAGAGCCCAAGTGCCCTTGTGGTGCACGCTGAGAAACAGCCTGGCAGCCTCTTCCAAACAGAGTGATCAGTTATATATAAACCATCACCAAGTCAAAATTCTTATAAGAGATGCCTACCAGCCTACCAAGTGAAGTTAACAGATACTACAAAGGGAATGAGACATGTTGTCTAGTGGTGTGAGCTCAACATGAAAAATAAACAATGTTAATCTCATAGGGTAGCTGCCACCAACCAAAGCCTCTAGGTATTATTCTGTTCTGCCCTGACATTAGCCCTCTGGTTTTCAGCAAGCCACTCAGACTCTGTTTCCCACTCTGCTGAGCACAGATAGATACTCTTTTATCTATATAGCAGAGATGCTGAAAGGACTAATCAATAAAACTGTTCACCAATCAAATGTTTTTAAGGTGAGTAGCTCAGGGGGCCCTTATTCACCCTTTCAGCTATACATGTTTTTATATACCCTATCAGGGTCAAAGAGAATGGTCACACTCAGTTCTAGCAGCATCCTTAGAGGCCTTCCCCTTTCTAATTTCTCTTTCTTCTGTTTCTCAGCTTTGTGTATGGAAGAAACCCACCAATTCTGTGAGAGGACATACAATTTACAAATTATGAAATTATGAATAAGGTTAGAGCTTTATGCCTAGGGTAATAAGCACAAGAAATACTTAATTTCAAAGAAAAGGGACCAAAGGGACCAAAGATAATGAAAACAGATGGGAAAAGAGTTTGGTGCTCCTTTGTTCCTCCAACATATAGTCCTTATGGATCTGAATGGGATATTTGACATAACTTCCCATGAAAAGAAATAAACCAGCAGTTTGTTAAGAGGTTATAGCCTTTTCATAACACTGGCATGCTACACTTGGTTTCTAGTTTGGCAATTAGACTAACGTAAAACCTGAACTGAGATGGGTGAGATTTTAATTTAGTTTTCTCTTTTATGATCTAGTCTCTATTTTTTAACTGAAAAACAGTAAAAATAAAGAAAAACAGAACAATGTAATTGTTTTACAATCCATTAGATGAAGAAATATGTCTGTCCTTGGCTAGGTAATGGCTTTCCGGGAACTAATGAATACTCAAGATTCAGTCTGGTGGTGAAGTTGCATAGAGATATGGCCAGGAAAGAAAATAGTAAAGGCAATGTGGAAATCAAAGATTTGAGGCAAAAGCAGAGAGAATTTTAAAAACAATTAATATGTTAGTGGGATGGCAGATGCAGCCTCCTATAAAAACTAACTTTCAGTGGTTAAATTTGTGTATTTTAAAATCACTTTACTTAAAACAGTGGAAACCTCTGAGGAAAAACATACTTTGATGTGCTTCAGGCTTAATCCAACAAACTGTTTAGCTAAATCAGTGCAAGTTTTTGAGCAAAGCTAAGTGCTATGCTTATGATTTACAGTCCATCTTCAGCTTTCAAGCCTTCATTGCCCACAGGCCCCAACTATGGAAAGGCCTGATCCCTCCATAACAAGCTTTAGCACTGAAGGAAGCCAGCTAAAGCAAAGTGCAGAGGCTTGTTTTCCTCAGCATCACAGCCACTGCAAACATGTCAAGCCTGGCCACTGTGCTTAACACTGTTCTCTGTACAACACAGAACCAAGTGAAGGTCACATTTTTCATCTTCAAGGCATCTCCTCACTGAAACTGGGTATTCAAAAGTTGACTTACGCACAAGGATGAGGCCACAGCTGACAACTCTCCTCCTCAAGTGGGAAGGAATAATACAGCTAAAGCTTATCTCTACAGAGAAGAGGGCTGGCACATTCAGACATTTAAATAAGAGTATCAGACAGCTCCAACCTGAAATAGAAACACATCTCTTTTACCTTGTCTTCTTACATGGGTATTAATGATGTCTCTTAGTTAATGTACACGAGTTTTCAAAGCAAAACTCTCAAGTTCTCACTTCTGTCTCTGGGGAAAGGGCAGGAGAACAAACACTGCCTGTCAGGTATTAGATACAGTATTTAATGCAAGATAATAAGGTATTTCAATAAAATGATAAACATAGCCTTAAAACCTATAGAGAGCCAACAGAGAGGAGGTTAAGATGTAAAACTCTTGGAAGAAAATAACATTCAGTTATTGGGATGGATGACGACAAGGGCAGGGAGGAAAGAAAAAAAGTGAAGGAAGGGATAGAGACAAGCATTTTAAAATAGCTTCCCAGTATTTCTCTCATTTTCTTCTCTCACCATTCATTAGTATTTATTTTAATTGACGCAAGAAGCATTTGACTGCGCAGAACATGGAATGGGAGGAATGAAGAGAAGTGCCCTTGAACCATACTCAGCTGCAGAAATCACCTACGTCTGTCTTCTGTTTTTCAGTATCAGTTACCAGGAACAAGTAGGTGGGTTTTTGCCAACTTTGGTTAGACAGTTCTATTAACAATGGCTTATTCCTTTCATAATGCCACTTTCGGTAAGAAAGCGCTGGATGGCTCTGAACAGTGAGCACTTCCATGTTAACTTTGACTGTGTTTTGTTACTAGGGTGAGCAGATTGCTAGTCTCACATTACAGGCAAACAAACAATTTTTTGACAAAAGAAGTCACCTCTTTTCCATGGTACTTACAAGGAAGGGGACTAGCCTTGATAATTAAGGAGACAGCAGCTATCCCCCACCGAGAGCTACTGGTAGAATTCCTCCCAAAACTCCAGTTTCTGCACAGCCATCCAATAGCATGCCCAGGAGCTGGTAGCTGCTCATCTGTGCGACTGAGCTTTTAGCAGAAGATCATAACCTTGTGCTTTGGCCCTCTGCTGTGAGGGCATGTAAGGTGATCTTTGGCTTTAGTCAGTGCAGACTTAGAAACTGATTCTATTCTTACCAATAGAGAACTGACAGTGAATTCACGGAAAGATTATTGCAGGTCATTAATTCACTTATATGACCGTGTAGAAAGGTACTCAACATTTTTTAGGAAAAAAGCAGTATCTCACCATTTGGAAAGATCTATGGCATTCTACTGCATTTCTGAAGGCTGGACAGATGAAATCTAAAGTGATGAATATTTCTCAACAAAAATTTATCACCTTAAGCACAGTTACTGAAGAATGAATGAGGAAAGAGAGAAAATTATACTGATTCATGAAGCATCTTCTTTGGAGGAACTTGTGATTCTTCAGAGGTTAAATCAGTCAAATGACAGGGATTCTGTAAAAATCTTTATTCCAAGTGCTTGCTCTCACAAAATTGTGATAAAAATCTGATAGTTAAAAGCTTTACAGGATGGCTTTAATGGAAGAACAGCCTCTCTTCTGATGATCTTGCATTTTAAATTCAAGCTCAACAGTATAGCAGACAGAAAATAGCTTTTCCCTAGACTTCAGTAAGCTCATATTATACTTTAAGCACAAGATGAAAGTCTAGTTGTGGCAGATGAAAACTGCAGCTGATTTAAATCCATTCCGGCTAACTTCAACCAGGTTTAGCAAAATTTTCAGTCAAAGGCTTTCCAAAAAGTAGCAGCAGAATTGAACAGAAACAAAAGCCGTAGAAATACTTCATAAGCATAACTTTTAATTATTTTAGTTTCTTGCCTAAGATGCTGGAAAAACATGGAAACCAGTTATGTGAGGCAAAATAATAAACTATGGAGTTGCTGGAAAACATTTCTGATGATAAAATGTCTTATGTTGCCCCCTTGTAATTCTAGCACATACACACTTTCTACAGTGGTAGTAAGTTCTTTGCTTTGATTAATGTCAGAAAAACTGAGCTGCCAAGAACTTCTCAGATAACTGAACTTACGACTTCAGAGTGGCATTCATCTGAGCACGTTCTGCTCTTTGGCTTTTTTGCAGAGGATCAGTAGGGCCAAAAAGCCACAGGAACTTTAGGGAGCAGCTGCAGCCACGTTTCCTGGGCATGTTTCTGCCCAGCGCAGCCTGCTCTGGAGGCTCTGCTGGCTCCATCTCTGCTCACTCCTGGCCCCTTCATTCACTGCTGGAGTCTCCCCAGGAAATTCCCCAAACTTCCCTGCTAGCACCAGCTGTTGGGAAACCAAACATACTCAGGCAATCTGGTCTATTACCAGAGATTATGATTAATTTAAATGCACAGGGGTGAAAGACAATTAATATTAGTGGTGACATTAAGGTGAAACTTTTCTGGAGAGGGAACACTAGGAGAAAGACACATTTTTCAGCTACCAAGACTATTTCTGGATAAAAATAAGTGATTCACCCTAGGCATTTATGTCACTTGTTATTTAAAGGGAATTATCATGGTTTGGCATTAGTTCTGAGGTAGAATTCACAATGTTTAATATAATATATAAGACCTTTTCGGAAAGCAGATCCATAGAAAGGACAGGCAGATGGAGGTCTGCGTGCTGTTCTGTTGTATGTCCAGCACTACTTACATTTGGTAACTCCTGAAACCCTTAAGCTTTAAATCTGCTCTTTCTCTTATAAAATACTGTGAGATTAGGAGGGCTGCACTAATCAAGTGCCAACAATAAAAAAACAACACTCATTGTAAAGAATCCCATGAGGGTCAAGTGAAAGATGAAGTAAATGCCCCAGATCCTCAAAGGTAGATCTTAAGTATATTTTTCTCTGGTTAATATGATTTCTAAAATATCAATATAAAAGTGTTTCTCTGTACCTCAGTAATTGCTCCATAAAAGAATAATGCATTAGTTAACATCAACAAAAAGGCCTAGTCCATTTTATCTCCTCAGAGTCTGTGGGGTTCACACTCAGATCATCTCTAAAGCATTGTGAAAACAAATACTGTTTTTATTTTTTCAAAGCTTCTTCATCTTATAGTTGAGTTCCACTAAGTGACCTGGGTGTAGATGCACAAAGAAGCAGAAAATAGCAGATGAATCTCTAATTTTCAAAGGTATCTATTACAAGTGCAGTTGTGAGTTGGAGACTCATAACTTGTTCACACATTTTTTTAAACATCACTAAGCAGTTATCTACACTCTTCTTTGCTTAAATACTTTTGCCAGTTTTCTTATTTGCCAAGAAATACAGCAACAGTACTCTTGAAATATTCAGAGTTGTACTGGTTTTGTAAATAATTCATTTTTCATTTTTTGAAAACTTTTCTTTCTGAAATTTTCTGAGGAAATGCTTTAATTTGGTATTTGGAAGTTACTTTTTAAAAATAATAAAAAAGATACAACGAGTTGCATCTTCTAAAGACAAACAAAACATCTCTTTCGCTCAAGATGCTAATAATCTACAGCTAATAATTTTTTTTATACATATATATTCACAAAGTCCCAGTGACTGTATTGATATTTATGTTTCTGACTTGCTTGGCTTAGTGGAAAATCTATATCCTCTTTCTAAGTTCTCCAGAGATAAAAAAGAATATTGCTTAGAGTAGTGCTAATGTTAGTTCATTAGAGTCCTGTGACTGAAGGCCTTAAGCTTTATACGTGGTACATTTTACCCTTGAAAAGATTACCCCCATATTAATAGAGTTTCCTAAACATCCTTTAAGGAATATGACTTCTATCACTATTATCTTACCTCTTTATTGAAAGCAAAGCCCATGAGTGCTTAAAATGAGGCCAATTTTGCTACATTAAGAATAATGATTATCAGCTATACTGAGGATAAGACTATGCCACCTTATATCAGCTGCTTGAGAAAGAATAATAGAATTAACAAGGCTGCTCTTCTCTGAGACTAATTATGTCAATGTAATATAATTTGATTTAAAATTACTATGTTTTTTTTAAATCTTATGAGCCAGAGGCTGGCTGGGTGGCTGGAATTTGGAAGAAAAATCTTTAGTGTGATATATATGCCATAAATGGGATGCTCTGAAGCCAACAGGAGCTCTGTAACAGACTCAACTGAGAAGTATGCTCCAACTGTGAATGAAGTACAAGGTTGTTTACTGGTCGCTTGGTTAGTAAACATGAGCTGGATTCTGCCATGTAGCAGGCCATAACATTCAGAATATTGCAGAAGTCATAAAGGAAAAAAAACTAAAGCACAGAATCAATCACTGACTAAATGTCCATTTCAGTTTTGGTTTAAGCATAAGCATGATTAAGATGTAATTATCAGAATAAACAACTAGAAAAGGAAAATAAAGATCTTGAACCCTCGTCATCACTCTTCTCACACGTGCTCTCCTCACTACAAAATGTTCTGGTACTGGAAGTCAGCTATAAGCAAAAGTTAAAAAGCAAGAACTGACTTTTTTTTTTGTTTTGTGTTCATGTGAATGATCATCAAGACATAATAGAGAAATCCCCAGAATATCTCCACCCTCGACATACTCATTTCAACAGAATGCCAGAGGGCTAATGGAAGATAGAAGTGAATGTGTTGGTAAATCCACTGTGGATTTGCCTATGTACAAAGGTCGAAATAGAATTCAATAGAAATTGCAAAGCCAAGAGTAATCTGAAAGGCTGACATTTTGAAGGCAGGAGTATCCATACCATATAGTATATTAGAATCTGAAAGTATAAAAGCATATTTTCAGTCCTCCATAAAAAGCACTAATTTTCAGAGGTACAAGCACTTTCATCTTGCCTTTGCAGTTATGAGACCTTGGCAGCTCTGAAATTCAGAAGAGGGAATTTTATTTTGGGCATAAAACATACAAGAAGGGAACATTTAAAATGCAAGTTCAGACAAAGATCTTAGCAGGGCTGGATCTGAAACCCATTTACACTAATTCCCGATTCAGAAACACATCTGCAAGACTGAGCTCCCATTTAAAACAAAGGAATTAGAAGCAAGTGTGTGATGGATACACCACAGGAAGAGTTACAGAAAGCCTTCCAGAGAGCTCAGTTTTTGGGCCTATAAGTCTTGAAATTGTTGCTTTGAGTAGCAAGGATTATCAAACATCTCAAGATACTCGGTGTAAAGATGCAGTTTCTGATGCCAGTCAAATACATGCAAATGTCAGCTTTCACTGGCTTTTAGCCTCACAATTATAATGAACATCTTGGAAATGTGACAGTCAGAGTATGATTCAGTGACCTAAACACAGGCCTCTAGTGTCATTTTGGATGCCCTACAGGACCCTGACTGGCCTCCAGCTACTGCTCTAGAAGGGCATGGGTCTTCTGTTTCTGCAATGTCACATCTGCAAGACTCATGCAGATGCCCCAAATACCCTCTCAGGGCACCTCAAATGATGCTAGATACCTATATTTAGGCAACTGAATTGAGTCCTCTGTGTGAAAAGAATGCAAGCAAAAGGATCCAAAACAGATTCCCGAGATCTATAATTATTTTAAAATTGTTATAATTATGGGAAGCTCATCAGTGATTTCAGAATTCTTCAGCTGGCAATACTGGAGTATGCAAAATGATTTTTCAGATGTCTGCAATTAATTAGGCACTGGAAGTATTCAGCAAAGTCTTCCCTCTGATGAGCATTTCTAGAGAGGATAGTATTTTGGTGCAATTCTTCCACTAACAGGCTGCTTAGGAAACTGCACTGTTTTGTGAAAATTTTGGACTGGCTGCTTCAAAACCTTGACAATATGTTTAGTCTGCATAAATGAGGGAAAACATATTTTGTTTTGTTCAGCATGCTCTGAACTTTCACAGTTACATAATTATCCGCTCAGATGGTCCCACAGTCTTATTTTGACTGAAAGGGAAATTGGAAATGTTGATAAAATAAACCCAGGCTGGAAGCTTGGCAGCTCTGCTATTTGTCAGAGAGAAAAAGACCTAGGTTCAGGACTTTCTTTAGCATGGGATATTTTTCACTGCAAACCATTCCCTGACACAGTGACAGTTAGCTGCTATAAGGATATAAGAAATGGCTCAATTATGCTTTTCTGGTCTTCTCTTAAAAAGAGATAAGAGGGTTCAGCTGCATCCTGTGGGGCATGCTGAGCTGCTGGCATTTCATACTGCCCAGAATCTCAGTCAAAGTGCTTGATTTGACTTTTGAAATGAAACATCCCAGTGTTTTGTTTCAAAACTTCAAAATCCCAGAAAGTCTCATTTTCTCTTTCCCAGTACTTTGTATGTAAAACTATGGTGACAATGATTTCCTTTGTAAAGCACTTGGGTGATATTAGTGTTATGGGCTGTTTTGAGAGACAGATATGATAAGACAAAGGGACAGGTATGATTTGAGTCAAAACAAAATGATAAAAATAAAATTGAATTAAAAATTTCACATACTTTCCTGACAAATATTTTGACAAACCCAGTCTATGCCCATGAAATGGATTTCAGAGTTGCCCTTTGGGAAACTTTCTACTGGGAATTCTCTGAAAATTACTGTCACTCGTTTGTTCTGCACAAGCCCATAGATTAAGATGTAGTTGTACAAGATATTAAAGCTTTTCCTTTCCAGCTCTCCATTTCAAGACCGCGTTACAGCAGAGGTGTCTATAGTTTCGTATCAGCCAAAACAAATATGGTCCGAAAGTATAACTGCACTGCATCCATAGTCATTTTTTACCCTAGCAAAGAATGAAATCTGCTTCTGAAACTCCAGTTGTAAAAGCATTATCTTACATCCCTTGTCTCTAGCTGCAAATGTCATCATGGCACCCAAGGCAGCTGAGGCTTGCATCACTAATTTTTTTTGTGTGCACCGACATGTCTAGTCATGCTGTTTCCATTTTCATCGATGGGCCCTTGACAGACAATTTATTCACAGAGAAATCCAAACTGTCTTCTACTGAAGCAGGAACACAGGCCGCCTTCAGGCAAATCTAGAGGGGGATGCAAACACTGTGTTTCCCCTTGTACATAGGCAGGGTGTGACTGCTCAGTATTCATGGGCGTGGAAGGTGCGATTTCATACAGATTCCTTAACTTCTAGACCACTATGGAAATACATTGCTTTTGGTTCCTTGCATCTCAAGTTTCACAGTGAAACTCTGCTTACTTCAGATTCTGCCAGTTTCATGCTTCCTTCCTTAACAGAGAGGCTGAATAAAACTAAGACTGTGAAGCACCATCTGCCCTGCCTGCCCCTGCTCAGCCTCCCTGAGACCTCCACCCTGCCCATGGCCTAGGACACCATGTCGGCCCATTGTGGCCAGTGAGGCTGCAGCAGGGATGGTCTTCAGCTCCCCACAACTGTGCCATGGGCTCCACTGAGCCAGGTGCACCTGTGGTCTCACAGCCCAGCCCAGCCTTGGCCATCACCATCCCCAGGGAGGTACCCAGTGTCTGGGGCTGAGGCTGCCCCTGTCCCCTGCGGCTGCCCTGCTCCTGCCTGGGCTGGGATGGGACAAGCTGCCAGGCCCTGCCCTGCCACCCTCATGGTGCCCTGACAAGAACCTCTAAACTATTATTGATAACTGAAACCATGACAGAGTGAATCAGCACCTTCATATGCTATTTATTTGGGAACTCCTCATTCTGGAAATGATTTAACATGTAATGGCCCCAGTAGATAATAACTTCAGTCACATTACTGGAATACAAAGCTTTTGTACTGTTACTCTGTGGCATTTAACTGAGGCTGGAAATAATGTTCACTTTCTCACAAAATCCCCCATGTGTCCATGGTCTCAGAAGAACACTAAAACTTTGGTTAAAACTACATAATGTTCCTGTATAAAGAAGATTAAAATTGAAGGGAATGGAAAAGAGTGGACCCAGGGGGCCTTCTGGATACGAGTTGAACATGCATTCTCAGAGGCTGGCAGCCAGGTGTACATGTGGCATATCTCTCGGTGGCTTTCTTTGGTGTATTGACTCTCCATCATTTTTGGATTCACCTTAGGACGAGAGGCTGTGCCCATTCTGCTGCACATGATCAGCCTGTGATGGGCAGACCCACCACGTCTGCTTGTTGCAGACACTGCTCTTTAGGACTCAGTGAGGCACAGGCTGTGTCTGACCACCCCAGTATACCCGCCAGTAGCTTTCCAGCCTTCCACAGCCCTTCTGTGTAGACTTCTTATATTTTTATAGACCTGTGCACTTAATATTCACAGAAAGCTTTAATATTTTGAAGATCTTAAAAGCTTTTCAGAAATCAAAGTTTGAATATTTTCCAAGGTGTACACCTAGAACCATACCATGCCCTTTCTGATGATCACAACAGCTAACTCTGAAGACAAGAGGAACTTTTTTGTAACCAAGAAGAGCTCTGTGCTGAGAGCACCAACAGTGTCACGCCTCTCAGAACCTCCATTGCTCTTCCTGTACCCCAGAGAGAAGAGAGGAGTGGGGCTATACCTTCTTTCAAATATCCATTGCTAAAAGGATAATCATTTTGGTGGACTAGGAAAACACAGGAAATGTTTCTCTTTTCCAGTGCAGCCTGCAAACTGGCCTCAGTGGCTTTTTTATGCCAGATATCCTGCAGGTCTAGAGTTGGTGTTTCTGGATTAAAGACGCTCTTTTTCTTACATGGACCTGGATTTAAGGGATAAAGGCTTTAAAATTCCCATCTCAAAGTTTTTCTGTCAGTGGGACACAAACATCAGGCCTGCAGGAACACATCAGGACATGCTTTTGCAGGACACTGCCCACTCCTCAGAGCAGGATAAAGCTAACTTTAAAAATACTATCTGTTTTCATACTGCATAATGGTCATGATTAAACTTGAATTGCTCATAGTTGTTAGAGCCTGGGGCAGTCACCAAGCCCCAGCTGATAAATGTTGCTTAAATGAAAAGATGTTTTTGTGTTATGCTCCTGGCAATTAAATAATGATGTGGACAAATCTCTCGCAGGGTTACTGCCAGACCCTACAGACTTTCAAACAGCTTTTTTTTTTTTTTTTCAATGGCAAGATAACAATAGGTCAAATAACTAATTTTTGGCCCAGAATCATATCCCACAAGGATAAAGCTCATTTCTTTATAACTCCTACATGACACTGAAAGAAGTTTTGTTTGATTTTGAAAAGCATACCAGGAACACGCAGAGCTGAAGTAAGAAATAGATATAGAGACCCTGATACATGGAGTGACTGATGAGCCATTTTGTTTTGTGAAAACGCCTCAGGGCCTCTGATGGGACCTGGTCCCGTGGTGCTAGGAGCTATGAGCATGTAGCAATATAATCACATCTGCTCAAAGATTTTGCAGTCAGAAAAGGAGTTCGCAGCACAAAGCACAGTATAATCCCTGTTCTGCATCCTGATGAGTTAGGCCTAAGAAGTGCCTTGGGTAAAAGTAAGAGGGGAATACCTTACTTCACTTTTGTGGAGGCTCTAGTATTATAATTATATTATAAATGCCATGTCATGACACAGGATGCTATGTAGGCAAGTTAGCTTATATATCCAGTTGCTGGAGCTGGGAAAACTCTTCTTGGTGAGTAAGTAAAATTCTTTAGCAGTTTTAACTTAGTATTAATCATAACATTAATGATAATAAAGTTCACACTAATAGCAGCATTCTATAATTTAGGGATCTAAATATAGCAATTTCCTGAGGCTCTGACAGGGGGAGGTGTTAGTCGTTCCTGACTTGTGTACTGAATGGGACTTTCTGCTGGGAGCAGTATGAATCATGGATTTAATATATGTAAATTCTTTAGTGTAAAATCTTTCCATGGTTTACAACCTGTCTGTTTAGATTCACAATCCACACTGGAAGGGGCTCTAATAAGGAGCTACGCAATGTTTTTTATGGTGGCATACCATAAATGGAAGGGGTTGTTACATGTCACAAAGGAAAGGTAGAAGTTACGTGTTGCTCTTTGTAATCCGATATTAATGAAAATTAAAAACTAAGGCAATTTCTACAGCACTATCATTTTAAATTTCCGAGTCTTAGCTTTCTAGTACAAGAAGCAATAAACATTATTTAATAGGCAAAGCATAACAAAGGAATCTTGCCGGTACATGTTTAAGTGATTAAACAGCAGTGATCGGAAGGTTTCAAAATGAGAAATCGTTTAAAATAATATTTGAAACAGAATTGCTTCATTTACTAGCTTAAAATTTCTATTTCCATAAAATTGTGGCTCACTTCCCAAAGAAGACATATTTAGAGAAGATATACATGCTGTTTCTGCCACAGTGAAAACTGAGCAAAAGAAGATACCCAAATCTCTGCCTCATGCAAAGGCTATTGGCTAGCCAAAAAAAGAGCAGACTGTTTCTGTTACAGCTATAATGTGCTGTTCCCAGGGAGGTGACAGGAACATGTTTGCAGAACACACAGCACACCTCTGGAAAACAGTAATCCCCTTTACTTCTTAATCTTAGCGAGAAAGTCTAGAGCTAAAAAGGCAGACCTAAATTTAACCAGACATGAGAATTTAATCAGTTTTGGGTACATATAGATCTCCTTCCATGTAATCTGGCAGCAGGGTGGTGAGACAGCAGTCTTATGAAAGGAAATGGACTACTGAAGTAATGAGTTGGTGACTACAACCTGGCCTCAGATTGCTCCTCCATAAGTGACATTCTCTCCTGGATGCTGATTTCTGTAACACAGACATGAATCCTACAAATCTCACCTCCAACCTGCTGTTCACTGTTCATAACAGAGGGTAGCACAGGGCTTCTCACCCTTCGGTCCCAGGGAGAGAAGCAGGCACATTGGGGCACGCTCCCTGCACTGCTACCCAGAAGCTGCTTCAGAGGCACCTCATTGTTCCTCAGTGTCTGGTGAACAAATCTGGGACATCAGCTCTGGAACCGCATGGCCTCTTTCTTACTTGCAGAGGAAATTTTCTCCATTCCACTATATCCTTTTTTCAAGAATCTGACCCATCTTCACAGAGTATTTATGGTAGTAAGCTAATACTATAGAGAGATAAAAGCCACAACTCCCCAGCTAGCATCATGAATGCTAGCTGAGATGCCTGCAAAGCACAGACCCTACAGCTTGGTCAACTAGTGGTATTTTGATACCCCTTCCCTGAAGCATTAGGACAGGGGAGCACAGGGAGAACAAATGTTACTCTGGTGAACATATGGATAAAATCTAGAAAACAGTCCCTTATTTGCTGGGGAAGGATGGACAATTAATGCCAAGAACATGTTTATGACTGTATGTGTATATAAGAGTGCATTCTGGCATTGTGGCTGCTCTCCAAGACTCCCAAGGTCTGTGGGTAATTGCAGTACACACAGAAGTGTGACTCTAACTACAGGTCTCATAAATTATCCTGTTGCATAGTTTGATTAATACTTTCTTTAGGTTTTTTTAATATATACTACATGTAAAATTATAGAAAATATATTTATCTTATAACAGCATTTTACTAGTAGAAAAAGCATAAAAAAGAATTTAAAAAATCAAGATTAAGAACAAGTATTTTTGTTACGATTACTTTTCCCTTATTTATCTACTACTCTATTCAAACTTTCGACTATTAGCTTTCCTCAGTAAGTCTGTACACTGCACAGATGTACCTGTTTCTTTAGTTCTCTAAGTAAGATAATTTAAACAGTGAAGTTCAAAAGCATTTTTACTTCTGAATAGGGATGGGCCAAGTGAAAAGTTGAAACCTTATTTTAGAGTGATCAAAAATAAAACGTAGAGCTGGACTTTTGAAAACGATCAAATCTGAAGAAATATGAACTATCCAAAATCCTGATCTAGAACTGAGTTTTGATTTATGAGCCCATTTATAGAAACTTCTATAGCTCATCAAAAGAAGTAAATTACAAATTCCTCTTTCTTTTAAAAAGGTCCTTTTTTAAGATAGATAGAGAGAGAGAAAGTAGAAGTGGCACAAAATGCTTTTCTTCCTTTTTTCCTACAAAATTAGCAGAAGGTACAGAGAACAGTTTAGGTGGAACTACATTAGCATGCAAAACCATTTCTTTGTCAATCATTATCTTCCCCATAAAATACAGAGCTTTGTATCCATCTGAGTAATATTATGTGAAGTTTGCAGGACATAATAGTGCTACATCAGTCATCACCTCAGTACAACTGTAGGAACTCAGTTTGGTCTAAATTGTCTACTCTAACAACATAGCCAGTGGCATTTTGCCTAAGCTACACCAGGAATATGTTCTTTATGATTCAATAACAAACTATTTTTTTATCTTCTTTTGTCAGTGATGGGCTAAAGTGCTTAATAAATAGAATAGAAAGCAGTCTCTGAAGTACTTCTGTGGTGGGGCTTGACAGATATAGTTGTGGAATGCAGTCAAGATCTAGTGAAGAGTCTATAAACCCAGTGGATATCCAACTTCATATTACAATCTGTCCATTCACAGATGAGGGCTAGCACACCTGCAAAAATAGGGAAGCTTTGTCTGTAGGCAGAAAATGCGTGGGAAGCGAGTGGCTGAGAGAAAATGTTCTGGAGAAATAAAGCAAGGTGGAGAAGGTAGGAGGTTTGGGACAATGAAACATCTGACTACCTAATTCAGGAATGAAGCTCAAAGTAGAAATATTCAGCTTGAAGTCAGCCTCCAACTACTGCTTTGTGAGTGGTTTGAGCTTTGCCATATTCACTGCCGTGTTTCAGGTGAATCGTTATCAAAGTCTTCTCAGCAGCTGTGGGGATCTAAAGTGATCAAAAGGACCCCAACCATGTGAAACAAGAACTCCATATTCCATTAGGAACACATGCTTCTGCCCTGTGGTCTGAGGCATTGTTGCACATGTCATCCTTCACTTTTCTAATGCTGGTTTTAAGTTTCAATTTAAATATAATTAATTTTAAAATGTAATTTACTTCAAATATTTTTAGTAGCAATAGCAGCAAAATGAGCTATAGGAACGATGATAGCAATGTGTATTTTGAACTGATGATAATGGGGTCCTGTTATATCAGTCTATGCAACAAGAGAATAGTAATCAATCCTTACTACAGGGTAGTAATGGATCTGTGCCATCTCTATCATCTTAATCACTTGTTTTGAGCAAATAGGTTGGTTTTACTTATTCTACTGTAAAAAAATAACAATTCTTACAGTATGTTTTCTTGTTGTAACTAATTTTTCAATATGTTGTTATACTATGGCCATCTGAGCCGCTCAGAGGGTGCCATGAGCCCATGCTGGTAAGAAACAATGATCAGGGTGCCATTAGTCGATGCTGGTAAGAAACAATAATCAGTCTCCTATATTTCAAGTCATATGGGTGACTAAGAATGGGTTCTGATAGTCTTAGGCACAGTAAAGAATCAGAAAATTACAGGTAGTTTCCTTTAGTTTGTCTCATAAAGACCTGTGGCAAGACAAGAGAAGTTCATTCCACATGGTTGCCATGAAAGCTACATCTTCACAGAACATAAAACTGAAAATACAGAAAAACCTGTTGTATCCCAGAGGTAGGAGTTTGTTCTAGCATTGTTCCCTGAAAACATTTTGTGGAAGCAGTTCCAGCAGCAAAGGGATTTTGCTCCTTCTAAACTATGACAAGCTATTTGGAGATGCAATTCATACATTTGTTAATACATCTGCTCAAAACCCAGAAACTCTTAAATTTCTAGAACTTTTAAAAAGAAGGCACTCTGGTACCGATGCATCAGCCCCGTGCCCATGGAAATGAATGGGAATCCTGGCTGAATGAGTTTTAGCTGGATCACCATGTCTCTGTGACGTCTGCAGAGAAGACATCTTATAGGGGTGGCAGCGTACTGCAGGAGGGTACCAGCACTCATAGATGTTACACGGGGTTTTTGGGCTTTAATTACAAACTTAACATCTGCTTCCTCCAAAGATCACTTGGGCTTCACAAAATTTCATCCAAAGCCAAATTGCCCCAGCCCAATCTCCCTTTTGGTTCTAGCAATAGTAACTTTCTCACATTTTCTTTTAGGGAGACAAAATGGAAGTGTTGGACAATGAGCTTTGGAAGGAAACAGTACTGTCTGCTGAGAAAAAAAAAAAATTTGGAACGAGTGGTGCATCCAGCCATTAAGCCCAGATGGTCTTCCAGCCAGTAAATGCTCTAGATTCCTAGGAAAAAAGGACCACCACCCCACACCTCATGCCCCGCCCCCCCCCCCCCCCTTCTCCCCTCCCGCCAAGTTCCACACCACTAAATAACTTTTTATCTTGGGAAAGTTTACTCTGGAGTACTATAGGCAGGAAATCATTAATGTATTACACGACACAACAGTGGTGCCACTGTAGCTGTGACAGTCTACAGATACATGGCACAGGGTTTGCAGGGAGAGGTGGTATCTTCTACCAGATCAACCAACGCAGTGTGAAAAAAGGATAAGCTATTGAGTGAAAAAGTGCTTTTTCTGATTACTTGATATAACCTTAATTTCAGCCTCTAAGAACTGCTATAACTGAAAAATATTTGCCTGACAATTATCACAATTTCTTGATACTTGATTATCCTGTTGTCATACAATTGTTATCTCTACATATAATTTAGTAGTACATCATGTTTTAATCACAATGATAAGAACAAACTTTTAATGAAATGCTAAAATCAAAGCGGGTGTTGCCGTTTATCCTGGTATTGACAAGATTTGATCCAGTTTTCCACTGTTCTTACTAATTCCAAAGGATTTTTTAAATGTTTCATTATTTTCTTGCCTCAGACTACAGTTCATGATTGAAGAACCATGAAGAGAATAAAAGAAAGAAAGCGGGAAGATAATATTATTTGGAACAGGGGTCAATTATTCAACTGGGTCAGCTTTTGTTATGAATGATGTCATGTATATCTCACTTAGCAACACAATACAAATAACAAAGATTGTCCTGCCAAGTGCAAAATACTGTAAATTGTGTAGAAAATGAGTTTTTAATGACTAAGTTCACTCGGTCTTAGAGTCTTAGAAATGTTCCAGTAAATGTTGCTTACATCATGAAAAGTGCACATTAAGTACAGTACAGTTTACCACTCTGTACTCACTCTCTACACTTACAGGAACACCATTAGGGAAGAGATTTGAAGATTCAAATCCTGTTGTAATTACCTCACATGAAAGTGAAGGTTTATATCAACCTTCAGTGAGAAGAGGTATTTTGTTAACAATATAAAGTTAGTGCTACAAAAGAGCCTAGAATTTCTTAAGCATCTTGTCCTGTGCTTGAATATAATAAGCTACAACTTAATTCCATGTTAAATCTGGAACTGCAGCTATATAAAAAGCAAAATGTTTTCTTTTGCTTGACCTTCTATTTGCCATTATAGAGCTATTCATCAACAGAAGGAAAAAAAGAACATATTTACAAAAATATGCATATTGTTGAGAATAAGACATAAACATCGAGAATAAAAGTCAATTTTTGAGTTTGACGCCTCAACTATGACAGTAGCTTTTAATTAGTTCAGTAAATTTTACACATGTTGCAACACCCTGACTGTGATGCCATGATATCCAAATCTGCTTCCTTTAGAAATCAGGAGCATTTTATTGTGATTTCAAGGGGATTCTTTACATCTTCCACCCTGAAAATGCTGTGTACATCCTGAATACGTCGTGGTTTGTATAGCTTGAATTCCTTGTTTCCACAGCGCATTTGCTGGTGAAGTCAAATGTAAAAATCTATCAATTTCAGCAATGGCCAGGTCTAGGTCTAAGTAGTAATTATACGCTTGACTATCGTATAGTGACTTTATAATTTGTTCAACATACTCATCAATGACCTAGATTAAGGGACGGAGTGTAGCCTCAGGAAGTTTGCTGATGATACAAAACTGGGAGGAATGGCTGATACACCAGAAAGCTGTGCTGCCATTCAGTGAGATGTGGACAGGCTGGAGAGCTGGGTGGAAAGGAGCCTAATGAAGTTCCAACAAAGGCAAGTGTAGAGTCCTGCACCTAGAGAGGGATAACATCATGCACCAGTACAGGTTGGGGGTTGACCTGCTGGAAAGTAGCTCTGCAGAGAAGGACCTGCCAGTCCTGGTTGATAGCAAGTTAACCATGAGCCACCAATGTTCCCCTGTGGTCAAGAAGGCCAGTGGTATCCTGAGGTGCATTAAGAATAGTGTGACCAGCAGGTTTGGGGAAGTTATCCTCCCTCTCTACTGTGCCCTAGTGAGGCCACATCTGGATTATGGTGTCCAGTTATGGGCTTCCCAGTTCAAGAAAGAACAGGAAATACTGAAGAGAGTCCAGTGGAAAGCTACAAAGATGATTAAAGGGCTGAAACATCTCTCTTATGAGGAAAGACTGAGACCTGGGTCTGTTTAGCCTGGAGAAGAGAAGACCGAGAGGGGATCTTATCAGTGCTTATAAATATCTAAATGGTGGGTGTCAAGAGGATGGGGCCAGACTCTTTTCAGTGGTCCCCAGTGAAAGGACAAGGGGCAACAGACACAAATTGGAACACAGGAAGTTCCACCTGAACATGAAGAAAAACTTCTTTACTGTGAGGGTGGCAGAGAACTGGAACAGGCTGCCCAGGAAGGTTGTGGAGTCTCTGTCTCTGGAGATCGCATCCCTGGATGTGATCCTGTGCAACATGCTTTAGGGTGAACATGCTCTGGCAGGGAGTTTGGACTAGATGATCTCCAGAGGTCACTTCCAACCCCTACCGTTCTGTGATTTTTGTGATTCTGTAATTGCATGCTGATAAATATAGCAGCAATATTTGAAATGTTTGATTTAGTCAGAATTAAAGCATTTTTTCATTGCTACTTCTTACCTTTATTGTGTAAAGTTCTAAAAAAAACCCATTAATTTTGAAATAGATTTTTTTCCATTAGCGAAAGGTTAAAAAGAGTTAACTTGAGTTATTTTATTTTTTCATTAAATCTGTATTTTTCAGTTGAGAAACGTTCGGTCTGAAATTTCCTAATGAGCTCCAGTGGTAGATACAGTACATAAAAATTGCATGGCTATTAGTACTCTTTTTCTATGGAAATTTTACGTGGCATGACTATTTTACATTCCCTAATATATTGAAGAAAATCAGAGGAAAGTTTTAATACTAATTCTATTCCTCCCAGTAAATTATCTGAAACTTTACACATTTCTCTGTCTTGGTTAATTATCACAACCCCCACCCTTGATTAAATGGTCAAAATTCTTCCCAGTTTCTTGGTTTTCCTCATCCTGGTTTCCAAAATTTGCTGTTGGTTAGTCTATTTTCACATAGCCTTGTTATCTAGTGATCACAGGTTGCCTTTGCTGTGATTTTTCTGCAAAGCATGTTTACCCTTCAACAACACTTCTCCAGTGCTCATTGCCACTTTGTCAGCAGTTAGCAAATGCCCATTCAAGCACTAAAACAAAATACCGAAAGTCTAAAATTTTGAATGAAAGTTTCTCAAGTAGCTTAAAATGAGCAGTAGGGTGTCTACACTGGCTACATAAAAAAACCTGAGAATTAACTCTTTATTGATTGCTAATGCATTAATTAAATGTTTGCAAGCTGTCCTTTCACCTCCACTCCATCCCTCTGGCCACAGCTGATAGTTTACTCATCAACCTTTTGAACCCAATCAGCCACCACAGTAATTATCAGTGGTTCTCATAAACTCCACTAACTTTGTAACAATACACTAGGGCCATTTATTTTGGACCTTGCCATGATGAGCAATACACACCACTGTTTTACCCTACACTTGAAATGTTTATTTTTGAATGCAGACAATCAGAGCCACAAAAGCAATCTGCATGCAAAATGCCATGATCCCCTAACTTGTGTGGAGAGCCAGGGCTGCAGCAGGGAGGTCATCTCTGTGCCTCTGGGCGACTAGGAAATCACCACATCCCTGCAACAGCAAACTCAAATGTTGATGTATTTTGTACTGGATGTTCTGAAGTCTAGTGGGTTGTGAAATTACAGCTTTGTATTGATTTTCTACTCCTTTTAAAAGGCTCTGCCAGGAGTATTAGTGTTCCCACCATCTTTAAATTAATGACAGACTAGTTTTTTATAGCTTGTTTCTATCCCTAATATATATAAAAAACAACAACAACAAAAAAGAAAGAGCAAGACTGTTTGTTTTATACTACAGAAGAGATTGTAGTCAGTATTTTGACTGGTTCCGTGAAGAATAACACAAATGAGATTATACAAAAGGCAAAGATGCCACTTGTCAAGAAAGTGGTTTTGTAAAACAATACACAATGGGTCAAATCCGTTAGGAAGAAAAGGAATTGGCTGGGATGAAGGCTTAACAGCATTCATAAATTAGCTGATGCTTAAAAATGTTATTCATTATGCTCTATTTATCAGGTTGTAAAGACTCTCATTTTAATTTATAGTAACACAACCTCCTCAGTCATCACCCGTCTGACTCCTTTCATTAGATTAGAAAATTCAGTTTTGTATACCCTGCTCTCCCATAGAGAAGCAGAAATTTATTTTCCTCCTTAGCTTTTGACTACAATATGCATTCTTGCCTAGATCCTCCTGACTTTTAGTAGTGTAATAATTTACCAGACAACTCCCCACCATGAACAGCATACTGCATCTTGATTTTTCTTCCTGACAGTAGAATATTGAAATCAATTTCAAAGATAAAAATGCCCTCCAGTTTGATGCATCAAGTGGAATAAAGCCCTCTTGCTGAGAAAGCCATTCAAATGCGGGTTAACTGTGACCTGTGCTCCTCCACAGTCCTTGGAACATCTGGCCATATGGGCTGTAAGCAGATTAATCCAGTGCTTTGCACTCTCCTCCTTTAAACAGCTTAAAGGTTGCTGTTTAAATAGCACGGCATGCATTTTTTTTAAAAAAGATCAGCAAATATCTAAAATAACTGGGACCAGATGAATAACCCCTCTCCCCAGGAAATTGTCAGAGGACCTGAAGAAGCAAAATATTTGAAAATTACTTGCTTTTTGTTGTGATTTTGTGTTTTCACTTGATACATCTAAATTTAATCTTTCCCAAAGTTGTCAAATCCTATCTAGCTTACATGATTGATCCAGACATACAACTTCCACTATTCCTGCTTTTGACAATTGCAATAGACAGTTTCAAAGTCTGGCTAACCAGGGAGCTGTGGATAAGAGGGACGTACAGTAACACCAGCCTGTCTGAAAAAAGCCTTTATGCCTAGATGAAGCATTCCTCCTAAAGTCCTAGTAGCAACACACTTACTTGTAACTTCAGCTGTAGCTCCAAAAGCTGAAAAGCACACATTCACTGCACTCACCACCTAGCTGGTGCCTGTTAGTGCCCAGAGCTATGTAAGCATCTCACTTGAGGGGTGGATCAAGCAGGGAGACTAGGCTCTAGCTATGGTCTTCACGCTTGCTGATGCTTTTGGCTGCAGGAGCAATTGCAACCAGATTGTACTGATTTGCTAGAGGTCATGTGGAGGACACTGATGCAGAGCTGGTTGTTGGTTTTTGGTTGGTTTTTTTTCCTACCTTTTTTTTTTTCCCCACAACAGCACAATCAATATTGTGGTTGCTCAAATAACTTGTATTTTAATTCAAGTCACTTAAAACTTGTGTTTTCTTCTTTTTCTACTGAAAATGGTAAGCTCCCCACATTTTTATTGGTTTTTGAAATAGGAAAAGAAAATCAATTTTATTTCTTTTAAAAGGTTTTATACAGAAATAATTATTTTAAAAACAAGTCAGGTTAAGGGCAAGTTCCAATAAATGTGAAGTCAATACCAGACACCTTTTATCCCCGTCTCTGTTTCTAGAATTTTATTTGGTAAAAGCAGAAGCTAAACCCCACCAGCACCAACCTTTCTATTTGTTTAACGTTGTACTTGCAGGCTGTGCATTGCATCGGAATTCCTGTTTGTCTGCTGTTTTCCAAGCATTTTGCCTCTCAGCTGTTGTACTTCATAGTTACCACACCGGTGATTTAGCCTTAGATGACTATGCTCTATGTCTGTAGCAGGATGAGTCCTGGCCATAATAGTGGCTTCTCTATGTGAGTTTGAAGAAGTCTTCTTCACAGGTGCTGGTGATAATTGCTGCTCTTCAGACAAGCTGAAGTCTTATTATCTTCATTTTGCAGAGCTACTAATTTTAATGTTGTCCATCAAGATTAGTTCTGGGACTAAATCCTGTCACTTATCAACCAGGGTGAGTTCAAGAGTGTGTCTCCCAACCTTTTAGAGAGTAACATCCTTGCACAATGGTAGCTACTGTGAGGAAACTGGTGATGCACTTTGAAATAGTTCTAGAAAATGGCTTGTAGAGTTGGAAATCTTATTAACATGCAGAGCAGCACATTGCCCATTACTCTGCATTCCTAGTTAATGGGAAATTATTAGCAGACAGCACTAAATTAAGAAAATGAATGATATTTTGATTTAGTTATTGAGCTGGCTCCATTAAAGAAGACTCCATCATTGCACTGACAATCCCTGCCCCTTGTTCTGTTGTGCATCTTCTAGGAGGGGATCTGAATGAGAGCTGAGTGCCAAAGCATCCACCTGAGGCAGATTAAAGGAGCATTACCACAGCTAAGGTAGTCTTTTAAGGACTAGATCTCACTTCTTGCATTGTGTACATGAAAAGGACAGCCTGAAACACAAAAATGGCAACAATACAAACTTTTGGCCTGATCCTGCCACTGGCCTTATTCCACCAGCCAGTTCATGTCAGATATGTGTGTAATGCATGATCTTCACTGATAATTAATAGTGGACTTTGTGAAACATTGAAGCAGTAAGCAATTTCTTCTTTGAATAAAACATATGCAGCAATGACATATGAATTCTCTCTTTCCTCATAATTTGATTATGATTATTCCTAGAGTGTGGTTGAAGATAATTTTCCAGTCCTTTAAAAGTTTCTGATTTTACATTTTTCCC
Organism: Caprimulgus europaeus; assembly: GCA_907165065.1. The sequence goes on from OU015525.1 coordinate 34,578,416, forward strand.
ATTCCATCTGGGCTGAAATGAAGACCTTGCCAGTGCAAGTCTAAATCTCAGGATATCATAAGAGGTTAGGATTCTCCTCTAAAATGGAAGATAACCCACCTGAACTTCTTTAGCTCCCAATTTCTGACAGAGATTTCTATTTTAGCAGTTCAGTTGGGATTCCTGACTACTAGATAACAGACATGGTATCTCTTGCTGTGCCCTAGTAACTACTCAATTATTTAAACATGGAATAGCTCCAACAGATGCTATTGCAAGAAACACACTCTATAATGGCACAGTTAGGGCATTCATCTGTGACACTGGAAACCAAGGGTCAAGTCCTTGTACCACAGAGTTTTAAAATCTTTATACAAAGAATTAAATTTATGCTAAGCGAACAACAAGAACACTGGGTCAAAGGAACACAAGTTCAAATGCCGATTCTGAGCTATATCCTATCCTAGCATGGAATTAATTCCATCTCTGGTTATTGGGCAAATAATTTATCTGTTGAATTTTGGCAGAAATGAGCTCTTACATCTTGTACGACTGCATCCTAAGAAGCAATAGAGATCCTCTCAACTCAGTAATGCAAAAGTCTAATTGGCAGTATTACAGACACCCTGATAATTTTGGGGTATGAAAAACAGCTATTTCGTGGAAGTACAGAAGTTTTATTAGAATTATAAGGTATTAGAGCAAAGTTCAGAGTTGTTGCCGATAGTTTACTTTCTCAGCAACTCAAAAAGAGGCTCCAAGGTGCAAGTTAAACAGAAAGCTGCCTTAGGGCTGGGATTAAACCAAATGTTCCTGTTGGGGAAGAGACTCCTCAGCAGATACAAGTCCAGAAAAGGTTCGGTGAGGCTTTGTGGCTTGACACCTGTTAGGAACCCAGCACATAATGGAATAGAATAGTTCTGTTGGAGAGAACCTACAATGACCATCTAGTCCAACTGCCTAAGTCCCATGGCAACCAAAATCAATACCGTAGAAATCTAGCCATAGTCAAGGTACCTTTGATTGAACATGATATCAGGGGAAAGGCATTCACCTTCAGCTCATGATGTGACTGCCACCATATTTTGAGGCTGCTAGGAGTCAGACTGTCTTGTGGTATAAATCTCCTCACTTTTGTAGACTTCCAACATACTGATATTAGACCTACAGGCTTTAGACTTGTACACCTCTCAGGGTCAGAGGAGTGGTGGGAGCACTGGATGGGGCTGGCCCAGCCTTCAAGGAACTGCCGACCATTGGTGCAGCCACTGCCTGTCTGGCCACAGCTGGAGCCCCTGAAATCTGTATGAGCTTAGCAGAGCAGGGGCACAGAAAGCACAGGATTATGCCATATGAAGAGCAATGATTCACAACAATTGGTCGTGATTTCTTCTTTCTGAAACTTGGTAATTTTGTGGCATGAATAATTCTCTGACTACTGCTAAGATAATGTCTTTGTTCAAAGTGATACCCTGCAATAATTTATATAAACACTGTAAATTACATATTTGCACTGTATACCAACTTTATATCTGTGCCCACTGATTTCTCTATAAAAGAGAAAAATAAAACTTAACACACTTTTCAGATACATCACCAGATGCCTGCCTGATTTCTTAAAAGCGAACAAAAACAGTGTAGGTGACAGTCAAGACAGGCAAACTAAGGCACTCCCAAATCATATTTACCTTCCATCACTGCCTTTTCTTTTCTGATTCATCTATAATGAATATCCTCCTCTCTTCACTAGATTCAGTTACTGCTTGTCTACAGTAACATAATCCATGTGGTTTAAAAACATAGTTCATCTCCCTGCCTCTATTCCTTTCCCCTTACCATTAGTATAATTGGGATGAAACTTTGCCCATGAGACCTTGCAGATAGAGTTCCCAGGAATAAGGTGTCAGAGGAGGTTAAAGGTGAGAAACCTTTAAGGCAGAAAGAATCGTACCACAGCAGCTGTTCAGCAAACAAGCCTGGGTTTTGTGTGGCTCTGAGTACCTGCTGCTGCCATGTTACACATGAAGAACTAAATATGATGCTCAAAGGCAGAGTAAGTGCATTTCATAAGGTAGGATGCCTTCAGCCCACAGCCCCTTGCTGGGGCTTCCAGACAGAGCAGGAGTGGGGCCTGCTCCTGAAGGCCACGTTGCAGCAGCTCCTCTGCCACTGCTGCTGCTGCCATCGGCTTTTAAGAGAGGATGCAGCACGCAGCAAGCTCCTCACGGTTCTCAGAAATATCACTGCAAGCTATCCGGGTGCCACGAGAAATACATAAAATGATTTGGTCAAGAGGCAAATTGCACAACTTCTGTACTCTTTAAAATAAATCTCTCACCCTGCACAGTGACTTATCTTTTCTGAGATTATTTTTGCAGCCATGGATTTCCCTCATTTCTTCCCTAAGTGAATATCCAAAGACTTTAGTCCTAAGACATATGGAAATCAAACAAAACAAGATTCATATACGCTGGTGTCCTCTGGTTAACCTGTCATGTGTGGAAAGCAACTTAATCCTCAGATTTTGGCATGTGGACTTGGGGGAGCAGATTGGGAGGCAGGATGAGCTGTAACAGGCAGTAGGCGCTGCCACTGTCAGCAGTGCCCTCAGAGAGCAAAAACCCTACAAGTCTGTGGGGTGCATCCCCGTCGGGTGCTGCTTCTGTCTGGTTCTGCTTGTACCAGAGAAAGCTTTACAACAAAAAGAGCAACTTTGTGTCCTGTGAGATTACAACTGCCACAGCCTATTGAACTGGTTTAACAGTAAAGTGCAACCTTCAGGTCTCGTCTCTCATGCTGAGGGTTAGAGAAGGCAGAGTAGCATTACAGCACATGTTCTAGCATTTGTTTCTTCCAGAAGTGCTCTATTTTATATTTGGGGTAAGGAAGAACAAGCTACTAACTGGAGTTTATTTCAATTCCCTTGCCTTTCTACCACAGCATCCAGTATGAACAGTGAGCATCACTTGAAAGGTATTTAATAGGATCATATTACAGCAAAGTAATGAAGTGATCCCTTCTCATCGTAATACTGCCTGCCATTCACCAGTAGTTTATAAAGTAGTAGCTACCCCTGTTCTGTTGTTACGTATGTGCCTGTATCCTATCCTGCTTGTTGCAAAGGGGATGACGCTGCCTCACTTTGCATTGACCACTGACTCTGCCAGAATGAACCCAAATGATGCTGTCAGGATCAGATGAACAGGCCTGAGAGTAGCCAAATAAATCCTTTGCAAAATGGCAGCACTTGAGTCCTCTGGATCCATCCTGCCACGCAGGCTGGCATGGGAGCAGGGTATGGAGCAGAGAACCCAGCCCAGGGAGGCAGCAGCACCAGGCAAGCCTTCCCCACAAGTGGAGAGCACCAGTGCCGCGAGGGAGATTTGCTTGTTGAGCTGCACAGCTTGTCGGCGGGCCTCTCCAAGCCCACGGGACATCAGGCACAGAAATCGGAGCCAGGTGCCTAACACAAGGCGAGCCAGAGCTGGCAGCTGCTGAGGGATATGCTGGTCCAGAGTCCAGAAAGGCAGGAGGAGGCAATACCTGGAGGTCCTGTCCCCAGGAGAAGCCAGGACAAGGATCAAGGAGCAGAAAGGAGTGGCCTGGGGGAAGGGTAAGAAACAAGGGCTCACTAGCAGGAGGGGTACACAGTTACTGCCAAGAGAGACTGCAAGCAGACAAGGCCAATCAAGGTGATTGCATCCTCTACCAAATGAGCAGGGCAGACTTTTTAGCTAGGTGGATTTAGCAACCCATTTCAGCTGAAGAGCTGGGCTGCTGGGCTACTAGCTTGGGCAGAGCCTGTTACCTGAACTGGAGCCTGTGCTGCATTATCAGAGAGCTGATGAGATAGTGACAGAGGAAGACTACAGCTTGAACAATTTCGTTCTCCTCTGCTAAAACTACTCTCACAGAGAGCTGGAACTTGCAAATTTTTTTAGCAGAAAACAGATGAGATTTTTTTTTTGGGGGGAATGCTAAAGCATATTTTCACAAAGAGTGATTACTGCAGGATTTTAGGAACACGATGAGAAAGTGGGAAGGAGGCCAAAGGTAAAGTGCACACGGCCCAAGCGTTCTGTAGACAGGCAGGGCTGGCTGGACCGTGGCTGCAGGTGAGTCAGCCAGCCCATGCCACCACCACTTCCACCTCCCACCTGTCTGGCTCTGCAGCCCTGCAGCATGGCCAGCACTGCCCATCATAAATGAGGCTGTGGTACAACAGGGTCCTAAAGGAGGCCACGTTGTAATTAGTTTTCAGAAAAACATAACTGGTGTGTGGACCAGTAGCATACAAACACATTAAGACCAGTTTTTTAAAAATACCTCACTTGAACTCACCGACATTTTTTGCCTCTCGATACCTAACAAAGCCCTCAAACTCCTACAAACCCTCATTCCCGGTCTTATAACTAATATTCTCTTGTAGGAGGAGCACAGGAGGGAAAAGTTTCCTTCATTCCAGAAATCCTGCCTAAAACACTACACTTTTGATAGTTTTTAGGTAAGATAGTAATGTAGCTGAAAATGGCTAAATTATATAAGCTCTAGTGCAAGATTTTTCACATTTTGTGGAAATACAAGTACAAAACAGCACATTTGTTATTCATGACATGAATCTCCATATAACTCCAGTCTTGTAAAATGTAATGTCAGGAAAAATCTGATTAAATGGCACTGTCCTCCCTCAGGGAAAACCTACTTCAATTAGAAGAAATTGTGTTAAAGTCTGCATTTCCTGCTCCATTTCATCTTATTTGTCATTTCAATAACTTTCTTAATGCTTAACTAAAAAAATGCAAAAATCAGTGAGTGGCAGGTGAACATTAAAAAATATATGCATTTATTATACTTAACCATTTAGACTTAATGCTATTCAGTTGTCTAGTTTCAAAGCTTAAGTATTCTCTTTGGGTTTAGTTTTGTCAGCTTGACATTTTTAATAATCTGAATATTTAGCTACATCAGTCTCTGGCATAACTGGAACTAACTGCTTTAACTGGAGGCAATAAATTTGGTCAAGAAGAGCCCTTAAACTGGATAGTCAAGGATAGTATGAAACTACATTTAAATTTCCTCAGGTATTAAACAAGGGATCTGGCTCTTGATTAATAAAAATCTTTGGTGACTCTTTACATTAATTTCATCAGTATTCATCTAACTTTGATTTAGGAATACAGTTGTTGTATTGTGAGTGATTAGATGATTACCAAGAAGATATCTGAAGACTATCAATTATAATAGATACTTTTTTCCTGCCTCTGATTGGAGTTTGTGTCTATTATGTGGCTGTGAATTCCAGTGATTATGTTCTTATTGTTCAAGTGGATATAGTTGCTACTCTGTTTGTCAACATATAACCAGCTTAAAAAACAGTAGTTAAATTCATACCTTAGACCACTGACACATATGGCAGAGGTATTGAGAAACTAAGCATACTTGGCTCCTTAAAATACTGATGTTCACCGTATTTTTTCTATTGCATACACCAGACCGCAAGGAAGTATCTTGTACCGTATGAAGTGTGTGACATCTGCTATGGGTAACATATTAATGAACTTGCACATCTGTTCTCCTTCAATTCATTGGGCTCACAGCAGAACTGTGAAGGCTGATGCAAAGGCAGCTTTCACTGACTGCTTCATTTCCTGCATGCTGGAGGCAGCTAGGGACAGATACTGGTGCAGCTCAGGGAAACTTGGGTCAATTGTCTTCTGATGGCGTAGGGGACACTACGCAGCCAGACGCCAGTCATCATCCCAGTGTAGCAGTCTCACTCAGTCTGTCCTTCCTGATTATTTCAAACTTTGTTAACGTTTTATTGATGGTATTTTTGGTTGCTGTCTACACTGTCTGATGAATCAGCTGTAGAGAGGGACAAGGCCAAGCAATACCTGTGTTGATACAAGTAAGACGTGTTTTGCAGCTTAGGTGATATCAAGAATATACACTTCAGGGCAGTGATTTTCATTATTAGAATAATTTCTTGATTTAGTTAGGTTTTGATAGATTTTCAGTTTTGTTTCTACCTTACTGAACAGCAGGGAGGGATCATCTGAAAAAGGATAGTTTTGTAAAAGGCCAAGATGGGATTTATTCAAACACTTACCTTTTCAACTGATTTTTCAGCAAACAAAAACTAAAAAGACTTTTTTTTTCCTGTTTGCTGATTAGGAAATGTAGGAATTCACTAGGAAAGTAAAAAAAAAAAAAACCAAAACATTCCTTGCTTCTGACTTTTCAGAAATTTACTTTCATCAGATACAGAGAACATGGTGTTAAGCAGACTATCACAATGCGAAGTACAAAGTATCCTGATACTTTCAAAAAAATTGTTTGCTAATGCACTGGCTTGTAATAATAACTTTGTCATTCTAGATGTTGAGCACTGGGAATGAGATTTAACCTGAGGGAAACCTTAAAGTCTAGAAAAGGACTATTGTGTCTGAAAATACACCCAAATTCAATGCAAAATAAAGGTAACAGTCAGCACAGAACTTTTAAAAACAATAAATAGGGTAGAAAGGAAGAAACAACCAGTATACCACAAATAGCAGTAGGTTGATGGAGGAGGTTATTATAACACATGGGAAAAGATCCGTAGATAAGTGATGAAAAACAAAAAAGAGGAACAGAAGAAATTTAGGACTAGCATTGATCCATTGCTACCTAGATTATGTATAATGCTGTGGCATAGACAGAAGTGTTTAACACATTTTTTCCTGTTTTCACAGGGCAGCAGAATGAAGTACTGTAAGAGCACAATGAAGTATGACCTAGTACTCTCAAGAAGGATATCAAACAGCATGTACAGGGTATAAATATTTTTTTCAAATATTTGAAATATTTATAATATTTTGAAATATTTTGAAACTTGCACCTGGGGGTCCTTGTAGAGTTGTTTGTCTGAGAGATATGAGCCTAACTGTAATTTTAATGATAGCTAAAGACTGGAAAAGAGTTAATGTGCTAATATTCATTCTAAAATGGCAGTGGGTGACATGAGCAAATATACAGATATAAACCCTGGAAAAAATTAATATGAACATCAATGACAGGGAATTAAATGTTTGGGTATCATTATAGATAGTGTGGCTGTGTATCAGACAAATCCAGCACAGCACTGGGTGAGCATTGAAGAAAATGCTGTTACATACATGGCATGACAGGAGTGGATCAGTATATCAAAAGACTTAGTGCTGAGCCTCCTACATCCTTGTCAGATGTAGCTGAAGACATTTACTTTGAAGCAGAGTTTGTCTGGTTCCTGAGAGTAAAAGTCCCCACCATACTAGGGGCTCAAAGCTGCTCAAGGCCAGTCATTGTTCTGGACTCTCTCCTGAGAGCTAGCATGCATTGATGAGCACTTGGAGGAGATTTTCTAATTTAGCTTCCTCCAAAAGAAATTTAAAATCCAAAATTGCTTCCCTAACTAAATCAGAAAATACTAAATAGAGATGATATAGGGATTTGCTTCAAACCAACCAAAACCCTACTACAAATGGACGCATTCATCTGAAGTGACAGAATACAGGCAGATTCCCTTGCTGTGTCACCATCCATGTCTCAGCTCCACTAGTTCAGCCTAAATCCTCCCCTGTATTTAAGAGGGATAATTCATAACACAACCGAAGTGTTGCAAGGAAAAAAAAAAATCAAGTTACATCACTGTATGTCTTCTTTAAAGTACTCCAGAGGATTAACTCTCATTTTGGCAGTGTTAGTTTCAGTTAGCACCCTGTCAGCTGGTAGGCTGAATAAGCAGTTGTGAAGGTATAATGTGGCATGTCTTCTTCTGCAGCTAATCTAGCTAAAGGGGAGAGTAAAAGCTATGAATCATTTTGTAAGGCTACAGTACCAGAGTTATGGCCACTGCTGGAAAACTTTACTGTCTGGAAAAAAAAAGGGCGGCAGAGTGTGAAAGAATGAAAAGCAAGAACTTACACAACTTCTTCAGGGCTAAAATGGTATCTCATATTTAGGAGCTCTTGGCATCAAATATCCTTAGTTACCCATGGAAACTAGGCCTGTGTGAGTCAAAAACACACAGCTGAACAAAAATAAACACAACTGAAAATTTTCATTTGAGTTGATGCAGACAGTAATTTTTCAATGTGGTTTCTTCGGTAAACTGAAAAGAATATTTGAGAGTTGTAATAATTTTGGGCCACATATGAAAAAAAGTAAGGAAAGTGAGGAAATTCTGGTCTCCGTCCATAACCAGATTCAATGGCCTTTCAAATACCAAGGACGATACAGCTATGCAAACCACTCATGGTACCATTGTACTCTTCAGCTCAAGCTCTCCAACAATGAGCAAGGTATTTCCCTGGCAGATAGGAGCCTCCTGCTCAAATCTTGTCAGACTGATTCAGTGCAGTAATTGGAATTTGTATCTCTCTCCTCTGAAGACAGTACTCTAGCCATCAGACTGTATGTGTAATATAGACAACGAGGACTCTCCCTCAGTCTTTATTCTTGAAGCTGCCTAAATTTGGCTAAATTATTGCAAATCAATATTGCAAATCAAACAATATTGCAACAATTATCATGGAGAGAGAGAATGACGCTGAGTGTGTAGCTCATGTGCTAATATGGAAGGATCACCAAATTTCTAGTTAAATCTATACAGTTTAATTCATTCTCCTACCAGATTTTAATGAAAATAAGCTTTCAGTGATGAGAAAGTAAGATTTTTTTTCTAGAAAATGTTCATCCTTTCTTCCACATCTTCTGACTAGTTCTTAGGGAACATGGATGTCAACTTCTCTTGAATCTGTGTAACAAAATCAGGATCAAAACCCTTTTGTGAGTAAAGATACATACATACAAAATGGAATATGTAAATTACAAGTCGAACAGTAAGGTAATCTTTTGGTAAAGCTAAGTAAGCCTCCTCAGGAAAACGCAAGAGTTTTGGTTAAATTATTCTGAGCTGCAGTAATTTATACTGGGGAAGAAATGGGTTCTTGGGTGTCAGTGTATGTGTATACATATAAATAGATACACACATCACAATCCCAGTTCTAGCAAGGTGAATATGCAGATCTTGTCTCATTACTCAGTGTTATGTTAATAAAACCAGAATAAAGAAATATATGTCCCATGCCATTTTCTGCCTTGCCTAAAGTATATCTAATTACATCCCAGCATGGTATCTTTGAATCCTGGTTTGGAAGGAATACCTACCTTTCTAAACTCTTACCTGTTTTACCTCTTTTCAAGGGACTAGCTCTCAATTCCCCTTCACACAAGGAGTACACTATAAGGAACAATTTGCCGGTCTATGGGCAAAAAGTTCTTATACACAGAAATCTTCCACAGGTCTGCTCTGTAGCTTGAAGGCAACTCTTTGGATCAGCACCGAAGACTTCTTTTGCATGTGACACTAATGGCTTGACTTGCTAGCACATTCCATTTTAGAGACTGTAAATCATGATATATTTATTGTTGATTGTTGGTAAGAAGCAAGTATTGGGATATTTTTAGACACTTCACCCTATGTATAGTTTGTATAAAGAAAACAATCTTAAGTGCAGTTTAGCATTCTTATTTCACATTTAGTCCCATATTCCTTTAATACAGGATGGTCTGGCATATTTTTCTTCAACTATATGAAATTTCATGTTATGACTTGCCAAGTTATTTTAAAAAGATTTATAAAGACAGCTCATAACATCTTCAGAGGCTGAAAACCTGTTATGTATGTAGGAGGGAAGGAAAGAGAATCTGAAAACCATTTTCTGGAAGGGGCTAATGGCTGAGAGCGTGAGGAGAACCTGAGAACAATTTCAATGATATTTACAATAATGCATTTTTCATTTAGCTCTTGGAAGAAGCTCTCACATGGGTCAAATATGTCTTGGCAATTTGTCAGTAAAATGCAATTTGAGTTTGAAGCACTCTGAATTAAGGTTTCCCAGTTTTGGCCTGAAGAGGAGGATTTCATTTCAATAACTGTAGATCTGATTCTCTACTTCCTTTCTTAAACCACTAATGTCACTGACTCAGTGACTAGACTCCCAAAGCAACATAAGAATCAGGTCCTGAATGTCAATACTAGGGCAGCTGTCACCAGGACAGCACTACAGAAAAATGGGGGAAAAAGGTGTCTGGGCTTCTGCCATGTCTACATCTGGGAAAGGACACAGACAAAAGCAGAGATGAGAGGATCACACCGTAGACACATACTTTAACTCTCTGACCCTTCACTGTGGCATAGTCCATTTTGCTCAGTTTCAGTTAGTCTCCAAAGGCAGCTAAATTTTGTGGCTGAATAAACTGTGCCAGAAGAGTTGCCCACCAAACAGGCTGTACTAAGGAGCAACCAGAAACAATAACTAATAAAGCTGCTCGGCATACTAGGTTGGATGAAATCCAGAAGTGTTTAGGTGCTGACAGGAAGTAAAACCTTAAAAAAAATCACACTCACAAACATGACAAACTTTACAAACTGGATGCTACCTCCGCTACCCTGTTTACACATCCCCTTGTAAAACAGCTGCTTTACAGTTACAGAAAGAATGTTGTCCATAACCCACCACATCTCGCTTTCCAAAGAATCCATATGGCAGTTTTAATGTTTGAGCCCCATTTCTAGTCAAATATAACTTCTGTTGAGTTCTAATGCTCACATCCAAAGGAAGACATGGCTCCTTGTTCATTACAGTTTTGGGGAACTCTCCTGAACAACACAGCCTGTTGATGTATACTGATGACAGTAGTTTTCTACATGAACTCATGGCTGTATGTTACATACATCCAACCAAAATAAGGTGTCATTATTTCCTAAGTAGAAAGAAATAAAATTGAATCCTGGTTTGAAGAAAGAGCATGCAATAAAGCATAGTTTCTACTAAGAGTGTCCAGCATTTAAGTTACATTTCTTTTTTGTTCCGACAACAAGAAAGAAGAATGATAAAGACTCCATGAAAGACATGGTATGTTTTAATTTCTATATAACAATCCTTATCAAACTGCAAATTATTTTGCAGTATAATTGACAATGATAACAGGATGCCTAAACGTCATGCCATTCAGAAAAAAAAAAAACAAACCAAAAAAAAGCCCTATGTAGTGGAAAGGATATAGAAGTAAAACTGCTATTTTTAATAACACATAAGCATAACACATTTTAAAGGCTATTGTTTAGGATAAAGGCAATCTTTGTTAAAAAAGAAGATAAAATGCCTCTGAATGTTCCTATGCTAGTATATGAACATTTGGTGAAGAAAAGTACTATTACTGTAAGTCTCAGTCAAGCACCACTAGTAAATACATCATTACACGGAACACAGCAATTACACAGAACAGTGACTTCCACAAAACTCATTTTAGACTGGTCAATTCTAGTAATTTATGCCTACCATCACTATAAGCAAATGAGATCAAGAACTCATTTTGTGATTGCTAGCTGAAAGAAGATACATGAGTATAGGAAGTAATTGCCTGGATCAATATTTTATTTATTTTTTCCTCATTTGTAAAATGGGTCTGCTAGTGCATCTGTAAAAACATAAAAACGGAGTAACACAGTGCATTGACTATTCAATGTTGGCAAATGCTATGTTATAAAAGAATTCTATAAAGGTCTATATATCTCCAAGTGATTAACTGATAAAATGCCAATAGAAAGTGTTAAGACTAAGTTGTGGACTTTCTGGGTTTTGTAAAATCAATAAAACTCCTTATTGCATATTCCAAATGGGTCCTTTGCAATCCTTGACCTGGAACCCTTCTCATGCTCTGTATAGAAATGAACGTTTTGCCCAAGCTCACCCACAGACCATACTTAGAAAAGGAAGGCCTTCTATGGGATTTGGAAAGGTCAACAGCTCAATTTCTAATCAAAGCATTGCTTAAAGTCAGGAAGTCTTTAAAGCTTGTTGAGCTAGTGATATGCAGAGAATTACACAAATAGCAAAGAATTAATGTGTAATTATTAAGATTGCTCATAGAATAAAGGAGGCAAGAAGATTTTACTTGATAAGAATCCCATATAAGTATCACTCCCTGGGACGGAAATCTTTCCAGGAGTAATGTAGACAAGCACAGTTATTTTGAACAATGTGACCAACACTGCTGAACTCGTTAGAGAAAGAAAGAAAAATATTACATCTTTCAGATAAAACTCCAGAGGAAATTTCATAGATGAGATGCAGAAAAGCCAGTTGATTACTATCAGATAGCCTTTTTGACTAATTATACAATACTTTTGAAAGTATTATATACTTGCCATTATATATAATATATATTATATATATACATTATATAGTTTAGAGACCTTAGAGACCTAGCTGAATCACTCACAAATATATTTCTGAATATGTTCTTCAATGTGTTCCATGACATTTTAAGTAAAATGTACAGTGAATACATATGTCCAGTTCTCAGACAATTCAAGTAATTAAACAAAATTGGGATTTGGCCAGGACATGGGGACTAACAAAATTACTCTTACAAAAAAATGTCATGGGATTTTTTTAATGACCCAAGAATTACAATACAGCTTCCACTCTGCTTTCTGGACTCATGGGGGAAGGTTAATTGGGTGCAGGCAGAGAGAACATGGTCTAGTGAATGAGCAGAAGTACTGTCTGTGGTTAATTACTGGTAACCTCCATCCAACCTGCAATACAATGACCTTAAAGTGGGAGAGCTGGGGGGATCTTAGTGTGATGTCTCAGCAAGGAATACGGGGCTGGATAGGCAATATGAAATGTGGAAAGTAGGCAGTAGGCATGCCTGCAGACTCTCACTCCCTGCTTCATTGAAATAATTTCATAAAGTATCAAGCACTGAGGACTTTAGAAATACCAGAATTAGTGGTTTCTGTTCAACATTTGTCCCTATTTACCCTTCTCTCTCAAGCATTAGAACAGTTTTTAACAACTTGAACACATACGATTTTTTTCCATATGCGTTGCTATCTACTTCAATGAATGCATTAAATAGCACTTGATGTTCTGTTTTCTCCTTGCTCAATATATTGTGTATAGTTCAATAGAGAAGCTCTCTCCTGAATATAACAGATACATTCTTGGGTTGTTCTGTGGTACACACAGAACCATCAGGTGATTTGCAAATTTTATTTATATATTTTCTTGACCTGTAGGGTGAGGGGATAGGTATCAGCATCATTTTACACATATAGTACTAAGGCAAATATAGACTAAATTTAAGACTACCTACTAGTGTTAAGTTCTCATTTTGAGATGCCCTAGGACTGACTTTTCAGCCCAGGCAACATTTGTACAGTACTTAATATATTCTAAGAACAGCTCTCCTAAGTTCAACTGTGCCTGGTATTGTCCATACTTCTCCAAATTAGAAGCGTGCTGCTCTCAGGCTAGGCACTAATGTACCTAGAAACCCACAATTAAAACTGTGCAAAGCCTGGATAATGTGACTTACTCATTAAAGCATATGAACCAGCAAGAAATAAGGAAAGAATCCTATTTCCTTGGACAAGAGTTATCTTAACTATAAGAGTATCCTATCTCCTCTAGCAGTCCCCTGCTCCATGCACTGAAAAGTGCAGTGCTTTTGCAGTGATGGAAGCAGTGCTATACAAAGAGCAGTCTTCTTAATCATACTTAATACTCCATTCAAATAACTGGCAAAACAAAGTAACACTCCCTTATGACAATCCAAGACAATCCCCTTCCGAAGATTGTGAACTTAGCAGCACTAGTTTGACAAAAGCTACAAAACTGTTTTTTAATAAAAAATATAAAAGAAAAAGAATTTTAACAAAGTATTCTAAGTCTTATTATAAGTGTGTAAAGGAGGGGAACAAAGTAGCAGCCATCTGAACAAAGAATGTGTGGTTCATACATCTCTTTTGACATGTATCTTTAGCTTACAAGTATGATCTCCAATATATGCGGAAGCAAGCCTTACCCAGGTGGATTCATTAGTTCAGAGCATTTCAACTGACATATTCACCCCCAAATTTATGATGATGTCAAGCAGTTACAGTTTACCACTCTCTTCCAGAAATTTCACTACTTAAAAAGCAAATTTTAAAAAAATCTTTTTAATATAAATTTAGTATAACAAAAAAGTTATCTTTTCCCATTTCAAATACCTTAAAGCCGTTGAAAACTGCTGCCAGCCTGGCCCCCTGTCTCACAAAACATTAATAGAACTATTTCCTGAACCTCATACTTCCCTAGTCTTAACAGCATAAATCAAATTATAAGCTTAGGAATCACAATCACAGCCTTGGTACTACAGCCTTGCTAATTTTCTGCAATATCTGAGAACATTGTGTTTTTCCTAAATACACTGGTAGCTTATTAGACTTATCAGGTAAATGAGCTTCTTTTACCCTATGAGATGAATACTGCTCTGGAAATAAATCAATACCAAGCCTTGTATAATCAACAGCAAAGATACCAGAGTATTGCTCTTTTTCTGCTGCAGCATTTTATTCTGAAATAAAATTCACTGCTCTGTTCCTGTAAAGGTCTGTGTGCAAGGCACTGCAATAGGGACGGTGAGAGCAGGTGAGGTTTGTCAAAGGCAACTCTCATTTCAATTGACATTGTATTCTGGTGCTGACAGCTGAAGGCAAGAGTTCTGATTAATTCCTTTTCCTTTCACTATAAACATATTATTTTTCCCCCGAAGGTCCATTCAATCTAGAAAACCAGTGGCCCTGGTTATTCTTATGTGGTCACTATATATGCAAAAGGGCTTTGACTTGTAACTTCTCTCTGAATTTTCATCCTTGTCTGGAGTCTGCTCAGTGAGTGAGCAAAAGCAACAGTTTCAGCAAGCCAATAACTGACATATTTACAATGATGGACAATTCTGTTCTCTAATCTGTTTTTTGGCCTCTGCACAGACAAATAAATAACTTAAGTGGGAGTGTTGCCTGTGTAATGAATTTAGGAAGCCTTCCAAAATAGGAATAGGATGTGTGGGTAGCAACAGTGCAATAAATAGCCAACTTTTTTTTTCCCCCAACTATCTGCAGAGAAAAAACAGAGATGAGACTGAATTTCCAGAGAAGGGAACAGAATTTGGATCCAGATCCAAGTTTCAAATCACCAGTAGAATTAAGATATTCCAATATAGTTTATTTCTGACTTCCGAACCGCCAAAAGCCAGACACGGACATTTACATATAAAGACTGAGAGAAAGCTGCCACTATTTCCTCTGAGTCTTAGAAGCATTTTGAAAACTATTTCACAGGAATTTTAATTATTCACAGCAGGACACATGAATATAGACTCCTGTTCTGTAAGGGACAGGCATGTATAGAATTTGTAAAGAAAAATTCCAGATTGGCAGCTAAACCTGTCTTGAGTTGCAATCATATTTTGTTAACATTTACCATTTCCCAGATCACTGGCTTTTTCCTGGGTTTTGTTCTCTTTGTTTTGCCACTGAAAAAAAATACTATGCAGTTAAACTATTTATTAATCCTGAAAATGTGTTCTTGAGGAAAATAAATTAGAGGAGATGCTGCTTACCAGATGAGCAATCAGAAGTGACACAAATTGAGTTTGAGAGAGAGTAGGGGACAGAACTGCAGTCTCCTTCATCTTGAGCAAAGAACATAATTACTGGGCTCTTGGGCAAAATCAGTACTTTTGCTTCTAGGACTCTTGTGACTCCAGCTTGTTCTCCCATAGGCTTTTATGGCAAGCACAAGAAAGGACATGCTCCATTTTCAGTTGAAATAGGTGTTTTCTTCAACTGGAAATGAACAGAACCAAGAACTCTGTCCAGGTGAGATGATCTGAAATGTCATCCTGGTCTGCCTGGTGTTTGGTTTTGATCTGGACACTGAACAACGACAATTAAAACAACCTTCTATAGCTATTGTGCCTCAGTGAAGAGGAATTAGATCTAACTGCAGAAATTTTTACATTGCTTAATGCCTCAGTATCCGTCATGGTGCCGGTGAGGTAAGGATCTGCTCAACACTAACCATCTCAAGCCAGCACTTTTGTGCTTATAAGTGATATTAAGAGGCAGAGGTAAAGAGCCCTGTTAATGTAGGTATCTCGTCCTGGCCCTGGCCCCAGGTGAAGCTGTTTGTACTTCAGACAGACAGACAAGCCCTCCAGGCTGGATTTGGACACTCACATGCATTTACTCTTCAACTAGTACCATCCTTTCCCCATGATAAACTTCATAAGGTATTCCACAGTCTGTGAGAAGCCTGTGCACACCAGCCCTTAATGGGATGGCTGCTTAAAGTTAAAGCAAGAATTTGATTGTTTAAAAAAAAACAACTTTTGGTCCAAACTGTATAACTCTGTCCATTTTCATCATGAAATGCTACATTCAATCTCAGAACACATTATCTTACCCACTGAGCAGTCACCTGCTAAGTATACTCCAGGAACTAGTGGCTAATATATTTGAAATAACGATGCTGTACATAGAGCAGGCCTTAATTTTACACAGTCCTGAGGGACATGTTCAATGTGAGATCAATGCTTTCCACAAAAAAATACTGATTTCAGTGTGACTTATGGAAATATAACCTCATACGAGCTCTGTTTAACAGACAAATTAGGATATTTGGGACCTGTATATTTGGTGTTTATCTGCCAAAATACCAAAGACAGTGGGAAGTGTAACAAGTGCTAACAAAAAGTTTAGCAAGCAGAGATCCTTTTATCTTTCCCAATTACATATTCTTGAGCCAGCTGGGCAAAGCATTAATGTACTGTCTAGACATTTATATAGAAGCTGATGTGGTTCGTACAATGGTGAGTTATATAAATGACTAATTACTCTGTATCTTACATGAGCCATCTTTAACTGCCATACATTTATTGAGATTAACGTATTAAGAGGCATAAACTCTATATGGTAAATCCTGAAAAGTCTAATGTAATTTAATTTTCATAGATAAGAAATGCAAAACAGACTTTCCAGTGTACCATGATTTTCTTCAGGAAATAAATCCACTAGAAAAAAGAAAGCTTTCTAATGCAATGACAGGGAGCACAGTCTAGTCATCTGCATGGGGGACTGGGACTCACAAATTATTGTTCCAGCTGCCACTGGGCCGCAATTTTTATCAGATATAATTAATTCACCCATCTTTTATCAAGCCATGTGAGAGACATCTTAATCATGACAGGAGGAATGCATCCTACCTAATGTGAGCTGTCTGAAGTTAGGCAGATGGCAGCAGCTAGCCTGCAAGGTGATGCTTACAGTCAGAGGAGAGGGGCACCTCTTTGAGATATCTGTTGTGGGATGGGATCAGTGACTCTCTGGAGCCTCCCATCTCTTGCATCTGACTGTCAAGAGACCATAGACATCTGCTTTAGACTTTGTTTTTAGTTTCCTGAAGTGGTATGGGCTGAATCCCATATGACTGAATACTAATGAGAGAGGTGAACCAAGGCTTTAAAATTTGAATCTGGAGACTAAGATTTTCCCCAAATCAGGGTTATGTGATGCTTTTGATTTTGTTCCATCCATTACAGAGAAAGGATCTCACAGGTGTTTAGACTGGTACTAAGCTCAGTCAGAACAAATGGAAGAAAATACTCCTGTGAAATATTAAACACCTGGTTGATATGACTGACTGATCTTGGAGGCAGCTGAAAACAGGAGACACCAACATAAGGTCTGCAATTTTGCTGTTATAATAGCTAGCAAGCACAAAGCCTGACAAGAGAACAATGGTTTGAACCTGCAAACAACAGATTTTCCTTATTGTCAGCATGAGGTATTCCAGACTGGATACCTTAGATTTATCTGATGCTTTGCAACACAATTTTGAATCCAAATAGCCTGAAATAATAATAATATGAAGACCTTCAGATAGTTGTCAAGATCATGCTGGATAACTCAGCAGAGATAATGAGGAAACGATCAGATAAGAACATGAAAAAATGTTTAGTTTAAACATTAGAGATGATTTTCCATAAGAACTTGTTGAAATCAGATTTTCATGTAGACCTCTTTAAACAGTCTCCTACTTGAAATTTGTTGTGCCCTTGAAACCAAACAGGTTGAAAGCTTCTTTAAAAAGAACCAATAGATCTCAGAGACGCTATGGTTAAGATGGAAAGCAGTGCAGGATACATAATGTTGTATCACTAGCCTGAATTGTTAAATCCTCATTAATACATATACAAAAACAAGGTTACATCCTATGATACTGGTTAGGCTAAATATATTGAGATTAGATTTTACTACTCCCCAGTAGAAAGCTCTGTGTATTAAAAGAAAAGTAAATGCGTGCATTTTAATAAAATATATTTCGGAGCATACTGACCAGCTTCAGTAAAATTACAGGGACTGACCTCAATGTGAATCAAGCCACCTCCACAAAATGTTATTTTCTTACATTTTTCCATTTTCCTTTCCTGTAAATCAAGTTAATCCAAATATAAATAGTGTAAAATATAATGAATAACTGCTGTGAGGTCAGAAGTGGGTCAGAGATGGATAAAGAAGAACTAATCTGAAGACCAAAGGCCATTGTATTTCAGATACACAGGTTTAAAGGTGGAGGAACTCTATAAATTGTAAATGAAATTTGGCAGTGAGGCTGGTGTGACTGACATGCTTTTCTGGCCATTGCAATCTGAATTCAGTTTGCTTCTACACATGTCCACCTGTTTGAGAAACACCTGAAGTGAACACACAACATGCTTTATGGGAATTGGTTTATTGTCACCATCCAGAAGAAACGCATTAACTCATCCAATTTAATGAATTAGTTTGATTCAGGTTCATTGGTTTTCTTTAGTTTTCTGGGCTACGTAGTGGTCTCACTTCTTTATAATATGCCAGAAAAGTACATCCAAATATCACATACCTATACAAACACTGATGTCATCTGATATTCTCCTAAAAATAGAAACACCTATTTTTAATACAGTGACAAGACATACAACTGCTTTTGCACATATAAATATCAGGAATTCCTAATATGATTATTCTGAAAAGTGTAGTTCTAAATACTGCTGAGGAAATGTAGAAAAGTCAGAAATTTGATTAAATCTCGTCAGAGTTCATTCAATCTTTCTTTCTGACAAAGTTATCAGACTCCAATATTGGCTGCCTTGCTAAATGTGATAGATCTTTCTCTCAGTTTGTTGTTTTAATTTTTCTTCCAATTTAGGTATTCAGTCGTAGGACAGTAACAGCAAATACAATGAAAGTACAATACCGTTAGAACATTGCTTACAGGGTCTGTGCAGGGGACAAGCCACAGCAGGGTATTTTACTCTAAACCAACTGTTGCAGATTGATCTTAAGAAAGAACATAAAGGGAAAACTGGAAAAAGGCTAAAAATCCAATCTGATGCTTCAGTACACATCCAAATATCTGTACTTCAGTGACTTCAATTATGGGGGAAATGAGTGCATTAGAGATAATGCTGCCCTGGCTAATACAGCCTCTTCTCCCTCAAAAAGATATTCAATTGACTTTCAGGACTCTGACATTTTTTACAAGAACTGATACCCTCTGTGCTTTACTTCTCAAATCATTGTAGTGGATGAGATCTACATCCTCCAAAAAGGAGCTACTTTTGTAGCTGTTTTGTGACTGTCACAAGAAAATTTCACAGACTCACTACTTTTCAACCTTCCTTTGCTGTGTAGCAGGCTGAACTGCAGTCACATCTAATGCCATACCTGGAGAAAAGCTATTTCTTATGCTTGTTTTTAAACCCCTCCGTTTTAGAGGCTTAGCCATCTATCTAAAGTTATTGGTAATGGATGTGGATAATTGGCCCTGAAAATGAAGCCCCATATGAATGGACTTCAGCATGCAAATGCTGGAACTTCATGTGACAGAAGGACTACTTCAGAACTGTGGCCCGACATTATTCCTTGGCTAGGGCAGTGCTATCAAGCATCTCTATCTAGGATCACCTATCCATTAGGAACACTCTTCCTTTTTGCAGCTGAAATGATCTTGTCCATTTGGAAGGTCCTTCTAGCACTGAAAGAGTAGCCATGGGTAAAGCACAGGGTGCCACTCCTTGTTCAGAAGGTGAAGACCTAGTGTTTTTGCATCAGAATACACCCCACAGGGGAGATGCCGGCCAGATCCCTCCCAGGGACATTTATTAGCTTCTCAGTACAGTACTGTCAGGCACAACATGGCTCTAAACTGGCTTCAGGTCCACTGCTAGATCCTTTTTAGCCAGTGTAGAGAATGAGTAGAAATGTTTTGGTCTACCAGCTCCAAATATGAGTAGCCAGCCCAGTCTCTGTAGGATGGAAATTTCTCTGTCCAAGCAGGGAGAAGAAGGAACTGGGATTTTCTCAGCAATTTGATATGCTTCAGATTACTGGACTGTATCCTCAGCTGGTAAAAATCAACATTAATCAAGCCAATATTTTTTGGTCAATGTATACCACTTGAGTATGTGATCCACTGTATTTTCCAGTTGAAGTATCCGAAGTAAAAGTATTAAAGTATTTGTTACTTTGGTGTCTCAATTCAATTTGCTGCAGGGTTCTGACAAAGTTATACAGAAACCTCTCTTTGATTATTAGGTAATAGACGTAAGAGCAAGTGTTGTTTGGGAAGTGAAGATGAAAATATAAACTATACAAACAGTTCTGAGAATTTATATAGTTCCATAGAACATTTCTCCTGAATTCCTATTTAGGAATAAGGGTTTGCTACGGTGAGTGAGCCCAGGTGCACTGGCTGACGTCCATTTGAGTAATTACATTCAGCTCAATATGAAGTTCTCTTTTCAGAGGAGCAATGTACTCTCTCTTCATCCTGACACATTGTACAGCGGTGGTGCCCATTATTCTGAAGCTGCACCCAGCCTCAGCGACAGCTGCACTTTACTGATAGCTGAAACAACCCTTGTACCAATAGTTCTTATTCTCTTTCAGGCTCTGCTCTGCTTCACACAACAGACTTGCATATTGCATGTCTTGTGTAAAAATGTTTACCCTTCTTTGCAAACAGCTTTGAAAGGCACAGAAGAGCAAGTGAGTCACCTGGGTGATCGCTAGTCCTTCCATGACTGTACAGAATGAGAAAGCATAAGGGGGAAGGAAAAAAGCTCAAGATCATAACAGCCAGCTACTGTGTCCAGAGACATCACTACAATATCCCTTTGTAAGCTTGCCTGAAAAAGAAGACAATAGCTCACATCTGCCCCAGCCAAAAAGTCAGTGAGATATGCACAGAACTTTAAAAGACACTATTTTTCCCAAAGACAACAAATTTCCCTTGGTCCTTTTTCATGTTTAATAGCCCACCTGGAGTAAGTACAATGTAGCATCATTATTACTTAGCTTACCCCTGTCTTAGGCAAAATGCTGGCTAGTAACCCTAACTAATGTGTGAGTATAGACAGGGACTAGACCTGAGGAAAGACAAAGGGTAAGACAAGAGTATGATAGAAGAATTATCTTAAAATTAAAATTAATCAGTTCTTTTTTTTTTTTTTGGTCTTCCACTTTGATTTGTCATCCTCCCTTCCTTTTTTCCTTCATCAGCTAGAGTCTTCTGTCTGAGTGCTATCATTTCCTAACTTGGTTTCATTACTAAGGGAGATTTGCTTTTAAATCCATTAAGTGTCTTAAGATGTTTAGCCATCAAGGTGTAGAAAAGGACATTTTGTTTTACTGTAGAAGTAGTAGCACTGCACCAGTGTCCAATGCCACACCATTTAAAACAATGAGTGTGCCTCCCTCCTCTTCTTTAAATCAGTGTCTTCTTTTTAGTGTTTTATTTATTTTCTCTTTTATCTTGATTTATATCTGAACCTGGTTCAACATCTTTAAAATGATACCAAGACAGAGACAAATTCTATTCTGGTACATAACTGTCTGCTAGTAAATCGTGACATACTTAATTTTTACTTCATTAGGAGTTTACTAGACAAGCTATTATTAACCATGATGTCATCACAGGGCAACAAAAGAATTTTATGATACTAGTGTACAGAAGAAGTTGCTCCTACAACCCGCACCCCCCCCCCCCCCCCGATATATTTATTTTATTACTATTCAACGTATGAAAGGGAAAAATAAACCCAACAGTGTATTTGCCAAAATGGAAAAGGACTAAGATGGTAAGAGGGGAAAAAATATTTTCAAACTTCTGACAAGATTTTACAATTGAAGAAATGTGAAAATAAATTAAACAAAACACAAAAATATGTGATTGTGCTCTTTTTAACATCATTGTTTATTCCTCCTAATAGTCCTGTTTACTCCTTTTCTGCATCTTTTGATCTGACTCGATTGAGTTGCAACCCCTTTCTCTGGGTTTCATTGTAATCTCACACTTGGCCAAAGAACAGAGGAACTGAACAAAGCTGTTGATATGTAAATAACAGCTTTGAAGATAGAAGTACCAGATTGTTCCTAAAGAGAAAAAATGCTATTGCTATTTTTTTTTTTACCAGATTTTAAAAAAATCCTGATGTATAATTCAAATGATGCCTGAAATCAAAGATTCCATTATCTCTGAAGAATAATCATTTTAGTCAAAACAGGTATTTCCAGAGAGCTGTGGAAATTGTATTAAGAGTGCAAAATGTTACATTCTAAATGTTGTTGACAAAATTGCTTATTTCAACCCTATTTCAGTTTCCATGTATTTCATTATGAGTACCTTTTGATAGGACATTTTAGGAGATGAGATGATTTTCCTCTACTAAACAACTGAAGGCTAGATTCTGATGTCTTGGATCCTGCTGGGTGGTATCTGAATCACAGAGTCACAGAGTTGGAACGGACCTCTGGAGGTCACCTGGACCAGCTCCTTGGGCAACCCATGCCAGTACTTGGTCACCCTCACAGTGAAAAAGTGTTTCCTGATGTTCAGAGGGAACCTCCTGTGTTTCAGTGTGTGCCCATGCGTGGTTCCTTTGATCTCAATGAGACTCTCCCCTGGATTACAGAATTTATGATAGGTAGGCTTCAAAACTCCCTGAAGTGACTGGCCTGTAATTTCCAGCTTCTGGGCTTTGAAAACCCTGTATAACTAGCAGGATGAAATTATGTCTGTTCTTCTGCAACTGTATTATTAAGGTCATATTTCTGTATGAAATCTGTTCATGGAAAAATTTACAGGGATAAAAGCTTTCACTTTTCAGTGAGATACCCTAAAGCTTTAGTCCAAACATGCAGTTGGTGGTGTGTAGATAATACGCAGATTATGAGTTGCACTTGCACAAATGTCACAGAATGAGCCTTAATAATGCAAGGGGCTTAATGCAAAACAGCCTCAAGAGGGAGTAATTGCTTCTGATGCTTGCTGGCTTCAGATATTGCCCCAGAATACCCAGCTTGCCTGTGAAAGCTGTCACCTCTGATGGAGGAATAAGTTTACAGTTTAGAAGGGACCATTTGCAATTATCTCATTTATACTGAACAAAGAGAATAATTATGTCACTTCAGCATCAAGACCACTTCAGTGTAATGGTGTTGCCTCGATACTGTTGATTGGGGAATATTCATGATGCCTACCCACAGAGACCTAAAGATGGTCTGAAGTCACGGCTGCCAATCCTTCCACTCTCAAGGGGAGGGCACCACTTTTGGTAATATTGACTGCCTGAGCTGCCTCCACAGGGATTTACAATTTTCTGGATGTTAGGCAGGCCAGACTGTTGAAAATGACAGACAAACAGCTGATGCAGATGTATGGATAAACTGAAGGAAGACTAGAGAGTCTTGAATGTATCAAAGTTGCTTTAAATACATAGTACACAGCACTTGCCACTTTTAGACCAGCTCATGTGGCTCAATCTTCTTGTATAGACAAGGGACAAAGGCAGAGCTCTCAAAAGGGCCATGAAGAGCAGGGCTGTCCCTCTTCCCACTGATGAACAGTAAGCCTTGGGTATCAAACCTAGCTGGGAATCTACCTGTGTTAGGTTCCTTTCTTTCTGGGATTGCAAATATTCCCATGTTCCTATGTCTGTGGCTCCAAGGGTTTTTTAGCTTGTTAGGCACGATCTGGGAGCCAGGTACTCCCACACTACCCTGTGCCCTTACTCTACCATAAATATTTGTGTTTGTTTTCTTGCTATCTCTCTCAATCAGTCTTTCTTTTTCTTGATTACGAGTCTTTCTAATTCACCACATCTTTTTTGTGAAAAACTGCACTCTTTTTCTTTCTGACTCTGTATCTTCATCTACTTGTGCTGAAAGACTGCAAAGATATCTTTTTTCCTATTAAAGACAGCATTGTATATTGTTGCTTACCATGACAATATTACAGTCTCATGTCGCTGATAGCCACTAAGAACAAGAAAAGCCAGACTTTAAGCAATATAGGACTTGTCTTTTCTACATGTGTATCTTAGAAACAAATCTAGTTAAACAGCCTACATGCCAGATAAGAAAAAGTAATCTCATGTCCCTATTAATTCTGAATTGTTGCCAACTTCATTAGGCATTATGAGCTATTTACTTTTATTTACCTTTTGTCTATCAGGCACCTTGACTGTTTATTATGGGTAATTCTCTCTCACCGTTTATCCCAGGCAGAATTTAACCCGTTGGAAAACAGAAGGCACCATCACTTCACCAGTTTTCAGAATATGGACAGAATCAATAACAGATCAAACTGTCTCCATCCAAGTGCCTTGAAGAAGAGACAAACTAGGCTGGTTAGCAGAGGCCAGTACATAATTTGTGAACTACCTGAATTTTGCCTGAGATTCTCCTTAGCTTCCTCATGGTTTTCTCCATAAGGTGAAAATTCAACTGTTTCCGAACACTGGGAAGGAGTCTCTGACACACACTTTAACACACTAAGACACCTTACATAGCTCTTAGACAACAGATGGCTGCAACAGTGGATGTACATCAATTCATTTACTACTGAGTAGAAATATTTACAAACAGGACACTTTATTTAGCTTGGGTAGTTCAAATAAATAATTGCTGAATCATGTTCATTTTTTATCATGAGGACAATCAAGAGTGCTCTCTCAGAAATCACCAAGCTTTTTTTAACTTCTAAAGGATCTCAAGTGTTTTCCCTCTGGCATATCTAGAGCAGCTCTTGTACTAGCACTGGCATCCAAGACAGCTGTGCTCCTTTCAGGCAATGTGAAGATTTGCATTTCACTGTGGACTTCTTGCGGAGAGGGAAGTGCTGATCTCCTCTCTTTGGTGACCAGTGATGGGACACAAGGAAATGGAATGAAGCTGCATCAGGGGAAGTTCAGACTGGACATTAGGAAAAGATTCTTCACTGAGAGGGTGGTTGGTCACCAGAACAGACTCCCTAGGGAAATGCTCATGGCACCAAATCTGTCAGAGTTCAAGGAGTGTCTGAACGATGCTCTTAGTCATATGGTTTAGTTTTAGGTAGTCCTGTGAGGAGCAGGAGTTGGACTCAATGATTCTTATGGGTGCCTTCCAACTTAAGATATTCTCTGATTCTATGATTTTTTGGATCCCTGTCTTCACCCACTGAAGCACTCAGAAGGACATTCTATCCCCGTGCAAGGCACAAACACAAGGTGGAAACTACCATGTGCACATTCTGCAGAAGACTGTTTGGACCAGAGCATCAGATTGCACTTTTGTCTAAAGCTGCTGCAAAACTACATGCTCAAGGGCCAGGCTAAATCAGTGCCTGAAATGAATTCTTCTTCTGAAGCAATTCAGCAACTCTCTAGTGGGGTGTTGGGTTTTCTCATCTTGTCCTTGTGCTATAAGAATGCCCTTGGCCACAACTAAGCAGTTCAAAAAGGAGCAAACCATTTCTCACAGTGTTCATTGGACTGAAAACAGAATTAAATGCTATTCTTCTCATCTCACAAACCCCTTGTTGTGTCCAAGTCCAGGATAAGAGCAAAGAGTCTGAAGTCTATGCTCTTTGGGATAGATCACAGTGTAAAAAAATGGGAGGTTTGAGAAATATCAACTTACTTTCTTCCAGCATAAGCTGAGCTAAACTAGACTTAAATCTCTTGACTTTTAACTCATCCATGCCTTGAAAAGAAAAAATATATATTTAATGGTATATAATCCCATTTACCTCTGAGTAGACTGGAAGATTAAAGCTTCTGCCAATCTACTGAGCAAACAGTCAGGCTGCAGCATCATACATGAACTCTGTATATTCTAAGGCAAACAGAGCTTGCTTTTAATTAAAGCACAACTTAAACAAATAACTTATGGAACCACTTACTATATTGCCCCAGAAACTACACAAATTAATCTGAAAAAACAGTGGGTTAATTAAACAGAAACTATAGAACCTTAGGCACAGGCTGTATTTTTTGTATCTATAGATGTATAACACAAAAGTATCTCAGTCCTGAATTGACCTTCCATGCTACTATGACATAGACATTTATTACTACTATGAATATAATTTTACACGTATTTATTTTGATTCACCTCAAAGCTATTTCTGTTACGGAGGCTGGGGTCTGGATTATCAACTATTAGCACCACCGTGATGCTATTATGTACAGAGTATACACTAATTTGCATCAAAGGTTCTCAAAATACTTGTAATGCATTAATCAGAAACCTTTAAAGGTTTTTAACTGCTTATCTGCAACTGGATATCTGTAAGAGTTCTATCCTTGGTTAGACGGATTTTCTAGTGTATCTATCACTCTTTAACTAAGAGAAAAATGTGAGTGATTCCAAACATTACAAGGGTCAAAAATGTGACTTCTTATTATTCAATCTGATTCTAGTAGGTGAAAAAAAAAAAAAAAAAAAAAAAAAAAAGGGTGCAAGCCCACTAGTGCCACTTAACATTTGAAGAGACCCTTTTGCCCTGATAGTAGGAAGCAACTATAATTTGGCTATGAATCATAGAGCTGTTCACAGGAAGGCTCTTACCAAAGACAAAGGCCCTGCTGTCCATTATAAACACATGAATTGCCTTCAGAGAAATGCAGCTTGTCCTTCGATGTAAAGCTACTCACTGCAATCCACCCAGCAGCCTCCATTGTTCACCCTAATGAAAATGCACTCTCTAACAGAGAAGCTGTCTAATTCATTATAGCAGAGATTATTTTTTCAACCAACTGCTTTGTACTGAAAGTCAGAAAAATCCCCAAAGCAAGGAGAAATAGATTTTTTTCTACACAAAATTTCATTTTAATTTGCAAATGGCAAAAACTCATTTTTCTTTAAAATAAGTGAATAATAATGGTGTTCCTTTTGTGTGTTTTTAACAGAAAGGTAAATCTCAAAGAGCTTTCCTCTATACCATCTTTAAAAAGAATCTCTTCTTTCTGGGTTTTATGTATCTATAGAGGCTTTGAATAAGAAGAGGCAATTTCTTTGGCTGCATTTATCTTCCTCCTGGCTTCTTTCAGTTAATATTTGTCTAATATTTGTTAATTGCTAATAACATGCTGTATTAGGTAATGCATTTAATTTACCTACTGAGCCTGAAACCACAGGATGGGAAGTGTATCTATGGATATGCCACTGCAGAGTAGCAACAGTAGCTTTGGGCTACAGCTGCTAAAAATAACTGTGCTGCAATTCAGGTATGACAGATTCAGACCATTCATAAGAACTGCAATTAAAAGCATCAAATGGGATAGAAATACTCTCCTCCATCACTCTGGCAATTCGTTTTTGATGAGTGCCTATAGTGGTGGAGTTCTCTTGTTTTGCTTGTTTTGTTTTTCACCAAAGGCACAGTATCTCTTTTGATTTCCTTGCTGGAAACTGGTACTTTTAGAGTTGAAACAGAACTGGGCATCATTTTAATTCCAGACAGACAGCAAGGGAAAAAAAAAGGTAATTTTTCAATGCAAAACAATGTTAGACTGTTGGCATTTTTTAACAAGGCAATCAAAACAGTAGCCCTCATAAGAAATACAATCTCTTCAGCATTTATATAAAATGTAGCCTCCTGCATACATTTAATTGGCATATTTTCCTTTGCATAGTCTCTAGGGGCAAGGCTGATTTACTCTTACTCTTACCAAAGCATATATGCTTGATAAGTAGTCCCACTGAAGTTTAAGAGATTGATCACACAAGTAAACCTCTCATCAGCTGGGCCTCATAACAAATGCTGCAAAGTGACAGTCAAATGAAGAGCTGAAACCCTACCTGATGACCTTTCTGCAAAACTGTCCTTAAGGAAATCAAGTGAAGTCAAAAGCAGTAACTCATATTGCACACTCATCCCGTCCTGGAGCTGGGGAGAGCAGCTCTGACAAGCTTAATGGTTACACTTTGGTCTTCCTCTGCTTTCTTCTTTCTCAAAAAAACAACTCCGAAAGGTACACGGTTCACACAGAGCTGGAGCAGTCGCTGACTTGCAGCAGCTTTGGTGCAAACTGCCTTTCCAAGGAGAGGTGAACAGAGCCTGGCCATTTACCTGCATTCCAACAAGCCCAGGCCCCCGTGCGTGGGAGGAGGTTGCTCTCGTTACACAACAGGCTGGAGCACAAGGGGAGCTGCCAGGTGGGACTGCAGGGCTGGCGGGGGGCTAGCGTCCCATGCAGGGGCACAGGGAGCAACCCTGCTGACAGGCCGGCTGGCCATGGACCTCCTTGCAGCCTGGACTACGGTCTGCAGCTCTGCGCCAGAAAGAAGCAGCTGAAGTCAGCTCCATCCTTGCACAAGTTATTCGGCCCAGTACTCAGTCTCCTCTTTATAGAATCATGGAGTGGTTTGGGTTGGAAGGGACCTTTAAAGGCCATATAGTCCAACCCCCCCTGCAGTGAGCAGGGACATAGATCAGGTTGCTCAAAGCCCCATCCAGCCTGACCTTCAATGTTTCCAGAGATGGGGCTTCTACTGCCTCTCTGGGCAACACATGCCACTGTTTGGGCAACCTGTGCCAGTGTTTGACCAACCTCATTGTAAAAAATTTCTTCCTTATTTCTAATCTAAATCTACCCTCTTTTAGTTGAAAACCATTACCCTTTGTCCTATTGCCACAGGCCCTGCAATGGGGATGTCAGTCCCCATTTTCTTGTAGGTCCCGTTTAAGTACTGAAAGGCCACCATAAGGTCTGCCTGGAGCCTTTTCCAGGCTGAACAACCCCAACTCTCTCAGCTTTTCTTCATAGGAGAGGTGTCACAGCCCTCTGATCATTTTTTTGATCTCTTTTACCAATGGGTTTTACGACCCCTTTTACTGACTGTTTGGCCTTTCTCTGCCTCTCCTGAAGGACACAACACCCTTCCCTGATGGGAATGGCTGTCGCTCTGCTGTTTTCTTTCTCAGGATATACACCCTAAAAAGGCGGAAGGGATCTTCTCTACTCCACGTTAAGCAGCAGCAGCACAGACACAGGCTCAGCTGTCCCATTAAAACTGATGATCTACATAAGAATTAAGAGTGCCAATAAAAAAACCCCCAACAAATCTTTTTTCTTTCTTCCAGTTAGAACAAACTGAACAGTACCTTTTTCCCATTTTTTTTCTGCCAAAGTAAATCAAAACAATTTTCTTATCAAACTGTTTTTGCATCAGAGTATCTCTTTAATCTGCAGCAAAATGTTTTGTCTTGTGGCAGACGTACAAGAAACAAAATGGAATGAAGACCCGACTGGACCTGTATTGGCTTCCTCTCTCCCTAGAACAGCCAGTGACAGGGACAACTCTGCGACCTGAACTCATGTCCCTGCTCTCCCTGAAGGGCTTTGAATTTGCATCTCCTGCAAAATGAGCTAGCCACTGTGCTATACAATTCTCTCACTCTTGACAGCTGATGTTTTAGTGTTTATAAAAATGTGTTTCAAAGCTGTAAACATCGAGGAAACACATATTGGGATTTTTTTTCTTTTTACCCTGATGGTTAAAGCACTCTGTTGAGGTAAGAGAGTTATAGTTCAAATCAGTGCAGGCAGCAGAAGACTGAATGTAACTCTCCCATATCTTCCTCAACAAGATTAATCACTGGACTCTTGAAAAAACAGAAGGGACATTATCTGTCCCTCTGTTAAGATATGTCTCCTCAACAGTCTAAACATGTTTGCAGCTGAAAGTACTTGGCAAATTTGAACCAAGTCCATGTAAATTTTGAGCTGTATGAAACCATATTTTGGTAAATTTTCTATTTGTACTACTTGTAAATTTAAATCCTGTTTTGCCATACTGTTGTGCAAGAACAATCATTTACAAGGAGTCATTGAAAAATAAACAGTGTATTTATTCATATTTTTGTGAAAACTGAACACATTTTGCATGTGAAATATTTCCTGTGTTAAATTCATTCTCACAGCAGTGTTTTCTACCAAAGCTTCTCCATACTAATCAGTACCCAGTACATTCAGCATATTCAGACTGATAGATACAGAATGATAGTTTAGTACAGCTACTAAATTATTCATGTGAAAACATATGTTGCACTAACAGTGCCAAAGTTTTTATAAGCAATATGTCTTGAAAAAATAAAAAGAGGAGAGAGAAGGATAATCTGCAAATTAAAACCAAGACATCTTGTAAAATTATCATTAATAAATTTGGCATAAGATGTAGTAGTGCTCTAATGAAAATTGCTGATTACACCAAAATAGCAGGCAATGTATATTAGGTAAGAATGAAAATACCACATCGGAGGAAAGAACTGAGCATTGTTAAAAAAACAGGAATTGGACAAAAGGGAATATGGCAAAGCTGAAGGTTTTGTTCACAGGTTGTCTATATGGCCAAATAAAACAAGAGGCACTTAGAAGAGCCTGTGACTTACACAGACAAGAAAGACAGTGGACAGAAGCAGTGACACTGAGCAATGAAGCTTGCATCCTAAGCCAGGGAAAGCACCAAGAACACAGATCTATGTAGCATCAGGCCAGTGAGCTGAGATCTCAACGTGGTGCCTTTTCTGATGATCACATTGTTATTACAGGACAAACAGACTCTCTTGTAGTCATGAGTTACCTGCTCAGGAACTGTTCTTAGACAGGTATATTTTCATTAGCTTCAAGAACAAAAACACTGCCATGGTCACTTGTTCTTCATAGCTATCATCTAGTCAGAGGGCACTGCTGAGAATATTTTGTGCCCTTTCTAAAATCCCGTGTTCTATTTTTTTCAAGAACTTCTAAGGTCAGCAGCAAGCAACACGTGCAGCACGCAGATTTAGTGGGCAGATTAGCTAAGTGACCTCAGAAAGGGAACAAAGTGTGCTGTGCTTTCAATCAGCATATTTTTAAATCTCTTTTAACCAACATAGAGATATTTGCTTTGACACGAGAGTTTGCTGCAAGAGTTTCCATGGTAATTCTTGGCCTCTCAACTGTGGGGACAATTTCAGCTAGCTCCAGCGGGCAAGATGGGCTTAAGGATATTTCCCCCCTGACTCTAGTAGCACTGTGTCAGAGTGACATTTAATACAGAAATGCCCACCGTGTGTTTAAGCGACACTACATCAGGAAAGAAATGTGGCCTCGTTGTTTATGTTTTTTTCCTCTCTCCAGGCTCCTTGCTGCATAGACCCCAGGAAGATCTGTGGTACAGTATGCATGGGGATGGGGAAGAAGGTGCTCAGCACCCCTGTCAGGCTGCAGGCCACAGGCTGCCCTGGGGTGCTAAAGGCAAGCGGTGCAAATGTTCTTTCTTACTGGTAAATCTAAATTGGGTGCTGCTGAGATTAAAGACAGGAGATGCAGGACAGTGTTTCTCCCAGATTATCATGAGCTCTGTCTGTAGCTGGAGCACAGATTTCACTCAGCACAGCAGCTGGCTGCTGGCTCCAGCTGTGGGCTTCCAGCCCATTCTCCACAGGTCTCCCAGGACCCAGCAAAACCACTGTTCTCGGATGGCCTTCTGCTACAGACAGCAGGAAGGTGTCAGGCCATGCGAGCAAAATCCTTTCTTCTGATCGCTGACTGCCGGTTGCTCCTACAACGAAAACTCTTGCCCACTTTTTTAACCAGCTGAACTGCATTTACTAGTATTGTTCTTTGAAATTTCTCTACAGTACAGCCATAAACAAATAACATCTGGTCACTGCTTTGTGCAACTAATCTGATTACATTTTATATACTTTTTAGAATTCCAGAATTAAAAATACATAAACAACATGGTTATAAATATTATGCATATAATACTACTACAATGTAAATATTGCATCTATGTGGCAAAGTATTATGTATGCTATATATGATATTATACATCAGTGGGACATCTATATATATGTATAAAGATGTGCATACTTGTGTACATCTATATATGATTGTGGAACAGGTTATGAATGCAAAAATTCTTGTTTGATTTAATAACGAAGCAAGCAAGCACTCCCTTTAATGACATCTGTGATGCAGAGTGGCACAGGAATAAGGATCCTCCTTAATAAGTCTGTAAATGTTAATGATATGAGTCGTCTCTGCTGCACCATTGAGTGGTTTTATAGCAGCATGTCACCGTGACATACACCACCTCCAAATTTCTATCAGCATATTTCATACTCAACTTGCTTATACATCCATTGGTTTCTGGTGTGTAGTACTTGCTCCTGCTTTTTCATTCTATTGTTCTGAACAGAGTGAAAAAAAAAACTTAGAACAAAAGGCCAGGGTCAAATTCACACAAATATTGAGTGTGTGCTGCAGAGAGCATTTCCATTTTGTTGTCATCTGCTGTCAGTTAGTACAAAAGCACATTGCAGGATACTTATAACACCCAGTGCAAGCTGGCTTTACACATGCGACCTGACAGCTCTGAAAGGTTCAAACGGCTGTTCTGTGTGTTGGGATGCTTCTCTGCGGGGCTATTCGCACCCTCCACCTTTGAGAAGTGCCACACAGTAAGGGAAGAGGCAGGAATTCACACCAGACCCCCCCTGGATGCAAAGTCTGTCCCAACACATTTGCCAACCTGAGCAGAACCACAGCGTCATCAAACAGGAGATGCTAATTACTACGAGGCTAATGAGCCATGTCACGTGGTTACAACTGCAAAACAAGCAAGCAGTCCCCGTTTGGCTCCTCTGCCATCCCAGGGCGCTACCCAGTGCTTGGTTCTCACGGGCAGGTGCCACTCACCATGCCAGTCCCTGGGAAAGACACCCGGGATACCCTGGGCTGTGTGCAGGGGAGTGCATGCCTGGCTCCCGCAGTCCCGCAGGGATGTTTCGGGGAGAGGATATGCATGGCAGGACAAAACTACTCCTGGCATGCCTGTGACTGATGAAAGCAAAAGAGGTGGTGTCCAAAATCTCACCTTTCTCTGAGATTCTTCTTTCTGATTTCTTTAATTCTCCTGGGAATGGATGAGCTGTGATTCACTTGTGAACTTCACAGGCTGTCTTGAGCAACGTATTTATCTGAGATATAACCAAATATTACAGCCAATAGGACTCTCTGGCTCCCTAACAACTTGTTCTGTTTTTTAAAAATTATTATTATTATTTTCATTCATGAGGTACATAGTTTATTTGGGTTATTTTCTTGCAACAAAGATAATTTTTTCTGCTATTCTTCTCTAGACATGAGCTACCACATATTAAATAAATATTGAGTCTTAAAGTCTTCTCTGAGACAAATCTCTTGAAGGCTTCCTATGAGCTTTGTGTAACTCCTACAGAATTATTAATGTAGTTGGAGATGAAGTGTTATCTCTCTTTCTAGCCCTCTATTTAATTCAACTACATATATAAAACAGAAATGAAAATTGCAATGATTTTCATCTGAAACTGAAACCTTACTGTTATGCTCACATAGCTGTCTAACATAGAGCTGAAGCAATAGGAAGAAATAGGAAAATAAACAAGTCCAACACATACTTGAAGGATGATTCTACCTAGTGAAAGGGATATGAAGAAAAGCAGCATCATTTTTCAGGTAGTTATGCACAAAGAATTACTGCAGACAAAATCAGTTGCTCCTGTGTTCCTGATTGGAAAGAAACAAGAATATTTACAGTTTTGCGATGTACCATCATTTTCTACCAGGACTGTTTTTACTAATATCTTTTAAACACAAATAATTCTTGTTTCTTGTTTGAGAAATATTTTATTTTAGTTTTGCTTTACTCTCCTTTGTGGTTCCAAGACAATAAAGAAACAGGACACTGAATTTAGTTAACTTATCATGTATGATGTTCTCTATCAATAAAAGACAGACACCAGGAACAACCACACCAAATTCCAGTCATTAATCACATTGTTTTTAATCCTTTTATTTTACCATTTATGTATTGTCCTCTTAGATTTTGTAGAAGTTTACTATAGAATTATGGTTTCCTTCTACCTGCTAATTTCAGGCTGACAGACTCACTACAGCTACTATAACAACAGTTGTGTTTAATTAGAACATTCTTGTCAGCTGGGGAAGATGGGACAGAAATTATTGGGTAAAATTTCCATATAACATCTCTCTGGTGGAGATAAGTGCTAATAAAAATAAGAACCTCAACTCCCTGCTCTAATCCCCTCTTCCTATAGTTGTTTACCACTGAGAAGGAACACAAAAAACAATACAACTTGTCTGGGAAAACACCAGGAGAGCATTGATCTGAGGATGTCCCAAAGGAGTGAAAGGATCTGGACTCTTCTACCAGCTACTCTGGGCTGCTGATGTGGCCAGCAGGCTCTTGGGAGGAGTGGCTACATTATGTTCTCATCTGGGGTGTGGAAAATTGTGTATTCCTGACGATGTTAAACCTGCGTCTTCTGGGTGTTACAAATCAAAATCTGTCCCACGTCTCCCTATATTACTTTCAAGTACATTAAGCTGTTTCTTGCTGTGTTGTGTTGTATTGCATTCCAAAGCTATATGTTAACACTGGTTAAATTGTTACAGAATCACACCTGTCCCTGTATTGGAAAATCATTCAGCTTCTACTACTCACAGCTTTATGAAGATTTAAATTGATTTAGCATACATACATGTGTAGCTGTGTGTGTGTACGCAGGTTTATATATAAAAGTGATCTCTAACCACTGCCTTTAAAGGGAAAAAAAAGTGTACGTGTGAGTATGCATGCACTTGAACGCATTTATGTGTTTGTAAGTAACATGGTATATAATGTGTTCAGAAAAACAAATGAAAGACATAACTATTTCAGAAAGTCAGTACTTGCACCAAATTTTGCCTTTCACTGACCATTTCTATTTTGTTTTGTAGCTGAGCAATGAAGAATGGCCATAGCACTGGGTGAAAAAATCACATCTACTTTCAAGTTCTTTTAATCTGAGAAATTATCTAATACTGCTTTGGAGGGATGGGAAGACTGAGTGTAAGAACAATACGAATAGAATGGTTAGAATATGAGGAACAAGGAAGACCGAGGGAAGATGATATGAACATAAAACCCCTCTCCCTTTCTCAGTAGCTCTAGTATCTCTCTGTAAGATGTGTATCTCACTGAATCCATGGGACTGTGAGAGCCAGAGATAACTCCCTAAAAATAGAGAGAAAAGACAATCTGATGAAAAAGGCCTTGACAAACAAACAAAAAAAAAATCTGTCCCCCAAAATATCACAAGCCTAAACAGTTCCATGTGTAAATATCCTAAGTGTACTATTTGTCCAAGATTATTTGAGTTTTCATGAGGGATTTAATCCTTAGGCTTTTCTGTTCAGATCCCTGAAAGCTCAGTCAACATGTGTTATTAGATGGAACTTGGTTTAGATTCAGACGTGTTTTCCTGGAGATATAAACACCTTATGTAAACTTTTCAAATAAGTGTGAAGAAAGCACCCTTACTTGTGATGAAAGCAAGCCTTATTTAGTTGTGGACTCTTTCTAATACAAGATGGCACAAGATTTAATGAATTAACATAGATACATTATTTTCACAAATCTGTAATTTTTGGGCTCTCTTTTGTCTTTGAACACAACACATGATTAATCTCAGTGTAGGATTTACAAAATCCGCTTTTAGCCATAGGATATACTCAAAAAAGAGGAAGTAAAATGTAGCTTGTACTAAACTTAGCAGCTTTGGCAATTAATCAACTTTACTCATTGATTTAGTCAAATGAAATAGTTTGCTAGATAAGTGTAGGAATTGGTACTGCAGTTGTGAATACTAATACGTATCCAGCCAAATGGGCTGGATAAAGAGGCCAGTGTGATTTATTTGTAATCCCTTTAGTTGCTTTTTTATTTGTTCTTTCAAATTGCAGAGACTAAAGAATACAATACTTAACCAGACCCTTGGATTATTTCCACGCAGAACATTTGACCTTAATGCTGTGTCTACGTGTGTAATAAAATCAAGCGGGTTCAAATGATCCTGGAACAGTGACACATTATTCAGACTGTCTATTTACTCAAAGCATGCAAGTGTGGTAACTTCTGCCCACTCCTTCTCTGCCTGCACATGATTTGGCTCATGTTAGATTTTGATAAAGGACAACATTATGGCAAGTCCTGTTTATCCTGGGAGCATGATCAGCAGGGGAGTGAATTGGTCAAGCTCCCTTTCACTGCTGAAACTCCACTGCTAAAAAATCCTAAGTTAACTCTGAACATTTTTATTCTAACTCTTATTCATTTTATTATATTGAGGCCCATGCTTTTTTAAATTATATGGTTATACATACTAATCCTGCACACAGCAGGGTCCTCCCCACCTCCTGGGCTAACACATATGCTTGTAAAGCATTACTGATTAGGCACCTGGATCTTGACTGTGTATACTAGGGCCGTAAGTTTTCTTTTTAGATTCTATGCCTTAGATTAGTATTCTTTTTATACCAGATAAAAGAAACTCTTTCCAAGGTTATCCACTAAAAAAACAAACCAAAAAAATTTGTTGTAAAAACCCAAATTAGTAAGCTATATAGCAGGAAGTACAACATCAGCCAGAAAAACATAATTGCTTATTATGAGACAAAAATATTCAATGACCAGGAGGCCACACTTGCTTAGGCAGATGGAAGGACTGATGAAGATGAATTCCATAAGAACACAGAAACTGGTGAAATTAAGCATTTTATTCAATACTTTTCCACTCTCTGAAAGCTACTATAATTCTTGTATATGATTATACATGGAACAGCTGCAGCCTAGGTCACTATAAACCTAAACAAAATTGGCAAAGATCATTTAAAGTAACCTATATAAATATTATAAGGAATTGCCATTTAAGCAGTACATGGTCCTTGCCATTGGTTTAAAGGAATACCCTTTTATGTTGTATTATCTTGGGCTTAATGTTTTTCTAGTCAAGCTCCGGGCGTCTCCTACAGTTGCTCATTTCTCATGAAGCTCACTAGCAAATGCACCATTTTAAATAATTCATAAGTGATCATTTCACTTCATCCATTGCAGAGGTTTGGTTGTTGCTTTTTTTAAAAAAAATATTACCTAATGTTACTGGACAAGGCCATGGGGATCAAAACTAGCCCCAGTAATTTCCCTCAGGTATTGTCCTGGTGTGTCCCCAAGGACTACAAGACAAATAGATGCATCTGTCTTCTGTACAAGTAGATACCCTGAGGAAATGTCGCCTTGCTCTCTTCTGACTGAGAGCAACATATACCGGTCTGTTTAATTGCTGCATAGAGGTGGATTACAGTTTGGGGACGGTAGTTTGTTCAGGCTCTTTCTGGGATAGATTTGCAAGCTGAGACTTTTCTAAAGTATCAGAAGTAAGTGTACAGATTTTGGGGTCTGGTGCAAGTACTGCTAAAACCAGTGAAAACTTCAATTTTTCATGGAAATTACCTGAGGATACGTTGTATGCTGTTGGAAGGTGAAGGCCATGTGAGTTCCCTCACTGCCTTTCATGGTGCTGTTCCGGTTGCCTGCAGGTTGAGCAGCAAGGGCCAGAGGGGCTGCCAAGGCTGGACTACCATGTGTGTGGCAGCCAGTCACTGAAGCCAGGGGCCAAAGCACGGGTGTCCCTCCCTGCCCATCCTCTCACTCCTGGGGCTCAGCTTCTCATTGCCGCAGGGAGACCCCAGACCGGCTTCCAGCTTTGCTGTAGGGTGTTCAGTCCCCTCTGGCCAATGCTGTGACAGTCTGCTCTACAAGCTGGTGTTTCAGATCTAAGCCAGATAACTGATTAAACTCGCTTAGTTAACAAGTTATTAAATATTACCAAAACTCAAGCCCAGGAAAAGGAGCTGCCCAGGAGGCAGCTACTTCTGAATTGAGCAGAGAAAATATTTTGCTATCTGAAGACAGATCAGAGAGTCTCGTGTAAGGGAAAAATAAGATGGTTCCTGGATATCATGAAACAACTTATCAAAACAAATCAGAGCACTGTTAGAAGCTTTAGAAATCCAACCAAAACACTGAATAATAAATGAGTACATTTATAAAAACTTTAAATCGGTGTCGCATTTAACATATGTGATCTGTGAAAAGGACAGAGACTTACAAAATCTCTGTTACTCAAGGCTACTTTCAGGGCCCATAGATACTGCCATTTGGAGAAATGCAGTTATCTAGTATATACTGGTAATATTACTTATAATGTTCTTTTTCCAAACATTCAAAGGAACAAGATAATCCCAGCTATTCCAGTAGGTTAGTATTCAAACTTCCTAAATCAAGTTAATCTGTTCAATAACTTGCTGACTTCTCAGGGTTGCATCAGAGAATAAAATGGTCTACTGTAGCTTATGAAATCTTTTATAATTCAACAGTAACCATCCTTCTTAAAAATTCTCCTGAAACATCTACATCAATTTCAAGAGGTGAAATTGTCCTAGAACAGAACTTCAGGCTATAAAAATAAATCTGCAATGTAATTATTTTGGGGAACAATTGGCAATTAGGAAATATTAAATTCAAGGACACAGTCAGGCATTTTATGACTTTGCTAAAAGTCAGAGGTATGATTTACTTTTTCTGTTTGATTAGGTCATCAGATAAATAGCATAATTAGGAATAATATTAAAAACCTTGAAGTTCAGTAGAGACACCAGCCAACTTTCTCTCACAAAGAGGAAACATATGTGCCTTTGAGCAACCCATAACATAAAACATGTTTCAGGTGCCATATGCTATCTTTCCTCTTTGGATCCCACCACAGAACTAAAAACTTTTTTCACCTATTGCTTCTTTGCATCAGTCATGCTCTCATTTTTCAGTCATAAATTTGCATTTTGGACATATTTTTTTTGTCAGACATGACAGGGTCATAAAATCAATTCCAATGAGCTGTGCAAAATCAACAGACGAAATCGTGTGTTAGGATTGTTTTCACCACCAAGATCATTAAGTACAAGGCTGGCTCATTATGGGGAGACAATGTTTAACCATCCTCCAAATTTTGCAGATGGATTTACGTCTGTGCATATCCTCTTCTGTGATGCTCAATAGCCAGGCACAGTCTGTTCCAAGCGTCTGTAAACAGGACCCAGTTCAGCAGGCTGCTCCGATTTAGCAAAGCATTTCAACATGTGTTTGTATCTTGTTGGTTTCAAAGGAGTTTAAGATCATCCTTAAAGCTAATAAACCCACACTAAGGTGACATGGTAATATAGATTGGCCTTGTGCATATGCATTGATGGTTTTGTGAGCTTGAGTTCACCACGAGCTAGGAGGTCCATCCTGAGATGCAGCAATCCTGACAACTGCAACTTCATTAGCCAGTGCTGCTACTGCAAATGAAAGGGTGGGAAGAACAAAAAATGGAAGAATCCCCAGAGTATCAAAAAGCTGGAACTAACAGTGAATAGCCATTTTCTTCACAAGATTAGAAGACATTCTAAGCAGAATTAAAAATATATATCAGCCTGCGCTTACCATTTCCTTGTCACATTCCTGGCAACAACCTGGAGTTAAATTATGCTTAAGGGAATCTTATTTTGGTCTAATTTCTCAGCTTAATTATTTTGCTCCCAAAGGGATGACGCACGGGGGAGGCACTGCAGCGCTTTGAGGTTCCTTTCCTCAGAGCAGACAAATGAGCAATGATACCCAGGATTTTGCTTGTGGGACTCAGTTCCAGCCTTGCTCTTCAGCTTCTTGGCTGAAGAAATCGTGAAAAGCATAACCTGGCTTCTCACAAAGAGAAGCCTCAGTAATGAGGTTTAGTTTCAGTCCTCAATGGGCCTGTCGCTTTTCAGGTCGGTGAGGTCTAGGCAGAGCTCATATAATGTTTGGGCCATGCATCATAGAACTGATTGCTAAAATGCTTTATACAGGCAAAGGTATTTACTGAAAGTTTATGCTTTCTTAAAAAAAACCCCATTAAGATAAGCCACTCTTCAGAAAGAAGAGAAGATAAAAGGT
Organism: Caprimulgus europaeus; assembly: GCA_907165065.1. The sequence continues at coordinate 34,618,467 of OU015525.1, forward strand.
GAGATAATAGCAGTGCATGATGAGAGGAAAAAAAACCCCAACAAATAGGGAAATACAGTTACTAATAGCAGATGTCCTCTTTCATCTTTCTGAGAGCTCACACGTACTCCAGGACTCACTGTGAAGAACAATTACTTGGATGAAGTACTGCAAGGACCTTTTACTGGATATTAACCAAGAAATAAAGACTAATAATTTTTTTACCCAGAAAAAAAGGCTGTTTCAGAAACCAGGCTACAATGTTGCTGGAGCTCACTGGAAACTGGGGATGTAGAACAGACTGTCACTGGTGGCAGTAAACAAAACAAATATGGGCAGGTGTGGATCAAAGATTAAAACTTTTTCCTAAATGAAAAATGTAGGAAAACCTACATAGAGAGGAGCAAATAAATTATATTCTATTATTTGTATCCTCTGAGAATGGTAGATATGAAACATCCCAATGTAAACACAGAAATTCTAGATGAATGACAGTAAAACAATCCAGGCAACCCTGAAACTGGTACTGTTAGCGAGACTTCTTGCTCTCTAACCTTGCATAAACTTATATGCAGCGACAGAGCTGTGAGGCAAAGTGCTTCTGTCCTCAAATTAGTGTTATAAAGAAAACAAGTTGTTAGTATTCATTTTCTCTGACTTTTTTTTAATATACTCTACCATGTATTAAAAAAAGGAAACTTTAATTGGATTATTTTTTAATACTCTGAAGTAACATAATTTGGGGTTTTTTTCTACAAGGATAAAATTAAAATAAATTATTCAAACTTTCTCCAACTGAGCAATTTTCTAACAGCTTGCTTTCTTATCTCTTTCCCTATATTCTTTAGGAAGGGTCTAGATATATGCAATTGAGGTTATAAAACTTAGCAGGGCCTGCAACTTTTCTTATTCTGCATTTAAGAGACTTCCAGATTCATACTCATGCTCTAAATACAAATCAGCCAATACATAAATAATGATGCATTATTATTTTATTATCATTAATAAATAATAGCAACAACACGATATTTTGCCTGAGTCAGAACTCCACAGTTTGAGTCCAAGACTGGAGTTTATTCTTTGATGGGAAGAGAACCAGTAATAATGGGATGATATGGACCAAACTATGAGAGGAACCCATTTCATACTGATAAGCCCATTTTTCCCAGGAGAGTGTTGTAGTATAGGAAGCAATTTGATGCAGGAAAGCCATAGGCTGATGTGAGTATACCTGTGCTGTAGGTTCACTCTTGTGGACATGCAGAAAAAGCATGAGTGCAAGTTATATAGAACACACACAAGTTATATGGATCATACTCTTCTACTTCCTCTCTTGCTAGGGAAAGTAAGGTCTTTTAAACAGACTTAAAAGCAGGGCTGTTTCATGCTGAGGGCATATTCACAGCAGTCAGAGACTAGTTAATAATGTGGGCATCTGAGGAAAAGTCCTTGTTGCTCAGCTACAAATAAAAGCTGGGGATGGGCAACTTCTGTCTGTCTGTGAGTAAGTAATGAGAAAGATTACTGGCCACAACACAAGCTAGGAGCTGAAAAGAGGATTAATACGAAGTTTTCCAGCAAGATGGCTTTTTTCCTCAAGCTCTAGAAAAGCTACACTAAGAGTAATCCAAGCTTTTATTTCTAACAATGCCAGGAGAAGGTTCTACAGCCAAGAACCCACATCTTCCATCCTATAGCGTGCCGAAGGAGCTTGTATCACGTCTCCACGCAGCAATGTCTACTGCTTTGTGAAACAAGTACCGGGTTATCAGATAGGGACAACGACCAGAGTTACTTCTGAACAACCACCATATTTAAATGTTGGATTTGGAGGAATACCTACTGCTGTATCAGGGCAGGAGAGCGTTGCCAACTCTATGACTGCTCTGGCTGGCAGTGGCACTATTCAGGAGCGGCACAGGCAGAACTTGCTGGACTGAAAGGTGCCTATGAGAAAGCTGGGGAGGAACTGTTTACAAGGGCATGTAGCAGTAGGATGAGGGGTAATGGTTTTAAACTAGAAAAGAATAGATTTAGGTTGGATATTAGGAAAAAGTTTTTCAATCTGAGGATGCTAGATCATTAGAACAGGTTGCCCAGAGATGTAGTGGGGGCCCCGTCCTGGAGATATTCATGGGCAGGATTGATAGGGCCCTGAGCAACCTGCTCTAGTAAAGATGTCCCTGCTTACTGCAGGGGGATTGGACTAGATGACCTTTGAAAAGTCCCTTCCAATCCAATACTTTCTGTGATTCTATGATTCTCCGACTCCAGGCACTGAGGTGCTGCTGGGTTTTGCATAAAAACCCAAGGTGTCAGATGCTGCTTAGGACTTAGAGAGTGATGGTCAGAGGTCAGATGAAGCTGCATGAGTGTGTGCCAAGGTCAAGTACCAGGTTTTTCAAGACAAAAGCCTCTCATTGAACGCCCACGCAAGTTTGCTTTGCAAAAAGCTATCCTGCAGATTTTTTCTGGGGAGCTCAGATTTCATCCAGGGTGCTTCTTTATCACTAATGTTAATAGCAAAATGGCACACGTTGGATAGTCAATGAGACTGCCAGTGAAAGTCAGGCTTCCACCTCAGATCTCCCTCAGCATTTCATGGTTTCACCTGAAGACCATCTAATGTGATATTAATGTTGAGAAAAAGAATATGGTTTCCACCGTACAGATGTCCCCTCCCCAAAATCCACCTCAGTTTGGTCCAATTCCACAGACAAAATGACCTCTGAAGACCTCTGTGTTTTATCCCAAAAATCCACTGCACTATGCTGAGGCTGCTGATAGGGCTGCTAGCCCTGATGAAGATATGCCATATATACAGGACTCCATGTCAGAAGACTGTGAATCGGGCATGTTCCCAGGCACGTGCATAGAGAAGAGCTTAAAAAATGAAAAAAAAGGACTTAAAATAACATGATCAGGGAAGTCTGAGATCTGAGTGTTTTGAATTGAATTCCAAATTCTGAGTCAGGATATGTTGGTACAGGACCATAGTTTGCTGACAAGTACAGACCATGTACTTGCACAGAATTAATTTGTTTCCTGAATTCAGAGAGCTTTTTTTAATAGAAAGAAAAAAAATCAGAATACACTAGGGAACTTAGGGGAAGCTTAGAGGGGTTTCAAGCATCATGTTTGCACTATATTGTTTTTGCATGGGTTCATAGCAAAACATGAAAATGGATACAACCCATAAGAATAATAGATCAAATGGATACAGGAAGAAAAAGGGGAGGTAAAGGAATACCTATAAAGCTAAGGTGATTCCAAATCTGTACACTAGTTTTGGAGATTATCCACATAATAAGCACAGGTTGAACACAACTTATACTGCAGTAATCTTATACTGTCCACAAAGATCAATATTCAAGACATGGATCCAACAGAATTATCACATCACTCTACGACATAAAACATAAGTAGTAACTTTGTCTACATTAGAGGACATGATTTACCAACACTAATGCAGACCAGTCCTAAAATGTTGAAAGCTCATGCAGAATCTCTTAATCAGATGTTTTATAAGGATAAATTTCAGTGACCTGACAAGACTTTAAAAAGTAACTGGACTGCCTGACTGTAACAGAAACCAAGAGATCACTACTGCACTACTGTCCAGTTTATACAAGCAAATGTCACACTCGAGTCTCGGGTTTATTTCATGGTGACAAACAAGTCTCTTCAGACAGCTTGTTCAAAGCTTCCTTGGAGGAAATGGCAGGTCAAGTTTGAAACTGTTCTAAATATAACAGTGCAGAAAAAGGCAAAAAAGTGAGGGAAGGAACAAAAAAATAAATTAGGATAGTTGGCTTTCTATTACATTTTTTCTAGGGCTATTACCAGTATTAGATCTCCAGTGGCATCAGTGATACACCTCAAAAGAAACCCTCCCGCTCTCCATGGCTCTTACATACTGTCATGACAACCTGTCACCAAACTGCTGAAGAATGTGCAAGGGGAGGTTGCCTTTGAACCAGCTTCCATGGTTCAACCTTCCTTCACTGTTCTGTATTGTCACCAGAGATGCTGGGATCTGAATCTCTGCACTCATCCAATTTGAAACAGGCATTGATAATTAATTTCCACTGAAGGTTACAAACCCTTTCATACCTATATTCAGCCTCTTTGTTATGTTTTGGTAGGCCATATGATCTTCAGGCAGATGAAATAGCCATGACTGTTCCAACTCGGCTGAAGAGCACTCATTTGCCCTGATGAGCAATGCGGCAGGGCAGCTTCCTCCGCCTGCCTTTTGCTGCCTTGTGTGTGACTGATGTTGTCAGGCAGAGCGAGGAATGTTCCTCATGTACTCCAAGTAAAATTAAAGGGCTTTTACAGAGGGTTTCAGCTAACCTCCCACACAAAGCTGAAAATTCTGAAATAAGCTCAACTTCTACAAATTAAGAGGAATCCAGATCGGGAGCTTGTTAAATAAGCACAGTCTGAATCTGAGGTGACTTTATGGTTTTGGGGCTTGTTTGTTTTTTGGTTGGGTTTTTTTTTTTTGAGTAAACAACTTCTATCGTCTATTGCAAATCAACTGTCAAAATAAAAGATCAGGCTCTTCTGTGAGGAGCTAGCTAGATGTTTTAGGAGCAGACTGATTATTTGTGCATGCTGCATTTTGCAATTCTTTATGAGTTATTAGTGTAGTATTCTGAGAGATTTGTTATCCTCTCTTTGAAAAACATTACATGTGACATGTAATAATACATTATGCTAACGATTCCAGGCTCACTACTTTTTGAGAACAATTTTCTTCTCCAAAACATGAACTGAATTTTATAAATATGGCCATTTTCTTCTTTAAAATGCAAAGTTCCTGCTGTTTTCCAAGAACATATATTCTAAGTCTGCCAAAGCTTAATGCTAGAATTATTCTGCCAAGGTCCTGTAATGACTTAACATTATTTAATCATTTCCTGTCAGTTCTGACTTCTCTTTAGCACAGCAAAAAAATTGCTTCCATTCAGCCATTCAGGAAGTCTCTTTCATTTGTTTTGATGTGACTGATGCAAAAATTATTAAAGATGGAGGATTAAAAGTGCAGGAATAAGATATTCAGGGCAAGATTCTGTTATTTTTACTTACAGGAGAGAGTCCATTGACAAGAAAGTAACTAATGTGGGCAATGCAGATGTTAGAGCAGGAACCTAGACTCCCGTGTTCATCAGAAATCCTGGGAGAGCATCTAGCATTCCCTATCTTCACTGGGGCTTCTTCAAATTTCACCTTCTATGACACAGACATGAAGTTGTATTGGCCTACTGAGGCTGAAGTTCTATAAATATAAATAGATAAAGAAATTAATTTTTACCACATTTGAAATGCTTATTTGCAACAAGGCTCTAACTAATGAATCTGCATCTGGTGCTGTGAATTTCTCTTTCTCCTTTTGAGCCCTAATAGGGTCTTGAAGGGCCTCACAAACTTCCCAGAGACTTTCATCCCTAGAAAGCTCTCTGTCTCAAGGTCTGTGTGAAATGACTTTCTTTAGATCCTGCTACTGCTTCTGCTCTCATGGCCTGGAGCTTGTGTTAGGTCCAACAAAGGTCCAACAAAGTGTCATTTGGTGGATGTCAATATGGGCAAAACATTAATAAGTAGTTAGGAAATGGGAAGCAGGCCCTTTGAAATACAGAATTTAGCTCAAGAACTGGCTTGCATCCAGGATAACTCTTACTTCTTCCAAACTGATTTTCCCAGTCCTAGTATGAAGCCTTTCTGTTCAGAGCTCCCAAGGGTTTCATTAAAGAATATGTGTTGGGTTGGGTGGGGGGAGACACGTTTTTGGTAGTGGAGGAAGGGGTCACCCTGTGAAAAGTTTCATGAAAGCTACCCCGGCTCCAAGGTGTACCCCCCCACTTCAGGCTGAGCCAATTGGCAATAGAGAAACGCCTCTAAGAATCCATATTTCTGAGGGAAGAACTGTCTTGAAAAGAAGAAGGGGGAGAGAACCTAGAGGAGAGGCCATTGACCTGAACAAAAGATGGCCATCGGCCTAAACAGAGAGAGCTTCATTGTCAGGAGGAAGGAGGAGGAGGGGGAGGGCAGAGAACCTCAGACACCCAGTTCAACCACATGGAGTAGGAGAAGGCAAAGGAGGTCCCTGCAGCCTATGGAGGTTCAATGGAAGAGCAGATACCCTTGTGTAGGCCATGGAGGACTCCACGCTGGAGCAGAAAAGCTGAGCCCAAGGGCAGATGTGACTGAAATTGAAACCCCTGAGTCGCTCTGTTCCAGAGCTGAGGTGGACCCCCAGAGCCAGAGGGGAGGAGGTACGCTGGACCAGAGGCCCATCTGCAGCCTGTGGACGTCTCCATGCTGGAACCAGGAGCTGAGCCCGAAGAGGTCCGTGACTCCATGGGAAGCTGATGTTGGAACACTTTGTTCCTGGATTTTCATGCCAGGAAGAGCAGCAGAGGTAGACTGACTGCAACTCCCATTCCCTGTCTGCTGCGAAGAGAAGGTAGAGAAATTGGGAGCAAAGTGATTTGAGCCCGGGAAGAAGGGAGGGGTGGAGGGAAGGTCTTGTATGATGTAGTTGTTATGTCTCACTGTGCTACTCAGATTAATGTCAATGAATTAAATTGATTTTTCTTGCCCAAGTTGAGTCTGTTTTGCCCATGACCATAACTGGTGAGTGAGCCATCCCTGACCTTCATCCTAATCCGTGACCCCTTTGTTGTGATTCCCTTCCCATCTGACAGGGCGGGGGGACTGAGTGCAGGACTGCATGGTCCCATTGGGGGTTAAACCACCACTGAATGACAAGACCCTTCTTCTAGAATCAGAAATGCAATTCTAAGTCCAACAGTCAAAGGGTGTCACCCCCTTTGGACTCCTCTCATAGATAATATATACTTGTTTACATATTGGGTACATCGTCTCCTTAGAGAAGCAGGAGATCATTTTGTGGCTTCTTTCAAAAGAGGACTGCAAACACCTTCCCATGTTTACTGAAGTGTTTGGAGTCTTTCCAGTGTGGGTGGCAGCTCAATTGTGCTTGCTAGCAAGTCTTTTACAGAACTTGGCACCACTGCTATGAACATGCAGTGGTATGGAAGAAATACCAGTTAAATGTAATTCAGAAGCACTGTAAATACTGTACCATGTTGTTTGTAAACAAGCCTCAGCAGGTAGAAAGTTTGGACTGGAGAAGTCATTCTGGGAAATTGGTCACTAGTGAGAAGATCTGGAGAGAAATAATGTGAGTTTCTGAGGGTTTCTTCTCTGTGAACAGGGGCTTTTTCAGCCTGCAACTCCCCTCCAGTTCACCAGAATTAAACACTTTTCCACCAGCTGCCCTCCATGTTCTCTTAATTTCCCCTGGCTCCTTTTATTCTCTGCTTTCCTCCAGTTCCAGCCTTTTTGCCCCCTTTTCCCACCACAAGGTCACTTGGCCACCTCACCACCATCTGCAACCTTTGCTCTTGTTCCCATGTCGTGCCTCTTGTGGGAGTCTGAGCTGGACATTGTCTCAACGGGCCTCTGCTGAAAGATAGGGCTCTGACCCAAACTAGTCATCCACGCACCCTCTATATGCAATGGGGAGACAGGCATTCCAAGCATGGGACAGTCCATCCTAAGAGATGGATCTATCCAAACTCTCAGATTAAAGGCAAATCCCCTGTGCAGCAGCTATGGTTCTACCACCTCCCACTGCACTACCTCGTAGCCAATGCTACAAAACAACCAAAACTGTCATAGAGGGATACTCCCCTGGGGCCAGTCACTTGGGCCTCTTTATCTAGCCACTGATTTTCATAAACTTTCAGAGAATCCTATATTTCCTTGATAAATTTGTTCAGAACTTCTTTGCAGTGAGAGTGAGGATAACGGGACTGACGGAAAGAAGGATGTAGAAAAAGACAAATAAGCAACGTGACTGCCTTTAGGCAACCCAGAGAAGAAGCATTTGATTATTTTTTTCTAAGATGCTCCTTACTTTAGCTCTGCATTCATTGATACTTCCTCATCCATACATATAAATCTGTAGTTTACATCTTGATCATCTCATATCTGAGCATTGCATGTATTTGTTTGCCTTTCTGACCTCGCAAGTCTCTCCTTTTCTGGCATCACAAGCTCTACTGCAAAGAGATAGTTTTCTTAACACTTGGAGTATGATTAATCTGCTCTTAACAGCCATTCTCTCACTTTCCCTTCTCCAACACATGAAACATAACCTGCTTGAAGTCTCACAGCCTTTCCCCATCCACTACTAATCCTTTCACATGTATGCTTCAAATGCCGGTGCATGTAGAGCCAATGACACCTAACACTTTCGGTTTGCTTTCAAAGGGGCACCTTCATCCTGCATCTTCGCACTGAACTCTGCAAACCATTTCCACTACACTTAGTACTGTGGAGGCTGCCATTTCCCACACCCTCACTCAGTGCTCTTACTCTGTCCAGTTTTGGGTACCAGAAGGGAGCAATGCAAATGATCAGGTGTCTGAAAAACATGACCTGTGAGGAAATAAGTATTAGTTGCTCAGTCTGAGAGAAGGGTGAGAGACAACAGGATGTGATTTATGTCAGATTAGTGAAAAAGAACTGCTGCAATCAGCTCTACACATCTACTTTTGAGATGACACGATATAACAGCCTTCAGTTTCAGCAAGGAGCGTGTAGGAAAATCAGAACAGATTGCCTGGGAGGGCTGTGAAGATGCCATCACTGAAGGTGTCTAAGGAAAAGTCAGAAGTTTGTCGGAAGCAAAGCAGGTATATTTGATTCTGTGCCCAGAGGATCTGCTAAGCTCTCTTCACGTCTCACCTACTTTATACTCCATGACTCAAAGATAAACACTAGTTAAGTAACCTCACTGTGCTTCTTCAAATATCTCTATACAAACCTCATTCATCATAATCCAGAAGAAAAAAAGATCAGAGCTTATAATAAATTGTGCTCTCTTCTTCTACCTAGTCAGGTGTATTAACCCATACCATTTGTTTCATCTCTCTCTTATTAGCTCACTGACTGTACTGACCACAATAATAAACATAAAATCCCCAGCCCTACACTGTACAGTACAAATGGCATTCAAGAAAGCCATGAGTGGGATGGTAGTTCACCTTGAAGCCAGTCACATAGTCTTCTTAAACAGGACGCAGAGTATGTGGAAGCAGCAAGTCAGTTCCAAACCACTCCCCAAATGCACTCAGAAGTGCTTGCTGTCCTGCAGGCAAGCCTGGCTTATGGTAGCAAAGGTGGTTTTTATATTTTTCTTTTTCATAGTCTCTTAACTATTCATTAGAAAAAATAAAATGTTATTGTCTAACATGATGCCTGAGTTCAAATTTTGTTACTGAGCTATTTGTTCTATAAGCCATTTGGGGGAAGTTTAGGAAAAAGTAACTACCTTTTTTTTTCCTATTTTTTTTTTCTTTGAAAATGCAGTAGTAATAGCAGTGCCATAGCAGCTTGTGTGCCCTCAAGCATTTCCGTTTTTTCCAGTTACCATCATCTGGTCTGATGCAAGACACTATGTCTCCCTAGAACTTCTGCCTGTTTTAAAAAAAGTTTTTATTTTTCAAGCATATGACTGCTGCACCAAAAATGGAGTTGTGAAGAAAAACAATGTAATTCACTGATAGCTTTTTACCATTGAGAATAGGACACGGGCTTTTTGGGACATCTCTCCTATTGATAGAGACAGAACAAATGGAACCACCCACAAACAATGATCTTCACTGACATTTTTTACAACACTAAAAGCTCCAGGACTCTTACCTTGGGTTTTGGGAACAACCAAGACTTTTTTTGCTTGGCGAAGCTCTGCTGAAAGCTACCTGGTAGGATACAGTAAATTAAATAATCCCTCAATTGCCTTGATGTCAGAGGATGCCATGCACTTTTAGCACTGCAGTGGACTCCTGGAGATAACAAGCTGCTCACTGGTGATGGGGAGATGGTCAGGAGTCTCCAGCGCTGCCTCTCTCTCCAGCAGAAGCTCTCTAACGGGGCTTATCTTGACCTTCCTCCTCATGTGGCTGAGCCAGGTCCACTCGTCTCATCTCATTTTTTGCTACAGATAATATCCAGCCTTCTGGTGTTACTACTGTTTTTCCTACCTCATCCCTCCTTTTGGAATTACGAAATGATCTAGGAGAAGGGTGTCTTTGTCTGCCAACCAGCAATGTTTACTGGGACCAAATGTGTTTTATCTCCTCTCTTTACCAGAGAGAGCTTTCCTTCAGACGTCTTTGTTTTCCTTTCACGTCTGTCCATCATCTCTGACACAGAACCTTGGAGGAGTGAAAACTATAAATGCTCAAGTGACATTTTTATAGGACAGATAAAGCAAATCAGCTCAGATTCATCTTTGTGAAAACTACAGAGAACAGGAAAAGAGCTGTTCTGACACTAATGCACCTGATACCATTGGGCTACATGAAACCAAGTTTGTGCAGACACTGGTAATAGCATTCCTAGTGGCCGTTCGCAGTGTATTACCTTCCATACTTCTTTTGTTATGGTTTATGAACATATTATGCATATTTGTGCTCAAGTTAAGGTTTTTTGTTACTCATTTTGCTTCTTAAAAGCTTATGTTTAAGTATGACATTAATGTGAGCTACTTTGTCATTAAAAAAGGGAGATGGTCACCTGAAGGAAAGCTGCAGTAGAGTAATTTTGGTCCTGAACTGCAGCGTATCTGGGCTCAGTTGCACACTTGGCCACATAAGGGCACTGCTTCTCTGCCTGAGACCCCATCTAGCCAGGGAGCCAATCTGCTCCATGGGGCTTACCCCTCTCCACATCAGATGGATCCACAGGAGTCAGCATGGGAGATAAGGGTGACCTAGTAAAGCACTGACATCAGAAGACTGAGTTGCATGAAACAGCCTCTCGTTTGCCTTATCTATTGACTACTTCATTAAAATTTTCAATGTTCAGCTCTGAGATGGGGATACAAATTGGAAGATAATAGCTTTGAGCTTGTTGTGATTAGGAAATAAAAGGATTGGGTTAATGTTATCCATAGAAAAACTGTGAAAAGGTATTTTAGATCAAATGCCAAGAAGACAAAGATGAAAAACCAGAAACCTGAATAGGAATGAAGAGTGGAGGACACTGATAGGACTGATAGGACATTGATAATCCTGCTTTGGATGCATGACCACTGGGAATGAAGGAGCTGATAAGCAAATCAAGATGTATGAGAACAGTAGCTGCAACATTTGAAAAGCATCATCATTCAAAATAGCTGAACACCAAACCTCAGCGAGAAGGGAAGGCAAAGGGAAGTTGTTTATTTTTGCCAGCTGATAACAGGTGTGAGAGATTGAGAGCTTTTATGTTTTCTACATATTTTTTTCATCAAATAAATGTTTGTGTAGTGACAGTATCAGTTAAGTTCAACCAGAATTTGACTTACAGGTTTGACTTTTGTACCATTCAATTTTCTACATTGTTTATTTTATCCAGTCAAGGCCAGCAAGAGAAGCACAATGTAAACAAAAATCAGACTACAGTGACATGCCCAGAGTTCATACTACTAGATATCAGAGTTTTACCTGAGACTCGCTGGAAAGGAAATATGGCGTAGTTTTCTCACAAAATAAGGGAAATTCATATATATCATTGTATATACTAAAAAGTGATAGCTTAAACTAGAAAGGATTGAATATGCTGTGTGAACGAGACAAATCTAGGTCTTCTTGACTAATCCCTACCTGAATCTCATTTAAAGCCTCCTCAGTTTTTTCTCACAGTTATTACATTACAAGTTTAAAAAATACTGCTATATTGCAGAGGGATTTCTGTAGGAAGATAAGAGCCTTTTATGTTTGCCTCAGAAATATCTCCTAGATTTGGGTCAAAAAGGTATTTTATTTGTTTCCACAGAATCACAGAACCACTGAGATTGACAGGGACTTCCTGAGATCATCTTGTCCAACACCCTCCTGCTCAAAGCAGAGTGCGCTATAGAAGATTGTGCCTGACCATGCCCAGCTGGGGTTTGCCTCCAGTACATAATATCTATTTTACTACTCTTTTGGTTTAGCTCTCCCTACCTATCATTCTCTAGCTTTATGTTTTTCAAATTTGCATTTTCTTTTTTTTTAAAAAAAAAAAAAGACATCTAGCAACAGCCACGAATCAGCTACCGAAGAGCTAGATTTTGTCAAAGGACACAGTTCATAACACAACTGGTAACACAACTCAGTACAGGACTGCTCCACTTCAAGAGAGTCCTGTGAAGACTGGGTGGCTGGGACTCCCACCGTCTCCAACCAGTTGTTTCAGCACGAGAGCTGGTGGCATGGCAAGCGTACATATTTGCCTGTCTCTGAACTGTGGATTTGGTCATCTGAATTGTTATGTAAGAGCTTTTATTGTCTTATGCTTAACTTGCAGAGCTCTATCATCCATCTCACAAACCACCCTAAGGAAATGTGTCCTTCTTAAATTCCTCCTATTTAACCTCGGTCTTGAGTATATCAGCACATACTTTAGAATTTAGACAGAGCATTTCTACACTAAAGATAAGATTTCAAATTAATAATATATTGGAAGCAAATTTCTCAGTGAATCAAAATAGCTAGGGGCCAACGGCCAAGTTAACATATATTGCTTCTGTGTAGGTACCAGATAATTTTATTCATCTTTTATTTGGGAAGAAATACTTCAGCTGGGTATGGGATGCCCACAAACAGTTTAATTTTATTAAAAAAAAGAGGAGTTGCATCCAGTCACTGCATTGACATTAAAACATGTATATTTATCTGACCACTAGGCCCCAGAAGTCCTTGGACATCTGTTATTTGGATTCCATTGATTTGGGAATCAGAGCCAAATGAATCAAAAGAGGGTTTTTTTGTAGTTTGTTACACTGAACACATGTTTTCTTCACAACTTTGCCACTCCAGTTAAATTAGAAAATAGATTCCAGTTAAAGTAGAGAATAAATCTAACTACAACTATAAAGGAAAACCCATTTCAGATTAAGGAAGGGATATAGTGTCCCCTGAAGGCCTTCACATAATTATTGTGGATTTCAATTACAAAACAATTCAAACAACTGTAGGGATCGTTTTACAAGGGAAAATTTAGAAGAATAAATAAGGCTAGCTTGCCCAAATACAGACTAAGTTAATTGTCTTTCAACCACTTCCACAGCAGAAAAATATTTAATGAGTCTGTTCTCAGGATTAGAAGGAAGTGTGTGCTCATGTGGTTGCAGGTTTGGATCTCAGGATCTAATCCTGCAATTTTTTATACAAGCATTCTCAATAAAATCAGTAAAAATATTTCCTGCTACATGAGTTTTTAGAAACGTATTCAGCAAATACTGGTGGCTTTGGGAATAACAATATGGAAGAGATTTTTAAGAGCTCATTACTAAAGACAGTGAATAATATTTGATGCACAACAGAACAAACAAGTAGATAGTTAAGTGGGGATGAAGTTCTATTAAAATGGGAGGAGCTGTGCAATCATTTCCTTGACATGATTCTAAATTATATGGCATTTCAATTGCACCAACAGTCATCAGATTTTCTTCTGTTGTTGGTGCCTTTAGAAAAAATGTAACAACCCAGTGATAACTTAGTAACACTAGAGTTTTAAATGGTAATTTAAGAATAAAAATGACAATGGTTTTATAAATTGCATGAAGTTCAAACCAGCACAACTTTGGGAAAATGAACAAGCATTATTAACAATTAATTTTAGTTTTTGCAATCTGAGGTTTAATAGTAAAGAACTGCTTAAAATTTTTATGTTGAAAAGAAATATGAGCATCTATGGCATCTGATTGATGCTATGTGGTTGTCTGTGTTCAGAGACTGAAATACCAGAGTTCCATCATGGACAAAACCTTTGTAAAGAAAATGCAGGTTTCAGGTAATAAGTTTTTCTTAGTCTTCTTCTAATGTCTGATTAATAATAAATGGTAACGTTTTTGCCTAAACTAGAAAAACAGAAAGAACAAAAGCTAAATTCTGTTCATGCCAGATTAATGCATATGGAAGTTTTGAAGCCTGCATAATGCCTTTTGTTTGACCTCCTATTTTTGACTGCAGAAAATTATGAGCACAATGGAGACAGAATATATGAACTGAGCAGCCTAAACTAAAGGTTTCTAATGCATGTACAGAAATAGCCTATATATATGTAAATAGCACCTACATACATACATAAAGCTTTATTCAGGTTTCCTGCATCACTATTGACTTAATGAAGTCCTAAAAATAGCCTTGCAAAAGCTTTCTCCTTAAAGGAACATAAACAATACTATGGCTGTTCTGTTCTGGGCAGTGGTAGGTTGGTGCACTTGTAAAAGCCTAAAAGAAGCTGACGTGGCCTTTCGAAATTTTGTGACTCTAAAGAACCTAAACCCAGTAGATAATTTATAAAATGGTTAATTTAAGGAAAATAAAAACCAATAAACAGTTATTTAACCCTTAGAACACTGGAGCTCTCTAGGTTGCCAGCAAAATCAGTGCTTTGGAAAATATATGTTGACATCTACACTACATACTTACTCTTCAAAGGGTTACTTTAAGTATTATTAAGCAAAACTGTCAGCTTGAATGATTGCAGCATTAACAAACAGGTTCTCCTTGGCAGCCAGGAAGCCTTGTAATTCATGCCAAGATGACATCTGCCATTTAGAATTGCTTGAAAAAGACAAAGAACTTCCACTACAGTGCTGTAAACTCACACCTTTTATCTTTTACTCTGATATCCTGCACTTTGAGCTTCAGATCTATTTACTTTTAATATATACAGAAAAGACCAACTCTAGAAATGACAATGACAGACCTTGGCAAGGTGACAGTGACATTTGGTGCTTGCTCTTTAGCTACCATTTGCTACATTTTTAGGTACAAAAAACTCTCAGGATGGAAAATCTCAGTAGGAAATGATGTCTTCCAGCCAACAAAATGGACCAATGAACACTGCCTTAGTATATCGTCAACATAGCCACGACCTAACAAGCTCTGACAATGCATGCAATATTGTCTTGTTTTCCATTTGCTGTCTGTTGATCAGAAATAACACTCCAAAAGAAATAATTTTGCCTCAAGCCATTCTAGCAAATTAAAAAGAGAAAGACATCTGGATGTATCCAATTAGAAGTGTTGTGTCTACAGGAAGCAGAAGAAAAAGAAAACTCTCTTTTAAAATGCCTTATGTATTGATGCCTGTGTTAACACCAGCTTTGGAGGCGAGAGCTGGTGAGAGCTCACTCACACGCAAATTAGAGAAGCCTCAGTTCCTTTCTTTCACACTCACATCTGCCATTAGGTGTGAGCATAGCTAATGCATAAGGAATATTGCCTTTATGTCCCCTCCCTGTTCGCAGTGTGCAGCTGCCTTGGGTGGAGGAGGACCCAAAAGAACAGTTCTGCCCTTTCTTTTTTCGCCATGCACAGACCTCACTCCAGCTGCTGTATTGCCTAGAGGCAGCACATTTATTCTGCAGGATCACAGTGAAGCACTTATCTTGGTTCTCTGTATGCTACAGACTTTTACGATAAACTCATGCTACCTGTCCTAAGAAGTCCTAACTAGAGTACAACAAATAAGTATATGATAGAAATCCATATATAATACATATTTTTGTGTAACTTTACTGAATAACTGCATTAAATGTTATAATTTCATCCTGGATTTATCTGTAGTTGCTTGATTGAAATTCTCTCTGCATCTTTCTCTGCTCTGTTGTGTAAGATTTCTTTGCAATTGAAAATCCTTCCACGGTTTACCCAGTGATCACAGGCAGTATGACGATGTATGAAGATCTCCATTATGCAACAGGCATGGTAGTTTGTTCATGGCATGACTTCAAAAAATTTCTTTGGTTGGAAAAGACTTTTACAATCATAGAGTCCAACTGTAAAGGCCATGCCTGTTGGACTCTAACACTCTGAGGGACTGCTGCAGAAGTGATCTTCACAACTATTTTGCTGTTTTCTTCTGGAGGGTTTTTTTTGCTCCAAGAAAACTGGAAGTATGAATGAATGAGCTCAGTATTGACTGTGATTATGTGTTATTATGTACCTGCCTATCTGAAACAGATGGGCTGCAGGAAGAACTGAAATTAGATTCTGAATGCTTTCTGATTAGCGGATTGCTCCCAACATAGGCTTAGGTTTGAGGTTGTGTCTAGCTGAGAGGTAAACAGCCACTACCGAGGTGGTTGCAACTACTTTGTTTTTATTCAGTTCAGCTGTTGCTTTTAATAGAAAGCATATTGGCTAATTTACAAAAAGCAGGGGTAATCCTGCTTCCCATGACTGCAATTTTGTTTTGGAATTACCATAAAAAGCATGCCCAGACTGATGACTTCTCTAGGGTTTTTAATTTAATTATAAGATCTGAGACCTGCTGAACTTTCCTGTAGCTTCCACACAGATGATCATTCATTTCTATTCCTACTTGCTCTCCTAACAGCACTTGATGTGTGAGTGTGAGGGGGAGATCTACAGCCACTGGAAGCTTGTACACAGCCTGAATTCTCATAAAATAATAACAACAAATGAAAAATGCAATAAAAGACAAGACATGGCTTTTACTAGCTAAATCTAATTTATAATCCAAAAGCTTCCTTTAATATAAAATGTCATCACAGTAAAGACACGGTTATAGAGCTAATAGCAAACACAATGAAAGGGAAGAGAATCCAGAGACATTGCTTAGATCTTGCCAGTCACTTATTCTCCCCATAGAACTATAGTGCAGAATAAAAATAACATTTGCCTTAGTTTTGTTCATGTCATGGAAAATTAAAATAAAGGAAGATTTAAAAGCTGGAGTTTGGGCCCATTTTTTGTGTAAGTTCACATTGGTGTTAGCAAGAGGAGGGATTCAGCTTGGTACCAGCTCCCATCCTGAATAGCTGCCATAGCCAAAGAAAGTCAAGAGTCAGGTCTTGAGAAGAACGCTAGTGCCTTAAACAGGATTTTGACAGATTTCAGTTAACACTAAAATTTCAATTTCACCAGCTTTGCAGGAAACTGCACTTGCTAGGCACCCTCCCTTCTTACACATACTCAGTGCTCCCTCTTTCTGAGCAATCCCCACAGCGGTGCAGACACAAGGTGATGTTCAGAAACAATACACACCAGCATCCCTCAGCTCCCCTGAAGGTATCACCCAGCACTGACAACATTTTCTCATGCAAAAAGTGCGTGTGGGCTGCAGACGCTGCCGAAGGACTGTCATGGACATGGTGGTCTTTACTCTTTCTGTAGAAGATATAAGACCTAAGTCTCTGATTCTATGAAAAACAAACAAATGATCTTTTTTCAAAGAGCATGCACAGATCCCTCTCTTTAGGGAGAGGCTTGGACTCTGGCTCCTTCACAGACGACCAGCCCTGACTGAGACACAGAAGCTCCAGAGAGGACCATGACTGATGCCAGTGTCCAGGGTTTCCAACTGGTGAGCTGCAAATAATCCCCTGTTCAAAATGGGGACATTTTGAATTGCTTTTCCAGATGTCTTGCTCTCTTGACCAACTCTATATGGACATCATGGACAAAATTCTTTTGATGCTTAGGAGTTTTAGGAGGAGACAATGTTTTGTAGTCTGCTCAGTGGACTAAGCTGAGTACCCAGCCTTCTTAAAATGGATAGCCACAGCATCTGCTATGGAGGCAATCTCCTTGGAGGACTTGAAAGGCTTTGGAGCTTGTGGGTTATCGATAGAAGTTCTCTGATTGCTCTGTGCCTCAGCTTCTCATCTGTGGAAAGAGGTCAGGTATATATCTGCTCTCCTACTTGTTCTCTGCTTTATCTGTTTTGTGCCATATTGTGAGACTTTTATTCAGAAGAGTGAATTGTTGTACTTTAAATACCACTGACTTTACAGAAAATACCCATCAAACTCCTCATCAACATAAAACAGGGTTACTTAGAGTTTATCAGCTCTCTGAGGTGAGGGACAGTCTGTTCTTATGGATTTCAACAGTATTTAACAAAATAAAGACCTAATTTTCATAGGTTTGCTTCCTGTGATCAAAACACTAACAAGCCCTTCACAGCTTTTTACCACAGGCATTCTTTTTCTGCCCAGACTATGCATGTGACTTAGCCCTTGATTATCACTTTCTATAGGGTCATTTTAACAATTTAGTGTACCAGCTTAAATTCTCAGTTCTGTGGAAATGCAGATACCCAGTTGACTGGATGCACTCTAACACAGACATTTCAAACTGGAGGTGAGAGCATCCATCATTTGTGCCTTCTTCCAAATGACTGTGGTTGTGGTTTTTATATACTGAGAAATCACCACGCAGTTGCTGGTTTTATACCATTGGCTTGTGCAGCTCAGAATTATCTTCATTGACTTCAGCAGGCACAGAGGTGCTATGGATTGCAACGTTAAGGAATCTTTAACAGTGGGGGATTAACAAGAAATGTTAGTACTGGATGGTAAATACCTCAATCCACAATTCCCCTTCACATTCACAGCTTTAGTGTTCTGACTGCCCTCAAGTGAAATGTAAATTTCGGAAAACTTCTCAAAAGCAACATACTCTCCCCTTCTTTCACTAAGCTGCTCCTAAGCAGATGTGTTTGCTATGTATTAAGTTATGATCTTCCCAACTGGAGGCTGTGAGACTTAAACAAAAGCCCTATCCCTAAGCTATTGGAGATATGAACTCTAGGAAAATGAAAAGGAACATTTCAAAGCAGAGAGGAATATCTTGACTCAGAGGTAAACATCAGTCTGTCATTTTTGCTTCAGATTTCAGAATGATCACTGTGAACCACGAGATCCTGTTCCTCAACTGCTTCTGCATGTCTCATGTCATAAACATTCTAAGCTGACGGGGGCAGATGTTCATTTTTACATAGAGGTCACATATAGTTTCCCATATAGTGCTTGTCTGCAAGGAAAAATAATCCAATTTATTATATAAATAGAATTGCATTTTATTGCTGTGTTTTCCTGTCACATAACCAGAGCTCAAGTACATACAAAGTTGAAAGCTGTCTGCCAAAGACATATTTGGAAATAAGATCAGGCTACAGGTATGACCCTGTGAAATCTGTTAGCCTTTTGGAGGACCCCATGGAATGGGTAAAGTAGCAATGAATTTCTGGAAACAGCATTATAAAGCAGGGTTGCAGAAAGATAAACAAGAGAAAATACTGTATTTTAAAGCCATTGATTGTCCTTTTTCTTGGTAAGTTAGCTGCAATAATCACCATTGAAAACTGCCTCGAATAATAAATGTGAAGAATTGGATGGTACATGGAGTATATGTAATAGGGAGGGGGTGGAGATGCAATTACCGATAACTACTCTGAGACTGTACAGAATGCAGAGCGTAGGCTATTTGGGCACTTTGCCATGATTCTGAGTTAGCACTAAAGTTTTGCTAGTAAACCATGACAACCACTGTTCTTATTAGGTTCAGCAATGGAAATGTATCAGCTTGCCACACAACATTAGGATGAAGAGCACTCGAAAATCTGGGATGCTGCTTCAGCCTGAGGGTGGGATGAAATGGCTGGAACAAAGAATTAGTGCTACAGGAAAGGAGTCTCTAACATCCTCAGAGGATTTTTAACACACTGGTCAAGTTGCATGAGTTAGCAACGCTTATTTGGTCCCACTCCAAACTTGCAACATTTTCAACTCCTACCCTGGCAGCACAGCATCAGCACCTCCCTGCTCCTGGAGGCACACGCATGCAAGCAGAACTGAGTGGCCCAACCCAGCAACTGCAGCTGCCCCAGGGGCACCAGGCTGGGGGCAAAGGGGTCTACACTCCTGACAGGATGACTGCCCACTGCACAGACACTCCATGTTCAGAGGCACCAGAGATGATGGTGCTCCTCTCATGCATGATCCCATGAAACAGGGATGCTGGGAGGCCCTGTCTTGTAACCCAATGCATGGGCATCTCCACCTCAAGTTGTCCACATCTCCCACAGGGGAACTCACACATGTTTATCCAGCCACACCGCTGGATAACTGAAAGCACTTGCAGAGTTTCCAACCTGTCTGGAATAGGCAACAGAAAGCATTTTCACCTTTTATCTGTTAGGCATGTATGAGTTCTTGCTTCCTACGGAGAAAGCCAGATTCTCAGAAGAAAAACTATTGACCGTAAGTTGCAGAATGAAATATTTCTCACTGAATCATACGTGAATTAGAAAATACAGTAACTAGTTTCATATGAAATACTCAGTAAGCCATATCATGATGGGAATTTAATTAGCATATATGCAGCTGACTGCTGTACAGGAACAGACCCTTTTCAGTTGGAATGTATTGATTAGGACAAAATTCACCAATTAAATGACTGTTCTAATTAGAAGCTAAAAAAAATTAGCCACCACAAGCAAACTAATGACCAGGCTACATTTCAAGGGAGAGTAACCAAAGATTACCCAGTGATTTTTGTAAGCAATACTGAATTCTCAAGTTTCTACAAAGCAAGAGTCAACGGCTCACCCAAGACAAAAGATGAAATATTGCTCCCACTCACTCTTTTCCAAAACAACTGTTAATTCTTTCAAAGTATTGAAGTCAGCCTATCTTTGCAGCAGAGGATAACTAAATACTCTTACAGCTCCATTTCTGAATATGACAGCGCTTTCCAAGAGAAGGAGACAGATACTGTCAATCTGTATTTCTGCAGTTCCCCAGACAGAGACGTGCCAGATAAGCTGATCTAACAGCTTACTATCACAAAAGCAGGGTCCCAGTGCACTCTTTTCCCACTCCTGCTCTTGATTGCAAGCTTCTGCTGTTTCTCTTTACAAGACCTGGTGCTCACTTGACCTCACTGTGAGCTGATTCCATTCCTTAGTTTTGTAGGAAACAAGAATAACAGGGCAAAAGAAAAGTAACAGTTTTCTTCCTGGCTGGGTAGTTGAATTGGCTTTCTGTAAGGTCTGACAAGGGCTATAAGGGAAAAAGGAGGATTGTATGGTCGGCAACAGGGATAGGAAGAGGAGGTGAAGAAGGTCAGAGAAATGGGATTGCCCCTTTCAGCAGCAGCCAGCCATCAGACCAGATGCCATCCAGCCTCTAGCTACACATTCAGTGTCTCTTCAGCCAATAGCTCTGCTCCTGCAGCAGGACTGAAAACCTGCAGCAATTACTGGCTACAAGTATTCCCACTGACCAGGGCAGCGCTAACTACCTTTAATTGCTGGCAGAAGTTCAAATGTCAGTAATTCCAGAGCAGAGGACCAAGAACAGATATCTGAAACAGCAGCTGTAGACGACTTCACTCCCCCATCCCGGTGAGGGGAGAACCTCTGCTAGGTCAGGTGGTCATGCATGTGTGTGCCAAAAGAGGTTTGTGTTCAAGTTTGGGAAACATGCTGTACACTGTGCTCTCGAGCACACATGGCTCTAAGGCACAGAGGCAAAGTCAGTTCTGGCATTCAACACTCTCAGTATAGCCACTTCTTATTTCATGACTTGCTTGAAATAAGCAATTCACAGCCAAGCTGTGCACACAGTGACAAAGCCTTGTAAAAATGATGTGAAGCAAAGCATTCGGTTACTTTATGGGGCCAGGGAAGCTGCATAAATTGAGTCTGGGGTTTATGCCACAGAAGCACTCAAAGGACAGATTTTCAGAAAAAAACAGACATGGAGAGGAATAAGTTGTGTCATCTACCTGCCTCCATATAGTCAAGCAAATGGCATTTACTCCAGTTATTTCTAAGGATCCATGTACTTTTTATCGGGATGCCAGTTACGTATCTCCATTTGTGTGCACCCGTATGTTGTGGAGTGGAGAGCTCGTAATTGGCTTCTTGGCAAATAAAATCTGCACTGAGATAACTGAGTGCACTGTGTACATATGCCTATTTCAGGTGTTTCCTTAGATTACAAGAGGATCCATTTTATCATCTCAGATTAGGAAAAGAATAGATACCCCATCCAAAAAGATAACTGCACTGCTTTTTTTTTTTCATAATTTAATTTGAAAGGTGCAATTAAGAAGTTATTGCTTGCTGACACTGATTCTGGACTGCTTATAATAGAGGCATTATAAAACTTCCATTGAAGAGCATCATTCCTATTGACTAGTCCATTATCAGTGAGGAAATTAAGACCTGTAACTAGTTACAACCAAGTAACAATATTTAGATCCTAAATACTTGGTTAAGGGTGTGAGTAAAATCTTAAAGTTTCATTATGAATATAGTTTCCATCCAGAAGGACAATTCCACTTGTTCAGCTGGGGGCCAAACTCAAAATTAAGCAAAATACATGTTTTTTAGGGAAAGATAATTCCAGCAACAACTTTACTTAATGAAGACACAAAATAAGAGCTGCCACACAGCGAAGTTTCACTAGATCCAAGAATGCCTTGCCCTTAACATTAAGTAGGGGCAGATGCATTCTAAAATGTAAGGTTCTTTCTTCCCAGGACAGACAAATAAGTGTAATAGTGCATACTTCTCTTAATCAGGATGTGCGTAATCAGGATGGCATCTTATTAGGATACATCCCAGAGAACCCGTTTAGCTTAATGATAGTGAATGGTAATGACAACTGCTTAACTGGGATAGTATTAGCAAAAATTTCACTTAATGGGATACATGCAGATTGTGTCAGGGGGTTAAGTGGTGTTTAACTAAGTGTGAAATTCTAAGTCCATGTCCCCTAATAAGGAAATTGTTGAATAATAATTAAAAGAAGAAACTGAAATGAACTGTTATGAGTAAAATTCATAGCCTTGTTTTTATAGACACCACTAGAGTGCTTATGTACACAAAAAAATGTACTTCAGAAAAATATCTTTTCCTTCCTGAACAGATTGCTATTTTTTAACTGTTTTCATTATTTGAAGTAACTGCTAGACAGTTTTTCAAAATAACTCTTTAGCTGAGTCTAATCTGAAGCAGTTCATCGCAAGGGTTAGCTCTTCTACATGTGAATGACTTTACCTGGATAAAGAGACTATAATGATAGGTTGCTGGTCTTTGGCTGGATGGACATAATGTAGAATTGTGTTCACAATGAGAAAAGCCGATGTATGAATTTCATTATCTGATTATGTTCTGCAATATTGGCTAAGACATAAAGTTCAGTGGATATTCATCAGTAAATCCATTTGCCAAGAACCTTCATGCTAAGAAATAAGCAAAGCTGCACTGGCAGGCAAGAGGCATTGTATTTTACACTTCAGTGGCATTTCACAGAAAGCTGTTTCTAATATTAACTCAGAGGTCGTTGCTACCTCGTGACTGAGGCAATGGTTAGGCTCCACACCAGGGAGAGCCAATTTTGTACGTCTTCCCCCTACCCTCATCCCCTGGAGACAGGCACCCACGGGAGGAGGACCTACAGCTGCTTCCATTCCCATCACACGTGGGTGCAAGGTATCACTGCCCTCAGCATAAAGCCAGTCCTGAGTGTGCTCCTAAGCCAGGCCACTCACTGAACATGGAGAAAGCTGGAAACAGTGACTGCTGCACCTAGGGTAATGATCTGATGCCCTGCCTCATGAACAGAGCTCACGAGGAACCCATCACTGAGCCTTTCGTCCTAGAGAACATAGTATTTATATGACTTGGCATCCTTCAGACTTCTTCTTTTATGGCTGCATCAAATTAGGACTGCTTAATCAGGGACAAACAGTTGACAGATGCCCTCATTAATGAAAATTTAGTATACCATTTCTACTGTGATATGCCTTGTTTTGTTATTTTGGAAAAAGTTGGCATTTAAGATTGGCTGCTGAGTAGAAGACTCTAAAGATTCCCCAGCAAACTGCGTACATTAATATTATTGGGCTGTGTGAGGGACAGCTTGCAAAATATGTGGTCCAAATATTTCTTAGCTGACATTTAAGCCTGTATGACTGCTCCCATCCACTTCAGAAGTGCTTCTATGTCATACAATTAGTTGCAATAGTATAATACAGAATCAATTTACACAGGTGAAAGAATACTTTTGGAGACTAAATTCCATACCTGCTAGGGTTTTTACTAGCATAGCTGCAATGTTCAAGGACAAACATCCCTGAATATCCCAGGGACTCATGGCAGGGGCTAAACTGTAGTCAGGCATCTGTCATGAAACACTGCTTCTCCTCAACTGAATGACTAAACATACCTATGCAGGATCAAGGCTTGGACAAATCACCTTTTAAACACCTGCACAAATATATGTACATTGTTGCTTGGTTTGTTTGTTTTTGTTTTTTTTTTTTCTTTAATTCCATGAGCATCCTTTGATGAAGAAGGATTTCTGGTAAAAAGTAAATAAAGAGATTGTTAATGCTACCAAAAAAAAAAAGTTTGCTTTTTTCAGGGTTTTTCTGAATGAATCTTGAAAGTGAGTTTTCTAGTATTTTATATGCCATAGTTATCATAATTAATAAAGTAAATTGCAACATTATTGATTGATAGGGACTACAAGGACATTTACTTAGTCCAAAAATACAGTCTTTGTTAGAAAATTCATTTTCAAAGATGAATTTGAAGGATTATGTCAATGAAAATAAAATGTTGGATGTTGTGCATAATTCCTAATTTTTATCCTTCAATGGATAAAAATATGTGTATGAGATAAAATATTTCAAATCCATCCAAGCCCAATTATTTTATGTGGACTTTCTGATCCTATCAAAATATAATTAAATTATGTATAATGATAAATGATACATAAATTACAAAATACATCAAATTACAGCAGTGTACAATTGAAAATATTTTTATAATGATATATCATCAATATTGCACTGCTATGAAATAACATAAAAAGCAATGCGGTATTGCTGCTTTCATTCCTTTGTTTTTTCTTATTTTTTTGTTCAGAAAGAAATTGTTTCCTTTATGCATTTCATTCTGGTTCAGAACTTGAGAAATTACTCTTGATTTGTCTGATTGTCTCTTCAAACTGTATGTCAGCCGAGTTATTTCTGATTTACTGAGTGGAAAACTGAGAGATGTAAAGAAAAGGTCTAGCTGTGGAACTACTCCTCATGCAGCAGGAGATCTGGATGTGGTCCATTCATCACTGGGCATTATTGTCCCTCTGTGCTCTGGTACATGGTGGATATGACTTTGCAATAGCCCTAGATATGAACATATTGAGCCTCTGAGACAAAGCCTGTCTCTTTAGTGTGAAGCTGCAGATACTAAGACTAATAGCACTGGAATCTCCAGGTCAAAGAGAAGAGGATAGCAGACATCACAAAAGTGAGAGCCCATCCAGGAATGCATTTACTATGTAAAAAATATAAATTATGTATGTGTAAAGTAATGTGGATAATAGAACATAATTGCATAAAATAATAATTCACTGCAAACACACTTGTGAATCCATGTGCATCCAATTGTTCCTTCTCCTTTACTTATTGCATTTTATTGGTTTGATCAAGATAAAAGCACTGCCAATTTTCTTGGTGTTATTGTATGCAGAGCATCTTCAAAGGCATGTGGATACTTTCACACCACTGCAGTCATATATATGTCCACCAAACTGAATAAAAAAACCACACCAACAATCAGCTATGGCATGACTGTACATTGCCACATTATTTTTCAAATGCAAAATTGCAGCAAATAGACACAGTGTCTGATTTTTAATTCTGTTTTCCAATAAGCTTCTAGTAGGATAAACACAGTAGGGCACAGTCAAACTACAGATAACTCTGTGGATTATTCAAGTATCCAGTCTATTTTACCATGACATTTCCTACTGTAATAAGCTTCCCCAATGAAGTAAACAAGATATATAGAATCATAGTATCACAGAATCGTTTTGTCTGGAAAAGACCTTTAAGATCATAGAGTCCAACCGTAAACATAGCACTGTCCAGTCTGCCACTAAGCCATGTCCCTGAGCACTACATCTGCACGTCTTTTAAATACCTCCAGGGATGGTGACTCAACCATTTCCCTGGGCAGCCTGTTCCAATGCTTGACAACCCTTTTGGTGAAGAATTTTTTCCTAGTATCCAATCTAAACCTCCTCTGGCACAACTTGAGGCCATTTCCTCTTGTTTTATCACTTGTTCCTTGGGGGAAGAGACTGACACTCACCTCGCTACACCCTCCTTTCAGGTAGTTGTAGAGAGCGATAAGGTCTCCCCTCAGCCTCGTTTCCTCCAGGCTAAACAACCACAGTTCCCTCAGCCGCTCCTCATCAGACTTGTGCTCTAGACCCTTCACCAGCTTCATTGTTCTTCTCTGGATGCTCACCAGCGCCTCAACGTCTTTCCTGTAGTGAGGGGCCCAAAACTAAACATGATATTCAGTATCTCTTTCTGCTTAGACCTTTCTGAGGAATATCTTGAATCATTTATGGATTGCACAGGAAAAAAATAACAAAAAAACCAACAAACAACCAAGGAGGAGACAGGAATGATGGAAAGGCATGCACATCACAGCTGTGCAAACTCCAAAGCCTCGTAATCTACAAGGGTTTTCCTCCACACTAGTAATCTTTGTTATGTGTTGGCTGAGTTTCTCAATCCTTGGATAAGCCAGCCCTAAGACTGTGCCTGTGGAGGCAGGCACTGCCGGGGCGGCAGGGGAGGGATTGGTTCAGCAGCCGACTCGTAAAGTCTGATTAAGTGATCTGCCACTGGTGAAGTCCTTCAGTGACCTGCCTGCTATTTCTGTGTCTAAGTCATTTGTGAAACAGACCCAGCATGTGATGCCCTTGCTGACGCATGCACACACCAACTGGGCAAGGTGGCCACTCACTTTTATCTTACAGCTAGAAGAAAAGCCTATGCACACCTATTTCCTCTCATTTGCTTCTAATCCAAGGATTGTAAATGTCATGTCAGATTGGAATAGAAGATTTGTTAATAAAAAACAAGGAACAAGAAGAAAAGGAAAATTAAAAGAGATTTCAAACTAGTTTTCAGATTCTTTGATTGATTCGAAAACATTTCCTTCCCACAGCAAAACTGTCAGCCCATTTAAGAGAATCAAACTAGCTTCAAACATTGCACTTGATCTCTGAGTTTTCAGTGCTTTCTTGTGCACATTTAATGGGAATAGACTGACAAAAAACAATCTATAGAATAGCTAAGATGTCCATACTTCCACGAGGAAAATGTTCGGGGAAGGAGAGGTCAAAAAACTTCAGTTAATGATAACTTTTGTCAGTGCCACACCAAAACCCCATACTTTCATTATCAGAAATGTGATCTCTTGCACTTCAGATGATTCAGTAGCTTGCACTGCTTCATCTTCTCTTTGTGAAGTATTTATCTCTTTCAGTATCAGAGCTGGAGTTCTGTTAGACATAATTAAACCAGGACCTACACATACAGTGTAATTCTTTAATGAAGATTCTCACACTTGAAAGTACTGACACAAATTTTTCCGTCAGAGAAAGGGAATACGAATGCATTTCTTGAATGTTTTTAATTATGTAATGAGCTTAATATGATTTGTTTGTTTTTTTTTTTTTTAAAAGTACTTCTGCTTAGCTGAGTAAGTCACTACCAACATCAGAAAATCCTCCCAGAAAAGATGAGCAGGGTGATTTTCATCACTCAGTGCATCCTTGTGTCTGGTACCTATCTCCGTGCCTTACACAATTCAGCAATAATTATGCTTCCCATTGCTAGCTAGGTTGGGGGCATCCTTATGACAACAATGCCAGAAGCACATGTTGACTACACCGTGCTGATGTCATTCACAACACAGCCTGCCAGAACCACTGGCTGTGATCAGCAGCGATAGCGGGAACAGTGATGGCTGTAAGCAGTAGGGTTGGCCTGTGCATCCACTATTACATATTGAAAATCCTTCCTCATGGGATAATCTGGTGGGCAAAATAAATACCCTTCTGGAACAGCACACTGGAGAAAAATGTGATCCCTCGTGCTGTTTTGCTTTGGCATGCTGTAGTTGTGCCGGGTTTTGTACACTAACATAGATGTTCCTTGGTACTGGGTTTTGGGAAGCCTCTTGTAACCTTTGGAAACGGTGAGGGGAATCCTCCTCTGTGAGTAATCTACTCCACATTGCCTACACTCAGGCAGTATTAGATTTGGTGAATTTCTAGGAATTGCTAAAATGGGAAAAACCTTTATTTCTGTGTCAGTGCCATTGCAAGGTAGGTCTCACACTGAATCCCTTTTGATGGGATTTCCAAGCTCTGTAAGGTAGCTGGGGACACATATCCAATATTTTTAGGTGCAAAATCAGAGATAGTACAACATTTGATTCTAAAATTTTAACTTTAAGCACAAAATCACAAAAAACCTACATGTTGTTACTCTTTGGGGACAATAAAAGTCTGATCTTTGCTGCCACTCTGCCCCTCACATAACAACAGTCAGTAGGAATCATGTCTTCTTCTCAGAGTACTGAGAAGACTAGTCTTGGAGCAATCACATGACCAACCTGAAATAAAGGAAATACACTGTCAATATTGAGCTTATATCAGGAGAAAAGCACCAATTTATATCTGACAGAGCCTCTTTCAGAACTGTTCATTCACAGCAGTTTGAAGCTGGCAGACAAAGGCAATGCTCATGCAGCCAGGGTTACCAGTAACACACTTTTTAATAAAAGAGACCTGATCTGTTTCTGGATGTCCTGAGATCTGGCCTCACTCAGACTAACTAAATAGGAATAGACACCTGCATACAAAATCAGCACCAGCCTTTTAGAAAAGCAAGACTATCATGGAGCACGTTTTCATTACCAGCAACCTGGAAATGTATATGAGGAGATGCTCTCTAGGACACTTCAGCAACTGCGACCCAGTTCAGCTTTCACGGAGGTCAACTAAAAGGCACCCATGGTCATAACTGGCTGTAGACCAAGTCCCTCCTGAACGGAAGAGAGTGGTCATTATTATCAGGAGGGCAGTAAGATATTCTGCAGCACACCAAGCCAGAGTGGATGGAAACTACATCTTATCCTAGAGAATGGTAATGACATGTTGTAATGAAACTTTTCTTATCATACCTCTATCAATAATTTCATACTGCAGAAATCTATAGGTATTTTGGAAGGTGAAATGAGATCTGGGAGACAAGCTGAATAACAAAACTAACCTCTTCAGCTTCTGCTTCTCTGTTCGCATTAAGGGAGCAGGTTCAGCAGCTTATTTCAAGCACTGAGAGTAAAAATGAAACAAGTTACAAAATCAACAATACAATGAATTCCTTCTTTCTGTATCCCGAGACAAACACACTATCCTCTCTCCTTGAGGGTATTATGGAGAAATCAGACACCTGGAGCCAGACTTCCCAGTTCTGAGTGCTCTGTTACATAGTTGCTACAGCTACAAAACACCTCCTTCCAAGTTAAGATCCTCTGCAAAGGTAATTATTGCTCCTGTCATTCTGATGATGATAGATTGACATGTTAAAAAAACAGCATTACCCACAATGTCACTCAAACACCTGACCAACATGGCAATCCATGACACAGTTAAATCAATTCTCCATAGAGAGGACTCTGAAGAATTAATTAGATACACAAATTACATTAGCAATTGCTTAAATTACTTGCATTCCTATTTTTCTGCAAACCAATAGAAAATGTATTGAAGACAGCAAATGACTATTATGTCTCCTGGTATCTACCATAGTGCCAGTAATCATGCTCAGTTTGATTTTTGTGTAACTATGAAATGTAATCCTATAGGCTCTTATAGTAGTTTAGTATCAACTAATATCCACTCCGTGCCAAGTACTCCTTGATTACTAAGAGTAGATATGAGGGCAGATCACTCAGAAAGAACAATCAAAAATGAGGGTTAGGTGCCAGCCTGGGAAAGGCTGAAATCGGTATTTCTAGCAATCACTTTTTAAAAAAATGTGAATGCTTTCGTGGTCTGTCACCTCCTGTACAAGAAAATATTCATAACCTGTATTTCAGATCTAGTTTGCAATGCACTATTTGTGGACATCACCGTCTCAGGATACTTTTAACCACCCTGTGAATAGTGGCACCAATAAATCAGGCTAGCTTACCTAGAACAATGTTTGTTACCTAGAAACAAACCCTATGTCTTGAGTTTGCCCACATATTTCCTTGCTAGTGGATTCCAGGTCTACGAAGCCACAAGCAGCTGCAGGAGAGAGCTGGGGAAAAATTATGTTAATCCATTTCAAGTAATATTGGTCCTCTGAAGAGCAGGCATGTAGCTGTCTAGGAAACACTCAAAGGGCATTTCACCCCTATTTTAGAAAAAATTACCACTTACAGTGAGTGGACCACTGAACACGAGGCAACAAATTCTTTTAGTTGCTCCTTCACCCAGAAGGACATAGATACCAGAGTCCAATGATTTCTACTTCATTCTGCCTTGTTCTTTTGAAAATTAAGTAAGTTCCATTCCCAGGCTAGTTAAGAAGCACAAACAAGTTAATATCAATGTTTTGCATGAATGCAAAACACTTCTTCAGGAAAATGAAATTAAAAAACCACCTTTCCCAGATTTTCAGTTTAACTGTGCTAATGTAGAAAGAGCATTTGTAGCTTTTCCTTGTTGAAGATCAGGTATCAGTGGATGCTCTACAGAGCAGAAGGCTGACCCTGCAACAATTCCGCAGACATCCTCTCAGCACTTCATTCACCCTAATGGTGACAAACAGTTGAAAGTCCCAAAGAAATCTAATGGTAAAGGCAGTCTGGTTCAGCAGAGGTGCCAATTTAAGACACTCCTTCCAATCTTACACACAAAAAGAACCTGCATCTGAGCCTGAATGCTACAGCAGACTCCTTTAAGGCACAGTGGCTATCAGCTGGGATTACACTGGTTGAAGCAAGTGTTACCTGAGAAATGACTCCTTATGCTACTTAAGACTAGATCAACTGATTGTACACTAACAGAAGTAATTTTACATGGAAAAAAATCTTTATTTAGTAGATGCTGCATTGACAGTTGGACTTGATGATCTTGGAGGTCTTTTCCAACCTTAATGTTTCTACAATTCTATGATTCTATGAACCCTAAGAAAGATGCAATATGTGATTACAAAGAAAAAGTCTTCTGCAGACTTTATTGCTTTGTCAGGTAGATTAATAAAAGTAATGAAGGAAGGGAGCATGGCAGATGCTGTTTGAATTTTACTGCTGCATCTCAGAGTCTCTCAAAACAAGTCTTATTTTTCCAATTAATACAAATTACCCTGGATATAAACATTATCAGGAGGATTGAAAACATAAACAAAAGGTGATGATGAATGACAACGTACCAAGCAGTAAGAATGCGTCTTCTGAGGATCACAGGAATCAAAGCAAGGCATGATTATTGCTAAGTACCTCCATTAGAGGAAGGAAATACTTCCAGTAATGAAATTTGCACATAATGTGAAACAGAGAGGAGTCAAGTATCCAAGTGTTGATAATAAACTAACACAAAAGGGTCTTTAAAAGATTAGAGACATGAACAGACTCATGGTGAATTATGATTTACTCTGGGAAAATGCAGAGCCATGCACGCATAGGAATGTACTTTAAGGTTTTTCTCCATGTGAGAAGTTGCCTATATAGCTGTACAGAATAATTGCATTAGTAAAGCTGACAGGATGCTTGCCTCATGCAGCCATTCCACTCTGGAATACAATTTTATTTTTTTTTCCTCTCAAATCAAGTCACACTTTTACTCCAGAAAATCACTTCCTAAGGGAAGTTATGCTGGAGTAACTGGATGCAGCTGTGCTGTGCACTGGATTGGTGAGGGGGTGATACAGCAGCTCTGCTGCCAGCGTGCCGATCCTTCAGCCCCTGTGAGCCACTGTATGGTGGACTCTGCCTTTCCTTAACTATGCTGGCAGGTCTTCCCTGTTTAGAAAGCCCCTAAAACCCAGCAGCAGAGAAAGGCAGGAATGTAGGAATGCTAAGTAGCCTGCAAACATCAGAGGCGGTACCTCAGACATGATTTTGCAATGCAAAATTGCAGCAAAACTGTGTTGGGGGTGCAGAGGAACCACAGTAGGAGAAAGGGAGGTGGCCTGGTGCTCCCTGTGGTGTTCCCTTTACATAACTCCCTAACAGGGCTGTCCCAGCAAGGTGGTACCAAGCATTGTTCACTGTCAGAAATTCTCAGTGCAACAAAGGGGTATTTGAACAGAAGTGATGGAAAGTGCTGACTCACGAGGAGAGACCAGAGGAGTTAAACATGTAGCTGGCTAAAAGCAGGCTGAGTGGGGAACCCTGTAGGACTTTATAAATATATGACTCTCCAGATGAATTTTCTTGGAGTGACACTAGAAATCACAGCATGCAGCTAAGAAAGGAAACATTTAGAATATGAGCCAAATAAAACTTCCTGACAAGGAACAACATTAGCTTTGGCAATCCCAAAGGGAAGATGAAGAGATGAAAACTCACTTAATATGTGGGAGATCATATAATCTGATTTTCCTGATGTGAAGGAAAGGCAAATTCACAGCAGAAACCCCATCAAGTGGAAAGCAGAAACACATAATCGTAGAATCATAGAATCATAGAAGGTATTGGGTTGGAAGGGACCATCAAAGGTCATCTAGTTCAACTCCCCTGCAGTAAATAGGGACATCTTTACTAGAGCAGGTTGCTCAGGGCCCTATCAAGCCTGCCCATGAAAATCTCCAGGGATGGGGCCCCCACCACCTCTCTGGGCAAACTTTTCCAATGATCTCTCACCCTCATATTGAAAAACTTTTTCCTAATATCCAACCTAAATCTATTCTTTTCTAGTTTAAAACCATTACCCCTCATCCTATTACTACATGCCCTTGTGAACAGGTCCTCCCCAGCTTTCTTATAGACACCTTTCAGGTCCTGCAAGGCTGCTATAATGTCCCCCCAGAGCCTTCTCTTCTCCAGGCTGAACAACCCAACTCTCTCAGCCTGTCTTCATAGGAGAGGTGCTCCAACCCTTTGATCTTTTTGTGGCCTTCCTCTGGACACGCTCCAACAGGTACATGTCCTTCTTGTGTTGAGGGCTCCAAAACTGAACACAATTTTGACTCTTACCATAAGGTTAAAGCTAGATGCTAGTCCTTTCTCTTTAGTCTCAGAAGGCCACGCAGACACTGAGATTTTGAGGAGTTCCTTCCCCAGAAGGGCCATAATGTACCTGGCCCTCTCCTGCAGCACAGCCTTGCAGTAAAGCCTCACACAGAGGAGTTTCATTCCCTCTGCCTTACACTATTTAATGTCGAATACCCAGTGTGGAGACAGTTCAAATAAATGTAAAGGATCAAAATGTAGCCACTAGCTGCCATTTCTTAACTGAAAATCCCAGTTGACCCTTGAGACAGCATTACTGCTGTCATGAGATAACCATGATCACAAAGTGGGACAGCCCTGTGCTATGGCAGATGCAGAACTAGGGGATCACACCTACCTGGATGATAAAGTGGTACTTTGCTCAATTTGTCTTGCTAATATTCCACACTGCAGCATGGAAACTGTTCTCAAGATAGATTTCTAATTTGTGTACAGATTAAATGCAACCAAGCTACTTTACTTGCTGATAATTTATCTCATACCTCTTAGCTGTGCTGTCACATTCACTACAATGAGTTGGACAAGGAGATATTAGATGTCCTGCATAAATTCAGAGAATTACTAATAAAGAGCAGCCTGCTTGGATTAGACATACTAGTACTGCTCTTCCAGGCTGGCACCTCTAAATCCTTATTCTCTTGCTGTCACAGCTACATCCTGCCCTGCCTGTCAGCATCCATATTGTGCTTGTTAAATTCCTGTGCCATGTCATATCTTAGCTTAGCCTCCTTGAGATAAAGGACCAACATATGTTATGAAGGATCAGGGTTTTCATCACCGAGAAGGAAGGGAAAGTCGAGTCCAGCTTTCCCAAGGAACTAGTTGAAGTGTTACCTAACAACAGGGACCACCAGGAAAATTTATAGCAGAAAAAACAGAGAAATAAAGTTTTATACAACTCATTCAGTAGATCCATGATCTTGTATGACTGAAGTCCTTACTTTCTGGGGAGCAGTGAACCCTTTAGGCTCACAGATCAGAACAGTGTATGCTTTCTCCCAGGATTTCCTTACAGGGATTTCTACAAGGAAGAATGAGCTTGCCTTTAGGTTTAAACCCTGAAAAACAGAAATATTTCAAGTGTTATCTGTGTATATGAGAAGTAGGAATGTTCTTACTTCAAAGCCATTACTCTGAACTTACACAACTGCAACTAGGCTCAGAAACAAGTTGCAGAGAACTCAGGAAATTAAAGGTGCATGAGACAGAGAGAGATTCAGTGAGTGTTATTTTGTTATTTCAGAAAGTAACATCCTCAAAAGGGAAGTACCTACCTCTATCTCAAAGTACGTGCTTCATGTCCCTACCATTAAGAAATATAAACAAAGAAAGAAAACCCAAACAAGCAGATACTTCTGGTTTGCTTTGCAAAATGAATGCATCTTGCATGCTTTCAAATGACTAATTCTGGTCCTTCCCTACAATAAAACAATTCAGTTACTGATGCTTGTTTTCCAGAGTGCTGTAAGGAATTTGAGAGACCAGGAAAGCCATTTGGTCAAGCCCTTCCTGCCCCAGCTCCTGCTGGTGGGGATTCTCCACAGCTGGGGCAGAGGAGAGAAACAGCAGGTAGAAATAAAAGCCCAAGAGAGTCTTCTGCAAGTCCTTAAGTGGAGGTGACAACTGGTCAGGAAATCATGCTTTTTTCCTTTACTGTTAAAAGCACTACTTTAATACTGTTATTTATTTTTCCTCTGAATCCTCCTTGCTCCTCTACTTTATCTGCGATAGAAATTTTCTATTTAGTCAGTATGTTACTTTCTGCAACAAGTGACTGAAGTTAACTTGTATGAAGTTAACTCGTTAACTTTAGTGTGAGAGAAGTAGCTAGGGATGCTTCTAAGTCCTTTTCTTGTGTAGGACAAGGCAGATAGAGGTAGAGCAGAGATGTGAGTTATGAAAACTGAGAGAACTTCATGTGGATCATCATTTTCTATTATTTATAAACAGCTGACCATATGGTCTTTTAATTCCATTTTAATCCATTTTTTCCTATTTATTATCATGGTCTGCATTATTCTACACATTTCACAAAATGAGCAGAGACATTCTCTGAGTAAGCATTCCTTCTTGCTTATTAGGAAACAGTGATTACTTCAAGTAAAGAAGATGCTATTAATAATTTAAAGAAATTAGAATATTGCTGACCAAAGTCTGCCTCTACAGTAATGCCCAGAAGATATGATGGTCTGGTGATAAATACTGCTTGCTGTAGGCCTGCCTGTTTAAGGAATAATAAAAGAAATATTAGAGGGTCAGACACGTGGCTGGAAGCTAACACATGCTATGAACAGATGCCTGCTAGTAAAGACTGGTACTTCATTCATTTTGAATTAAACTGTAAATCAAGGAACTATGGAAGTGTAGGAGGAGTGGATTAAAAATTTAACAAAAAAGCTTTTGGTTTCTTAATTCTATGATCTGTCACATTCTTCCATCTGTGCAAAATCCGTGGGTGTTGTAGAAAAAAACCTGAAATGGTGGGATGTTAAAATGGTTTACACTGAGGTTCCTGTGCCACGTGGCTGACTTCTACGCTTCCCAAACAGCCCCATTTCAGAACTCCTCTGCTTTTCTACAGAAGCAAGCCAGACATATTTATCATCAGTCAGACAAAAAGTGTTTTAAATAGCTGGACTGAAAATGGAAATAAAGACCTTATCATGCTTGAAAAATGTCATTTACTTAAAAGTGAGGTTTTCTACTTTCTGAGCGCTGATTTGAGAAATAACAGAAAATAACACTTGATAAAGACCCTGCCGGCTTGCATTCGGAGAATCTTAGGCAAAACAAAATCCACCCTTTGAGAACCAACAAGAAAGACAGATTGCATGAGATGTGGCTGAAAGGAAAATGATGAATTATTCCGAGATTTTATTTTTAGTTTTACTCCAAGAATGGAACTTGTTTTTTCTAAGCTCCAAGTATCAATTGCTACATATTTCGAAAAGTGATGAAGGGAAGTTGGTCCTGAGAAGTGTTCCCTGACAACGAAGTACAGTGCCCGGAACCTGACAAAATTAACTGAAAAGTGAATATATTTAACAGTCAAAGGAATAGTTTTAAGTGCAAACTCCTGAAATAATACTATATAATTCACATATCTTCCTAAGTTGCTGGATCTGTTACTTATTTTAACTTCCTGCGTACTCAAGCATGGAGATACACATCAGAAAATCTGAAGTAGTTCATCCCTAACTATACTGCTAGTCACTGTGCAGTGAAAAACCACAGGAAAACTTCTCTCAGCTTTGAACACAGCATGTTTTGATGCAAAGCGACTGGCAGCAACACAGCTGGCCAGAGCAACAAAAGCACAACCAGCAGACCAGCAGACTTTGTATCGCAACAGGTTCCCACATGCAGCTCTACTTCTGTCATGCATGATCATCTCCTCATCCTGAATAAGAGCCCATCTGGATGAAAAGAACAGGGGAATAAAAACCATTGCTGCACTGCAACAGTGCAGAGCCAAACAAAACTGACCCATAAAACCTCCCTGCTACACATGGATCAAAGTAGGAAAGATGGGTTGAAGTGTCCTCTTTAGCTTGATAGCAAGTGTATCTCTCTTTAATAAAGAATAAAGGTATTACTGCTCATGATCTCCCACTATCTCCTAGGTCAGATAATTCAAAATTCCCACCTGGATGGTGTTTGGGAAGTTTCATTACAGGCCTTTCATATTTCTGGTGTCTCATTATCTCTGGAGGAGTTTCTTACTCTATTGGCAGACATTCCAGCTTGTCTCTGATTGTGAGACTACTTACAGCATCAAGGAGGGAGAAAAATAAAATAAAAAACCCACTCAGCAAAAGCAAATGATGATAACTGGAAGAAGTCTACACTGAAAATGAGAAAAGGAAGAACCACTCGAGATGTGGGTTGTGTGTGGGAGACCCTGGTCACTGGGGACCTAAATGGCTGGCTGGAGAGTGGGAAATTGCAAGAGAATACCTACAAGAGAAATACAAGAAAAATCAAATGAGAGAGATTTATAATGAAAGGGAAAAGCAACCACAAAAGCAGATGATTATTCCATAATTTCTTGCCCTCTCCCCTTTCTCCACCCTCAGTGTTTAAAAGGCTGTCTCAGCCCCACAGATGTATTTGCCTTTCCTGCTCTGTGAGCTGGATCCAAAGCCTCCTGGAGCCAGTGATTTCAATGGGTTTTACTAAGGTCAGTGTGGTCTAGGATCCGATGATCCAGTTGTGTGGGAAAATCCTTTCCATTCCTTCAAAGAAGGAAAGGAGCCAAAGAGCCCACCATCCCCTTTCTTCCTGCTACGTGACAGAGAGAGTAAACACGTAT
Source organism: Caprimulgus europaeus (assembly GCA_907165065.1). The sequence goes on from OU015525.1 coordinate 34,655,692, forward strand.
TTCCCTTTAGTCCTGACTTTAGAGACCAAGATCTAAGAAGATCCATGGAGATATCTGGAAATTCCTATTACGGATACTCCGCAGTCCCTGTTAACTAGTGGGGTCAAACCTGAACTGGCTTTTGCAGAGTAGCTGGAGCAGCACAAAAATTGTCCCAGGCTGCAAAGCACAGAAACACAGAATTAAAGAATGGTTGATGAGGGACAGGACTTCTGGAGGTCGTCTGGTCCAACTCCCCTGCTTAAGCAAAGCATTAAATCTGCTTTAGTCCCATGCAAATCTAAGGTCCGTAAGGTTATCTACCTTTTTTGGTGCCTTTAAGCAGTAAGTCAGATCAAAAAAATACTTTTCTTGATCATTATGGTACTTCAGCGCAGTATTGTAGATAAGTGTCCCCCAAAGGCACCTTTCAGTTGCAGATGTGTTGCAGTTAGATAAGCATAGCCAAAAAGCATGATGGAATAACATTAGCTATGAGAAGACACCTATACATTCATATTGCACATCTATGAGGCAGTGGCTCTTTCAACTGTATCTTCAACTATAACAGTAGTAGTTTTAAAAGAAAAATGTTTGCATTTACACTTCATTCACGAATTTGTTTTCTATTATGTTAGCAGTTTTAGGCTTACTATATCTTGTATCCAAAATATTCTTAATTGGAGCAGTCAGGGAATATTTGCATTTTAATTAATAAATATTCCAATAAACTGGAACTTATTATTGGCAAAAAACAAGGAAGGAAGAGCAGGTTACCGCTATTTAATTTAATGGCACCAATCAGCTCTTATCATTGTGGCTTTTCTACAAACAATTTACTCTGTAAAAGTATTTTTTTGTCATGCAAATCATTCTGAACTAATATTATACAAATTTATTCACGAAAGACTGCAAGTGCTTTTCAGAAAAATAATAAGCTTTAAGTAGTTTATATCAGGAATGGTTTTTCCAAGCCTGGAAACCACTGAAAAGAGAAACAATGCTCAGAAAAAAGTTCATTTCAACAAGATCACAACCTAACAGAACAGGTCAAATTCTCATTGCTTTCTACCACTACGGCAGTGCTAAGGATTCTTACAGCATTACTATAAGCTACGTTCCCAGGCCCTGTGAGGCTGCTTTACCACATGGATGCCGGGTAAAACAGCCTCAATGTAAATGCAAATCTCTTCCTCCGTGTTTGTAAATTCCTAGTAAGATCCATTCCATGAAAGGCAAAGAAGAAAACGGATATTCCAGTGTGGCTCTTCTGACAGTTTCTGTTCCAAAGAAGAAAACGGAGGGAAAATCTGTAGAGGTAGCACATGTCAGGCTTGAATGATGGGATGAGGAAAATGCTTCTTGAGAAAAGTCAGCTTACAATATCGATTGGTAAAAATATCCCACAGGGCTAGCACTTGATGCCTAGTCCTGACATAGGATACATGGATGCAAAATATGTAAGCCAAGCTAAGTGTCTGAAACCATCTAATATAGCACAGGAAGTAGAGCTAAGAAACTCAGAAGGCTGTGAGGGCTCTGAGGGCCCCCAAATGCCCAGGAGGTGTCCCCTTGGCACAACAGATGTTGTGAGAGGCAGTAATTCTCCAGTCCAGAGGAGTTTGCAGCTCAGCAGGAGCCAAGATACTTGCCGTTCTCCAAGGACCAAGTTTCTTAAGCTTGGGTCAGTCTTGTGCACTGTGAAACATGAGCCAGGCCACTGCCACTGCAACCTGGGCTGAAAGGTTTACAATAAATGAGTGAGCCACAGACCTTCAGGCTAATCCTCTATTGTCATCACATTGACATGGGAAACAAGAAGTAAGCAATTATCACAGCCCACCAAAGGCAACTTCAACCTGGAGAAAAGGAAATGTGGGGTTATTACTGGAGAGGAAACCAAGTTCCAGACAAACCTCTCAAACTTCTGAAATGACTAACCAGAGAAAAAGGACTCAAAGAAATTAGATTTTAATCACATTTGTTTCTATTCTTTCTGTGTACACTTCCTATTATTCCCACAAGAAACTTTAACTGATGTCCCTTAGGTCCTGTTTGGAAAGCTCTACAGAGCTCAGCCTCTGCTCCCCAAAGACTTTCCATTTGCTGAGGGCTACTCAGAAGAAGCTAGGAAACCGCTGCGGTAAGAACTGTACAGACACTAATGGTTATAATTCCAGGGTCAAGCCTATTTTGGTAGAAAACGAAACCTACCTAAAGGAGGCACACAAGCCCCACTCAGCATATGGGATGCAAGACACATACCAGAACTTAAACATGTCTAGTATCATCAGTATCGTATTTTCCTGCTCAGATCTGGGCTTAGAACAAACACTTTTTTTTTGTTTCCCAGTTAATTAAATTAACTTGCAATTTAACCTCAAATCCTCCAAGAAAATGTAAGATGGGTTTAAAAAGAAAATAATAACACAGTGTAAAGAAAATGGATTAGCCTTCTGACTTCTGTGCATTTGAGCCAAGCATTTAAGTTTCTTCCCACAAACATGGCAGCTAGAAAATAACTTAAAAATTACAGCAGAGATTGTAATTATCATTTGTTTCTCAGCTTTTCACATTGAATATCATAGGGTCTGCAACCAACTGTGAATATGTGGCAACCCTGTACAGAGCATGACTTCTGGATTTCCCCAAACTCCCATCACAAGTCTACAGATTCTTTGGTTCATTCGTTGCAGTCACAATATGCAGGAGCTCCCTTGACCTGCGTATGGATTACAGCTAGTTGGCTAAACTCTTCGAAACTCTTTCCTTGTGAGAGGCAGTTCAGTGCCCAGAGCAAGTGCTGCTTCTGTAACTGCAAACTATGCAACGACAGAATAATCCACCACTCCAGCTTGGTATTATGCAATACAATATGTATTTTTCAAAAGCATCACCTCAGCAAACAATGCCAATCATTTAAAGGTAAAATTCAATATTTCTAAGTAAAAAAAACTGAGTGAAAAATGTTTCACGTAAGAGAAACATTAACTGAGAGCATGTGCGGGATTAAAAACTCAACTATGAGAAACTATATGTAATTTTACATAATGTCTGCAATTTTATATACAGTAATAATAGCTGAATTATCAAATGGCCAATTATACATCTAAATGGTCATTCGCATTTGCAGTGATTATGACTACAATGTGATAGTAGTATCTAGCCTTGTTATTGTCTCTCTGTTTAGCTGAAAAGCTAGGTCTACAGCTTTGTATTTTAAAAAGTCTATGGGGAAATCAGGACTTTATTTACCCATCTATCATGACTTTGGTCTAGGGACCATGTTGTTCTTTTACAGCATCTGATACTACTGTTTACACTAGGACAAGGTAAAGTGACTGACTTGAAATATTTTTGCCTGTCATGATGTATTGCAAGAAAAACCTGGGAAGTTTTTAGAAGAATATTAAGGTCTGTCATTCATGTATATTTGGGGAAATACAGTAGCCACCATGAACAGAGCTCCATTGCAGATTCAGTCATATTACTTCTTAGCTATTAGAGACAATAAAATACAATGTCAGCATAAGCTCATAGGAGACCATTGATTTGTTTCAAATTCCACCAGAGTCAAGGGAAATGTTGCTGTAGGGCTTGAGGAAGCTTTGGGTCAGATTTTGCAGAATGCATGCACAGTTCCTCAATGTGTGGATCTGACTGGAAGATGGAGAATGATGTTCACCAACACAAGCCTCTACTTCAGCAATGCAGTAAGGTCAACATGTGGCTATGGGGATGCACACAGCACTCCTATTTCCCTTTTGCTGGGAAACCCAATAGTATTGGAGCTGTCTGGGAAGGAATCCACCTATCTATCTGATGTCAGCTATCCCACACTGCCTCGAGGCACTGGGAAATAGGTGGTGCACATGACATGGCTGGCCCATATGTGCTGCATGTAGGGCTAAATAAAAATTTGGACTCATGTCTCACCTCTCATATGGTGCCAGTACACCCCGCAACTCCTTCTGCAAGGCTGGGATTCCATTCAAAGAGAAAACCCTCAGACAAACCTGGTGTTAAATGCAGAACCAAGCCAACACCAATGTTTGCATTATAGTTGTGATGCACACACTGCCTTGCTGGGCAAGATGGCAGCGAGCAGACTCTCTTCAGCTTTTCAAATATGATAGGATTCTGCCTTTTATAAGTGGGAAGAAAAGGATGCTATTTATCTTTCTTTTTTTTTTTACCTTCCCCTTTACACACTTCTGTACTACTTGGGTTTTTTTGGGTTTTTTTTCCCTGAGAACTCTCATCTGCTAGGTCCATAGTAAGAGTTTACTTAAAAAAACCTCCAGAATTTAAAAGGTCATAAATATTGAGTTTTCTTTCCAGTTAAAAACACAGAGTAACTGAACTTGACATTAAAGGGTCATCCAAAACCAGTGATTGATTTTTAGATAGCAGATGGGAGTTCTGCACTCAGAAAAATGGCAGTGAGACCATGGAAATAGAAATGTGATATTGAAAGGGTTTTGTTATTTTCCCTAGGATATTAAGCAGCTTTGTAAACTGATGGTGCTTTTCTTAAAACTGCGGGAAACAGGTTAGCCTGTTTTTCTGTTTTCATAATCTTCTGCCACACTATGCAATTTTCAAACTTTTTGGCAGCTTTTGCAGAATTCTGTGGCAGTTCAATAATTTTTCTTTTTTACAGAATTCCTCATTTCTATTAAAACCAAGAGCTGTATTTAAAAGACGAATGATCATTTTAAAGACATTGTTACCGAAGAACTATTCAAAATAAAGTCTGAAAGAGCTCTGACATTTTACATTTCCCATTTTTTCTTTCAAATATGTCAGCTAGTTCTGACAATACTAGAGTACCTAAGTCACTGTAAAGTTTCATTAATGAATGCTTTAATATGGCTAAATGTAAAGAATAATGGTGAGTGCAAATAATTGTAATATAGAAATTTTATCAATGATTTTTCTTCCCCAATGCTTTTTCCCCTCTATTACTTGAATCTTTCCTTTGAGACCCTCCTGTTGCATGTGTTGTATATATCTCTCGTGGTAATAAGGATACTGTCCAAAAACATGACTCCACACTTTTTCAAATATCTGGTGAGGTGACATCAGAAGATGCTATACTTCATGAGATGCTTTCTGTGGAGACTGGGTCAGGTCCACAGGTCCACATTTTTTAGCTCTGTCTGTACAGAGGAGGAGAGAGTGTTTCAATCTGTTAAACACCAAGGCTTTGAGATGCTCAGAGATAGCTGGAGGAAGGTCAAAATATTCAGCCTCCATGAGCTGCCAAACACCCTGTGGGTGTGGGGTGACCCCACACAGCTCCCCTGGGCCATGAAGAGGGAAAAAAACCCCACTTTTGCAATGGCCCAGCTCCTGACCTGCAGACGGAGTTAGCGAACCTTCGCACCTCACTGTTCTTACCTCCCCATCTGGGGCTGCAGGTGAGGAAGAAAAGCCCTTCTCTCCTCTGATCTGGGCTAGCTGGAATCAGTCCCCACTGAATGTCTGCTCCCCAGCTGGTTAAAATACTGGCTAGTGATAACTCTCTTCTTTTGCAACCCTAATAGTTTCCATGCCTGCCTTAAAATATGTCTAAATGGAGCTCAAATAAATCTAATGTCCTAATGTCCCAGTGCCTCTGGACTCTGATAACATGAACCTCGAGCAATGACAAAACGATGAATAGCTGCATGTTGCAATTCAAACTTTTATTACAAATAAATTTTGAAACAATACCCTAGTACAGTCTATTTTTTTTATATTGCCTGTTTTAACTTGGCTTTTAAATGGTCCTCATAAATCTGCAAAAAAGCCAATTTTACAGTTATCTTAAAGGGGTCATATATACTTTGAGCAGAAGTTGGGAAAAGAATTGTAAGTACATGCATATATTTGGTTTCCTTACATTTAAAAACATACTTTTGTTGCAAACCTTTTAAAGTGTGTATTTGATTATTTTTCCCTAATAGAAGATATCCTTCCAAATTGGATTGTAGTCATCTGTGGCATATAAAGAGAAAATGAGCACATTTGCAAGGCAGTTTGGAAGAAGGCTAAGGGAGACAGAGAAGATTTCTGACGACTTGACAGAGCTTTAGTTTGGCAAGAGAACTGAGCTGATAGTTACTTAAGAGACATTTTAGTTATGACTAGAGAAGCATGTGGCACTTACAAATGCTGAAATTTTTTTATGGGCATTATGCAATTACTGTCCTAAAATACATCTTTCACTTTTACTGCATTATTTACTAGGCTGGTTGTAAACTTTGAAATCTCCTCTTGTGTGGATTATACTTAAAATACACAAACTTAATTTAGCTCTAACATCAGGGTCACTTTGCTAGTGACCCATCTAGGAAGTCTCTGAAATCCACGTGTACAGAAAACCCGCTGTCAGAACAGGGCAGGATGGCCTCAGCCTGCACTGAAGTGCCTTCAGCTGAGTACTGCAATGCCTGAAATCCATCTTTCTTGCCCCAATAACGTGACTGGTAGTGCAGGGTTTGGGATCCAGGCCACCCCTTGTCACGGTGAGTTGGGCACCTCCCAAAAGGCAGGCAGAGGGGAAAGCATGCACAGCCAGACAATGGCATTCAGGTTTATCTGCACTGGCGCTGCAGTCAGAGGGCATTTAATTGTATCATTAGGTATATAAAATAATGTAAATCATCTTACCAAGGAAACTGTTTAAGTAAGCAAAACACCCAGGGGTAGCACTGGTATAGCATCCTTGCCCAGGCCAAGTGCCCCAGGGAGGCACCCAAAGACTCCCCAGGACAAACAGGGGAGCTACTGGTAAGTTTATGGGCTTCCTGGGCCAGATGCTTGCTGAAGTGTCAGTGTTCTGGGCATCCTAGGCAGCAAACTTCCATTTTTGCCCCTAAAATAAGTGCTCTTGCTTTGCTGCATCAATCCCAAAGCAGAAATGATGAGCATTCCTATCTGCATGTGTGTTGGATAATAAAGACATAAATGTATTTCTATATTAAATATTTATGCATTTTAAATATATAAATATTTTAAAATTTATAATATGTGGATTTAGACATTAAATACATTTGTCTATATACTTACATTTTTATGGGTATAATTTTTTTTCATACTGCCTCCCTGTCAAGAGAAAAGGTATTGAATATTTTGCCAGGATCTCTAATAAAGTATGTATACCTGACAGGCTGCGTCTCTCACTGTATTACAACTTTTGAAGACTCTGAAGTGCTTTAGGCATCACCCAAATACAAGGATTGTGAGGCTGGGTAATAGCTGGCAACACACAAGCAATGATGCTATTTTTTTCTTAGTTGGGTTAAGATTTCTCCTCAGCAAGTATTTTTTTTTTTCCCCAAAGCTTCTAATTTACAATATTTTCAAGTCTAATTACTTCAGATTGCGACCTGTCATATCAAGAATTTATTTGCATATGAAGCAGACTATAATGCATCTGCTTAAGAGCAAAAACCCGTCACTGTTTAAGGCAACGTAAATTTCTTCCGAAAAATTTGCACATAGGTCAGAGCTCAAAGTCTGTCAGGCTTAGCACATTTTTTTTATTTTTGATGATAATATGAGACTTAAACAGATTAGAGTATTTTGAAACAGGGCAACCCCCCTTTTTGCAAACCACTGAGACAGCTGGGTACCCTATGATGAAACCAAAATGGAAATCCAACAGGCTTCACCCACAGAAACAAATCAAACTCCTTTGGAAATGTGATGTGCCTGGAAACCAGGGGCAGAGCAGGCAATTAACAGCCCAGGGAAAATACCTTTTCTCTTGACAGGGAGGCAATTTTTTTATGAAAAAAAATATACTTATAAAAATTCATGTATATAGACAAATGTATTTAATGTCTAAATCCATATATTATAAATTTTAAATATTATATATTTTAAACTGTAATACAGAAATACATTTATGTCTTTATTGAGGAAACAACACATTCAGCTCATCAGGCCTCATCACAGGAAATCTCCCTTTGTCCCAGAGGCAGCTGGGAAGCCCTGGAAAGCACTGAGAGCCCAACTGCTAACACTGGTAAGCATGTACTCATATAAATAGTGCAGTGACCAATAAAATCACTTGTGTGAGCAAGGGCTGGTGTTTGGGAACACCATCCGCCCCCGCATCAAACGTAATGACATCCTGCACCTTTCCAGCATCTTTTATCTCAGGTTCTCAAACTCAGGTACTTGCAATGCTCCTGTTATCATAAGCCACTTGGCACCCAGGAATAAAATCACAGCCGATACCTCTTCCCTTCATTTATTGTGAGCAGCCTGTTACCGAGTTGCAAGCCTGGAAGGAAATCGCAGACACCAAATGTCAGGGAGGAAAGTGAGCAATTTTACAGCAAATGCTTTCCAACAGGGAAACTGAGTCACAGGAGAGTGAACAATCTCCTATGGTGGAACAGTGAGTCAAAGAAAGGGTCATGAAAAGTGTGCAGAGTGGTGAATATGTATGCCTTGAAATAGCAATGGGTTATACTCTTTTGTGATACCAATGGCCAGTATTACAGAGGCTGAAGCCAGTATTTCAGTTTGCCCACTTGGATTTAAATGTGTGTCTTCTTTCATGGTTGTGACCAGAATCCCAAAGGTGTGACCTCACCACCTTCCACTAGTTTCACAGGCATCCAGACATGTATGTTGTTTAGCAAAGCCAGGCCTTAGCATCTTCTTGTTTCATTTTTTACAAAGCAGGGCTCTTTTCTGGGCTTGTTTTTGGGGCTCCTGTGCATTCACAACTGCTAGGTGGGCTGTTACTAGGTCGTAGGGTGGGAGTCATCCATCAGCTGGATTTGTTGACTCTCCATCACCACCAGCAGGATTTGAAATGTCTCACTCTGAAAGATATGACAGATTTAAATGAGAATACACTTTCACTTGGTGAGACAAGGGATAGGAAGGGAATGGGGAAATCCCATGGCAGGGGGATGTGCGTGCCCATCGCTCCTTCAGGGGGAAGTCACAGTCACCAGAAGTGATTTTAGGCTGTCAAGGCAGAGTGCCTAATGCACTGTGCCACAACTGGGTTGGCGTTGTCATTACTCTTTTATGTCGCACCCTCCTTCCTGGCCGTGTGCTGGCATCAGCTGCAGCAGCCGCTCGCAGGGGGTTGGAAAGCACCATGGAGCAGGGGTGGCCAGAGTGATGAGGCTGGACCCCCGACACGGGGCACAGCCTCTACCCAGGGGATGCCATGATGAGACATGATGCAGTGACTGCTCGCTGCAGCAGTCTGATTCTAAAGGCAAACTTGGGCCAGATGTGGGAAAGGCCTGAGGCAGCTCAGTGAACCAGGGGCTGCGTCTGAGACTGGGTCTTGGCACTGAGCAAATGAATAGCACATAGGATCAAATGAGGGCAACTGCATTTCAAAAAGGGCTTGGGATGGTATTTGAATCTCTAACCTACCTAATAAATACTAATATCTAATAACTAATCTAATAGTGTGCATTTATGAAGTCTTTTTCTGACTCTTTCTGACTCTGAAAGCTCTTTCTGAAGACAATTAAACATACTGGGAAATTCAAAGCACTCCCTTCCTTAGTGACAAATCAAGCTACAGTTGAGGAAGTTTCAACTTTGATGTCACCTAGATGTTTTCATGATTCCTTCAAACCTATATAATGTCAGAGGCCCAACACACTCACAGGGACCAGAACCACATGCAGATCTTAACACAGGTCCTTGTGAGGAGGTGCTTCAGGCTTCCTCACAGTGCTGCTGTTTCCAATTTTGAATACACTTCTCTCCCACATGCTCTTTTTAAGCAACTATTTCTCAAACTCCTCCTGGAGGTTAGATCTAAAATGCTGCAAACTGATTTAAAATATCATGTAGTTGTTTTAAAATTATATGATGTTGCCAGAGGACTGGCTGAATGATGAAACAGTAACTTTCTTCACATAAAAGTAATTATCAAGAAGTACTTGCGCTGAGTACAAGGTAGCCCTTGAAATTTCTGAGATTGTCTCCTGCATATAAAGATAATCAGCAAAGTCAGACTGTTCATGTACCTTCATGAGGCGGACAGATCACATATGGATCCTTCAGAGGACTCCTGTCACCCTCAAACAGCCAACCCAATCTTTCCCTGGCACCAGGGGAAAGTCTAGAAATCAGAAGACTGGATAACCTCTGACTGTATCTACTGATGTGACAGACATGCTGTAGAGAGAGGAGGAAAATAAATTATACAGAGACAGGGTACAAGATCTAAATGACAAAGTAATGGGAATAATAAATTCAGCTGAGCATAGGGTTGGAAGGAAAAACCAGAAGGGTATGGAAACTTTTAGAGAAAGAGAGAGAGAGGAGGACTCACAGTGCTGGAGGAAGGACTAGAAACTGGGCTGGTGGAGGACAACACAACATGAAGAAAGAGGTGGAAAAAATGAAGCATCAGTAGGATAAAGAGGAAAATAGGAAAAAAAACAAAAAAATAGGTAAAAAATCTAGTGACAAATCCCTGCTACTTGGAGTATGCCCCGTGACTCCTCAGTGAATGCAACTGCTCTCTGAGTGCATGCTAGACTTAATTTGCCATGAATGATAGATTTCAGAAGAACTTTAGATTTCAATATGTACTGTGAAATGTTCCCTGCTCAGCCGGAACTGTGAAATGTTCCTGGGGAGTGGGGAAAATGGCAGGAAATCATTGCGAACAACAGCGAGTGTTATTTTGAGGGAGACATAATGGCTTGTTTGGCTTGACATCCAAAACAGATATAACTGCGACAAAAGCATTTAAATGCTAATCTGTCATTTACAGCGGGTAAACAAAAACTAACGTGCATAAAATCTGTGCTGCTTGTGAGTGTGTGCTCCAGAAGCCTGAAATACTGCTCAATGTACAGAAGACAAGCGTCTCTTTGCAGGCAGAATTTATACCTGAAACATATGAATGTCGAGAGCAAAATTTAGGTACTCAAACCTCTGTTTCCTGGTGGTGGATCTGGATCATATAGGGTCACAGAAAGGAGTGATTTTTCATTTTCAGTGTGTTTCTGCAAATGGAAACATGCCGGCAAATATTTCCCTGTATCAGTTAACGTCTGTGCGGTCCTATCATAATGTACCTCATATGTGACCAAATTTGACAGATTGCATCGAGATCCTAAATTCATCACACTTTTCTGCCCTTTGTATAACCTTTTGCCCACAAAGCAACAGTAACTGATCAAGAGCCAAGGAAGTAAAAGAGAACTCTGGATGAGTCTGGAAGACATGTGTTTCCTTGACCACAGGCCAGTATGGTTCCTAAGACACTTCTCTGAGCAACAGAGCAAAGCTTGGAGAACATCTGTAAAACCCCAGTGCCTGCCTCCAGCCTCCAAAGTGTCATACACAACCAGAGGTCATCAAGAATGATGCTACTGTCAAACGGCTCACCCCTTGCAGTGATGGAAAGAAAGGGTAGCTTTCTTTCCAATCTGGGATGAGTCGGCAATTCTAGTGTCAACCTCCAGTCACACCACAGTGCAGCAAGTTGAGGTCCTCAGACATCATCTTTCTATAATGAAAAGGAATAGACCTGAGATTTATGTTTGGTCTCTGTTGCAAGGTGGCCTGTATGAACTTGTAGTTTCATTAAAGCTTGTAAAAAGAAAAGGAGAACACAGAGGCAGAGTAATTTATTGCAACGCATCAAAAAATACCTTGAAGTCCTTACTCAAGAGGAGATTTCCATTAACTTCTATCAAAGCTGTCAAGCTGTATGGATACACAAGCAAAGAGGGGAAAACCTCAGATTGTGTTGTGCACAAATGGAGCTTGAGAAGGAAACACACTATTTAAGATTCAACTAGTAGTTTAAAAATTACTTGAAAACAGTGGTAGTCTTGCTACCCTTCCTGCCTTCTTATAAATTATTCTGTTCTGCTTAAGTTTGTGATTAGCTTCACAGTACCTATCTTTTCTTCTCTTTTTATACACTTCTCTTTCTATTATGCCTGCTTGTATGTGGAAGTCTTCAATACACACACAGACAAATAATGAAAAAAGTCTCTACAATGGACAAACTGTAGTCATAAAACTAATTTCAAGCAAGCAGACAAAACAACAGGAACAGAAACTCAGTCACCTGCTCATTTTCCTTGTAACATGGTGTGGTTTATCTGCTTATTATCCACTCACATGGTTTCTTTCATGCAAGTCTCCGAGCTCCTGATAACTGCTGAGTAACTTGCACATAAAATGTTTTTATAGAAATAGAAAAATAGTTTAGTTTCCAGTTAATGAGTGGTTGCTAAAATACATAAAAATAAAATGTAGTGCAGTTAATAGGACATTATGTGAAGATCTTCTTGGATCTCCTCCTTGACATGGTCAGACTATCAGTGGCAGAGCTGGTTTTAGTCCTGGGCCTTCACTTCTTAACTTTCCTTTGTCTTTTCCCCATACAGACTCTTCTGTAATACAGGAAAAAGCTATGCATCCTCTTTGTATGAAGAACTGCACTTGTTATCTTAACATGTCCCGTTTTATAAATATAACATATATAGGCCTGCAGTATAAATGCAATGCTTCCATTGAGCTGGCAACTTTCCCAAGCCCTTTAAATGGATGGTTATTTGCTCTGTGCCAGAGGGAGGTGCTGATTCATGGGAGGTCTCCTAAACATCACTTGCCGTTTGTTCTGTCACCGAGAAGAGAGAAGAAGCAAAGGCTATGCCTTTTCTACACAGAGCTTGTGTCAAAATGCACATTAAAGACATCTTCCTAGAAATCTCAGCTTATAGTTGACAGGTTCAGAACCAAATCATCCTCCAGTTTTCTTGAGACACTTATCCACAACAGAAAATTTAATAATTTATTTGACAATAATCACCAAAATTTGATGGTCTTTGTGATATTCTATTTGTGTTCATGAAAGCATCAATAGGATAAAAATCTTCTTCTTCTCCAAGAAAGTTTCCAGCTCATTTCAAGTACAGAGTTTCAAGGAATTCTGGAACAGTTTAAAAACTATTATGTAGGATAAAGAAGCCAGTACAGTATTCAATATAACATTTTGAGGGTCTGTGAAATTACTATATTTCTTCAAGATGTTCACTTATGCCCGTGTGGGCTTTGACATTGCTCTTTCAACAACAAACATAATCTCATAGTGTGTCTAAGCCTCTCCACATAGATCTTACAAGCTTTACTCTGTTGTCAATATCCTGGCTTGGGTTTCATCACTTGGGTTCAGTGAATACTTCAGGACATCCAGCACATGGCATCAGCCATCTTGATAACACCAAACCTTGCACATTGCTGTTTAATGACCTCTTGTATTATTTTTGTCTGTTGACTTTCTAAACCCATCAAAGCAGATTACAGCCACTTATAGTGTTCATGTCTTCTCAGTCCTCTGCTCAGCTTAATTCAGCAAGGAAATCACCTTATCTGTCAGATATTCACTGTACCCCAAAATCTCTCTAAAATACATCATAATCTTTCAGTTTGACTAAGAAAGGATGCCTTTTCAACAATAATTACACAATCTGTTTTAAACATCTTTTTTGTTCTGATACACATAAAGAACCAGAGTTTATTTCTTTCTCATTTTATTCTCTGAGCAGTTCACTAATGTCAATGGTGTAAGGTCTGAATGCAGACAGCAGGCTATCACTTTTAGCTGTATAATTCTTGTTTAAAGTCTCACACTTGTCAAATTACTCCAAAGCAATACAACATCATAATGTACAGAAATGCCCAGCCAACACAGGCACACACATTTCTCAGGCATAATTCTCATTAGTTTGCCACTACTTTTTTAACTGAAAAGGTGATTACAGCAGGATTTGCTAAGAGCTGTTATTGCATCCCCATCCTCTGTTGTTGCCCCTTCCCAAGTGAAGAAAATGTAATAGGAATAAATATATATGTCAAGGCAATAGCAAAGTCAATGCTCTACCATTGCCAAGTATTATTTCAGAGAACGTGATTGGGATTGAATGGGATGGGGGGAAAGTAGAAGAAATAATTTTTTCAACCCTTTTGCTTGGAGATATATTTGCTCTGGATATACAATCTGTAACCACCAATTCCTGCTTGTGAAGAGAAACTGAAGCTAAAGAAAATGAAAACTTCTTTAAGGAGTAGTTGAAGTTCTGCATTAGCAAAGAGGTTAATGTGAGCAGTATATTTAGTTGTTTTGTTTGCTACTCAAAGAAAGATGACATGCTGCATTTATGCAGGAAAACTTACTGCCACCCAACTAAAATTAGACAGTCCACATTTATTCTTTGAGTTTATGTCATTATCCCAGGAACGGTGTGGGAGTTTAAACCTATAATCTCTGCGTACACAGGGGAAGGATGAGGACTTCTGAATAAATGCAACAGCCTTAGAAATTCAGGTCTCGGCATTTGACTCATATTTTAATGAACTTAAAGCATAGGTGCTGGAAAGCAAAAGTGGAAGGGAGAGGAAGGACGAGTAACCAAGCGTACCATATGGGTATTTAATGTATCTGACAGCTTGCTGTTTAACCACTCCGGAGTCTTGTAATAGTATTAGCTGACACAGACGTGTGACTGTGCTTATCAGACGTCACTGATGGGCTCAGAGGCATGCTGCGCTGGTAAGCCCCGGCACTCCAGTTTACACTGCACACTGCAGCTCTGAGTGGGAGCCAATTTAGCTCCTGCTACTCATACTTTCAGATGGCCAGCTACTTCATAGATAACAAAACACTGCCAGGTGTAATGAGTCTTGATAGATTTTCTGATTTTCCTGAACTTCTGTGGACAACTTCTGCTTCATTGTGTTGTCAATTTTTTTTAAAGCAAGCTCAGACCTCAGAGCCTTTGCAGTCTCCCATCAGCAAACTGAATGGGGTCAGGGGAAGGCAACAGCAGTTCTCAGTAAATGACACCAGTTTTCAGTAAATTAGTTGTGTGGATTTGTCAGAGAGTGACAAATTTCAGTTCTAGCCCTCAGACCTGTCTTTCCATGGCAGCTTTCCATATTGCAGCATATTGCATACTACCCCTGCTTCCTACAATAGGTTGTAAATTCAGATAGGCAGGAAGTAAATACCTATTCCAAACCCAGTGGCAGTGTTATTTTGTTTGGATCCTACCTCACTGCACTCAGCTGCACTGTGTCTTTCCAGAACTGAGCTCTTACAGTGAGCTCATGTTATAAAAATGGGTACAAGGCAACATGAAAATGTAATGGAAAATACCGCTATTTCCTTTAGATGTCTATTCCCATTAAAAAAAAAAACAAACAAAAAAACAAAACACAGTACTTTCTCACTTATCTGACATGTCTGTCTACCTGTAAACCTGATATCCTATGCTCCAAATCTATCAGAAGCATGCTGGTTTGGATCATGACACAAATCCATGATGATGAAGATGACACTTGAACAGCCTTAAGAGGAACTCATTAGCCTATTGAAAACTACCTGCTCTTTTTATTTGCTCAAACTTCTGTGCTAATCTCTTAAGAGAGTATTGAATGGATGTAAGTTTTCAGAAATTCCTGAGAGGCTGGATCACATGTTACAAAATGAAAAGCAACTATTATCCCAGAGAGCATATAAACAGAAACCACTCACCTAAAAGCCAGAATACAGCAAGACTCCATTATGAGGCCAATTTTGGATTAGTAAAGCCCTAGTTTCTCCATATTCTATGTTATCCCTCCATTATCTTCCAGTCAATATGAAGCTAGAGTAGACGAGATACAGTACTTCATTTGTTTTACCATGAAATTATTAACTAAGTAGGCAAGACAACAATTGTGCATCATTTCTGTACACATCTGCAGTCAGGGGTGTTCATGTTCGTGCACGGGTAAACATGTGTATATGTGCTTGTGACAACAACTCCCCAGTAAAATTAACAAGGCAAGCCCTGCAGGGTTAATTAGTTTTCATTGCATAAAACCTTGGCAAAAAGTTCTAATTTCCTCCCATTTAACAGTTTGGACTTGAATTGGCTCCATTTCTGTCCAAGGCAAAATTTAGCTTAACTGTTTTCAGCCACAATGGGAATGTTAATCCACAATGAAGAGTGTTTCTCTGATTCAGTGATTCAGTACCTTGGACTCATCTTTTACTGTGGAGCTGGTACAATGGCAGAACAACACACTCGAGTTCAGTGGCCAGTCCTTATCTAGTCAGAACAGCCATGAGTAAGACAACTTGCAAAACATAGTAATTTGTAAGTTTTGTCCAGAATTGGAAAAAGATACAATTTCTGGGATTCTTCTGCTGTCAAACCAGTTACCATTCTTTCCTTCTGTCAGATGTCCTTTGATCTTTGTCTGCTCTTCTGCTGTTTCCCTTAGTACAGTATTTTTTTCTCAGGTTAGAATTCAACATGAAAAGCAGACCAATGTTTTATAGTTGTAGTAGAACCATTTCTTCTGTGTGCCTTATACTGCCAGTTCAATATACAACATATCTTAAGTCCTGAGAATATATCTGATCTGAACTACCTCATGGCTAATAAAATAAAGTTATAGCAATGTGATTCACTTGAGAAAAATATAGAACACTGTCTGTCCCTATGTTGCTCAACAGAAACAGTAACAGGAAAGTTTATGCAGACTAGCAAATTATTCTCACAGCAGAAGACATATTTAGAGACTCTGAATTAAAAATGAGCACATATGCTTTTATTCCTGGAAGCGTGACATCCCAGTATTGGCAGTTTGGGACCCAGTGTAACAGATTCTTAAGCAGTTTCCACCCTTCTGGAGTACCAGATTAATTCTCCACAGATGAATATGATGTAAATATGAAACACTTGGCTCCAGCACAAAGCAGTCAAAAATGATTTGCTGACTATCCCACCAGCACTTCAGCATGCTCTGAGCTACCTTATTATTCCTGTCAGCAAACTCTCAGATGGCAAACGCCAAAAGCTTCTGCTCCCTTCCCCACAATGCAACAACTGCTAGTGACATACAAAACAAAACTGATGCACAAAAAATCAATTAAATATAGCAGTTCAATTTCAGATTCTGTGTCACTGAATCAAAGTTCAAGTGCTGCATCAACCATGACAAGGAGTTTTGAGAACAGCCGTAATCAGAAACAACACTGTGCAGGTGGGCTGCTTACGTGGTATATGTGCAATGTAACTTTTGATGAGAAGAAAATAGTATTTTTTAAATTTCCAATACCAATCCATGCTTTGATCTATAAAAACACCCTACTAGCTACTTCTGGGTAGAGCAGATTTGTTTCTTAAATTGATCACACAACATAATGCTTGGATTTCACACTCCTAATATAAATGAAGTACTTCCAAAAATGACCAGACTGTGATGTCATCAGTCTTACCAGAGATCATTTATATATATGAAGATGCATTGTGTCATTTTTTTTCCTTAGGCATAACATGTACATTATCACATTGTCACAATGTCTTTGAATCTGTTCTAATTTTCCCAATCGTGTGATAAAACTTTTAAACTTATTTTCTATTTCTGTTTTTGTGCCTATAAAGAAGACAGCACTATTATTCTGGTTAGAATAATTCATCTTGTTTTGACTTAGTTGTTTGAAATTTTAAACATTTTAAACTTAAAGGCAGATAAATTACAAAATTTATAACACCTATATGAAACTATCAACAGAACCATGTCTGACCTGAGTGAGATTTTGGGGATTTAGAAAAAAGGTGGTTCACTATTTTCTTATTTTACAGAAGGTGGATCATGAGACCAAAAAAATGCTATATCTCATCTCTGTTTCACCAAGCCAATCATTGTACTCAAATGCTGAATTTTAAGAGATGATTTGCAGTTAGGTACATGCTTAAGTTCAGACCAAATAATATGTGCAAAATATAATCCATAAGTAACATAATGTGATGAAAAGAACAAGGTATTCCCTATCTATTCTGTAGACAATGTGATCATTAATTTTAATATGTCATGGTTTTGAGGAGACAGCCTATGACAGTTTCTAAGAAGTGGTATGTTGTATGCACATCACCAAATTTATTGCTTTGTTGGTATAATACAATGGAGCAGCTCTCAGGAACAAGCACATCTTCGTGTGACCAGCTGCAAACTTTTTCTTCAGAAGCTAAGGACAGCTTAAAATTAAAATAAAAACAAGGCATAAATATTTCTTTTGTTGTGTTCCAATACGTGGCCAAGTTTCTGTGGAATACACTTTGTTTGTTGCTGTGCACTTAGGTAAGACATTGTAGCCCATCAGATGATGGATATCCACTGAGACAAATTTAACTCCCATTTATTTCAGCACAAAGTGAAGAAGCTGTTTGCACAGAATCCTCAAAGCTTTGTGCCAAATCCAGCTCTTTTCTACCAGTATTTTGAAAAAAACTGTAGCTTCCATCCAAACAGAAGAGGATGGGAGAAGCTATGCAGACAAGTGACCTGTCTGCCTCACAGCATGAGAAAATTGAGAGGTCTCGTGAATGAATATGGTGAATGTGGACCAGGACACCAAATCATGTTTTCCTACCTCCAGTGAAGTCAAATACGCTGCTGTTAAGCTTCTGAGAGCTGCATTTGGTGATGCAGGACTGGAAGACAACTTGTCAAGTCCTTACCCATGCTATGCAGGTGCTCTGCCCAAGGTCTATATTGCTGAACCAAGGTGCCCACCTGAGCCTTGAGCTCCTTCTGCGGTGAATGGGAAGGACATGTTACTTAAGGCTGCGCTCAGCCTCGCTGAGCTCCTGTTTTCCCTGGCTATGGGGTGGAGCCGGAGACAACCAGACTCCTGACGCAGGCACCTCGGTTTGGGTACTGGAGGCAGAAGGGAATCCTTACCTCTCCTGCAGCAGGACTGGGTCTGGAGAGCCAGTTCAGCTCCAAGTAACAGGACTCCTACTGACACAAAGGAGGGCTGAATTCAATCTTAGGCTGCTGCAGATTTTGTATTTAGCAATGTTGCAGAGTAATCCAACTGAGCCAACATTTTCTAACATGCATGGAACGCCTCAAAATGAAAGCTCAGTACCTAAAGGATTTAGACACCAAAGTAAAATTCAGTTACTGTAAAACAGTTCAAGGTGAGTTTAGATGGTCCACCTCTTCCTCTTCCATTCTGTACATGTTTTTACAAGTAAAAAACCAAACTCGGAAGAAACACATGCCTTCCACAGACTACTATTTCAGCAGCAACTGAGAAAGCTAGAGTAAGAGGAGTTCAGCTACCAAGCACTTAAGGAAAAATATTACAAAGTGGAGCACCTTGGGATTTATGTCAAAAACATTTCTGAAGGAACTGCTTATGTTTTCTCTTCCTCTCCAGAAGGTAAGTGCTGGAAACTGCTGACAAGTATTATATCTGAATATTACATATACGTACATACAAGCACAAATAAAGACAGAACTCATGGTTTGAAAGCTGGATCTGATGGGAACACATGGCTCGTGTCAGGGCAGGGCTCTGGCTTCTCTCCTGGGCTGGGGCTCTGGGGGCCACTGGTGAGATGGGGCTCAGGGTGTTGGTCAGGTCACCCTCCATGGCAGCGCTGCTGCAGAACTGAGACTATGTTACTGCTCTGCTGCTGGGCTCACTGCAGGAAACCTCTCATGTCTTCTGTAGCTCTTTTGTCTCCTGAAATTGTACATAAGATCTCATTGAGGGTTTTGCTGGCTTTATACAATGTCTCTAGGCATTGTGAGATTGTAAAATATTGGTGAATGGGATTACTCCCTGTCACATGACTTGCTGACACTTGAAATGTTCTTTTGATTCCCCTTTTATTTGCACAGATTGTTAGACTAAAGAGCCAGACACCATATGATTTCCCCTTATTTCCTATTGTTACAGAAACCAAACCATTGCATATTGTGTTACGTGACATTTCTTAAATGCTGTGAGATATTAAAAAAAACTGTTCTTTTATGTTTTAGATTGATACTTTGACTTCTGTTTCCTTTCATTGCACTAAAATAGATAAGTCTATTGGGGAATAAATATTCCCTTACTAACCTTTCTAAAAATCTCTGCACAGGGACAAATATTTGCTCCAAAGACATTTGATTCTAAAGGACAAATAGCTGAGATATTATTTTTCTTTAGCAGATTTCCTAATCACATACTGCCTTTGCTTCACTAACTGAGTATATAATGATGTCCTCTAACAACTGCCATATTTCAGTATCTCTAGAATCCTGGAATGGAATTTTTATGAAATCAGTGGCAAGAAAGAAAATTTGAAATGCAAGACTCCAGATACAAAAAATATGAGTTCCACTTACGGTATTTCAAACGTTGATGTATTTTTCCTTACTGGATTTATTCTACTCTAAATCCAGTAGGGAAAATAAAAATTTTATTGATGAAATGATTTTGAGAAACGTGGGGCGTACCTCCTAGTACAGAAAGGGAGAGGAGAAATTATTGGACTGTAATACTCTCTCTAGTCTTGAATTTCTTCTCTATTGTTGTCAACATTTATCCATCTGTCTAAGAAACTGCTAAGATGGAAGCAAAGGGGTAATTGCCTTCCAAATGAATCTTGTTTTTTAGCTAACCCCTAATGAAATCTGCATCCACAGGGCAGAGTGAACACTAGTGCACAGTATGACAAGGAAGGCTCCAACATCAGCCTCGCCTGAAAGCAGACCTGACATAAGACACTCCCTAACGTGCGCCTGCTTAATATTTGCTTTCCACAAGGACTGTTATGATTAATGAGGGCTCATTTCTTTGCTATTTGTCATTGATTCACACTAGCATTCAAAAGAGA
Source organism: Caprimulgus europaeus (assembly GCA_907165065.1). Next base: position 34,676,343 of record OU015525.1, read on the forward strand.
ATACATCCTCCTTTATTTCTCAATACAAACATTTTATGAACCTGAGAAAGCCTAGTAGCTAAACGCTTTCAAGTCACACACAAAAAAAACCCCAAAAAATCCTTGAAAACACAACAGACTAAAAAGATCAAAACCTGGCTTTACCAAAGAAAAATAACACTGTCTTGTGTAAATCCAACGATGCAGCAGAGATGCTAACCAGCTGTCGGGGAGCAGCACAGCATTGTCTTCCGCGTTGCTGGAAATCGGCCCCAGCTGTGCTTTGTCACTGGCCTTGTAACAAGGGGAGCTGCTGTGATTTGGCAGGGGAACAGTGCATTTTTCTTGACATTTCCCTTGAGTGTCTTTTTATAACTACATTTTTGCTAATTAACTTCACCTCTGAGCTGCGCTGGATAACTGCTTCCTCTTCAGGTGACAAAGAGCCCCTACGGTCGCATCTTGTTTGATCAAATGTTTGGGTATGAACAGCACAAGGACACAGATTGACTAAATAAACGCAAGCAACCAAAATAGCACTGTTAACCAGAAACAAGCAAACAAACACAAAACTCAGCTCAGGAGCGATTTGACCTTGAAAGGTCCAAAACGCGCTCAGCAATGCCTTCTTGCTCAGAAAACTCCTAGCACACTGTGGCAGCAGTATGGGAAAAGGAGGATGAGCATTCCCATAAGAACATACACAAAAATGTCCATGCTGGGCTAGAGCAACTGCTCACATAGCTCTTTATCACACACCTGAAAGCACCCAGTAACAGGGAAAGAGCATAAAAGGGAAGAGCTCCAGGGGAGATTTTCCTTGGTATGTCCTCCCAACCTCAGCAACCCATGGGTGGGGACTTCCAGAGCTGGAGGTTAAACCCATCTCACTGCCTATAGCAGCATTCAAGGGATCTTCCCTTGTGCTTTTGCTCTCTGTTGTCATTGTTTGGACATGAGTTCCACTTTCTGAAGACTTATTTATTTGCAATAAAACCCTTTGATTACCTGTTTTAACATGCTAGCTTGCAGGACTTTTTTTTTTTTTTAATAAGTGCGAATATAATTGCACCAATTTTGATTTTTTTTTTTCCCTACTACATTTGATCCTTTCAAGTTGATTCCAGCAAATTTCCTTAGCTTTGTGGAATCTTTTATTTTGAAAGTAAGTATTTCCATAGTGAGTCCTTTTTATTTTTGATTTTTAAATGATGACAAATTTCCAAACAATATGATCATTTTTAATAGCTTTTCTATGGTTGTATTTTTGAAAGAGACATTCATGGTATTTAAACATTTGGTCCTCATATCACACCTTATCATATGTTTTTTGCCTTTGCAGTCTCTTTGGTTTCCTTCAGCTTTTCACAATCCCTGTCCTCACCCAGACAAAGCAGGGGGTAGTACAGCTGTAGGATTTCATTCTTTCTGTTTATATGTGGGATTCTAGGCTCCTCCTGATAGTGTGAACTCTTCACTCCTATTGTATAGGAGCTTACTCTGTCACTCATATATACTTTGTAGCTTGGTATTACAGGTTGATGGGTTTCCTTCCATCAAGGCTCTGAAACACTTACTGGTTAATATCCTCAGATCAAACTAGTCATTCCACTTCATTTGCCTTATATTTTTAGAGTTATAAGATATACATAGCACCTTAATATATATTGATCTGTATGCTTTTACATAGTGGCTTAATTAGGACTTTGCTAGCACTGTTTTTTTATTGATCTTTGTCCTAGTTTTAATTAAGGAGAGAGTAAAAATTAAGAAGAAAGTAAAAAAACAGTTTTAAACTTCCTCTCTAGTGGATGATCACTTTGCTTTTGTGTGCTTCTTCACCTGCCATATTTTCTCTACTTTTTGTTTGAAAATAATGTCTATAATGTCTTCAGTTCATATGCAATGTTAGGTGAAGACTTTATCTAAGCTTCCTTAGTGCATCAATTCTGCTTTTCAGAAAGCCCAGCTCAGCCTTTTCCTGAGCCATGCAAGCGTAAGAAATTGGAACAAGGTGAAGAGACTAAGGAAAGTCAACTCCATTCACAGAAGATTTACACATATCATCTAAGAAAATGTCAGGCACTACTGAACCTCCAGAAGCCCAGCTGGCATGATCTAACAGCACCGATTATTGTAACCATGTCCCCGCTCAACTCCATATGCTGCACCCACGTGTTTTTTCTCCCTCCTGCCCATCACCTACTCAACCTATCAGCTCTCTGAGACCAGTGTGATGTACATGGTGATCCTCTACTGGCTGCTGCAGCACTACTGTAATGAAGATTAATCGGGGCCACAAGTCACAGTAGAAAGGAAACAAATGTCCAGATAACAGTTGCAGGATAGATCTCACAAATTATTTACTATTCTAAATGTCAAAAATGTCAATATGCAATAGCCTTAGTCCTTCCCTTGTCCAACGGTAGTAAACTTTGCTTCTTCTCTTTTACAACCAAAAATTTGGAAGACACAAATCTCATACAATGGCATTTTGTGCTGAAATCAAGTATCACAGCACAAGAAAGACTGGGTCCAGGGGAGGGCCATAAAAATGATCAGAGGGATAGAACATCTCTCCTATGAAGAAAGGCTGAGAGAGGTGAGGTTGTTCAGCCTGGAGAAGAGAAGGCTCCAAGGAGTCTTTATTGTGGCTTTTCAGTACTTAGAGGGGGCCTATAAGAAAGATGGGGACAAACTTTTTAGCAGGGCCTGTTGCAATAGGACAAGGGGTAATGGCTTTAAACTAAATGAAGGGAGATTGAGACTGGATATAAAGAAGAATTTTTTTTATAATGCAAGTGGTGAAACACTGGCACAGGTTGCCCAAAGAGGTGGTAGAAGCTCCATCCCTGGAAATATTCAAGGTCAGGCTGGATGGGACTCTGAGCAACCTGATCTAGTTGAGGACGTCCCTGCTTATTGCAGAGGGGTTGGACTAGATGACCTTCAGAGGTCCCTACCAACCTAAACCATTCTATGGTTCTGTGATCACTGAGCATGCTGGTCCATCCACAGTGCACAGCAACACTGAGGCTGTCAGCATGGCCCTACATCCTTGCCTCTTGCCAAAGTGAATTAGTGTGAAGGTAGCACCAAATGCAGCTGCCAGTTCCGGGGCAGACCAGCTGGAATAAGCCCTGCAACCCATTTTAAAACCCAGAGAAAGCTGACTGCACGAATTATAAATTCAGCTTGTCCAAAGTATACTGGAAGAGTAGGCAGGTTGCAGCATCTCAGAGGAGATGCTTCACATCTGCTTACTGAACAAAAGAAATTTTCAATCCAAAAGACCAGGATGGAATTAAGAATCAATGACTATGGATAAATATCTAAAGCAAAATCTGGATGCATCTGAAGACTTTCTTACTCTTTTATATATGCTCTTAGCAGTTCTTTTTGTTTTCCCACCCACAAAGTCTTTTTCTATTGACTTTAAATTAAATATTAATTCACTTTTCAAGCTACACTGAAGAAATCTGATCAAAGGCAAATGGTTACTATGATAAGTAGCAGTTAAATTCCAGGAGTGTAGCATAATCTATAAATTTTCTTTTCAACAATAGCACTGAACTAAACATGTCAAAAGACTCTGGGATCAACCGACATGTACACCATTACACAGAAACACAATACATTGGCTAAAATAGCTTATTTCCCATTAAAAGGAATAGAAACAAGACATCTGAGTTCCTTAGGCCTGTAAGCTTAAAAATCTCTGCCAGCATTATGAAATGGGAACATTATTTCATTAGTAATGGTAAGGGAGGGTAAACTCTGCCTGTCTTAAGTCTAAAATATTTAAGACCAGATTTTCACAGAAAGAAAGGTGGTCCAGATATAGGGGGCTGTGTAGGACAGGAAAGATTCCAGCTTCCTGCTTTGTCATGGACTTTCTGTGTGACCCTAAATTAGCTGCAGTGTACCTCAGGTCTACATTTGTACAAAAGGGCTTTTCTGCTCTGTCAAACAACTGTAAATCTCAAATCGCTCAATATTACACGGCATTGAGTACTAAAATAATGACATTAGGGACAGAGGAGAACATACGTCTACTTGCCTGCATTAATTTGTAAGCAAGGATCATTAACTTTACTCCTCAAATACTACAACATGTTCATGCTTTCTTTAATAGATATGTTTTCACCCCAGATGTGAGCTTGTGACACTGAATCTTTACTAGGAGCGATTTACACAATGGAAGAGTTTATAGTATCATATTAAATGTTTCTCAACCACACCCCTCTCTGGGGTGCCTTGATTTTGGGCTGGTGTGGTGATATGCTTGTGTAACCCAGCAGAGCTGCAAAGCACCTCACTTTGCACATTAACTTTTATATGCACATGCCTAACACATATGCACGAGCTGTCAGTAAACATGAGGGAGCAGCTGTCCCCTGCTTAGTTTAAAATTCTGTCCTACACAGTTGGAGAAAACACTGCTTTGCTTTCACAGAAGGAATATTCTCACTCACAAGTAGGTTAGTCATCAGATCTCCTCTTTCAGTAGATGGCTGTCACTATGCTGAAGTTCTGTGCTATCAATTCATGACAAATTAGAGAACCTTCATATGAAATTGTACATCCACTACCTTTTCTCTTTGACCAAAAAGTCTGGCAATAGAAACAAAAAGTTACGTCACTGTGGTGGGTTGACCCTGGCTAGAGACCGGATGCCCACCAAAGCCCACTCTATCACTCCCCCTCCTCAAATGGGCAGGGGGAGAAAATTATAACGAAAAGCTCGTGGGTGGAGATAAGGACGGAGAGAGATCACTCACCAATTACTGGCACGGGCAAAACAGACTCGACTTGGGGGAAAAAAACAAATTTACTTTATTACAAATCAAAATCAGAGGAGAATGAGAAGTAAAACCAAATCTTAAAACACCTCCCCCATCCCTCCCTTCTTCCCGGGCTTAATCTCTTTCCCGATTTTCCACCTCCTCCCCCCAGCAGCACAGGGGGACAGGGAATGGGGTTAGGGTCAGTTCATCACACGGTGTTTCTGCTGCTGCTTCCTCCTCAGGGGGAGGTCTCCTTCCCCCGCACCAGCGTGGGGTCCCTCTCACGGGAGACAGTCCTCCACCAACTGCTCCAACGTGAGTCCTTCCCATGACTGACAGTTCTCCAGGAACTGCTCCAGCCTGGGTCCATTCCATGGGGTGCAGTCCTTCAGGAAGGGACTGCTCCAGCGCGGGTACCCCACGGGGTCACAAGTCCTGCCAGCAAACCTGCTCCGGCGTGGGCTCCTCTCTCCACGGGCTACAGGTCCTGACAGGAACCTGCTCCAGCGTGGGCTTCCTGCGGGGTCACAGCCTCCTTCGGCATCCACCTGCTCCGGCGTGGGGTCCTCCACGGGCTACAGGTGGTCATCTGCACCACCATGGACCTCCAGGGGCTGCAGGGGGACAGCCCGCTTCACCCTGGTCTTTCACCACAGGTTGCGGGGAATCGCTGCTCCGGCGCCTGGAGCCCATTCCCTCCCCCTCCTTCTTCACTGACCTTGGTGTCTGCGGAGTTGTTTCTCTTACATCTTCTCACTCCTCTCTCCAGCTGCAAAGTGTGCAGCTTTTTTTTCTCCCTTCCTTTTTTTTTTCTTAATTATGTTATCACAGAGGCGTTACTGATTGGCTCGGCCTTGGCCAGCGGCGGGTCCGTTCCTGTAGCCGCTGGCATTGGCTGTGTCGGGTCGGACATGGGGGAAGCTTCTGGCAGCTTCTCTCACAGAAGCCACCCCATGTCCCCTCCCCCACTGCTACCAAAAACCTTGCCATGCAAACCCAATACAGTCACATATTGAGCTAAGTGTTTTTAAGAGGAACTGAGTAATATTGCCATGGCTTTTAGGTGCCATAACCCTAATATGTACTAGGACTTTAGCACATTTAGATACTTGGTGACTACTTTTCTCTTACTCCCTACCTTGTCCTTAATCTTCTTTTCTGCCAATCTCTTCTAGCCTTAGGGAAATTATCTGGTGACTTAAGAATGCCTATTCCATTTTTCTTGAACCTTTACCACATGAATTGCTCTCTACAACTCCCTAAAAGGAGGGTGTAGAGAGGTGGTGGTTGGTCTGTTAAACCAAGTAACAAGCGATAAGAGAGAAAACAGACTCAAGTTGCACCAAGGGAAGTTTAGATTGGATATTAGGTAGAATTTATTCACTGAAAGGGTTATCGGGCATCGGAACGGGTTTCCCAGGGCAGTGGTGGAGTCCCCATCCCTGGAGGTATTTAAGAGTAGTGTAGACATAGGGACATGGTTTAGTCAGGGACTCGTCAGTATTACATTAATAATTGGACTCAATGATCTTAAAGGTCTTTTCCAACCTAGGCAATTCTGTGATTCTACGATTCCATGAAATAATGTCAGCTCTATAGCTCAAATACTAGGTTACTGACACAGGATGCAAGCATAGTTCTCTAAATTGCATATGTTATTCCAACCAACACTGGTATGAGTTTCCTTCCTGTGACACATGGCACTGACACCCTGCTCTGTTCCCAGGGCAGCTTGCCTCCAAAAGGGGCTGCAGTTCAGCTGCCCCAGAAGCAAGCCCTTGTGCAGAGCCCTCAGCTTGCCTGGTGCCCTTCTGTGGCAAGGCCCTATGCAACACCAGCCACTGTGCAGAGGCTAAGCTCTCAACATCACCGAGCCTCTTGGCCTGGAGGGTTTCCAATGGTCAAAGGACGACACTGGAGATATATACTATTGTGCAAAAGAAACAGCATTCACTGGCACAACTGCAACTACAGATTTTGTGTGGAAGGGAAAGAAAAGACTACTTTTGCTGTTCACGCACAACCTGGCTCTGTGTCTTATGTCTCATTTTGATCTATTGTCTCACTCCCATTTTTTTAGAGTACAGTAAATCTCCTTTAACAGCAACTGTGTTTCAAAATAGCACCCTTAAGCCTAGGAAATCTACCTTATCTGTGACAACTCACCAAACAATGAATGCCAAAGTATTTGACATCATTTTATATAAATTTATCAGGTCCACTGAAAAACATATCTTCTTTTTTCCTTACAATCAACACAATGTTATGGCAGCACACACCAGAGTCAATGGGTGTTCGCCTTTCTGCTGTAATCACCTCAAGAGACTTAGGTGAACATCACTCTGGAGGATAGGTTTCACTTTAGAGAAGTTTTAAATAATAGTTATGGCAATATTTAAAAATAAACATTTTAGAAAAAATATTTAAAATATTGTAAGATTCTTCTACATAGACCTTAGGAAAACAGAAAGACAGCATTGTGGGTTTTTGCTTTAATCATTTCTAATTGATTCCTTCATGCATGTATAATAGGGAAAAGAAAACTGTATTTATACAGGAATGGGAAATGAAAAGGGGAAATCTAGTTAAAAAGATCCATTCTTCTTCTGAGTTTTACATGTGCATATGTGTGCAGGTGCATTTTTGTGCCCGTGAGTGCTATTTGCCTATTACACAGCAGTGGAGGAAGTGCAGGAGAGAACTGCTTCTTCCACCCATCATCCCCCAGTTAGAACAGGGAACAATGACCATATGTACTGCAGTGGGCAAACTGATCATCTGCCTTGGGGATCCCCTGGTTAGCGTGTGCCTTTGAAGCACTGCTCCTCCTGACAGGACCACTCTTCAGTTCAGCTTAGTTCCCAACACTCTATTCCACATAACTGGAATATGGAGAAAGGTTCAGAGCTTTTGAAGGTTTTTTCTTCCCATCTTGCCTTTTAAAGAAGGGGCAAAGGCATCAAACAGATTTGCAGTTGTACCTCCTGCTCGCAGTGACTGACACAGGCTCTCCAGCAGCTTGCACACTGACTTTCAGCTTGACTTCACAAGCAGAAGACATCTGTGCCTGCACAGTGCCCTTTGCAGCTGCACCGTGCCTTTCCAGAGCAGCCCTGGGGGAGGATGCCTCAACAGAGAGATTGGCAGCAATAAAACCCTGCTAGCAACTGTGCTCTGTTAACCATTTCTCTGTCACACACAACCTCCTTCTCAGCAACACTGCCTTAGGTAAGGGTTGTTTTTTGTTTTTAACTCGAATTAGGGAGGAAACAGATGATGCTGGAGTTGTAAATGTTGCAGTTAGATTAATGTGAATGCAGTATTTCTGAAAAGTATCAGACACATCATCAGGGATTCAGTGCAATAATGGGTGTTTCCAAGATTAGGCTTATACTTTCAATTTCATACCCCTTAAACCAAAAAAAGAAAGAAAAAAAAATCAAATAATGACAGAAATGAGCCTGAGAGGGAAGGGCACCTGTATGTCAAACATACCAGCTCTCTTCAAAGAAAATTAATTTGCTTTCAGAAAAGAGAAGTATTTCAGGGGAGCTTACTCTCCACATAGGCATTAGTAACATCAGGGACACAATACTGTAATAAGACTTGTCCTGCCATTCCATCACTGCTGGTGTTAACAAACACTAAGAATCTTCCTAAAGAGCATGTCTAACCTTCATCTATTCTCTCTATAACACACTCATCAAGCAGATTGTCCTTCAGTCCAAGATCTCTCATCTCCATTAGCTATTCTATTTAAAAAACTCTCTCTCTTCGACATGCTTATTTAATCCAAACCTACACATACAAGAATGTAACAAACTGCATTGATTCTTCCTGAATTCATCAGACTGAAGAAGCTACTGAAAAGCTAAGAGGAATTATTCACCATTTCTCTGTTATTGCAGCAGCTACAACATTTTGAGTTAATTTTCCAATATGTTGTTTAAAATGAAATCCATGCACACCAACCTCACCATCAGGCAGCAGAATAATCACCTAAAACTCAGATTACAATAAACTAGTGACAAGTTCACTGAAGCATGTATGAGGATTGACCTGAGGGTCAAATGATGGCTAGCAAAAGTATTTACAAAACACAATATTCACCATAAGAAACTAAATACAACTAGCAATTAAGAAACTGCTCGTATCTCAATGTCTGCAATACTGTGCTGAATTTTCCCACTTAAAAATGGCCAAACATAACTGTTACAAATGTGAATGATTTGACCATTGGAGCAGACTTCGGACTGGCTGAAATTTGCTATGGATATCTTTTTAGCTAAACAAGTTGTTTTCTATTAAAAGTAACTCTTTTTGTTTCTGTCTCTCTCTCTTTCTTTCTCTTTCTTTCTTTCTTTCTTTCTTTCTTTCTTTCTTTCTTTCTTTCTTTCTTTCTCTTTTTCTCTTTTTCTCTTTTTCTTTCTTTCTCATTTACTGTTTTTTTTTCAGAACTTCACATCTTCATTTTCCTCTCTGGGTGAGAATACTCAGTCCATTTTTCATGGTGCCCCCACCTCCTCTTATGAAAATATAGTCATGAGGGGAAGCAGGAAACTCAATGCATAAGGCTAAAATGGGACCAGGACACAAATTCACTACCACAGTTAGTGGAGTGAAAATATTTCTGATGAATATATTTCTTTTCTGAGCACTCACTAGGATGTCCTGATATTCAGCTAAGGGGACAGGGGCTTTTTCATCAATCTAATCCGTCCCCTAACCACTATACCTGATAAATGACAAAAAAGACAAGCATTTACACCACTCTCTGCAGTTTCTTAACAGGCCACTCCAGTGGGTGGCCTTAAATCAACTTTAAAAGTTATTTTTCCCTTTGTGTTACTATTTTGAAAAATTTGCTTTTAAGTCAACTTAAAAAAAAATTTTAAAGACCCAGAGCAAATACTTAGCATTCAGTTCACAGGTTTTAGTTTGTATACCTTATAAAAAAATTGGTCAGCTCTGTTCAGCTTTGTTTCCCATATAATTTATTGACCTTTGATAGAATAAACAGCAGAAGTGTAGGAATTTCTTATTCTATTTCTTGTCAAAAATAACTGAGACTTTTCTCAGATTATAACGTCTTTTATAATTAACTTCACTCTAGCACAAAACCACATCATACTTCTCTCTCCCACTTCATTTATTAAAGTAACAGAACACCAATCTAGATTTCTAATCCTCTCCGGAGAAGCATTCTCCTTCTTCCCAACACATAAGTTGCTCATCAAGGTCATCCACAGGACCTTCAACCTTATGGCTCACCTTTTGAGGAAGCAGGTCTCTCATGGACCTGGTGCCACTCTCCTGACCTTAGCTAAACACCATCAAACACAGCAATTTGTACTGCACAGACATGCAGTGAGGTAACAGACTGTAAAATGACAGAAAATCTTGACTCATAATCTGAAAAAAAACAGTTCTGACCATATGCAGGTCATGGGCCAAAGGAAATGCATGAGAAGCCACCCGTGCTCAGTGTGAAGGGTTATTAAGTGTCTTGCCAGGACACATGGGAAAACAGAAGCATCTCAAAATTACTCCAGGCTTTTGGTCCTCATTTTGGATTCATGAGCGTGGCCTACCTATCCCCAGAGCTTTAAGTGGGTTTCCAGCCATCTGAGTTGGAGATGCAGAAGTGGCTAGTTGTAATTCCTGCCACAGTACTGCAAGTGCTTGCCATTCCTGCAATTACTTTATGTATTGCCAGTAAAGACACTAAACTGTACCATGGCTGGCCTGAAGGGCTGCTAAGTACAGAACAGACTTGTGATAAGATACAGCTTGAACTTAAAGCCTCAGCTCTAAATAATGTTTAAGTCATTGGTCCCTCCTGTTGAATTCTAAAAAAGGCTGTAGAGTTCAGTCAAACAGGACTGGCCACATACCTATGTACTCTTTTCATATTAGATATTTTGCCTTTTCATGCTAATGAATGGAATGGTTTAAAGCACTTTGAAGACGATGTCAGTGTTTCAAGAGCATTCAGGGGTATTAGCCAAGTTTTCCTGTGCTATCATTACCATTCTACGATTCTATGATTCCATCCCAATCTCACAGAATGTATGTGCATACATACATAGACCACAGACCAAGATATTTTTGGCATACTTTTTTTAAATGGCATTTAACTTCACAGAAGAATTTATATCAAAATTTTTAAAAGATAATATAGAGTAATATAAAGGCTTTGTGAAAATAATAGAAATGGAAATTAGTTCATAGATCTTCTTAGAACAAGTGTGTAACACTTTTAGACGATGTCTTGCAGTCTGCCAGAGAACTGCCTTAAGTACTTTCATTTAACAATATCCACTGTTTTCCAGAAAAACTTCCTCCAAATCCAAACACAATGGCAGATGTTTCAGTAAAGCAGAACAGACAAGTCACTCAAGGAGCCTTCAGTAAGCAATTCAAAAGATTACAAAACTTGGGAAAAAAACCCAATGAGTTTGTAAACTAAACTTGATGACATTTTCGTTTGTCATGGAAACTTGACTGACTGAAGAAGTACAAAAAATGGGACCATCTCAGGAGTTAATAAAAAATACCATCTCTAACTAAATACATCAACGGAAGCTGGACTGTCCCAAAGCATGGCAGCAGTCACCCGTTCCAATAGGGCATTCTGCAAGTGGCCAGTGACACTCGAAACTGTCACTACAACTTAGCTATCCTTTGGATAGCTCTGGCATGTGCCATACCTGAGCTATTTAAAGCAATGTCTAACCCTTGGGGAGGCAACAAGAGGGACCCAATGAAAGACAAGTGAAAACACCAAACTCAGGACAACAAGGGGGTTGGAACTAGATGATCTTTAAGGTCCCTTCCAGCCCAAACCATTCTATGATTCTATGAAACTCATTATGCCCTTGGTGAAAAAACTGTCTCCCTTTAGGAGCTACTCTGTGAAGAACTTGGCTCCTGCTGGACTTTTTAACTTGCCTTTTAGAGGCTAGAACAGAAAAGCTTAGATAATCCTAGAAGGGTTTGAGTTTTTATTAGTTCAGTGAACTTCCAGCTTTTAGGCAGGAGCTGAGGGGATGGCAATACCATTTCCCACAAGCAGCAGGCATAAAAGATTCTCAGCAAGAAATCAGGCAAGATTCGCCCAACCTCAGGAATTAACCTTGTCATTCAGATAAAAATTTCCTCAGACTTCAGGCTGGCAACCCATGTTCTGGCTCCTGCCTTCCCCTACATTTTAGAAGAAATCTTCTATGAATATTCATATTAAGTAGCAACAAGACGACTGGAAATTCAGCAAATATAATTTAGGCAGTTTGTAGGTGCTTAAGTACCAAGACAAAATCACTGCTTTGATTGCCTCCACCATCTCACACATTTTCTTGTTGTGCAACATTATGAGTTTAAAAAAAAGGTTCATATGTCACTATTATACATACTTACACACAGAATATGCATGTCTCTGCTGGTTTCAGCTGGGCCTAGAGCTAATTTTCTTCTTGGCAGCTGGAATAGTGTTGTGTTTTGGTTTTAGTATGGGTTTTGTTATGAGAAGAATGTTGATAATATACTGATGGTTTTAGTTGTTGTCCAGAAATGAAGAACTTTCCAACTTTCCATGTTTTGCTAGTCTACAGGTGCAGAAGAAAGTCAAGGGGAGCATAATAAAATTAACAGACTCAGACTGGCACTTGATATTAAAATGGGATATTCCATGTCATATAATGTCATGTTCAGTACCTAAATGAGAATGAGGGTTGGTTGGAAAGTTGGGGGATCAGGCTCTCTCTCTTCCAGAATCACGGTTTCAGTTTCGGGACTGTCTCTGCTCTGGGATCGCTAGCCAGGGAACAGGCTGGGCATCGGTCGGCAGGTGGTGAACAACTGCACTGTGCATCACTCATTTGTATATTCCAATACAGTTATTATCACTATTATTGTAATTATTACTTTATTTCCACTATTAAGTTGCTTTTATCTCAACCCATGAGTTTTCTCACTTTTACCCTTCTGATTGTCTCCCTCATACCAACCAGGAAGATGAGTGGGTAGCTGTGTGGTGTTTGGCTGCTGGCCAGGTTAAAACCACCACAATGTCCAAAAGCTTCAACATCACCAAACACACTTTTTGGAAGCAAGGCCTAGTTGGTTAATATGTAGACTTAATGGCTCCAGTGTCTAAGTGTGCTTTCCAAAGACAACTTGCCTCTTTCCACTGTTGTTCAAAAACACTAGAAGACCTGTCTCACGTATGGTATGTGGAGTACAGGTATTCATTCACTCATGATGTTGTGACATTCACATGGAAAGGACACTGTACACTTAATCAAACAACTTCAAAGGCAGAGCTGTTGTCTGGGTCCCAACCGGTGCAAATCAAATACACTTAAATGGAAACACACTTATCCCATATGAAATCCTGGCCTTATTGTATGCCTCCCCAAAGAGAAAGTTATCACGGCATATAAAGAGCAGACTGTGGTAGCTTCATAAAAAGACTCTACTGGGATACTTTTTCGATCTCAAAGTCACTTTGAAGCAGCTGTGCCAGTACCACATGCTTGTTTTCAATATTCCCTCAAAGGACATGGGGCTCAGTGCGTCAAATATTCACATATCTTCATCAAATAAAAAACTCATGAGTCTGCCATATGTCATGATAAATATCATGGGTTTTTTCTGAAATGTTGCATGAGGAAATCTCTTTGGCTTCCTGGTCACTTGGGAGCAGTTTTTTGCTCTTCTACATCTTGCAACAAAATCAGATACTCAAACAGAAAGGCCAATTTGCAGGTTATCACATAGATTTCTCATGTTCTCAACTTTACAGAAGCAAGATGAAGCCTGTTCATCCAGGCAGTAGGTGCAGCCCTTTGCTTCCAACAGATTTGGTCTGGATAATCTTTCAAGTAACATCACCTTCACATAATTTAATTTATTCGTGTAGCTTCCTGACATCTGATTGTTCCCAAATATCTTACGTGAGAGAAGACAACACACTGGCAGCTGCTTATGAAAACACAGAACGGAAATGCAACTTTTTTAGAACATATGATCTGCCTCTGGGCGAAGGGAAAGGCACAACACCCTGGTTTGTCCACTCGGGCATGACACAGCTTAAGTGACATGTCACAGCTGAAAATCCAGCTCACGAGATGCCTCTGCTGTTACTGAGGGGCATGCCGTAATGCACAAAACATTACCATCCTAACCAGAAATACTGCAGTACATACTTTAAAAGGTACATGGAAATGATGCTGGTCTAAAGTCAATTTATGGTAACAGCTACTAAAAAAAAAAGATATGAGCAGTGGTAAAAAAGCAGTCATTGTAGAGTTAAATTGCTTTCCTAACTTAAAAAAGATACATGGGGCTGGGATAAATTGAAATAATGCTCTCTGTCCATTACAGCAAAGGATAGCTGTTCTCATGCAGATTGTATCTGCTGGTAATTTACTGTAATCTCATACATTCTAAATCCTAGCATGCTTCTCTGTGCAAGAGCTACTGTGTGATACTGTGAATGGTGTCACAAATACAGGCACACTCTAGTCATTACTTTAAAACTTTGTTTTGCAGAACATTGCCAATTACTTCTTATTTCCAAATACAGAGAATGGACTTCCCCAATTTTAAAAATACTTATTCTTCCTTTTTTTCCCCCTTTAACAAGACTCACAGAATCATAAAATCATGGAATGGTTTGGGTTGGAAGGGACCTTAAAGATCATTTAGTTCCAACCCCTCTGCAATAAGCAGAGACACTTTCCACTAGACCAGGTTGCTCAAAGCCTCATCCAACATGGCCTTGAACACTTCCAGGGAGGGGGCATCCACAACTTATTTGGGCAACCTGTTCCAATGTCTGACCACCCTCACTGTAAAGAATTTCTTCCTAATATCTAATCTAAATCTACCTTCTTCCAGTTTAATGCCATTACCCCTCATCCTATCACTACTTCATTGTTAATCCTCTTTAATTTTCCTTAATGTGTCCACAAAACCAGAGTTAGTGAAGCCCCTTCCCACAGCTCCAAGAAGGAAAGATCCCTTCCCTCTGTTCATACAATGAATGGGGATATTGGTGCCAGTCTGAATATGACTCATTGCACCCTTGCCCCTGGCACTGCTTCCCAAATTTAAGCATCTGATTTATTGAGAATTAAGTGTCAATAATAAACAGGTCAGTTCAAAGGACATTTTACTCATTTTATTCCAAGAGTAGTTTTTACCAAGTTCTTTTAGTAAGTTTACAGCAAGACCTTGCAGCACACCATAGATAAAATCTCAGGGCTGGAGGGAACCCATATGTAATCGAGGTACTAAACACCTCTGGAATAAGACAGATCAGATGGGAGCTCTATTCCCATGATACTTAGGCTGACCAAAAATGCTGAATCATGGGTTACATGATACTTCATATAAGAAGTATAAAGAAGGTAAATAATCTTTTAATGACCAACTGCAGTGAGCATACACAAGCTCTTAAAACAAAATCAATTAACTACTGCCACTCTACTGTGTTCCTTGATATAATATCTATTGGGGAAGCAACATATTCACTTATCTTTCAAGACATTAAAACACTTTAGTTATTAAATATGAATGACTAGGATCAAATATAATCTCTTTGTCTCCCAGTCACATTGACTGACTTTATCGTTTGGCACAAAAAACAACTTCACCTTAAAAGCAAAGAATGCTAAAAAGTGTCCTGGCCAGAAATGACAGTAAGATGAAGATATATATTTATTACCAGTGACCCTCCTCTGTGCTTCACCATAACTTAGTTTCAGCAGCCATTTGTCTTTAAATTATCGGGAGTGGTGCAACGTGCTAACTATAACATTCCTGGTAGTACACTCGGATAAAGGCTCATAACAGGAATCTCCTCAAAAATAAGATGAAACAGAGGTCAAACAGAAGTTCAACCCACACATCAGCTAGAAAACATAACTTCAATGAATGCTATCATACTCAGAGTAGAGGTATACTATAGACAATAAAAAAACTTGTGGGAATTAAAATAGTTCAAAAGCCATTCTTCACACCTTAAAAAGGAGACAGTCATAATTCTCTGTTATCTTCACCCTTGGTCTACAGTTGGGAAAAGCACATAGAGTACAGGCTTATGTAGGGAGAAACGTTAACAAAATCAGGATAACATAGAAAATGTAAACGTAAACTGAGCAGAAGACATAAGCAAGAAAAGTGTTTTGATCATATAACAAAGGATGTAAACTTAAGAAAAAGTATTTCTTTCACTTGAACAGTTTAATATTCTTAGTGCAAACATTCATCTGTTGACAGACAGTTTTCTTATGTGTCATAGCTCTTCTTTGCAATACAACCAACCAGCTAAAGGTTTGTCCTGGTTTTACTACGATTGAGTTTATTTTCTTCTCAGTAGCTAGAATAGCTGTGTTTTAGATTCAGTGTGGGATTTGTTATGAGAAGAATGTTGATAAAGTACTAACGTTATTAGTTGCTGCTGGAGCTCAAGGCTATCATGATTGGCCAGTTCACAGCTGCATTAGAAATGGGAAGGAGAAGCATAGTAAGTAGCAAAACCTGAAACTGGCATCTAGATATGCCAATTAAATATTCCATATCATACCATGTCATGTCAGTATATTAGCCAGGGTTAACTGGAAAATGGGGGTATTCTCTCGAGGATCACTTAAGCTCACTCTTCCAGGATTGTGGTTTCAGGACTGTCTCTTCTCCGGAATTGGTGGCTGGGCATCAGTTGGTAGGTGGTGAGCAACTGCACTGTGCATCATTCATTTGTATATTCTGTTATTACTGTTATTATCATTATTATTTTATTTCAGTTAGTAAATGGTTTTTATCTCAACTCACGAGTTTTCCCACTTTTACCTTTCCAATTCCCTCCCTTACTCCCAAGGGTAGAGGAGAGTGAGAGAGCAACTGTGTGTGGCTGAAAGCCAAAGGAGTGAACCACCACAAGGTTATCCTAAAGTCCTCTCAGTATATATGATGTGATCTTCAACCCAAAAAGAACCAGTAGTGTACCAGTAATTCGGGTTCGCTCCTGAAGGAAGACTACGTGACAATCTAGGAGATAATTTATAAGGACTTGCAAAGGAATACTGAAATGTCTTGTATGACACTCAGCTCTGTTCTGAAGTCAAGCATAATGACTCTGCTAATTTGCACTTACCCCAAGATCACTCTTAAGTTGCTCTGCAACATCTAAATAGGCAGGAGGGTCAGTGTGAATTATACACAAAACAGACATGAAAAAGAAGAATCAAGCCCTAGCATATAACAGTTGTGTCCTCTCTTGGCAAGTCATTGTAGCAAGCCTAGCCATAATGTGCCTGGTAGCTAAATAAATATCAGTGGCCTGAATATCCCCTTTATGCTTCTTTTTTTTATTTTCTTTTCCTTTTCCATAGGATTTTTTTAACCTAGGGGATTAGTTACTGAACACAGCACACAAACTCCTCACGATTTCCAGTCAGGCTTGGGATAATTATACATTCTGTAATCCACAATCCAATAGTTAGCTGATAAATTAGTGTGCTTTTCACAAAGGAAGGATACTCATGTTACAGTCAGTAATGCAAAGCAAAAATAAACCCTGAAAGCAAACTCAAAGAAAAAAGAAATCAACAAGACAAAATAAGGATAAATGAGCCATGCAGTGAGACAAACAGAATTAACAGAGAACACTTCCAACCCCATCAGGTTTCACATAACTTTAAAGAATATAAACACTATGCTGCAGAGCCACAAAAGCCAATATTTCACCCTTCTGTGTATGTACATCAGCAGGGGTTATGCAATAAATCAAGGACAGAGTGTGACTGACTAGTAATTTTTTTAATGACTTAACATATTTATACTACCTTTTATACTTGATCAGTTAATAGTCACGCTGAGCTGTAAGGAAATATTCATGTAAGAAAGAATGACTTGCACAAGACAGACCTGTAGAATCAACCCCAAGCAATTACTCTCTATTTGTATCCAAAGGGCCAACATGTGATATAAAATACCAAATGAAAAATCTGAGTGATATTTATTGATAAAATTACTGTAAGGTACTTAAAATACTCTTGTAGATTAAATGTGATTGAGTCAGTATCTTTAGGCAGACATAGGCTCTCCATTTCTCCTGGATATTCCACTTATTTCTGATCTCGTTCACTCTACATTTACAGTACATCACCTCCACTAGAAACATTCCATATTTATTTAGGATTTAGTCAGAATGAGTTTCATCATGTGTGAGAAAAGAACCAGGCTCTTGGATTCTATAAACAAGAATGAAAGGTAGAGCTCCTGCATTAACACTTTGAAAAAAACTCAAAACATTAAATGTATGGGTTTTTTTGATTCACAGTCATTTCAAAGTAAGGTTCCTCCGATTTTAAGTGCACTGCACAGAACAAGACAACATAGACACTGTTAAAAAGGCATCAGGTCAGCTAGGTTCATCCTTAATACCCCAGTTCAGCAAGGTGCTGAACTGTAGACATGTATGACACCCAGCTGCAGTCAACTCATATCCATTGAAATCAATGCTCATCCTGGTATCTGTTGAGGATTTTCATACTACGGATGGCACATTTTCATACTACTGTTGGTTAGACATGTTACTGCTCTAAGGTAACTGTTATTGGCCCAGAAACCATAATTAGAAGACAAAAACTCCAAGGTGAAAGACAATATTTTTCATGAGAAAAAATGAATATACCATGAACCCACTCTGGAGAAGGTCTGCTCTGTTTCAGACCTCTTTGCCATAAAGTTTCAAGCTGTGTTTTTGTTTTGGTTTAGCTTCACTATGCATTGGTTATGTAACTTTTTTTTCAAAAGCAGTTTTCACAAAATACTGGTTATACAAGAAGTATAATTAAACGCCTGGTCTAAAAACTCGGATGTTACTCTGGAATCAAACAATGACAGACTCTTGTGAAACTCTGTGGCTTGAGGTCCAGGCTTTGTGACTTCTCTGGGATGTACAATACACAAAATTGCCATTCTTCCTCATTCCCAGCACTGCTTCTCTTTTCATATCACTGTGCGTGTCTGAAATGGCCAAACTTCTTGAAGTCTTTGTCTTAACGCTACTTAAAAAGCTTATGTATGAGAACATGGGAAAATTGAGTAAAATCCTGTATTCCTCATTTAAAACATCTACTGAATTCACAGAGAGCTTTGCTGAGGTGAGGACTAAGCAAGAACTGCTGTGCCTGGAATATACTCATTGGTGACTGAGATGAGGTGCATGCCTGCATTAGCTAAAATTAAAAAAACCTCACCTAGCAAAGTGTGCCTGTACTGTGCAACAGTACTTGTCCTGTAATACCCCTTTCTTACTAGCTAACCATAGAATCATAGAATCATAGAATGGTTAGGGTTCAAGGGACCTAAAAAATCATCTAGTTCCAACCCCCCTGTTGTGAGCAGGGACACTCCCCACTAGATCAGGTTGCTCAAAGCCTCATCCAACCTGGCCTTGAACACTTCCAGGGAGGGGGCATCCACAACCTCTCTGGGCAACCTGTTCCAGTGTCTCACCACCCTCACAGTGAAGAATTTCTTCCTAATATCTAATGTAAACCTACCTTCTTTCAGCTTAAACCCATTTCCTCTTGTTCTATCATTAACTGCCCTTGTAAAAAGTCCCTCTCCATCTTTCTTATAGGCTCCCTTCAGGTACTTGGAGGCTGCTATAAGGTCTCCCCAGAGCCTTCTGTTTTCCAGGCTGAACAGCCCCAACTCTTTCAGCCTGTACTCATAGGAGAGCTGCTCCAGCCCCTGGATCATCCTCGTGGCCTCCTGTGGGCTCGTTCTAACTGATCCACGTCTTTCTTGTGTTGGGGGCTCCAGAACTGGATGCAGTACTCCAGGTGGGGCCTTATGAGAGGGAAGTAGAGGGGGAGAATCACCTCTCTCAACCTGCTGGCCACGCTTCTCTTGATGCAGCCCAGGATGCGGTTGGCCTTCTGGGCTATAAGCACACATTGCTGGCTCATGTTGAGCTTCTCATCCACCACCACTCCCAAGTCCTTCTCTTCGGAGATGGTCTCTCTCTCTAACCATAGCCTTCATTTCTTGCCACATGTATTTCTTGCTCTCTTCTATTTGTTGGCACAGAAACTGTAAAATACCTGCTATTCATACACTGTCACCTTGTTGTGTCTCACCTTGCTGTAAGTTAAGTCAATGGCATGCTGTTGTTGACCTTGGAAGGAGCAGGATTTGTCCTGAGATGCCTAATACAAAGCAGGACTCCTCTTTAATTCAGTGAGCTTTTGATCAGACTTAGGAGGGATCTTAGCAGAATCAAGAAGTGGCAAGACAGCCACATACCAAAACTACACCTGAGTGTTTATCTCGCATTCCTAATCTTTTATGTGAAAGGGATTAAAAAGCAAGTTGTTCCTGTCAACTGCCTGGGTGCTCTGCAGGATCTGAATGATTGAACAGGCATGTGTAGAATAGACATTTGCACTGCCATGGTTTCATCTCTTTCTACAGAAGTTTGAAAGAGAGCAAATATTTGAATTCGAGGCTTCATGGTAAAATTTCTTCATTTGGTTCTCAACTTTCTGCTCTCAAAATCCCAACATCCTTTCCACTCCTCTAGAGGAAAGATGGTTCTGCCTCTTGTTTCAGGACACACTAGCAACTTAGCACATAACAGAACAAAAGATGAGACATCTGAAAGTTATGTTATTCAAACATTCAGACAAAACCTTGCCACAGAGCTTAACACAGTATGTGATGGCTCCAGACTGTTTGGAAGAACATCTAACTGATTCCAGCTTATCTTGGTTTACATACAACTCTGCTTGTTTGCTCATGCTCCCCAACTCTGACTGTGATGCGACAGTTTTTGCTCTCCTTTATGTCATTCAGCCAAGTTTCCACAGCCATCTTTGAGATGCCATGGGTGTATCTGACTATAATTTTGGCTCATATATATCTTTACAGACTGAAGGTTGCTAGAAAGAGAAACTGAGTGCACGTAATACGGTTACTTACAGCCGCTAGAATCACAGAAATCACATCAAATGGCATTAATTTAGACAGAAGGCAACTGAAATAATGAAAACCATTGCAACATGTATACAAGTGCAATGTGAAACTCCCTGTAACTAGAAAGCATAGAACTACAGCACTCAATCAAAGCAGGAGAGGAGTGAAAAGGGAAATAAAAAGGTAAAAATTAAATATTTAGACATCCTGGGAAACAAAAGAAATCGCCACTTTCATTTGAAAAACCTGAGGAGAAATCTGGCCTGAGTGGCCAAAGGGGGATTTTCTTAAAAGCTTGGAGTTGGCCTAACTCTTCTCAAGCAAATCCATGACAGGGCACTGTAATACATGAGAAGGGCTCGGTCAATGGCAAGCACCCATGCAAGATTAACCATCCTGTATTTCTGCATTTATCCACCAATAAAAAGAATGATCAAATGCTAATCAGAGTCATAGACAAAGAACCTAAGAATCAGTTTGGTTTTTTTACTCTACTCATCTGGGCCATCTTACTGTGTTGACTCCTACCTAGTCTTAGGAAAACACTAATTAAGCATGTGTCTCAAGCCCTGTTGACAATAGCCTTTTTTTGCATTTTAAAAAAATAAAATAACAGAAGATTGCACAAACACATTCTCGGGTTTTCTCTCCACGCAAATCTGCCTGTCAGGTATGTTGTGGGATGGACCTGAGGCAGTACCTATGGCCAGGCCATCTCCTAGCTCGTGCTCAGAGTCTCCCTGCCATGTGGCTTTGGGAGGTGGGCAGGTCTGTTTCCAACCACATCAGTGATGTTTCAAGGCATGCAGGACTGAGAAGCTGGTCCCTGACTCCTGCAGCCTGTGTAGCAGCTGTGTCACAAAAGTGCTGGAAGGGGCTGATGGATGCTAGCTCATACCAGGGGATCGCGGTGTGTGACACGGTCTCCCTGAACTCATTTTGGCACAACTTACACCCATCTGTTTCCCCTCTGCTCCTTCTCCTGGAGAGGAGCATATGGCCCAGAATATATATCTCAGAAGCAGAAAATGTATTTGCAGTGTTTAAAATATTCTCAATACCTTCTTTTTTCTCCTATAAGCTTTTATTCAATTTATGAACCTTATATTCTGGCACAGTATTTTTTTTTTTTTCAAAAGTAAGCCTTTGCTTAAAAAGTTCATCAGCCCACAAAGAAAAACTAAAATTTAAAAAATGTATATTGTACCTGAATAGTAACAAGTTGCTACTGCAAGAAATATCTTTGCTAGGACTCTGATTTTTCTCCATTCCACCATCATACTTTAATACTTACCTTAGTCCAATAGTGTTGCATCCAATAACAAATCAACAACAGAAGAAAATAAAGCCATAGTTGAGCTTAACACAAACATCTAAATGTCGAACATTTTTACTCTGAGCGGTTCAAACTGGAGTCAGGCTTCCACCATTTTCCTCACATTAAAGAGTACCTCAAATAATAAATAGAGCAATGAAGTTCCTCAAGAAGCAAGAAAATCTTTCTTCTAAGTACCAGTAACAACACCTATGTGTGCAGTCCTGCTTCCCTAACAAGGGTAAACTTTTCAACTGCATCAGTGAGACTTTTGCCAGCTTGCCTGTCTGAAGACAGCAGTACTGGAACAAGGCTTCTCCTGAATGTTTCTTCATTTCTGCTTGAATATATACAAATTTTACATATATATACATATGTATGTATCTGTGTGTATATATACATATAGAATACATACTTGCTTATATACATATACATGCATACATACAAATATATACATGTATGTGTATATATATATATGCTTTAATATTTACTCACTTTTACACAGAGCACTCTAATTCTTGATTGCAAAAGTGCAGCGTAAGAGAAAACATACTGCAATCCTTGCCCAATGTAAAACCATGCTGGACCGGGGCTGTTGACACTGTTCTTTGATAACCTATCCAGCACCCCTTCTGAGACACTGACACCACACCAATGCAATGCCTGTAAGAGGATGAGTAGCAATACCAAAACGTATGTTTCTTCTAAACAAATGCTTTTCTAACAAAAAAGTAGGTAGTGTTCTCTGGCTGTATTTCCATTGAAGTATTTAATATGAAGTTCATTAACAATGACACAGAGGTTTCTGATGATATACAACAAAAGTAAAGCGTAGCAGTTGCCTAAAATCAACTGAAGTCAACAGGGTTCCTTCTGCTGATTTCAGTGGGTTTTAGGAGAGATTTGGGTGCATTTACTTCACGATACGTAGATTTTTAGATTCTTCTTTTCTCTAAGTATTTTAGTGAAAGTTGTTGATTCCTGCATGTCAGATACATGGGTCATTAAACCATTTTCTACTGTCTTTATGTTAAACCTACTGTTTATCCTACCTTTGCTGCCACAGATGAGTTGGGTTTCTCCAGCAAGTCCCAGAGCTTCTTCCTT
Source organism: Caprimulgus europaeus (assembly GCA_907165065.1). The sequence goes on from OU015525.1 coordinate 34,699,521, forward strand.
TTCTCTGGGCAGCAGGTATTATCAAATTCTTCCCCTTCTCTCTCTCGCAATGTCTCTGCCTCTCTCCTCAGCTCCTCATTCATCTGCTCTTTCTTTTGATGGTATCTTGCCTGGCAGCAAGATTCTAAATATATCTCATCAATCCCCCAGTAATCAAGCTCCTGGCCAAAAGAAAGAGCACACATTTCTTCCATCATATGTAGTTTCCCTGTCCTATAGAAATTCAAAATGGAAGTGAAAGCCCCTGGGTGTCGATCAAAAAAATATTCGTTTTCATTTAGATTATAGTCATCACATACTTCTAGCAGAGACTCATGAGTATTGCAGTCTCTGAGTTTTCCTAATCGTGTCCTTGGAAGTCTGTCCAAAGTTCTCCACAGCACTTCATGGTTGAGCCCTCCAACATTTATTTTAACTCTCCGTGAGCAGGCTTTGCTCCTAATGATCTCCACTGGTTCTGGAGGCAGGGAAAGGGTAGACCTTGAAGACCTTTTGTTGATCCCTGTTGGAGCCTTCTCAGCCATTCTTGAAAGGATGCAGTTGTAACACCAGAGTCTTTAGGAGAATGGGCTCGGAGACTACCAATATTTGGGCAGAGTTCTCTTCATACAGATAGCTCCATTCCCGAAGCTAAAAAAGACAAAAAATTAGAATATTGCAATGTACAATATATTCCCCAATCTCTCTCTGTCTCCTTCCTTCCATGCTTTCATATGCAGATGAAAATTTAATGATGGTAATTTGCTGTCTCTACAGTGAGACTCTTTTGTGGTAGCATACAGAACCACTGGAACAACTGGAACAGCTAAGAGCACTATGTTTAAGCAAGGGAAAAATTCACTGCCATTTCTGCATTCATGAAAATCAACTGTGACAGTTTGTACAGAGGACTTGCTTTTTTGTTGGTTACTTTGCTTTTTTAAAAATGAGTTTCTGATGCAGCCATTTTAGCTTAATCCGATTACTTACCAATTAATTTGTGAGGTATGCTAATGGAAAGACTGTAGGGATATCCATAAGGAAAAAGTAAGACAGAGTCTAGCTTCCCTTTTATTGAAAAATTCAAATTTGAGAGATACTGAAACTGAATAAAACAATGAGAGTATATCAAAATCTCCTCTGAAACCAAACTGCTTCCCTCTCTTTCCTAATTCAAATCTCAATTTGCTTATTATTTCATGGCCAAACACTACCCACCAAGCAATTCAATTGTCATCCTGACAAGTCAAATTTTCTAGCACCAGAGAGTGCTGATGTCTTTAGAAATACATCAAAAGAATCCTAACTCTTCTGCAGCCAAGTGACCAGTAATATATCTTATATAGGTAAGGACTGTGCATGCCGTTCCCTGGCTCCACAGAAAGGCTCTTCTCTGCCCCATTTCTTCACCTGTTAAGTTGCTGCAGGGACATGACTGCATGACAGCAATCAGCAATCTCAGTTTTAATAGCCCACAAATGCATCCTCACCCACCATGCCTAGTCCTTTAGTGAAATCTGAAGTGCAGCTGTTCATCACCAAATTTGGAATATTAGTATCAAACAGGAAGGAAACCCACCCACCACCTCTACTATGGTCAATTATCTGACACAGTGCTTAAACAGCAACCTAGCAATAGTATCACGGCCCAAAGGGGAGAATACTAAGAAAGCTTAGACAAGCTTCTCTTCCGAAGTAGGAAAGTCCTTCCTAGTGATTTCCCTGAGTTGCCATCTCATTCTCCTGTTCTCTGCAAATCAACAATGCAAGAGTCTGGTCTTTTTTTTTCTTTTCTTTTTTTTTTTTTTTTTTAAGTGAAATAACTCCAGCTTTAAAAAAGCATTTGATGAGAACAAGAATTTGATCCTCTTTGCAGAGTAAGCATGAAGGCTGTGATGTGAGGGATTGTTACCTATAAATACATCAGGGGTAAACACCAAGAAGGGAGAAGAACTATTTGTACTAAAGGACCATGATGGCACAAGAGCAAATGGGTACAAACTCACTATGAAAAAAGGTGGAAATTTGAAAGGGAATTAGAAGGTCACAAAGACCAGATCCTCACTTGAGCAGCAAGGATCTAGAATAATCCTTTGCTAAAAGTATCAGGAAAACCAAAGAATTATTTCAGCTATGTTGCTAGTATAAAATTTAAATTACTAGACCTCATTATATCTAATCTTTAAAAGTTCCTCCACCAACACGTAAAGTACAACCATGTATGATACAGTTATTAACAGACTTTCATGTCCAAAAACATAATGGAAAAGGAAAATTACCCTTCAGAGTAATATTGACATTTACAGATTTTTTTTTTTTGATTGAGTGCATAACTTACTGTCTTGCTAACCCCTATGATGGCAACAGCCCAAAACACCACCGCGTTAGCAGTTTCACTGGCAAGTTGAACCGACTTCAAAACACAAGGGCCAAAATATTCTGCCTCTTCCCATCCTGCCTCCAGCACTGCACTGTGAAGCTCCCTCCTGATCTCCCAGTGCAACCCAGAGCACCTCTGTGCCCACTGACGTAAAGGTTTAAGCCTGTAACATTTACTTTCATTCATGAAAAAGATAATCTGATAACTTCACTTGCAAAGATAAATGTCATATCAAAATCAAAGCACTGACATCAATAGGTTTACATAATATATATCCCTTTCTGTTGTGTTTGGTTTGTGTTTTGCTTTTTTTCTTCTTCACCTTAGGCTGATTTTTTCTTTGGTTTCACCCTCCTCCTCATTGCCTTAGGTGCCAGGGGATGATGAGGGGACTTCTGAGCAGGGGGGGACTCAAGTCTTCGCAAAATCTCCTACTTAAGCATCTCCTAGTTGTCTGTGATGCATTTATCAGTCTTCTGACACAGAGACAACCACATAAACACTAAACAGTTACAAGAGGATATTTCTGCACAGAGGAAATATTTACAATCTTTTTTTAAAAAATCCTTTTAGACTTTAATGCACAATGATGTTTCTCCTTTAAAGGATGTCTTATATAACAAAACACAGGAATTTAAGGAATTCATAGAGAGGTTCTGTCATTCTCCATGAAATCACTCAAGTCTCCAAGCAATTTCTACAGAGGTTCATTAGTTTATTCACTACCAAATCCCAGGGATTTTTTTCTTTTTTTTAATATGTGTTCCCTAATATTAGCAGTACCAAGTAAAACACAGTAGAAATCAAGCAGCTGAACTGAATAATCTTAGGTTAACCATATCCTCATTTGCTTCTCTGATTATAAAAACTAAAGATATGCAACACTATGCATTGTTTTAGCTTTTATGCAGTGTAGTTACCACACAGATTTGTTAAACAAAGCAAAATTATAGTGTCACCAAGACTGGTCTAAAGCTGATAAAACATTTTCTGATTTGTCAGTATAATTATTGGTTGCATCTTCTAACTTGAGGAAACATGGCTTTTCTAAAAAGCTTTGAAAATCCTGGTTAACTGTGGTCATACTGAAGTCAGCAATGAAACACCATTAAGTTTAGTGTTGAGAAGACTGGATCCAAGGTGCTATGTTTGTGCATATGTACCAAGGGATGAACCAGCATTCACAACATGTAGCACTCTAAAAAGCATTTTCCCAAGTGAAGAGTCTTGAAACATGAAGGCTATTTTTGCCTTTCTTCAGAGCTCCTTTCATTGAGGTATATATAAGCAGTGAACTATATAACTTAAAAAAACCCCAAAACTTTAGCTTGCTTCCTAAGTGCCTTTCTTCACACCTTCTTTTGTTTTCTGCTGATAATTTTTAAAAACTTCTCCCCGCACAGCTTTTTGCAGAGCCTGGACTACAGAACCTGTATTTAGTATTTTTTACAAAACCTAATTAACAGCCTCTACTTTACCTACAGAACATTTTTAACTTTATAATCCACATTATAAATTTCACACAAAATCATCAGATTTTTCATTATAACAAAATTATGCAGGTGAGGTTACCTTGACAATCCATTAAATAACCTTTCTGGATTTTAGCTACTGTAACTAACTCTTCAGACACAGCAATTTTTGTCCTGAGAAGGCTTAAATATTTTTCATTTTAGTTTACTGCCTTAACCTTTTGGCTGTGTGCAACTCCACCATGCACTCTGTCCGCCATGGTTAGTGAGAACTGCGATTACCCCTTGGTGGGCCAGCAGAGCCAGCCTGCTGCTCACCAGCACTGCTTAGCAATCAGTAGAGAAAGACACAAATTCTAACCACAGATATAGCAGAGCAACTCCAGATAAACCTCATATTCTTTCCTTGCAATAATAAAATTACTTAGTAGGAAAGCACCTATAATAAATAAAGCTCTTCCAAATCAAAACCAATTCTTTGCATTAAATAAAAGTTAAAACTGCAAAGACTACTACTCAAAAAGCTAGGGAAAGCCAGAATGTCTTCCTCCACACCATATGAGTACAGCTTTTCCTGGTGTGATTCCCCCCACAACAATCCCTTCTGCTCTAAATGAATGGGTAACTATTTACCATTTATTTAATCCTTCTCATTCAGCATTTGGCCTTTGATGCTATTTAGCATGTAAGCTAAATTGTGCAAGTCCGACAATACAGGTAAAGTGATGAATTCCCCTCAGGGAGCTCTCGCTATCCTACCTGAGTGCTTCCAGGGTATTCCAGAGTTTCCCTTCTCAACATCACTAGGATGCCATTATTAACATTGCTTTATAATGGAGAAATGAAGGTCATAGATGCCTGAAGTATCCAATAATTTTGGTTGCTCAAATTGAGATAGCTGCTTTTTACAGAGTTCTTAGCATTTTCATCACCTTTGATGGGCATGCCTACATGAGCAGATTAAACCCTCAGGCAGAGGAACTCAGTTGCCTGTGCTGTCACGTTGCTGGTGCATCACCTGGCACGGCACAGTTAGGATTTTCCCAAATAATTTGCAGGGATGACTAGAGAGTCAACATGTTTCAAGGTCTGCTCATAATATGTGATTTGTGCCCAGCCATCTGCTTTGGAGCCTAGGTGAGTTGGACCTCACGCACAGAGGTCATCATGCCAGCTAGCTCGAGCAGGGCCAGCCACTTCCAGGGACTGCACGTGCAAGCCCTCATTCCAAACAGTTTGACATCCAAGCTACTTTTGCACACCTTAGACAAGTTCTTCCAGTCTTTGCCATAGAAATTGCACCAAATAAGATGGAGATGCCACACTACATAAGCACGCTTCACTGTTGGAGCATGTCTTCCCTGTGCACTTAAAGCATTGCAAGGAAAAAAGTACATGGTACATAGAAAAGGCTTCCCCTCAGGAAAGGGGAGCAAACTTGCTTTGGTCTGACTTTTAAGAGACAAACTTTTACCATTTTTGTCAGAAGATGTCCCTTTCTCAACACTTGTCAAGTTGTTTGCAAGGAAAGATTTCATTCATTCATTTCCTTGCTTTGGAAACAAATGGACAAAGTTTTCAGAATTTGTTGAAAGTTTGTCTTCAACATTTTTTAAACAAAATCTAGATTTCTGGTTCTAAATGTACTGATGTTTAATTATTTTTTTAAAGTTTAAGAAAGTTCTGGATCACAATGAGATGATTTTGAAATTATTAAACAAAATCATTTGTGTGATACCATTCAACTTTTTTTTTTTTTTCCCCAGGTCTGGAAAATCTAAGATCAATGTTTTTTTCTTTTGTTTTCTTCATTGAAATCCAGAAATATCTGGGGAGATAATTGTTACATTGACTAGTTTGGCTATTAAAAACTACTTACTAAAGTGTGACAAAAATCAGAAATGCAGTCCGTATATAATGCAGATATGTAACACTTTCTGGAAAAAAAAAAATTAGCTTTTTGTAAGCACAATGTCACCAAGCCTGTCAAGAGTTCAAGGAGTAACTGGACAATGCTCTTACTTACATGGTTTAGTTTGTAGTTTTAAGTAGTCTTGTGAGGAGCAAGGGGTTGAACTCAATGATGCTTATGGCTCCCTTCCAACTGCAGATACTCTATGATTCTATGATTCTAAAAAGCCTTAGAAAGCTTGTGCCCAGCTCAGCGTCTGACTCTTAGAGTCTGTAACCTGGGATACAGCAAGTTAGTCAAGAAAAGATAGAGCAAGTTAGCTGTGACAAGCTAATACATTTCTACTGAGAAAAAAAATTTTAGAGCTTTATATGCCCCAGCTAATTTGATTGTATGATTCTGCTTTTTCTGCTTTGTTGCAGTATCTCTGCTACCACATCTCAGCTATCAGATGTCTGTTCTTTGTTTCAAAATATCAAGACCTTCAGTTTCTTAATGCTGAGCATTAAGATCTGTATTAATAGCAATTTCTCTTAATTTCAGTTTTTTAAAAAATGGCTGAGATTATAGCTAAAACTGAATAAAAACATCCTGCTCAAATAAGATGTTCGTTATTTCCATTTCCCACCTTTACAGAAGTCATATCTCATCCAGTAAAGGACTGGCAAGCTGAAGGCAGGAGGTGTCAGGAAACATATCCTGAGCATTGCGTGCATGTCTCGGATTCATATCCATATGCAGGAACACATGCATGCACAGAAGAGAAGTAACTGAGCTTTGATTGTCCAAACTACTGGTGACAGCACTCAAGCTCAAGTCCTCAGAGCCAAGTGGCTGAAACCACCTGAAGCTACATGGGCTGAAGCAGCAAAGATGGCGCCTGCGCCTGTCTCCTCTGTGACAGAGGTTCCTGGCGAGCAACGGCTGGCTTATTCCAGATCTCAACCATGGTCAGAGCCATCGCTGGTAGGTGATGGGGACTGCAGGGAGCTGGGTCCTTCCATGAGCTAAGATCAAATCGCACCTGTAGCCTTGAGAGCTCCGCTTACAGCTATGGATGGGCTGGTCTGTGGAAAGTAAGATCTTGCTCTGAGAATAAATTGTGCAAAATCTGCTCTTGGTGTCTTGGTGCTCTATGGCTAACTGGTCTAAAACAATTATTATTTCTATTTCATAACAAACATCACATATGACTTATTTCTAGTATGTGAAAAATTAAATGTTGGCTGCATAAATTCTCAGAGACCTGCAGGAAACACTTGAAAAAGATGGAGCCTTTTATAGACGAACTTTTCAAATTGACTAAATCAGTCTGTCTGCTAACTCCTCGTTCTCACCATCTTGAGCACAGAAGTGTCTTTTAGATGGATGAGCTGAACTTCACTGAGGAGCACCAGGCTCAGAGGTTCTATATATTCCTTAAGAGCCTTGGATAAGAAAAGTCAGACAGAAATAGGTAAGGAGACAGAAGACAGGAAAACAGGGGAAGAATAACTGATAAAACATTTGTAAAATCTTGCAGTCACACAAGCTTGGCAATTTTGGCCTGAGATTTCTAACTACTCCAATAGCACTTGTAATTACCTACCGGAGCTCTTCCTCAAACTCAAGCCTTGTGGATTGGCCCTAGACTCCATTACAGGTGACGTGGACAACTTTGTACCAAAAGGCTGAATGCTCTTGACAGTGTAATTATACCTTAAGACTCACATGGAATCTAGGACTCAAGCGGTAGGACCTCACCACAACTCTGGAACTGAGAGCTTGGTTTAGAGCACCCTCTCAGACTGCACTGAGGTCTCAAGAGAGTGATGAATGTGACTTTTCAGTCCGTCCCAGCACTGAATCAAGACCACCAGCAGCCTTTATTCCAGACCAGCTCTGGTTCTATGTCTTTCCTTATTAGCAATGCTCTGCTGTTGGTGCTTGTGACAAGCACGGAAATATGATCCTTGCAAAACAATCCTGATGTGTTCCTGCTCAGTTTACAGAAACAGTTGCATTTCCATCGCAGCCCAGGCTGAAGCATCTCTTGTTTAGGATGTAACTGTCTGTCGTGTCTGCACTTTACTATTTACGTTTACAATCGGTCGCTAAGTACTGAGTTATTGCTTTCGCCAAAGATACTGTCTTTCACTGTGCACTTAGCCTTCCCTGGAAATTTCAGTGGGGATGAGCTGTCACAGAGAAGTACAAAGCCAAATGGCAGATCATTTTCTTTAATTTCAAACAACCAGATATTACAGAAATGTGATTATGTAAGATCCTCATTTCGGGGCTAAACCAGACTACATATTTATATCCTGGCTAGCACTCTGGATCCAGAGTTTTGATTGGTGCTTCCATACAATTCTTTGAGAATATACAGATGTTACATATACAGGATACAGTAATAATAGTAAATACATTAATATTAATAAATTAGGGCTTTGAATTGCAATTTATTAATCCACTACTTGATTTTTTTTTCTAATGGCATTGCAGTTCATTAAGATGATGGAAGAGATTGTCAACACATCATTTGTTCTCCGAGGAGGCACTACTGTAACGAGTTCTCCTAAAACATTAGGTTTAGGGCTATTCTAAACACATTATCTTCTATAACTCTTCAATCTTCCACTGCTCCCTACCAATAACAGTGCTGCTAACTAGCTGAAAGCACCAAAGAACATCACAGATGTCTTTTTGTTCTCCTGAAGAAAAGCTTGCACAATGTAGTACTGAATGATGATTTTAGGTTTCTAGGCAGGGAAATATTACATAATATACAATATTATACTATACATAGGAATGATGTCTGAAGCAACAAGGCACACTGAGAAGAGTCAGATATTATCTCTCTTGGAGTAAAGCTTCACCCAGAACCCTGTGGCACTTTGTCCAGAATCCTAGTATAATATTTTAATTTTCCAACAGAGGACAAATGTGCAACGCTGCCACCCTAGATATACAATTAAGGAAAGCATGGTTGCATTCTTAAGTGATTTATCTGAAATTAAAACATTTGAGTTTGACTGTTGCCTCTGTCAAAAACTTCATCTTGAACTGTTTCTAACTGGACTGTTCCCTCATTCAGTCAAGGAAAATGGTAGGCCCAGACCTACCTAGACAACAGATAGGAAGAGACATAGACAAAGATTTCAGTTTGAATGGGCAGATTTACTCAAGAGATGTTTGCCTCAACCCAGTGACTCTACCCAGCAGGTGTGCAACTTACGTTCCTGTCTCTGGTGCTTCACAGAAGCACTGAAGTCGGAAGGAATTAATCAAGGCCTTGATTTTTGGGTGACTCAGTTCTGACAAGCGCCTTCGTACATAGCTGGAAATGTCCCCAAGGTCATAGCACCAACAAGTCTTCACAAAAAGTTTTTATCATTAAAAATTAAGACAAATTTCAGTTTAGTCTTGATTTTGGAGAATCCAACCTTCAACATTTTGAGATCTTAAATCATGGAATGCCTTGAAAAAACACCCCCAACTACTACTAAAAATTGTCATGCGCGGCCTGTGACAACTTGTCATCTTATTTTGCCCACCTGAGAGAAGTGGTCACCCAGAATACAGAAAACTGATTCCCGACCTCATCTAAAATGTTTTGGTTCCATAAACTGCACAGAAGTACACCCGCTTTGGGGATCAGGGAAGGGAGAGCTGTTCTTAGGAGCTCCAGTTTTAACACTGTAGTGAAGAAGTTACACTTCATTTTCATACTGGCTTGTAATCCTACCACAAGCGGAGACAGCGTGAGTTTTGGAAAGCAGAATGTCAACTGTAAAGGCAGTTGATACCTGGAGTATTGATATTTTTGACCCACAGATTGATCTGAAAATAGAAAAAACTGAGGACTCACTATTATGCACAACCCCACGCTACTGTTGCTGTAATTCTGAAGTCAAGACAGGCTAAAAGGTTTGGGGTTTTTTTTAATGAAACTGCCACTATAAATTAATTTATGTACCTCTATCAAGCCAAAATTTATTTTTAAAAGCCACAGCACTCTCTTAAAAATGTGCTTCATCAGAGCCATTAGTTCAGGGTTTCTAATATTAAACTTGAGAGACTCAAGTTCAAAGAAGGGTGTGGGAGCCTCCAAGACACAACACAATACTTCATGGTCAGAAGGAAGATATTCTGAACTCGCATCCAGGCCCAGTGTATAAGCAGGATCAAAAGGGACACAACTCACCCACATGATATTCTAAGCCTGGAAACTTCTGCTTGTAAGAGGCACGTAAAACACAGTTCTTCAAAAAAAAACGAACAAGGTTCACTCTTTTCAAAATTTACCTTGAGGTGGTGGTATCAACCTACTGATGTAATTGCCTGGTTATTAAACATTCACCCAGGGACCGCGTTCATCCCTGGTGCCTCAAACTTGTGGTTTATATTTTGTAGGCTACTGCTCCTACCAGTGATCCTCAGGATGGCTGCAGGGATGGAGAACACCCTCCCTGTTCCTACTGAGCAAGAATTAGGCAGCCTGCCCTCAAAAGGCAACAGGCAAGAGTCTGTAGCAGAGGGGCATGAGCAGTCCTTAGGCTGGGGGAAATCTTGGATTACAAGAGATGAAATATTTGTTTGCATCATGTTAATCTAAGAAAGGCCTAAAAACTTGATTTTTCTTGGTGAGTACCCAAACCACAAGGCTACTGAACAAAAGCTAGACATCTTTGCTCCTACTAGGTGATCTATAAACATGTTGGAGGAGCCAAACATTCTATTCCCTTCTTTAGTTCAAGGGTAGCAGAAGATGATACCCAGCATTGCTAATGCTACTTTAATCACATGCCTAAATAGGGACTAAAGTGACTCTCGGTAGCCAGGCTAGTCCTGAACATAAATTCAAACACAAGGCTTACAAGAAGTTTGCTTCATGTCAGCAATAATGACAATGAAGAAAGCATGAGATGGAAATATTCCAGAAGGCAAGACCTTCTAGATGGCTCTACTGTCAAGGTAGATCAACTCTGTCTGCGATTAATCTCAGCAACCACTGGATGAGCACGTACAATAGTGTCATTCATAGCTTTGTGATCTCAAGGCTAATTAGGCTCGTTCACTGTTTTGAGTCTGCTTAAACACATTAGTGGGATTCTTCTAGCTGCTGCAGCCTGCCAGCACTTTCTGCTCAAACTGTCTCAGGTTCTCTGTGATATATGCAAATTTACACTGAACGTATGCTCATAAATTATAGCATATTTATTCAGTCATCTGAGAGTACACCCAGCTGAGATGAGGTCACCAACCTTGTAGGTAAACCAAAACCTCACACTTTAAGAGGGCAAAAGACACAACTGAAAACACTGTAGAAAGCAGCATTATGGCCTCATTTTGAGTTGTTGAGTTTGGTTTTAATTTTTATCTCTGTATATTTCAAATACAGCTAATTTTCTAACAGTTAACTATCGATGAGATGCTGAGAAAAATTATTTTATGAACTGCCTTGAGATGTCTTATTAATGCTCTGAGGCAAATTTATTCTGTATTTGGACTGTACTGCCATAACTGATTTCTATTTCTTAACTTGTTAGGCAATCAGGGGGAGCAGCTCATCTTCAGTGTCATCAAAGAAGATTACGTTTGAGAGCTTTGTTCAGTTAATTACCAGCACAGCTTTGCATTCATTTCCTTGTTACATGGTTTTACCTAAAGGGCTGATGTTTATTTCCTAACAAGCTAATACCCGGATATGATGGCAGCATGAAGAATACCCTGCAATAGCAAGCACAACTTCCCAGGGAGAAGCACTGACCAGGGTAGAGGCTTCTCCTGTATCACGTGCTGGTGCTGTGGTAAGGGACCTGCTCAGCCCTTCGGCCACAGCTCGGACTGTATCTGCCCTCATCATTTCACAGTGTACCACAGTCCACCTGCCATGGCATTATGAGAGGTAAATTGGTAGAATGCCATTGTTCCTTGTAAAGACTACAATTGCTACTTATCACAGCCTATTCCTAAATACTCAGAGCTGCATTATGCCAGTGTGACATATATTATTTATTAGTTAATAGATTGCTGGTTCTGACTCTCTTGCTGCTGCCAGCAGTGATGCTACTGACTACTCTTTATAGTCATCCGGAGGAGGAATATGGCCGTATAGAACCCAGACACCTAAGTCACAGCTGATCTATCATTACGGCTAAATATAGATTTCCTGCATTAGAAACAAATAAATTAAAAACCCCACCAATTTTAGTGGCCTAAGACTTTTTCATTACTATTTCCATATTGCTCATGCGTTCACCATAATCCATGAATAAGTATGCTCAAAATAATACTCGTTATTTACTGATTATGCAGTTAACATCATCCTACTTTCACACTGGTGAAAAGTAGCTCCTCAGTTGAAAAACTTCTCAGTTTACTCCATCCCTCCAGCCTTGGAAGAAAGCAATATATTGCACAGTAAACAGGTGAAACTTCAGGATGATGCCAATGTGCCACTTGCATCCAAGTTTCTGCATGTGCTGTAATGAGCACTAGGAAGGACAAAAAAGCAGAATAGTCTTGGCAGTCCTTCCAGCTTTAATGGAGAATACAGGCAGTTTTAAGCTTAATAGATTTTAAACATCTTGACTGATGCATGTTATATCTAAGGCTTTTATGGTATTTAGTGATCTGGGAAGCTGTACTGGGACTGTCTTTATACCTATAGCTAACCAAGATAAAAAACTTCCATGTTCTAGTGGATAAAAAAATTGAGTTGTTCAACTTCTCTGTTCACTTTTTATATTTAATCATACAATTTAATATGTAAGTATTTTATGTAGATTGAATTTGAGCATCAGTAAGCAATCTCTTTATTATCGCATTCAATATGATATCTAAAATTGTGTAATCACAAGAAAAAAATCAAAATGATGAAATTCTTTCCAAATCCTTTCCAGGAAATTATAGCTAAACAAACATAGGAAGCTATAGGATTGCACAAAAATATGCATTTAGAGTAAGAAAAAATCTAGTCTATAATGTCCCAAGAAATTAATTTTCACAGTATCGCACAGAACACTGTTGTACATCTTAGAGATCTCTGCAATTAAAAATTGGAAAGTTTATTTTGATTTACAGTTAAAATTATCGTTAGGAAGTAGACACTCATTTCTACCTGCTAAAATGTGAGTTAAAACATGTCTCAAAGATTTATTATAAAAAACAATAAATTAAATACCTAATGCCACTACCTCAGCAAAAACCTTAAGAGAAAGATGCCAGTTACTTATGAGAAACCAAAAATACTTTCTTTTAGGGTGCTTATATCCTGATAAGAGTAGAAACAGCACAACTCAACAAAGTAAACAACAGCCTGGTTTTATAATGCATCCAAGTTTACAATATTCAGACATCTATTAGTTAGAAAACCTTATTTCTAAAAATGAAAAAAAAAAAAATCCTATAGCAATACTATAGAAAAAGGGAAATTTCTTTCAGAGGCGATTGTTATTTAACTCCAAGAGCTGTGAGCATACCCAGTGTGAGCATTGCTGGGTCAGAAGATATTATGCAATAACATGATGAGTTAATAGAAATGATCCCTGAAACCATAAAAAAAAAAAATACATCGGGTGTTTGTCTACTCTAATGAAGCTGAAGTGAAGTGGCTCACAACTTTAAGCGCTTCCCTTTCTGACTCCCGGATTTCCCTCCTGGGCTCTGCCTGGTGGGAGCAGCAGGTTTGTACTCTCGAAGAGCAGACATCTTCAAAAGGGGTCTGCAGTGGGATCCCACGGCACTGCCATGCTCCCAGTCACTGTTCCCTTCAGAAGATCCCTCATCTCGCATTCCCTCAGACTCCTTTCCTCTAAACCATGCACAGTTGAGACCAGACAGCCCCCCCCCCCAATGTAATGTTTATGTAAGAACAACATACGGAGTAAAATACCAACTGAAATGTCCTCCAGAAGGTAGCTTTAAATACAGTAGCACCATGAAAAATATTTTACCTGTGTAAAATGTAGTGACATGAGGCTCAAGAAAGTCACATAAGATCAAGATTTGCTTCTAAAAGTCGTAGGAGCAAGCTGTTTGGCAAAATCTCAAATGTTGGCAAGAAAGCTATTGCAAATCTCGACCCCTCGCCTTGCCTTGAAGGGCAGGCCAGAATTTGCCAATTAACTTGCACTTAGAATAAAGGCTGAGCATGAATAAATAAATACACACGATACAGCATTGTTACAGCAATGGGACATTTCAAAATGCTGAAGCCAATGGAAATGCTCAGACTGAACCATGCTGCTCCAAACAGGACTTCTCCCTCATCTCAAGCTGAAGACGCTTTTGTTTTTACTGTCTGCATATGTCTGAATGAAGCCAACCTGCTGAGCCCTAGTGACAGCGTCCAGCTGAGAAAGGAGGTGAGAGCAATTCAAACGCCATCGTGAGTGCTGCCTGTGGAAGCATTTATTTTTTTTTTTTTAAAAAAGAACAAAATCAACAAAACAACAGGGCAGCTGCAAGTTCAAATAAACCTGAGCAAAGTTGTTGTTTGAATGGAAAAGACCACAGCGTTAAGAACCAGCAACAAACTTTTCTTTTTCTTTTTCTTTTTTTTTTTTTTTTTTTGTATACTGCACCTTATCTCTCTGGTAAAGATTTCCAGAGATTTGATAGTACATCTCAGGTGATCACAGAGCAAACAACTCTCAGAAGCAGCATGTACTGACTGACCCTGCTTTCCCGAAAGTTTCTAGTAAAATTCCCTGGCAGGAGGATTGTGCCCCAGGCTTGGTAGGGCGTTTAGTTTCTCAGAGCTTGCCCAGTCTCCAAGGCTCAGTGCTAGCTCTGCACTAACTTGGATACGACGTGCCAGCTGAGCAAACTTGAACTGTTAATGTTTTTACAGCAAAACCTCCCCAGACAGGCTTTTCCCACTCTCAAGCCTGTCCAGCCTCACTGCTATTCTTCCTCTTCTACACCAACGCTGGCAGCTCCTCAGAGCTATAGGATGGGGTCACTGAAATCCTCCACTGTCCTTTTAATAGGAAGGTCTTGATGACGGTGTTATTTGCTGAGGAATGTTTGCTTCCACCTGATGCTACTGACACTTCCCTTTTTACACAAACATTTAAAAAGTGTCAATTTCAGCAGAGATGCTAGTGATAGTCTCATCTGCAATGAGTTACAATGTCCAAGAAACTGTAAATACATTGCTTATATATACCTTAATCATTATGTAACTTGAGTTGAATGAAGTCCAAGACCTACTATAAATATGGAGAGTACATACACAGGGTATAAACAAAGCTCTACCTTCAGCCAGGCAGTGAAATTCTGATAAAAGAAACATACTGAATGGTTTGTAGAAACCATGCAGTGAACATGCCTGTTTATAAAGACACTGAGATTTTTAAACCTAGGCGAGTGACAGCATGCTACGTATCTACTGAAAGTATATATGCCAGTATATGCATTAGACTAACACAACGCTACCGTTCTGCTTCTTTGACAGAGGGGATTTTTCAGTCCCCGGGTACACGGGGTAATTCAAATGACAGCTATCTACCGGGAACGCTGAGGTTTGTATCATCAGGTTCCCACAAGCGCTATTAGAGCATCGGAAACAAATGACAAAGCTTTATCTATAAGCTCATCCACGGCAGGAGGTAGAATACTATGAAATGCCATTTCCCCCCTCTTCCCTTCAGCAGCTCTGAAGGAACAAAAACACCAAACACGGTTTCCAGAGCGCTCCAGCCTGAGAGCTGCCTTATTCTCCCTCCCTCAGACTAATGCAGGCGGCTGGGGAGGAAGCCCTGTGTCCGCCCGGCCCCGCCGAGCCTGGCCCCGCTACCGCGGGGCGCTCCCCGCACCGGGGCCGCCGCTGCAGCGGGGCTCCCCGGGGCTGCCCGGGGGAGAGGCATGCTCCCGCCCGGACCGGGCGCCCCGGGGGCCGCCGGCAGCTTTCGCCTCCCTCGCAACTCCCGTCCGCGCGAGAGGCGTGGGTGACTCGGACTCTAAAGAAAAAAAAAAAGAAAAAGAAAAAGAAAAAAAAAAACACAAATAAGACCAAAGGCAGCCCTCGGCGGAGGAGGGACGCTCATCCGCTTACCTTGCTCGGCGGGCGCCCGGGGCACCGCCGGGGGCTGGAGGAGGGATTCCCCGGCGCTGGCAGGGGTTGCTCGGGCTTCCCCGCGCGCTGCGCGGCCGCCAGAGCCACGGCGAGAGGTTTGTTTTGGTCGCTCCTTCCCAGGGAGGGTTTTGCTCTACATTCCCGGCTCCACATCACCGCCCCCCCCCGGCACGGAGAGGACTGGGGGTGGGAAACCACGGCAAAGGCATCTCCCTCCTACCCGCGGAGGTGAAAAGCCGCCGAACAAGCAGCGCGGCGAGCGGCAGGGGCGGCGGGCGGAGCCGGGGGGGGGGGGGGGGCCGAGAGGGGGATAAGAGCCGAGAGAGCCGAGCCCGCGCTGCCCTCGCCCCGCTGTAATCCCCGGCTGCCTGCGAGCCGTGCGAGCTGCCGGCGCGGCCGCCCGTGTCTGCGGCTGTGCGCGGCGGCGGGGGGGTGCGGGGGGGCACAGCCCCCCTCCTCCCGGCCCCCCTGCGTGCCCCCCGTGCCGCCCCCCGCCAGGCTCCACGCACCCCCGCGCTGCGCGCCTGCCCCTCTCTCCCTGCCCGGGCTGCGGGTGAGCGCACAGGCACGCATCCCGCACCACCCCCCAGGCCGGGGGTGCACACACACCACACCCCCCCGGCATTAACCCCAGGCGGGGGATGGACACGCACACGCAGCCCGCGCCCCTGCCCAGGCAGAGGATGCACACACGCACACACATATGCAGACACGCACAGGCACCGTATCAGTGCCACAGGCAGAGGATGCGCATACACACACGCACATGCACCCGCACAGCCCACACTAACCCCCCCCAGGCGGGGGATCCCCCTCTCAGACAAGGGTGCACCATATTAACAGTCCCATGCAGGGAATGGGCACACCCCCCCAGACTCCCCCACACCTCCCAGACAGGGAACGCGTACGCACACACACACAGACAGACACGCACACAGACACACGGTTCCATATGCTACCCCCTCCCACACACACGCACGCCCCCTCCCCTCCCCTGGCCAGTGTTACACCCACAGCACCATCCCTCCCGTCCACTTTTCTCTGCCCCAGCCCGGGGAGGGCACAGGCACACGAGTCAGGACACACGGGTGGGTGTTCCCCGAGTCGGGCTGACAACCCCGGCCCAGCCTCGCTGTCGGTGGGCCGAACCCCCCGGGCCGAACCCCCCGGCAGAGGTGCAGTGCCTGGGGAGTCAGGACCCCTCACAGGGTGGGGACTCACACGCTTTTATCACCAAGTCTTGATGTGGAAGCTTCCATCAAGACTTCGGCTACTGCTGCCGCCTCTTCCTCCCTCCCATAGGGTTTAATAGTTCTTCTTTATTGCTTTTTAATGGAAAGTCTTTTATCATTCCTGATAATGGGAGGAAGTCTCTCTCCCTCGTTCAGTGATGCCCGTCTATATTTTAGGTATTGGATTAGAAAGCTGTTCTCCTTTTCAAGCTCTTCGCTCTTTCTCGGGTTTCATAACGGTTCCTCTGTAGCTTTGCCCTCTGCATTGTGTTGCTCAGGCTTCGTCTCACCCTATAGCTCTGAGATTCTGACTTCAGAGTTGCACATTTTGCTGCTGGGATGAAGGCTTTCCAACACAATGTTTATCAGCATCTTTTGTTTGTTTGTTTGTTTAATTCAAAGACCTCCTAATTCTTTTGAAAGCCATCCAAGAAACAGTATTAGGCAGTATTGCCACCATGATTTCAATTAAAACAAATTAAAAATTAAGTTAAACTTTGAATGCTCATTTACTATGGTAATTTCTCCCTTGTTTTATATGTTTCGTTGCCCACCAGCTTGGGAACATACAGATGTATGACTATTAAAAAAGGTCGACCATATTCTCTGGACCTACCTTCCAAAGTTTTCTGAATGGGTGCCACAGTAGTAGAAGTCCTAAGAGGTGCTGATTTCAAGGTTAATTTTCTATGGAAAAAACAATTTCTGTTGAAACCTCCAGCAAGAATGCACTTTGTCTGAAATCTGAACATCTGTGTCATAGACATCCGTGTCTGTGCTAGACACGCTACTCACTCTACCCTTATGGTCAATCAGGGAAATACTCTTCCATACCTTATACATGATAAGCAAAGCTCCACAGCTACCCATTCCTTGTCTCAACTATGGGTGGAGTTCAGTCACCAACTGGGCTGTAGTTGTCTGTTTTCCATATGTTCCACCCCTTGTGTGTGCATGTGCCTGTGTCTCATTCCTAATTTTTGAACCTGCTGATCAGTTTGTGAATGTGAGAGGTGGGTAAAACTTTCAAAGACAATTAAATTCCCACAAGTTTAAGAAAAAGAAGGAAGTTGGGTGAAGAAGCTCATGATATATCCTCTTTGTCCCCAGAGCATGGCAAAGGTGGCATTAGGAGTTGATGTATTGTTACATACCTCAAAATCTGCATATATGTATATGTCACATCGGTGTGGAAAGTTCAGCTGGAGCTTGTGTCTTCTTAGCCATTGCAGCCAATAAAGCCCATGAGACTTTATTGTAGGGAAGCAGTTCATTCATTTGAATCCCCATGACATAATAGGTTCTCAGGAGCTCCAGTGCTCCTCTACTGCTTTTCATGATGCAGTGAGTGGTTTTGAAGGCTGTAAGTGTTCTATAGAAGCAGACTGGTTTTGTGAGATTTAAATATTTGATTTTTTGGTATATTTGACAAAGGGAAACTCTTATTTATCTCATACACACACGCAGACACTAATAGGACTTGCTTATTGGTAAAACTGACAGAAAGAGCAGTCAAGAGGCGAGTTCCCACAGTTCTCCTGCTATGCCAGTGTGCATGCTGTGTAGACACTGCTCCAGAATAAGCAATTGATCTGCTTTCAAAAAGGAGGCATTATTCTGGAATTATTCTGAGCTAGTGAGTCCACAGTAAAAATAACGTTATTCTGGGAAAGCCTATTTGCCCAGAGATACATTATCATACTTAGATACACGTTTACTTCACTGTGCCTACATTATTCAATTTTCCTTCATAAACAAAATGCTGACTTTTCTTGGTTCGCTCCTTTTCTAGGCTTGAGGCTTTTCTGTTCATGAATACAGTATGTTTTGAAGTTGAAGGGAAGCCTTTGTGGTTCTTTTATTTACCAGAAAAAAAGTGCAAAGGGTATGGCCATGCTGATGATCAGTGTCTTGCAGACTGTGTTGGAAAGGTTTACTTGAGAGGAGTTTTGTTTCGGTTGGTCAGATAAAGGGGAGAAAGACAAAACTCGAATGAAAGAGACATCTGTTTCCTACCAAGCTTTCACTTGCAGCTGGTCCCTCATTACTGTGATGTTCTTCAAAGCACCTTTCATCAGGTGCTTTGATGGCCAAGACCAGCCTTGTAAGCATGCTGGACCTCTTCCTTCCAACTTCATGCCTTCTTACTTCAGGCCCGCTAGGTCTCTGTGAGGACTGCTTCCCAAGTGCCTCCCTGGAGTGAGAGGAGAGGTGGAACAGGAAGGGCTGGATGGAGGAAGATGGACAGACTCTTGGAAAGACATAGTGAAATCATAGAATCACAGAATCATAGAATATCATGTTGGAAGGGACTTCAAGGATCCAATATTGAATCCTTGAAGGTCCAATCTTTCTTGGCAAAAGCACGGTCTAGACAAGATGGCCCAGCACTCTGTCCAGCTGAAGCTTAAAAGTGTCCAGTGTTGGGGAATCCATCACTTCCCTGGGGAGATTATTCTAATGGCTGGTTGTTCTCATTGTGAAAAATTTTCCTCTTGTGTCCAATTGGAATTTCCCCAGGAGTAACTTGTACCCATTATATCTTTTCTATGTGACTCCTTTTAAAAACAAGTCTCCATCTTCTTTGTAGCCACCCTTTCAGGACTGGAACATGGTGACAAGGTCTCCCCTGAGCCTTCTTTTTGCAAGGCTGAACAAACCCAGTTCTCTGAGCCTTTCCTCATATGGCAGGCTTCCCAGTCCTTTGATCATCTTCGTGGCACTTCTTTAGACCCTCTCCAGACTGCCCACCACAGTTCAGACGAAGTCTGGGCTGGATTAGGGACTCCCTGAATCATGGGATAGCTTTCCATTATTCCTAATAAGTGGTTTGGGGTTTTTCTTTCCTCTTTTTCAGGTTTTGTTTTCCTTTTATCAGATTTCCCCAGTTCAGAATAATATGTTTTCTATTCCTCTGGCAACAGATCAGACTCCAATAAATTTGTCTTGGTCTTGGGTTGTGGAGGGGCTCCTGGAAGGGTCTTCAGCTCTTCCACAGGATGCGGTGGGACAGCAGTCTTACTAGTGTTTAAACGCAATCTCGTAGACAGATAAGCTGTCTGGTAGATCCTTGTCTCGGAATGATACTCTGCTGCACACAAGGGCAATAGTAGCAGCTTTTTCCTCTCTAGTGCAGTAAATGGAAACTTACAGGACTGGGTATCACAAAACCAACAAGAGATCTGAGCAAGAGCATAGCCAGGAAGGACAGATCATGGGCAAGATGCCATTGTCAAATTAGCCACAACTTGGATGGGTTTTGAGGGGTTTGGTTTTTTTTGGCTGTTTGTAAAAATTGATTCATTGTTCCTTTCTTCTCTGGGTGGAAGTTGTTTTTGGTTTTTTTTTTAATTCTGGACAAAGCTGCACAAGAATATAATAATTGCTGTCAGGGCCAAAATCATTTGTAGACACAAAGTAGCACAAAAAGAAGGCATATCAGTATGATTACAGTTGAATCAGAGTTGAACAAACTGACTTATTTTGAATTTGGGCATCTCCTCATACAGATAAATCAAATAGATAAGATTTATTGGCTGGCTTTTTTGTCAAGCAGACAGAATCCCTGCTGAGTGTCTCCTGGAACTCCAACCTACAACATTTGGACATAGGGCTCTCCTTCATATGGCATAAGATGGTGATGATTTCCACAAACTCAAAAGTCTTTTATTTAAGCTCCTGTAATGGGTTACTCTAGCTTACATTTTGATAAAAAAATAAAATGATGTTTTGTAATGTGATCTTCATAGTTTGGTTTGTTTGGGTTTTTTTTTAAACATGAGCTGAATGTTAATCCTCTCTCTCCATTTAAATGTTATCCAGTGTTATTCACAGACCTTTATTTTGGCCCAGTGCCAGATCACAACCTGAGAAATTACTCAGCTTTGCTCATGAGTCCCAGGTAGGGTATATCCCAGTTTTAGACTTGCTCTGTTATTGCTTCCTAGAAGTAACAGTAGCTTAGTACAAGTTTGTGACCAAAGAACAGTTGAGTAAAATCCAATCCTGTCATTCTTAAAGACCTGGCATTTCCTGAGTATATTATACAAGGGGAGACAGAGGGCACTTATAGCCGGAGGTATACCTAGCATGAAGCTTGTCAAGGTGATCAGGTATTGCCTTCTAGCTTTGAACTCTGCCAGCTCTGAGGTGCAAACACGTTTCCTTAAATACCATCTCTGAGGAGACGGCTTTTGTGTCTCTAAAATCATCCACTGCCTCTTTTGCAGTCGCTGGCTGCTGTGGTGGGTAGCACTGAGCAAGCAGGTAGGGCTGGGAGCGCTAGCTTCTTCCCCGTCCCTGTGCAGGCACAGCCACGCAAACAGGGCTCTCCGTTCCCCAGAGGGTTTTCATGGAAGATGTCCTTTTTGAGCTCCTTTGAACATTTGCAGTACCTGTCTGGGGTTTATGTAGCAGGCAGCGATTTGCCTGCCTTTGGCTTTCCTCAGTCTGGTGAAATGGGAGTCAGGATTTTTAGCTTTTTACTTTGGATTATTTCAAATATGATTTAATTATAAATTAATTAAACGTAATCTGTCACAATAACTTAAGTATAAGCAGAAGTCATTTTCTATACAGGTCGAAGCTGAAGGAAAACAACAAGGACTGGAAGAAATGTTCAACATTCAGCAGCCAGTCAGAATTACCAGCTAAATATCTGTCTTTATTAGCAAGGGAGAATGAAACATCCAGGAGCAGAGGATTTTGCAATGGGAAGAAGCCAACTGCAGAGAGAGGAGGGTCAGAATGTGATTAGTTGTGAGAGGTATGAAGCTTCTAATTATAAGGGCAATCCCCATGCTCCTCCCCTGCAGCCAGGCCGAAGAGGATAGAGACTGCGAGAGGAGAGATAGGGCCTGGCACTCAGGAGGAGAGATTCCTCCGTATCTTGTACTCTAATGGGCTCTTGGGGGAACTACAGGGAGATTAATTTTCCTGGAACACAGTTTGAGGCTTTCTCTGAGCAGGGTAGTCCTGCAGGTACCTGGGAATGAAGCTGTGCAGTGACAGCATAGTCCTGCTCTGATGTTGTGACAGGAACTGGGGAGCAAGATTCCCAGAGATTAGATGGAAGCTGTTGATGATGACACATCTGATAAACTTGTGCTGCCAATAAATAGGATAAATTAAATGTGGATTATTTGTTTAAAACTCACTGTATTCACAAGTGAAATGTTTGGCCTTGGAGCTCTCATTCCCATCATTATTTTTGATTTTCAACTTGTTCCCCATGGATTAAATCCCAAGACTGGACATTACCTTTTTTAATGAAACATCTTGAGATCACTGGCAAATCCTCACCTAATATTAAGCCCATGTTTCTCCAGCTGTGAATAACACATTGCATAGAATATTGTTCTGCTCCCAGCTTGCAGTTGGCAAGCTAAAACAAAAAGAAAAGCAAAACAACCAAGAAAAACAAGCAGCAACCTAAAAACTCCACAAACTACTTTCAACTACTTTTCGGGGTTTATGCAGACTTTTTTTTTTTTTTTCCTATGGGATTGCATACGGACCTGATAGAGTAATAAATTAATCTAATTGCTTTTTTCTTTATCCTTCACCCTCAACAGTTCCCTACAGCCTTTTCAACCTTTCTAATGTCTGGAAGAGAGTACTGCTGTGAATGGAGCACTTAGCCCAAGTGGAACCTCCTTGAAGACAAACAATAACAAAGTTATTACCAGGTAATGGTTCCAATTTGTAAACCCTTTTTGGGAAAGAACCATACTTTTTCTTAAAGCTGTCTGAAAAGCAGAGTTTCCTGTTCATGAGAACTCTTGCTTTTTCCAACCAGAGTGTCAGCAGCTCAACTAACAAAAATGCCAGCTTCCATGACAAGCTGCAGATGAATTAATTGGTGGAGGATGAGTCCTGCCCAGACACCAGCATAGCAAGCCCATGAAAGGTTTTTCAGTCTTCAAGCTCAAGATATATGAGCTTGAAAACTTGGGGAGTGAGGGCTCTTACTGACTTCCACCTCACTGCTGCAAAACTGGAGGAAAACCCTGATTAGATAAATGGTTCCCAGGTTTCCAGGGTCCTACCTCAGAGACATCTGCATGTAGATCAGTATATGGGGGTCTGCCTTAGCGTGAGGGGCTCCAGAGACCTACCAAGCACATTGCTTGAGACATAGGAGCTATATGTTCATAACTAGCTTCAGAAAGAACAACCAGTAAGGGACTGACTTTTTGAAATAATTTCCTAAGAGTGGTGTACAGTTTTAGAGATTCTTATTGTGCAAGTATATGTTGCTGCTCTGCTTTAGATTCTGCAAAACCTGAAGATGCTGGCTCTGTGGGTTTTGATTAATACCATGGGGTGCTATTTAAGTCAAGAAAATCTAACTTTTTTAAAATTACATGTCAAGTCCTTAGGCTTCCCTGCAGTATATCAAATCTCAGTTGGTAGGTTATATGCCATAATCTCTTCTGAAATACTTCATTAGACATCTTTATACTTACTGTAGCTGGTTTTTAACTTCCTGTAGTGTAGGATAAATGGCATTGTGTTTAAAAAAACAAAAACAAACACAACACTTTGGAGGTGTAAATTTGCTTATTCATATTTTCCTAAATTGGCTAGAACATTTCTCATTGTTCCCATTAAAAAACCGAAACCAATATCAAACAACAAAAACTAAAACTCTTACTCTTAAATTGCTTATGTAAGTCTTCTGCAAATCAGTGGAAGAGTGCAAAAAACACTGCATAGGTACCACAATGAAATGCAGTGTTTTGAGGAGTACAAACTAACATGGTGACTTAAATGTGGATGCTGATTAGGACTGGAAGCAGAGTCATATTCTTACTGTAGGTTAAACAGGTGGGTTTTGGGGTGGCTTTTATTTTATGTTTCCCACAAGGAGCACCACTTCACTGTCCTGAAATACTCCTTATCTCGCACAGGTACACTCAGTATCCTCCATCCGTTGTTTCCCATTCCCAAGCTGCTAGTGACATATGCTGTGGGTTATTCTGAACTGCGTGCACTTAAAGGACAGTGTTTCCACTAAATTAATCAAATAACATTAAAGGTGTATTGCAGCCTCAGCAGAGATACTAATGTGGGTTCCTCTCCTGTCACTATTTTTCATGAAAGTTGATAAGGTGTTTTGAAATGGGCTAATGGATTTACAAGTGAGGGGGAAAAGATTGTGGAGAGGAAAATGGACCTGAAAGGCAAAGGCATAGATTTTTCCCTAGGAAGCCAGGCTGAGCTGTCATACGCAGAGCTGAGCAGGCAGAAGTGTTCGTTGGACCCTTTTGCTCACTGCCATCTGAATACTTGCCTGTATTGCTGCAGAGTGACTTTGAATTTTCCACCACTCTTTTTCCATCAGAAACTCCTAGTCATATTGAAGTGTGCCCAGTCAGCTGTAGTTGACATCACAGAAATGCTTTAATTCAAGGATGACACATGAATATCTGTATGTTTATGGCCTTTCCCATATGTTTTGGCAAATGCTTGTTTTCTTGTGGTGTAAAAATGCATGTAAAAATAACTGCTGCAAATGCAAATACAGTAGTTTGCAGCACCATATTTTTGGCCCTTTAATAATAAATCACGGTATTTTGATGTCACACATGCTAGTAGAAATGCACAAGGCATACTGTGTGTATCTGTGAAGCAGCGATCTTCTTGCCTTTGCTTTGCATTCACACCATTCCAAACCCACCTCCACTGTGACTGATTTTAATTGAGAAAGCATGGAATCATAGAATCATTTAGGTTGGTTAAGATCATCGAGTCCAACCGTTAACCCAACATTGCCAAGTCCACCACTAAACCATGCCTCTAATCGCCACAGCTACATGGTTTTTAAATACCTGCAAGGCTGGTGACTCAATGACTTCCATGGGCAGCAGCCTGTTCCAGTGCTTGGTAACGTTTTTGGTGAAGAAATTTTTCCTAGTATCTGTGCAAGTAAGCTGTATCACAAGTTCAAAGCATTCCTTGAATGATTCTACCCAATCTGTTGCTAAGAGGCCATGTAAAGTCACTTTAAAAGTTAAATTAGATGTGCTTTGTTATATTGGTAGTGACCATGCAGTTCATGTTGGACATAGCTAGCTTTGCCTTCAACTACTGTGTGCACTAGTTATAAGAGTGAGGACAGGTTCATTGCTACCAAAGAAAATTATGAGGCAGAGAAACTCTGTGATAGAGAAAATGGTACATTTGTTACTGGTCTAGATTGAAGACTCAAATAAGAATACTATGCTCATCACGACAGAGAAAGCTAAAAGCCTGCCTGTCCACTTGAGGCAGAAGGAGACTGTGACTGTGGAGGAGACATGACAAATCACTGCTAGTTTGATCCACCTGCAGAATGTGTTGTGGAGGGACAGAGACAAGACATGGTAGGATATAGCTCTTTTTCTCTCCTATTACCATCATCATTCTTTCCTAGC
The DNA here is from genome assembly GCA_907165065.1 of Caprimulgus europaeus. The sequence goes on from OU015525.1 coordinate 34,724,979, forward strand.
TGTTACAGTGAAATACTCTCTTATATTCTCAAAGGCAGATGTGTTGTGTAAAGTGTGGCTAGGCTATTAGAACAGACTCTTGGACTTGAATCTTTCATTTTGCAAGCAAACAAGAGATTCTGACAATAAATGGGTTTTGCTATGGGTACTGCAAACTGGATATACATCATCTTCAGCAACATGACTGCTTGTAACCTTCCAAGCAAGAAAATGTTAGGTCAGGAACTTGTGCAGTCAAGTTACGGTATTCAGGGTGAGCCTCCAGCATAAAGTCTCAAATGGACATTTCTGTCCCTCGAAGAACCACTTATTTAGAGAGTTTGACCATTATTCAAAGGAATTCCTGTCATCATTCAAAGGCATAACCATTCTTCCTATAAACTGAAGGTGAATTGACAATTTTTGTCAATTCTGAAATAGGAAAGTACTTTGATCTCTTCCTTCTCCCACATAAGAGACTGACTTTCTCTGAAAATAAATAATAAAATCAAACAGACCAAGAAGCAGAGCAGTAAGATCTGTTTTAAAGTTCACACTTGTTGAAAACAGGTGGATTAGCTGAAGTCAAAATCTACAATACTGGACTTCTGGTTGGATGTCTCAAGAAGTACTCCTTTTCTTCTCTGATTTCCTGGTTATTTAGTACGTCTAGGAGCAACATTTGAACCTTTTTATAAGGAGAAAGCTTCCCAGAAGATACTTTATCTCTTTCAGTTATTACTATTGAAAATGCCTAATGGTTCTTACCATCTGAATATTTCAAGCAGGTTCACTCTGAGTAATGCAGATCTACATTATTCTATTTAGCTCCTTTTAGCAGAATAATCCTTTAGTGAGTGAAAAGCCCTAAGACAGCAGCTGGTTCCAATTTTATAAGAAAATCTTGTGGTTTTCATGAGGTAGTTGAAAAAAAATCTGTAACTATGGAAAAGGCTACATTGTGAGCTATTAGACACTGGAGAATTCACCTCAGAGAATCCTTTCTAAATATCCAAGTTACAGAAAAGGTTTCTTGAGAAAATTGCAATTTAGATTCAGATATTTAGGAAATTATGCACTATTGGTTTTGATCTTTGAAGAACTGCTGTTTGCTACATTATCTCTAAGTAAAAAATGTGCTGAATGCCACTCATGCTTTTATTTCTGATGTAAAGCAGAAATGCCTCCAGTTGTCTCTAGAAGAGCAGTTACATACCTCATTTGGCTGCAGGGATTTGTCATTGAGAACTACAAGATATCTGGGACTGCCCTTCTGTAGTGACTGGATCCAGCATGAGGAAACCTTCACATCCCTCCACTGCATACAGCACCTGCATTCCGCTGAGATGGGGCTGCACTGGTTACTGCACAGACCATCTCATTTCCACTAGGAGTGCAGATACACAGTGCAGCGAAAGTACCCACATCCCTGTAGTCACAGTGATCACCTGGACAGCTTTCAGTATGGGCATAGCTCTAATATTTTATATACCAGGCAGCTATAACCTATACTATGTCCCTGCTTCAGGATAAGTATGAGACTCAAAGGTAAAATCTTACTGAATCATAGTTTAAGTGGTGGTGTGTTTATTTAAATTGATTTTCAGTGAAAAAGAATGTCCTTGACCTAATACCCTACCACTTATGCACCATAGATACTGTCACACCATAACTGAGGCTGCCACCAGCACTAGTCAGATTGGAGCTATCAAACTGTTTATCAGACCATGACTGAACTCCTAAATAGGAAGCATTACTTGCCTGCCTTACTTTTAACACAAGTTTTGTGAATTGTTTTAAACATAGTGAAAATATGTTATTTTCCTGAAAGGTTTCTTGGCTCAATTGTTTTGTTTTTAGAAAGAAATATGCTTGTAAGTGAGAATTATATAAGCAGGACAGAGCATATAAACTGGAACAAATTAATACCTTAATGAAATGTGCTTAAAGCTCACCATCATGATTAATGTTTCTCTAAGCTTTTGAGAGCACCCCAGTAACCATTATTAATATTGATATTAAATCAAGAAGTTTTTCTGAATATGGTATATTGGCAGGTGTGCATTAGAAGTATCCAGTTATTAAGGATGTGTGTATTTTCTCATGTTCTTTAAAGATGAATGGCTATGCATATGCATCTACCTTCCTACAGGAAAAGCCTCCTTGTACTGCAGGAGTAGATATATTTTTGGTATGCTCAATTTTGTGAGCTTCTTGAGTTGGCCAGGTCTCATTGCTGGACTTCAACCTACAGCAAAAGGTTATGCTTTTCTATATTTAGAGAAACAATTCTGCATAATCTGTCTTTCCTCCTAGATTACATACGCTATGACTCTTTTGAGCTTCCTTATTACATTATCAGCCTAATGAACTGTGCCAGTATATTGGTTCAATGTGACATTAAATCAATGCAAAAATTTGTTAGTTGGGGCCTGAGCCATTGGCTGTGCTCCACCCGGTGTGCATCATGCCATGCTACCAGCTCAAAGCCACTCTGTGAGTGACAGAGGTAGACAAAGCATAGAGACAGTTTCCAGTGAGGTAAAGCTGTCACGCTGGCTCTTAGGGCATGGTGGCAGGCACTAGACGTAGAATCACAGAATGGTTTGGGTTGGAAGGGACTTTAAAGGTCATCTATTCCCACCCTCCTGCAGTGAGCAGGGTCATCTTCAACTAGATCAGGTTGCTCAGAGCCCCATCCAACCTGGCCTTGAATGTTTCCAGGGACGGGGCTTCTACCACCTCTCTGGGCAACCTGTGCCAGTGTTTCACCTCCCTCACTGTAAAAAAATTCTTCCTTATATCTAGTCTAAATCTACCCTCTTTTTAAACAAGATTTCTTTTTTAAACCATTTAAAACCATTAACCCCTTGTCCTATTGCTACAGGCCCTGTGAAATAGTTTGTCCCCATCTTTCTTATAGATCCTCTTTAAGTATTGAAAGGCCACCATAAGGTCTCCCTGGAGCCTCCTCTTTTCCAGGCTGAACAACCCCAACTCTCTCAGCCATTCTTCATAGGAGAGGTGTTCCACCCCGCTGATCATTTTTTGCAGCCCTCTTCTGGACCTGCTCCAACAGGTCCACGTCTTTCCTGTGCTGAGGACTTCAAAGCTGAATGCAGTACTCCAGGTGGGCTCTCAGCAGGGCAGAGTAGAGGGGAAGAATCACCTCCCTTGACCTGCTGGCCATACCTTGTGATGCAGCCCAGGACACGGTTGGCCTTCTGGGCTGCAAAGCACTCATTGCTGGCTCATGTTCACATGCCATCAAAGAACAGAGGACATGTGTGTAGCATGAAGGTTTGGTAAGCCAATAAATGTACATATGCCCTAGCAACTCTAACTTAGTAGAGACTGGAAGCATGAAGATTTCAGTTGCTAAAAGCCATGCTGGCATGTGCACACGTGCTTTTACTAGAGTCGTGTAGTGCACTTCTTCAATGTAACTGGGACATGAGCTCAATATGTTTAGCTGGGTATCTACACAAATATTAAACTGTTTTGTGAATAGGAGATTAGAATAAAATGCCCACTTGAAACCTATTTTCTGGATTTTTTAATGATATATCAATCAGTCGAAATAGATACATGAATTTATGATGTATGATATGGTTTATTATACATGGAATATTTGGGTATCACAGGAAGGAACTGAATCAGGCCTCTGATCCTGCTAAGTGATTTTTAAGTGCCCCTTAAACTGTTACGGGTGCTTTAAAATTCATTTTGTGTTCACGAAAGAGTCATGTTAATACCACTTACGACTTTTGGACCTCTTTTAAGAACTGCACCTTGGTCCTTGCTATTGCACTCAATTGGCTGAAGACAATGGATAGACAATATTACAACATGAAAAAAAGGCTTAATTACAGAGTTTAATTTGTGGAATGAAACTTTCTATCCTGAAAGCAGAATAACTTCATTAATTCTACTATCAGTTCTGTGGCCTTACATGTATAACCAACATGCAAATATAGGTGCAGTCTGTGAAATGGCAGGTACTGCCAACTTCATTAGCCAAACAATCTAAGAGTTCAAGGTTAGTAACCAATCATTTCCACCATCATCCTCATCTATTTCTTGGAGTTTAGCAGGAAACTAGTCTCTCTTTCAAACAACAACAAAAAAAAAGGAGTTGCAAAAATAATCCTCCAAGCATCACCAAAATTCCCTTTTTTCCCCATTGTTATGCAGAAAAAGCCTCTCCTCATCCCATTCACACATTAACAGGAGTCAGGTATTTGTGTGTTGATGGTGAGTTTCTCTTGTTGCTGTTTTGACTTAATTTGCCATGGGGGAATGTATCACTGCTTTACTTGAAGAAGAACCAAGGGCATATGTGCACTTGTTGATGCTGTTGTTACATTTATGTCTCCTCTTAATGCCTTGACCCTTGTTGCAAGCCTAAAGCTTAGGCTTTGCTATGTGGTTTTAACCATTTTACTGCAGTTTCATGGGAACAATTTATAAATATTTTCTCTCTCTACCCCTCATTTTAAGGCCCTGAAATCAGATTGCAGGAAGTCAACTGAATTTTCTGAGGCTGGTGTGGTGTACATCTATGTGCATGGATCATTTTCTCATAAGCGTGGGAGAAGTCCCTTTTGGGTTCACCCTATAGCACTTATAGAGCTGTCTCAGTGTAAGACATAAGGAGACCAAAATGCATGATGTGCTTACTGTGTTATTCCCACCACATGATGAATTAGGGTGAATTATTGTTGCATGCCTCCAAATGCCTTCTGTGGATCAAAAAAATCCCCAACATGTTATATCATGTAATTCCTAGGAGGGAGGCTGCAATAAAGGAGATATTTTGCCATGGACATTTTCTCTTTTTCCTTTGAAAACAGGAAGATGAACTTCAAAAATTCCATAAGTTATATTTTTTCCTAGTTGCAGTGAATATTTGCTTTTTTCCAAATGAAAGAGGTAATGTCCAGGGAAACCATGTTTCCAGATTCTAAGAGGCAGATTATTGGACTGTTGTCCCTCTAATAAAATTCAGTACATCAAGTGAATGACTTATAGTGTAGTGAAACATGGCACAACATCGATTGAAGCTACCCATTAAGTCAAGACATCAAATATACCCTTGTGACACTGTACTAGGAATCACTGTTGAAATTGCAAAACTTGCTAGTAATAGCAGCTGAGCTCAAGATAAACATTGTCCTTAACTCATGCCATAGTGACATTAATAGCTCATGATATCACACAGTGATCAAAGCCTTCTGGGAAGAAATAGACGCAAAGGGACAATTTTCTTGGTGATCTATATCCATTTTTTATCAAAGAAAGTACACCAGATTTGAAATTGGATGGATGCTTACTTTAAAATATCTAGAGAAATTCTAATCTGTGGTCTCTTTTATTGTCTTTTAAACCTTCACAGAAACCTAACCACTGATGGCTCTAAACACAAGCGCCATCAGAATGTTTTGACAATTAACTATTATATTAAGAAAAACTAATAAATACATTGCTATTCAGTACATCTCAAACTTTAAGGGTTTTTCTGAACCTACATTTGTAAAATGCATCTGTAAATTCAGCCTGTGATCAGGACCCTGACCTTGCAAGCCTTATTTAAGTACTACTTTATGCAAAGTTTCTTCTTGTAGTAAATCTTCTTGACTGGGTCATTAAGAAGCCAAATATTCAGGGTCTGATTCCCTTCATGCAGATGCCAGCAAAGTGCCAGCTGCCCTGTTGTGTCCCTTGGGGGATTTATCTGATGGCTGATGGGCTGTCCTGTCACAACCTTTTCTCCCTTGTCATTCTTGTCAAGAAAAGTCAGATTTAAATTCAGCTTGGGATTTGAGGAGTTTGCAGAGACACCCTGCCTTTCTCCCCATCTGGCCATCACCATCCATCTAGGGGCTGTGCTCATGTCTTGGGAACATTTTGGCAAGCTAGCAACCCACAACAGACATCCCATCTATAACAGCCTTCTAATAATGTTCTCACAATCTTCCAAACCAGCCAGAAGGGATTTCTCCCCTCAGCCCTAGGTTTTACAGCTGGTACAAATGCAACTTTGCCATGACTCCTTTTATAATCCTGTTGGGCCATTCCATGTTATTTAATATGTTTCTAAGGCTTTTCTGGCTGAAAGCAGAGATTGTGGAATTGGCACACAGTAACATTTGAATGCTGAATACAGTCACAATGCTTTTTATATATCTGCTTTCGTAAGTCAGGTGTAAAAATTTGGTACACCTAAAATGACCAGTACGCACATACCTTTTGATAAGAGTTCATTCATTGCATTAATAAATACTGTTTTGAGGCTTTACTTGTAGCCTTCAGAAGCAATTTACTTCTCTTAAGGGAGAGCACTACCATTAAATGCAACTTTGCTTCTCTATGGAATTAGTAATCCTTTGGGGAAAAACATATTACAAACCAAAGGAAATAAGTCTTCTTTGTACATGAAAGACTAAATTATCTCCTTACAGTCACTGAATTTAAAGTCATTCTAAGATGGAATTTTCTTTTTCACCTGCCAATACTTCGTGGGGGGTCCAAATGTTCTATTAGTTGAAATCTGTGATAAATAAAAATGGCAGTGGGAGAAATAAGCTACACATTTGATTCCCTTCTTTATATAAATCTGAAGCAGTTTGGAAAAGGAATTGTCCCTCCTATATTCTAGAAGTGCCAAGCACCAAATGTATCTGATGGAATAATAAATAACACTTTGACAATATTGGCAATTTCTAGGGATATTCCTTGTCTAGGACGCTGGTCAAGTAATGTAATTTTAAAATTTTTCTTTTGCAGTCTTGTCACTCTCTGTCCTTGTCTCATTTGAATACTTCACCAAAAATAAATATTGCTATTTATCAGTATCTTCTGAAGAGCAGTTTAGCAAGGAAGATCTTGGAGCTCTTCAAAATACTTGATTTCCTCTTGCAAACTGGAAATACAAATGTTTGCACAGAAATATTTGTCTGGAGACAAATGCACTTTCCTAGCACCTTCCTTTGATACATCATCTCTGGTGCTTGATAATAGCGAAGTACAAGAAATGCCATAGGAGATACTATAATCTAAATGAACTGGTAACTAGAGCAATCTGTAGGGAAGAAGCACAGTAATTAAGACCCGGCAAGATCTGATTTCCCTTGAGTGACTCGTGAACTGGAATAACCACTCCGTTTTCCATGTGCAGCTGAAGAGAGGCCATCAATGAAACCACAGAAGGAAAATGTCGTCACACCACCCATTCAGAATAATTTCTCAGTACTAGACTTGCAGGTTACATACAAGCAATGGAAAAGCATTCTTAACTTTGAATAAATCTGTCTTGAGATGAGTACCTGTCTTCATTTTAACTATCTTCTTTAGTGTCTCCCCATCTCCTCACCACATACACACACACACGCACAGATTGTGATTAGTAACAAACAGCTCCATCCTATTGTTACTCAAGCAGGCCATAGAATAATTTGTTTACACCTGCTTCTTCTTTTCATGATTGTCACTTCCACAAATAGTTTTCTTATTTTAACACACACATGCTTAAGTATACTGAAGCATTTTGAAGGCACAGCCAGGGATCAAATATGCAAATGAATTCTCACCGAGTAATTTCATCACCACCGGATACCATGGTAGTAGAAAAACATCATCAGCCACTTATTGCAGTTCATATTTTTCTGGGCTTTATCTGGTTTTGCTGAAGTAATTGCAAATGTACCTATTAACTTTGAGTGGGTAAACTGACACTCCAAATTATCATCTAGGACATGCAAATATTATTTTGGAAGAAAAAAACTCACATCTTGGTTATGTAAAAATGCCTCCAAATGGCACTGGGAGAAGAAACTATAGAAGTAGAAGTGCTAGTGATTAACATAACTGGAAGAAGGCTAATTCTTTATGATATACAATAAAATCCCAGAAGAAAAATGAAGAGACTGAAAACTAACATGTTTGAATAGCAAACTGAAGATATGACACATATGTAAGACGCAGAAGTGTTTTATGAAGCATTATGCTTCTGAGTGTGTTTTATTTAACGACAGATCTCAAAAGTTAAGGCTAAAACACTAGAGGTTTTAACAGGTGTATTCTGCATTGATGGGTAATTCATATAATAATATTAATTCCCAGTTTCTTGATTAGCAAGCAGAGCTTAGCAATGTTCTCTAACATTACCAGGAATCAGCTCATCTGTGGAACTCCTAAAGCTCAGTGTCTTCCTTAAAAATAAGTAATATTTTTGTACCAAAAATGATACATACATTACAAGAGATGGTAAATTTTCTACATGATAATCTAAAAAAACCTATGAACTCAAATATATCTAAGAATAGTTTTTTGAAGGCAATTTTTTTTTTTTTTTTTTTTTTTTTTTGAGGAGGGGAATTTCAAAGTCTTTTGATATGGACACCAAATGCCTACTTTTGAAAATATTACTACAAAGCCATTTTTGTTCAAACATGCCATTCATACATATGCCTTAAGTCCTATCAAAAAGCCTCACTAGGTGAACTCCACTTCCCGTAAAATGTCTCCAATCTCCCATTTTGCTGAACTACTCAAGTGAATTAGCTTTTACAATACATCATGGTAGCTGGGTTGCCCCACATACCAGCAAAACAGGCATATGAGGTCTCATAAGTGTGGTTTTTCATTGCTTTTTAGGTTTTCTGTTTTTTCTGAAAGTCATAATCTTATGCACAAAATTGTGAAGGATGGTGTTCAGAAAAGAAGATTTTCCCTAAAACTGTCAATGAAAATTTCCAGTCAACTCTAGCATTCACATCATAATGGATAATGTTTTGGGAGAGAACTTGATGCCTGCTATTTCATCTGTGGGAAGCGATGAATATTTTTTGCTAATGGACATAATACATCAGTAACATACACAAAATCCATTCCAATAACTTCAGATTTTCACTTGCTGAAACCAGATTTGAATTTGGCCCATTATTCTTTTCAAGTGAAGAGGAGAATAATGCCTTATGTTGTCATATGGCACTACATCAAATAGTTTCTAGCTATCAACACTGAAATCAGCTGCATCCACAGTGATTTGGCCCGATGCTTATTAAACAGTAATATTTTTGTCAACAGATGGATTTTTTTACTGCTGATATCCTGACAAGTCACTAGAATGAATCTGAAGATTCCCAGCCATAACACAATCCTATTTTAACCTTGGTTATTTTTAAAAACCCAGTTTAAAAAAACATGACAAGCATCGATGCTTAATGCAAATTCCTAGCAATGTGTGTTACCTGGTAACCAAATGGATGGTATGTTGGAGAGGGAAATGACAACAGCAAATGAACATATGTCAGATCAGCTTCTAGCAGATATAGAGATGGTCACCATGGATTTTGCCACATCAAAAGAAAAGATCATAATGACCTAGTATCATTTAATGGGAGAAAAAAAAAAAAATTCCTTTGACACATTCCTATGAAGGGAGAGGGCATTCGTAGTCTCTGGTATCAGAAGCTGCTGTAAGTGTCACTTTTGTCTGTCCATGAGGGAGAAAATTTCCCACAAATAGAGAAGAAAATGTACCACATTTGTGCAGCAAAACAAGCTTGGAAAAGTGAACTGCAGCATCACAAGAGACCCTGGTCGCAGTACAAGGTTCCTGAGTGACTGTCACCACTCATTATGATTCATTGGCCAAAACAGAGAACTATCTCAGTGGTTTCAAAGTGGCTTTCTTTCTTTGCCCTGGCCTTTCCTCAAAAATAATAAGCAAACCTGACTTGCTGGAAATTCATAGTCTCAAAACGGCAAGACATTTCTTTTGGTTGGGAGAGGCAACCTGAGAGTTCTGTCACACAGGGATTCACCAGGGGTCACATTCTAAATCTAAAGTAAAAGCCTGAGATATGATCATAGTATCCAAATAGATTGTTTTCTGTGAAAACAGGAAGAACAAGCCATTTTTCTAAAGAAAAAAAATGCTTTAAAATGTTTTAAAGAGGATTGTCAAAGTAGTCTACAAAATAAGTACAAACCAAAACGATGCAGATAAGTAAAATATAGGAGCATCATAAAAATATTTCTATTTAGGGAGGCATCGGTGTATGTTTTTTATTTCCCAGTGATACACAGGACAACCACAGTTTATGCTGCCTTTTGAAGTGTTTGGGTTTGCAAAGCAGTCTTAAAATAGCTTCCAAAAATGGCTGTTTTTCTGAAGCTATTCTTGACTGATGCCGTATGTTGCATCGTTTTAGACTAACACTGGGAGTAGAAGTGTCAAAGGCCTAGGTGAAGGAAAGAAAAACAAGGAATGCCAGACAGTCTGCCATACCTTTACAGAAGTGACGTGCAGTTCTGGACTCACAAAGTTCATTTTTTAAGTCTGTACCAAGTAACATAGTCTGCACTTTCATAGGAGCTGCAGAGTCCAGCGCTTCCCAGGATCTATGATAGATTTCAAATGATCTTTGTTACTGAGGAACATGCTGCAATTAACCATTTTAGGAATACTGTAATTTCATCTAGGAAACTTCAGTCTTTAGAAGGAAGAATGAAGTCCAGCTGTTAGCAGAGAAGGCACTAAATTGGATCACTAGCACAATTAGTGATAATTAGAAAAAGGCCAAAGCCTGGAAGAAGAAAGAGTGCCCATTCCCCAAGGAAATGCTTTTTCACAATGGATGCTTTCTCGTTCTCTCATAAGACCATGGGAGCACAGTTTGTGCTTATTCAAACCACGGTCAGAGCAGCTTACTTCATTAAGATCCGTTATCTATCTGTTCTTCAGTTATTTTCCAGATTTTTCAGCTTAGCCCATTTATTAAATATACCCCAAATATATAATCAAAAAGCTTTTAAGAATGTTTACATGCAAAGATGAGGAATAAATTATTCAGTATCTGAAACCTAATATGCAAATTTCTGGAAAGTACTTAACTACATGCTTACCCCTTTCCCCAGGAAAGCAATAGGCATTCACCAAAGAGACATGGGGCTTGTGCCATCTGGCTCTGCTGTGCTTACCGAGCTATGGCTCCAGCCTGGGGATGGGTTTCATACTGCTGAACTCCTAATTTCCAGACAGACTGTGTGGGGGTAGAGAGGTTGCAGAGCTGCGATTGTCAAGAGCCACAGCATTGGATGTTGTGCTACATAGATCAGCACACAGGATTTCTCCTTTCCTGGCCTACTCATGTGTTTCATTGTAGATGGTCACTGGATGAAACTCAGAATGAATACATGGAGGAGAGCCTTGAAGGCTCCCTCTCCTTCCTTCCCCTGATCACTTTTGTGGTGCTGCTGTCCCCCTGTACTCCTCTTTCAGCCTCCTCAGACTCCAGGAGCACATCTGGCCAGACCGCCCTGCCGCCGTGTTTAAAAGTCCTCTCCTGAGTGCATGAATTAGTGGTTCTATCACTACATTTTCTTGTATTTAGGCCTGGCTGGCTCCTGCGACAACTAGGTGATCCATTAATTTCCTTTCTAGGAACATGCTTGATAAAACTTAAGCACTTGAAATCAGGTTTGAGTCTACATCAAGCCCAGTACTGAGTGAAATGCTCTCTCTTCTTTGGTTTTAGGAGAGATCTAAATCATGGGTCTGCCAAAAGAGGGAGTCTGGTATTGGAAAATTATATATTAAAATGAAAAAAAAAACCAAAAAAGCAGAAGGAAAAAAATAAGTGTTGCTTTTACTCCAACATTTGGAAGATTAGCACCAGTTTTTAATGCTAGATATGTTTGTCTAATACTGTAATGGCAATCATTTGGAAAACCTTTTTTGTCTGGAATCTGTAGGCAGAGGTCTCGACCTGATTAACTGTATAGGGAAGATTTATGTTCATGCAGCACAGCAGGTTTTAAACACGTTCCCAACGTTATTTAAGGAAACTGTTCCAGCTCCACTGTGGTTCATTTAATCCATCTATAGATTCACTCTGATCTTAGCGCAGGGGAGTGTTTTTATCATTGCATGTTAAATGAATGGAGTTACTTAATATGTTTGTTAGTGAGGACACCAAACACAGAACTTCCACTGGAGCCTTTGGCCATAGGTATTTGTTTCTAGCAATGTGTGATCTCCCATTCTCAGTTACATTGATGGCATTACTGAAGTGACAAAAATAGCAAGATTATTGCTCATCTATGTATGCATTGGAGTTATTTGCATGAGATTGACAGGGAATGCCTGCCTGCCCTTAAATCAAGCCAAAAAAGGAAAATACCATATGATGTTGCAAAATGGCACGTGAATTACCTCACTTTCTCATCTCAGTCTGTCTCTCACTACGACTCATGTTATAGACACAGTGGAATACTCTAAAGCTTGTAATGGATCTACCACTTACAGCCAGAGGACTCTTTTAAGCTTGCTAATCCATTGGAAAAATAGCTCCTTCCTTTTCTCAGTGGACACTATCAACTGAAAACAGTCTCAACACTGAGATTTTACAAATGAAAACAGATACCCATAGAGAAATACACATTCATACATATGCAAGTTTACATATGTATGTATGTAAACTTACATACTGAAACAAAAAGTTATTCCCACAAATTAATGTGGCTATGAAAAAACTCCACTTTTTGGCAATAGTTGCAACCATGCATTATCGAGATGCTAGCAGGAAAGTTAAAATAACTATACAGAGTTAAAATAATGTACTTAATTTTAATTATCTACAGTGTGGGAAAATCAAGCGAGTAAAAAGAAAAGCAGCAGAAACCAAGACATCAAATTTTATTTTTAAAATATCTACCAGTTAAATAAAGCTGGGCTTGCCATTATTATCATAGACACAGTCCTGTCTTCTGAAAAGTTGAGTATCTTCTGTGAGAAGTTCACAAGATACGATATTCAATGTCTAACTATAAAGGGAAAAGAATCTAACAAATTCCAAGCATTAGCAGAGTTGGGTGCATGCCTACATGCATGTGTACGGGTGCGTGTGCATATGCATGTACATGAGGAAGAAAAGTAGGAATCAAAGAATCTGAATGATTTGGCCAAAAGAAAGAGATGCTTGTCTAGTTTGTGTTTAATGGCAGGTTGCTAGTAGCAAAATTTACTGGCAGTCTTTTGAAGTCAAAATGTAAAGGAGTCACTTTATCACAGACCAAAGAGAGAGCTGAAGGCTGGCTGCTTTCTCTGTCAGCTGTATTTCGGTTGAGGTCACGAGAAATCCTAGCCAGTAGTGAGAGCATTAATGAGAGGCTTGCTGGATGTTTATGACATCAAGCTTGCAGCAGTTGAGGAGAAGGCAGAAGGTATTAGCACAGGAATTATTTACCAACTTCTCCGACAGTGTCTGTTGTAGTTCATTTCTGAATATCCCTCTGATTCTTTTCATTTCAGCTGTGATCCCAGTATGCAATGGAAAAAAAACAATGAACCTGAGTACCAAAAAATACTTCTCTTGTGTCTTTCTACTGCCTTGTGGATAAATGAGACACATAGAAGAAATAATTATGCTGGGCCAGTGCTTCCATCCCCCACTAATCATAGTTTCTAGAAGCTTTGTTAAGTGCACTGAAAAGTAAATGTAAGGTTTTCCTTGGGTTATTTCTGTAACTGTATCTTCTCAAACACAGTGAGATTTTAAAATCTTGACATCTTAGATGCAAGACGAGATCATGCTAACACATATAATCATTTATGGAAATTTATTAGTTGGGTATTTCTTCTCATGCCCTCTTTCTCATGAGACTTAGGCACATCAGCTTATTTTATCCTTTCTACAGCCCACATTTCTAAATAACAACTGAGGCAGTACTGACTTGGCAAGCTTAAAAAAATGTAGTAGATGGTTACACAGGCAGCAAGAATAGCCAGTTACAAAAGCAAACACTAAGGAAAATAAAGTCGTTTAGATGCATAAACCCCTCATATTTTATAGTTCAGTTGTAATAGTATTTACCAAATGATCTGATAGATTGTCTTAGAATAAATTCTGACTATGGCATGCTCATGAGCAGATTACCACATCCTCCACTGCCTCCATATCTGCCTGTCCCTCGCTCCTAATGATATATTTACTTCTCTTAATGGCTTGGATACTGAGATGATTTCAAGTGTAGATTTTCATGGGGGAAGGAAGTGACACATAGTATTAAAACAATTGAGTTATGGACATACAAAAATGGTACTGGCAAGGACAGGCACAGCCTGTTATGTGTATTTTTCCAAAGTAAATCTGAATTCTATGCTAGTAACTTAGCCAGAAGTGCTTTCGTAATGTGGCAGAACATGAGATTTGTAATTTAAAAGAGATCAATGTATCAGGACTTTGTCACTCTCTCTTTAACACTGACTAGGATAAACTACTTCAAATGGCTGTGGAATAGCATACTGATAGCATGAGTATTTTCCAGGACTGTTGTGAGCAATACAGAGTTTTGATCCTTCACCTGGGACTGTCTAAAGTAATTATGCCTATTTCTATTTACACACAGATCTAATCCTACTGTTTCAGACTCATTTCCAATTTGTGACAATGTGCTCCTCAGGTCACAAAGTTCAAACCTTTGAGTTAACTCAATGTGTTATGGAAACTCAGAGCTTTGTGGACTGGGTCAAGGGAGCACAGCTTTGCACGTTGATTAAACCACTGTATATTCCAATCCTCTTAAAATCCATTTTCTTTCAATGTCCACGGTTGTCTGAGTTTGTATATGTTCTTATATAAGGGTCATGACTGATTAGTGTATAATTACAAAAATAAAAGTTTAACAATGTCATTTTTTTAAAGGAAAAAAGGACTCTTCTGAAGTCTTTTTAAAGGAGTTTCACACACTTCAGCACACATTGTTAGAGAGTCATTCCTGAGTGTGGGTTAATTATTTTCCATAGGAGAAATAAATCAGGCAAGAAACCCACGTGGATGAGCAAGGAGCTCATGGAAAAACTCAAAGGGAAGAGAAAGGTCTGTGAAATGTGGAAAAAGGGTCTAGCCACCTGGGAGGAATACAGGAACGTGGTCAGGGCCTGCAGGGATGCAACCAGGAAGGCTAAGGCCCACTTGGAACTGAATCTGGCAAAGGAAGTTAAAGACAACAAAAAAAGACTTTTTTTAGGTACATCAATAACAAAAGGAAGACTAGGGAAAATGTGGGCCCACTGTTGAATGAGGCAGGTGCCCTGGTAACAGGAGATGCTGAGAAGGCAGAGATACTGAACGCCTTCTTTGCTTCAGTCTTTATGGCTAAAAGTGTGCCTCAGGAATCCCAGATGCTAGAGGGAAGAGAGAGAGTCTGGAGAGAGGAAGACTGCCCCTTGGTTGAGGAAGAGCTGATCAGAGAGAGCCTAAACAAAACCAATATACACAAATCCATGGGCCCTGATGGGATGCACCCACGAGTGCTGAAGGAGCTGGCGGAACTGATCACTAAACCACTCTCTATCATCTTTGAAAGGTCTTGGAGAATGAGAGAGGTGCCTGGAGGCTGGAGGATAGCCAATGTCACTCCAGTCTTCAGAGAAGGCAAGAAGTAGGATCCAGGCAACTACAGGCCAGTCAGCCCCACCTCCATCCCTGGGAAGATGATGGAACAGCTCATTTTTGATACCACCTCTAAGCAGTTGGAAGAAAATAAGGTTATCAGGAGTAGTCAACCTGGTTTCACTAAGGGGAAATCATGCTTGACCAATCTGGTAGCCTTCTATGATGTCATCACCAGCTGGGTAGATGAGGGAAAGCAGTGGATGTTGTCTACCTTGATTTCAGCAAGGCTTTTGATACTGTCCCCCACAACATCCTTGTAGCAAAGCTTAAAAGGGACGGGATAGATTAGAGGACAGTGAGGTGGATTGAGAACTGGCTGACTGGCAGAGCTCAGAAGGTTGAGATCAGTGGTGCAGAATATAGTTGGAGGCCTGTAACTAGCGGTGTTCCACAGGGGTCGATACTGGGTCTGGTCTTGTTTAACAACTTCATCAATGACCTGGATGTAGGGATGGAGTCCTCCCTCAGCGAGTTTGCTGATGATATGAAGTTAGAAGGAGTGGCTGACACACCAGAAGGCTGTGCTGCCATTCAGTGATACCTGGACATAATGGAGAATTAGGCGGAAAGGAATCTGATGAGGTTCAACAAGAGCAAGCATAGAGTTCTACACCTGGGCAAGAATAACCACATGCACCAGTACAGGTTAGGGACTGACCTGCTGGAGAGGAGCTCTATGGAGAAGGACCTGAGTGTGCTGGTGGACAGCAGGATGACCATGAGCCAGCAGTGTGCCCTTGTGGCCAAAAAGGTCAACAGTATCCTGGGGTGCATTAAAAAGAGCATGGCCAGCAGGTCAAGGGAGGTTCTCCTCCCCCTCTACTCTGCCCTGGCGAGGCCACATCTGGAATACTATGTCCAGTTCTGGGCTCCTCAGTTCAAGAAAGACGGGGATCTTCTGGAGAAAGTGCAGTGGAGGGCCACAAAGATGATGAGGGGCCTGGAGCATCTCCCATATGAGGAGAGGCTGAGGGAGCTGGGACTCTTCAGCATGGAGAGGAGAAGACTGAGAGGGGATCTTATCAATGTCTATAAATACCTGAAGTGTGGGGGGCAAACGGATGGGGCCAGGATCTTTTCAGTAGTACCCAGTGACAGGACAAGGGGCAATGGGCAAAAACTGGAACACCATAAGTTCCAGACAAACCTAAGGAAAAACTTCTTTACTGTGAGGGTGATAGAGCACTGGAACAGGCTGCCCAGAGAGGCTGTGGAGTCTCCATCTCTGGAGATGTGCAAAACCTGCCTGGACGCTTTCCTGTGCAACCTGTGCTAGGGAACCTGCTCTGGCAGGGGGGTTGGACTAGATGATCTCCTGAGGTCCCTTCCCACCCCTACCATTCTGTGATTCTGTGATTTTGCTGGCTCAAATACATTTATATCCCTGGACTGTCAGGATATTCGGAAGCAATAATCAGAGGAAACTGTGAGAGTTAATTGTGTCCTGTCTGCTATCCATTTAATTACTTCCGCTGGACGCTACGATTTTCAGATTAGATCCAACATCATTAACCTTTAATTTTACTTTGCTAGAAATACTGCTGGGATTGGAGAGATTAAATTTTACATAACTAAATACATTATACAGTTAGGTATATTATAGCAAGGGTTTAAAGCAGGGGTCCTCAAACTTTTTAAACAGGGGGCTGGTTCAGTGTCCCTCAGACACTGTCGGGGGCTGGAGCTGCCTGGGAGCTGGAGAGAGGAAGGGAGAGACGGGGGAGTCGCCCACCTCGCTGATGCCACCACCCCCCTCCTTATCCCGACCACGCAGTCTGGAAAGGGTGGCCAGAAGGGACTGAAGGAACTTAACCACGCCAGGGCTCTGGCAATTCGCCCGAGTTGGCTGGATCTCGCAGTCCAGAGGCTGCCGACTGAGCTTGCCCAGCAGAGTGGACGCCTGCGCCTCTTGCCCACCGTGCATCGCGGAGGAGGAGGAGGAGAAGAAGGAGGAGGACTGGGCGGTGGCAGCGCGGTTTGTAGCTAAGAGGCACCCCCTGGATTAAGTGGAAGGAAGTCATCTGCGGCTGCTTGGTTTCTCCCCCAACCCCTGGCGGGGAGGGGTGCGGGGAGTTCTGCAAACACTGGTGGGCTGGACTGAGGACCCTGGGGGACCGTATCTGGCCCGCAGGCTGAAGTTTGAGGACCCCTGGTTTAAAGTAACAAACACATCTTACTAATTTGTTGTTAAGAACCTTTTTTCATTACTTATTTTTAAGCAATCTTATGGGATTTTTTTTCCTGACTGAACTGATAGATCACTGCTGATAATCGTATTCATCCAATTTCATGAGTTCTAGCTCCAGCATTTATGAAGCAGCATTGTCATATATTCAGTCTTGTTTCAATATGAATATCTACTTAATGAACTAGTCAGTTTATTTCCATATGATCTGACAGAAATAATTTTCAGCAAATACTTTTCCTACAAGAATCATTCATTATTTTTCTTTCATTCTCAGATAAATAATGTTGAAAATTTTAGAAATGCTAGAAATATGTTGAGTGGCTGAATGCTTCCAGAAGTTTCCCTATCGATCATTATTTTTATGACATCATGTGTTTGACTGAGTCATATGGAGTTAATTAACACTCTTAAAAACATAAAGAGTATATTTTATTTTAAAATTAAATTCAACCATAAAATTCAATGCTATAAATGACAGATACAATAAATAATGTAAATTCAGTACTGTAAAATGATAGGAGCAATCTCACAGTCATTCACTGAGGAACCATTTTGCTTCAGCAGCCCTGAAAAGTTAGAACTAGTAATTTGAACCTAAGCCTGTTCTGGTTTTGCTGCTTTTTGGATTAGGTCAGCATTCATCATGTGGGGCTAAATTAGACCAAAATTTCCCCTACAGTGAAAAAGCAAAAATTGTTTTCAACAATTTGTTTTTTGCTATTCAGAAAGCAAAGCCTGCAAATAAGAGCCAGCTGGTGAGCAGCACCAGTTCAGTACTTAGGATAGATACTGGGCTGCCAGAGCTCATGCCCTGATCCTGGGTGCATCCAGGAAGTAGGTGGAGTCTTCAGGCAGTGGTGAGTCTGAGGCCACTGAATGGTTTAATGATTCAAAGCTGCAGCAGAGAAAGTTCAGACTGGACATCATTAAGCATTTCTTTACTGAGAGGGTGGTCAAGCACTGGAACAGGCTTCCTAGAGAGATGGTCAATGCCCCAAGCCTGTCCATGTTTAAGAGGCATTTGGGCAACTCCATTAATAACATGCTTTAACTTTTGGTCAGCCCTGAAGTAGTAGGGCAGTTAGACGAGATGGCTGTTGTAGGTCCCTTCCAGCTGAAATAGTTCTGTTCTATTCTATTCTATTCTATTCTATTCTATTCTATTCTATTCTATTCTATTCTATGAAAGGCTTTAGGGAATGCTGACGTTCAGGATCATTTTTGTTGTTGGTTTAATGGTGAGACATGAGTGAGAATCCAAACGAGCCAGTTCACAGAGGTTTGGGGGTTGGTTTTGGTGAGTATCCCACAACCACCTTATTGTTTTAGTTCTTTCGAGCAGATTCCAGTCACACTACAGAAAAATTATTATCTGGAAACACAGCAGCAATGTCAGATACTCAGATTCTTGTTCTTTAGGGCATGATCTGCAGCTTCGGTGAAATTAGTGAGAGTGGGATTTAAACCAGACTGTGACCCCTACGGCTGCCATCTTGGGTTGCCTTTCAACTTTTAGAAAATAAGTCAGCTTCTTTTAACATCCAGAAACTGCATATTTTAATAAGCATATAAACTGCATATCTATTTTTTAGCATGATATGCTTTAGAAAGGCAAGTCTAGACAATATTGAACAAAACCAGACCTTTATGCATGCCATAAATGAAAATGGGATCTGTCTCCCAAGGCTACAACAAAGTATTAAATATGACATCTGAAAAAATATCCATTAAAATAAAATCATGCAGTGGACTGCATTATTAATACTGAAATTAAATGTGAACAAATAAGGCAAAGAACTGAATGAATAAATTATTAATTTAAAAAGGTCATTTTAATAGTTCAGAAGAACTCTATGGGATAATTTGCGAAGGAGAAAATATTTTATTTTCAAGCTGTGTTGAAACAAAAACTTATTTATAGCTATATGAATTATAACTTTCTGCAGAAATATAATGCTGGAATATAAGTTAGGGTGTTAACAGGTTTAAACTCCCTAAGACTATAGACTCGGGCACTGGCAAAATGAATATATATCTTGTCTCTTTCCAGGTCAGACTAGTTAAATTCCATACAATTTTCCAGATGAGCCTTCAATTATGTAATTATGGACAGGATTTTGGCACTCCCCACTCCCTCACTGCATGTGCATATTTTATTGTTTAATATTTCCTATTGCTTTTTCAGTAAGAAAAATAACTTTATACACATAATTAAGACCAACCTTACAAAGTACTGAAAACTGAAATCTGCTGTACATTTAACACGTGAGGCAGAGCTGAGTATATTTCTGTGATTCAGCACTTGGTATA
Source organism: Caprimulgus europaeus (assembly GCA_907165065.1). The sequence continues at coordinate 34,744,920 of OU015525.1, forward strand.
TTGTCAAAACTTTCTGAACAAGTGTATGTGCATGTGTGCATGTGCTTATGCTTGTAAATTAATATTATGACAAAAACATTCTAAATGATGACGTAGTTGCTTTGGTTGGTCTAAGTTGCAGGATGGAGTGGAAAATTGTGACAGAAAATAACATTTCAGCAGTTATTTGAAAGGTGTGAAAATCATCTAGAATTCAGACTAATGTAGTCAAATTAGCGTATCTCCAGTTAAAGAATACCATGAAACTGAAAACGTTTTTTGACACACTCTGTTATATCTCTATAAAGATTACTTGTTCAAAGCTCTGCCCTCTCTTTCACTTTTGCTCCCACCTTTGGGTTACCATCCCTTACCAAGGAATTGCTTCTTGGGTTCCCTTCAGTGAAGGTAAGCTGATTCGTACCACATGATTTTGGGGACATGAAACTATGCTTTTCCTACACATGGATTCATCTACCTTACCAAACTGAACCATTGCTTCTAGTGTTAAATGCACCCTGTGCTGCACTAGATGGGCATCTGGAAAACCCAGGCAAGGGGCTGCAGTGCCCACATGGAGCAACTCTGTGGTGCACACACAGGGAAGCTGTTGTTCTCATATACCCAGGGTGTACAAGACTACTTGTTCAGATAAGCAACATATGAAAATATAACCAAGCTTCATTTAGAGGTTATCCCTTCAAGAAGAGTCATGTCTTTCTTTAGCTTTGATGTGGCCATGATCACATTCTTAAACAAATTTGATGTCCCAGTATTAGCTGAAAACTCATGTGGATTTATTAAACATTCTTCCCCATGTTCCAGGATGCCTTCAGACTACCCTCCAAATTAAGGTTACTTCAAGGAGAATTTACAATTATTATAGTCTTTTATCTTTTGTGGATTGGCTCCCAAGGTATGCCACAGTGAGTACAATCTCCTGTTCATTGCTGTCCTGTTATAAGCTCTGAATACAGTTAAATTGCCAAAGGCACAAGGCTGCTACTACTCTGCAAAAATTTTACTGACATTTCTGCCATCTTCAGTCCTAGAGGACTGATAACTGAGTTCAGCTCAGTCTCAAATTTGTAACGTTCACATCTGTTTGGATGTGGAATGGGAGTCAGGTCCTGACCTCGTATAAATTGTTGTATAGATCTAAAAAAGAGCCCTTATGGATCTTTTTAATGGAGCCTCAAGTTTCTGAACATGCAGAAATTCTCCCATAACTGATCTCAACTAGATGCACAACAATGAACTGTAACATTATATTGAAAAATTCTTAAAACATTCCAGATGGCTGTAAATCAGGAAAGCTGGTGTTGACTACCAGTACTGAAAGTGAATATTTGACTTTAGGACAAGACTTTAACCTTTTAAATCTGTGTATTAAATAGGAGTAAACTCAGTCTGATCACTGGGATTTTGGTCGGCTCAGAAACTCATTAGTCCTTACGAAGTACCTTTCAGATTTTGTCAAGAAAATACTATAGAACTCTAATGTCTTGTATTGTTACAATGATATCTTGAACACTTTCAGGTTCTTGAATACCTAAAATAGTTGATCAAGATGAATGAGCTGGTTAAACAAAGGGAAGCTTAATATAGCTCTGTGGTGAACATCACCAGTAATGGAAATGCACAGAAGTACATGACATTTTAATTGAATGTTAGAAAAATATACATTTATTAAAAGGTTATTGTGTCTGAACATGCCAATGTTCTTTGCAATTTGTTACAGCTTTTGAATAGTCCTCTAACAAAGGAGTGTTATTGCAAAATGCTGTAAGAAAAGACAGCAGATTCTACTGATTTTTTTGTGGTCCCCACTGAAGACTACCCATAATTCTAGACAAATGTGAGGGTCTGAAACAGGCTGCAGAAAATACCAAGTTAAAGAGCAGAATGTTCTATACTTTTAAGTCTCAAAGATACTGGCCTGTATTCTGGGCAGGTTAAAGAAACCGGTGATCACTGGGCATCTATTTTCAGGAATTTAAAAACTAAACAAACAAATGAACAAAAAAAATCACTCTTTTCTGAGTTGTTTTCACAGAGGTTGCAACTAATTTTGAATCTGTAGGTAGGGCCAGCAAGTGATAAAAACTAGAATCAGATAAAGGGGTCTGGGACAACTTGCTGCTGGAGAGATGCTACCTAGATAGGAGTGCACAAACACTGGGTCTGGTGGATCACAGGGAGCTTCAGAAACAGAAATCTGGTTGTGGCAAACACAGTTGGCAGTTCCAGGAGGATGATCTACCCTCCTTGAGTTATGAAGAGTTTTTTGAGGTTTTGTTGATAGTGGAGTGAAAGCAGAGGTGTAAGAGAGAACTCCAGTCTGCAACAGTGAACAACATAGTCAATAACCTCAGAGATACGACTTTCCTTAATTGCTATGTAATGTGAAGGGAGCAATGCACTGCATATTGTGCAGCTCATCTTTATAATTGACATGATAACCTTATCGGGAATAAAAGCAGTAAGAAAAGTAGTAAATTTTATCAAATTATACTTTTTATACTTTAAAAAATATAGTATTATGGCCATATCCACAGTAACTTGGGTTTTTTTTAATATCAAAGCACTACCAGTTGATACAAAGCTACTTGAAAAGATAGTCTGTGTTTTTCACTGAAATACTGAGTGAAAAATAAACAAAGAAGTTAATAAATAAGGATCATAATATCATCTCCGTAACAAAATATTTTCTTATATTGATTTCCTTATTCCAGTTTTGATTCAGCTCTAGTTTTCAAAGGTTTTCCTAACATTAATTCCACCTTGCTAAACTGTGAAAACTGTGTGGAAAATATATTTTTCTACTAAATATTACAGATTTTCTATTCCTTAATAGTCTTTAATGTTTTGCTATCATGAGATTACGGTGCCATAATTTTGTCCTGTCATAAAACATGTAATCTAAAATCTTATATCTGCACAAGGGCACATTCTGCCTTTCTTTTACACCTTTAATAATTTATTATTTTTTGGAAGTCACTGTGATTGTTCCACTTTCCATTGGTGCAAACCATAAGAGAATTTGAACTAATGGGCCATATTTATTCCTATTATAATTCCACTTAGTTTAGTGGCTTAGTTTAAGAATGAATTTATCCTTAAATACAGTAATGGTTCCTTTTTATATAAAACGGGATTTTTAAAAGGTATTCCAAATAATAGCATTTCTTTTCATTACAGCAGACATTAGCTGAGATTTCCCTAACAATACCAGAAATAACAACAATTTTGCTTGTTCTTGCTTCAGTGCATTTCAACTTTAGAACAGGTTTACTGTTCTCAGAAGAAGGCTTTTTCATAATCAGATTTCTAGTGATTACAAACACTTGCCTGAAAGCAAAAGGGAGATGGGGGGAGGGAAACAGAGTCTAAAGGGCAAAATAAACTAGAATTCACTTCTATTTATAAACAGGAACACTATAATAAGATGCCTTCATTGGCAGTTGTCTCCATGCCGAAATGACATTATGACCAATTACAAGGTTTGAAGTGAATTATAAAACATTCAAAGGAAATTAGCCTTTACCGGTCCATTCAACTAGATCAATTGCTACAGCATTTTATTTCTATGGGGTGATCTATACAGTAGCTTGTTTGTGTAGGACCAGAGTATTAATGACATTACTTATCATTTTTAACAAGGATGTGCCAAGATAAACTCCTGTTGTATGTTACAAAATGAATAGGAATACTAATAAAACACACTTGCTTGGCATTCCTCACCTTTCATGCACTGTACAAAGAAAAAATTCTGAATTCTCAGGACGGTTTTGTGAAGAAGGGAAGTACCAATTACACTATTCCAGGAAAAGGCTGTAGCTGCAATGATGTGTATTTTTAAGGTGTGACATTGTTAACACCTAGTGGATCCTTAAAACACCACCCCCCACCATGTATGTTTTTATCCAGCCAAGAATTCAAAAGCACAGGAAAACACTTAAAAATACAGAAATATAAAAACCTTCAGAAGGTTCATACATGGCTGTCACAAAACCTCTAGAGCAACCTTCCAAAATCTAGCTAGAAAATATCCGAGTATTCTTTTCTTAGAAACAAAATGATAGTGTACAATACAGATTGTCTAAGCTGAAAATATAATTAGTACATTCATAAATGTACACACTGATGATGTTGTTGTTATTGCTACAATTAGTATTCTGTTTTTAACTATTTCCAAACTACAGGTAGAGCAGGGAAAATTTTCAAAGCAGCTTTTTGTGTGCAGAATACACTGTCTTGATATTGTCTAGCTTCTCCCTCCTGAGGGGGCAAACAGTAGTACAAAGCAAAAAGTAAATCTTCCACTAGCTCGTATTTTCAAGTGGTATAGCTGCATATATGTGGTTAATATCTTTTTACACTGCAACAGGACAGACCAATTCGTGTTAAAATATCTTGCTCTCTTTCTTATAGCAAAGGCATAAAGACTATTAAAACCCCCTGAATTCAGCCTCTGCTGTAGTAACAGCAATGAGATTTCATGTGTAGGAATCAGATGTGAGTTCAGATGGGGAATGGACAATGCCTTAGCAGGAATGAAAAGGGTAAACACTGTTAGATGTGAAAACAAACATTTGCACCTTCTCTCAGGTTTTTTACCTGTGATTTGTGAAGTATGAACATCTTTCTTCCTCCATGAACTGGTTCTAGGTACACCCCACTGTAAGGGGATTAGCAAGGGATAAAATCCCCAACATATTAAATGTTTCTATGGGTAGTGAAGTCCAGAACCCCTTTGACAGTGGACCATAGTGGGTGCCTGGAGAAAACTGGACAGTAGATGTTTCTCCAAGTATTCTCCCAGACTCCAGCTCTCAGCAGCATAAAGAGTTCCATTATGAAGATGTGAAGTTTGTACATTCAGAGCCCTCAGTGGAATCCTCCACCAAGAAGCTGCCCATAGAACCTGCATAAACTTTACACACTTTCTGTTTCCAGGAACAAGTTGACCCACAGCCTACTTGTGTTCCCTTGTGTGAAGAGCCTCTCTGTTCATTAGAGACCTGCCTCCTGCTAGCACCACTTGAGGTCCACTGGCTCTTGTGCTGGAGCAGACATTGAACAATGGAGTCCTATTTTATTCCCTGCCATTTTACAGACCTCTGCCATATCCTGGCTGAAGAGATTTAGTTTATTTAGTCGTTCCTCCTAAGGAAAATGGTCTGTACCTGTGACCACTGAAGTCTGCTGTTGCCATTATACCTTTCTGGAGATGGGTGAACCAACCATAATGGCCATAGCAAAAAGTCTTTTCTATGTCATAGCCATTCTCTGCACCAGACCTCATTGATTCACAACACAACATTATAGAAAGCTTAGACTGGGCTCCTGTCAGTGCAACCCCTTCTTCAATGTTGTCCAGCTTCTGTGGGTAGCCCTCATGAGGAAAGTCAGGTAAAACATATCATGGCTGTTTATCTGAAGGCAGCAAGCACTTATGATCAGGTCTTTGGGAAAAAAACCAAAAACCTAAACATTAACAAACATTAGATAGAGAAAGGAATTTTTGCAACAAAATTAATGTGAAAGAACATTACATGCAATTAAAACCAGATGGTAGTGTTTCACCTCCACTTTGCACAGATTAAATGGCTGTAGATGAGGGTAAGCAGTGAGAACGATGTGTCTGGAATTCCAAAAGAGGAATCATAGACCACAGGTTTTGGTTTCAGCCCACTTCTGTAGAAATGCACTAACAAGGCTGCTTTAGCTCTTAGGATATTTTGTCAGCATTTTATTCTGGGATTTCTTTACAGAGTTTGAGAAAGAAAGAAAGGAAAAAAGGAGGGATGTGTGGAAGAAGAAAAGGTACCCAGAGTAGTGAAAAAGAAGATAGACATTACTTTATACAAACTTTCAGCCTAGTGGCATATTTTATATCATCTTGTGATTGTGATGCTCTAAATGTGAAAGCTGTTTGAATTTTCTAGTGATAAAAGTGATTAAGCATGCCCTGCATTAAAGAGTCTTAGATTCAAAACCAATGGAGTATGTTCTAAGTTCATCCCCACGAAAACAGCCAGAGAAATGCAGACAGCTGCCTGACTGACTGCCTCACATATCAAGTATATTTGCTTTGTAAATAGTGAGACATATCACACTCATGAACAACTTGCTGAATAGATTCATGCTGTATGAAAGTCATGAACAGACCACTTTCACAGCCATTACAGCATTTAAAGTAATTTGTGGAAACTTTAGCTGATAAAAGAAATTTCAGTTGGCTGACACTTATGGAAAATAATATACTTTCAGTATTTCCTATAGACTGAACAGAAGATTAGCTAGGATTGCATTAAATACTCCAGAGGAAGTAAGTATAGATATAGAAGTTGTGAGCTGCTTTGCCTGTCTTTTCCAAAGGCACATCTTGAGAATGGATCCTATGTCCAAGGATGTTGTTCTGGAAGAAATACAGTTTGCATAAAGACCTGAAATTTCTGTGTTTCCCCTTAGAATACAAACATATACAAAGCTTTTTGCCCTCTTCATGCATAGCATGGTAAACACAATACACATTTATCTTCTTTATAGGATGCAGCATAATTTTTTGGTTACAGCATAAAATACAGCAACTCCTTGTTAGTCAGGCTGCAAATCACACATTCAGGAAAGAAACACATCAACCTTTAGGGAAGAAATAATGCTTCTGGTGCTAGGGTGCTAGAAGCGCAGTCAGTAGAAGATCCCCAAACAAGGTATCCCTGTACAGGTGCCAGATTTTTTTCTCTAATTCCTTACAGTTTAATAGTTTAATTTTAAGACAGACAGCAATCTAATGGGAAAGAAATGTTTCACTTGTGCATCCAACATTAGTCATGCTGCTGGAAGCATCCATCCAGTACACAATCCACAGGTTATAGGGGTAAAATAGGCATCTGCCCAGGATATAGAAAAGTCATGGATATGTTTCCAAATAAAAGGGGAAAGGCAATTCTCAATTCTCAATGCCAATGCCGGTCTCCTGGAGGCTGTGGAACTTCCCTCTTCTCCTTTAGGGAAGGGCTACTTCTATCTCCCTCAAGTTCGATCTGGATATTTTATCTTGTGAGCCCCTATGCCTTCTCTTCCTCTATATCTGTACGTAAAAAATAATTGATAAGAAAATTATAAGAAAATTAAAGAACTGTCTGAACAGAACAGAACCAAAACAGGAATGGCATAAATACCTTTATGTTAAAAGTGTGCTGGTTTTGGCTGGGATAGAGTTAATTTTCTTCATAGTATCTAGTATGGGGCTATGTTTTGGGTTTGTGCTGGAAATAGTGTTAATAATAAAAAGATATTTTTGCTAATGTCGAACAGTGCTTACATAGAGTCAAGGCCTTTTCTGCTTCTCACCCAACTGCACCAGCAAGTAGTCTGGGGGTGCACAAAAAGTTGGGAGGGGATGCAGCTGGGACAGCTGACCCCAATTGACCAAAGGGATATTCACACAGAATAACAGAATGTTAGGGATTGGAAGGGACCTGGAAAGATCATCTAGTCCAAACCCCCTGCCAGAGCAGGATCACCTACAGTAGCTCACACAGGAATGTGTCCAGGCAGGTTTTGAATGTCTCCAGAGAAGGAGACTCCACAACCTCTCTGGGCAGCCTGTCCCAGTGTCCTGTCACCCTCACAGTGAAAAAGTTTTTCCTTATGTTTACATGGAACATCCTATGCTCCAGCTTGTACCTGTTGCCCCTTGTCCTACCTTTGGGCATCACCAAGAAGAGCCTGGCTCCATCCTCCTGACATTTTCCCTTTACATATTTATAAACATTAATGAAGTCACCCCTCAATCTCCTCCAAGCTAAAGAGACCCAGCTCCCTCAGCCTTTCCTCATAAGGGAGATGTTCCACCGCTTTAATCATCTTTGTGGCTCTGCACTGGACTCTCTCAAGCAGTTCCCTGTCCTTCTTGAACTGTGGGGCCCAGAACTGGACACAGTACTCCAGATGTGGCCTCACCAGGGCAGAGTAGAGGGAGAGGAGAACCTCTCTTGACCTACTAACCACACCCCTTCTAATGCACCCCAGGATGCCATTGGCCTTCCTGGCCACAAAGGCACAGTGCTGGCTCATGGTCATCCTGCTGTCCACCAGGACCCCCAGGTCCATTTCCCCTACACTGCTCTCCAACAGGCCTGTCCCCAACCTGTAATGGTACATGGGGTTGTTCTGCCCAGATGCAAGAACCTACACTTGCCCTTGTTGTATTTCATTAAATTTCTCCCCACCCAACTTTCCAGCCTGTCCAGGTCTCTCTGGATGGCAGCACAGTGACTTCTGGCGTGTCAGCCATTCCTCCCAGCTTTTTATCATCAGCAAACTTGCTGACAGTGCGCTCTGTTCCCTCATCCAGGTCAATGATGAATATATTGAATAGTACTGGTCCCAGCACTGACCCCTGAGGGACTCCACTAGACACAGGCCTCCAACTAGACTCTGTCCCATTGACCACAACTCTGTGACCTCTTCCTTTCAACCAATTCACAATCCACCTCACTACCTGGTCATCTAGACCACACTTCCTCAGTTTAGCTGTGAGGATGCTGTGGGAGATGGTGTCAAATGCTTTGCTGAAATCAAGATAAACCACATCCACTGCTCTACCATCATCTACTCATCTGGTTACATCCTAATCCCGTGCCCCCTTTGTTGTGTCTCCTCTCCCATCTCACCAGGTGGGGGGAGTGAATGCAGGACCACATGGTCCCAGTCCCACTGTGGATCAAACCACCACAAACTGTGACAGCACAGAGCAGAGAAGAAGGGAGTTATTTGAAAGTAATCAGTAACTGTAAAATGAGGAGCTGAAGAAGTCATATTGAGGGAGAAGTATGAGGATACTTCCTATTAGGAGCTATAGCTATAGGTAAGCCGGAGACAGCGACCATCCATCAATAACTTGCTAATAGAGAAACAAGACTTTTTTTACATGTAACCTGTTCCAGACAAAAGGCACTTTAGGTTTCTCATTACAAAATGTGACTTATGTGATTGATAGTAGAAATAATTTGCACATGGTCAGGAAATGTCTAAGAACTAGAACTTTATGTCCCACTCCAAAAAAAGACTGGAATCACTGTTAGGAAACACATCTGAGGCACCTCCAGTAACCGATCTGGGGATGAGGCATGCCCCTGGGGATCATTTTTTCATCGAATTTAAATAAGTCCCTTGAATGCTGGGTAGTAAACATTTTTCTCAGATGAGCATCTCTTCAGGGTAGGAAAAAGTTCAGCTGAAACTGCCAAGTAAATCAAACCAGGTTTATTAGCCTGTAATGAATGGTATATGTGAACTGAATCAGGTGAGAAGAAAAAAATTATAGTAAAATGGGCACCTACTGCACTATGAGCAGCTGTATAGTTAGGGAACTTATATAAATTATAGCGTATGGGATTTCAGACAAGGCCACAAGATTTACCCATCACAATACTGATGAATTCAGAAGGAAATGAGAAATATTACTGCAGTGTAAAAAGCACTGCAATCCAACCTGTACAGACCTTCCCCTTGCATAGAGCTGATTGTGTTACTCATTTCGTCAGGGAATTTCAAAGCAGTGCACCAAGTGCCACACTCCCATTCAAAGTACCTCCCTTAGAGCCCTTTGACAATTCAAACCCTAACAGTTAATGCAGCTTAATTTAACAAAACCCTTTTTCTACCTGTTTCTTTTTTCCTGCTGAGTTCTGGTTGCACAGTCCTGATCTGATTTTATTACAGCATCTGGTATCAAACCTGTTTTCATAGTTGATGGAAGGAAAAGCACTAATATTGCACAAATGGAAACTGCAGGTAGAGTTCTTCCATTGCCAGGTTTTAATTGGTTTGTGTTTGGCCTGAATAAGTATAATAAATACTTTACAAGAAGGAATGGGCTGGGTAGCACTTTCTCATTTAATTTGCAAGGCTTGATTTGGAGTTAGGTGAGACTAGAGAAAGGGCTCTGGTCAATAATTTCTCTTTTATATATTAAAAATGAAAGTACTAAGTTTCACAGCCTGAAGGATTTAATAACTTAAATAAGATCAACAATGTAACTAAACTTAAAAGAACTGAAAACTGCACAAAACCTGAAAAGATGACAAGAAAACAATAGAGAAAATCTATGTCTCAATATCTTTGAATCTTTTTAATGGACAGTTCAGAGCTCTGACATCTAAATAAATGAAGTACGTTTAGAAAGGGGGCAGTAGAGTTAAACCCCCTGTGGGGTTTGTGTGTTTCCAAACTACTCGTGCATGTTGCTTTATAGATGATCACAGCATCAACATTCATTCACGCACATGACACTATGAGTACTTCCTCTTTTTTACAGAATACCTGTGTGTAAACTGGGAATTTCTCAGATTTTCTGTGAAATTGACATTGCTATGAGATGTCTGAGCTCTATTCAAAGGGGATTATTTAGATATCAGGAGTCTCCTCCACCAGGGGAGCAGCTCAGTGCATGTGTGTTGCATATTCAATAAGCCATGAGCAGCCGATACACAGTCCTCTGAATGCCAAAGGTAGCTTTCCCATTCATCTCAGCATACGAAACATCCTAGCCAGAAAGACAGCTGCACATAAAAATGAAGACAAAAAGTAATTACGGACCTTGATACACTAGGAAGTGACAGAAGGTTGCAGGGCCTGTCAACCTTCTTTGGTGAAGCAACAAACGCTGTGGTGCTCAACAGCCCTGCTTGCTGCTTAAGGCTGAGAGCAAAACCCAAGGTGCGGCAGAGCCTGCCCAGCTCTGCTCTTGGATGACAGCGGGCGCTCAGCGACAGTCTGCCCTAGGAAATGCTCTGCACCTTGCCACATCTTCCCTCAGAAAGCAAGTAATCAAGTCTCATGTAAATAATATATTTGGAGATTACTTTTATAGAAGAAATCTGGTTTTGATAAAACTGAATTTTTGCTTTATGATGTACTAATTCACAGAAGGATTCAATTTCTTCTAGAAACTTTTACTCTTCATAGTTCCTGTTCTTCAAAGGTCACCTTACAGAAATATTTTGGTACTCTGTTATAAATGACCTAACTCACTTTTTCTGGGTCACTTTAATGAAACTTAATGAGAATATCTCTTCACTCATACCTGACCATACAAAGCTGTCTATCTGGATTTATTGTTCAACTTATTTTGACATGCAGAATTTACGTGGAAAAAGGGAGGTTCTCGCCCTTTTATCAGCTCTCTTAAATCACAAAACCAGTAATAAACTGCAAAAGGTTAATGAAGTCCAGACTTGTCTGTCAGATTCCAAAGAGGGAAAAATGTCAATTGCTGTTACTTAAAAATGTCATTAGCACATCTGTTTAATTATGTATGAGGGACATGGTTATCAGAGAGCCTCTTGGCTGCCATAATGTGAACAAAGGAAAATTTTTAAGAGTGAGGCTGGAAGTCACTGACTAAACCCCTGTCCCCTCCTGCTTCTCCTCTTGTGTGCATGCACATGAACACACATATATACATACATTGGTGAGTCTGAAAGATATACATAGAGAAAGTGGAAAAAAAAAAAATTGATAATGGAATAATGAAATAAAAATGAAGAGTGAACTGAAGAATGTGCAAAAGAGAATAAGGGAAAGAAACCCAAGGAGGAATGATTCTTGAGAGAAAATGTGAGGAGCAGAGATAGGCTATCTTCTTCTGTAGCTTCTGAACTTCATTTGCCTAAAGGTGAGGCTGAGAGATTCCAGACCCTTACCCTGGGCGTGATGAATGTGTATCATTTTCTGACTTCCATGAGAGCTGCGTGGGTCAGCTCCTTCCATTGACAGCCACTGGTGACCCTAACGCTCAGGAGGAACGCAAGAAAATAATATGAAAATGGCAGTGGACAGCACAGGGATTTAAAACCATGCTTTATGGTTGGTCTTTTATGAAAAATGTCAGATATGTTTGGCAAAGGGCTGTGCAAAGCTTGTGGCTGGAAATGTCAGTTTCTCACAGTTTGGAATCTGCTCTCAGAACAGAATGTGGGGACTATGAATACATCAGGACTAAAGCAGAAAAACACCTACCTGCTTGGTCCAGCTAATGTTCCTTCAGTTTTATCAGCCTCAGTACACATGGGCAGTCAGTACTCTTTCCATGCAAGACTGCTCACTGTGCATAGCAGCTTTAGGCTTGCAGCTATTGATGGGTATTTCTGCAGAACCTTGAATGTCTTACATTTGCCCAAAGCAGAAGGGCTAAATTTCTGATTGACATGACATTTTGCCAGCAGACTGGTTTTGGTTTTAAAAGTTTAGTTTACCATGGGAAAACCAATGACTTGAGATAACAAGACCACAGAAAGTGATATTGCCCTTGCTTTGGAAAGGCATGACTTTCTAATTATGCAACACTTTCAGGCTTCCCAAGGCTCCAGTGCTTTTTAAAAATATTTCTCTGCTATTTTTCAGTTTCTGACTAATATGTTGCTCCCTTCGCTGTACCCAGGGGAAGAGTATTATCCTTACTTTGCTAAAGCCTGGGTTGGTTACCTTTCTGGGTGCACTGGAAAGCATGATTTAACTTCCATATCTAAGCAAGGTCTGTAGACTTTAAAATATATTGTGTTGCCTGTAGAATTAATTCATGTCAAATGCCAGATTTAAACCCTGTCTCTGACTTCTGTCCTAGCTTCAGATAATGTTTCCCAGTATAACTCTGCTTTTGATTGTTTCTACTTTTGCTAAACTTGAAAGACACACACTGAGTAAGGTTGAAAATGTAAATCATTTAGTCTAGATGGTACTAAACAGGATCATAACAATGGCTTGATAGGATTTTTTAGGTTATGACATCCATGTAGAATTGTGGCTACTGCTTGAGGCTGTAGCTGCTGTCAGCTCTGTGAGTCACAGCGACGCTGCTGTTGGTACAGAGGAGTTCTCTCATTGCAGCCTACGTTTGCACTATACTTTACACATATTCTAATGTATTTTCTGAAATGAAAAACAGACACTGATCTGCTGCAAGGATATCCCATCTGTAGCTCTTGCACTGGTGTGGCTTGCAAATAGTTCAAGCACGACTCCAGTGCCATGACTGTGCTGCATGGCTATGCTCACACCGAGCTGGCTGAGCTGCTCCGAGCCCTGCCTACAGAATGGGATTTAATCCTTCATCCACATCCCTCATCAGGGCATCCTCTGCCCCTGGGGTATCTCCAGTCCAGACTTAGCCCACATTAGGGTGCCATATGCTTCTAGGGTTAGGAAAGTTGGCTACAGGTATGGGGTAGAGAAAGTTATGTTCCCAGCAAAGTATAATTTTCACTTAAGCTACTAGAATTACCTACAGTTGGTTTTTTTTTTGCAGACTGAATATTGAAATAACTAAAAAGGTATTCTCCTTTATGGAGGAGAGGAGAGGAGAGGAGAGGAGAGGAGAGGAGAGGAGAGGAGAGGAGAGGAGAGGAGAGGAGAGGAGAGGAGAGGAGAGGAGAGGAGAGGAGAGGAGAGGAGAGGAGAGGAGAGGAGAGGAGAGGAGAGGAGAGGAGAGGAGAGGAGAGGAGAGGAGAGGAGAGGAGAGGAGAGGAGAGGAGAGGAGAGGAGAGGAGAGGAGAGGAGAGGAGAGGAGAGGAGAGGAGTTGTCTTCCGAAGGTTGTTACTTCTTTCACAGAAATCTACTATTTCTCTTTCTAACTCTCTGTTTTAGAAAACCTGGGTGACTATAGGGTCAGGCTATTCTTCAGTGACAGCTAGCTTACAGGATCACCACATGATACTACCTGGCCCACGTTCTGCTAGTGATCAGAAACCCTGGAGAGGGTAATAGAAGTTAACCATTGGAACATTTTCATTGTAACTGACGGGAGCCATTACATCCTTGCTATTGAATATCCTCATATTCTCTCACTGGTATGCTATAAAAATACATATCAACCTTTTTTTTTTCTGCTACAGGCACTAACTTTTCCCCTTTTTTAATGTTTTGCTGAGGAGAAATTTTATTGTATAGGATAGTGTAGTATAGTATAATGTTGTTTTAAGTGCCTCTGTTTCCCAGCTCTTCTCACCCAGCATATTTTTACCTTTTTAATGGTAGAAAATACATATTTTGCACTTATGCAAAATCAGTATTTTGTCTTCTGAAGCAAATTTTATGGTGTGTTTATACATGGTTATTGTCCTAGAGTAGAATGTTGGAATCTTTTAAATCCTAGATTTCCATAAGGTTAATACTTGAATCTTTGTTAAAATGAGTTTGCAGTCTGAAAGATCAGTATAAGGAACCGATAAATGTCTTAGGCAAAGGGGGAAAAAGAAGACCAGTTGCTTGAATACCAGATTTCAGCAAAAAGAATATGGATAATAAACACTAGATCTTCATTCCTCCCTTTCACTAAGACAGTATTATGTACTGCTCAATAGCAAGTCTCACAGATTTCAACAATGAACATCATAGAACCTGATGTGGTGACAACATTTGAAGTTAATTATATGCCATTAGTTAAAAACACTAATTCAGGCTTGCAGTGTTTCAGGGTTTTATTCCTCATCTTCTCTATAAAAGTTCAATTGTTAATGTGATTGCACATTGAGGAGAGAAATTACAACTGATGTTATGCTCATCGTTCTGTTTGTTCTCACCTCTTGTATTTTCTGGGAAATCAACATCACACAATAATCACAGCAGCTCCTTTTCTATAAGAAACAGTCCTTTTAAGATCCCATAGTCAAAGCATACAAAGGAACAGTGTACTGAGAGTTCTCCTCTTTCCATCTTTGGTTGCTATATTTGTCTTCTCAAGTCCTTTGGATATCAACATAGTAGAAGTAAAAAATTAGAGAAATAGGCTTTTTACTTTATCAACTCAATTGGTATATGATAACATGCATAGGTTGGGTGTCAGTCCTTTTCTTTCTTTCAGTGCTTTTGTTTGGGGAAGAAATTTTTTATGCTTTGGGTAATAACTATTTTGTTTATTCTGCTACAGAACTCAGATACTTAAGAGATCATTTATATTATAAAGGCTCACGCTATGCTTCCTCAGTGCTTGGAGGCACATTTCAGCTTCCAAATCAAAATCTTTTTATGGTTTATAAAAAAAAAGTTGGGGGTGGGAGTGTTTGCTTGGACTATTTAATAAGAAAGAAAAAAGTATGTATATGAAAGCAAAATTGATATACCATTCTGTGTGAAACAGAGAAAGTTGGTCCACCTTTCTCTGGTTTTCAATCTGTTCTCTGAAATGTGTTTGACTCTCACACAGTGTCTGTGTGAAAGGGAGTGTATTTCTTAAAGGCAAATAGGAAAATAATTCATAGCATCCTATTCACAATGACAACTGAGCTGATGGTCTAGCTAACTACATATCTGTTTTCAAATGTACTAAATTTAAATGGGTGTAATCATAGTATTGAGTACATATGTGATGTTGCATGATGGCTAGACAGATTAGATGCATTCTTGCCATAGAAGAGTCTAGCACATGATGCTGGGTTTATTCACACAGTTTAGATTTCCTATCATTCAGCCTTTTTGCATAGATGTTTAGTCCACTTGTAGGCCAGGGACTGTTCTCAACAAGGTCAATGAAAAATATACTCAAAATTCAAGAGTGCAGCACGGTTTATGTGTCTTCATATTATGAAAGGGCTTTCTAGCCTATTGCCTGACGGCAGAATTTTGATCTTCAGTATTGATTTGGTAAATTTTTAAGTATTCTATTTGACCTTACATAAAAGATGATGTATTGTTCTGTTTGAGTTGATATGTTATCAAGGTGGAAGTCTGTGTGCCCTTCTTAAATAACCAAAGGAAGAATGAACCTCCTGTATTACAGATAAATATAGTTCAATGGGACAAAAATAGGAGGAAAGAAATCGGTTTGGAAGTATTTTAAGACAACTTTTCCATCATTAGTGTTTGATTCCCATTATTTTAATTGACTTAAATAATTGATGTGTATCCAGTTTGATGCTTTGAATTATGTTTTTAAAGTTCTTTCTTCATGCTCTTATGTACTTTCAGTTTTTGAGAAAGGCAGTTGAGTCTAGCAGTGAGTACCCTGTTCCCAATTAACTGTATGAGCTGTGCTTGCCATGGGAAAGTGCCCCTCAGTGAGCAACAAGAAAGGAAAAGCAAGAGCAACACAAGAAAAGGAGAATAAACCGCCCAACTGCTATTATGTATTATCCTGAGGAAAGGTGCTTAGGGCGGAAGCTGAAATGCTACAGGAGCCCTTTCAGAAGTAAATCAATGGGAGTGATGGATTATTTGTCTCCAGTCTATATTTAGGGAAAGAGAGAGTGTAAAGATGAGCTTAGCAAAAAAATCGTAGGAGAAAATTTAGCTCCTTTAATTAAACTGAGTGATCACTTCACAGGTTTGGTTTTGCCTCCTTTTATTCTGGTCAGTATTTCCTTACTGTGAGTATCCCATGAGGTTCAGTGTGACTGGAGCTCCTTGTGAACCCATACAGCCCAGGCAGCTCTACCTAGCAGGTGGCAAGTGGAATGCCATATACCACTCTGTATTTTTGCATGGAAATAATCAGAATCACTTTTCTAACCAGGAGACAGTTACTAGGAGAAATATTTAGAATTTGTGCAACAAATTTAAAATAAGGAATAGTTTTTCTCTTTTTGTATCAACATATACCTCTGGTGATTTCTCAGGAGTGTTATAAATAATACAAAAACTGTGTGTCCTTCTAGGAAATCTTTCCTGTGGTTTACATTTTCTACACCTATTGTCCAAGTAGATCTTACCCACTGTTCTCATGCATATAAAGGCCTGCACGAGGGAAAACCATCACAATAGATGACTGTAGATCCCACTAGAACAAGCTCTGTACCTCCAGCTGAACCAGACTGAAAGAGGTGTGAACTGTGTTTCTAAAATAATTACATTATTGACTTCTACACTTCGTCTAGACATAGTGCTTAGGGACGTGGTTTAGTCATGGTTTAGGGGACTTGTCAGTGTGAGGTTGATGATTGGACTTGATCTTACAGGTCTTTTCCAATCGAGGCAATTCTGTGATTCCACTTGGGAACTGTCCATCAGAGCAAGGCCACCTGAATGACAGTAGAGGCTTTGTGCTCCTGGCTGATCTGATAACTCACGCAAAGCATCTGCCCAAGGAGATAGGAACCTGAAACGGTGTCAGTTAGAGAAATGTAATGCTGGTATGCATGAGGCATTGTAAAATCTGTGCCTTAGAAATACATTAGTGATTCAGAGTCATGGCAGGAGGGAAGTGTCAGGCTATAGCACTGAACTGTCATAAATTAGTCAGGAAAAACTAGTCTGTTTTTCTCTTTCTATTTCTGTCTTGGGCATCCGCGTGGGATTCCCTCCCACACACACAGTCCTTGCTGCTGGTGGTGGCTAGGTAGGAAATACAAGTGGAGACACCTTTTTCTGAGAGATGCATGCAGCCGTAAATGTGTCACTGCTGAATCATCTGCACATGACTCATATCTGCTTAACTTGAGGGAAGCTTGGAAAGAAAACTCTTGGTACAATCCATAAATAAAAGGCTTTTTTTTTAATGTTACTCCTCTCTCATCACTTGGGTGCTCCACAGTTCTGCTTATTCTACGTTTCAGGGGCAAAAGGTATACTGAGACGGTTTTCCCTTCTGGAGACAGCAATTTTTATGTGAAGTAATCTGAACGAAAAAGTCCCATTTTTGTTAGGATTTTGATATATGGGAGTTTTGCCTTCCAGTGTAGACCTGCAAGTATCCTGAATTGTTTCTGTCTCAGTTTTGGACCATTTTATGAAATGAATTAAATGTAAAAGGTCATTCATCTAGCATTTCAGATATGCAAAATCTACAAGTATTTTAGAAGTTTAGGGGCTTAGTTTTGAGGAGTTTTTTGTTTGTTTCCTTGTGGGTTTTTTTGGGGTTTGTTTGTTTGAGTTTTTTGGGTTTTGGTAGTTTGGTTTTTTATTTCAGTGCAGTTAGATGCTGTACAAATATCTTTATGATATTTGGCAAGGTAGCTAAACACTGTCCAGTGCAAATAGATTTTTTAAGATTACTGGGTTCTTAGAGCACAGGATGCTGCTTAGCTTACAGCATATGCCTGTTAACTGTGGACACAGATTTCTAATGGAATAGGAAAAGATTACAGGAAAAAGATATTTTCCTGGAGCAGGTGCGTTCCAAAGCCAGTGAGTGTGACTGTAAAATACCTGGATCTCATTTTATTATTGATATCAGGCCAAGATGACTACAAGGCAACATGACTTAGAGCAATGTGACACTTTACACCATTTTTCAAGTCTGAAAAACAGACCTATGCTCACCTACTTTCTTTAAGTCCCACCAACATCCATTTTGTCCTGCTATTAGGATGGTCCATCTGTAATTCTAGCTCATGCACTGATAACAGAGAAAATGTAACTGTACACCTATGCATCAGGTGAATGCAAACTCTTCTGCATAGTCTACACCATTAAAATGTAGCATATCCTATCTCAAGATAGATATGTCCTTGAAACATCACAGTCAATAGCAATATTGTTTTGTGCTTCATGTATGATCCATGGAGAAGAACAATCATCTGCAGGAGGCTGCTCTGGTCTTCACGTTTGAATGCCCTGCAGAAATGCTTGTCTCTCTCCTTTGCCATGCTCTCCATTGCCAGTAATTTAGGTATTCCTTCCAAGAGAAGTTACGTCAAGAATTTGGAGGCAAACCTGGTTTCAAAACCTGAGGCACTGTTGCGAGTGGGAATGCCAGTGAAAGCTTTCTGAAACCTTCAATATATTTGCAGTGGCTGAAGTCTGAGAATTGCAAATGTTGATTTCTATATGGCAGAAAAAGACTTAGATAATGACTCCTCTATTTCAAATAAGATGTTGTTCTCTTCCCTTAAAAAGTCTTTTCACACTGTTCTTTTTTTGACTTCACTGGAAATTATGATGAGGTACTTCAGTACAGGAATGAGAAGAATGAGGTGCTAACTGTAACACATTTAAATGAAGATATGCCAGATACCTGCTTCCCTCAGTTATTCAATTGTAGCTGTAAGAAAACACACAGGAGACATTAGTTTCTCTGTACATCACTTTTCTACTACAGTAAGTTACTTAATGGGATAGGTCTTTTGAATAAATGAGATTTTCTCTAAAGACCTGTTCTTGAATGATTAGTAGGAAGGTATTACTAGTTTCTTTGGCACATTGCACTGCTTGCTGTGTGCTTCTGGTGTTGCGTGTGTTAGGGAGCTGCTGAATCTGAGAAGTTGGCAGAGACAAGGCTGACACAGCTCTGTGCCCCATGTCCAAGCAGCAATGGGGCTGAGCACATATTCCCAATAGGCACACACACACACAGAGCACACCTATACAGCACATATATGCATATATACACAGCTGGATACACAGAGAACACAGACAGAAGCGTTTCTGTGTCCCCACACACGGGGCCCATGTGCCAGGCCCCAAGTGCCCAGGACAGATGGTAAGGCAGCATGTGAGAGGTGGGCATGGTGCCGAAGGAGGCTGAAGAAAGGGTTTCAACAATCAGAGTGTGAGACGTGATGGGTCTTCAAGCCCAATGGTGCATCTTCACCTATGTTGCCATCCATGCTCATTAAGTAATCAGACACTAACCTCCATTTAGCAGCCATTTATTTAGTCATCACTCTGGCAGGGATTCCAGTATGTGAGGAGTCACACAGACCATGCTAAGCAGAGCTGATCAAATAATGAAAAAACAGCTTGAGTACTGTTCACTGAACAAAAATCTGATTAGCCTGTATCTGCCCTCTTATTATTCATTGCTTATATATGCTCCAACAATTGAAAATGTGGTACGTATAAATATTTAAAGAAAGCAAATTTCAGGCTTTTACTCGTGACTACTAACATCAGGGAATTATTTTGTCATTCATCTTTTGTTGAAGCAAAGTAAGTTTTTTTTTAATAACAAGTTTTTGTAACAATACCTACTGCTGCAGGTGCTGAAGCTCTGCCCATGTCAGAAGCATGTTTTCTTTAATTCTGATGCGTGAAATACATCCAGAAAAAGGAAGCCACTTACCAGCATTGCCAGATGAAATAATTGCAGTCATACTTCCAGTGATAAGGCAACATCAAGTGACTTTTAAAGTGACTAACCACAAAGCAGAAGTGCTTTGATTAAATTCAGCTTTGATTAAGCACTTGAATAGTCACTATGATCAATTTATGAAGAATCCAAGGATCAAAAGGAGTCACAAATAGTACTGGTCTAACCCTTCCAAGTAATGAATATATTGCTAAAATGCAAGATCAGGAACAGAGATTTGCGAACAGAGGAATGTTAAATCTGTCAGTAAAATGGTCACAGTGAGTAATGTGACCAGCTCCAATAATGGAGAAGAGCTTGAGCTCTCTTAAAACAGAAAACTCCTCTTTTTTTGCAAGATCTGAGAGACATCTAAGACAGTTGCATTAGAAAGCGTAGCTGAAACAACCCCATGAAGAATATATCAATGCTGCTAGCAACAGTGGGAGCTGATGGAAATTACTGAGCAGAGGTCAGAAGGATATAGCACAGAGCTGTGGGGCAGAGCTGTCCAGGGAGCCTTCTTGAGCAGTCCCATGGTGGTTCTGGCAGGTCTTGGGGTTGCCTCTGAGACCAAGGCATAACGTAAGGCTTTTGGAGCTTTGCTTGTGTTCACCTGGACTTCATTTACCCTTATTAACTGGGCTCCTTCTACTCCATGCTCTTCTTCCAGTCTTAGCTGGCTTTCAGGAGTAATGATTAGTAATGAAACTACTATACTAAGGACTGAATTTCCTTCTACAAACACCTCAGATATTTCCATTGCCATGTGACATCACTTGACACCCAGTGCAGGATGCAGATCAGAAAATAATGGACAAAGAAGAGTGTGTGCAACAGGGGCTGAGCTGAGGGATTTCTAACTTCTGAGTTGATTTTCGAATGGGTTGGCATATCTGCACTATCTACAAAAAACATTGTCAAAGCTTTCCTTTTTTGGCAAAAAAAACCCCTTCTCATTCTAACAGGAAATGTACAACCAACTAAAGAAGGAAAACACAACACCAACACCAATCAACAGATCATCCCAAAATACCAACAAAAACTCCAACTCAAACCATCCCCAAAGCACGTTTTACCCCAGGAAGGGAGGAGAGCCAGAGACACCAGGAAGGCCATTAGGGCATAGTTTCTGGCATATGCAAGCACACAAATAACAGCTCATGAGACCTGAAATTGCCAGCAGGTATCTCTGGATGACACCAGATACCACTGGATGCATAATACTTCCGGATGAAAGCATGTAACTACAGAAGAAATATGTTCCAAGATAGATCCCTGGCAGGACTTTGAAATTACTTAGCACTGGAAACGTTGTAAGTATCTAGTCACTGAAACAAAAGCCTCAGGTCGGATGTCTAAGATGCCTTTGGGAGGTGCAACTGTATGAGGTTAGGAAGCAAAAGTAAATCACTGGTCAGCAGATATAAACGGATCGTTTTGTACCATGCCAGGACAGTTTTACTGCTCATTTACAAACCTGGGATGAGCTCTTGTTTTTATTGTTTTATCTTTTCAAACTTGAGGTTCAAAGTTTAAAATTGTAGTTTTGTCAGAGCTGAAAAGGCTTCTGGAAAAAATATAGGCAAAGTTCCTGCTTCCAGAGATTGTGAGAATCAGTATCTATTTTATTTCTGTAAGACTTTTTTGAGTCTCTGAACAGTTAGTTAGTCACAGCTTCAGCCAAGACTAATTGTACCTGACAAAGTTTTTCATTAAAGGAAAGGATAAATGGCTCCTTAGCCTCCTGTTTGTCTCCACGGATGCAGCCAACCTGCTTTTCAATAGGCTTTTTATGGACTTCCACCGAAGTCTTTTGGCTGCCGTTGTACCTTTCATAATGAATTCTGCCCTGCACTTGGGCCATGTATTTACGAACAGTCTCGTTTTGCTTAGTGGCAGTCCTTTCTCCTCAATTAAAACATGTGAGACTGCTAAGCATGAAGTGCTGCTGATTTTGTGCTACTTTTTAGTAATCCTTGACAGGAGAATGCAAGAGCTAGGAGAACTGATGTATTATTTCCTTCAAATCTTAAAAAACTTAGGATTGCTTTGACTTGCTGATATGTTGAAAACTATGAAAAGAGGAGCACAAGATGGTGTGGTTAAAAGCCTGCTGATGATTTCTGATGTAAGAGAACAACCAGCTCCTACGGGATGGGTGATTGCCAGGAGAGCAGTGCAGGGCAGGGAGCTCCACTCCTTCTGCAAGCATCTTAGGGAAAAATCCCTGGAAGGAGGTGCAAGGGTACAGAAAAAATGAAGAGCAATTGTTCAAGAATTTCCCCAGAGTTACACTTGAACACCAATAATACCAACAACATGGTGGTGGTTCTGCAACTCCTCTCCTGACCCTCTCATTCATGTTGTTTGGGTAGCAGGTCTTGCCTGCAAGCATAACCTGGCCTGCAAAAGAGAGGAAATCAGTGATGCTGGGACTTGTGCATCATGGCATTGTCCTGTTTGTTGGTTTTATATTAGTAAAAGCATCATACCCTTAACTCAATGTGGTTCAAAACCTGAGAGTAGTTAAAACCTGCTTTTCTAGTCAGAAAACTAGGATGGAAAAGTGAACAAAAAAGACTTCCCAGACTTCAGTAGGGACTATATGACTTTTTTTCGAGTTACAGGAAGAAACAGTTATGACTGGGTTTGATATGCTGGGACTTCAGAAGTCCTTCACACAAAAAACCCCTTTGTTTTGTATGTGAGATTTCATGCAACTTGCTTTTGCTTGCTCTAGGACCTTCCTTACCATACAACTTTAAAACTGCGCCTACCCCCTCCCTTCCCAATTCTTCCTGCCAAAGCACTGTGAGGAGCCTGAGGAACATGGGAACACAGCTATTTTTGTGTTCATAAAGACATAAAGCCTTGTTCCAATCAGGTAAGGCAGAATTAAAAACATGCTGACATGTACACATCACAGCAATTGCCTTCTCTGTGTGATCCCAATGTCTCTGTTAGAAATTTTTGACCTTCAAAGGTTTAGGCGCTTTTATCAGATTTAGAATTATCCCCATCCAATGAAGGATTTACACTGGGAAAGGTTTATTGGAGCACAGACAAACTTGCTGTGAGTTTGCCATATGTTGTGATACATTGCTTATCTAGTGTGTCAGGCGAGCTCTAATCAGTTATCCATGTTTACCATTACGTGACTTTCACCTACTATCTCTAGCTGATGACAGAGATCTTGAAAATAAATGTTTTTTGGGGGTTTTTTTTCAATTTAAAAATAATCTTGAATGACAAAATGTTAAAATCATGCCTTAAAACTACATGTACATATTCTAGCTTTTCATAGAACTCACAATGACATTCAGGAGCTGTGAACAGGGTGCCCTGAGACCCATTCCAGCCTCTGTGCCAATTGCTCTTGCAGCCCCTTGGTGACTCTACCACTCTCAATTTCCAATTTACATTGAAACATTTCTGCAGTTGCAAATCCATATCAAACAATAAATTGTAGTTGCCTTCTTCAGAGCACAGCTCAAACAAGTCTTGATTCACTAATAAGATTTCTTTCCTTTTAAAGTTTACAGTAAGTTTCACTTTGTTTTTGCCTCTTCACCCCTGCTGATAACCAGGATGTTACTGTGTTTGCAGATGTGTTTTGAAATCTGCTGTTCAGGCTTGGCTTTGACTCTCTGCCTCTGTTTTGTGTTTCTTTGCAACACTTTGGTCAGTATAACCAACTAAATTGTGAAAACAGAGCAAGGTGTGTGTAGGGAAAGTGTGGAGCCCCACAAACTTTGGCCTGTCAGTATTTATAGCGACGAGTCTTATTACTGAATATGAATGAGTGTCATGAAAGTAAACTACATTATCTTTTTCCTGAGGTTTTTTTGGAGGTATTTCCT
Source organism: Caprimulgus europaeus (assembly GCA_907165065.1). The sequence continues at coordinate 34,768,777 of OU015525.1, forward strand.
TAGTGATCCTATTTTACCTACAATCTGAGGATGCTGATGTTTGCAACTAGATAAATACCCTATCCTATGCACTTTTCTTTGTAATTAATCTGTACAAACATGTTGGAGTCAAAACGGTCTCTGTTTGCTCCTGACACATTTGTATTAACCTCAGTTCTAACATCCACTGTTTTAGAGATGTGTGAGAAGAATTAGATTAACTTCCAAGAGAGGAAGATTGGGAATTAGGGATTTAAAATTTTAATTAATCCATTTCAAATATAGAGCAGAGCTACAGAAAGAGCAAAACACATTCTTATTTCTGCGACACAAAAAAATGAGGGACAGAAACACTAATTTAGGTGGGACATTACATTTGGAAAGAAAATGGAAACTATTGATCTGCTAATAATATTTTTGCCTCAGGAATACTTTGAGCATAGAGTGCAATTACATACTTAGTATTTCAGTTTGGTACTGTCTTCACTAATATGAATGTGTCTAAATGAAATGAAACAACAGTAACATATAAGATTGGTTCACTATGTTTGAGTGCTATATTTGCTATCAATACAGCAACTCTGAGAAAGTTGAACCATGACTTAGTGGGTGGCATCTTAGATGAAAGATAGCAACAGCCAAAATAAAGACATCCAAAACCCAGCGTGCAGTGCATACCCATAGCACGACTGCTATGTTATATACCTAGAATGCTCTGTCTACTTTACTGAAATGGGCTGAAGTTCCTTGCTAATTTGGGAGCTAGCAACATGTAAGACCTTTTTTAAAATCTATTTTTATGATAAAATATAAGACAAATTATGCGAGCTTTTTTTGTGAATAAAAATAAAAGAAGTCACCATGAAAAAATATTAACTGTTTAACAAATTATTTGAAACATGCAGGCATCTGTATGATGCAGTCTCCTCTATGGTCAGAGAGATTCGAAAATAAGCACAGTTAGAATGGTATCATCAAGAGGGAAAGTGTAGATAGATTTGAATATATCTAAACTGATCTAGTTGATTTAGCAGAAATGTATTTTATTTTTCATCAGCTTAAACATTTTCCTTAATTTTCTATCTATCTCTCTTCCCATCACATGAACTAACCAGTGAGACACTCAGCATTTTCAGTGTACTGGTCCTCATATCATCTAATGATACAGTTCAGGTCAGAAAAATAACATTGCCTTTATGTAGGACAATCCTACAGGCTCAAACACACGATCAACTTAATTAGGTTTACAGAGCTATCATGTGTCAGCTCAGCTCCAGTAGTTGACTACATGCAAGCTATTAACTTCCAGAAAACTCAAGGTAAGAAGTATAAGCTTAAACCCTGTGGAAGTAAAAAGATACTCTGTTGAGTGGAGAAGAAAAGTTCCGCATATACACTTAAAAGACCATATACAGTAAAAGTTTCAAAATTTGTACCCTCGAGGAATATTTCCGATATTCCTGGATATTTCTGCCAAGCTCATTCAAGTTCCACAAAGATTTTATGTTTTAAGCTGACCATGGCATGCTAAAGCTCTAGGTAATGTAGGAATCAGCCTGCTGTCTGTTTGCTAGGCTCTGTCTGACACCAGCGGTGGCAGCCTTTTGCATGATGTCAGCCTTCTGCCTATTGGAGCACTCACTGGGATATGGGGAACTTCTGTTCTTAGACAGCCACAGTGTGGAGGCAAAAATAGTGGCTTTATGAAATTCTTGTTGAATCTTGTATGTTTGGCATATAGGAGTGGCGGGCAAAAAGTGGAAGGAAATTACTTTGTAGCTTAGACAAGGATAATAGGGTTTCCATCCTTTCTGCCTTAATTATTTCTACTTTCAGTTTTGTGGGGAAAATTACCACTTGTACTGATTAAAATGCTCTATTCTATTTTATTCTACTCCTTCTACTACCCTCATCATCACTACCTCTGAGCAACAGAAGTGCATCATTCAGTATAGTCATAGCCACTCACATGCAGTAAAAAAGGATTCTCAGCTAGTCCCTAAGGAAGAATTTTTGCTGTATCATGTTTTGTTCTATAGTACTCTTCCTTTGGAGATATACTTATCTAAGTTCACAGACTGAAGCCTTTCTAAATGCTCAAGTCCCTCTTAGATAGTTTGGTGTATACCAAAGTCATAGGATAAATACCAACTGTAAAAGTGCTGTCATTCAAAATGTTGGCACACTTGACATGCACCTGAGAGGCAGGTACTGACAGCTGCCGCTCTCCAAAACATGGCACACTGAATAACAAGGAGCTGTACTGGCCCTTCAGTGGGCATTTGGAATGGTTGATTCCAGCTGCCTACAGAAGCATCAGAGGCAACCCAGGGGTTACGTCAATGCTGGCACTCCAGCTCTGCTGCAATCTGAGCCCAGGAGGTTACAAATTTTTTGAATGTGGTGGTGAATGACAGCCTCAGTGGCTCTATTACTGAAATGAAACAGATTATCTTTGTCTCGTGTGCTTGTGCATGAAAAGTTTGCTGTTCTTCAGTCTTGTATGTATAGTACTTAGCTAGATAATTTCTAATTCAGCACCTGTAATTTGCAGATATCATTATGTCAGCAAAAATCACTCCTGTATCTCTATTATTTCTAGCCTGTTTGACTGGTGATGACTGAATCAGTGCCTTTAGATTAATTAACAAAACACTAAAATGAATCTATATAATAATGAGTTATCTAAAGAGGCTTTTATAGGAATATAAAAATTGTGGAGGTTCTGGCTTCAAGGTTAATTTACATGATGGGGAAAAAGGACTGCAAAGGACAGCAGCCACATCAAGGAAGGTCAGTGGCGTTGGTAAAAGGCAGTGAAACTGAGTTTCAGAGTGAATCATTCAAGCTGTGAACTGAGCAATATGCACTGGGACAGAAACCACAAGCTCTCTTTGCCAAAGCATATATAAAGCCCCTACCTAGGTTTCAGCCCAAGGACAACTTTAAGCTGACACCAGCTGCAGGAGGGAAGTGAGGGGCTGTGAAAAGAGTTCTTGTCTTTCCTGGTAGAGGGGATGTCTGCAGGCTGACATAACCCTGCATATAATATAGGGCAGCTATACTATTTAAGAGGTCACTGTGTGGATGAAGACACTGTAGGCTGTACAGGACCTAAACCTTTAGGGCCTCCTCAGATTTTTAATGTGCAACAAAAGCCACTGGTCAACCAAGTGAATGCTCCACCCCAGTAAGATTTCCAGTACATTAATGTTAGGATATTCTTCAGTTCTTTTGTGCCACTGAGGCACAATTTATAAAAAAAACATACAGCAGACTAAAAAAAGGGGGATAAAAATTACCATGCTGTTTCTAAACACATTAGAAATGTGGTGATCACTCAGCAGTGCTATGGAGAAATGGTATACAAGTATGTCTGCATAGCAGAAGATGTAGTTACCAGGGGTTATTGAGTATATGAAGCCTGCAGCCCTGCAGAGTGACATCAAATAATTGCAATTTAAAAGGTTAAATACTTTTTGTGAAAAAAAACCCCATATTTCAAATTAAACAAGCCACCTATCTTCCATTTGAGTCGTATTATTTTTAGATGACATTGGTTGTCACTAGTCACATAATAAATTAACCTATAAACATAGCTAAATCTGCATTTGATATGGATTGCATCTATATAAGGTTCAAGAAGAGATGTATTTTCTTCCCTCATGATGTATGTGTCACCACTAATTTGGAGATTGCTCTAATGCAGTTCAGGTATAGATTTGAAATGGGAGAAAAGTGGAAGCTTTTTTTTTTTTTTTTTCCAGGGAATATTGCACTTTTCTATTTGGTTTCTCATCCCCAGAGAGGTAATAAATTAGATGGACAGACTCTCTCATCAGTAGTTTTCTCTCCATCTCCCCAGGTTAAGTGCTACTATCAGACCCCTGTGCCACAGCCTCTTCCCTTGGCAGTCCTAGCTAATCCGGGAAACAGCAGCTGATTTAGTACCCAAAGTGTCATGTGCCGAGTGGACCAAAGGTGGACATGTTAATCTGGGATTCTCTTTGCGGTGCCCTGCCAGCTACTGAGTGATCCCCATCCTCCTTGTCGCAGCTGCTACTGCTGTTGGAAAATGGAGTGAACTGAGCTTCTAGAGCATTTATCCCATTTAAACAGAAAGCTCACTCCTTAGGAGGTGCATCATTTTGCATCTCCAGCACACAGCCTTGTAGCAGGTGGCTTTGAAGTAGCTTTTTTGGTAATTACTCTTTTTAATAAATCTTTCTTTCTGAGTTTAAATAATAATCAAAGAAATCTAATGACACAACTACAAGAAAACGCCGGTGATTCAAGGTTTTTAAAGTACTTGTATGTTAGTTTAGATTTTTTAAGTTGTTTGAACAGGTAGGTCTTTATATAAATAATACAATCTTTGAAACTTCTTTAGTATCTGAATTGCTTTGTTGCCATCAAGTGGTTTAAAGAGGCATTTCACTGCATCACGGTTTGATAAACCAAAACAATTGAAGTCACCATATCAACCTAAATTAAGAAAGATGGATTTAAAATACAAACAGAACTTGTGTCATAGCTTTTCTTTGGGATAACACTGAATGGTTTGAGGAAAGTGAAATATTTTCACTCCAGCCACAGTAGTTATAAATTACTGCTGTTAATCAGACGGTGTTAGAGAAAATGCCATTTATTTATTCTATCTTTCCCTTTATTGGCTAAGAACAACATATTTGAAAGTGAGCATTATAGACAAATTGTTGTTACCCAGCACTGTAACTAAGTCAATGATTTTTCTGAAATACCACAGTGTTTTGTTCAGCATCTGAATTCTGTTAAGAACATGCTGGTGCCGTGTATGTTTTTGAGGATTTTTTGTTTTTCCACTGGCAATTAATCTTGTCCTTACTTCCAATCTCCTGTCATTCTCATTATGCTGACAAGCTATGCTTCTTAAAGCACCATATCCTTATCATATGCTTGTATTGCCTTACACAATTTTAAGTACAGAAAAGCTTTCCTCACTACAGAGGTGAAGAGATTTTCAGATTGTAAAAGCCCATTTGAAAAGCAAGAGAAAGGCCTGTCTACTTGTCAGTTTTGTTGGTTGTTTTCCAGCTCACCAGTGACATTTCTGGTGGAGTATATTAATAGCATTCTCTCTTTCATTATTTCCACATTTCTCCCCAAATACAGCACAATGATGACTGCTGGGATTTTGCTACAGATGGAACTGGGAACAGTTAAACTTAAAAAAAGATGAGATTTAAAGGAAAAAATAAAGTTCTTAGTGTAATCCAGCTTTAGAATTTATATAAGCACTGCACAGACCTAACTTAAATTTTTCTATTTATATGTAGCCTGATGAAGAATGACATAAAGAAAACCGAAGGAAAATTATGTATCTCTAATACTAATGAAGTTATTTTTCTAGTGATACAATAAAAGAGCCAAGGGTGATTTTAGAAGGTTGAATACTTGCATTGGCTGAAGGCTGGATAACTAATTCATACAGTAATATTTTATTTAATGCTTATCCATTTTTGTGTTCATAAATTCAGCAGTAATAGATTCAATGTAAAAAAAAAAATATCCTTTGGCAATTAACTACATTGATTTGTAGAGTGCTTGAAAATAGCTATTTGTGAGTATTTGATAGCTGATGTGTGTTGTTTAGTTTGAATACGAAAAGCGAGTTCGTAGTTGTAGTTTCTGGTATCTGGCAGGTTGACTAGATTTGATTCTTAGAATCAGATTTCCAACATGAGGAATCTAATTTACATGTCCTAATGACTTCTGAAGAATAGGTACTACAAATTGCCTAAAATGTTTTTTTCTCTGCAGACAGCTCCCAAAGGCATCCTGTTCTGTTGGCAAATGAAATGAAGCAGTCCAGATGGAGGGGTAGCTCATTTAATATTGTATCTAAGCAAATTTTAGCAAAAAAAAAGTTTCTGAAAACTCAGATTTACTCTGCTGTTAACATGGGAGTTACCTCAAACAGTCCTAGCTGGACTCTCTGGACTGTATATAAATGGCTCAGCATTGTCACATCCTGAGACCATACGAATGTTGCCTTTCAAGCACTGACTCAAGAGAAAAAGTAAAATACAAGAGAACACTCCTCATGCTGTTTCAGAAAAGTCAATTATTTTCTCAGCAGTACATCAGGTAAATTAAGTAATGGAACAGTGAGGTGCACGTTTAACATCTTGAAGGTAGGAACAGGTAAATATGTTCCAGGAATTAGTTTTTCACAGAAATTTTATTCCAGTAAGTAATGCACAGATATAACTTGTAATACCTAGAGCATTAAGATTATCCCTCACATCTTAAGGGTTAACTTTTAGTACATTTTTATAGCATAGTTAATCAGGATCGATTACAGCTTTTTATCCATGTATCCATCTGTCCATATATATGTGTGCATACATATATATACATGCTATGCGTAAAATTACACACTCTGAAGAAGAACCAAGCCTAAACTGAAGCAAGCTAGAACTCTGTGGGTATTCCCATTCATGTCAGCTTATCATGGAGCCTATTTCATGCCAGGGCTATGCCCATCTCAGATACAAGAGGGTGTTAATGTGAAATGTTAGGGCCTGTAGGGTAAAGGTTTTAAACTAAAAGAGGGTCGATTTAGATGACATATAAGGAATAATTTTTTTGCAATGAGAGTGGTGAAACACTGGAACAGGTTGCCCAGAGTGATGGTGGATGCCCCATCCCTGGAAATATTCAAGGGTTGGATGGGGCTCTGAGCAACGTGATCTGGTTGAAGATGTCCCTGCTTACTGCAGAGGGGTTGGACTGGATGACCTTTAAAGGTCTCTTCCAACCCAAACTATGGTTCTATGAAATACTTTTTGAATCTGTTGCATAGTTTGGCTATAGGCTCAGACAAACACTGGCAGACCTGTGTTGGCAAGAGGTTTGGATTTACCTCTAACTATTTTCTGAAGATACAGCCTGAGTTTCTGATCTCATATTACTTTAAAAGTGGGAAAGCCTCTTTCTAATCTAGTCCTCTACGCATACTCTTTCTTATATACAGTGGTTTACACAATTACATTCATTTTTCCTGTTCTTCCTAACTTGTATTGTAAAATATGACATATAATACAGAGCATTTTGATAGCTAATGAGTACCACAGGAGCCATAGAGATTAAATACATGTTTATAGGATAAACTGATATAAAAAGAAAACACAATGATGATACTTATCTAGTGAAAAGACACATGTATTGAAAAGGAAGTGTTGTGAAGAAGGCTGGCTATCTACTGATTAATCTGCAATTCAATAAAAATGGGAGGATTTTCAAAGTCAAGGGTAGCATATTTAAAATGAAAAAAAACCCAAATTAACCAGGTGCATATGATTTTTTTTCATATTTTCACATGGCCTCAGATATTAAATACGCAGGAGAAGGTCCAAGTAATCCAAAATCTTTCACTCAAGTTTTTCAGTGTGGTGCTCCATAAAGGATTATGCAAAACACCTAATAGTTGTGTGAGGCCAGTAAATTGCAGCTGGATACATAGAATCAATGATGGCTGGATATATTTTTCCAATAAATCTATATTGTTTTCTGCTCTGTAATGGTCAAATATGGTACACAGACCTTGTACATATGTGAAAGAGAATAAAAATGACACAAACCAGCTTGATTTTATTTATGTAGTCATTTAAAAATTGTGATAAGCGTTTGTATTGCATATAATTAGAAATATACATTATACAGTCCCCTACTATGAGCATAACAAAAAACTTGATACAAGCAGTAACAGTAGTAGATAGAATAGTGCAATATGGGAGCAATTTCTTTTGAAATTTTAAACTTTATTTTACCACATCAGCATTTCTAATGCCCATCTACAAAAGGCTCTGGAAAAGGAAAAGACATTTGAATCACAGAATGGCTGACGTTAAGGTCGTCTGGTCCAACCTGCCTGCTCAAGCAGGGCCACCCCGAGGTGGTTGCCCAGGACTGTGTCCAGGCAGCTCTGGGATATCTCCAAGGATGGGGACTCCACAACCTTTTTGGGCAACCTGAACCAGAGCTCAGTCACCCTCACAGTGGAAAAGTATTTCCTGATGTTCAGAGGGACCCTCCTGTGTTTCAGTGGTGCCTGTTGCCTCTGGTCCTGTCTCAGGGAACCACTGAAAAGAACCTAGCTCTGTCCACTTTGCATCCTCCCTTCAAGTATTTCTACACATTTACAAGATAATTCTGAGCCTTCTCCAGGCTGAACTATCCCAGCTCTCTCAACCTTTCCTTATAGAAGAAATGCTCCAGTCCCTTCATCATCTTAGTAGGCTTTTGCTGGACTCTCTCTAGTATGTCTATCTCTCTCTTGTACTGGGGAGCCCAGAACTGGGCACAAGTGGCACTCCAGTTGTGACCTCATCAGTGCTGAGCAGGGCATAAGGATCAGCTCCCTTGACCCACTGGCAATACTTTGCCTAATGCAGCCCAGGCTACCATTAACCTTTCTTTGCTGCAAGGGCACATGGCTGCCTCATGTTGAACCAGGACCCTCATGCCCTTTTCTGCCAAGCTACTTTCCAGCTTTGTTCTCCCCAGCATGTACTGCTGCCAGGGGTTGTTTCTTCCCAGGTACAGAACTTTGCACTTTTCCTTGTTGAACTCCATCAAGTTCCTTTCAGCCCATTTCTCCAGTCTGTCAAGGTCCTTCTGGATGGCAGCATGAACCTCTGGCATATAAGCCACTTATCCCAGTTCTCTGTCATCAGCACACTCGCTGAAGGCATGCTCTGTCCCATCACCCAGACCATTAGAATCATAGAATCATAGAATGGTTTGGGCTGCCAGGGACCTTAAAGATCATCTAGTTCCAACCCTTCTGCCATGAGCAGGGACCTTTAATGAACAAATTAAGTGGGACTGGGCCCAGTATTGACACTTTGGGATACACCAATAGTTAATGGCTTCCAAGTAATCTTGTTCCAATGATCACCACCCTCTGAGCCCAGTCATTCAGACAGCTTTCAGTCCAGCTCCCTGTCTGCTTGTCCAACCCGTACAACAACATCTTCTCTATGAGGATCTTATGGGATACAGTGTAAAAGGCCTTCCTGAAGTCTAGGCAGACAGTATCCACTGCTGTCTCCTCATCTACCAGGCCAGTCATTTAATTGTAGACGTTTATCAGATTGGTGAAGCATAATTTCTCCTTTTCATCAAAGATGAAACACTTACCTTGCAACCCAGTATATCGCTGGAGATGTGCTAATGTGGTGCTGTTATGTAATATTTCCCAATTATTCGAATAATAAACAGGGTATTATCCAAATACATCACTAACCTGATCTCCTTCTATGATAAGGTACCTGCTTAGTGGATGAGGGAAAGGCTGTGGATGTAGTGTACCTGGATTTCAGTAAAGCCTTTGACACCATTTTCCATAGCATTGTGCTTGAGGAATTGGTTGCCAATGGCCTGGACAGGCACATTCCCTGCTGGGTTAAAAACTGGCTGGATGGCCAGGCCCAAAGAGTGGTGGGAAATGGAGTTAAATCCACCCGGAGGCCAGTCACAAGTGGTGTTCCCTCAAGGCTCGGTGTTGGGGCCAGTCCTGGTCAACATCTTTATGAATGATCTGGATGAAGAGATTGAGTGCATCCTCAGTAAATTTGCAGATGACACTAAGCTGGGTGGAAGTGTTGGTTTGTTTGAGGGAAGGAAGGCTCTACAGAGGGATCTGGACAGGTTGAATCAATGGACTGAGGCCAACTGTATGAGGTTCAACAAGGCCAAGTGCTGGGTCCTGCACTTGGGTCACAACAATCCCATGCAACACTACGGGCTTGGGGAGGAGTGGCTAGAAAGCTGCCTGGCGGAAAATGACCGGGGGGTGTCGGTTGACAGCCAGCTGAATATGAACCAGCAGTGTGCCCAGGTGGCCAAGAAGGCCAATAGCATCCTGGCTTGTATCAGAAACAGTGTGGCCAGCAGGACCAAGGAAGTGATCCTTCCCCTGTACTTAGCTTTGGTGAGGCCGCACCTTGAATGCTGTGTCCAGTTTTGGGCCTCTCACTGCAGGAAGGACATTGAGGTGCTGGAGCATGTCCAGAGAAGGGCAATGAAGCTGGTGAAGGGGCTGGAGAACAAGCCTTATGAGGAGCAGCTGAGGGAACTGGGATTATTTAGTCTAGAGAAGAGGAGGCTGAGGCAATGGACTTAAGTTGTGCCAAGGGAGGTACAGATTGGATGTCAGGAAAAATGTATTCACTGAAAGGGTTCTCAGGCACTAGAATGGGCTGCCTGGGAAGATGGTTGAATCACCATCCCTGGAGATATTTAAAAGACAGGTAGATGGTGGCTTAGTAGTGGATAGGTACGGTTAGACTCAATGATCTCGAAGGTCTTTTCCAACTGGCGATTCTATGAAAGACTTAATATATAAGAAAAATGGACAGATTGCAATGGATGATCTCCATCCGGAAAACAAATGCCTTTTGGCTTGGTTTTTCATTTGGGTTTTTTTGTTTTGTTTGTGTTGGGGTTTGGTTGGTTTTTTTTTGGAAGACAGGTTTTATCATATTGCAAATATTCTTCCAGACAGATGCAGACTTTCTTGAGAGATAATCTGATGATCCCTGCTCTGGCTTTCCTCTTTTAAATAAAGCTCAGCTGATGAGTCAGCTGTTCCACAGTCTCTTTTGCCATCTGTTTTGATTTAGAAATTAGTTTAAATTACAGATACGATTTTGGCCCATTCTTCCTTTCTCCTGCTGTTTTTAAAGGAATGAATTTCTAGTAGGAAATGAAGAAAGAGAGAGGACCATTTGATTAGCAAATGTCAGTAAAAGATGTAATAATTTACTACTGTCAGAACAACTTAATTTGTCTTCCTCTATTTCCTCAGTTGGTCTTAAAAAGTATTTGGATACTTTTGATTTCATAGAGAGTAATTGTCAGGCTCAGCTGGACAACTGTATAATAAATGAGAGAGTACTGAATGAATTCCCAATTTCTAAAAATTCAGATATTCAGAGAAACCATCTAACTGACAGGCACTTTTGTCAGCATATCCTTGTAGCTGAAGAGCATATTTTTATACTTAAGGAAAAGCAACTTTTCTCACAGTACCTCCCCAAAGCAGCATGATTAATTTAATGATGAGGGTTAGCTATCACTACACTACTGATTGTGGGCAACCTACCACCAGCAGAGCTCCATGAGGTCTCCTGGCCATACTTCAGGCACAATGCCTTCTGAAAGCAGCACTTGTGCCATTGATGTGTGACCTCCAAGTTTGTGTTGGCAGACTTGTGTGCAGAAGCAGCAGCCAGCATACAAGAGGTCTGTGCTGTCAGTGTTGCTCCTTCTGTGGAGTTGTTCCAGCTATCAGGTTCAAACAGAACTCCACCTTTCTCTCTGCAACACGCACCAGGAAATAGTATAGAACTAAGTCATATGCTTGCACTTAGAATCTCAGACTTCTTATTATATATTTGATAAATCTATAGACTGCATGGAGAAACTCCACACCCTGCAAGGAGTTAGTTCCCACTTCCATTTTGAAAAAGGGGCATATATAGCTGTGAAAATATGAAGCCAAACAGTGTAAAACTTGTTTGTTATTATTTTCTCACAAGTCTTATTTATATTTCCAAAATATAATATATGTCTGAGGCTCAAGTGGTGCAAGTTTCATACAGAAACTTCAGCATTTGTCTGACAGCTACGTATGTTAGAATGTCACTGTAGTTAAAGAAAATAATACAGGTAGGGATAAGAATCAGAATCTCAATAAACTGATTTGTGATACTATCGTCCACTTCTCCACAGTACTCCCTGATAGATTTCAAAACTGGAAAGACCACTGCATGTATTTCTGTTTCCATTCCCACTCATGTCTTTGTTGATGATTTCTATTAAGGTTATTTGTAATAAGCACATCTGTTTTGTTGAATACTTGAAAACTGGCAAAACTTGGAAGTTTCTATTCTTCTAGACAAGTACATGTAACCACAATGATGTTTTTATGATTTCAAATAACTTAGAATCATAAATTCAGGAACAACACAAGAAGATGATGTTGCAACACTAATTTTTGTGGCCATATATCTTGTAGAAGTACCCTAAGCTTCTTTGTAGTATCCTTCAGTTTGGAAATAGATGAAAGAAGAAACAGCAGTACTAAAGATCATTCAGGAGATAAAGAACATGTCCACAGTGCATAAATGAAAATAATACTGACTGATAGTTAACAAATTCTTATATACATCACATCATTATTTATGGATGATAAACTCTTCTATCAGTTGCTAAGCATTTAGCTGGCAGCAGATGAAAAAGAAGTCTACTGTTGATTCTGGCACAGAAACTTAACGTTACTCAGCAACATAGTTATGAGCATTGTAAATACTGCATATGGAAAAACCTACAAGTGACTCTTTGGGTGTGTAAGTGATTAAAATTCCATGTACTTCATTGTGTAAGGTCAGCTGTAAACATTCATTAAACTTGAGTCTATGTCATATATCTCAGCTGCGTAGCCCTTGCTTCTTTTCTTGGAGTATCTCCTCTTACTCTTCTGAGCAAGAAACTTTAAAATAGTTTTCTGATTATGTCCTAATAGAGATCAAATGCAGATCCCCACATCTTATGGCTCACTTTTACCTGCCTAGACGGCAATGGTCCTGGCTAGAACATGAAATGGAGTGAGTTCTCAGCTGAAGAACAGTTATGCATGCGTAGGCCATTTGTAGCTCAGTCACACAAATGTCTATGTGTAGTATGTGTGTCTTTGGGCATCATTTTAAAACAGAATGTGCTAGAGATGGCTGAGAATGTAGACAGGTTATCTTAATATTGGGGTTTTTTATATGGAAAATGAGAAGAAATAAGTGCATGGTAGAAAATAATATAATTCCTTACTTTTTTTTTTTTTTAAATCTCTATCCCCTTAAGGTCAAAACACAAGTTGATTTTGGCAGGGCTGGGATTTCTACCTCTTCCACATGCCCAGATGTCCTGGTGCTGTGCAGCCACCAGCAGCCTCAGAGTGCAGGGAGACCCATCCTGGGGGACTCCATGTCCTCTGCTGTGGCTGCCACAGCCACCACCAGCTCCACTGCCCATGCATGGCAGCCCCCAGCCCTGGCTGCCCTGTTCCCTGCTGTGCACACTGTTGCCAGCATGGCTTTTCTCAAGTCCATGCCCTGTAAAAAGCAAAGGGGAAGAGGAGGAGTTGGGCTGCCACTGGGAAGTATGCAGGGCTTCTCCTTTCATCCTCTTTTTTCCCCTTGGTTCCTCTACCACCACCACCCCTTTTGCTGGGGTTTGGTTTTTTGGGGTTCTTTTTTGAGAAATGAGACTTGCATTTTCCCAGTCCTGTTGTGGCATAGCTGGGATTCCTCCGAAAGCACCCAGGCCATGATCCAGTGACCAACTCTGTAATTAGTTGGTAACAGGTCTTTGCTTATGTGACAAATCGGGTATAAAAAATCTATCTTCACCTGAAAATCAATTTATTTTTTCATTATTAATCTCTAACTGTAGTGGTTTTATAATTGAACAAAGAGATATTTCTCTTTGAATTAAAGTGCATGTTAAAAGAAAACAAGCTCAAATTCTCTGAAGGGAAGAGGAATTTATAAGGCATCTGTGACGGCCGTCCTAAGCCCTGGCAGCGCGTGACATTGCCTGCTGTCAGCGAACCTCACCTCTGCTCCACTAAAAAGAAGATGCAGCACTTATTATGGAAGAGCATAGGATTAAAAAAGCAAAACCAAACAGTAGCAAGTTAATAAGGATATTGAAGTAATTTCAAGCTTGCAGTCATGATACTGGAACAAAAGCAGGTTTAGCCCTGATGTAACTGGTGGAGAATGGGCTACTACACCAGACTGGATCCATAAACACATTAAACAAGGTAGGGATATGCATGAGCAGTGGATGGGAAAAGTGACTTGAACTGCTCTTGTCTATAGGAGAGCCATAGCTCAGGCATAGGGCTAGGGGAAATGCAGTGCCACTATTTATTAGTCACATATTCTGCCTCTGGCAATGGCTAATACTATGCACTTCAGGGAAAGGAAACGTGTAATAGGAGATCACTGTGCTGCAAAAGAAACTTCTCTACTGTAGTGACGGATGAGTTGCCATCATGTAATAGCAAAATTGTATTATGCAAATATACATATTAATCTTATTCTGTGGATTATACTTCTGTTATTTCAATTAACATTTATAAATTATTAGCGGAGTAGCATGACAGGAGACAATAATCAGCATATACAGCTGGATTTAGTTTTGAACTTCATGCATAGACCTGTTCCCTCACACAAATGAGAATATTCAGGTGTTCCCAGCCTATGTAAAGGGCTCTGATCTCAAAAAGAGGAACATACATAGTGTTATCGCAGCAGCTGAATAGGCCACACATTTTATGGCTCCATTAGCTTTAACTGAATTTGCTCTGATATCAAGTGAGCATGTAACTTGGTTACTAAGGAGGTTTCAGACTTTCATCTCCTCCTTTCCCCTCTCTTCCCCAATATCCGTAAAACTGGTTAAGGGAAGTGTGTATTCACTTCCTTTCTCAATACATGGCTGTTTCCAGCTTCCTGGAGAGCTCCTTCAGGATATAGCAGAGGGGCACATTTGATAAGGGCAGAGGACTGGAGAGCCACTGCCCATCCTCCTAGGTGATACTTACCCAGAGGTGAGCAGGGAGTTCAAGGCTCATTGTGCTTTGCAACCAGGGCACCCATCTGGCAGTGACAGTGAGAGGGAGCTGTGTCCCTGTCTCTCCTCTGATAGCTTCTCTGCCTTCTGCAGGACCTGTCCTCACTTGCTTCTCTGCAGCTGCGTGGTCTCCTGGGATGTGCCCAGGGCCAAGCCCATGGGGAGATGAGGTGGAGGAGTGCCTGCTACCCAGAGCTTGCTTGGAGTCGGACGCCAGCCCAACCTGAGCTTCTTCATCGTGTCAAGAGAGGGATTCACCCACAGGGCAGTAATTTTTCATAATGACTTCGCTTTTCATGACAGCAGATGTTGGGGTGGCAGGAGGGGACTGCGGGTGATGGCCAGGCTGGCAGGGCACCGAGGGGGCACCGTCTCCCCCACCTAAATGAGAGAGCAGAGCAGGGCTGGTGAGGGAGACTGAGGATTCCAGCCAGGTCCATCATGATGGGGCAGGCTGAGGCTATGGCAGAATTGTGGTGGAGCTCAAGCCCATGACACTGAGGCAAGAGCAAGGACATGAGCCCTCTGCTTAAATGCAGCTCCTTAGTGAGGTGGGGAGGGACCAGTGGAGGCTTTTCCTCCCATGGCTGATCCACAATCCTGTGTCCTACAGGCAGCCAAAGCTCTTGACAGGGCAAAGAGGCAATTTCAAGTAGCTTAGTGCTTTGGTTTTGCATCTGGCCTATTGCCTTCAGTGCTGCAGAGTGGGACTCCCCGTGCCACAGACATCCTTTCTCCCTCTGCACTTGCCAAGCTTTTCCAGGGGCAGGGTGATGGCTGGAGGACAGCAGTATGGTCCCCTATCACCTTCCCTTTTCCCACTCATCTGTGCCCAGCCAGGTGTTATTTGCTCTGAAATATTTGTTTTGCAAAATGACATGAGTGAGGTGACACTGGCTGAAAGACACTGCAGTAAGCACTTCAGAAGAACTCAGGGAATATTACTAAGATATTAAGTAAAGCTCTTTTTGTTAAGTAAAGCAGTACAAGCAACAGAGGGGATAATACAGCAATAACTGAAGATGAGAGAAAAAGCCCCTGAGCTTTTTATAATATGTTATTAACCAGGAAATACTTTTTTCAATAATATTCTCCTACTGCATAACTAAATTGTGAAAATACTGCCATCATCTGGATGATTAAAAATATAATTCTGGTTTTCTTGCTACTGTTTAGCAAAAATATCTGAGAAAGCAACAGAGCAGATTTCTACCTAAATAAAAATTGTGCCAAATCACAGCAATGAATAACCAACTAGTTTCAGAGATAGAGGACTGTGGCTGTATCTGTGATGCTCTACGGATGTAATGAGACCAGGCTTATAGACTAATTTATGTGGCTGTGTGTTGAGGGGCTGTTTGGGGAGAAGCGGGGCAGATAACCTTCAAGGACCTGAAAAAGTGCTTATATGTCCTAAAAGCTCTTACAGGTCTTGCCTACTTTTGAGAGAAACTAATAACAAAGGACAGAAAGCTTCATAGTTTTCTTCTGAATGTGAAAGTTCTTTGGAGTCATGTGGTTTTTTGAACTTGAAATCTAATTTTTAGTTGCCATTTCGTCCATACTCCTTTTCTTTCTCTATTTTCTCCAATGATAGCCAAATATGTAGATGCACATGTATTAGAAAATTATTAATATTTAAATATTGTCACAGACTCACATCTCTTACCAGTTTTGGGGTGTAAGACTTGTAAAAACTTGGTTTTCAAATATTTTTAGATATTGTGCAAAACTTTGTTCTGCTTATTCTTTCTGTATTCAGTACGAGGCAGTAGTTTAATTCAATTTTAAAATATGAATGAACCTTTCATGCATGTACTTGAACAAGTTTGTTAAATGAACTGAACCTTCATTGACTTTTAAAATTAACAAGGACATAAATGACTTGGAGAAGGGAAATTACATTATTTTTGTCCATTAGAGAAATGCAAAACCTTACCACATTAAAAAATAAACAGACTTATTAATTCCTTAACATTTGGAGTCAATCCAAGTGGCATAGTGAAAACATAGATAAAACCAGGAAACTCCATGTTTTATATTCACTCTTACTAATCTACAACCTATATGGTTCTCCAAGGAGAACTGTGAAGTTGTCTTGGGAATACTAAACAGACAAACTGTGTAGTTTCAAAACAAATACTTGCACAAAGGTACTCAATTACCACAGCACCCTGAGACAGTCAGCAATCTACAAAAGACCAGATTTCTAAGATCTTTCTGAAACTTGGGCTTGTTAACTGAATTTCACTTGCCATATCTGTCCTTAAATACACAATATATTTCTTATATACAGTATACTATATATCTATAAATTATAGGAATAGAGAGGAGAGTGAATGACTTAAATTTAAGAAGTCCATAGTTCTTGCAGGATGAAATCTGTGAAAGTGATTGCAATCATTGATCCTTATATGTAGACACCACCATTTGTTATTGCAGAATCTTTTTAACATAATCATTGCATAATCTTTCCTTAATTCTTAAGGAATCTCCTTGTCAATCTATATAAATTAAGCAGTCTAAAATATCTAACCCTTCTGCATATGTAGAACAACTAGGAAATAACTAGTAGCTAAAAGGGAGTAATATATATCAATATATTTTTCTAAAAGGTGATTATCCTGCCCAATAGGAAATTGCTCAATGGAGGTGGTGAACACAACATATCATTCAGGCATGGACAAAGATGGTACAGATAATGCCTATATAAACTTGTGTAAGCCCAGATAAGATAACCACCATAAACAATATGAACTTTCTTGTCTCAGAGCCAGTTGGTCAAACACCACCAAAGTTTGCAAAGCTCTGAAAGCAAATATTGGGAACTGCACTTAGTTGTGCTCATAGACATATTATTGACAAAAGTCAGAAATAGAAGCAGAGGATAAACTTTGGAAGGGAATTTTAGAAATCAGTATGCAAAGCATAAGCTTGGCTTGGGAAAAAGATGTGACCTTGCTAATGTCTTTCTTAAGGATGACATTGTGCCAGGTCAAGTGAAATACTGTGCTAGGGATGTTGGAAAACATGTGGTCCTGGGCTGTTACACAGCAGCTGTGTGTGTGGGAGTAGCTGTGATGTGACATTGGAGCAATGAAGGCAGGGACTGGTGGTGGTTTAGAAAAGAACAAACATCCCCTTTCTTTCTGTTAAAAACTATAAATAAGGGGTTTATCTTCATATATCTGTGGAGGACTGCTTTTTTTGCAATAAATTTATTTTTTGCAATACGTATTTTCATTTTGAATGATAAATTGTTGTTTCTTGCTTCAAGAATGAACTTTGTTATTGTTTGGAGTACTGTAAGAATCTTCCCTGACTCTGTGTTTTTTCTGCTTGGCTGTGGATTTCAGACACCCAATGTATGAAGAAGAGGGAGAGGCAAGCCAGACCTGGCTTTTCTGCCAGGCACCGCAGCAGGATTGGATGCTTCCACCAGCAAAAGAGAAGCTGCCCAGATGTGAGGGGTGAGGACTACCCAGGAACACCCAGGGCTCCTCCAGTGCCCTCCCTGTGAGGAGAAAGAGTACTGCTGCCCCATCCATGTAGTGAACTCAGGGGACAAAGTATTGCTGTATCATCAGAGAAAAAAATGCTCTTGAGCAAGAATCCACAGAAGTGAATTACATAATGTTTTACATAAGTTTTCTATCAGTGATAGAAAACTGTGGTACCCCCATCAGTTTAAGGAGGTATCCACAACTTCAATTTATCAGTCTTTTAGAATGAAAATGGCTAAGTTATCCATATACTCATCCACAAATTTTTATTGTTCAAATCTGAGATGGGCTGAATTTCTCCTGTTCCTCCACTGACCATGTTTAGGATTGCTAAACTTCCAATAAATATATGTCAGTGAAAAGCCTAAAGTCTAATGGACTGAACTCAAGCCTTTGTGTCTTTTGATGTAGCCCACCCAGCAGTGTGTTTTTTCTATAGTACAAAATATTTTATATTAAAATAAAGAAACCAGGTTTTATTTCCACCATTTTATGTTCCATTAAGATTGCAGCAAATATGGGGCAAATATGACTCTTATTACAGGCAAATAATCATTTGTTTCTGTTACCAGTTCCTCATGGAGTCTCTGCTTCTGACAGTGAGGCCCACAATTTTTGAGCTGTATCTGTAGAAAGTATTCACAATTACATGGAGTTTGACTACATCTGTCATTTAAAGCCAGAACTGTTTGCTTGGATAGAACCCCGAGTCTCTTGGTAACCCACCAGTGTAGTTCAGTGCAGTACTACAAACCTTAGATCCTTGTGCATCTTAGGAAGATGAATGTGTCTTGAGGCACACTGAAGACAAAAAACTGAGATTTTTCCAAATGACTAAGAGAAGATCTGCATAAGGGACAGAAGGCTTTATTTTCCCTATAGTTCATTCATTTATCCATGATGTGGTAGCTAAGAAGCTGAAAATCCAAAACCCACA
Source organism: Caprimulgus europaeus (assembly GCA_907165065.1). The sequence continues at coordinate 34,787,878 of OU015525.1, forward strand.
GATCTACTGTAAGCAAATACTGTTAGTCTGGAAATAAAATTAGCAAAAAAAAAATCCCAGTGAAATGAGATTTGTCAGAAAACATCAATTCACTGACAGGGAAATGTTTCAAGAAAATGTACTGTTTTGTGACAGCTTTCTTGGAAGCTGTGTAACTGCAGGCTCTGGGCAGCCTTGCCATGAAAACTGTGTTGGTGGCAGGGACTCTGGAGCTGGGATATGCCATTCTGCCCCACGGGCTTACAGCGTCCCTGCAGTGCATTTGATGCCCCTGGTACCCTAAGGCAATAAGGACCCTTAAAATCCAGAAGGTGGGGCTTCTACACTCAATTTTATTTTTTTAAATATTGTAAATTATTTGAAAACAATTTTTAGGAGTTTCCTTTCTGCAGAAAATGTCAGCATTCTCTAGCTATATTCATCACAGCTCCTTCTTTTCCTTCCAGTCTCAAGATGTTCCTGGGGATGGAGCTGAAAAACTCCAGCATCCAGTCACTGCTGTGTGGGGCACAGTGTCCCTCCCACAGCATCTCTCCAGCCTCCTTAGCTCCCTTATCCTGTCCCTCACTCCCTGCCGGCACTGCTGGCTGCATCCACCCTCCTGGCTCTTTACCCTTTCACTAGAATCGGCCGGACTCCTCTGTAGCAGCACCCAGGTTAGAAGGCAGGGCGGGAGGTGCCAGGTAGCAAACTAGATGGTACAAAGCTATGGAGACATCTGAGAAAGCTCCTGTTGCTTTGACAGAAAGAAAAGTCACTCTCACAGTACTTATTCAAGTCAGAGTGTGCTACTCGGCTACTAAGGGAGGTACAAGTATATTGCTGTATTTATATATTGTTTGAAATATTTGGTTCTTTTTTTGATGGTTAACTAGAGCTGGAGGGGAATGAATAATGTGTTGTAACATAAACGATTATAAGAATGATACATCTGCAGTGAACTACTCTTTTACTAGTTCTGGCTTTTCAGTAAAGCCTGTATGACACGAAATAAAGTTACACTGTTTTTGTTTAAAGGGGGAGGGAAGATAGTTTCTTGGTGATTATCCACTGCTTACTGAAACAGGATGTTTCGTGTAAACTGTGGCTGACAGTTTTGAGCAACTAGCAATTCCAGGAATCAAACTGTGATCACAAGGAAAACATTAAGAAAACCTTATCTCCTTTGAATTTTGCATTCACAGGGAAACTGTAAAACTGCTGGGTGATGTTTCACTGCTGTTATAAGCCAGTCTTAAAGTAGTCCTTAGGAAGCATGAGTTCTGCCAAAGTCCTGAGATAGAGCTTTTCAGACTACTGATGCTGGAAAGGATGGTTTGTCATGGGAGCACTTGAAGTTGAGAAAGAAGAAAAGCTAAAGGGAGATGGGGAAAAAGCAGGGGTGCTTAAGGCATCTGTGAGGAAGGGACATTCTTACTTAGGCTCCAGTTTATTAGTACCCAGTTGTGATATATGTTATTCTAAGAAGATGCAGCAAAAGCAGCCCATCTCTGACAGCCTTACTAAATATTGTCGTGTCTATCTCAATCCATTTCTCCAGGCCCTATGAGGGACTAAGCCCTATGCATATTTTTACTTAATTAAAGTGTGCTTTCAATGCAGAGGAATGGTTTGACTGTTCAGTGCAGAGTCCTGAAAACAAATAGGCAAAATGCATTTGAATACAGTGAATGTATATGTTAGTAAACTTAATTAAAGCCTTTCTGTGAAGGCAAATGGACTGTATGTCCCTTCTTAGTTGGCTTAAAATATTCCAGCAAAAAAAACCAAATAAAAGAATCTGACTGTATTTCATGAGTCTGTACGGTTTCGTCTTTGTCTTGCTAGACCCATGTAGCATGTCTAAATCACAGTCTCAGCTCACTCACAAAAGGCTAAAATTCATTTGGAAGTTAATGCATTGTTTTGAACATAAGGCATCTTGAAAGTAATTAAACCTGTATAGATTTGGGAAGTCTAATTTATTTCTATTCTTATGTAGTGTATCTGAGTATATGGGTGAGTTTGCACCCTTGAAAATAATACTCTTTTAAAAACTAATCAAAACTAATGCCTTTGAGTATTGTCCTATAAATTTATTAAAAACTTATTGCTGTTTCTCTTTCTCACCACCATTTTTTGGCATAACAGAGACAAAAAGTAGAGTAACAGGAAAAGACCATCAAACAACCAAAGAAATTCAGTATTTCTATATAGTGGTTTCACTGTCTGGCAAATATGTCACATTTCTCAGTGTAGTAATCCTATTGATATATAAATTAGCATGGTTTGAACATAAGCAAGATACAAGGACATGTCATGTGCATCCAACATTTATATAATTTGTAGATTTGGCTTGTATAATAGTTTTAATAAATCAGTAAAAATTATTAAATAATAATATTAGAAATTTATGCTGCATTTTATTTGTACTGTTCTCTGAATTTATTAGACATCAGTGATGTCAACTTTACTTTGAAATTCTCACTCTTCATTTTTTGGGTTAAAAGACAGAGGGCAAATATGTAAAAAGGCTTTTTTCCTCTTAGAATGCTGGAAAAGGTTAGAAGTTCATGCTACTTAATGTTTCTGATGCCAGAACTGACCTATATTTGAGCTCACTGTACTTTTGGAAACCCAGTTGAAAACATAATCTGACTCTAAATCCTATAGTTGGATAATGATGCCCCCTGAATGGCACTTGCATTTTTCTGCAGAAAGAAGACATATTGATTACACATTTAGAAATCTGTTCTGAGAACGAGGAATGAAACATGAAGAGCCAAATTCCCTTATATAAAATACTGTTTAAACTAGTAGAGTTGTGCTGGCTCACACTGGTAGTTAACTGATCTACATCTTAGAATTATTCAATAACTGGTTAGGGTACCTTTTCAATAATATACTCATTCCTGTAATAGAAAGTAGTAGGAAAACGTACACCTCCTATATGGCAGTCAGGTCTGTTGCTATTTTGTCTTTAAATCCTTCAAGCTCTCCAGTGAAAAGACAGGAAACCCGTCACTGCCAAAAAGAATTTCATCCAAGTGCAGGTGACATCAATGGTGAACATAAGTCACGTTCTCCTGAACATTCGTTAGAAGTGTGAGAAATTAACTGCTGGTCGTTTCCCCTTTCTGCTGGACAGATGTGTTTATAAACTACTAGAAAAAGGAATTGAATTGACAGCAAATTTAACACAAAGGCAAAATAGTGAATGTGTGTGGAGATATCTTGCAGCACTTTGAAGGCATTACAGGAGCAAGTGGAGGATGTTGTATTTCTGAGTGTCTTTAGCTTTTGAACAGATAAATATGAAAATTGAGTCTGAATTATTTGTGAGTTTACTCTCTCTATATATTGTCTAAGAGTATTTTTAAGTGGTATTCTGTTACTATCTAGAATGTGTGTATGCAGACTGATTCAAAGACAGGCAGAAAAGGGATTTGAATCAGGATGCTGTTAATTCTTCTAAAGCTTTTATCACCATTTTATGTACTCATTATGAAGACAAAAATATGACATTGGCTCACAGACAACAGACTGAGTATAGTGGTAGGATGTTTAAACCTACAAAGCTAGTGTGAATTAAATAATCATTAGGCAGATACTCTATGCAACAGTCCCCAAACTAACATTGCTGAATCACATGATGAGAACTGAGGAAATCAACTACATAAAAATCCCATCATTACTTCAGACCTCTGTATTAAAAATGTATCTTTATATGTCACAACTTCTTTGTTATAATGATAGTCACTGTAAAAAAGAATTCAGTAACGAAACAAAATAGAAAATTAAATAAAGGATCTCCCTATCACGTCTTTCCATATTGCAGAAACCTTTAAATTCATAAATGGGTAGTATTGTCAACTTTCATTCAGGCTAGATAGAACATAAATGAATAATATTTATGATGCTGAAAATCAGCCGTTGCCATGATCCTAATTATTTGCAGAATAAGTATATTTTGCCACTAAGCAAATTAAGGGGAATATGTCTACTAAATTTATAATTTTTCCCTTCTGTGCTCAGTTCAGACATCACTTATTTCTTACACAGTGGAGGAAAAAAGCCATTGACATCATAACTATACCTTAAAGTCATATTTTTTGCTGTAGGGATGTTGTTCCTTGTGGTAAGAACTACATTTCTAAGTGGTCAATAATGTTGTTTCTTTTTGTTGAGTAGTAGGCTAGACATTTTTAATATATTTAATCTTAAAGCATTTTAAAATTGAAGCAAAGTTCTGTAATACAAGTATTGTGCTTTATAAGGAATTCACTGACAACAAAAGCTTTAAGAAAGACATTTCAAACTTGTACACTAAAAGCAACTAATCCCAGTATTGCCTTAGAGAACTGAGGTTTTGTTTAATAGCTTAGATTGACGGTTTCAGTCACAATTAGAAGTGTCTTCCTGACTTTCATGACAATTGTAAACTATTTCAGGAAATGGTTCCTTTTTGAGTGAGCGATTAAAAATGTTTAGAAAGAAATGTACTGCAGAGTCCACAAAATACTGCCTGTTGGCAAAATGGAAGAGGGTCGATAAACCAAAAGCTTTAGGCATTTAAGTGCAACCTGTGTCCGAGAGAAAGATCCTCAAAATGCTTGTCTTACAGGTAAGTGCCTGGCATGACTTCTGCTCGTAGACATGCTCAAAACAGCTGTCTTGTCATGCTCTGAGGTGCTCAGCCTTGTCTCTCGCACAATCTCCCTTAGAAGATTTGGTTTAAACATCTGTTTGCCTATCTGCTGTGGCTGACCCAGGCCAGGAGGAGAGTGTGGGTTATTCTCAATGCTTGCTACCTTGCTTACAAAATGTTGCTGTTACATCCCATTTCATTTGAATAAGTATCTGTCTAGCTTGTACTGTATGTATTATACTAGTTTTTAATCAGTACCTTTTTTGATCAGCTCACCTTTCTCAAAGAAGTGAGAAGCTTGCATTTAGTTTTTTCCTAGTGCAGAAGATGTCCAACGCCATATTTCACACTTCATGAGTGTGTCAACCTGCTAAAACAGAGGGCAGTTAGGATGCAAGTATTCTCTTACTCCCTGTTGGAGCCCTTCCATAAAAGAATGCAAATTCTTTCTACTAGATAGATACTGCACTGGAGAACTTTATTTTGTCTAGTGGTCTTCAGTTTTGGCATCCCCTTATTTTTGTGCATTTGGTACGTTGTAAACCTTGCTGTGATCAAATCTCACTGTGGGTAATCCAGTGACATCAAGTAACAGAAAGTTATTCTGCTTAGGTATTTTGAAATCAAGCATGTTTAAAAAGGCAAGCATTACAAAAACTAAAACATAGAGATGTTGAAGTGCTTTAGGTTGGAGATAATATCTGTGCACATTTCATAAAATCAGATTGTCAGTCAATAAAATTGTAATTGCAGTTTTGTAGAGCCTATGGAGTCAGGAGGAGTTATGGACACAAATATAAAGCCCGAGGTTTAATCTGAATTTCTGAGAAAGATCCTCCAGGAGTAAAGAAGAAAACCATAATTGCATCTGCTTACGGCAGATTTGCACCGTGAGGCCCAGCTGCTTAGGCATGCACCCAGATCCACACCAGCCTATTCGTCCTTCAATAGGCTTTCTTACCTGGGCCAGTATGTCCCAGTCATGCAGGTTCACAGGGAACAACTGATAACTTGCCTCTGGCTACCTCTGTGTGAGTGGAGCAGGCATCTTCCTGACTGCACTCCACATACCCTGTGAACTAGTGAATCAGATTTTATACAGGAAGGTCCTCATAACCATTTTCCTTGGTAAAATCTTTCTTGCCATTCTGTTTTTTCCCCCTCTCTCCAGTTTTAAAGTGTTCAGTCTTCTCTACAATAGGGAGGAGGGGGAAAGGAAAGTATGAATACTATGAACTCGGTTTTACTGTGGAGATAGCATCTCTGTTCCTTGGATATTACAATAAATAAATGACAGAAGAAGTATTTCTGCTTTTTTGTTTTCACTGACAGCAACATAAATTGTGTCTAAAGGTTTGACAGGTTTTGTATGGCTGTTCCATTTTGTTCCATTTGGATGGCAATGTTGTTTCATACTTGCACTTTACTACCTGTGCACTCAATATGGATATGACTTTCACTGCACTAAGAAGCACACATAGGTTTGCAAAAAGAAAGAGTGGTAGGCCTATGGAGGTGAAAACATGGAAGTAGATTTAACAACTAAATAGAAAGCTAGATTAAAGTGTGGCATCTTTTCACTATGTTCCTACATCTACTAATGCATGCTCTGCCTCACTTGTACTCAAACATGTATGAAGCAGTAGGTCAATCTCCTGCAAAAGGGCTATGTCAAAGCAACATATAGTAAATGGAGCACAGGTACATTTAAGGACTTTCTTATTCCACCATAACTCATTAGTGCATCACACCTGGCACTACTGCAAATATTACAGTCTTGCTGTATTCAGTCATTCTGAAATATAAATATGAAAAGAGAAAAAATATGAAATCAGATTTGTATAGAGCAGTGACTTCTTTTTCTCACTTGTAAGCTGACTCTCAAACAACAGGTGTTTTACCCTGTTTGTTTTCTATAGATATGTTTAAAAAAAAGTCAATTAAGCTGCTAAAAGAATAGCTCAGCTGAGCTCTTGACTGAACTGAGAGCTAATACAGAGGTGAAAAACTCTTTTTCCTTCCATGGCCTTATGCAAGTTGTTTGACCTCTGCCCTCTGACAGGCAATCTGTAAAGCCTACATGGGAATAACAGCTCCTTACTTCACTACAATATTCAGATTATTCAGTGTTTGCAGATTACTTCAAATTAGAAATCAGTCAAGCATGAATACAACTCCCCATCAGGGGCAGAAGACAGTGGTCTTCCACTGCAGTAATTTCTGGGGTAAGCCTGCTCATACTTCAATTCATGCTCATAACAGAGACATCATTTTCTTTTTTTCGTTTGATCACTTCTGGTCTCTTTGGTTTGAAAACAGTGACATTTCCCAAGTTCTTTTTCATCTCATCTACAATAGAATGATTAATTCAGCTGCCTGAGGCATATTTTTCCTGTTCAGTAGGTATTTAAGTAGATTTTTTTATTATTATTTCAAATGGAGAAAGACAGTAATAACAATTTTCCTGAATAGGTAATTAAAACTCAATTTCAATCTTACAATAGAAAGCATTTTTTTCAATTTTGACCTTTACATTTGCTAATTTTTTGGGGAAGAAATAACAAAAAATTCAGAATGTACTTTGTTTATAATCACAAAATCTGGTGGTTTTTGGAAGATCAAAACAGGACATTTTCCATTTTGAAGTTTAGTGTTCTCTATACTCAAATTGATTATTTCCCAGATTTCAACACTAATATAATGGAGATTCAAGAAACTGAAATATCTGAGGTGTGCTGTAGTTGCTGAATGAAAACCATGGGACCAAATTGTTCTACCTTATCCCTATTGTGTTTGGGTTTCCCTGTGCAATTTTTTTCTGTGAGTACTGACTTTTGAATACAAGAATTCTTATGATCACAGAACTGGTGGTTGTGCCACACTAGGGCTTATCTTTGAAGGACAGTTTTTAGAAAACCAGTGACTATAAGTCATCTGCACTCTGCTAAAGTGCTTGTAACTCTAATAAGATAGTGCCTTTCCCCACAGTGGAGATGAAGGTCAGGGTGTGACGGTTTAGAGCTCCTCATACCTATGGAATTCACAACCAGTTTGGTTATCGACATGGTAGGGCTTTTGTGCTAACAGTGTTGCCGAGAGAGCAAAATATAGGAAACAATCTGATCTGTGTTAGACACTATCAAGGGTATCAGGAGCAGAAAGCTTATCTGTTAGCTGGGTACATTACATCTTGTAATGATAAGGGTTGGCATGTCAGCATCACCAGACGTTCTGGTCAAAAAGAAGGATCCATGCGTGATTGTAAGCAGACCAACAATCCAGGAAATTCTAACAGCACTGGAAAGAGCCTGTACCACTGGCAGACTCTTTTGTTTTCACAACATTATAAAAGTACTTACGTATTGCTAGTGCCATATACTAAAAACTTACATGTTGTTAGCCAAATATATATTTTTCATTCATTTCAATTGCTCTTTTTTACTCCAATTCTTGAAATTACTTAACTCTGTGTTTAATTTTGTAGTTTGCTGAAGCCGGGTCATAATGTTGGACACCAAACTGTTATTGGATAGATTTGCTACTTTTCACATTACATTAGAAAGACAAACAGGGGGAAAAAAACTCAAACCTATCTTTTCAGGATTTATGGAGAAAAAAGCAGCACTTACATAACTTACATGGTATTTCTCTTATGAACCCATGAGAAATACATGTAAGTATTTTCTATTTAAATCATAAGAGACAAGACAGTTTTGTGATGGCGGGTAAGTAAGCAGTTGGTGATAGTGGAGAGCTTCATGATTTCATAGTCACTGCAGCTAACACATTTTCAGTTGCACTGATAATCAGTTGCTCATGACTGTTATCTAAACACATCAGTAGCTTGCACAGATACCTTTTTATCCTAGTTGAAAATCATATGTGGTATTTTTCCATCCAAAGGCTGCATGAGCTCTGTCTCCATAATGCCAGGATTGATAGTGCTGGAAGAAGACATTCTCTTCTTCTAAATCATAGAACAGGCACAGAAGACGAAAAACCACAGTGTCTTAGGTTGTATTCAAATTTTCAACAAAATGAGATTTAATGGCCAGAGTTACTCTCAAGATACTGCAGAAAGTATAATGAACGTTACATTTGCCCACATAAATACCTCAGAATCAGCATTTAAATTGCTAAAATTACTTAGAATACCTAGTGGGAAAAACATTGGAACGCAAAACTAAATTTTCAGCTATTCTGAAATGCAGAATGAAAAACCTGGAAGAAAAGGCAGAAAGAATGTGTTTTGAATCTACTAATGCTGAATGCTCAAATGTTTTTTTCCAGACAATACATAAAAGTTATTTAAAAAGTTAATAACTAAAGTTCTGTGGTTTATTCTTTATTATGTTGACTGAATAATGCATGAGACAAAGACCCAGCTCTAGCAAATATCAGCAACCTAAGTCCATTCCTAACTCCAGTGGTATCACTTTGAAGCCAGTGTGATGTTAGGTGCAAGGCATCTTCATGGATTGGGCTTTGAACATTTTATCATTTGTGAGTCACGAGCTGAATTTGGCAAGGGACGTAAAGAATAATAAGGGCTTCTATAGGTACATTGGCCAGAAAAGGAAGACTAAAGAAAATAATAAATAAGACAGGAGAATCAGTAACAACCTACATGGAGAAGGCTGAGGAACTAAATAATTTTCAATGGTAATATCTCTTCCTATGTCTTTCCAGCCCCTGAATCTCAAGACAGGGATGGGGGCAATGAAGTCCCTCCCACTGTAGGAAGATATCAGGTTTGAGACCACCTTATGAACCTGAACATATCTGAGCCCATAGGACCTAACGAAATGAATCCCAGACTCCAGAGGGAATCAGTTGATGTAGTTGCCAGGCCACTCACAATTATATTTGAAAAGTCATGTCAGTCAGACAAAGTCCCCAGTGACTGGGAAAAGGGATGCATCATGCCCATTTTTAAAAAGAGTAAAAAGGAGGACCTTGGGAGCTACCCACTAGTCATCCCTACCTCAGTGCCTGGTAAGATCATGAAACAAATCCTCCTGAAGACGTGTCAAAATATGTGGAAGACAGGGAGGTTATTAGAGGCAGTCAGCTAGTCTTCACCAAAGGCAAATCATGCCTGACTAATCTAGTGGCCTTCTATGGTGGAGTGGTTGCTTCAGTGGACAAGGAAAGAGCTATGGTTATCAACTACCTAGACTTCTGTAAGGCCTTTGATACAGTCTTCCCCAAGTTGAGTCTGTTTTGCCAGTGACCATAACTGGTGAGTGAGCCATCCCTGTTGTCACCCTAATCCCTTGCCCCCTTTGTTGTGATTCCCTTCCCATCTCTCCAGGTGGGGGGAGTGGGTGCAGGACCGCATGGTCCCACTGTAGGTTAAACCACCACGCATATTATGCATCTTGACCCCATTTTTAAAAGGTAAATTGTGTAACTAAATATAAACTTGTAAATGCATAAGTATTTTGCTTTGGATGTTATTTGGATGTTACGACACATTCTCTGGTCAGCACATATATGTCAATGCATTTTTTATCAAGCAGCTATGATGAATATAGTTGTCATTATCCGTTGAGAATTTCAGACACTGATTCTGACAGATCTGACTGCCTTCTCTTCTGAACAAGCAACAGCCACAGAATGTATATATTGACATCATATTGCACAAAAACAAGGGGTTTAAAATTTATTTAAAAGGCAAATGCTTAGCCCATTTGCTAGGGCAAATGGTACTGAGAGAGTATTTATTAAATACTGCGAGTATTTATTAAATACACTTGGTAGGTGGGCTCCCTAAACCTATTGTAAAGGCATTCTATGAGGAGAATGTCACATTATATTATTTTTTCTAAGTGGCTATTTCACAACAACCAAGGTTTTACTCTTGAAACTGGTCTGCATGATTGAGGTTATTTTCTTCTATTACTCCTCCTATTACTTTCTAATTACTTCTCTCTATTTCCCCTCTACCTTCAGTTTGTCGAACCCATAAGCATCATCTATAATGACTATGCTGTTTTCACTAACTAATAAAACATTCCACTGAACTCAAGTTCACCGGATTTATTGCCTGAAGGTTGATAATTGGTCTAGATCAGTTCAATGTAAGTGGCATCAGCAGACAGACTGATGGCTCCGTGCAATTCTATGTCAGGTTTTCTCTGCCGTCATTGAAGATGTGCAGAAACAACGCTTCATCAGCTTCATCAGCTGTGATCTGCTTCTTGTTGTGTTGTTTCAAACAACATATTTTTTAATTTAGACTGAATAGGGAAGTAAACAAAGTCACAGTTTACCATGTTTGCAAGAACGCTATTAATATCCAAGCTAATATTTACAGTCCTAACACAACCCATGTAATAAAGTTTCTACTAACATTATAAACATAAAAAAGGGACCCAGTGTAAATATTTAAACCACAGAGATCCTTATTCAGCCTAGGCTAGGGTATATGGAGATGACAGCTGCAGGCAGTGTTTCAAGTCTTTTAGCCAGGCATGACCTAGCTCGGATGGAGAAGTCATACAGCCCATTTTTCCATCATTTGATGTCTCAGTTACTATGAACCAGTTGAAAGGCTTGCAGCATTTTCAGACTTTCTGCTTGTATACTCGAGACTCTTTTAGACACAAACATCTTACAAATCTTTCTAACACATTCTCATTTTTCAGCAGCTCTCAGTTTTATTTTCATTTTTCATGGCAAGATATTTTCGGCTGGAGTGACTGATAACCTTGATGTAGTTTTAACAATACTTTTAGGGAAACAATGGTTTTCTACATGGCTTATAGCTCTCAATAAACAGAATGAGTCATATTAACGGATGTTGTGTTGCCTGTTACCTGATGTAAGCACACTGCTATCTTGTGACTTCCTGTGCAATCTAACTGATTGGCATATGGCTGTCATCCTATTTGTTGCTCTATTTAAGTAATGCAATCACTATGGCCACTCCAAACACACATTTGGAAGTTTAATGCAGTGGGTAAAGCTGACAAATGTAAAAGGGTAAATAATTTCAAAGGGTCTAGGAGAGTTACAAACCACGTTTTAATGGAGTACTTACTGCCGTGGGGATCTTTGAAATGTCCTAATAAGAAGTAAAGTATAAATTGACTACTGTAATGGGTGCAAAAATACCACAAAAGGTCAAGCCAGTTGGACTATTTAGAAAAAATGATATATACATACTTTTTTTTTTTTTTTTTTAATTGCCAAAGAGGAAGAGACAGTATAGAAGCAATAATGGACAAGAATTTTCCTTTCCTTCTTCCCTGTGTGATTCTCTCTCCTTCCTGCCCTCTGCCTGGCTTTCTCTCCCTTGGCCTCCCAGCCCTTCTTCCCCCACTTTCTTCCCTCCTCCTCTTCCCTGACATAAGGTTGGGGTTATTTTTAATTCTCATTGTAGATATATCTGGGATTATACATACAAACTCAGGTTCTCTACAAACTTGTGAAATACAGAAACTTAACTCCCTGCTAATTTTGTGTAATTCACCTGTCATTCCATTGAGTTTCTGATACAATGAAAAAGATTATTCATAGTTATTTCAGTAAAGTATTTTATCTAAAAACCCTGTGTCATTTCAGTGATGGTGATCACTAGGATGCACTATAACAGGACCTGCTAGCTTTTCCAGCAACTAAATACTGACTGTTGGCAATAAATTACTCAATGTTAATACATACTTTTTCCATTATGAGCATTCCCATAAAATCTACAAGTTTTGATAACAGTAAATATAATGGCTAGTAATATTGGAAACAGCACCTCCTTCATTGTCTTAAGTATAACTGAAGATTTTCTGCAGTTCTATTTTCACACCATATTTCATCCAGATTGATGCATACATATATTTAGACATAAAAGTTTCTGTATGTTCTTATATCAAACCGAGCACATTTGTAAAGAACACTAGATAAAATATGTTGATTGCTATATTTTATTTCTGAGTATAAATACAGAATCTGTCTGAGACTCAATATAGTATACTTAGGGAAAGCATATGAGCTGCTGAGACTTAAAAGGGAATCACAATAGCTCACACTTGTTTAGCATTGAATATGGCATATTTGAAAAATTCAACTATTTGTCAAGTATGAAGACAACTACAGAACTGAGGAATGAGTCCTACTTAGTTGCTTGAATCCCTTTAGTTTTGAAACCAAAGGGACACATTTTCCATTGAAGGCACCCCATTATGCCTTTCTGGTTTTGTGAAACTGCAAAAATACAGCTGACTTAGCTTTTATGTAGCCAGTATTTGAGAATCCTATGCTAGGAAAGGAGTGGCTCGATGCCATTTCTCTTTCCCAGGGCAGTTGCAAAGCATGCTAATGTTGCTGGTGCTGAACCAGTAATTCAAAGACTGGTACAGCCAATGTATTACTGGAACCATTTTGACATTCTTCTAATATACAGCAGAAATCACAGCAGAGAAGAAATGGAGGATTTTTACTTGTTTACTTGGATCTTCTGGTCCAGGAAGGATAGATGAGGTGATTCATAAGGATTTGTACTGAAGCAGTTCTGTCAAGGTGTTAAATTTCTTCAGATGCTAATGCCTTAAATATACTGGATAAAGCTGCACAATGTCATCCCACTGAAGTTGACTGTATACATAGTTATCAGAATTTCCACTAAGTAAAAATAAATATCTATCCAAGAAGCAAGGGTGTAATGCATTGTTTGCAATGCAACATTAACTTTTATATTTTAATTAAATGAGTGATAATTAAAACATACATGAAAAAAAGAAATATCTCTTTTCATGAAAGCCACACATTCATTGAGATGATAGCACACTGCAAATACTAAGTTTGAACTTAATATAGGTTTTCTCTTTAGACATGTATTCTACATTATTTTAGCAACCTTAATCTTGCTTCTTGCTTTGAAATGTAGTACAGTATCTGTTTCAGAGATCAGAAATTGAGTCATTAGGTGGAGAAAATTTTGAAGAAAAATCAATAAACTATCCAGGGTATATTCAACTGGATGTATTTGGAAAATATTTCTGATTAAAATCTTCTAATTGTGAACCTGCCATATGGTTTCACCTTTTACAGTTCTGAGTACCTGATGTGTTTTGACATTAAGCATGAACCATGCATATATTTTCTCATCTTTAGTTTATAATGATTCTCATTAAAGCACAGTTTGCCTGCAAGAAACAAACACTTGAATAGTATTCTAATAGTTTTTCAGCTACTCTCCACTCTCCCTTCCTCACAGTACCACTATATGAAGATACCCTATAAAAGCCCCTTCTCCTACCTCTTCATTTAGCAATTTCTTACACTTTTTTTCTTTTTAATTAATCTCAACTCTGGACTCATTAGACGAGATATCTAAAAATCTTTGCTTTAACTTTACCACTTCTAGTCTTCTAGTACTTCACACTTCCTCCATTCTACAGAAGGTATTTTCACTAAAATATATATATTTTTTTAACTTTCATTCTCTTTGCTTTCCCTGATGCTTTTGATTCTGTAATACCATCTAATCTTTTTCTCTGATATTTGCTGTCCTTTTCTGCTTTTCTCTGTATATATTATCATCACTTCAGGCTCTTCACAGTAACGACCGATGATAGGACAAGGGGTAATGGGTGTAAGCTGGAACACAGGAGGTTCCGCTTAAATTTGAGAAAGAACTTCTTTACAGTAAGGGTGACAGAGCACTGGAACAGGCTGCCCAGGGAGGTTGTGGAGTCCCCTTCTCTGGAGACATTCAAGGCCCCGCCTGGACGCCTTCCTGTGTAAACTTATCTAGGTGTTCCTGCTCCAGCAGGGGGATTGGACTAGATGATCTTTCGAGGTCCCTTCCAATCCCTAATATTCTGTGATTCTGTGATTCTGTGATCACTTGCTATATGCCTTATAGAGTGCTGCCTGTTCCTCCTCAAACTCTGTCTGACTTGTAGCATTCCTGCAACAGGAAAATAAACTTTTCACAGGTAGTCTTCCTAATCCTTTAGTGACAGTCTTAAAAAAGGAATTCTTAAAATGGATAAAATATTCAGGTTTGGATCCTTGTGCATCTATTTGCCATTCATTTGACAAGGGCTTATTTTTAATTTGGTACTTTACAACTTTTAAATGTTAAAGAATGTTTTTTAATACTTATGTGACAAGGTCTACAACAGATGCTACAAAGGTGATTTCCACCCTGTATGCACCTTAGGCACTCCTCTGGCTGACACAGTTGCATCCTGGAGATCTTCCTTGCATTATACTGTCTCTTCCTTGCTTTCTTCTTAAGCAGGGTATCTAGGAGTTAGGGACCTAAATATCCTTGAAGCGTGGCTCACAGTGGTTCTCAGCCCTCATGCTTGATTTGTAAATCCCTACTGCTGGAGGGATATGAGAAAAAAAATGCAATCTAACCATCAGGAAAAGAGAGAGGGAGACTTCAGAATACAGTTGAGCTATGTTTGAGTAGTCAAAAGCTTGATTTCACTCTCAGGGCAACAGAAAGAGTTACAATGAGTTCATTAGTATCATTAGATGTTCTGAAATTAAGTCTTAATGTACACCTGGAATTCTTGAAAATGCGTCTGTAGCTGCCTGTTTTAATATTCACAGAAGAACACACCTACAGATTGCTATTTGGAAACAGTAAGAACAAACAGGTACAGGTCTCAAGAGGATGTTAGGATTTGAGGGGAGAAGATGAAACAATAGTTTGGTTTTCTGAGTCTGACAAAATCAAGGGTACAGAGGACTATGATTGGCCTCTTCAAAGTAAATCAGAAGAATAGATACCATGGTGAGAAAAGAATAGCTTAAAACAGAAGACGATGTTAACCAAAAGTAAATGTTCATCCCTAGATCATTAATAAATTTAGATTGGAAATTACATAAACATTCCTAACCATGAAAGCAGTACTGGAGAAGCCTTTTAGCAGGCTTTGGCAAGAGCAACATTGGCAAGAAATGTAACTGGTGTTAAGGTAGAATTTTTCACTCAACAAATGACATGGTGTGACCACTCAAGTTATCATTTGACTGAATTTAGTGACTGCAGAAATCACTTTTTAAAATTCATTCATTTTGAAGTTTCCTCACAGGAAATGTCATGGTGATTTGAAGTTTTGATTTTGGGGAAATTATGTTTTCTGATTGAGAACCACTATTCAATACCCACAAAATTCCAGACACATCCCTATTAATGAACCAGTGCACTGTATGATCTAGTTGCCCGCTGTAACAAGAGTCTTGTGAGCACAAGATATTTCATGCTTCAAGCACTGTATGGCAGCACTGGAAAATAACTCAAAGTGCACTGGTAAATCCACAAAGTTTATCAAGACCACTCCTTCTCAGGTTCCATATTTTTTAATTATAATCCTGTTGCACTATAAAGCTTCAGCTATCATTTAGACTATTTTTGTGTGTGCATGTATTTTCTGTTTACTGAGACTGGGACTCCTTGTCCAAAGACAGATAAACAGAATTGTGTAGTGGTGCTGGACAACTTCTGTAGGGAGAAATTTTTAAGTTGCTTGGTTGTTGAGAAGTTAGAAAGCTGGTTTTCATCTGTCTCTTTGAGTCACTCAGCTATCCTGGTCAGGAACTGAGCTAGCCAGGCTGAGTTACGGTGCTTGGTGAGTTTCAGCCGGCTGGGGAAAGGTGAGCTGCAGAATCAGAAGTTCCATCTTTGTCAAATGTCAATTTAGGAAACTTTATCTAAATTTAGAATACATATTTTATTCTAAATATTTTATTGTTTTCCAGTTTCTATGTGACTGAAATGATAGAAAAGCTTGAAAATGTGCTTCTCTGAACCACAAATCGAATCTCTTATTTGAAAATCAGTAAGGCTTATAGATTCTGAAGTAAGAAGATAAAATGACACAGAACTTAAATTTATGATACTGCTTGGAGCATATCAGCTATTTTCCTAAGATTGCACAATTATGCATTTTAGTGTATGTGGTAAGACAATTTGACTGATACATGCTAGCACAAGGAAACATTGTTCTGTATCAAAATGTTGGCCATAATAACAGTTCCAGCACCAGGGAACTGTGTATTCCGACTTTCAGTCTAATGCAGATAGGGTCAAAGAGTCATTTGAAAATTAGTTCAAATGAACTGAGCAATTTTGTGGCACTTTGAAAATAAAGTGCAGAAAAATGTATGATTTATATTTCAAAAAGAAAGCACATGCAACTCTTATGCTGCCCCATATTACATTAGTTATTGATCACAGCCCACTACTTTTTATACAGCAATTCTAATTTTTGAAACATTTATTTGTAAAGTGAATCTTCATAAGCAGACAGTATTCCTCTTTGGTGATGTTTAGATTTTCCATTAAAAGCAATTAGTTCACTGCAAATAGGTAAACAAGTACCCTCCAGTGACTACCTAACAAAACTGAAACTACTCTAAGATATTGCATTAGAAAAAAACTTCTGGTACGGAAAGTACATTTGCAGCCAGAAATGAAAATGGATGGGGTTGGATCAGGAGTATTAAAAAAAGAAAGCTTCAAGGATCACTTGATGAGTTTAGATGCTCCTCCCACACTGAGCAATGCATACCTACCTCTTTTAAATAAGTGTCTGTCTACAAAGAGCGAGCCACCAAATGACACAACTGGTGGCTTTACACGTCACAAGAACTTACTGATATAAGCACCAGATAAGGATTCAAATAGTCATATCTTTGTGGTCTTTGTATATGTGTTGCTTCAGAGAGAAATCACCCGCAAACTTCTTGAATGGTAAGCATAATGCAGTTTTCCTCTAGCTCAGATTCTGTTGCTCAAATTTTTGTTGGGCCTATTTTTCTTTTGTTTTTAGGGATACTTCTGTGTTAAAAATACAAGGTAAAATATTTAGAATTCATATTTAAATGTAAATTTGGCATAATTTCAGATAATTGAAGAACTTTATGATACATTCTTAATGAATTTTAATAAAATCTACTTTTTCCAAGCAGGAAAATGCAAGTGATATACAAATAATATTACATCTTTTAATTCTTGTATTTCCTTTTATTGGCAAAACTTTTTCACAATCTAGTTTTTCTTTTGACCACCACACATTATTTATTTTCCCCAGTAGATCCATATGAAGAAAACATTTTAAGTATTGCACCTACCTTACTGGTAGATACTAACTCTATTTCTAAATAATGTTCATAAAAATGAAATATTTAATTATATTGGCTTAGACTAAAACAGACTATTATTACTGCGAGTCTCATCACATTTTCCTATCTACTAAATATGAAATAGAAAATATATTTCAAACAAATACCTGTATCTATTCCATCTAATAAGTATACAGAACTCAATCTTAGTGAAACACAATGTCTGAATGACTTTGATAAGACTACCACCCTTCAGTTAGGACAGGAATGTCCTAACTTGGGGAAATTAAGTCAAGAATCAGCAAGTCTTAAAGACCAGCTAAAATATGCGATACTGTACTTAAAGTCATTTAATGAAGATATTTTAGCCTTTTTCTTAATTCCTGAATTACATTTTTTCAGACTAATTTAGAAAGAAACTATATTTCCATATTTTGCAAATTCAGATATGCAAGCATCATTTTTACTTTATATATTTATATATGTAACCATTTTCAACATAATGTTTTATTTAATTTTAAAATAATATGTATAGCTATTTGCACTAAATATTTGTGTTATATATTTGCACATTTTAATAATTCTAGTTTTTAACAAGTTTTTTTTTCCTAACCTGATAGAAATATAGTTTAATATCCCAAAAGTTCTGCTTCATTATTTCAGTGCAACTGCATGGGCAATTCACTGAGAAGAAATAAAAGTGATCTAGACATCTTGCAAAAATATATTTGAAAGTAGTGAAAACCTGAGTGTAATCTGATGTAGATAATTGGAACTGCATCCAATTTTGAAAAATTGATGTTTTGTTGCAGTTATACTGGTCTGTGATGATCCATACAAAGCATGTATTGAAGACTTCCAGTGCTGCTGCTTCTGCAATATAGATTAAATTCTTTATTCCCAGTTACTTATACAGGAGGTTCAGGTTAACCACTGGAAGGGCTTTCAGAAAATGTTTGCACATTAGAGAGTTAGAGAGTTAAGTGAATCCTCTTAGTTTGAAATATGAAAGTATAGTCAGTAGAAACTAAGGGGAAGACAGGCTTTGGCTGGATAACATGTACTGAAAGAAAATAATGTCATGGAAAGAGAAGGAGGATTAAGCAGCCTTGAAATAGAAACAGAGAAGACAAGGGAGAAGAACAGACAAGAGTGGAGATAGTAGGAAGGACAGAGATATGATCATAAAAATAAGTTTGAAATGCTGACATGAAGACAGTTGGAAATAAGGTGCACTATTGTTTTATTAATGGTATTTTTCCATGCTTGAAGTTGCCACCTTTCATTTTCTATGGCTGCAAACTGGTGACAAAGGAAACATCCATGAGATTTTCCATCCATGGTTCCTCAGAACAACTATGAGCCTGAAAAAGTTTAAGCACTCTGGTTTGGCAAGAAAGTGCCTAAATTAGATTGCAAGTAAGATTTAGGCTTCTGAAATCTAGGAGTGTCTTGCCTAAAACAAATGCTCGCTTAACGCTTACATATATGACTACCCTGAGACACCTATGTCTTCTACCTTGTCTAGCTGAAGATGTCCCTGCTCACTACAGGCAGTTGGACTAGATGACCTTTAAAAGGTTCCTTCCAACCGAAACTATTCTATGATTCTATGTATCGCACTATTAAGACTCTCCAGTTTTAGAATTGGTACCACTGGAGGTATATCTTCACAATATCCAGAACTGAAACAAACTTGTCCACAAAAAGCAGAATGCATAAATACCACGCCTCAGTCTGATTGGACTTTATGGACCAGAAAGTTTCTAAAGCCTTATAATTCAGCCTTTCCTAAATACCATAATTAGAGGAAGCCCAAGGTTGAGGTTTCTGCTTCACAGGTGGTTGCTGGGTTTACTTAGTGATAGCTGAATGTGAAACCACAAAATAGATCCTGGAGGCAGGAACAAGAAGGTAAGTTTTCCCGTGTGGTAGGGAACCAGACTTCAACACTTGGACCCTGACAGTCTCTGGCTGTACATGCACAGCTTCAACAGGAGGACGGGAGAGCAACACTACCGGAAAGCAAGCTGACATTTGGTGGCCATGATGGCTTTTATTGAGAGGTAGATAGAGCATGTTTTAATCTCTTTAGTTTGAGGGACACATACGATGCCTGTCATGTAAGAGGCCCTCCACTTGTTTAAAAGAGAGTTGGCAAGAGATGGCTTAGCTCCCAGCTTCACAGGAGGATTACTGTCTGAAATGGGTACCCAAGTCTGAGGCATCCAACAGTCACAGGGACAGGGATTGCATTCACTTTTGCTCCCATACACCTACTTTTGCTACCATACACCTAAAGCTTTTCTAGACCCAGCTTGAATACTTGAAAGCTTTTGTCTGGGAGTTAACTTAAAGCCAGTAGTTGCTGCAATTAATTGCTGGGCTATACTGGACACCTTGGGAAGTATCCTTACCAAGAATGTTCTCCTGGAGTGTCACCTCCCTCACTTGTTAGTACTTTCAAAGCACAGATTGTACTTTTTGGGCCTTTATTTAAATCACTTCTCATCCAAAGTGTTAAGAGTAAGACTCAAAATCTCTAAGGTATTATTTCACATTTATTTATCCTTAGGAAAAACAAAAAAAGACTCAGCAGTGCAGTGGAATGAATTATTGTTTTCTAAATTATCTTTTTTTTAAATGAGGCATGTAATAAACCTTTCAATAACTTAAATCCTTCTGCTGAGCATAGCAGCATGTTCTTTATTACAACAAAATTTCAAAAAAGAAAAAAATGCAATGAAAAATCCATTAGACATAAGTGTAAGATGTGAGTTAAAATCACTTTGCTGGTTTAAAAAGACAGTAGGATTTTTCTCCATGCTAAGTACAAGCATGTTTCTGAAAGTTTGTAGGAGACAATGCATTCTTGCTTGTTTAGTTAGAAGCTGAGATTAATTTCTGGATGACTGTAGTCAATATCTGAAGTAGCATCATGAATTCATTTGGCTTACTGAATTAAACTGACAACACAAAATCCTAAACATCATTTTACACATCATAATTTGTACAACGCTGTTGCCAAATAAATCATTTCCAAAGTAAAAAACCATACAGCACATCTTTTTCATTACTGATATTTGCTTGAATTTATGGTTCCCAGGCCTGCAAAATTAACAAAATTGCAGTACTGTATTACTAAGGCTACAGGACTGGAATGGTGCATATTTACTGTATATACAGTTTAATTATTAAACAATCATATTTTTAATGAAATGCTGCTCTATGATCACCTTTAGTGAATTTTGCTTGTACTAATGGATCCACTATTCTACCATTAGCAAGATCATGTTTGAAATAAAATGGTATAAATGTATTTTAATCCACTCTTGGGAAAAACTGCTATAAGAAAGGTTACTCTGACTACTTATGTGTATCAGTTCCTTATGTCAAATCATTATGCAGAAATAAAAGCTGTGGTCAGTCCACTTAAAATTCCATTTGATTCCTCCTGGGAATGGAAAAACTCTGTATTATTTTTCATGGTCTGTGGATGCATAGAGGAAAGCTTTGTGAGCATTTAGGAGCAGAAGGAAAAAATTAAAAACAAAATCAAACAAAAACCCAAACTAATTAGCACTATTGCTTAAATATACCTTGACTTCAGCATGTAGGTCTTGCCATCCCATTTCAATAGGAACATGGAAAAGACGCAGTTTATCAGGATGAGGATGTTTGGAGAAACAAAATGGCTTCCCTAAGAAGCAAAACCATATGAATGAAGTTCCAAGCTTCCTTGCAACCAAGGAGCTGGAAGAACGTTGCCACATTATGAGCACTAACAATGGAAAAAAAAAAAAAAATAGGGAACAACTCTCCATTTCTGAATAGAAAAACGCCAGGGAGCACTAAGTGAAGCTAGTGGTAAAAGAAACACATAATGAAATTATGGCTCTTAGTGCCACAGGATGTTGTGGCACGGTCAGTATGAAAAGGGTTCAAAAAGGGCAAAGGACAGTTGCCCGCTGGCGGCTGTTAAACAGGCGGGACTGGAGGCAACACCTGGTTCTGGCGGCCCCGAAGCTGCCCGTTGCCATCAGCCGTGAGCGGACGGTCAGAAACTCAACCCGTGCGCCTCCGACGGCTCTTCCGAAGCGCCGGCCCAGCAGCTGCCTGACCTTTGGTAGGGCTGCTCTTATCATATTAAGTAAACTGTTAGTTCTCCGAGTTACAAATGTTTCCGTTAAAGACCGAGAGAGAATGACTCAGTTAAAGTCTCTTCAGTAATTAACCCTTTGGAACACCCCGTGCTGCTTCTGTCCGTGCTCTTCCTACAGCTTGCCCACGCTGCCGCAAATCTGCTGGTAAAACAAATTCTACAATAAAAAATTATGACTACCAAGTTAATGCTGAGAAGTTAACCGTGAAAAACTCAACTAACTGTTAGTTGAAAACTCAGCTACTGTTCCAGGACTGCTTTTCTCCCCACAGGCTGCGCCGCGGGCGCCGGGCAGACCCCAGCCCGGCTGCTGGCGTTTTGCGTTCCCTTTATTTGTGGTATTTCCCCCCGTCGCGCTCTCCGCGCTGCGCTCCCGGCCCGTACAGCTGCGCACATCTCCGGGGACCTCGGCCACTGTCAGGCAACCAGGGAATGGGACGAAAAACCTTTCACAAAACCCAGCGGTGACGGCTCAGCCCTCGCCCGCGGTTAACGCTGTCAGCGGCGCCTCTGGCCGCCGCGAGCTCCCCAGCCGGCTGCGGGGACGGCCGCCCACCCGCCAAGCGCCCACCCAGCACTCGTTTAGGCGGTGGCCCTTGAAGGGACCGGATTTTCGCTCCCCTGACACCGCCCGGGACCTGTCTTTCGGCGCGGGGAGCCGCCGGGCGGGGTGCCGGCCCCAGTGGGGAGCGGCTCGCCACACCGGAGGCAGCGGCGGTAGCGTTCCTCCCCCTCGACTTTCCCCGCCTCCTGCCGCCGCCACTTCGGTGGGGCGGCCGGGCGCGGCCTCGGCACCGGCCGTCACTTCATCTCTCGCCTCGCAGGTCTCCGGAGCGGGCGGGGCGGGCGCTACTCGGAGCCGGGAGGGCGGGCGCCATGAAGCGCTCTCTGCTGCGGCTCTGCCAGTCGCGGGAGAAGGCGGCCGTCTCCAGCTTCTACCAGGGCGTCGTCTGCGAGGCGGATGCCGCCTCCGTCGCCTCGCAGGATGTCTTCAAGGTGCGTGCGGAGGGGATGGCGGGCCCGGGGGCAGCGTGGCGGTTCCTGAGGCACCGAGGAAGGCGTGGAACAAGACGGTGCCCAAGACTGGGGCTCGTGTGAGGGCATTGGGACAAGGAGGGGTGGAGGGTGAGGTGGGCGAGGTGGGGCTTAGGAGGCAGCTGTGCAGGCTTGGCGTTGGTTACGTCCCAGAGACTTTTTCCTCCAGGAGGCCCTTTCCCGTCCCTCGGCAGGAGAGGTGTGAGCGGTGGGAGGCGGGCTGGGAGCTGCCCTGGCCTGGAGGGCACAGACAGCTGTGGTGGGGTGTGTGTGGCCAAGTCTGGACCTAGGCGAGCGGGAATGCGGGAGGGGAGCGGGTGAAGGAGGATGCGGGTGGCAGGGGCTCGCATCCCTCCTGGGCATGGCTCCCCAGAGAGACTCCCCCTCTTAAAGGGAGGTCCGGAGGTCATGATGAGAATGAGTAGACCATCTAGCAAAAATGTCCCGAAAGGAAAGTTTAGAAGCACTGAAACTGTTACAAAGAAAAAAGGAACCGGCTGTACAACCTCCAAAATTGCTGCCAGGAAGGATATAACCTCTTCCCTTTTCTATAGAGAGTAGAACACGATGTGTTTATATTGCAGCTAGGGAGACCTAGACCAAGCACTAGGGAAATCTTTTTTAACGGTAAATTTAATTCAGCAAGGGAAGAGGATGCTTACGGGACAGATGGCTTGGATAACTTTAGAGATTTTTAAGAGCAGGCTAAACAAATTTGACAAAGTATGCGGATGAGTTTAACGACCTCTTGACATAATTTCCCGAGCTGTTTTCTGTGTGCTAGCCGTAGTCCCGAGCAACACCTCTTCAGCACAGCATGGCTTGTCACTCTGGTGGGTGATCTGCCACTACAGAGGAGTTCGGGCAAAATGCAAAGGAGCTGCTGCTGTTAAAAAAAAGCTTGCTTCGCTGTTTTGAAACAACCGAAGTACTGAGAACACCTGGCTGATTTCTTCCTTTACTATTTTGTTAATGAAACACTGCAGCATTGGCTGAAAAATCTTATTTTTTTGTTGGTAGAAATTATCATCATGCCACATTTTATCATTTCAGCCACATTTTGTCATTTGACAAAAAATTCTTATGTGGCAAAATGTAGTATAGATCAATAGAAACATTTGAAATTCATTAAAATTAAGTTTGAGTATAAGAAGGATTAGAAGATACTGAGCTCTATAATAAGGTTTTTCTAAGTAGCTTTTTGCTGTGTATAAAATGTATAGATAATTGTGTATGTAAATGACCTCTTATTTTTATGACAGTTAGGTCATCTCAAATACCCTTTCCACAATGATATCACCCGTTTTCTATTAGCTTTTTCTAATAGCACTTTTGAAGCAAATGCTAACCCTGTACTTGGCCCCAGTCTTCTAAATCTTTAAACGCATTTGTAACATTATTGGCAGGAGTAACCTCACTGAGGTCAATGAGACTATTAAGCTGAAGGAAGTTAAACACGTGCTGAAGTGTATGAATGGGCTGACCCATAATGTATATGTGCTTAATGGCAGCAAAAATTGTTGAGTCTTTGTGGCTCAGGGGATCCTGGAGAGCAAAGTTTTTCTTTTCTTTTGCAGCTGAGGAGGGAACAATAATTTTAAGGGATTTCATTATTTTTTTTTTTTACCCTTTGCTTGCTTACACGTCTTTCAGAAGGTTTGCATTACTTTTGATATGCATTTTCTCTTTTTTTTCGCTCCAATTTTGTTGATTTTTTTTCTTTTTTATTCCCTTTTATTTTTTTTAATAACTTGGTTTTAAATTCCTGATCGTTATACTGCAATGTGGTTTTTTTCTATCACTTTTGTTCATATACAAGTATGAGTTTTAAATCACTCTAACAAAAATCTTTGGAGAACATCATAAAGTAAGAATCAGCAGGGTTTTGTATTGGGCTTTGGTTGCAAAGCACAGCACCAGGGAGGTATCAAGATGTCAGAGGACTGAGCTGTTGAAGGAGATTTTTTTTGTATTATGCTGTGAAGAAGACGTGTTGATTCAGACTGAGATGGTAGCCCATAGGATGCTCTTAGGATACTGCAGAAATTAAAAAGTTTTTTGGTTACACTGACATAAAGAGCATCACAGAAACCCAATGGCTGAACTGCAAAGCCCGGGACACAATATCAGTCTCTGTAGAAAAATATAGAAAAGGAATTTATCAATATTATACATTTTTCCTCTCTGTTGAATTCATTTGACATGGCCACAGCTGGAGAGAGTACAAAACAGTAAGTGATGAATTTGCTTGTGGTAGAAGGAAGATCTTGAGCTCACTACAGAAGACAAAATAATGTACTGAAGGTAATTTAAATTTTTGTTAATTTTGCACTATTCTTGATATGGGTGTGATTTTGCAATCAGTCAAATCAATCTGAGTTTCACTGTTGACTCAACCTGATCAGGATTTGTGTACTTCTATGTGCTGGATTTGGCTGGGATAGAGTTAATTTTCTTCATAGTAGCTGGTATGGGGCTATGTTTTGGTTTTCTGCTGGAAACAGTGTTGATAATACAGGGATGTTTTTGTTACAGCTGAGCAGTGCTTACACAGTGACAAGGCCTTTTCTGCTTCTCACCCCACCCCACCAGTGTGTAGGCTGGAGGTGCACAAGAAGTTGGGAGAGGACACAGCTGGGACAGCTGACCCTAACTGACCAAAGTGATATCCCATACCATATGATGTCATGCCCAGCAATAAAAGATGGGGGAAGAAGGAAAGGGGGGGACATTCAGAGTGATGGGGTTTTGTCTTCCTAAGTAACCATTAAAAATGATGGAGCCCTGCTTTCTTGGAGATGGCTGAACGCCTGCCTGCCAATGGGAAGTAACAAATAGGTTCCTTGTTTTGCTTTGCTTACACACGTGGTTTTTGCTTTACCTATTAAACTGTCTTTATCTCAACCAACGAGTTTTCTCACTTTTACTCTTCTGATTCCCTCCCCCATCCCACCGGGGGACATTGAACAAGCAGCTGTGTGGTGCTTGCTTGCCAGCTGAGGTTAAACCACAGCATCCTGTATGAAACTAAAAAGTTGAGAGAGAATTATTCAGTGGTAACATTCCCACAGTAACACTTTATAGCATTGCTAACGTCTTGCCTATTAGGAAAATGAGAATATTTGTGTCCAAAATAGGTGATTTCAGATGGAAGTGCCTGTAGGCTACGGAGCTTCATTAAGAAGAATCGTTCTGGGCTTACCAAAGTGGATGAATTAAATGCCACCCCACTACATCATGCTGCAGAAGGAGGTCAAATAGAACTAATGCAGTTGATCATAGAAGATTCTTCCTGTGAAGGTAACACACATTTTATGAACTATTTTATTTAACAGAAGAAAAAAGTTCAATAATCAAAGTGTTTGTGACCCAGCTGAAGAAGAACTGGTATGTGTAATCTACATTTATAGATTTAAATATATTTCAAACAGTCTGCTGCAGTTTGCAGTGTCTCAGGTGTGGTTTGGGTCACCCTTGTGGAAGAGGACTGTTTTCTCTCTAATGCAGTGATTCAATATATTTTATTTTGTTTGGGACTCAGATTTACAATCTTCGGATATGAAAAAGCAAACCACAGTGAATTACAATAGGGCTGACTTTTTATCTTCCTTATATATATTATGTATCTTTTATTACATTTAAAATACTGGAAATGTGAGAGAGAATTAATTTGATTTCTCATACTTGTCATTCAAGTTGTCATCACAACTTGTTTAATTAATAGTGAGGAAGAATAAACATTTGATCAGTCAGGCCATCTAAAGAAATTTAGGGAAGAAGTTATAAGTAGGAAAATCTGGGCCTTTGAATGACTGAAAAACATTCTGTGTAAAAGATGTCATTTAGAAGTTATTAGTAAGCATTGTGAAAGTATGTACAACTCTACATACAAATGGTCCTAAAAATTAACTTACAATGAAAGTGTACTTATTGAAAATCTAATTGTTTTTACCTAATGATCGCAAATCTAATTTTAGATTATTCTATCTGAAAAATATTATTTTTCTTTTAAATATATATTTTTTTTCTTAGCTTTTGAGAATATGTGTTGAAGGTGATTTCCAGTTTTGAAAGTTCAAAATACAATGTGTAGAACTACCAGTTTTATAACTGGTGTGAATTGATCTACCTCTGCGTTCTTAAGTGAATCAGAATAGATACAGTCTTTAATCTTGTAATTTGCAAGCACTTATTTATAATCTCTTATTTTAGTTATTCATGCTCACTTGTTCCGTGCAGCCTCCAAAGCAATAGCTTCAAAGTCAAAGAAGGTAGGAAAAAGAGTTAAGAAAAGAGAGAAATTGACTAACTCTTAGGGGCAGAAAAAAGATGTACAATAATGGGCAAGACATAGACAAGTGTTTCACCCCTCCCATTTCACCACTATTATAATTTCAAAAGATCTAATAAAAAGCTTTATTGTTATTTACTAACCTTACCAAGCTTCTTTCCTGCTATTTCAGTATACTAATATTTTTAATAGAACATTTTCTCTAACCAATACCATGTATTCAGCACAATATTTAATCAAATTAACACAATCCAGTGTGACATGCAATCTTTCTCTTTTCCCTTTAAAGGAGCATAGTAGTACAGACCTAAACTTCCATTGAAGACTCTTTTCTTTTTTTCAGTGTGATTAGAACATTTGATGGTTTTGCTTTGCTTTTGGTTTTGTTTGTTTTCTCTCCTTTGACCTAGTATTAAATGTGATGGATTCTTCTGGAAATACCCCGCTGCACTGGGCCACAAAGAAAAACCAGGTTGAAAGCGTTAGTTTGCTTCTCAGCAGAGGTGCCAATCCAAACATTCTCAACTCCAACATGATGGCACCTTTGCACATGGCTGTGCAGTCCCTGCATAATGAAATTGTTAAGGTAAGTCTAAAGTCCACTTAAATATACAGACTTCATAAGTAGCTCAACAGCAGCTGCATGCACAACACCAAGACCTTGTTTATATATGCTATATGTCCTTATATACTTTGTTTAACAAGCAGAATGTGTAACATATGGCGCTTATAGAATTGTTTGTGTCTTAGCACACCAAGTAGAAAGTAACTTACAGATTTATATAAATATTTGTGCCAGTATAGTAGTTGTTACATTTCACAGAGAATTCTTTTAAGTTTTCCAAACACAAGGAATTTTATTTTAAAAGGTTCTTTTTAACACTAAAATTTCATGCAAGCACGTGTTATTCCAAATGTTTATGTTGTGATTTCTTTTTTTTATAGTTGTATAGGGAGTTATAGAAGTGTAAAAATTTTCTTTAAACTAGTGTATTTTTTAATTAAAATTAGTCAGAAAACACAGTTCTTAAAACCAGCATTTTTGTAATCATTTAAATAAAAGCAGAACTAAAGCTGCAATTAAAAATCACAAAAAATATATTGTGAAGAAGTTACTAAGATGTGCATTTCGAACTTTGTAAAATAGCAACAGCATTGAGATTTTAAGCAGCATATTTTTTCTTCATTTGTCCAAGAACAATAAGAATGTTTTCATTCTATATGCAGCATTTGAATAGAATTTTTAGAATTTGTAAAGTTCTTGAATTTACTAGGTCAATGCAACCTTAACACCACCTCACTTACCTTTTCACTTTGAAGTTATCCCTTTATCTAGTTCATCCAGACAAAAGAAGGAAAAACACATTCCTGTATTCAAGACTAAAAATCCTTTAGAGATTTTCAGTGCTAAAAATTTCACTGTCCTCACCTCTTTTACAAAATCTGTATTTACTACAAATTAAGAAAAATAAAATCTGAAACACAATCACATTTTTTAAATGGGCTTGTATCAAGTTCTGTGTTTGGATTATTTTACAGCTCTGCTCTTGACTAAATATGTGCTCTCATTTTTACCCCACTCTGTTCATTCAAACGAATTCTCCTTTGGTTTGTATTGTCAAATTGCCTGAGAGTGACTAAAATGTGCCAGTTCTTCCAGTACTGAAAAATTCATAGAAATTACTGAAAGACAATTAAATAATTATGTAGATAGAGAAATAAATATGCGGTGCAGTATGGTCATTATCATTTCCAGATCCTTTGCTTCTCAAAAAATGCTGGAAGCAGTCATAGAGCTACTTGCTGATACTGATAGTTCAGTGTTAGCTGTTAACATAGAGACTGAATCAGGGATTCAGGACTGGAAGGGTCCCTGTTTTTGTCAAATCCCATCTCCCTTGATCTTATATAAATGGTCCAATAGGTACTTCCCAAACTGTCCAAATGCTGCTTTCTAGGGAATACAGAATATTACAAGGCATTGTAACAAACTTCAGTTGAAAATCTCAATTTGCAATTTGCTACAGAAAAGTTTTTCTCCTAGTATTGAGGAAATTGTTAAATAGAACAGATACTCTGCACCTATGTGCGGTGTTTATTCTAGTTACCCAGCTGTCTGGGTAACTAGAAAATATGAAGAATTTTACTTTTCTTTGTCTGTTCTCACCTGCATTTTTCACACACATATTTTTACATTCTTCCTCATTTGTCCTTCCTCTGCCTATACTTCGTGGGCTTTTGGCCTGCAAAAAGAACGCATCGCAGGAGTGCTATCGGTGATAAAAAAAGTAATGTAATGGGTCTTTGTTGTTGCATATGGCTTATGGTTGACTGAATGTTTTCTTAAACATTTAGATCTTAGTCCAGCATAGCAGTACAGATGTTAATTTGGAAGGTGAAGCAGGGAACACACCTATAATTGTAGCATGTTACAAGGATAATCCTGAAGCACTGACACTCCTGGTAGGTATAATTATCAATCATCTTTTGATGTGATTCCATTTACCTTAATGTGGTGTTATTCTGTTTCTGTGCTCTGTCTTTGTTCAATGGAGGAAAGTTAATCGTGGACCTAATATTCAACTTAGCTTGTGTAGGTTACTAAGAAACTTTAATCTTTTAAGATCATATGTAAATATATCAGAGTGGAAAACAGAAAAACCGAAGGTCATCAGAACACAAAATGAAGTGCACATATGGATATAGCATGCAAAAGAGGTTTGTATATAAACTTCAGAATGCAGGTACAATATAAAAAATGGAGACAGCTACCCAGGAGACTACATCTGTAATAGTATGTTCATTAGTCAGAATTTTCTGTATGTCATTAAGCTATATCTAGCCATTATTTTTCAGATTGAAAACGGAGGGAAAATATGTAAACCAAACAAAACGGGATGTATGCCTATCCATGCAGCTGCATTTTCAGGTGCAAAAACATGTATGGAAATTCTTTTAAAAAAAGGTAAATACGTTGTTCCCAAGCAGCTACTTATAGTTATGTTACCAATTCATCTCTAAATTGGAAACGTGGGTTTGATGGATGGACCACTCGGTGGATAAGGAACTGGCTGGATGGTCGCACTCAAAGAGTTGTGGTCAACAGCTCAATGTTCGAGTGGAAACTGGTGACAAGTGGGGTCTCTCAAGGATCAGTATTGGGGGCTGGTGCTGTTCAACATTTTTGTCAGAGACCTGGACAGAGGGATTGAGTGCACCCTCAGCAAGTTTGCTGATGATGCCAAGCTGTGTGGTGTGGTTGACACACTGGAGGGACGGGATGCCATCCAGAGGGACCTTGACAGGCTTGAGAGATGGGCCTGTGCTAAACTCATGAAGTTCAGCAAGGCCAAATGCAAGGTTCTGCACCTGGGTCAGGGCAAATCCCAAGCACAAGTACAGGCTGGGCAATGAGTGGCTTGAGACCAGCTCCGAAGAGAAGGACTTGGGAGTGGTGGTGGACGAGAAGTTCAACATGAGCCGGCAACGTGCGCTTGCAGCCCAGAAGGCCAACTGTATCCTTGGCTGCATCAAGAGAAGCGTGGCCAGCAGGCTGAGGGAGGTGATTCTCCCCCTCTACTCCACTTTCATAAGGCCTCACCTGGAGTTCTGTGTCCAGTTCTGGAGCCCCCAACACAAGAAAGACGTGGATCAGTTAGAACGAGTCCAGAGGAGGCCACGAGGATGATCCAAGGGCTGGAGCACCTCTCCTTTGAGGACAGGCTGAGAGAGTTGGGGCTGTTCAGCCTGGAGAAGAGAAGGCTCCAGGTAGATCTTATAGCAGCCTTCCAGTACCTGAAGGGGCTACAAAAAAGCTGGGGAGGGACTTTTTACAAGAGCAGGTATTGATAGAAAAAGGGGAAATGGCTTTAAACTGGAAGAGGGTAGGTTTAGATTAGATATTAGGAAGAAATTCTTCACCGTGAGGGTGGTGAGACACTGGAACAGGTTGCCCAAGGAAGTTGTGGATGTCCCATCCCTGGTAGTGTTCAAGGCCAGGTTGGATGAGGCTTTGAGCAACCTGATTTAGTGGAAGGTGTCCCTGCTGATGGCAGAGGGTTTGGAGCTAGATGATCTTTAAGGTCCCTTCCAACCCAAACCATTCTATGATTCTATGATTTACTTTAATTCTCAAAGAACTGTGAAAACAAGCACTTACAACTCTGATTGAACTTAATTGTAGGATTGCAGCAGCAGCTTAACTGCTTTCCTAAATGTGTGTCCATCCATTGTTTAATTATAGATGTGAAAGGTTTGTATTTTGAGGGAGAATAATATTGTTCACTGTTAATATACTTGCTTTGAAAGCCTTTATTTCTCCTGTTATCTCATTCTCACTTTTAAAAATTTCATTTATTTTCCTCTCTCAGGTGAAGAATTGGGTCACTCTGCTAAAACCCACATAAATTTTACCAATAACGGAAAGTGCAGTCCACTTCATTTGGCAGTTCAAAGTGGTGACCTTGAGATGATTAAAATGTGCATTGAGTTTGGAGCCCAAATTGATCTAAAACAGGTAAAACTTGGAGTGAAGTGAAATATAATTTTGAGAAAACCTAAGTAACTCTAAATGTCTGGGTAGTATGAAAATAAGATAATCATTGCTCATTGTCTCTTCCAATGCAAAAACTAAGGAGCAGCAAATGAGAACAGGTCCCTAGTTCAAGTGAGCAAAATGTCAAGTTTGAGTATTTTGAGTAAAATTATCTCATATCTTAGGGACTTGTCATAGAATAATAAGAAGTTTTGTAGTGATCCTTTAAAACTATCTCTTCAGTCTTTTCTGACCTTTAAGATTTCTTTATAGTTCCACTAATTAAGTTAAAGACCAAAGTTTCATTACTTGCATAGAAATCTAGGCATTTATGAATGATGAATCCTGGGCTAGATCACTAGTGTGTTTAATAGCTTGTATGTTAGGCTGTTGAGATTTAAATATTTAAATTTTGTTTTATTTTTGCATTTACAGAATGAAAAATGCACAGCACTTCATTTTGCTGCCACTCAAGGAGCAACTGAGATTGTAAAGTTAATGATGTCGTCCTATGCTGGTGAGGAATCCATTATTGATGCTGTAGATGGGAATAAGGAAACATTGCTTCACAGGTAGGAGGCTGCTCTGCCAGACTTCACCATAAATTGTGAGCTATGCTACTCTTAACTATTCTCTGCATCCTGTTATACTTGATATAGTATACTTGGGAACATCCTTCCACATGGGTTGGAACTTCTTCATGGGAAGGGTCGTGGTTTTAGTACAATATTAAAGAGGCAGTAATTTGGTCAGAGTGTTAAAGATTTTGATGCCGATACCAAAATCAAAATAGTTCCAATTACCTTGGAACCATGTCAAGAAATGATTGCTGACAGTTTGTATTGAAAATTTATTCCAGTAAAGTAAAAAAAAGTTATGGAGTTCTTAACAGCTTCTGAGGTGGTGGAACAAGTGCCTTCATCTAATAGAGTTAAGTTCTTTAGAAAATTAGTTAAAAATAATACAGAGAGTTTTTATAAACCCATTTTTTTCCCCAAAAAAATTCTCTTATACCTGGTCAGCTACAAGTAGATTTTGTTATACTTCCCTATGGCTACAAAGTTGCAGATGGCATTTGTGTATGTAATAATCCTCTAGTCTTTCACAGTTTGAAACCAGAGCACCAGAGTAAATTAATAAATGTCACCACTATTTATATCAGTGTATTATATTTTCTCATATTTTTTCAAGTAGACTTGCATGCCAGTCAGAATACATGTTTGGCCACTGCCATTTTAACCCCACTCTGGTATTATTACACAAAATATATAGCAAGTTATTTTTTAGGATTGGATTAATGAAATGGATTTGAGGCTCCGGGTCTGCCTGGAGTAAATGAAGTCTGAAGTTTATGGAATTCTATATAGATGTTGTGTGGTGCAGCAAAAGATCTGTCATATTAAATAACTGGTTCTGTTAAAATCAGTAGTAAAATGCCTGTTGACCTACCAGTGAGATCTTTGTTTCCTACAGTGAGTTTTCAATGCATTAATTGAACTGAACATAGTTTAAAAATAAAGCTCCATGACAAAAATCAAAACAATTTATTCAAATTCACTATGTAAGAAAGGTATCTCTCTGTCTCTTTATTTTAAAAAGTATGTATTTGAAAATAGGAGAAAAATGCAGCAAATGGAGACAAATGCTACCCTTTGGCTTGACAACTTCATCGTCCTTTCTAATCTTACTGTATTTTTCTGTTTTTCCCCACAGGACAGCATTGTTTGATCATTATGAACTGGCAGAGTATTTGATTTCAATGGTAAATATTTAATCAAGCAACATGTTTATAGAGATTATTGCTATCTATTACTACAGGTCTGCATAGAGAAATTCATAAAGGAGGACGTGTTCTCAGGTATAGGTTATTTAGATATATATATTTCATAATTGACAGTTCCAGTACAGTAGTTATGACTCCATAATAGCATCCCACAGTTAGAGGATGAAAACTTGCATTTTTATTTCTGTTTTACTTACTCAGAAAGGTTTCATAAACATCTTTTACTGAATGTGACAAACTGGTTCAGTCATCCTTACTTTTAGGATATGAAATATGAAACAAATGCTAAACATGCATTGAATTTAATCTGATATTTTTTTTCCAGAAAGAAATCCTTTCTTTAAAGTATGTACATAGGTTTGTTCTGGGATCACACAGCCATATATTGAAGCTTGTGCATGATCTAGAAATATTTTTTACTCTGTGTAGTTTGGTTATATTTCTTCACTGAGTAATTATGAAAGAGAAGAAATGTAACCAGGAATGCTACTGGCTATGCTCTAAGTGTACATTTATACCAATTAAACTAAGTCTTATATAATCATTATATGCCCCACTCTGCTCAGGAAATTTTCAGAAGTCATCAGGCTTCTTTTTCATTTTATGTATCTTTAGTTTTTTTGCTTAATTTAATGACAGTTATATTAAGAAAAGATCTTCTACATACAGTTTTACTCTATATGTAGAAGATATTTTGTATCTGTGTGTAACTCTCAGAAACTCTGTTAAAGATATTGGATTTAGTCAGAACTAGGTGATGTGCTTATTTTTAATTCAAGTCTGAAATTGTGAGGTTTGCTTAAATTTGTCTGATGACACAACCTATCTACATAAGTTATTATCTGATAAATACAGGCACAAGTTTTTGTATGTGGAGGGGGAGTATTTTCAACATGACATTTCCTAAGAACAAACTTTTGTTCCTTGAGTGCCATTTTGACTATTTTGGCCTCTTCCATAGAATCTCTGATGAAGGTTTGTTTGGCTTTCCATGTAAAGTATGTCAGTTTTGAATCAGATTATTCAGGACTTTTCATTTCCCCTGTCTGGGAATGGAACAAAATATGGCAGTGGCAGTGAGTGGGATGTGGCACATCCAGTGCGTGCTGCCTGCTCTCTTGGGCTCCTGGGAAGACCTCTAGGCATAGGCTATGCTATGGTGTACACAAGGGTGAAAAAGAAAAGGTGGAGCAACCTTACTGCTTAAAAGGAATAGCAAATTCCAGTTCAGAATGGCTTTCTGATGTTAATAAAGAACAAAACTTATTTAAGTTATGTGTTAAATATCCGCGTTTCATGCACATTAATTTGCAATGATTGCTTCCTTTATATTATTTTTGGTACTTCTTGTGTCTGAAAATAAAAGCCATTGTAAACAGATAACAGTGTTACCTCTTTTAGACAGAAAAGGTAAGGTTAGCTATATTAAGTAGAATTGTCTGGGCACAATATATATGCTACTTACATTTAAATTCCACTGTTTGGTTTTTTTTTAAGTTGTAGGTCAATGTGCTGCACAAAAAAAAGGAGAATCAAACTCTTACAAATATTTCTTGCAGATCTTTTCGTTATGTAGCATTTGACCTCAACATAACATGGCAATGAGTACGTGCTCTTGTTTTGGTGGCATGTACAGCTATGGTTTGCCATAACTGAAGGCTAACCGAAGCCTTAAAAAAAGGCAAAAGACAGAAATCTTGATCGCTATTCCCAACTTCCAAACATTACAAAATTGGTTTGCAAATTAAGCATTTTAAGCACAATTACTTTAACTATAATGTCAAAGTGGCCATTGTCACATTTGACAGGTGCAAAGTATCTATGTTGTGCACAATTATAAAGAAAAACAAAGACATGAAAATGGGAAAGTTCTCATGATTTAGCTAGTACCTTAGCAATTTCCCTGCATCTTTTAGTGTGTTGTTTTTTGTTTGGTTGGTTGGTTTTTTTCTTCATGTGTACTGGACAATTTAGCATTGAGGTGTTTGGTGCTTCCTGTGTTTACTTAATTAATTTTATTGACATGTGCTTATTCAAAGGCAATAAGTAGTAATTTTACATGTTTTCTTACTTCTTTTTTTGGACTGCCATTTTCCCCTTCTGCTTCTTTTGTCTTCATAAACAGAAGATTAAATTGGTATAAATACTACTTGATATTTTAAAATTTTGCATAATATTTATTTTTATATTATGTTTAATTCACTTATATTAATGTGCAAATGCAAAAGTAAAAGAAGTTCAGAAACTAAATTTACAAACAGTTAATTCAGCTGTATCATAAATGATGTAAATATATGTGGCAATATATAAGTTACTCCTTATTATGATAAATAATTATGAATGCTGCTGAATTTGTTTTGCTGAAGGCTGAACAATGCTGTTAGCTCGAAAGAAGGTGATTAAAGATTGTGTTATTAACTGGAAATTGCTGCCCTGTATTCAGTGAAATGAATGAACCACTTGGATAAAAAAGATCTCTGTTTCTTTGACGAATAAGAACATTTTTAAGAGATTGACCTTGTAGAAAGGTAACTGGGGAAAGGGTCCTGCATGTGTTACTCTGAAACATTTCATCAACATACATTGGAAGCTTTCTGTTCTCTGTGCTAAAGTAATCATTGTACATTTATTAAATGTTTCTTATTACTATGTAACAAGTTTTACCATCCTAGAAAGTAAATATTGTTCATGATTATGATTAATTCTCTCTAAAATTAGGACCATACCCAAAGATGATTTAAGTTAATGGAAAACTCTCATTGATTTTTTTTTTTTTCAATTATCTTTGGATATTATCTGAAATAAAATAGATATTTTTGTGTATTTTGTTCAACTAATCCAATTTGACTTGGAACTCAATAGCTAGAGAAATTGCATCTAAAATAAAGTATACATACATCTCATTGGTTCATTTACTTGTTTCTTCATACTCGCTTGTTGGCAGGATTTTTTAGATAGATATGTTTATGCTCACAGTTTTTTGTTGATATGATCATAGTGAGACTGTGACCATACCATCCTGGCAATATTCATCTTGAGCAAAAATAGACAGAAGAGCAGAACTGGGCTTTTGCCAGAGTGTCTCATTCCAGTACTTGTGCTGGTTGTATGAAAGGTTGTATGAAAAACCTTGAGGCTGGAGAATAAAAATGTGGCTGCTGTTGATACAGCTACTATGGGGTCAAAATTAACTTGGCTTGTATAGCTTATGATAAAAAATAGAAAGTGAAGATAGATCAAGCTGTACAGATCAAACTATAATAATCTCTTGATATATTACTTCTTGAACTGTATTCATTTAGCGTAAAGGTTCAGAAGGGTCTTCTGGTAATTCTTTGATAGGTAAGACTGCAGCTTTCAAAAGGGCTGAAATTTTTATATTTTTCTAGAGCTTCAATCACGGTATTTTAAAGTTAGAATTATGTATTTTGACTTTTTAAATGCATGGAAAGGTACCCTAAGACAAGATGATGCATTGTGTATTCAGTATACTTAGAAGTAGACCACTATTACTTAGGTATCTAAACATATATATTTATATATATATGAGTGGACTGTGTCTGATCATTTGAAAACATAGTTGTTTTATATAGAGATGTAACGTGTTTATTGAGTGTACTTATCTGGAGCATCTGGAGTTACTAAGAATGCCTGTAATTCTGCTATGCTTATAAAGGGCAGCACCGTTTTAAAATTTCATTTATTCATTATTCATGATAAACTTGAAATTCTTTATTACAGGGGGCTAATATTGATAGTGTTGACATAGAAGGTCGATCCCCACTTCTGTTGGCCACTTCCTGTGCATCATGGAAAATTGTGAATTTACTGCTCTCAAAAGGTAAAAAGGAATATACGCATATGATACGCTTCCTTTGAGCGAGCTTCATACGTGTTGAAACTCTGCGTCTAACTTTCCTCTCAATTTCAGTTCAGTACTTCAGCACACAGTCCAGGAGCAGCTGAGCTAAACAGCTGCACGGTGTTGGTATCTACTGAGATAAAGGAAGAATTAGGGTGATAAATTTCACCCTTTTTGATACAGAGTAAGCAGGCTGTAGAAAAATGTGTGTGCCATGTGTCATGCTTCTCAAGGTAGAGGTGCCACTGGCAGTCCATTCTTGCATTCCTTAGCAGTTCACAAAGTGAACAGAACTGTGGAATAAATACACCACTTAAACACTCAAGTTTTGTGACAGCAATCAGTCTTTAAATGTTAAAGCTGATATTTCAAGCATTACCTGTGATTTTATATAATCACAGTCACCTTGAAAATGTTTGAGCTATATCTTTCAATTACCACACTTTTGGTGCACGTTAATTATCGTTACTATATTTCCTCTTGTTAATCATAATATAACTGATTTTGTTAACAAGCACTGTAATGAGTTTTGAAGCTGTAACAAGATTACAAATTTAAAATATTAGAGGAGTTGATCATCTGCCTCTTTCAATTACCTCTTGATTGTGGATGCTCAGTATCTCTGAATATGAGGGCCCCACATAATTCTTAGTGCTGCAATGAAGTACAAAAGGCATACACATGTGAGATAATGGTGAAATCTGAGTGTCAGTAGGGATTTTTGTCTAAGTAAAATTATATGTTATAATGTTGACTTGAAATAGTATTTGTTATCTTATGGATTTATGAACACGTTTGTTGAATGTTTGTTGCTTTGTCTTAAACATCATCAGTTAGTGCCAGGGGCCAGCAGTTTTGAAGTTGCTGGTATTTATTTCCATATTTATCTAGGAGCAAATGTATCATTAAAAGATCATCTTGGTCGGAATTTCTTGCATTTGACGGTATTGCAGCCTGGAGGATTACAGCATCTGAATGAGAAATTTCTGCAGGTAAATGTTTTTCTGTTACAATTACTAGAAAATGTAAAGAAAGAAGCAACTACCATTTTATTTTGGAAAGTTTGTAGAAGTTTGTGGTGCTTTTTAAGTTGCCTGGTGTCAGAGAAAATAGTTTGAAGAGGTAGATATCTCATGAAAACATTTCAAAGCCAATAATACAGTTTTCTTATTGCCAGGCAAAGGAATAACATAATCCCATAAATTATTTTGCTGTTGGGGGATTGAATAGCTGAAGAGGTAGGCAATAAAATAT
Organism: Caprimulgus europaeus; assembly: GCA_907165065.1. The sequence continues at coordinate 34,826,509 of OU015525.1, forward strand.
AGAACTTTTCACTTCTATTTTCCCAGCTTGCATGCAGTAAAGCTAGGGCACATGCTTGAATTCAGTCAAGCTCTAGGACTTAAATAGATCATAACATATTCTGCAGGAGCTTTCTGTGGACTGGACTGAAGTCTTGGACTGTAATGAAGTCTTGGATTTAGTTTTAAAAATAATTTCAGAGATGAATTTGTGTTTGTCTATGCTGAGCACTCATATTGCTAGAGCCCAAGCTTGCTTGAAAGAATTAAATTTGCTAGCCTCTGGAGCTCCCCTGTAAATGTGAATCAAGGATAATCGATCTTACAACATCTGCTAAAAACTGTGAACAACTTTGATTAGTAACACAGTGTGGATTTAACCTCCCTTTTCAGCAGAATCAGTTTTAAACCAAAGTGGTAACTGTCAGTTGTCTGTGTTGAATTTCTCATTATTGATCATACTAATAGTTCAAAGGCCTGGAGCAGAGCAGCGGAGGAGATTTTTAGTTGCCTTAAGAAAGGCTACAGTTAGCCAAGGTACGGAGGAAAAACAGAGAAATGAAGATGAGAAAGAGAAATTGGGGAAATAAAATTCCACTGTAAACCAGTAAACTGATGGTTCTTGACAGCCAGTTTTGCTACTGAATACAGGCTATAGACTACCTGTATACAGGCTATAAACTACCTGTATACATTCTGTACAAGCCTTCTGTTGACAGCAATGAGTATTATGGTTGAATGGCAGCAAAGAACAATTTCCATTATACTTGTAATGTGGATGGATTGCAGTAAGGGTGCTGAGTGGCAAGCTGCTGTGTTCTTCAAAGAGTAGTTTTTGAAAAAATGGTGACCCACAAATCAGTAGACATTAAATGCTCATTGTTGCTAAATTTACTTTTCCTAAAGTTTGTTTCTTATTTCTAGATACTGGTTTAAAGTATTAATGCTATTGTTACAAGCTATTAGAAACTGTGGAGTATTAGTGACATAAATGTAATTCTCTGCTTTTGGGGTTTTTTTTTTGGGGGGGGTAACAGATGGAACATATTAAGAATCTTGTAGTGGATGAAGACAATGAAGGATGCACGCCACTGCATTATGCATGCAGACAAGGTGTGGCCCTCTCTGTAAATAATTTACTTAGCCTCAACGTTTCCATCTACTCTAAGAGCAGAGACAAGAAGTCACCATTACACTTTGCTGCCAGGTTAGTAGTGCAGTCTAGCCAGTGGAATCAGTGCCATTATTTTCAATCTGTTTGGATTTTTTTTGGGTTTTTTTTACATTAATTTCTGTGTTTATCTTTCAAAGCTATGGGCGCATCAATACATGCCAACGACTTATAAGAGATATGAAAGACACAAGACTGTTGAATGAAGGCGATAAGAAGGGAATGACTCCCCTTCATTTGGCAGCCCAAAACGGTCATGAGAAAGTAGTTCAGTTTCTTCTGAAGAGAGGAGCCCTTTTTCTCTGGTAAGTTTACAGGTTTCTGTTCACTAAGACAAAAAAGAATTATCACCCTACATTTTATGTCCTTTTTGCTGGAAAGTTAATACAATATAAATACAATATATGAAAATATTTAATATATTAATATATACAAATATAAATAGACAATTTAAGAACATATTTATAAAATATTTGTAAAACTAAGCTGATTGTGCCTTGCTTCAGCCTGATACATAGAATCATGGCTAGCTGCAAAGCAAGACTTCTAATGCTGGGGAAACTGAGCTTTCTCTAAATCCAACTGCGGGAAGAGTTCTGGACCTTTTGATGGAAAAAATATTGTTTTGGAAATATTATGATCACATTCTTAGGATTGGTGCTTCACAGGCAATTTGCCTTGCACTCTCAAGTCCCGTTTTCAGGTCAAAGATACTCAGATCATTGTCAGCTCCACAAAAGCTTCCAGGCTCAAACTGTAAACCCAGGAGCCAAAGCTACCAAAAGTTGAGAGTCCTGTTTCCAAGTTATAGTCTAGAGCTTTAACTTCGAAGTGCTGTGCTTCTAAGTCCACTGCACCTACATGTTGGAGCCAGGAGCCTGAATGTTCTGAGGAGATCCTTTAGCAAACATGTGTCATATGTTCATTATTTGTGACTATGGAGGACCCACTAAATGGACTGCTGTCAAATCCTTTATTTCCAGTGTCCTTAGGCTGGACTAGTACACCTTGCAAGGATAGAGATGATTTTATATATATATATATATATATATATATATATATATATATATATATATATAAAAGTTAGAAGTATATGTATGTATGCATGTGTATCTGTGTGTACACTTAATGAGTTTCATTATACTAAAATGAAGTAATATTCATAGGTATAGATTTGTGTGCTCATAACGTTTTGTATATTCACAGTCTGTAAATGCAAAATTCCATAATATGGCCGTGATCTATGCCACATCTGTTGTTGAGCATTAGTAACAGAATATTGCAAGTATTTGTGTCATTTTCAAATAAGTGGGCACAATCGAGATATATACAGAAAAAGGGAGAGAGGAGGAAAGATAGGGAGACTCAAATCCTATTATTGATTTGTTTCTTCCTAATGAAGCATTGATAATCATATAATAGTTGACAGAAAGTATGAACATCTCTGCAGTAGTCATGCCAAATAAGAGGTTTGAGTCAAAGGAGCAGGCATTTATATTTACTTAAAATTTAGAAAAAGTTTTCCATTTTTAATTACTAATTTTATACCACTACATATAAGTGATTATAAAGGCTGGACAGCCTTGCACCATGCCGCCTTCGGAGGATACACTCGCACAATGCAGATCATTTTGGATACTAACGTGAAGTGTACTGACAGAGTGGATGAAGAAGGGGTATGTGTTCATATAGCATTATTTATTTCTTCTCTGCTATTACTTCTAGACCAAATGTTGGAGATATACTGGTACTAGTTTTCAACTGTGCATTACATGCATAATATTTCATTTTCTGTGGCAACTTTGAAGTCTTTCTATTTCACCACTTTTAAAGTTTATTGCTTAGATTAATATGATTGCTGAAATTTTTATCCAATTCTTACAAATGGGAGAGAAAAAAAGCAAATAGCCTAATAGAAAACATAAAATACTGAGTATTATAGATGTGTCCCTCTTGCCTCCTTTACAATGCAAGAGTATTTTAACAATGTAGTACAAACATTTAAATTTAAAGAGGTTATACAGAATTTAAAAAATCCAATGTCAATAATAGCTCGTTAATCTATGGTTTGAAATCCATCTGTTCTGTCTGGTGATGTTCAACAGATACAGCTCTTAAGCTGCCCTGTAGTTTGGACAAATGCAGTATCTATTGGGTCAAGCCAGAATCCATTTCCTGGATTGGAGACCTCTTGTATGAACCTGCCTAGCAGTTCCCCATCAGAAAACATAGGGTGATCACATAGGGTGAAGAACTCTTCAGTTTCCAACACAAAAGATATTGCTGATTTCTCCAAGAACTGTTTCCAACAAACACTTTGAATTATTAATTTCTTGCCTAGGAATTAATGAGAAACCAGTGCTTAGTTCTTCATTTCCCTCAGAAAAATCTAGGTGATTTGGGAAGGCTTTCAAAAGTTAGTTTCAGTGTGACTTGATTCCTAAACCACTCATCGCCTTACTTTTATGAAAATACCAGAGAAAAAAAGTTCCTCTCACAAAATGTGCAGATTTTCTTGCAGATTTGTTTGTATGAGCACATCCGGATGTAACTGGATGCTTCTCTTCCTGACTATCAAATGCAGATGTTCTTTATCTGTAGATACTATCATTTTTACCTATTTGTGATTTGCAGTGTGTTAGTTACAAAACTAAATGATATTAATTAATTGGCCTTTCTTACCTACAGCTAAGTTTCTTCTTGAAGTTTAGCACCACTGTAGCTGTAGACACAGTAAATAACTTCTCTATAATATCTGTCAGAATATTTAACAATAATCTACTTTTTAATGTTGCTAGTAAAAGTATTCAGGACTTGCAAATGAGAATTGCATGGGGCTCTTCAGTGCAGGAGTGGACTGAAATATGTACTTTTTTTTTTAACGATTCTTATGGATGCATTGCTCTACTACTTTTCTGGACAGAACACAGCTTTGCACCTGGCTGCAAGAGAAGGACATGCAAAAGCAGTAAGGTTACTTCTTGACTATGGTGCAAAAATTCTGTTCAACAAAGCAGTAGCTTCTTTTTTCCATGAAGCAATACACAATAGGAGGAAAGATGTAGTGTCTGCTGTCATTTTGCACAAAAGGTAAGGTACACAGAAAATATTTTTTTGAATTTGTTTTCTGTTGTGTTTTGGTTTGATTTTTTTTTTTAAACTGAGATTAATTCTGAAAACCTGTAGTTTAATAAGTAAGACTGTGTATGTATTTTAAAATTCCAGAGATTATGTTGTGTTCTACTGAGACCAATTAAAACAATGGCATAATTGTAAAGGACAATCAGATATGTGGCATGTTGTTTTGCATATTAGATTGAGTATTTGGATTCCATTTAAAAAAAACAAAACCAAAACACCTAGGCACCATTAGAAATAAGTAATCCTTCCCATGTCTTCCCTTTTATTACATACGTAATTTTGACCTTTCACATAATGCTTCGGTGCTTACAGAATTTTAATCAAAATGTAGGTGCAGCTGATACCATTCAAGAGAATTAATTTAAATTTGTTGTTTTAGATATTGCAAGTATTTTAAATGTGGCAGTTCCACTGCAGGTTAGAATATTTTACATTACGATATAGTGAAGCCCCACTTCAGGAATAAAAATGTTGCACCATTGCCTAATGATCACATCTTATGGTAACAGTTACAAGAACATTGCCTGTTTTTATTGTATTTGTTATTACTCACCTAAATTTGTAACTCAAGATTCCAGCTTTAGTTCAAGTGTTTTCAGAAGGTCTTAGCATAGTTAAAACATTCATGTCCAATTGATAACAGAATTAAATATGAATCATTCTTAAAGAAGCATCTGGAATGTTACTCAGTTAATCTGATATGGCTAATTTTACAATTGATGGTATGTAAAATTATTACATATTATGATTTGCAAGATAATATCTTAAATAAAACTCAAATAATCTAAAAGTGGTTAATTTAAAAGAGAAGTGACTAATTCATTCACCATTATCTCAACTCATGTTTGCAGATGGGAAGAAGCTGTTGTGACATTCTCTCACTATTCTAGTGCCAATAAGTGTCCTTTGCTGGAAATGGTTGAGTATCTTCCTGATTCATTTAAAGTAAGTTTTTTCCACATGTTAAAGAAATGACTGCACAAAATAACCTTAGTTACAGTGTATCATTTGCCATTATTTTTCTAATGCTGTCCTCATGTATTATTATAAAATAGAAAAAAATATAAATTCACAAATTTATTTTATCATATTATTAGTTTCAGTTTGGCAAGTTTAACTTTTTTAGTATTAGAAAAAGTTCTTAGCTTCCTGAGGTCAGTGGAGTTGTAAGAGTATAAAAGTAGTACAAAAGGGAATATAAAAGTTATGCAAGTCAGAAGATAATTGGGTTTAAACCATTTGAGATATTTTCATCTTCTGACCTAACTGTTAAATGATGCTACAGAAATGCTTTTTATTATAATAGCAAGTGACTTGGTATGTGTATATTCAAAAACACTGCACATTTTATACTTGTAAACTAGCATGTAGCCTTGTAAACTGCATAGTTTCATTATTTAACTCCCATGTGTAAAGTTTGTTGTATTCAAAACATACACCATAAAATCTGTCTGCATCATCGCTTTTGTTAGATGACTGCTGTATTTGGAGGTCATTTTCTTTGGGTACAAATATTATATTGTTTCTGTTTAACATTATCTGTGTCACCTTAATTCACTTTTCTGTTCATCTGCAAAGCTGGTTTTGGACAACTGCATAATTGAATCTTCAGAGGAAAAGACAAGTCGAGATTTTTATGTAAGTGAATGAAAAAATTTATGAAGACAGTACATTTTACCCTCTTAGGATGCAATATGTCTCAATGTGCCTGGCTGTATGTTAGCAGCAGTACATTATTTGGCTAATAATAAAGTTAGAAAAAAAAAAAAAAAATCAGCTTGGCTTTTAGCTACTAGTACTGGACTAAATTCTAATACCTCTTAAATATTTTGTATAGTTGCAGTTATAGTTCTATAGTTCGTGAGTTGAAATCAGCCAGTATTTTAAATTGATTCATGAATAATTCAGTAGTTATTCACCAATAACTGTATTTGAATCTATGATATTATTACATATTTGGCAAAAAATTCAGTATTAGGATGACTTCAAAAACAATTAATGGGCTACTAGCAATCTTCAGCTATTAGTCTTTTTTTTTCCTCAGAAAAGCCACTGATTTCATTCTCTTTATTACCTCCATGACACTGAAATTAACACGTTTTTCACTTGAAAGTTTGTGAAGTACACAATATGTATACTTTAATGTATACAATATGTCAAATTCACATGGATAAGGTATACTTGAAGATGAGTATCAGATCCTAACAGAAAACACAGGTGACTCATTTCATCCTTTGGGCTGTAAACAAATTTTAAGTTCAGTTTCCGTAATCTTTGTGCTTATGCATTTTGGCAAGTGTAACATTAAACTTTAGCAATCTATAGACTTTATCTTTGCTATGTTAATTCTTGCAATCAAGCTGGTTATTGGAAGTTGTGGATATCTCAAAATAACAGTGATAGAAGACATAATATCCATTTATGAGTATCAAAAGCTTGTCTATCATAAGTAGTACAATTGTCATCAATAATTCACAGTCCAGCGTGTTTCTTTTTTGTAAATTCATATCCAAAATCTTAAGCAGTAGATTGCTTTCACAAAACTCAGGAGGCATGAATGTTCTACGGTTGTGTTACATTTGAAACCATATTGAAAACCACTAATTACTACATTGGATTATGTCCACATCATTAATAGAAAACTTGCAAATTTGCTACTACTGTACATTTTCTTTACATTGTGTTACCAAAGCCATATTACTTTTTAAAAAACCCTTTTATTTGAAGTCAACATTAAAACAAATTATAGTTATGAAAATGACCTTTTTAAACTGTAATATTTTAAGAAGAAATGTGTACTTTTTATTTTAGAATTCAAAATGTTTGTTTGCTTAATTATCTTACAGTCACAGATACGTACCTTGATAGCATGTGCTCACTGGCTTGAGTAACTAACAACCAGTATACATCAGTGTTCTAATTACTTTGAAATATGCCTTTTTTTTTTTTTTCTCGAAATGATAACCTTTTTTAAACTGAGCACATTATCTCAGTCTTAGATGATCAGTTTTATAACATTTAATGCTGGTGTATGCTTATTATTCAGATTGAATATAACTTCAGATATCTTCAGTGTCCCCTGACACTTAACAAGAAACTGAAGGATGGTGAAGACATATTCTATGAACCACTTACCACTTTAAATGTAAGTTAGTTCTTTATTTTACTCTGATGTGATTCCATGCTGGTTTGCTTTAGATAAAATCAAGAAGTTTCAATTTTTCATCATATTTCTTTTACAAATCCCATAACTCTTTATATTTACAGTATATTGTCGTCTTGCAGGCATAGTTGGCTACAGTCTGTACAATTTTTTGAAGCTTGAAGTAGGCTAACAGGGCAGCAGGAGAGAAACTGGATGCCTAAGTAGGCAGAGAAGGCAAGACAATAATAGCTTTGGGCCAGAGTGTGTAAACAAAAGAGCTTGGCAGCATCTTACAGACATTTTACTTTTCGTTGCACTAATACTCAAGTAAATACGGTGCCTAGCCAGCTTTGTAAGCACTTTATTTAGCTGGATGAGATAAGTTTTGATCCTTCTACTGGTTTGGGGTTTTTTTTGTAGGCCATGGTACGCCACAATCGCATGGAACTACTCAGTCATCCCGTGTGTAAAGAATATTTGCTTATGAAGTGGTAGGTGTATTTTAATGTACATAAAATATAATATTGCATGTCAGGATGAAGGCTATTGTGCCTGAGAGTTGTTTACTAAGATGTACATATTTATAGTGTTGACTGAAGCAAATATCTTTTCCATATAACCTCTCATAAGCATATTTAGAATATGCCAATGATTATCATATAGATGCAGTTTAGTAATGATTCTTTGATATTTAGAGCTAAGGCAACCACTATCTTTGTTTCTGCTTTATTGCAAAATTATGTAATAGGGTTGAGTAGTTAAAAAGAAAGGGAACAGTATTTCAGAATGTCCACATAAAACTTGATGAACATATTCATCACAAAAGGATATTTTAAGAAATGTTTATTTCCTCATCTTGCAAACATTGTTCACTGTTACATTTGAATGCATGCTATTCTAAATTTGTAAAGTGTTATAACTTTAACATTCTTACTTTCAAGGATGGCTTATGGGTTTCGAGCACATCTGATGAATTTAGGCATATATTCTCTTGGACTTATCCCACTGACTCTTCTGGTCACTCACATACAGCCAGGAAGACCTTTGAATGGAACAGAGGTCTATGAAGCAAGACCATTAGAATATGAGGTACTGAGTTTTCTTACTGCTTACAGTATGTTTAAGATTTTTATAGCAAAAAAAGAGACATGATTAACTAAATTTCTATAATTATTTATGATTTATTAACTCTAAGGAATAGAATTCAAGTGTATATTTTAAACATTCAGCAGCAACTTCTGTAGGTAATTTTCAGTTCTCATTTCTTATTTTTAATCTTTTCTGAAAATTTTACATCTGATACATGGTTACTTCAATTTTTTCCCTGAAGTGAATGTTTCTTTAATGTTGAACAAAAAAAAGAGTAATGTGTACTTAATTATTAAAAGACAGAAAACACTGGATTCTTTATCTTTCTCTGTCCTTTTAACTTTCAACCAAAATAACTGGATATTGCACATTTAAAATTTGACATAGAAAGATTAGTCAATAATAAAGTGCTTTTGGGTATCCAAATACATCTTTCTTTGCCCATATGATGCATTACTTTACCTTGTAAGCCCAGTATTTCTTCACTAGGCACATAAACTATGAGGCTAAGACAGAACAATTTTTGCCAGTTTGTGCTGCCTGAGAGACTAGAGCAACAGCAGTGTACTTGAAGTGTCACATGCACCAGAAGAGACAGTGTCCTAATGACCCAGTAATGGGAATGGAGTGGGGAATCCCAACCCTGTAGGGAGCACAGTGTTACAGAAGATGGTTCTATACTCCTAACACAGGTTAAAGAGGGACCTCACAATGGAGCAGAGGCTGATGTGTATTGCAGCACCACTGAAAAATGAGTGCCATTAATTTGTGGTCTGCCTATGAGTTAATGAACCCCTCAGGTGGAGAATTAGCTCTACAAGTTGAAAGATAAATTTCACTATTATTATCTGTGCCGATAAAAGCCTTTTCACAGCAAAGTTATCTTTGTCTGTGTGGTTGTAAAGGGAGACATCAAAGGGAGCAGCCACGTAAGGGTGCCAGGACTTCCAATTTCTCCGAAGACTTCTATTGCCATTCGAAATACTGCAATATAATAGTGAAGTTATGCACAACTGAATTTGTCTTTATGTTCATCCAGTGGCAAAACATACTGAAAACGTGGCATAAATACTACAATGTCAGTTCCCAAACTCCAATAGTAGTAATAAGGAAGCTGCACAGCAACCGTTTATCACAGGAATACTGAAACTTTCTTCCTTGATTTGAGTTACTTAAACACTATATACATGACATGGATTTCACAAGAAATATTAGTAAAACAGAATTTAGATAGTAATAAGTTTATTTGAAGCAAGCTAACAATTTCTTAACTTGGCAAGATAAAGTATGCACAGTAGGTAGAGCTGAAATAAATGTTCATTTAATTATTTCTAATTTGTTTTGTTTTCTGCTTTTTGTTTCAGAACTCATACTTCACAAGGGTGTGTATGTGCTTAGTTTTAATTATGAGTTTACTGGGAATCTGCAAAGAAATATTTCAACTCATTCAGCAGGTAAATACATGGAGAAATAACATTAATTATACAGTGTGCTTGCATAGCAGTTTGTGTGATATTGAAATAAATCTGAAATACCAATTTATGTAAGATTAAAAGTGAGAAGGATTTAAGTAGTGATATTCACAACTGAATTCAGTCCTTTAATGATGTATGTCTTGTAAATATATATCCATCTCTATTAAATCCTAGAAATTGAAATACTTGTTGGATTACTCCAATCTACTGGACTGGACAATTTATACTACAAGCATAATTTTTGTATCATCTTTATTTATTAATACACCAGCTCATTTGCAGTGGGAATGTGGAGCAATTGCTGTATACTTGTCTTGGATGAACTTCTTGCTTTACCTTCAACGGTAAAAGTCTTTTGCATACCTTACCATAAAATACTTTTCATGTTTTTGGATATTTTGCATATCGTAAACAATAAGTGATCAAGTGTGATAACCCTATTTTTTTTTTTTTTTGCATTTTTTTTTCCAAACTATACAAATGTCCAGATTAGGACCACAGGAAATTTTTAAGGTACTAAACTGTAAAGTAGTTTTCAGTGTTTTTCATGTAGAGAATCACGGCATGTGTTATGACAACTAAAGAAATAACAAATTTATTTTAATGTTAAGTAAGAAAAGCCACCATATATGTCTCTTTAAAAACATGTTTCATTATACGGTATAGACTTTTACTTTTTTTTTTTTAAAAAAAAGGATATGAATTACAAGAGGCAAAAGGAAGTCTGTTTTTGTAAGTAATACCTGGGAGAGAAGATAAATTCTTTTATTATTGTACAGATTAAATGGCATATCCCACTTTTCTACACCATAGAGTTCTGTAAAAGAATTATAATGGATGAAATTATTGTCATTAGGTCTGTTTATTGCCATTAATGATCTTAATGCTGTCACTGATACAATAGAGTCCAAGAGTTATGGACTGCAGAAGAGCTGTGTGGAGGGAAAAATAGTGTGGGTGTAGTGTTTAAGACTAATAAATTAAACATGTTTGTGCCTGAGAAGGACTACCTTGTGCAAAGATGAGGTGTGGCTGATCAGCAGAAAAGTGGGGGTTTGGAGCTGTTCAGAAAATAAGGATGACAGTATGTGATAACACTGCATATGTGCTCTTCTGATTCTTATTGTATATATGCAGTAATCACCCCCGTGAAGTCTGGCAGGCAAGCATGGCACTTGCTGATTAATTTCAGGATCATTTTATTGTAGCTGGGGTATTGAAGGACAAGGTTTGTAGACAGAGTTAATGTCATAAAGGGAGAATATCTTCATGGTACTGCCACTGCTGGCAAGCTTTGTCCTACATGTGTCTGACCTTAGATGACTAATGAATTGGTGTGTCCTCTCTTCTCTGCTGTGTGCAGTGGGCGAAACTGGGATTTGATATAAACAATATAAAGCAAATTCATGATTGTCCAACCTTCCTTCTGGTAGATGAAATGCTTCCCTGTCCTGAATATTTTTTATTTGTATAGCAGTAGAACTATTTTTTTCTAACTCATTTAGGCTGTTTCTTCTCAAAGCCACCTGTAACTCCATTTACTTCAGTGGAGATTTGCCTAATAAATGCCTAATAAATAGGAGAAGATCAGGTTTGCTTTACTTCCAGCTTGATCTTTTCAGCATTGCACATAATATTTCAGGGGGAAAATCCTGTGGAGGGATTCTCTCAGTTGCTACTCTTGTAGCATAGAACAGTCATCTGGACCCTGAACCTGGCAGAGGACATAAATTCCCAATTTGAGGTTTAGGGTGAAAAGTAGCTTAATCTGCTTTATGACAACGCATGTTCTGAAATCTAGTTTTTTGTTTAAGCCAAAAATGGGAAAGGCTTGCCAGATAACAGACTGTTGGTGGAAACACAGATGTCTTAATACTGTGCTACTCCCCTTCTCTTCCTGAGCAATGTATTTCTTTTTGTTTGCTTGTTTTCCATACTTTGTAGTGTCATAAAAAACAAAACCTTTTTAAATCAGGCATGTGGCTGCTAGGTGGATCCTGGTGCTAGTTGTCCTTTGTTCTGGTTGCTAATTTGCTTCAAAAAGCAGCAAAAAATGAGACCATTTCCTGATGTTATTATTCCAGGTGCAACAGTGGTAAAATATTGTACTGCCTGTGGATGTGGAAAAAGTAAAATTTGTCCATGAAAAATAGTATCTTGAAGAAGAACTGCTCTAGTGCATTAAAATATAAGAATATGTAGTTTAGGCTTGCTGTAAATAAGACCACTTGCATTATTTTGGATATGAAAGTACAATGTATTTGTACCATCTCAGAATGTCTCAGAGAGGCAAAATGTCTCTTCACACATGAAAATCGGGATTACTTCTTGCCTTACGTACATAACTGTAAAGATATGTACGTAAGGCAAGAAGTAATAAATTCAGTATTTAATTTAGCTTATCTTTTCTGTTTACTTGTTGCCTAGATTTGAAAACTATGGCATCTATGTTGTAATGTTCTGGGAAATTTTGAGGACCTTGATTCGGATTGCTGTCGTTTTCTTTTTCCTGATACTGGCCTTTGGACTGAGTTTCTTTGTCCTTTTGGGTTCACAGGTTAGTTGAATGGCATAGTTGATTTTTATCCTTATAAATATTACTTTTACTAAAGAATCTCAAGTGGTTATTTACAATTTCGTTGGTTCAGGTTTTTTCTTGATTTTGGTATTTTTTCTTTTTTGCAGCAAACATATAGCACACCTCTGCTTTCTGTAATGAAGACATTTGCAATGATGCTGGGAGACATTAATTACCATGATGCATTCCTCGATCCATTACTAAGCAATGAATTGCCATATCCATTCCTGAGTTACACAGTTCTTATTATATTTACCTTGCTTATTCCAATCCTTCTTATGAACTTGCTAGTAAGTAAATTACTTACTAATATACAAAAGTGGTTAAGCACAGGTTTATACACAGTTTTAGCATATAGAATTACTTTCTGATTCATTACATTAGTTAATTATTTTAAAAATTTGATATTTTCAGTAATGTATTAAAAAGTTGCCTTTCCCTGGACTCGTTTTCCTTCTAGTTTGCTGTTCTGAGGATTTTCCACAGTTACCTCTTGCAACGTTATCTTGTATACTTTAGGTAGTAACTTGTGATGGAATTTGAATTAAAGAGACAATGTATATTATAAGGTCTTGCTTTAAAAAAAAAGGGTAATTTTAAGATGTACTTTGATAAATGCATGCCTCCTAGACTATACATTGTTTTAATAGTACAACCTTGCTGTATCATAACTTAGCACTAGCAATATTTGTTTTTAAAAAAGGCAAAACCCATATCTCCATTACACATCAAAGAGCATTCAACAGTAGTGTTAAAACTAACTAATGAGCCTGACCTGAACAAAAAAAAATAGAAAAGCTGGTAATGGTGAGGAAGGGGGAAAATATGTCATACATATTCATCTATGTTCAGCCATCAATTTCTTTTAGAAAATCAGGTTTTTATATGAGCTGAGCAATGAAAATCAAACAGTTCAGCTTTTTTAAATTATTTGATGCTGTCATGATGCTATTCAATCAAGCGGTCAACATGCTTTTTAACATAACAGCAGTAATGAAGAATCAAAAAGAAGAGATATTCTTCTTGGCAAATCTGAAATAGCTCTTTAGTGCCTTACTGGTAGACAGTTGGCATTTTAAAAAAGCTCACTGCATTTCTTGATACATATTTGTCAAATATGCACAAAAGGGATATGTTTCCAAATTCAAGTGAAACAAAACAAATGTAACTTTAGAGTTGTTTGGGGTTTTTTTTAAATGTAAATAAGAAATACAATTGAATTCACAGTCTATGGGAAAAAAAAAAAAAAAAAAAAGATAATGAAATCTTTCCTGTTTTTTTTAGATTGGTTTGGCTGTTGGGGACATAGCTGAAGTACAAAAATATGCTGCTCTCAAAAGGATTGCAATGCAGGTATGTGGCATACCACAGAAACAACAACTATATGAACTAGATATCGTTGTTAGAACACCATTCAGATAATTAGCTGATTTATCATCAACATCCCTAACTTCTTAGCATCTCAGTAAAGCAACTTGGGAACACGGATGTCCTATTCTGAATCTAGTTTTCAGTCACGTGAGTCATCATCAAGGAAATAAATATGCATTTTTAAGGAACTTCTTGGTCAGTTCAATGAGTTATTCCAACAACAGAATCTGAAAATGAGTAAATGCGATCTTTGAAATTTAAGAGTTGCTTTTTAAGAAGAGAATTGATGTACTGGAAAGAAAGTTTAGGTACACAGAAATCAAAGTACACCCAGATTTATTGCAGTATACTCAAGGTTCATGCTAGTCTGTGTTCTGAGGAGATACCATGTAATATCAGGTGTAACTAAGGAGCTTAACATCACATTTCTATATGTGTTTAGTTACCTTAAGATGCATAAAGACACCTAATGGAATTTCTGTTGAAATCAGAAATGTTTAGTAATGTATATGCTTTTGAAAACTGTATACATCTTAGGTATTTTCAGAGTAGCTTTGGCAAATATAGTCCTTATGGCTTACAAACTGAGGCTCAGGCAATAGCACAAATTCATAAAATTTTCATTTTAAGAAATCATAAATTTGGTACACAGTTTTCAAAAGCTTTTTTTCCTTGTGAGCTGTATATCGAGATTTACTTTCACAAGTAGAAATATACACAGTATACACCTGTTAAATAAAGAAGAAAGATTACTTCTCACTAACATGTTCTTAGAAACCGTCTACATGTTTCCTTGAGGTTCTGCTCAAAGTCTGTATTGTGAGAGGAACTGACCATTCATAAAATTGATGCCAGCAGTGGATTTGCTTATGTTCCCTGCTGGCTCTGCTTTTTCAAAAAAGTTAAAGAACCTACCTAATGACTGAGCATAAAGAAGAGGTGTGCAGACAGAATACAGAACAGCTCAGAAATAACTTCTAGTGGTCATGTAACTTCAAATTGTGTGCTATACTTGCCTAGTTGAAGCATACTTGAAGAATTCTCTCTTAGAGTAACATTTCCTTCCAAGAGATATTTCTTTTGTGAGAGATGCAAATTACTAAATCAGAGGTATAAAGGTAGTTCTTATAACAGCTAATGCTTTTCACCTGTTTAGGTATTTCTTCAGTGCTCAGGAAGGATGTTGTCTTGCAAATTCAGTCGGTACTACAACATTTTTATTAAACATGTAACATTCTGTATGTCTTGTACATACATGTCATGTACAATACATCCTGTTCTTTTAGATACATGTGCTCAGTATTTCTATATCATTTTGAGAATTACTTGAAAGGTAGCATCACCTGAAAAGGCACTCACATATAACATACTTGTTTCTACCTAAGGGAAAACTTATTTTCTCACAGGCATTCCACTGGCATCTTAATTTATACTGACTCTGTCATAATCTGGTAAAAGGATACTGCACAATTAAACAGAGCAAGATCACTCTCCTTCCCATTATTATTTGGTCTGTAAACCCTTGGCTACTATAGGTATTCTGCCTTTTGAAAGTTTCTGCCCTGTAATTCTATACTGCAACCCACAGTGTACTAAGGAGCTATTCAAGTCATTACACAAAAGCTAATTCAATTTTGGAAGTGTTTAGTTATGAGAGTGTGCATCTATGTGGAATAATTAATTCTGCTAAGGAGCACAATACTGCTGTGAGTAGATGGTTTTAGTGTCTGAGGTGGGCTGTTTAAATATTATACCATTGTTCGCAGCGTAGATATCCTCTGAGACTTGACATCTAGTAATAGTGATTTAAATATAATGACTTGATGGTTATTTTCACATGATAATATGTCTCTATCTTAAGAGAATATATCATCTTATTCTAAATACAAAACTATGTTTAGGTTAATCTTCACACCAACTTAGAGAAGAAGCTACCGTTTTGGTTCTTAAGTCGGGTGGACCAGGAATCAATCACTGTATATCCCAACAGGCCGAGATACTGTGGATTTATGGTAAGATGGTAACTCTTAGACTATGGATTTCTTACTAAAATGTGATATGATAGACTTTGTGCACAGATTAGTATGAACATTGCATTACTAAGACTTGATCGTTAACTGACATCAGTAGAATTGTGATTAGACTTTGTCTTCAGTGAAAAGGATAAATTGGTTTGAGTGCATCCTAACTTATTCAAATATAATTAGTGTTTGAATTGTCAATGATCTATGACTTTACTAAGCAAGACAAGCTACGTAAGTTATTCAGGCAGAAAATACAATTACTCTCTTTTGGCATTTCTTCTTTTATGTGTTTACTTTTCATTTCAGCTCTTGTTGGTAGATTGAATTTTCTGTTCAAACAAATTTTGCAAAACAAATGTTTAATATACAAAAAATAACTTAATAACAAAAACTCTTTTGAACTTTAACACTCTGTGGAGACTGTTACCATTCACTTATTTGGGATTTTTAATCTATTATCAGACTAATATCTGATCTCAGTTTGGTTCTGTGTTTTGTTTAGAGCGTGTTCCAGTATTGCTTTGGATGTGAGGACTCTACCACAGATGCACAGAGCACTGATACAACGTTAGAACTGGAAGTTCTGAAGCAGAAATACAGGTATTTGTTGTGTTATTTTATTGCTGTAAAAATAAGTCAAACCAATATTACAAATATACTCCTATTTTAAACAGTGTTTTAAAGCTCCATACAGTACTTTATAAAGTAAAATTCAATGTATCTGTTGTCCTTATGTAAGCTCCCTCACTGTGGTAACTTAGTATTTTATATTCTGTAATGTATTTACCTTCAAAATACTTGTGTGGTAGAGAAATATTTTTAACCCATGGCAGAGAAAGAGGACAGGCTTGTTCGCTCATTGAAGTGAAGTAAAGGGGGAAATGCATTTTAGTTTCAGAATTAGAGGTTTGTGTGTGGAGGTTTTCAAGAGTTATTTTAAACTCACAGTTGATGTAATTCCAATTGGTTTGCAAATACACACAATCTGTAACTGACTTACCACTGTTCCGACGGTAAATCTGCTTATTGTTTCCCCAAAAATGGATTGGTGTCCTGATTCTGCTTTGAAAAAAATCATCTGTTTCTCAAAGCCTTGGAAGGAATGCTCTGCACTTACTTTTCTTACTCATCTTACCAATATATCGTACGAAAGGTTTCAGAAAAGCCTCCTGTGAATGTACAGCAAGGAAAATCTATTCTTTCTCACTGTATCTCACTCCCCTTGCTCTTTTTTCTATCTTTTTCTTTTCTTTCTCATTTTTTAATTTACTAAATTTTTTTCTTCCTGCACAGATTCTGATTAAGTATTTTTTTTGCATGATGGACTCAGCAAGAATTGAAGGGGTGAAAATACACCCTACAGGTGTAGAAAACTATGGAATTTAACAAGTTTTTCTTCAAATCCATACTACGTCAATATAGTAGGAAATAGCATAGAACATACACTTTTTTTCCCTATAGAAAAGGAAGAAAACTGTAATTTTATAAAATTGTGAAATTATTTGGAATAGAATAACTTGTAGACATTTCTCTATGGAAAGTTATATTTACTTCTATAAAAATATTGGCTGAAAACTTTGTTTACTCTGTTGCCAGTATTTTTATTGTAAGAACTCAAAACAGATTTCAGTTCCTACTGGGGCTAGTGGTAATCAGTGCTGAGTGTATACTTTTTTATTATTTGGGATATTATTTTTTTTTGCTTTGTATTAATGTTAGTTAATTGCTGCACTATTTTAATTCTTGGGGTAGGGGGTGGGGAGGTTTCAGCTGCAACTACATCTAAAAAAGCCCCAAACTTCTTCACAGAGAACCTTTTCAGTCTCAATGTATGTTTCATGCTATAATTTTGTGAATCTAGATGTTATGAAAAGTAGATTTTCAAAAAGTCTGTTTGGTACTTTTATGAAGACAGCTTCTAAGCACAGTTCCCATTTCTTTCATTGTTTCTTAAAAGGTAACAGATATTGTGTGCTATATGCATGATGGTAACTGATGTTAACTCTTTATTTGTGTCAACTGCACTTTGGATAGCACTTTAAAAGAGATCAGCAAGTGCCTCATCAGTATCTCTCGTATGCTGTCCAAGTAGTTGTGTAGTTCACTAAATATTTGCGGATGCTCGTCATTGCAAATTTGGCCCTGTTTTCCTTGCCAGACTATTTCAGTCAATAGGAAAAACTGTTCATAGAACTCTTCCAAATTTTATTTTGTGAGTGAAGTTGCTTTTACCTGAAGTATATAGTAAGTTCCTTTTGTCAAGAACCAGGAATTTGTTCTTTAATCCTATTTCCTGAAACCTGGAGAAGTACTCCAGCTTGAAAAATTAAATGTTCTTTGTTAGCAGAAGGGTGAATTTGAGGACTGTCAGGTCTTTTACATCTTCAATTTTAAGGACTACCATGTTCTGCTGTATGCATATATTTTTCTGTTTTGTTTTTGTAGGCTCAAAGATATATCAACACTGTTGGAAAAGCAACATGACCTCATTAAATTGATTATCCAAAAAATGGAAATAGTGTCAGAGGCTGAGGATGAAGACAGCAATGATTTATTCCAGCACAAGTTTAGGAAAAGGCAGTTAGAGCACAAGAATAGTAAATGGGATACAGTGTTAAAAGCTGTTAAAACAAATGTGTCTAACCCAAGCACAGAAAAGAACAATAGCTTCTTCTAGACATGGCTATGATATCATGTTGTATTATGATTTTGTTTTACTTTAGGGTCACTTCTCTTATTGTCTGTGCACAATGTTAATGTGATACATCATGTATTCAAGTACAAAAAAAGGCCAGATCTAAAAAAAGGATGCAGGTGCTCAAAACAGTATTTTAGGAGACTGAAGATGTCTAAATCCAAAACTGTGATCCCCAAAGTGGCTGGCTTATCAGGAAAGTGCCTAACTCACCAGATGCCAGCCTTGCTGTCCTGACAGTTCCCAAGGCTTCTGTCTAGATCTGTTCTGATTTGGCCCTTGTACCCTTAGGTCTGTAATGAATTCCATTATTTTCTGTTATGAATGTTTTTAAATTTTCCAAATTTTTAGAAATTCAACCTCTAATCATTTAGTATTCGGATGTTTTGAGAGAGCCAATGGGCTTTATACAGATTAAAGAAAAAGTAAGAAATTAACCTGACAGATTGTGTTGGAAGTTTGCTGAGTAAGGACTGCAGGATCAGGCCTGAAAGGTAAGAAATAAAAAGATCTTGAAAATGTAACATAAGGGAAGGACTGTTTTATTTTGTAGATAACTATACGCAGTTCTCAAATGGATCATTTGTACTAGCATGCATATAGCAATGATAGAATGACACAGTAAGCACTAGTCATTTACAACCTGCTGTCCTTACACTGGTAATGTGATTTTGGCCTTCCTGATAACCTAAAAACTGACCTTGCTGCTTTAATCTGCACTTTGGTTTTATTATTTATTTACTGGCTATTCAGTGTGTTATGTAATATACAGTAATATATCAAATGTGGAAATAAATATGAATTAAACTGTGTTTAAGTACCTGAGTATATTTGTTTCAAGAACAGCCCTAATAAACTAATTATGACTATATGTGGTTGTAACGCTCTATGGTCTGCTTTTGAATTCAGACATTTTCTTTAAGAACTTCATATACATTAATTCTTCATGTAAAGAAAAACTATTATTCCTGTTCATTTAAAAGGTAGCCACCAGAAGATAATTCACACAGTATAGAACTTGTCCAATATCTTCAGGATACGCATGAAGATGCACTGTAAATTAGTGAGACTTGTGCCTTGGAATTGCCATGGATGACACACTGTTCAGGAGGGAGAATGCTTTCTCACCCAACTGCTTTATCCCAGCTTTGAGACTTCAAATCCTTGCCTGGTAAAGTAGAGAAAGGAGGAGGTTGTCACTGGTTTTGCCCATTCTGCTACACTTACTGAGGTGAACAGTTGCTTAATATCAAATGGTAGATGGCATCTGTAGAGATGTAGGAAGCATTTGGAGTTTGTTTCTCTTCACTAGCAAGGTTTATTGATACGTTTGAATCCCATGGCATAAATCCATATCAGTTGTAACTGAAGATATTTGCTGCTGAAATTAAAGTTCTCTTCTGAGTTTGCCTCCCAGAATCTGCATAGGCATTTTGCATTTGAGTGTGATTGTAATAGTTTAGTTACGTAATAGTTTGAGGCAGAAAATAAACCCTTGGATACTCCATTCAAACAGCAAACTGGGGGCACAGACGTATGCACTGGTGTGTGACTGCGTCCACAAATTTACTCCTGGGTGCCCCAGAGGCCCTACCCTGAAGTTTGCCTCTGGATCACATTCTAACTGTTGAGATCTGGTGTACCGTCACTCTTACACACCGAGGTGGAAAGAAATCTGTTGCATAGATAGTGGAGTGTAACAGTGTCTCCACTTTTGACAAGTAGAGAGGACTGTGTGCTGCAAAGCACACTGCATCCTGCCCCGCAGGCTGCAGGAGGAGCAGCTGTGGGTTCTGCTTCAGGACCAAGTCCGGTGTGACACAGTGAAACAGGGAGAGAAGCAATAAGCAGGATCAGAATCAAGAAAATAAAATTTAAGGTGACTGTAGTCATTGAAGTTGTGTTGTGGCCTCTTAACTCACATCTATTCCTGTGAATAAATTGGAATTTCTGAGCTACTGTGAATCTGCAGCTCCCTCTGTCAGTGGAAACGGGAAATTCCAGGTTCTCAGGATAAGACTAAACTTGAAAAATGTAAATTTTTAATTCTTAAAGCCAGAAAAGCAATTTTAAGTTCCTGACAATCTATACCATTAACACTAGATGGCAGTGAGTGATAACATTTTTGAATAAGTAAAATAAGCCTAAATGAGTAGTTTGAAGTAAAAAGGAACAGCAGTGGGGTTACAGCAGAAACAAAGTAAGTAGTCAGCATTTATAATTTTAAAGTTCAAGACTTTCAAGTCTCTTTGAACAGGACTCTGAGACCTTTATACACAGCAGCATTGCAGGACAGAGATTTAATCTTTTCTGAGCTTTTAACTTACAGTTTCAGAAATGCTTGGGGTTTTTGGGACGGTTTTTTTGGTTCTTTTTTTCCCTTTCCCCCCTCAGACATAGCTTCTTTCACTTATTTAGCAGCTGTCATTATGGTGAAAAATATGGATAACCATATCCCCCCTCCCCACTACACATCCGAAGCTGACCCTAACACTTGATGGTCTGCCTGCACAGAGGACCGTTGGATGGTGGATCTTAAGAAATTTCCAGATTGTTTTATTTTATTTTCTGTGAATTAGCTGTGACAGGTTCACAGCCTGTTAAAACTCTTAACAACTGCTCTTCCACAAATCAGTGTGACTAGACAGCTTGGATATCCGATGTGTATCTAAATCCAGTATTGGCACATTATTAGGAAGCCAATGCACATTGTGGCATACAGAAGTGACTTTGGTAATGGAAATGCTTCTGACAAACTCCATGGCATGTCATACTACCATTTATAAATGCATCCATATAGTTAACTAAATTATTCACACTTTTATAGTGTGAAAGCTATTACTAAAGTTGATCTGTAATATTTTTAATTCTCTGGATTTAAGGAAAAATTGCCAAATATACATTGTTTACTGGGTAGTTTTGCACAAATAGGTAGTGGGAAGGATATTAGGATCTACAATACATTGTTTTAAGTGGTTGCTCCTGGGTTTGATCTGTGTTTGAAGGCTACCATGGCCATCAGAATAGACTGGTCATTTCCATTGTGGTGACAGCAGGATTATACAAACCAAGAGTGGCAAAAAAGTTTATGGTGGTTGGGATATGGAGAGTGCCTGCAGAACAGGACTCTCTTGGTCCTATGCAGAACCAAAATTGGCCCAATCCTGGAAGAAAACATAGAAGTTTAAAAAAGATGTTTCCTGCATTTTAAGGTAGATATACAGGGTTAGAGCCTGGCTTTTAAGCTTCAAAAAGAAGCTGTTCTCAACAGATATAGAAGTAACAGTGGATAGAAAACAGTTAAACCACCTGTATGCTAATTAATATGCAAATAAAAACCAATTTTGATGAACAGTTTTTACATGGATAGATAGAAGATTTTTATAATTAGCTAATATTACAGCATTGAATTAGTTATTTAACCTTCTAGGGAGGTCATCAGACTATGAGTATTCAACTGCCATGTGATAGAAATATCTAATAGAGTCTAAGTATGAGAAGTATAGAGCTCTAGAAATTTAATACATGTAGTATCAATTAGAATACAAAGCACAGTTATGCTGGAAAGGAATTGTGTACACTGAGGTGAAAATATGTGAGACTGAGGACAGGGAGAGTAAAGACCATTTAAACTTTTAAAACCAGAAAGCATGCTTCTCAGCTCAGTCCTGATGATAATCCCTGAAGCTGGCAATGCCCACAGGAATGATTCAGGGGGGCAGCATGGAAGTGATGCTGTGATAGGTAGCCATAATCGACTTTTGAGTAATTTCTCATCACTTGAGCTTGACTCACTTCCTGCAGATTCAACTTTTAACATTTATTGGCATATTCTCATAGTCTGTGGGATAATTACAGTTGCATTAAGTGACTGAAAGTAATCATGGTTGAAAGTTACCACTGACAGTGTTACTGTGTTGTGAGGAAAGGCGCATGTTTGGGCTGCCTCATTTCAACTTGAAGGTTGTGTCCACATCTGTGCATGAAGAATTGCAGTGTGGTGGCTTCACCCTAATGAGGGGAAGGGATTCTCAAGGCAAGGGCAGCTGCACTTTCCACTTTCCTAGGCTGAAGTAGTTTGTGTAAAAGGTGTATTGGGCATTTGAGAATCAGAGAAACTGGTTTGCATTAGCACCAACCAACCTCCAAACACAACTTTGACACTACAGCGGTGCTTCCTCAGAAGCGCTCGTTGCTCTGAGCCTTGCACCATGTGTTGAGCCTCTTACCCCTATGCTTCTGCTGCCACTTCCAGCTGTCTTCAGTGCCCACCAGGCCTCTGTGAAACTACAAGAACAAAAATGCTGAACACAGCTGAGTAAGTCCTTTAAGCACCCAAACTGAAAAGAAAATGAATCAGCCAAGGTTTACCAACAACATTCCAACTAGTCATTGAAAATTACTTGAATTCATGTTCTTATCTTGGATAGAGTACTCAACAAAGGCACTGACACCTTTATTTTGTTGTGCTGAGAGCAAAGTATCTGTAGGTAGCAATTTTAGATAGATAGATATAAAAATTCTATTTTAGATAAAAGCTGGGAAGCAGTGAGTTCATCTAGAACACTAGTTTTCTCCAATAGGTCCTTGCTCTCACATACCCATGGTGATGACAAGAATATAGTATTCCAGATCCTTAATATGACGGCTCCATCATAGTAACAGGAGCTGGGAAGGAAACAGCTTTGCTTCTGGCAAGTGTCAGCATGTCCTCTGCTCTATACCACTGCAGAAGCACAGTATCCAGGGTGTTACAGGTAGAATCTACAGAAATTATTCCTTCTGTAAAAATAAGTATCTAGAAGGTAAATTCTGTGTTTGCATATTTAAGACAGATCTTGCAGAGAGTGTGATGAAGAGGAACCAAAGAAGTAGTATTTGTTCTACTTGAAACCATTGTTGTCATTCTTCAGCACTGGCTTATTTTTCACATTTACTGAGACATACGGGATGTGAATCGCTTGGAAAAGAAAAAGATTTTAAGAAGTTGCCTCTCTGTTTCATTCAGGCAGAGAGAAAATTATCTTACTGTCTGGAAGAAGCAGAGGCAACTTCTTCGAGCTAAGCAAGAATGTAGGGTATTGTAAGCACGTGTTCATATCTGACCCTCTCACTGTAATAATACACCACACACTTACAATGAAATAACCTTTATTTTTACCCATGTATATACACATTACATATATATTTTATTTAGTATATGTATCTTATATACAATACATGGTTAAATATATAAAAAAAAAGGTAGCTGGTATTTCATACTTGTGAGGGTGGCAATCCATACACGGGGTCATGGTATGTCCCTTGTCCCCAGGCAGAGGTAGTCAGCAGGCAGAGGGGCACCTCTCCCCTGAGCTGTGTGGGACAGGGTGGAATCTGGCTCTCCAAGGGCCCACCTGGGAGAGATGCCACCCCTTGTTGCATTTTAGCTGGGTTGTTGTCAACATGCAGCAAAAGAGAAGGGGAGAGCTTGAATCTCAACCAGCTCTAATAAGTTTGTAGGATGCTCTGAGCATGTTTATCTCTTTTGGTTTTAAGAAGACCTAGGATTAACATTTCAAATCCATATCTCTTGGAAATTTGGTCTAAGTTTGGGCACTGACTGTTTCTCCCTTAAGAAAGGTAGCTGGTATGCCTGTAAAACATGAACAAGTTTCACACAGAAGGGAAAAGCTGAGGAGTTCTGCATTACTTCAGCCTTTAAATTCAACCCAACAAACTTTGATAGTTAACAGAGTTGGACTGATTTCTTTTCATTAAAATTTGTTCCCTTGCTAGTTACAGTAAGATTTTCTTTCTGAGCACTTAAAAAACTAGCTTGTTTCATGTTTCTTCTTTAATATATAAAACTAGCCAAAAGATTTCACTACTTTCTTCATTACTTCATCTGACCCAAATAAATCATATTTAGCTTTGAAAAGGTCTCTGTTATTCTGTAACACATTTTGCTACAATTATGTCAGATAAACAGAGACAGTTGACCATGGTCAGAAGCCTGCACCTTCAGTCTCCTGCCTAGCAGACAGGTGGGACCTTGGGAAAGGGCTGAGGGTGATCCAAAAGTCAGGCTGCTACAACCAAGGATAAACAGCTAGAAAACTGAAAGAGAGTGTTTCCCACAAAAACTTGTTTCAAGAAGGTAAGGTAAAAATATGCAATGCTAAACACTATAAAAGGGTCTTAGAAAGTGAAGGTGACTGCTGAAATTTGTAAGCATCCCATAACCTGGTGGTTCCTGGTGGCCATTCCTCCCTTCTACCAAACCTAATTGTTGCTTTTGCATCTGCCTTCACAGCAGCTGAAGTGGATCTATGATGTCTTCTCTGCCTGAGATCAGTCATATGATGGATGTCACCACAGTGAGAGGTCAAGCGCAGGGAGTCACAGAGGGTGCCATCTCTGAGTACCCCTTCCTGGCCAGGGCACAGCTGAGCCTTCCCCTGAGGTGCACAACTGGATTTTCCCCCAGAAAGCATGATCAAGTGCACATGCACTGTTAAAATAACTATTTTCTTAACTGTATAACCTATAGATGTGGCCAAAGAGGCTAAGAAAGATCAATGTGGAACAGTGAGTGCAACATGAGGAGGAGGAAGAGGTGCAATAGAAAGCATATCTGACCCAACCTGGGCTCTGTAAGCAATTAGAGCCAAACTTAAAAGGAGGGGAGACAACATGAAAGATGCTATAGTGCAGCTAGCTTCAGGGACACTTGTGGTATCTGGATTTGGGACAGCAAAGTTTTCAATGTTGTAAAGCTTCTTAAGTTTGACTTTCTTAGTGAAAGAAAGACAAGGGGTGCTGGGAGAATTAAGGATGGAGCCAATAAATCCACAACATGGACTGTGAGTCACCAGGGAGCTTTGTTAATTTCCAGCAGAGTCATAAAAGCATTGTCCACTTATCTGAACAAACACAACAATGCACAAATTATTCCTGAGGAACTCTAGAGATAAACAATAGAATTCTAGCTCCAGCATGCATATTTTCTGATGTAAAAGTCTGCTTTTTAATGCCTACAATCCAACTTTACAAAATAGCCTTTAAATAAAGACCAAAGGATTGGTAAGAGCTTACTCTTGAGTTATGAAATCAAGTAATATAGTTTTAGGTTGGTGGGTTTCTTTCCTCTTAAGCTTTAGAAATAGTTAAAATGTCTAGCTATAGGGAAATAAATGGGGCTGAAGAAAATAAAAACAAACATCACTTAAGCTTGGATACTTAGTTTATTTTATAATGTATCTAAATAGCTTGGGTCAAACACAAAATGCTTCAGCGAGACTAAAGCAAAATTAAAGCAGAGTTGGTTGTTCTCAAATTCAGTACCCACAATCCTTTTGTGTCATCCCAATCCTTGGTCTGCCCTAATGTACGCAATTAAACAGTGCTGCATTAGACAACAGCAGATAAAAAGGGGGAAAGAATACTCCTGGCTATTCTGGCCCTAGTGATTGATTTCCATGTAAACACAGTGTCCTGGTTTTTAGCTGAAACTGCTGGGTTTCTTTTAGTAGCTAGAATTGTGCTGTGTTTTGCTTCCAGCCTGGGACTCCCTGTGAGAGAGACTGATAAAATACCAATGTTTACATTTTTGTCACTGGAAGTGAAGGACTTTGTGTTCTATTAGTCCACAAGCACAAGATTTAAGGGGGGAGAATATTTAAATTAATAAGTTAAATTGGCATTTGGATATGCCAATGGGATATTCCATATCATATCATGTCATGTCCAGTATATTAGTGAGGAGCTCTTCCTCTCTTGCTCTCTGGCTTTCACTCGGGCTCTCGTTCTTCTGGGATTGTGGTTTCAGTTCAGGATTGTCGCTCCTCCGGGATCATTATCTGGGAACAGGCCGGGCTCGGTCAGGAGGGGGCTGAGCTATAACATGGGGTGTCATTCACTTGCATATTTTGTTACTGTTACCATTATCACTACTATTTTAATATTAGTATTATTTTAAGTTTTCTTTCTATTATTAAACTGTTCTTATCTCAACCTACAAGCCTCCTTATCCTTGCCCCCCAATCCCCTCCCCTATCCCCTGGAGGAGGTTGGAGGGGAGGGGGGGGGGGAAGGGGGTGAATGGCTGTGTTGGCTGCTAGCCAAGGGCTAGCCCAGTGAAACTATCACAGTCCCACTAGCTGCTAAAAGAAACCCAGTTCTACTTCAGCTAAAGAACAGGACACACAGTTTCTCTCAAGTGATCATTCCTTTGGGAATCTAACCTGCAAGTGGTAAATGTTGACCACTGTGACAGGACTCGAACCCCGTCCCAGCCCAGGCTACTTGCTCTGAGCCCTCTCCTGTGCTCTCCAGTTCCAGCTGTTCACCTGCACCCTCCAGAGTGAGGCATATTGCTGCTCTGCTGTTTCGTTCAAAAGGAATGAGCAAACCTTTGGATAGTTTATTTCAGATACTCCATTTCTGAGTTATTTTAAGGATTATTTTTGCAGGATGTTCCCCACTTTCCTGCCACTTTCACCCTTCACATTGTCTATTGAGTGTAGAAAATGCTTGAAGTTCCTAGGGTCTGCAGGTGACAAGCCTGGTCCCTGCCTGGGGACACACACATGTGGTTGCACCTTAGTTCTAGTATGGTGTTCCCAGCCTAATAAAACTTTGGAAATGCCTGAAAGATTCATGCAAACCAGCCAAAAAAATATGCTAGTTTTCAGAGTGAGTATGGGATGACTAAACACATCCCAAGGAAAACCACCGGAGATGTTTTGCCCTGTCTTACACAATCCCCCACCAAGCATATTCTTAGAAGAAGGAGCAGCAAACCTGTACTCTTAGCAAAGCATGAGTATATGGTCCCTTGCTGTTCAAAATACAGCAACTTCCTCTTTACTGCCAGGACCTCCGTGCTAGCACAGCACTTGTTTCTTGGTTTATATCAGCAAGATCATTCTCCCAGGGAGGGAAGGTAAAGGCATCCTGATTGTGCCAGCATTGCTGCTGTCATGAGTGGCACCATCTTACATTAAGGCTCTGTTATCCATAATTTAATGTCGTTGGGCTCCTTCTGGGGGTAGCCAGGAGATTTGTTCAGTTTTCACCATCAGTGACACAGCACAAGCTATTCCCAGGACTGAATACCTGCGATGGCTCCTGGGTGTTGCTGCTCTCCCTGAGCTCTTCCGTGGTGTGCACCAGCAGCGAGCAGATCATCTGACACAAGCAGAAGACATGGGGCTGTGAAGCACAACTGATGCCACAGAGGGGACCACTGGACGTCCCTGGCTTTTCTTGGTGGATGTGCTTAGCAAAGCAGCATCTGGGAAAATAAAACAAGAGGTGCTGCAGCACAAGTTATATATTCCATGATGAAACTAACCTCCAAAAGCAGTGTTGACCCAAGGGGTTGCCCTAATCCACTGAGAAACTTCTAACCTGCTGCAGAAATTGAACTTTTACCAAATGTTTGGCTTTTGCTGATTCAGTGGCCTATGGTCTTCCTGCAAGACACCCCTGGGATGTTTATAAGAAGAATATGTATTACTGTTGTATTGTTATCAAAATAGGAACATTTTTCAAGATCACCTTCTAGACCAGAACTAGCAAAGCAAAGCAAAGCAAAGCAAAGCAGTAATTGGCAAGAAATGTGTAGCAGGTGGCACAAGTACTGTAGCATGTGTGGTCTTTCCCAAATCAAAGACACATGACAATTTCTGAGAGGCTTTCAGAGACACAGAGCCTTGTGCATGTCCTTTTTGTAATGTGACATGTTGGCACGTGACAGCATTTGTAGCATAGCTTGCAGCCATGGGAGCAGAGGGATGGTATAGCTGCCCTCAAAGCTGCCAGTGGCTCTTCATCCACTCCTCATATGTTGCTCTTAAGCTGATTAATAACTGCATAAGAGTGACAGCATTATAAAGACCAAGACAGCAGGTCCCATGGATCACTGAAAGCAAAGGAAAGATCCAGTATTACTTCAGAACTTAAAGTCAGCTTCCAGGTGTGGCTTGGTATAGGCAGCAACTTGAAGATGATTCCAGCATAGTCAATACAATGGGTGGACTAAAGGAAAGCAAGTCCTGATCAAGAAGGACAGAAGAACAGAAAACCATAACCTGTTCTTCATAACTCAAATTAATTCAGCTGTCAGTACAGACTAGGAATCGCCTTAATTTCTTTCTCTGATATTTTGACGCAGGGCAATGCTCCAAGCTGCTAGAAGGTCCCTGGTCCCTGCACAGATCAGTAACACCCAGCAGAGAGACTCCTTGCTGTACTCGCAGGGAGCCTCAGATGTTAATGTTCACCCACAGAAGGTTAAAGCAGGCTCCAGGGAAGCCAATTTACCCTTCCTGCAGGCACAGCAGGGCAGGGTAAGCAGCCAGCTGATCATGCAGGCTGAGCTACTCCATGAGAGCGTTGGCTGAACTGCCAGCACTCCTCCCACCCCTGCCCCATCAGCCCGTAACACGCCGGAGGGTCTTCGCTAACTATAGAAACTGAGCCTTAATAGATTGTTCTCTCTTTTGTAAATTTATTCTAACCACAGGTTTTGGCTGCTGAGGTGGTGACTGACTGGGCAAAACCTAAGGTGTTCACGCCCAGTTTTGGTGTGGCAATCTCCAGAGGCAGGTAAAACCACCTTGAATATTTCTCTGTCACTGTGGCTCACAGCAATGGCTATTTTTCATTTCCTAGCAGTGACAGTCTTTTTGTTTATTATTTTTCTCCTTTTCCTATTAAAAAAAATGAAAAGTTTGCTCTCTTTATATAAGGATTTTACCAAATACAATAAAAGATCTCCCCTACTACAACACATGTAAGACCATACCACTGACCATGGGATGCTATTCTCTTCATTTCGATATTCAGTAGAAACATAAATTGGATATCTGCTAGAGAAGACAGTAGGAATAGACTTTTACTTCCTAGTGCAAAAAAATGAAAATCTGAGTTTTAATTAATCAGGTTACATGTATAGTATGCTTAACCATATCAAGTATCAATTTAGCAGTCTGAAAGAGGCTTTTAGATAGCATTTATCATTTTGTATTTTTCTTTAAAAAAAAAAATCATGCTTAAAAAATTATATCTTTCCATTTCTATAGCACCCAGGAATCTGAGAGTGCTTTGTAGGCAGGACTTCATGAGGTCATCACTTTAAACTGCTTGATACAAACAAGGAAACATCAGCACATGCTCATTGGATTGTGTTAAAATATTTTTTTACAGAAAGAGTTTTTCATCAGAAAACATTGATTCATCAAAATACAAATCACTCACAAGATAATCAGCATTTAAAAAAAATGATGAATTGTGAAAACATCCTATTTTTTTACTTGTTGGAAGTCAGAAGGGTGTCACTGCTAGGTTTATTTGATTTTCATTTTGAAATTTAAGATTTTTGTAAAAAAAGAAGAGAAGATAAGAACTGAAAATATATCATAATGATCAGAATTAGGTATCAGAATTAAATATACCATGGTTTTAGTTTCAAAGTTTTTAACCATCAGTTTCATAGATCATTTGGGTTGAGATTTTTTAATTTGTTGTCTTGATCTCTCCTGTGAAATATATTTTTTAACCCACAACATGTCATAAGGAGGGATATCGTGCCCACCCAACTCTAGCTTCAAGAGTGTTTGGGTGCTCCCGAATTGTCCATCAGCATGGGTGACTGCATCTCAGACTCCTTCAGCATTCAGCCCCAAGGGGCAGAGCTGTGCTGGCCTCTCTGGGCAGCCTGGGGAAGGTGGAGTCACTCAGTTTGTACTTTCCTGCTCAAACAGATGAGTGAAGATCCAAAGATAGGGCACAAGCCCAGCTCTCCAGAGCACTGTCTTAAGCCTTTGCTCCTCCAGCCAACGTTTTAGCATGATGGTATCAGGGAAACCAGATAGAGAAAACTCTGTTTTGTTCTTCCTGCCAGCTCTCAGTTCACCTCTGAGCCCTTTGGATTAGCAATATAGTGAAGACGTGTGTCTTGTACATCGTTTGCTAACTTCCAAGTCACTCTGTAATGGTCCTTTCTGGGAAAGCGAGCAGTGAGGACTGACTTTAGGGGAATTGCAGTTGATGGATGTGGGAGGTTTTCGTGTTTGGAAAGAAGTGTTCTAATTTTCTTCTGATTACTTTTTTGTACACATTCCCAGAGATATGGCTACAGGCCCACTTAGAGCTAATTAATACATACACTCAAGGCTTTGGGTGTTTTCAAGGCAAATTTAACCCACTCGCCCATTCACTACCCAGGCTGTTGTGCCATGTGGCTCACTGGACACACACCCCTCTGCAGCAAAGGCGACGCAGAGGAGATGGAGCTTTCCCTCTTCATTACCAGCTCCAAGCCTTGACCCCTAACTCTGATTTTACATTGAGAAGACAGTGCCAGCATCAGAGAATCTGCTAGTAGGAGCCCATCGGTGCCTCCGCCCTCGTATGCCTTTCCCACTTCTCTCCAGGGCTCCTCGCCGCTGGACGTCAGCCCCGCTTTCCCCTTCTCTCCCCCCGCCCTGCAGGCAACTGTCCCGAGGTGTGACACCCTGCCCTCTCCTGCCTTCATCAGAGAGACCAGGGAGCTATTAAAATTCTGTTATAAATCACAGTTATTAGCCAAGTGACTCATCTTACAGCACTGAGAAGGAATCTCCAATCTCCCGAGTGCTCGGTGTCTCGCACAGAGAGTGCTGGGGTGTTGATGAGTCTTTATGGTATCTTTATCTTGCATTTCCAACAGCAAAACCTGACCTGTGTTTTACTCGTGCTGTTTATATATCCAATCAAAGTGGGTCAGGAAACGTGGAAGACAGCACCAGGGCTGCCTGAGAAACATAATATTTGTCAGAGAGCATTAACTCAGCCTCTCTCTTTCAGGGAATGATAGATGAAGTGCGCTTGAAACTCTGTTTAGATTATGTGAAGTAATGCACTGGTGGCTACATTCATCCTTAGCAAATCATTTTCACTCACTTGAGCTGCCTTAGAAAATTTTCCAATAACACTTCAGGCAGCCTAAAACAAAATGAAGTCTTCACGAGTCGCTCACGTGGGAGTTCCCCTCCGTGCCTGCTTCCACACAGACAGACAGGTTCAGAGGGCTTTGTACCTAAAAGAGAGGTGGGCCCTAGGCCAAAGACTGGATCAGCATTGGGACCAAAGTTGGGAGGTGCCAGGGCTGGTGCCCATGTCCACTGTGGTGCATTTAAATTCATTCCAGCAAAGAAATAGCAGCAGCCCTTTATGAAATGACAGGGTGACCTTCACAGAAGCTCTGAGAAGCTTCTGTGTCCCCCTAGTCACCCAGGCAAGGGCAGCTGCCCACTCTCTGCTGAGGACAGCAAAGGAGGACACCGCTGTTCCAACTGGGAGTGGGTGTCTTGGCCGGCTAGCATCGTCCCAGGCAATGGTTAGTGTGGGGGACATCTCCTGGAACCCTCAGCTTTGGGACCATGAGGGCTATTGGCCTGCCAGTCCCTCAGCTCCATGATAACCTGGGAAAGAGGAATAAGACAACATGCTGATCCTTTCCTTCCCTAGGTGCGTGCAGCACAGTGATAGCACAGGGAGCCCACACCAGGCCACACACAAGGAAAACGGGCTCTGGACTGACCCAAGCCAGCCTCGAGACCCATTCCCAATGCTCCACAAAGTGTAAATTAAAGGGTTGCTCTAAAAGAGAAGACTTCAACTTAAGTTTATCTCTACTGAAGCCCAGAGTATCTTAGTAGAGATAATAATGGCTTGCTCAATTTAATAATTATGCAGGGACATATTTCATCTGCACTCAGTGCCAATTGGAAGCTGAAGTGAATGTATTGACTTAAGTTTAATATTTTTTTAGGGAGGAGTGCTATAATTTTCATGGGAGGAATGTAGTTAGATGAAGCCTAACAATGTTTCTGCTAGCCAGTGTATTTTTAAAGGGTCTTGCCTTTATTTGATTTTAAAAAGAGCCTTTGTTGACATCAGCTCCTGCTTTCACACGTGGTGTGGCCCCAGCAATTAGGAGTTCTGGGGATTAAGTAAAAAGTCCCATTTAAAACTTTTCAGAAAATACTTTGAACAAGAGGGGGAAACCACTTAAGTCAGCTGCTTCTGTGCATGTCTTTTTGTGCTATGAAATATGACTTCAAAGAAAACCCTTCTGTTTCCATTTCAAGGTTTTTTTGTAAAGCAAGGAAGATAGGCAACTGGCTCTGGAATGCTGCTGCTGGGAGATTTATTGGAAGTCTTGAAGGGCTCAGTAGACTGAGAAGGTAATTTTTGTATCCTACTGCACTCAAGACTGATTTAATTTTGTGTCAGTTCTGGAACTGCAACCAGAATATGAGCTGTGAGTTTATAAATTGCTCCTCCGAGTGCCTGACCTTGCAAGGGAGGGGAAACGAGAAGGAGTTAGAAGATAAAGAGATCTTGCACAGCTGATCAGATGCATTTCACTGGGTTAGTGGACCTCTCATTAGTTCCTCACTTCACCCTCAAGTGCTCTTGCTTTGACAGGGTGCCAATCTCCCTGCCAGCCTTCATGCTGCAAGGGTGCCACTGTCCATCAGGGTATGTCTGAAATTTGGACTGGATTTTTTTGAATGGAGGACACAGCTACTGCAATAATTTATGTGTGTAACAATTAGGACTTTTAAAAAATTCTGATACCATAATACATATAAATCTTTAACTGAATTGGAAGTTCAAATAAAATATTTAAGGGCAACAAATATATTTTAAATACCAGGAAAAATATATTAATCAGTTGATTAGATTTGGGAATATTCTCTGAAGGGGAATGCCAGAAGTCCCATCATATGAGTCACTTAAAAATAGATTAAACAAAGCTCTTGGTAATGTATTTCAAAAAGCAGTTGTATTTTGGCAAAAATAAAGAGAAAATGAGCTAATAACACTGTAGGTTTTTTCATTGTTTTGTTTCAGCCCAAAAATCTATGACTCAGGTCCTGAAATGTGTATAATCTATGAAGTCCCATTATAATCTCTTTCATTTTCAAAGAAAATTTGATTAGAATAAATTGCACTTTCTTAGCATCAAATCATTGCTATGCATAAGATATGAAATATAGGGTGACTGCCCTTAAAAGTCATTTTGATTACCTGAGATTAATATAAATTTAAACACTGTAGTCCCAACAAGTTTCAATTTTCTACAATTGATCTTCTCTGCAACAAGCACAGAGCAATTTAAATCAAACCAGACATATGAAAATATCATTGTCTAGTTGTAAAGGTGATTACCACTACCAAGCAGCAGATCTGCCACGTGCTGGATATATAATACAGGATAGAGACCATCAGATAGCAGCCCCTGAGTTGTGGTGGGATAACTCGTCACATGTTTCTGAATCCTATCCTGGTTTCCATCTTATAATTTTACTAAAAGAAAGCTAAATTGTACTGCAAACACTAACCAAATATCAACTTACTGTGTAAGCAATCATTGCTGCACCAGGAATGCTGTGCAATCAGTAGTGGAAAGTGAAGTGATCCATGAGCTATGCCAGTGAGATAGAAAAACTGAAATCCCCTTGTTGCATATCAGACCAAAAAAGCCTTACTGTATTATAGACAGTTCATTAATAAATGTCATGTGTGATTAGCACTGGTGGAGCTTTTAGGGGAAATACATTTAGTGCCTTTATATCTGCTGCATTGTCCATTTCAGTGGTCCGTAACTTTGCAGTTTTATCTTTTGGAGGAGTTATCTCAAGGCCAGGTGGGAGAGATACCATGTATTACCTTCTGATTCCCTCTTACTTATCTTGTTCATTCACCACTGCAAGCCAGAGGCATGGAAGGACTGGCACAGAGTTTTCGAGGGAGAAATGTCTCCAGCATTGAGATATTTCACTGAAATGGGAAATCACCTTAGAGAAGCAACAGAAAATACAATAAGCCCCATGTATTCCACATGTTTATGGATCACCAGAGACTGTACATCTATGACTACAGAAACTCGCCAGTGTGCTATCCTCTCCTTCTTCTTTCCATTCTCTATTTTGTTTGATTTTCATCATTGCTTACTGGTTCCTCACCATTAGGGTTTTTGGGTACAAGGAGGGAGGGTTATTCTCTGTGACTGATCTATTACGGCTCTGCTGCAACAGTCTGTTCTTGTCCAGAGCACTGTGAAATGTTCTTGGTGTGCAAATCCCGTGTGAGAGCTTATCAGATATCATCATGGAATCCTTTGAATTTGTTTACTCTGTTCCCACTGGTACTGGGGAGTTCACTTATCATGACATGTGTTGTAAAAAATCTCTGAAATAGTGGTTGGTTGATTTCAGTTGTAACTAGTAGTGGAAGTCTCAAAAGGAAATTTACACACTGTTTTACCTCAGATGGGGCTGGGTCCCATGCTTGCTCACATTAGCACTAAAACCATACTCTCTGCACTTAATTGTGGGAATATTTTCTATTTCATATTCAGTAGACTACAGAAGACAGTAGAAATCAACAGACCAGCATTTATTTCTGTTTAAATGAGACTGATCTTACAAGCACTCAGTAGAACTAACTGAACCCCAAATTGAAAAAAAAAAAAAAAGAAAGAAAAACAAAACAAAACAAAATAATGCTAGCAAGAAAACATAAGGAAAGGTTTTGGCACGTGCATGTCTGCGTTTGCTAAACATTCATATCCTAACTAGGAGCTGCAAAGAGAGAGGCTACTGAAAACTCTGGAAGGACTGGTCTAGAGGAGATGACACATAGCCTAAAGCAGTATTGTTGCAGTTGAATTATCAACACTATTTATCTTAGCTGGAGACACGTTTCCTTCCTGACACACAAGCTAAAAAGAGCTGGTCACCCCTCCATAGAGGACTAAGACCCAGTCCCATCTGGGATCCAGGCTTCTGTTTTCATAACAAGTATTTAATCCCAGGTACTGACTTTGCAGGTGTCTTCTAATTTGAGAAGGATGAGCTGTCAGGCCTGAGTAAATATAATTTAGAAGGAATACCAGAGAAAGCAACAAGCCATCACCCAGTGCACATGTAACATTTCCCCCCATGCTCCATCCCTTTTTCCACATTGCCTGTTCCAATGCCTGATAACCCTTTCAGTGAAGAAATTTTTCCTAATATCCAACCTAAACCTTCCCTGTCACAACTTGAAGCCACTTCCTCTTGCTCTATCACTTGTTATTTGGGAGAAGAGACCAACACCCACCTCACTACAACCTCTTTTCAGGTAGTTGTAGAGAGCGATCAGGTCTCCTCTCAGCCTCCTCTTCTCCAGATTAAACAATCCCAGTTCCCTCAGCCACTCCTCATAAGACTTGTGCCTCAGGCCCTTCATCAGCTTTGTTGCCCTTCTTTGGACATGCTCCAGCTACTCAACGTCCTTCTTGTAGTGAGGAGCCCAAAACTGAACACTGTACTCAAGGTGAGGCCTCACCAGTGCTGAGTGCAGGGGCAGGATCACTTCCCTGGTCCTGCTGGCCATGTTATTTTTGATACAAGCCAAGATGCTGTTGGCCTTCTTGGCCACCTGGGCACACTGCTGGCTCATGTTCAGCTGGCTGTCGACCAGTGCCCCTAGGTCCACTTCTGTCAGGCAGGTTTCCAGCCACACCTCCCCAAGCCTGTAGCGTTGCATGGAGTTGTTGTGACCCAAGTGCAGGACCCAGCATTTGGCTTTGTTGAACCTCATACAATTGGCCTTGGCCCATCGATCCAGCCTGTCCAGATCCCTCTCTGGAGTCTTCCTACCTTCAAGCAGATCAACATTCCTGCCCAACTTAGTGTCATCTGCAAACGTACTGAGGGCACACTCAATCCCCTCGTCCAGATCATTGATAAAGATGTTAAACAGAACTGGCCCCAAAACTGAGCCCTGGGGAACACCGCGTGTGGCTGGCCACCAACCGGATTTAGCTCCATTCACCACAACTCTCTGGGCTCGGCCATGCATCCAGTTTGTTACCCAGCGAAGAGTACACCTGTCTGAACCTTGAGCCACCAGCTTGTCTAGGAGAATACTGTGGGAGATGGTGTCAAAGGCCTTGCTAAAGTCCGGGTAGACAACATGCACAGCCTTATCGTCATCCACTAGGCAGGTCACCTGATCATAGAAGGAGATAAGGTTGGCCAAGCAGAACCTGCCTTATATGAGCCCATGCTGGCTGGGCCTGGTTCCCTGGTTGTTCTGCATATGCTGTGTGAGTGCACTCAAGATGAACCACTACATGATCTTCCCCAGTACCAATGTCAGGCTGACAGGTCTGTAGTTCCCTGGATCCTCCTTCCAGCCCTTCTTGTAGATGGGTGTCACACCGGCAAGCCTCTGGTCTTCTGGGACCTCCCCTGTTAGCCAGGATTGTTGATAAATGATGGAAAGTGGCTTGGCAAGTTCCTCTGCCAGCTCCCTCAGTACTCTTGGATGGATCCCGTCTGGCCCCATAGACTTGTGAGTTTTCAGGTGGTGTAGCAGGTCATAAATAGCTTCTTCCTGAATTATGAGGGATTTATTCTGTTCTCCATCCCCATCTTCCTGCTCAGAGGGCTGAGTATCCTGAGGATAACTGGTCTGGCTGTTAAAAACTGAGGCAAAGAAAGCATTAAGTACCTCAGCCTTTCCTCATCCTTGGTGGTAATGTGTGATTGCATCACAGAGTTGCCATTTTTGGTTTTTAACTTTAACTTCCATGATTGGAAGCTCAGCAGCTGAGGTGTTATTTCTAATAATTTTACGATTGTGCCTTAACATGTGAATTATTACTTCCATTAATATTTAAACCTGTCATGCTCTATAGAACATAAGGTAACAGAGCACATTTTTATATATAGTAAGATTAAAAATCACAGTGCTTAAACTGAGATATAGCTTGATGTTAACTAATCGTCATCTCCTATCACATTTTTTTGGCTGAATGGAAGCTCAGCAAACAGAAGACCTTTAGTGGAAGTGGATCTGACAGGCATTATTAGGCACTGGCTGGCACTGATTTTACTCACCTTGCATATGTGCTTTTCATTTTCAGATGTGTTTGCAGGAGATGTGTTCCTCTTAGTACTG
This sequence comes from Caprimulgus europaeus, assembly GCA_907165065.1. The sequence goes on from OU015525.1 coordinate 34,864,166, forward strand.
TGTGTTTATAACCAGTAGCTGCATTGAGGACTGATGGATGTGCTGAAAGGTCACCCAGGCTTATGCAGAGAGAAACCTATTAAAATAAAAACACTTTCAGGGTCACAGATTGGAAGATCTTTTTCATTTTGATTCTTTACTTTTCCCAGTGTGATTCACGTGTTGTGTTTTCTGCATGAGCAATTTGCAACGTGGAGTTCTGCATACAAAAAAAAAATAAACCTGTCTCACACAATTTTATAGAAGAACAACCCAGCTTGTCCTGTTGTTATCACAGGTTTCCCAATTCATCAGGTACTAAGCATTTCCTTTCTGCCCTCCAATCTAATTTCTCAGGGTAACCTGAAGTGTTTGACAATAAAAGTTTGTTCTGGCAAAAAAAAACCTCATGCAATCAAGTCCTTGCAAAATCTTTCATTTGGCTCTGTGGTATTAGTATTTCAGTATTCATATACATATTTTTCTTCCCAGAATGAGCAAAAATGCTACATGACATTCTGGTCAGCTTTCCCTCTTGGCAGTGCTGCTTGTTACAAGGAACTTTCCCAAGTGGATCTGATACATATTAACTATTTTCATTAAAATGAATCATGTCAGCTACCTAAAGCACAAAAAAGAAAACTTAAAGAAATAGTTTGGGTGAAGGAGGGAAAACATTCTGAAAATCCTCTGTGTATTTTCCTGGGATGTAATCTTTTATGATTTGTCTGAGAGAAAGCTGAAAGACTTTTAGCTGTTCCTAACTGGATCCTATTTTGCTTTACTGCTCTTCCCTGCTGTTTATTCAAAACTATAAGGGATCCTCGGATATTTTGCTGTACTATTATTCATTCAGAGGATGAAAAGTCCGTGGAATGTCAAGGGATTATTATAACAGTATAATTAGCCTGCAGACAGCTCTCTTCTCAACAGCTTTCAAAAGCTCTTCTATCCATCTCAGTTACCCAAGTAATTAATTAAACACAGCTGCAGATTAGAACAACTGTTGCAAAAAAAAAAAAAAAAGTGTTTGCTGTTTGCTTTTCCTGCTCACTTCTATCCAGTAGAAGAAGAGGAAGTCACGTAGGAGTAGTTACAACAGCTAAGGACTGTCTACTTTGCCCTAAAATCCTGTTGAGTTAAGTGGGAGAGAGGGGCAAAAGCAGCTGAGAAGCACAGCACTTGCTGAAGCCAATTCATGTCCACAGCAGGGATGAATCTTTTAAAATCATTGCTAGTCTCATGTGACCATGTCCTGGAAATGACCTAAGGAGGAAAAGCCCCAAGGATCGTTGCCAAAACTCCTGTGTCATGTCTTTTTTACACAGTGTTAGAAATAAAGTACATAAGTGGGAAAAATGGAATAACTGAAGTAGTCTGAGTTTGGAAGGGAACTGGCAGAAAACTGGAGCAGGAGTCTTTAATACTTTCAAAAGTTCCTGGAAGCAAACGGTGCTAAAAACCAGTAATACTGGAAATGGTATTCTTCTATATATAATACTGGAAATGCCGTCTTCTCAACTTCTACATGTGGCAGGCTCAAAGGTGTGGGGAACTTACAATAAATTCCTTTGCGAAAATTAAAGGGAAAGAAAACTGCACAGCAAAAACGCTCAAAACATTCAGAGATGTCATGATCTATAGAAGGAAGTGACTTTGGAAAGGCATATTTTCTGCACAAGAAGCCAGCTATCAGGCCAGATGATGGAACATTATATGGCAAAGCTATACAATAAAGGTATCGTTAAATGTGAACAGTTAACGCACAGACAAGCTGAGCAATACTGGGCAGCCATGTTATTCTTTCCTTTTAATGGCCTTTACCAGCCAAACATAGCAACGACCACAAAGAGAAAGTAACCGTACCACTGCCCATAGCCAGTATTACCTGGGCCTTAGGAGCACGAAGCTCCTAAGGAGGAGGTAAAAACTTGAAGAGTGAATCACATTGTGTCTTTGTTGTCTTTTCACATATCAGCTGCTTTCCCAGCAGAAAATGTAGAGAAACACACGAGGCAAGAGTTAGTCTTTTCAAAGGGTGTCTGGCGATGCATGTGTGCTGTCACAGCCTTCCCTGTTTAGCAGTTACAAATGACCTGCTACAGCACAAAATATTTTATGACCTGTGTGATTGCTTTTCCACAAAATGCCAACACTGCTGAGGAGTAAGGAAGCCCTGTACCTAGGGTTTGGGTTTTCTTTTTTTTTTTTTTTAATGTGTTCAATGGCAGCAATTCGGGTTTAAAATGAAAAAGGAATTTGTCCTGGAAGGGGAAGCCATTTATCCTCGCAAGGCACAGGTTGTGCAATGTGTGGAACGTCATCGCCCATGTCCCATCCAGCTTTCTTCACCCTCTGTGTGATGATGGAGGTCCTGCCTGCTTGCCCTGAATGAGTCAGGGACCATGATGAGGTTTCCAGAGGCACGACTGGAGCCTATGGCTCTTTCCAGACACTTCTAAAGATATTTTTAAGGACAATCTAGACACATATACTTGTCATGAACTCCTGTGAAGACTTGAGGCTGAAAGATATAATTTTAAAGGACAATATTCAACAGTAGATATGTAGACTCTAAATAAGTACTTGAAAGGCCTTTGCAAATATTTTATGTGTACATGAAGTGATAACATGTTGAAAACTTGCTTTTTGTGTCCTAACTGGCAGACAGGATCATGGGAAAGAGCAGTACTGTTCACCGGTGAAAAAAGGATACTGTAAATGAGATGTTTGGGAGGTAATACTTGAAATAAAATGTAAGACTCTGGCTGCCAGTCTATTGTATATATTACCTATATTATCTATTATAAAATAATTTTGAATAGAAAAGACCTTTAAAAGCTAAGTTGTCTTACAGGAGAGGCTCCGATGACACAGTATTAACAAATAAGAGGAACATAAAAAGTCAAAAACAGGCCAAAAAACAAGTGGTACCCCTTAGCAAGATTCTCCAAGGAAGGAGGCATTCCTCAAATGACATCATCTCAATAGGCAGCTGGTATTCAAATTAAACAGTTCTGAATTTTCCTAGGTGTCACATGGGCAGCAGGAGGGAAGAGTGCCAGCAGTAGCAAACCTCACACCTTTTCTGGGATCCTGCAATGGTGCAGCTCGTGGGAGCACAAATCTCTACTCTTTCCAGCCCTTGAGATGCTATGAGCTCTGGCAAAAATGAGGGTAGAACAGTTTCCATATTCTTCAGAACACATATCCTGAATGTTTTCAGGCCTTTCTTTAGTCAATGTTGATGGTTTATGTTGTTCCTCCTTGCTCTAAGTTAAAAAACAGGCTATATCTAATCTTCGGTGATTTCCACAGTTACAATGTCATTTATGGGCTCTCTGTAGATTTTAATGTGCACAGCGACTTCCTTACAGGATGTGGTAACAGAGTCCCAGCTATCTTCTTACAGTGTTTCTCTTCAGGCAATTTAATAAAGTCATATCCTGGAGGCTGAGGATAACTCTACTTCTCTTTATTTAGCACCCCTCACGTTCCTCCTTTATTTGGATTTCACTACATAATGTTCTAAATGAAGGACCCTATTAATTCTGTTTCTTTTCTCAAAGTCTGTAAGTTTGATCAGCACCCAGTTTCCATTATTTTTTTCCAGCATCTCATGCATGCTGCTTGTTTGACAGTGCCCCTGTCGAATACTCTTATTGCACCTTTGCCATGCACCCATGGCTTGCTGACCATAACCCTCATTATGATTCTCACTGCATGGCAGGGAGAGCTTGATTCGCGCTGTAGACTGGGCTGCCTCAATCTTCTAACTTCATTTTTTGTCCTGTGTCAGACTGAGTAGGATGATAGGCAATTATCAGTAATCACAGTGAGTAGCTGTGGCATGCCTCCTCAGGAAAAACTGCTCCTGGGTCTGTTATGGAAGACAATCAGAGTGAGCATACAGTATCTATCATCTCTTCCTGGTGCCAGGCAGAGAGCAAATAGGAGGCAAAGTGTCTGTGTGCTACATGTTTACAGCTACAACAAGTGATAAGTGTGTCACTGTCAGTGTTTTTCCAGTTCCAACCACAGGAATCAAATAATTAGATTGGTTTAGGAGTTCAAAGAGAATTTCGATGTATAATTTTAAATGATACTTTCTTCTTTTAGCTTCTCTATCTTTTTTTTTTTCCCACTGAGATTCTTGCTCTATAATGAGAAGATGGACTCTTTTGTGCCCCATTCAATAACTGAGACTCACTAAGATGGTGTTCTTGACTGCCCTTGTGGGGGTCTGGTTGGTATTTGTGTTTCTCTGTATAGTTAAATACTCCAGCTAATTCAAGATATTCCAGATTATGTGCCATCAGGCATGCCTGCTGATCTGGAGTTTCATTAAAAGGCTTCTCTGAACAACAGTAGATTATTTAGATGTAAATATAATGAAATCCTTTCTAGACTTCAAATACTGTAGCTTTAAGCAAACTTGATTAATGATTATGTTTTTATATTAAATTATGACTATATGAAGATCTGCTATGGCAAAAAGGAAGGGCCCATGGGAAAGCTGGTTAGAGACTTTTTACAAGGGCAGGTAGTGATGAAGGATAATGGTTTTAAACCAAAAGAGAGATGATTTAGATTACATATTAGGAAGAAATTCTTTACTGTGAGGGTGGTCAGACACTGGAACAGGTTGCCCAGAGAAGTTGTGGATGCCCCCTCCCTAGAAGTGTTCAAGGCCAGGCTGGATGAGGCTCTGAGCAACCTGATCTAGTGGGGGGTGTCCCTGCTGATGGAAGGGGGGTTGGAAGTAGATGATCTTGAAGGTCCCTTCCAACCCAAACCATTCCATGATTCTATGATTTTAAAACTAATTCTTACTGAAATGCTTCTCTGAAAAGCTTTAAAGAGAGAAATCCCAAGGATCAAAATCCAAATATTTACTTGGACAATGGGTATGTCAGCATCAGTGCAAGGTCCTGTTAGTACTGATTTAAATATTTCCCACAGTAGACCTTCCGAGATCTCACTGATACTGTAGCGTACTGACAGTGGGTACATTCTGGATTTGAACTGTCTGCTGAGGCTGGCAGCTAGAACAGAAGTTACAATAGGTTTTCTGAGCTGAAGGGTGTCTCAGATCATTTGCCTTGCCCATGTAGGTTACAAAGTGGCTCTAGCTACTAAGAGTGTTCAACTTGGATTGAAACAAAAGCCAAAGAAAGCAAAGGAGTTGAGTCAGGTACCATCACTGCAGGATGACTGATTTCTCTTCAAGCACATTCAGAAAAGAGAACTTAGTGAATTCTAGAACATTGTCCATGAATTAGCTACAGGACGTTCAACTCAAATATGCTCAACTTTGTTTGATTTAATCCAAATTATTTTTCAAAAAACCAAACCACTAATATTAATCTATCACAACTGTTAACTCTGGGCTTACTGTTTGTACCACTTTCTACTTACAGTCAAGGTGAAGAAAGAAAATCTTAGGGTGGATCCTCATTGTCTCAGTCATGCCATTCTCAATGAAACATTGTGAGAATTGTCCCCTTTCCACTATGCACCTGCTTACTTGCAAGTATTTCTTAGATTTCAGCTTTTACTCTCTACCAGGCTGTGGAGAGGCATATTAAAAACAGGGAGAATGTGGTATTGTTAGAAAAGTTTGATCCAAATTTGTCAGCCCAGGCTGCATCCTCTTAAAAATACTCCTAATAATTTCTTTCTGCATCAGTATATTCAAGATTTTATTTGCTCTGGAGGAGGATCTTGAGGTCTCAACAAGTTGTATTATCTATGTTATAAACACCTGTTATCAGACAGACGCTGGCACAACACCTTTATAATTTATGCAGATAAGAGAGAGAAAAGGTAGGTAACTAAGGAAAAAAGATGTACTATTAAAAAATACAAAAACGTGGAACAGAAGCACAAGTTGATCAGACGCCTGTCCAAAATCACACGGGAAGTGTGGCAGAGATAGAATTTAAATCCAGGTCCTCCCCATTGAGATCCAGAAGCATGTGAGCAGGCTGACAACCATAGAATATACCACAGAATGTAAGATTTTATTGGGATAACCTATGACAATACTGAAAGTTGCGTGTGTCCCAGATAATGCTTTCTGGAAGGTGTTATTGCTTGAAAGAGAAATTTTGCATCCTTTCTCTGTATATTCTAAAATAAATCAGTTAAGCAGGCTATATTTCAATCATGAGCTTGCTGCTGTTCACAAAACAGTTTAGGCTGTCCTCTCGTAGTTTATGATGTCAACAGGCCCCTTGATTGAAATACAGCCTTGAAATCCACCTTTTTCTTCCAGACTCCAGTACATATTATTCTTGTAGTTTTTAAAGACAGCTGTGTGAATTAATGAACTGATCTGAGAATCAAGGTTGGCCAAGAGCGCTATTTAAAAGTCATGTAGATGACCTCATAAAAACTGCAAAGAATGCTTACAGCTTGCTTGTAAAACAAATCTATTCCTTAGTAACTCAAAATGCCCACATAATTCAGTACACATTTTAACCCAAGTGATTGCTTCATAAGAGAAGATGAAAATTTCCCATGAAAAAGACATTTAACTGGTACAGGCAACTATAAACTTTAATTGATATTTCACAGTATGTACAAGTTTGCTCTCCAGGGAGTGTAGAATATCATTTTTGCACCTGCAGTCTAACTGCAGTCTGATAGTATTTCAGCCATTAAACATTTTTCATTAAAGCACTTCATATAGAATTAGTATAATCTGATTTTAACAAAAGCATTCTATATATAGGTTTTTCACACCATATTAATGCAGAACTGTTAGAACTGGAGAAGCAGTATTGTGCTGGCAAATCCCAGCTTTCAATCCAAGGGCAGTTATAGGGGTGGTCTTTACTCAGAGCACCATATTTGTAAAACATATTTATGGTAATGTACTTGACTGTATCTGAGAAAAAGGGTATTTCTTATAAATTAGGGGTTTTTCCACACAAATTGCTTTTTTGAGATAGATTTCCCCAAAGAAATTTGGAATCTAGTGAAACAGCAGTTTATGGTATAGCACAATGGTATCACATTCTTTACAACTTCCATCCTCGGCAGTCATAAAACCTAACAGTAGAAAGGGTGTTTGCATATTGGGCAGCAGAGGGAATATTTTTGGATGGCTATAACTTAGCAAATCTGCAGAAATATTTGTCTTATGGTTTGTATTTTATAGCTATTATCTAGCTGGCAATCAGAAGTGAACAGCTGTGCAGTTTTAAGATGTATGATTTTAAAACAATGAACTGGAGGCCTTGCTAAATGCTTCAAATTAGATGTGGGTAGTAGCAAACATCACAGGACTTTTCACCTTGTGTTTGACACAGAGACTGAAGTTGAAAGTGCTCTACAAATGCAGTGAAGGCAGCACCTCCTTTGTCATTTGTAAGAGGCCCTCGAGAATATCTGCAGCACAGAACTGAGGTTTCCTTTAAAATATTTTTGGGGATTCTGTGAATCTTTTATATGTAGTATTTTGTCCAGATAGTTCTTGCAGCCCCTCACCCCAAAAACACTTTCCCCTGCAGAAAAGGCAAACTTCATAGGCATCGCTCACCATACATTTGACAACGATTTTACTGTTTGAGCAAAGTGGTTAGCTGAAAAATGGAGAAAATAAGATACATAGAAACTTGAAGGGATCTTGTTTTCACAAAAGCTGGTAAATGACAGTTTCCAGTATACACAATCTACGATTTGTACAGGACTGCACAGAATGGGGGTTTGCCTATGCCTCTGATGAAAATATGAGACATGGTCTGCATTTATCAGAAGTACAGGGAGATATGGTTGTTTTATATAAAATAACTCTCTCCATACCCCACAGACTTACAGAGGAGGTGTATGAAGGTGTGACTGATTGACTCTGTGATAACCAGCTTCAGACCACACACAAGACTGGCTTCAGGCAAGGGGGGTTTTGCCCATAAGACAAACATAAAATATAGTTTAGGATTCAGAGCAGTCCAGCAAACAGTATGCAAACATTGCAGCAAAAACTTGGGAGGATGGTGCAGTACATTTTCCCACCTGAACGTTTCTGCTATCACTTTCTTCAGAGAACACCACCTTGTTCATGAAGGGGAATTGGTCAGATCCATGCTTACAGCACTCAAGATAGACAGATTAAAGTATTTTTCCTTCCATTGTCCTGAAAAAAGACGGTCTTTACTTTCACAGTCACAGAGACATTGTGTGAGTTCTTATTTTGCTCTGGATTTAGCACCAGATAAACTTCTTAAAATTTACAACTTTCGGGTGATCTCCCAAAACACTTTGAGCCAAAGATCTCTACCGCACAGAAAACTGTGCAGAAATAGTCCATAGGGTTGGATGACTGAGTGTTAGTAGTGCTCTTGTCAATATTTTGCCCTTGGGCTCTTCCTACTCATGTGAATACTGAGAAGTCTTCAGTCTCCTCTTTCCCTGTGATTCTCCTGCTTGTGAATGAGCCAAGGTCTTAGAGTATTTTTACATATTCTGACTAGCTGCTTATCCTTCAGGAGCACTTAGATCAGGTCACATGTCACATTAGCTTTTTAGTAATGACTGTCTTTTTTAGTTGAGTTTTCCACTGGTATGTTAAAACAGTGACCTTGCTAGGAGCTTTAATGGTCTATTCAACATGATAAATAGGTAGAGCTTAGGAGACTGCTCATCTGACCTAACTCAAAAACCACATAGGCTATGCTTCAAAGAAATCCCAGGACTGTCAACTCTACACCACCAGTATGATCCCACGCTGATCACTTCAGTGTCCAGGAGTTGCTGGGTTCCTCTGCATGTGTTTGGCAGAACTAACAGAAACCTATCACACTTGTGAGATTCTTTTTTTTTTTTCTTGGCCTGTTTTTTCTTCTGCAAAACAAGGTGAGGTTTGGTTTCTAAAGCTATTCTGAGGCTCAGCTAAATAAGACCTCTGGATCTGAAAAGTGATGCACATGCACCTAACAGCTGGTGGGGAAGGAGAATGCAATCTTGGGCAAACAAGATTTCAGGTCCAGAGCAAGGTATAAGGTGCAGCAATTCTCGTCCCTGTGACCCACATGTCTAAACAGCTGAAGTGGTGACATGATTGGTTACAGTTCAGAAAAGAGGGGGTGGCAAGGTGGTTGAGTAAGGCTGGTTGTTGAATGATGCTTATCCCATAATATATTTGAAATGCAATAAGGCCTACATAGAGAGCACAAAGAGCAGTTGAAATTATTTTCTAGTGGAGGATATGATGCAGCAGTCAAAGAGGCTGGATGGAACTTGGGAAGCAGCACAGCAAGAGATACCACTGCTCTCCTCAATTTGGTGGTAAGAGTCACACCACTCAGATGTGTGGCCAGAGACACTCACAGTGGAGTCTGCATTTGAGGTTTTAAGAGGGTTCTAGTACCTGGGAGCCCAGGAAAACAACCCTTTTATAAATACCACTTATAAGGAGATTAAATTACGTTCATTGCTCACAGAATTTTTGAACAACAAAAAAATATAAATTTTGTCTAGAAGGTAAACCAAGCTAGGTGACTTTAACTAGCAGTGCAGCCTGTAGGAGCCTCTGGGAGGTACAAATTTGGGGGAGGAGAGTTGTTTTGTTTGGTTATGTTTTCTCTTTCTATCCCACAACTGCAGATGAAAGTGGTCCTCTAGAACATCACAGAGCAAATGAAATGGACAAGAAAAATTCTAAAGCTCACTGTTATTTATTAGCTCTTTTTCAGATTATCTACTTCTGGGTACAGCTTATAGAGTACATTTTGTGGGCAAACTCAAATGCTGAGCAAAGCAACATAACAGTTATGGCAGCAAACTGGGATAGAGGATACTTGGCTGAATTGCATTATCTTCTGCAAATCACTTTCCTCTCTCTGTTGCTACTCTCATCTCAGTCTGCTTTGCCCAGGTAGATGATCATATCTCCAAGTCTTGGTTGGTCTCTCACTATGGATTTGCAAAGCAGTTAGAGTGCAGAGAGATTCTGATTTCTGCCAGCACATCTCAACACTACTGCCATACAAATGCCTATTAGTCAGTAATGCCTTATATGGAGGCTGTTGTTGGAAATTTAATTTGTGGAAGTTGAAGGTTGATACCTAAACTCCCCTTGACTTCAGTGGAGTCAGAATTTTAATCCTGCATTTTGGGGAAAAGGTTTAAAAAAACCCTTGCCTTTTTAACATAGGTTAGATCTTAGATCATACTCCAAATCTGGCATTAATGTATGCAAGTCCAACAGGTTCTTTCTGCCAGCATTTATGCCACAGACAACTATATTATTCTATCAATGCTATTGTAAAGACAGAGAGCAGCAAAATGTTCTCTTACTGTGCTCACATACTGTCTTGAAATTCGTTTGATGAGGCTGATATCTAGTAGGGCAGTAATAGTATATCCGTCATGTAGGAAGGTTCATCTGTCTGATAGCAGAAGGAAAACAAAAAGCTAAGAACAAAAAAATGTGTTCATAGCAAACTATATTCCTTTTTACTTGGGACACCCTTTTAATTGCACGTCTTACATGTCTAGAACAACTTCATTATTATGCTTGAAACAGAATTGATTCTGTACTTATTCCCATATTTCAATTGTTAATTTTTCTTGATTATGTGTGAAATGAGTTTATCTATGGAGTAATCAATCAGTTCTGTCTGTTTGTACAGTTCACATCTGTGATGGTAGCCACTTTTATAAATAAGACACAGTCAATTCCATAATCTGTGAAATAATTTTAGCCCAAATGAGCATTTTGTGCCCTTCTTTCATGGAGATTGTATAAAACAAGGCACACATGTTCCAACAGTAACTGTAACCTTACTGAGAGAGGGAAGTTTTGCATACTGTCTTAAATCAATCATTCTTGCATATTTGACTAGGGATGGGTACAGGGAGCTGAGCAGCTAATTTAAGGCCAGATCTTTCTTTTCTCAGGATCAGGAACTTACATTTTCCCCTTTACCTGACTGGTCATTTCTTTTTTGGCTTTGGCCACAAGTTCCTTTAACATTCCTTACAGAAATGCAGCTGCTATCTATTGAAATACAAGTCATCGTTCATGGATCACATTTATAATCCACCCTACGGGTGAGACGCATAATTATATTTGCCATATGTAAAAGCAATCACAATACTTTGTAGAGAAGAAATGCCTTCAAGTGTCTGCTTGGCTAACTAGGCCTAGCTTGAGTTGTGTATTTGGGAGCCAAGTTGAATTTTCTTAAAAGTAGTTCTTGATTCTTACTAATGGGCCAATACTGAGAATTTTAAGTAAGTGCACAAACAACCAGACTTTTTGCCATCCTGGTTTTCTTACTCCAGCCATTTTGTCCATATCAAGTTGTTGCCTTTCAGCTAGCATAGTTCTACTGATTCCAGGGGAGATATATTTATTTATTTCAGCTACAGATCTGGACTTTAATACTCACATTGTATTTTCTCCTTTAAAAATGAAGATTTCTTTTTATGTCCTCACCTCAGGTCTTAATATCATTCTTAAAAGATGGGCTTCCCATTCCTAAAATGATTTTGATGACAGCTACTTGTCAGGCTCTAATCTCATTTTCTCAAGGAGTTTCTTAGTCTATAGATGTATTCATAGGCTTTCCTATAAGTAGCTACATATTTTAAAATGTCAGCAAAAAAACTCAAAAATATATCTTCCTCCAGAAATCCTTTGCTCAAGTCCTGATTCAAATTCACTGGGCCTGTTCATGTAACACTTGTATTCAGTGTAAGTAATAGTGAGAGGTTTGGTCCTCTACTATTGCCTGCTTTTTTGAAAGCAAATACTCCATAATAGCATTTCTAGGGATCTTTTGCTCAGTGCTATGTAAATCACCTCAATCTCTTTAATAGGATTTTGATCACATAACTTAGTGCCAGAGAACAGCTCTCCTATGTTAAATGTGAGTAGGTCAAGTCTTTACATTTTAATGTGTCCTTTATGCTTATTCTGCTCTTCTGCTGTAATGATTCAGGGCATTAATAAATCATGTTGCCATCTAACCAAGTATATGAGAACAGCTTTGTAGGGCTGATGTTTTATATTATTCCATGAATCAGCCTAAAAGAGCTTGCCACAGACACTGCCAGACTGCCCTAGTGTAACTTGGATTTAGAATCTCGTGGACGTTAACCTGCACATTGTTGAGGAGCTTAGAAATTCAATGGGAGCCCACTGTCCACCAGAAGTTAGCAACACAAGGCTTTTAGTTTACTCTTGTGGCAGAGCTGAGTGTTAGATGTAGTACTGAGGGGTCTCAGGTTTCCATTTAGTACCTTTTCCATTTCATATTTGGATTAAAAAGTAATGATGTAAAACACTTCCCTACTGCCAATGAAGTATTGCAAGAAGGAAATATTACTTACTTACAATATTAATACACTAGACATGCCCTTGTATATGAACAAGGATTAAAAGTATATCAGAAACATAGTGTGTGTATTTTTAAAATGTACACCTAATAAAATAGGGCATTCTTATTTCCTAGCAATTCTTAAGGCAAGCATACACAATGCTATAGAAAGCTGGGTGTCAGGGTACATATATCCTAGCTCTCACCTCTGTATACTTTTCATGACAAATACTTATGTGTGCACCTGCAAAGGCAGGCAGCTTTCAAAACTGACTTCCCAGGTTAGTGATGCAGCTTTTCATTTTTTTTCCCAAAGACTAACATCTGCCAGAGATCACCAAAGGCATCAGTGTATTGCAGATCTAACTGTTCTGAGGCATGGCACTTAATTTTCCCTTGGGTAAACAAAGCCAATAATGGGTAAATACTGTAGGTTCAAATGTCTTCAAACTATCAGAGTTGTGACTACAGACTTTAATCCACATCAGAAGTGAAAAAGAAAAGAGGGCTAACAATTGTGCAAAAGATTTTTAATTGTTAGAGAGTTGTCAGTGATAGATTAGTGCCACTGCTGGTGCAGAATCTTAGAAGGACTTTTTGAGCAGAAACACTGAAGCTGAAGAGCCTTGAAAGCATTCAGCGTCAAAGTTATGAAAATAATTATTTAATATTTAATTATTTTAATAATTATTCAAATAATTATTTAATTAATCTTTTTGTCATTTTATAACTAAATTTAAAGTATTTTGTTATCTATATGTTCATTGTGAGTGTAGTACTGATTTACCCTGACTGTAACAACACGCTGGGTATATGTGCAACGTCTTGCTGCTGTGTTGCAGTTCCAGACAAAGGCTGGCATATAAATGAACTTGTGACACTGCTGCCATTTCACTGCACAGTTGTTGCTGGATCTGTGGAGCAGATTCCTCAGGAAAAAAAACAGCCTTAGTTTATCCTTAAATTTAGGGTCCTGGATTCTCTGGGGATACATGTTCTAAATTAAGGCTGAGGAAACCTTACAACTCTTTGCATAAGAGTAAATAGTTTTTAAACAGGCAGTGCTTTAAAGCCTAATCAGTCAACTTCTATATAAAAAAGGAAGCTTAAAAAAAAAATCAGAAATCTATTTTAAATGCATCCTTCACAAAGTCATGTTTATTGTTTTTAGATGTTGATGCAGAAAGGGTTGAAGAAAATATGGGGACCATAGACCTATGGAACAGTTCATTCAATATGTCTAGAGTCTCCAGTGACTTCATCTTCAATAAGACAGAGAAAAAGAAAAAAATCTACTCAAATTAAATATTTATTGTGCATTATCAGATGACAATTTTTTTTTTTTTTAGTCTGAAAGAAAGTAGCTCATTTCTTTTTTTAAGCACAAAAAAATGTTATTTTAAAGTGAATGCCTTCAGAAGTTGTTTTTGTACTGGAATGACTTGCAGTACTTTGAAAGTTAAAAGTTCAGTCTTGGCCATATATATCTCTGAGTAAGGAATGTGTGTGTGTTGTATCATTGAAAAACTACTGATAAAAAATTAAAAGGGGATAGACACTCTCATATTAAGGGTCATCCTGGGCATGTGAAATCTGGGTCAGATAGGTACAATTTCTTTTCTGATCTTGCCCATTTGTTCCACAGGTAGATATTGTCCGACTTGGTGTGTCAGAAAGGGAAGGATGACTCCAGCCGAGAGCCTGTCTAGGATGCCCTCAATCTTCTGATCACACAGTGAGGACCTGTGCAATAAGAGGCTTGTACTCTTGCATGCTACCTTGCACCCAAGCAGTCCGAGACAAAACATGGACCAGTTAGAACAAGTCCAGAGGAGGCCACGAGGATGATCCGAGGGCTGGAGCACCTCTTCTATGAGGACAGGCTGAGACAGTTGGGGCTGTTCAGCCTGGAAAAGAGACGGCTCCAGGGAGATCTTATAGCGGCCTTCCAGTACCTGAAGGGGCCTACAAGAAAGTTGGGGAGCGACTTTTCATAAGGGCAGTTAGTGACAGAACAAGGGGAAATGGCTTTAAGCTGAAAGAGGGTAGGTTTAGATTAGATATGAGGAAGAAATTCTTCACTGTGAGGGTGGTGAGACACTGGAAGAGGTTGCCAAGGAAGTTGTGGATGTCCCATCCCTGGAAGTGTTCAAGGCCAGACTGGATGAGGCTTTGAGCAACCTGGTCTAGTGGAAGGTGTCCCTGCTGATGGCAGGGGGGTTGGAACTAGATGAACTTGAAGGTCCCTTCCAACCCAGACCATTCTATGATTCTATGATAAAACCTAGCCCAAAGCTGAGAACATCAAGTAGCTTGTTACTTATTCTTTATGAAGAGACAGTAAACCAAACATCGGTGCATAACAGCTCTTCTGGATGCTGACTCATCTGGATCAGTAGGACACAGTTAATCCCATAAAACCTTTCTCCTTCTTATACAGTGTGCAGATTTTCTGAATCATCACTTTGCCTAGTTCTGGCTGATGGGAGGACTGAACCTCAAATCAGAGCAAATGCACGATATGAGACAGTTTTGCTGTTTCTCTAGAATAGTGCCAAGCTGCTTCCCCCTGGCCTGTCTATAGACATGGAAGCTGTAAACAGAAAGTTATTTGCTAGGAATAAAGGGTTAATCTGGCTCAGTAAAGGCATTTGGGTGCAAGAGGACCCTCCTGAGTAGCTATAAAACTTGTCTTTAAATGACTAAATGAGATGAACTGCTGGGTATTCTCTGAATTACACTGAAGGTGTATCAAGAATGGGTTGCTGCATCTGGACGACTGTGTAAATATCCTTGGACCAGGCCTTTGACAGAGCATAAAGGAAATAAAGTTGAACTTTATTGTCTTTTCTTCCTCACCTAGAAGTTTTGATGACAAGATGACAGTTATTTCCTAAGTGGTCTCTATTATGTTTTGAGACCATTTTTGCCAAATCTCTTAATTTTTGGAGGCTCTTGACTGCATTCTCCAGTCTGCTTAAAGTAAAACCAATTGTTAATAACCCAGAATATTTTTAAAAAAATGTTGAATGTTATCTTTAATCAGTATCTTTGACTATCTTGTAAACATCCTTCCTTCCTTACTGATTCACAAGCCGTAATGGAGAAGTTGAGAAGAGAAACTGCTTGAGCTCCATCCCAGTGCTTTTCCCAGCATAGCCATTCCCCTAAGTTTAAGCAGGTATTTGCTGGTGTTTTACTTTATGCTCATCCAGAAAACAAGGGTGAATTTGTATCTGCAAAGACAATCTACATTTTTGCAAGAAATAATATGAGGTGGGTGGAAAAACAAGTCATTCTTCCCTTTATATTGGCATGCAGGATGCTGATGCTGAATTGCAGACTATAGCCTGCCTTTGTAAACTCCCAGTTTCTTCCTGGCATGAAAGGGTTATCAGGCAATGGAATGGGCTGACTAGGGAGGTGGTCACCACCCTTGAAGGTATTTAAAAGATGGGCAGATGCAGTGCTCAGAGATAAGGTTTAGTAGTGGATAGGTAGGGTTGGGCTTGACAACCTCAAAGGTCTTTTCCAACCAAATGATTCTATGGTTCTGTGAAAAACACTGGTAATGGCAATAGCACAATTAAAATGGGACTTTCAGATCTGCCCTGCTCTGGTAGATCTTCTGCTTTTTTGAAGTAAAAGGAAATTTTGCCACTGACTTCTGTGGATATTTTTTTAAATGCTCCTTTTTCATGGCCTCATTTGCTCCATCTAAAACCGTAAAAAAGCTTAGCTGTATGGAGTCCTTTGCACTAAGCACAGTCTTTTCCTCCATGCCTATTAAAAGAATAAAGATGTTTTCTTTGGCCAAGAAATTCTTGTTTTTACTTCTGTGCTTTCATATACTTTCAAGGTCAGTTGGGGCTGGCTTGTCTGAGCTCACAAGAAGTTTTTGATTAATTAGCAGAAGCTCATTTCAAGATGTTGCTAATAATTTGTAAGGATGGATTGAATCTTTTTAGAGGAAAAATCACTACTCGGCTAAAAACAGAGAAACATTTACCTTACTTCACTGAAAGATAAATCTAGACAGATTAAAAAAAAGCAAAGAGAGGAACACTGCTTATTTATGTTAGCTTACAAATCTAAAAGATCAAAGAACCTACAAATAACTAAAAAAATCTCTGCAGCAATTTGGTTTTATCTGATGTTTCTGTTATTTGAGTATTTTAGCCTCTGTGAAATATGACAGTAACCATAATTATAATGCCAGTTAAATTTTCAACAGATTCTGATAAGAAGCAGGTAAACTTCTAAACTTCTGTGTTGTGGAGGAATTTTGGTTTGATTGTCCAGGTCTATTTCCCACACCAGTTTAAATCCTTATGCTGATGCAGCTATAACTTCTCAAGATCAGCTCTTCATGCTCAGTCCAATTTAAATGGATCTTAAAATTTGTTTGTGGAGCTCAAAAATACCTAAGTCATTTAGAAGAAAAAAAAAAAAAAAACCCAACCTGGAAATTAACTGAGAGACCTTTGGTCCCAGCTCTCTCCAAGACCTTGGAAATCTTCATATTTTTGTGAGATTTATATTCTGAGACTCTATAAAATATAGCAGCAGTTTTGTAAACTTGATGGATTTGGTATGTATAAGACAAATAATGATTGCATTGAAAATGTTGACATTTACCATCTGAGAGAAGGCTGTTCTGCCATTTCTTCCTCTGCCTAATACATCAATGGCAGGAACTCTGTGTTAAATATGAATATGCATGATTGTTGATAGAGATAAATTGGAAATGATACAAAATCTACAGTCTGCTTCTCAGCATTGCAATGTGGAGGCAGCTTGAAAACAAAATAACTGTGAATCCTTGGGACTAATGAGCTAGTGTTCTCTAATAGCATTCTTGGAAATACTGCCATTCAGACAGGGCACTTCTGGCACTTGCAAGCAGGCTGGGAAGATGATGACTGGAAGGAATGAGGCCCCAGAAACATCTGCCTTTGCAGCAGTAGGAAACTGATCTTGTGGGATATACATTTGTGATCCTACGTGACAGCTACTGCAACTGTGTGAGTCTCAGACTCCTCCTTGCTGCTTGGAGAGGGTGAGAAGTCTTCCCAACCTTACTTTCTGCCACTGTGCCATGCTTCTACTGGCCCAAATCAAACTGTGCGTGCTTATCCACACCGAACAGCAATTTACTTCAAGTGTGGTCCTATTTACCACCATGAGCAAAAGTTTTAGGATCCTAGCATCCATCCTATGAGAATTATGACCCTATACCACCAATGAATCAGTACTTCCAGTCCAACAGCTTGTTTCCAGACATTCTTTTAGGAATGAGTAGAAAAACAGAGATGTCCAAGATAAGCAGTTTATGTGAAAACAGCAATTTTATTAGTAACTCAAAATATTCCTTTCATGAATGCAAACAAGATTTCTGAAATCTAGTTTAGTCTACCCACACAGAGTTTACATGTGATACTTCATTTAAATCAGATTTGCTCTGGCTGCACGTGTGGTTTTAAAGACAGAAATCTGCATTCTCCTGAGGTCTTAGTCCCACTTCACAGAAATTGCCACACAAATTTGCTCCAGCAGAAAGCCATTTCCCCACCCTGCTACTTTCCTGCCCTTACAGGATGTGATTCAGTTTATAGTTGCAGGATGAATTTAGCTGAGATGAACAGAGTGATTTGCACCACAATTCATATCCTATAATATAAATATTTTGTTTATACCTATAACATATGAGGGATTTTGCCTTTATATGAAGTTCAAATAGCACTCTAGAAGTGGGCTGTCCTCCAGTTTCTACTGTCAAAGACCAGAGAGAATACACAACACACTGAGAAACACTAAAGAGGTAGGAATATTGCTCCGTTACTTTCTGTCGTATTATTTGTTCGCTCCTTTGGGTATTATGAATTCCTGGACAAATATTCAAAAAATCTCCTTCCAGAAAGCACCTTATCAATCTTGCCAGCACTGCACTTTCCTTGCAGCTGTCAAGCCTGGCTTAATTTCTGTTCTGGTTACTATTGACTTTCTTAACAGCATTCTTACAGTGCTTCAAGGCACGCCTGTGCAGTGAGTGAATAAAACAGGTAGAGGTTTTGCAGACCTTCCCCAGAACACGTGCATCATAGTGATGAAATGATGATGAGAACTGATTACCGTTTTCTCTGCTCTTTGGTGAAGCTTTATGATAAATGGCAGCTATCATTTCAGTTAGCATAGTGTAAGCATGGGGGTGGTTGATACATTTCAGAGTTATTCCGTATTATCATATTCTTATTATATCTTGGGACAGATTCTTCCTTCACTTGAACTGGTGTAAATTCAGAAGTATTTCTATTTTATATTAGTATAACTGAGTAAACATTGGCATTTCTCATACCTTGCTTGACTGACTCACCAGGCTAATTTTATCTTGCTCCTGTTGATGTTGAGGAATCTTTTGGGCCCATATTGGACCATCCATGGTCATCATTATGCGTTGCATGAGCATGCTTACAACTGGCTACTACCACTAATCTTATCTGTCCTACAGTGGGCAGCACCTGTCTTTTACAGGAGGGATTGTAGGCTCACTTCAATGCTTGATGCTGTCTTCATCATGTCAGCGCAGGAGTAGCTGGGATGGCCTCCAAGCTGGGCAAACTTGAACAATACAGCCCAGCCTCCTATCCCTGCACAGCACTGTATATGCTGCAAAGGGGCCTTTTTTCCCTTTCCTGCCTCGTTAGCTGTATCTCATTCAAGCTATATTCCTTTCCTGCTGCTAGTTATATCGCTTATTCAGGACTGGTTATACCTGCCATTACGACAGTACCTTGAGCAGAGAGGCTACGGCATGTTGTTACTCGAGATCGAACAGGTCTCAAGTTCACCTTCAGGACTTCTCTGGAAAGATGGATTGCTTAAAGATGCATCGGCTAGTCAGCGTCTTTCCACAGACCCCAGGGGCCTCTAATCTCCCTATGTTTGACTTTTTGTCATCTGCAGATATTGGTATCCATCTTGGGGATCACTTTACTCAGTCAATTAGTCCTACTGATTGAAGGGAACGAGTGCTAATTCTGCTCAGTGCAGGAAAAGTCTCTGGCCACGCACAGCCATGTAATTTCAGTCCTTCTTCCTTCAGTCCTACATATTAAACTTTAATAACCTCAGTGTGGCAAGAGTTCAAATCTACTAGCTTTTGGTATGTCTCTGAATGTTAATGTCCATTTTCAGCTCTGACACACAGGAAAATGTCTGGTTAAAAATGCTAACGATTTGCAGTTGTGATTTCTAATGCATCAAACATCATCAGTTTTTCTCAACAGCTTTTTTGTTTACTCATTCCTGTATGTTTCATTAAAACAATTTTCAATATAAATTTCATTGTGTTTTTTACAACAGTCATCTGAGATGAAATTTCACAAATTTACAAACATCAACTCCAAAATATACCCAGGGGTCTCATTTACCTGCACATAAATACTGCAAATACTTTGTAAAAGCACAGAAATGATTGGAGTTGCACATGTGTCATTTATTGTGAGGCAGCAAGTAGGCGAACTAAGAGAGGGCCACATACAGGCATGAAATCTGTCCCTGCTGTGATTTTCTCCTCAAATAAAATACATGCTGAGTTCTGTAAATCACTTGTAGGATCTTTGTATAACCAGTGGTATATGTTACAACTGAGGCCTGCTAGACAAGGTGAAGACAAAATGAACAATGCCATGATAAAATTAACAATTAAATCCAGACCAATCTTTTTAAAAGTGTTTCTTATGCACTTGCTTAGTCCCAGTCAGATTAGCAGGTAAAAAAAGACATTAATACATTTGCTTTGATGAAAGAATGGGAAGTATGTGATTTAATTTAAATCCACAAATGCTAAGGAAATCAAGACTTAAGCCAAATGAGGAGCTCTGGCTGTAAAGCTGGAATCCAGATCTGGATTCAAACTGTCCCAAGATGAAAGGATTTTGGCACTCAGGTGATTTTGATTTGATGCAGGTCCCGAAGTGAAATTTTCTGCCCCATCTAGGTAAGCAGCTGGATTTAAACTTACATGCAACTTGTGTTCATTTTTATCGTTAAACCTAATATTGTGTGATAAATTTTCATTTACAAATCACTATCAGTCTCTCTTATGTTGCCTCTGCTAGATAGTTTTTTGGGGGTTGGATCATGACAATATACCAAAATGTATGCAGACACACACACACACGCACACACACATATATATATATAACCTTCCATTGGCATCCAAAATCCAACATAAAAATAGAGATACCTTAAGTAGTTTTTCTTCCTTTCCTAGAGATCCACAATAATTTTTAGATCATGTATTCCAACAATTATGAAAATTTGTGTATCCTTGCAATATCTCTTATCAAGTAGATCCAATACAGAAGACATGGCAGTGTAGAGAGCTGCTGAGCGCAGCTACTAAGCCAAAATGCGAACTTTATACTGACAATAGCAGATCTGAAGTTTGATGTTTGCCTATGCCTGTGAAAGTCTGTTTCTTTTTCTGAAAACTGATGCATAATCTCAAATCAAACACTATTTTGTGTTCTTCTAAGTCAAAGTTTTAACATTGCTCTTACAAAACATTTAATCAAAGTTCATTGGATTTTTATCTGATGTATTTAAAAATAGCATTAGGAAAAAAGACAACAGTGAAACAAAGTTATCTCTTTTCTGAAGGGGCATAAACTGAAAGATGTCTGTGTTTTAACCACTATATTGTGATTCTGATTCTGAAGTCTTAAATAAGGAAGCTCTATTGTGACTTTTTTGTGAAATCCTAGATGACTACAACGAGAATGTAAATGTAAGTCACTATCTACAGCATACTTCAGTTCTGAAAATAGTGGATAAAAATGAATCTTTTCCTAATAACAGTTTTCCCATTACTTTTTTTTTTTCAAAGCATCCCACTATTCCATGGCATCTGCATGTAGAGATTTTAAACAGAGCTCTAGGTCTAGCTCTTTTGGTTGGACATGGAAAACAGCAGGGCAGATGAGAAGGTAAGATACTGGATCAGCCTGTGTAAGTGTTTGCCAGGGTTCTCTCTCATCTAATTTCCTGCCCTTTTTAGATCTTAAAGTAGATGATGCAGCTCATACACTCAGTAGACTGCCCAACTACTTCTGTGGCTATTTGTGCAGCTCCCAATGACAAATTTCAATCTGACAAGTTTTGGGGTTTTGTTTGTTTGTTTGTTTGTTGTTGTTTGCTCTTTTTTTTTTTTTTTTTTTTTAATTTGGAGCACCTTCATGCACTGGTGAGAAGTAAAAAATGAAGGAACATGTAGAATTGAACTTGTAGCTGCAATGTTGATGTACACTATAGTTTTAACAACATCACTTTATTATGCAACACACCAGTGGAAACTCCAAGAAATTATGGCTACTGGTGTTGACAATCTGTGAATGCTCTGTGAAGCCCTTCTCAACTAAGCATCCCCTTCTTTCAGGGGTCCTTCAGAGTATTTCTGCTGTGAGTTTAAGGCAGAACCAAGAAGAGTCATAAACTTAATTTCTTATCTGACTGGCATTCAGAAATCAATAGAAGTTTATCTCTAAATTTAAAGGTAATGAACTGGAAAATAATAGAAAGTTTTTAATAGTTCTATGATCTCCAATTGAAATTAAATATGTAAAGGAACGAATCAAACAAAGTGCTCAGGCTTAGGGTGGCAACAGATTCACTGATGATATGTACAACAGTAGTCCGCTTTTGCCTCATATGTTTGGTCAAGTGCTTTACAACTCATACAGTTATTCACAGTTTCAGTCAAATATTACTACTGTAGATTCATGCTAGTGGGCTAAAGGATGGGAACTGGTCCACTTCTAATTTCTAAATCACGGAAACAGTGTGGGTTTTTAAACTGAAATCAGTCTACTGAAAAAAAGGGAATAATTATTCACTTTTCAAATATGCCCTTTAGAAATCTGTAAACTGTTGATGTAGCCAGTTCCTACCAAAAAAAAACCCCCAAAACCATAAAACCCCTCAAAATATAACTGAGGCACCCAAACATTGCTGACTTGCTACTTGTTAATTATTCCATTTGCTAATGTGGAGTTGGAAGGTGCTCTAATTTAGCAGGACAGAGCCAAAGGTTACATTTGGCTGGTGTGAGTAGACATGGAGATCTCAGATAGAGTTGCTGGGAGCAGACAGCACTGAAAGGAGCACCTGGCCTGGACTCCCAGCAGTGCATTAGTTAGAAACAGGAGAGAGAAACAATTGCAGCACTAATGAGCCCCAGGTGAAAAGACTATTTAGCTAGAGCCCGTCTGGGTCTTTTCTTTCCTTTTTTTTTTTTTTTTTAAAGGTTAATGTTTTGATTGATGAGACTAGTTGTTTGGAATTCCTAATTGTTCATTACAATAAAACACAGCTTTTGTATTCCTTCCCTTTAAAACACAGGTTGTTCACTACTAAAAACACATATAATGACTGAGGGGAAAAAAATTCCAGACACACACTGGAAGCCTGGTGACACACTGGTGAGATAAAGCTCTGTATCATATCCCGTGTTTGCTGAGTGTTTATGAGTCAGAGCAGTGCAGTGGGATTCCCTGTGAGCTAAAAATGGCTTATTAAGCATTTACAATACAAATTTTCATATAATTGATTCTTTTGAGAGTTCAGATTCCTCTTTTCATTTTGACCAAGTCTTTCTTTTAGTGTGTCATTAAAAAGTGCTTTTGATAGCCACAAATATATGTATTAAATTACGTATGTGTTGATGTGGATAGGTTTACTCTGTCAAATTGTCAGTCTAAGACACAAGTGTATGTATGGAGTGAGCTGCTAGATAAGAGCAATTGTTGCTACCCCTTGACATTAATTTATTGATGGTTAATTTTATGTACAAATATTTTTGAGTTGTTAGCAATAAAGAAAGGTAGAACAATAGTTATTACAGCAGAAGAGACTATAAGAATGGATTTTCATATCAGCAAATAAGAAAAAGGTCATATTTGTGTATCCTCCTTTTTCAGTGTCATCTAGCTTTTGGCTGCTGAGAGGAATATTTGCTTAAATATGAGGCAGATTTCAATTTTAATCACTGTGGTGCAGAAGTGTGTAAATCTGTATTAACGCCTCAGTGGAGTCACAGTAGGTCACCTCCACAGTACCAGAGTCATCCAGGTACATCTCTGGAACTGCGGTCAGGATCTGGCCATGAGTCTGTTTTATGATTTTCCCAGAGCAAACAATCAAACCAGGGTTAAAAATGGGCACTTGCTTTCTGCTATTGCAAGGACCTGACTGTGAGTTGTTGGAACATTTTCCTGATATTGAAATATGAAATATTTTACTCTGTTCACTCTTACTGGCTTTTGGATAACCATTTTCACCAGATTAACCTACATTAAAAAAAATCTCTTAGACAGACAGTGAGAGGATTAGACATGACAGAAGACTTCACGTTAACTTTGCTCTGAGACAAATTGTATTTATTTCTTCTAATTCATGCAATAAATTCAATGCCTGTCTTTCAGCACAAAAAGGGAGCTTATTTTGACAGTGCTTGATTATCGGCATGGCCATGACGTGGAAGCTATTCAGTAGTTGTTATGTCAGTAGTTAGTCTGTTCATTACATAGTTGCTTTGTGCCATTGGGGTAGCGAGATTTATAGGGGCTGCCTCAAAGCTGGTAGATGTTAACCTCAGATCTTGGTCAATGTCTTTTCAAAGCAGTTGTGAGTGGCAGTGAAATAGTAATGACAATTCACACTTGGACAGTGCAACACAGTGTCTGCTAGCACAAGTTGTCCCAGTGATAAAATAATCTGTGGAGCCCATTGCTGCTGGTGCAAATGAGGAAATGAGGAAAAATAATACCCTTAAAATCAGAAATTAAACCTGTGTGGGATTGGGAAAATAGAAATAAAGGGTTAGAGAATGTCATCAGTGAAAGCTCTCCAGTGTTAGATTCGGGTCTTTTAATTTAACACCAGATCAAATCAAAGTAAATAAACTCAGGGAAATTCACTTCCTATTCAGCGAGGATAATCCATCATGATTTTTATAATACGCTGTATTCATGATGAGTCGTGTGAAAACAGAGTACACCATTTTTAGCTGGAAATGTTAGGAAATGCACCTGCTGATAAGCTCATCAATTTTAGTATGCTAGGGAGCTTAAATGGGCAAAAAGTTATGAACCATCTCTATAACCCACAACAACTTTCTGGTCTCCCAACAGCAGAACAGTGACCATACCAAGCTTTAGTAGCTTATCTTGACTATGCTCTGCCTAAACCAAAATCTCAGCTGCCAGACAGCTGTGAAGGATCAAGCTCAGTTTTTTTGTCTTGACATTGAATTTGAAGGGTGAATCCAAAGGCCTAACAGATCCGTTCCATTGCCAAAGGGTTTTTTGACAGTTGATATAAGTATGCATTGGATCTTCAGAAATTTCTCATTACTATGATGTCAGTCAGCCAAAGTATAATCTGCTCGGCAGCAGAACTGTCACACACTTGCTCCATTTCTGCACCAGATGGATGGGTTCACTATAAATTCTCATGTTGGTCCCTGGACTGGAAATCTCACATAAGTGTTGCCTTTTTAAAGATTTTGTTTTACGAGTTACTTCATCCCAATGAGTTTCTAGTTATCTCCCAGATGGAAAAAAATTGCTTGAATTGACAGTGTTCTTCCTCTTCCTATCCATGCAAGACACCAGCTTGTTTTGCACTACAAGCACTAAGCTGTAAGTCGGCATTCTGATGGCTTTTTACATTCATCTGGCCATTTCAGAAACAATTTGTTTTTCCCAAGCAGACTTGTCCTTATCAAAGCTTGCTCACAAATTTATTGTTTAAATCTTCAGCTTTGACTACATTTCAGCTGATGATTTTGTCTTTCTTATAACAATTTTGGATGAAACTTCCAAAAATGAGTCATCTGAACCAGATTTGCCCTTTCTAATTTACTGGCTGCTGTACAGAGCTGGTTGATGAAATCTGACTGACTCAGACGTTAATTAGAAGCAAAGTACAAAGTTAAAGAATGCTGGAAACAGGGAATTTATTTTACATTGAAGAATCTTCACACAGATAAACAAAATCTTAATTAAGATAAATCAGTTATTCTTATATCACCAACTAAAAATTTATACTGATAAGTGTATCCTGTTAAAAGTGCAGTGCTCACATTTAACTCAAAATGATACTCCAGGGAATCAGCAGCAAACTACATGCACACTGCTGTGGTAAGTAATGCAGCACTTAAAAAATTAGATAGGAGATAATATTAAACTAATATAATTTAATATAAAAATGATCCTATTAGAAGCATGATGAGATCTCAGCACCCATGGAAATGAGGATATATATTTACGTAGCACAATGATACGGTCCTGGCTGTTATGTTATACATCTTAATTAGATTACCTGTTGCAAGAGGAATATAGTTGATATTGAAAACTTTCCACTGAAGGACGATAAAGTGACAATCATCAGGGTAGATGAGTTCAGGCACTGATTTACATCAGAGGTGGGTTTGGAGTTTTTCAATGTTTAACTTCATGCATGAAAGTGTGTTCAGCATTTTAAAAATCATTTACAAATTTGAATTAAAATTCAGAATTAACTTTATTACAATAACTGCTTTTACTTTGTTTTCATTTATTGATTTATATATCGTGCACTGCTGTTGATAAGATATATAACTTGAAATTCATGAAACTGCACTAGGCTGTAAAAGTTAAGGTCTGAAACATGTAAATAGTTATGCAAGTATTGCTGTTTGTAAAGGTTGTATTTAACATAAATGTATTTCTTTCAGTAGAATTAAATTTTTATCATAGCAAAGGAAAGTTGGTTTTAATTTCAGCAATAATAGATCTTATTATAACTTTCAATAAATGAAAGTGTAACTTAAATATATATAAGCATATGTATGTATGTACATATACATACATGCATTTTTCAAATATAAGAACTCACCAGAGTGCTGAATAGGGGTGACAGAGTGATAGAACTGGTTTTATCAGTATTTTTCCAGCTAATAGACTGCATTTGTCACTAGACTAACGAGCACTGGTGATGTATATCGCTAACACTGCCCTCTTCTACATCAAGCTTCTCAGCACTGTGAAGACATATTTCACATGGCTAAAGGATACCAATTTCCTTAAAAATCCTGAAGGAAAAGTAGGCCTAGACAAAACATCTGAGCTTTTTATAACTGTGGAATTTCTATACTGGGGAAGAGAGCTTTGGCTGCACATACAGCCTAAGTTCACGTGTCTGAAAATGTGTTTTTCTCATAATGAAGTTAATTAGGCCTCAAGTTGTTTTTTGGGGTTTTTTTAATGCCTACATAGGTATTTCAAATATAAACTTTTCAATTAAAATCTTTTATTTGAAATCTAAAATGTAACTGATACTAAAGAAAACAGTCAGATAAAGCTCTCACAAGAATAAACTAAGATCATAAAACCAGAAAGTAAGCAGAAAATTATCGTTTTAAAACACCTTTTCTCAGATGAAGAAAAATTTGCCTTATTCATACTCATTTTATTAACACCATTGACATTAACATTATCACTGTTAACCCTGTGATACAGCCTTATTAATAAAGGAAAAACAGTCATAGGAACTTCATAGTCAGATAATTGACAGTCACTGCCTTGGAGATATGTACGCAGAAAGCCTTTGATATGTGCCATGCACACCAGTATCATTATTTTTCTCCCTAACAAGAGTTCACTTAATCAGGAGCAAGCTGAAGGATTTTTTTTCAAGTTGTTGTAAATAGAGAGGTCAGGGAGAGGGACATAACCTTCCCTAAACGCCTCCCTCCCTCCCTTTTAACCTTGCCCTGGGCTGTTGGGTGGTTTACAGGAGCTCTGGTTCTCCTCACACTCGACACAAGGAGTTGGATGCTCCCAGTGCACATCCTATTATTACTCAGACTTGATTTTGCTGCAGCCGCAAAGTTAAAACCAGGGAGATAAGATGGGAAATAATTGAGAGTACAACAGCTGCAGCCTCTGCCAGGGTGCTCAAATTTCTGGTAACTAAGTCCTAGGGAAGACATTTTTCAGTCACTTGAAGATAACTGCTACAAATGTGATCCTCCCATTTCATCCGCTTGGAAGTCAATTTTTAGCCTTTTGGTTTTTTTAAAAAAAACTCTTTAAAATTTGTGTCTAGTGTTCCTTTGTATATTCATGCCATATGCCTGCTGAGGGGGATAGGAAGGGTGAACCTGTCTGTGGGAAAAGGGCATGTGAGCATTGGGAATTAGCTGAAGAGCATTTTTCCCAGGAGGTGGCTTTAGGTAAGGTCCCAGCCCAAACTGAGAAACTATCAGCTTGCTTTTCAAAACTGTTAAGTGCAGTTGTTCTACTTAAAGAAGAGTTTGGGGTTTTGCCATGAACTGGTTTACACTGACTCCTGTCAATCTAGCTGAAACAGATCTTAGTTTAGGGACTTTTGACTGAAGTAACAATCATCTGCCTTTGCTGTAAGAAAGTGAGAGTAACTGGCAAAGGATGTAAGAGGGAGAAGGTCTTGTATTTTCAAGCTTTAGCTTTGATTTAACAGTGCAGGAAGAACGCTGCACCTTCAAGTTTGGCCTTCATGAACAGAGTAACAATAAATTTCTCCTACACTACTTTCTACTCTCATTCCTTTAGCACTAGGAAGAGAATTGATAGTTCTGAACTCCAAAGTGAATGTTTGGCTACTGTAAACACTCTTTTTAAAGGACCTGATGTTAGTCATACTGTGTTGCACGCTGGTGATTTCACAGTAAATACCCTTGCAGGCAGGTCTGAGAAACATTTGCTCATCCTTTAAGTTAGGAATATGAGCCTTTTACTGACATGTCTTTTGCTTCCACACAGTTACCCTGCAGTAAGAAAAAAATATAGAGATGCATTAGGGGAGAGGAAGTATTCTGCTAGTCATCTCAAAATGTTAAAATCTCCTTTATTTTAAAAGGTTTTTGTACTGACAGTCTGCTCTAGAAACTTGTTCTACTCAAATAAGTTCTACCCCATTACATCTAGTAGACCATATCCTGGAGGACTAAAATTTTACAAATATAGACATAAGAAATTAAACTAATGTGGAAATCCTGGTCTCCATTTATTTATTTTAACCAGATTGACATAAGAAATTATCAAAGAATGCTTTGATAGAGCATTGTTGACCAATGGAGGTACAATCCACAGAAATTTTGTAGGAAAAAAAACCCCTTGGTACATATAGAACCTGTTTAGGCTTCATTTCCAACAAGTATGCACTAATCTTACGAAAATATACTGACCCTACTTATCTCTTTTATCCCATAAAGAAGACTATTAGTCTGTTTGCATTCCTTTACCCTGTTGGTCATCAGTCAAAGCAGGAATTTAATTCTGGCTTTATTGGTTGATTTTATTGTTACTTTAGAAAAAAATTGAGCTTGGTTTAGCTCAAGAAATTACACTGAAATTTTAGCTGGTTCTAGTTTCAATAGTTACATGTTGTAAAGTAAGTGTATTTTTATCACTACATTTGTCAGTCCAAGAATTCCCAGTTGAAGCTGGAAGGAATCAGATTAAAGAGATCAGTTTGGAATGTAGCAGCTTAATCTTAAGAGTATTTATATGGACTGTATGTTTAATATTATGTTTTATGGGTAGTCAGTTGTATCTGCAATGCAATGAAAACCTTTTTTGATAGCTCAGAGTAGTCTATGCATAGAGTGAAACAACAAACAAATTCAAATGGTTCTGTTCTCATTGGTTTCTGATATGAGCATGCAAAGTATTGAACCCTTTTGATTCAAATCTAAAGGGGACTCTACTAGAGCTGAACCATCCATGACCTGGCTCTTGCTAGAATGTTTTTAAAATAAATAGTATACTGCTAAGTAAAATACCAAATAAAACAAAAACTTCTCAGTCATGTAAAGGGTGGACATTTTTAAAGTGAAGTGCCAAGGCAAAGCTTATCATTTATTGGCCCTAGTTTTTCAAACCAATGCCAGCTACCTACTCAGCAGCTGCCCTAAGTCTCTAGGATATATGTAGTACACTTGCATGGAACAGCTGGGCAGTTCAGAAATCCTTTCTATTTTTTTCTGATTTTTCACTTTAAAGTTTATTGATAAATGCATTAGTAATATAAAGCATTTAAAGAAACAGCTTACCTTGATGGGCAGGCAGAGTGCAGAATCTTCTGGAGGACACCAAGGCAGTGCTAAAGGTCAGCCTGCCTTGGCAGCAAATCAATGGATTTTTGCAAAATCACTAAAAACATCTGAAACTTCATTCAGCACTTCTTTTCCTTCCCCACTCTGAAATGGCATCACTTCTTTTTTTGCATCTAAGAGACAGTGCTGGTTTACTTATTCAAGTGATATAAAAGATCAGTGAAAAAAGTGTCCTAGTCCCTAGGATGATCACGAAACAAATCTAAGGTATGTAATAAACCAATAACAAGTTGTAAGGAATGTGGGCGTGTGACCTGTGGAGAACTTTTTTGAGAAGACCTGCTCTGTTCATCAAGCTTTCGTCTGACTGTCCCGGGTCTGTTTGAATGCATCTAGTTGCAGCAGTGAGGCTTCACCAGTGGTGTTCAATCACCAGCTGTTAGCACAGAATTTCTGCACCTAACACTATTTTTTATTAACTTTAACATTCACATAGTCTTGTTCTGCTTATGGATTCAGGTCTCAGTCCTGTTTATGTTGTGGGGAAGGAAGTACAATACCTCCTCAGAAATTTCTAAACAGAAATCAAAAGCAGTGTTTCCCAGCCTCCTATCCAGGAAGCATTAGTCACCCAATGCAATATTAGATGCACGACAGGCAAGATGATAGCAATTTTTTTTTTTTACAGACAGTAGACTCACATGTGCAAGCTAGCAAGCAAGGAAAGGAAAAAGGGGGGGAATAAAAGTAAAACATGAATAGTCTTATTTAGTCTGATTTTTAGGAACTTTTGTAAAGGGTTAAACAATTGTTCACTGGTTTATTTCAAGAAAGGTGGACACTGATTTTATCTAAAAAATGGTGAGCAGTCAGTTCTGGTCTAGAAAGTCCAGACTAGAAGGAGATTCAAAGCCTGATTCTAGCCAAAGTATGGGCAAGCAAATTAGAGTTGGTTACAAATAATCTAAAATAGATGTATTCTATACATAGAATGTATGTGGTATCAGAAAAAGAGATTAAGAAAGTATAATGGCTGGCTAATAGCCTTAGAAATCTGAGTTAGATGAAAAGTTAACTGAGTTATGTTCTTTTATTCATTCAGCTCAAATAAAACAGTCTTGTGCAAGGCTGAGAAGACATGGTCTTAATCCCAAAGACCTTACAATATGGACCAATGGAAGTATAAAGGCAAATCTATCTGAAAAAAAAAAAAAAAAAATCCAAGCAGGTTTTAAACTTCTTTGACTTCTTTCTTCATTTTCCCAGAACACAGGTCTGGTGCTTTGGGACTAGAAACAACTCTATGCAGAGGAGCTTGAAGGAAAATAGTTGATAGAGTCCATTCTTGACTGGTGCTATCATGTCAAGAAAAGGAAAGGGAAGAGAAAAACTGATGTTATGTTTGGGCAGTAGCCCAAGAATACGTGGAGGAGGACTGTCATCCCAGAATACCCTTCAGGCACAGCCCCTAAATCTCAGTAAATTGTATCTGGGTTCTTATTTTTCTCAGTTGTAAAATAAATTTAATTTTAATGCATGACAAAGGCTTGTTCATCATCTGCCAAAAAGCACTTAGATATTGCATGGCAATAAGAGGGTATGTGCAGAATTATTAGGATGGTGGATTTTATTAGTGTGCATTTTTGGCATTCTGTGCAGGCACTAACCTTCAGCAGAAGCTTGAGCAAACAATTTTTGTCAGACTAATCAAGAGAGTGGTTATGGTTCATTTCCAGAGGCCTGAGGACCACACATACTATTATAAAGGATACCACCATTCTCCAGACTCTTCTCAGTTCTGTTCTTTGGTTCCACTTTTCTTTAACACCTACTTCAACAGTGCTTTTCTTACATACAAGCCTTGAGGGAGAATATGCTGGTGAGATGATGCTTTCTCATATATATATGTAGGAGTATTTCTGATTCATATATTTCTTTCTATCTACACTTATTAGGCAGAATGAAATCCTTTGAATTGGTATTGACTGCCTTTATTTTAACAAATTGCATTACAATGGAAGTCTTTAATGTAATACTTTATTACCTGGGCATCTTTTTTAGACCCCTTCCTGTGTGGCACATATTGTCACAAATCTAGGTAATCACAACAATCCCTTCCATCCTCATTATCGATGCATCTCAGCTAGCTCTCCTAAACCCCATCAGATGTTTTGTGATAGTTTTGTTAGTCTTTTAGCAATTACTTAGCTCTCAGAAATGCACAGGACTTCTTGTTTGCTCTCTGAACAAATCCAGATATATTAGTTTGTCAGAAGCAAAATCTTATGTGACAGCATAAGACAAACACCTTTACTTTAGAGTGGAATTTGAATTTAATATTCCATTTTTGTGATAGCTTGGCCTTCTCTTTATTCAGAGGCTGTGAAAAAATATACATGAACCTTTCAAAAAATTATCACCTACTAATATCTCAAATAAAAAATTTTACCATAGTATATTCTGGGAATTATGCCAGCTAATGAAACCTTTACTTAATACATCATTTTATTACTCTGCCACTTAAGTTCCACTTAAGACTTTAAAACAGTTGTTGAAAATGATAAGTTTATTGTACATATATGTATCCATTACTCTTAGCTCCAGTTACTAGCAGAAGTTTAACTCTGTCAGCTAAGGTGAGCCTGACTGTTGTGGATGTCACCACTCAGTTAGTCCAAGTCTCCATGCTTTATCTAGTTTCCTCTCTGGTCATTAGGTAAAAGGAGGAAATTAACTCTGAACCCTAATGATTCAGCTCCTCAGACCTATTTGTTTGCAATCTCATCCTCTACAAGGGATTTTTTCTTGCCAACCTGAATAAGGTTTTTTCTTGGCTGTAGGCAAGGGAGTCCCACAGATTTACTTGAATTAATTTTTCAAAGCAACAGTAAGATATGGGATATGAGCAGTGTCCGTTTTCACTTTCAAATGGGAATGTGGTCCAGTTTTCACTTTGAATGCTGGGCTGTGGTTGGCCTCTTTAGCAATACATCTTTACTATGGTTGTTTATTGAGAAAGGGCAGGATTCTTCTCTCACAATGGAGGTGTTTACAGGGCAGAAGGCTTCATCTGAGCTAGTGTTCTAGACTCCCATTACAACCACCCTCAAGAGATCAGTCAAAAGAAGTGATTGTTCTAGTCAGCATTGGTACAGCCTCACCTCAAGTACTCCCTGAAGGTTTGTGCTTCACAATATAAAGATATAAAAATATTATCGTGTGTCTGAAGGAGGACAACAAAGGTGAGAGAAACAGAGGGAATGACCTATGAGTGATGTGTTCAGCTTAGAGAAGAGGAAAGTAAGGGGTGACCTCATTTCTGTCTACAACTTCCTCATGACAGGGAACAGAGAGGGATGTGCTGATCTCTGCTTCCTGGTGTCCAGTGATGGGATGCAATGGGATGTCTTAAAGCTGCTCCAGGGGAAGTTCAGATTGGATACGAGGAAAAAGTTCTTCACTGAGAAGGTGGTTAAGCACCAGAACAGGCTCCTCAGGAAAGGCCACAGACCTGTTGGTGTTCAAACAACACTCTTAGATATATGCTTTAACTTTTAAGTTGCCCTATGTGGAGTCGGTATTTGGAATGGACGATTCTTGTCAGTCCTTTCCAACTCAAGATATTTGTTTATTCTGTAATTCTATGGCTGGCACTTGTAAGGAAAGGTTAACTTCATCCTAAAGTAGATAGTTATAACATGTCAGGCACCGGTGCTTGCTGTGCCCAAGGAGTGCCTGTTTCTCTGCACCATATAGCAAAAGGGACGCACAATACATGTCTGCACTGCAGAGTTTTAAGTTATTATTAGAAAGAGCTCTGTAGAGAGGTAGGGCTAGTGTGACATCTGACTTCTTTCAGTTCTCAAACTTTTTTATTCTTTTTTTTTTTTTTTCCTGGAAGTCCTCTTTTATCTACTGTTCATCCTGACAATGGTTAGACAACATAGCGTGTATGTGCACTGACATCTAACAGAATTTTCCTTTTTTGTAAAATATTCTTCTGCAGAATTCCAGGGAGGGGGTTTAGATTTGTGATCAACTCAAAACTGGTTCCAATAAGGGACTCGCATGACAATATGAATGGTAACGTACGTTATAGTTATTTTAGAATCTTGTGTTTCAGTTAGAATCATAGAATCATAGTGGTTGGAAAAGACCTTTAGAGTCATTGAGTCCAACTATAAACCTAATACTACCAATTCCACCTCTAAATATGGCCCTAAGCACCTCATCTACCCATCTTTTAAATACCAGCAGGGAAGGTGACTCGACCACCTCCCTGGGCACCCTGTTCCATGCTTGACTAACTTTTTGGTGAATAATTTTTTCCTAATATCCAATCTGCACCTCCCCTGGCACAACTTGAGTCTGCTTCCTCTCATCCTATCACTTGTTACCTGGGAGTAGGGACCAACTCCCACCTCTCTCCAACCTCCTTTCAGGTAGTTGTAGAGAGCAATAAAGTCTCCTCTCAGCCAACCCCAGCTGCCTCAGCTGCTCCCTGTAAGACATGCTCTCCAGGCCCTTCACCAGCTTTGTTGCCCTTCTTTGGACACGCTCCAGCACCTCAACATCTTTCTTGTGGTGAGGGGCCCGAAACTGAACACAGTACTCGTGGTGCAGCCTCACCAGTGCTGAGTAGGGGAGGATCACTTCCCTAGTCCTGCTGGCCACGCTATTCCTGATACAGGCCAGGATGCCATTGGCCTTCTTGGCCACCTGGGCACACTGCTGGTTCATATTCAACCAGCTGTTGGCCAACACTCTCAGGTCTTTTTCTGCAGTCAGCTTTCCAGCTACTTTTCCCCAAGCCTGTAGCGTTGCATGGGGTTGTTGTGGCAGGACCCAGCACTTGATCTTATTGAACTTCATGCCATTGGCCTCAGCCCATAGATCCAGCCTGTCCAGATCCCTTTGCAGAGCTTTCCTACCCTCAAACAGATCAACACTGCTGCCCAACCTGGTGTTGGCTACAAACTTAGTGAGGGCACACTCAGTCCCCTCATCCAGATCATTGATAAAGTTACAGAACTGACCCCAACACTGATCCTTGGGGAACATCGCTAATGACTGGCCTACAACTGGATTTAACTCTGTTCTCCACAACCCTCTGGGCATGGCCATCCAGGCAGTTCTTTACTCAGCAAAGAGTGCATCCATCCAAGCCATGAGTGGCCAGGTTCTCAAAGAGAATGCTGTGGAAAACAGTGTCAAAGGCTTTACTAAAATCTAAGTACACCACACCACATCAACAGTTATCAAGAATAAAGCCTGTCTAGCTTAAAGAAGGGAAATCAAGACCCCAGAATTTACAGAAATATATTTTGGGCAAGAGAATATAACTAATATTGTCTCAAACATGTTTAAAGTTATATCTAAAATGAAATTCTAACTTCTTGTTCACCTCTACTGCTGTTCATGTCTGGACTGTTGAAAGACTGGATTTTAGGGATTCTTAGAATAAAAGACATAATTTCAGAAGGAAATAGTGTTATCACCCAGATTGACCTCATGTTTGTCTCATTCCTCTAACTTCATAAGCTGTAGCCTTAATTGTTGTATGAACAATATTATCTGTTAGAAAAAAAAGATGCTTCCCATATACTTTGAATCATCCTCAGCCTCTTTCAATAAGTATTTCATATTTTTTGCCAAATAATTTTATTAAATATATGAATGGAGTCCCATTCCAAACACAATTTTTATTGACATTTCTTTATTTTAAGTCACAGCTTAAGACCTATCTGATAGATTACATTCAGTGTTTAGGCATTTTAATGATTTTGCATTATATAAATTTTTTATTAAATCTTTCTAATTTTAATTATTTGAAATAAACTTTTTCACCACTTGTAGTGATTTAAGATGTCTTCTCCCGGGCTTAAATTATCTTCCTGATAGGGTTTGAAACTTAATTACTCCAATGACTCATTTTGGAAAATGAGGATTTTTAAAGAGCAAACATGAAAACCTTAAGGAACTTATTGAAAATATTTTTCCTCTTGCAGTCTCCCAAGTGTAATATGCTTCCACCAGAAGGAGTTAGGATTATGTCTCCGCATCACTCTTGCATTCTGCAGTCATAGCACAAATTATACAGCCCTGTGCTTTGAACAGGGAGATAACAGTTTCCTTATACCATTTACCTCTTTCATTTTTTGACTGTAATGAAACTAAGTTCCATCTTTAAAAGTGTATAATTCACACTGAAAAGAATATTTGGGCTGAAATTTGATATACAACATGGTGGGCAGGTAACAGGCATGCTGTGTTTTGACATGGTGCTTTGCAGGTCTGTGCAAAAGCAAGCTAGGCATTTTCAGGTTCATACTTTCTGTTTATCTGAACCAAAACACTGCCCCCCGTCTTTTTCAGCAACGCAATACCTGAATTAAGGGGTTCATACCAAGGACATAAGCTAAAAAAAAAAAAAAAAAAATCAGTAAATTACATGCAAACTTGTTCCCATTAGATCTCATATAAAGAACAGAATTTTAGTGCATATGTAGTCTTAATTACTGTCCTTTAGCAACTGACTGAAATAGCAGTAACTATTTTATTGCTTATAGAGATTTGAAACAGACTCAACACAACAAGAGTTTATGATGGATTTTTTACATCTTATACTTTATTGACTGGTTCCATGTTTAATTGAGAAAATACTGCTATTTTTAAGATTATTGCATAATAAAGAAAAATTTAAGAAGGAGTCAGTCACAAGAGGTGTTGAGATATCAACCTCTCCTGACTTTAAAGATAGTTGATCATGTTCACCACTTCCTGGAAGAAACTCCTCTTACATGATTTCAGTTACTTTTTCTACAAAGCTCTCAAGCATTTGCTTATTCTTTTGCTGAATCTGGGCCCTGGCCTGGCCTTATCCCGTTGCATTCCCAGGTGTGGGAGCATCTGATTCATACGTTAAATTCAACTGGTTTTGCAGGCAAAACCAGATCTTTGTAAGTACTTTTGTACATGTGAATTATCTTTGAAACAGGAAAATTACTTCCAGGAGATACTTGTTTCTAATAGCCAGTGGCCTGAAGAATATGTAACTCAGGACATCATCCACCCTGTTCCCTTACAATCTCTTTCTGCTATCCGATACCTCTAGCTCTTGCTGAAGGAATCTTTCCTCTGGATTCCTCTCTCACTGACTCTTTCCCTCTTTGTCTTTCCCTGCTCTGTAACTTCTTCTTACTTGGGTCTTGTCCAGCTTGCTCTCCTGTGATCTTCTACTTTCTCTTTCATCCTCATCCCAGACTGACTCTGAGTCTGTGACTGCAAATCCACTGACAGCTATTAAATATACAGCAATGCAAATCAAATCCCACGAGAAAAGCCCAGCTAATTATGTGCTGGCTCCCTTGCTGGTACCAAGACTTGGTTTCTCTCATCAATCATTCCCAGGACTCTACTGACTATCAGAGCCTGTTGTGTGTTAGTGACTCTCCTCCATCCCCCTTTGCACACTATTCAGTCTTTTTCTTTAAACCCCTAGTAATTTGCTGGAATCTTCCTTTTGAACATTGGAAGATTCATGGATCCACTATTATCTTGAGCCAAGATGCAAGAGTTCAGCTTGATTTACCTTCAACCTTCCTTGGCCTGTTTTAAATCTACTGATGCACTCTCCATTCTCTGTAGTTTCTCATATCACTGTTAAACCCTCCAACCATTTGGAAGCTTTCTCTTGTCCTTCATTTGCTGGGAGCTTTCTTGACCACTTCAGGGCATTTGGTTAGCTTATTGTTTTGCTTCATTTCTGCTGGTTTTGGTTATAATGCTGTTTCATTCTGATTCTGTTTCTTGACATCAGTCCAGGCTCCACAGGACAGAAGATTAATAGTTTCTGCTGTGTCACAAGTGGTCAAACCCACCTAGAGCCACAGATGTAAACCATGAGGGTTGAATTTGTATTAGGCCAAGTCAAAGGCAGCTGCTGATGGGATCTTTTGGCAAACTTCCCCTAAGACAACAACATCCTGAAGCTGGGATCTGCAGCTCTGGGTCAGGCTGCTAGGAGCCTTCTGGTCCTCACCTGGGCAGACACTGCATCCCCCAGGCAGACCTGGACAATTCAAGCATGTTGTTCCAGGGCTGGTGACACTGGGGTTTCAGTGCTTGTGGGTCCAGGGTGGGCACATCACACTCCTGCATGCTGGTACACTGCTGCAGAGCTAGAAACTCCTGCAGTCCCACCTGGGGCTGGGGCTTTCTGAGCTGCCCACTGAGGGGTAGCACCTGGGGCCAGCCCCATGTTTTGTCTATTCCCCTCACGAGTGGTAGAAGTAAAATGGATGATTTCAGTAGTGGCATGGCCTGGAGTGAATTACTGGATACTGAAATACCATGTTCATTGATTTAAGAACAACATAGTCTCAGAAATTCTAGTTTAATGGGAGGGGTTTTTTCCATCATAAGCAAAATATTATTCAGTTCTTCTACAAAGAAAACTCTCTTTTTCAGTGACTTCTAATTGTCATTCTGGGTGGCAGCTGTTACATTTCTACTGTACATATTAGTGTAGCCTTATTACATTTTAATTCCAACAGTTACTGAATAACATTTTAAAAAAAATAAAACTATTTTCCACAATCTCTTATTATCTTCATACCATGTAACAGGTAGATTTTGTGACATTGATGGGCATTTATGAATGACTGATGAATTCGGCTTGATATTATTATACAGTTGTTAATATATGAGTTGTGTCAATGCTAATACTAGTATACATCCTTTGACTAACCTTTTGTCAGGACCAGGGTTAAGAATTGTGTCATTAAATCTTGAAAGATGAAAATAAAAGCAAACAAAAATATGAAAGAAAATATCCCTCCTGCTGAATTTTCTCTCATTAGTCTAGAGATGGCAGGGGTTTGTATAAATGCAGTTGCTACTCTTAAGCTTGCTACTGTCAAAGGTAGCGTTGAAAAAGATAGATCTGGGCTGGAAATGGTTTGAGCGTAAGTCACCCAGCAAGGGGTGAGCACTTTTGTGGCAGGGGTTTCAGTTTAGTTGTGCTGAAGTTTAGCAGATCAACAGGAAAACACACTATAAACTGTATATTTATCCGTGTGCACACTGATTCTAGACCATCCTAGAAGACTTCCCTTTTACGTATTTGATGTTATGGAAAAATGAGGGAATTGAGACAAGAGAATTATGCTCAGAATGTATTCTTTTTGGTTAAATATGTATAAATTGAAAGTCTCTGCAGCTGCCAGTTGGATCGCACTGTATTAGCAGGACATATTCAAACAGCAGAATGAGTATATTAAAGTCCTGCACAGAACAGGATACAAGAAACTCCGAAACTGTATTTGGTGAACAGACTCACCTTTCTTTCACCATCACTTCTTACTTTCTGCTTTATGATGTAAATAAGAACCATTCATTGTTGAAAAATCTTGACAGGTAATGCTAACACAAATGTGCATTTTCTTAATACATGTGTGCATTTTCTGGGATTAAAACTTGTTATTTCCCAGCGACTGAATTCTGGGATTGTATGAGGCCAAGCTACTCAAAGAGCTGAGTTACACTAACCTTAACCAGTAAAATACAAAAAAAGCTATTGCTTAGGGTTTGATGCTTACATCACTAAAAAGAAATGCCCAGATAAAAATAAATTTTGGTGCAATAAGCCAAAGCAAAAAGAGGACAAGAATGCAACACACAAGGATTATTCAAAATCAGAACTAAGAGGAAAATGGAATAGCCCATGATTTCTCACTCTCATTTCCCATCCCCTCATCTCCTTTTTAAAGCTAGGAATCCAGTACTATGTCTCTTTCCCCATACCTGTTAGAAAATCAGGCCTCTTTCTTTTATTCCCTTGTAAAAATGTTGAACTAAAGAGACAGATAAAGGAGGAAAACTAATTACTCAAAACATGTACATCTTTTCTAATAGGAACAGAAGAAAGCAACAGCATAATTGTGTGCATCTAAAACATGCATTAAACTTTTTGCTTTTACCACACTTCTGGAGTTCTGCAGAAAGTTCTTGGGGCCTGATTCTGTGATTCTTGGGGGACTGAAAACCCAGAGCCATTTCAGTTGATAAAAGCCTGCAAACTCCAACCTTATATGACCTTGTGTGCTGTTTGAACATTCCCTGATGGATTTTCTTCTTTCTCATTACACAGGTATACATTTAAAAAAAAAAAAAATAGAAAAAGAGAATAATGTTATGTTTGGCATGACTGGAAAGAGCTTTATTATAGCTGCATGGCTTGCAAAAACCTGCCAAAAGACACAGGGAAGCTTTCTAAAGAAAATACTTCATTTTACACAGTTAGTGTGGGCCCAGTACAAAGCCCATAGAAGCCTATGGAGAGGCTGCTACTGACTACAGTTACAGAAGCCTTCATATCAGAGTGGAAATGCATTAGTCCGTGTTTTTCCTTGTCCATTTCTCATGCCCTGGCACAGCTTTCCATTTGGAAGTCAACACTGGAAAGTTCACATCCCACCATTGTTTTGGTAAGTTTGTGATTTGTTGTGGGATTATTTAACAGCTTTGTGTCCTTGACAATGTGCCCTTTGTCAAAGCCCCAAAGAGGCATGTTACAGGGTTATGCCTCTTCAAAAGTCACTTGCAAACAAAGTGAATCAAGATCATACAGGTAATCACACATCTAACCTCCACTGGCATGTTTCAAAGCAATGTACTAGGTTACTACTATGAATGTGACCTAGGGGTTTTTTTAACTAAAGCTTAAAAAGATTAATTCTAAACAACTACTAGTTTCCACAGTGCCTATATTTATCAGCTATGATGTAAAATTATTTCTCATTTCACATGTACACCTGAGCTGGCTCTTTAAATGGCAAAACAAACAAACAAACTACAGCAAGGTGGTAAAAAAAATATTTTTTAAACAGTTTATCCACTTTCACATAGGAAGTCAGGGGCCTTTTTGGGGTTCAAACCATGATCTTCCTAATATCTTACAAATAGAGGGAAAAAATTATCTATGGAAATTCTTGTAGAGTTCAGATAGCTATTAATAAAATAAAGTCTTCATATGAATGAAAGCATTAAGCTCCTATGTCATAGCAAAGACAAACTGGGAATATAAATTTCTGTCAGTAATTATTAAAGCATCCAGTATTCCCAAAAAGAAATCCACTACACTGTTACAGAGACTAAATAACATTTCAAAGTTTTTTTAATTAGATTTTATACTTAACCTCGTCTGTGACCAGTTCTTTGTAAAACCCTTTTATTTCCTCCTACCATGCTGTGATACTGCTTTTTTTCTGAATGAGAGACTAAGTAAACCAGCTGTGCTGAATATGTAAGTGGTTAGGGAATAGTTTACTATAAATTACAGATTTGTTAAAAGAAAGTGGTCTATACCTGTTCCTAGTGTTTGAAGTATTTTAGAAGTCCTATTTTACCAGGTTCTACGACTTCACTAACTTTCAGCCTACAACAAAATACATGACTGACATTAAGGTGGAGTATTTTCCAAACATTCACTTGTTTGTTCCTGGATTACTGCTTTATTTTAAAAGGCTTCTTTAATAATTTTTTTGTGCTTATGTCTGAATTTTGCTCTGCATTTGTTTAGTCAAGAAATTCCTAAATATCTCTGCAGAAATATGGACACTAATACAGATGAAGATCCCTGTATTAGAGAGTTCTACTTTGCTACTTGCTCAGTGCTCTGGTGCCATTTTCATGTACAATCTAGATGTACAAATTTTCCTACTTTCTTTGCTACTCTCTTATTTCCATTCAAAGCAAGCCCAACATTCACCCACTAAAACCTGCAACTTGCCCTGTGTTGTGCCACTTTAACTGATCAGGGAAGTATGATCCTGTCCACACCCAGGTACGGTACAGTCTGTGAAATATGCAAGTTATATCTACTCTAAATTTTCAGCTATGCTAATTATTCATGTTAACTGCCCTAAACTTTGCTTATTCTAGACAAACCTCTTGATTCCTTGAAGTATGAGGGCTTTTCTTTTTAATTTATTTATTAGAAGAAACACTTATATTTAGTCATTTGCATTGGATGCCAGCTGAAAACTTGAACTTTGAAACTGGATGTTAGCTCAGCATTAATTTTAAACTATGGACCTTTCAGAGAAAGAAAATGCCTTATTCCATGCTGTCCTCATCAGTTTTTGTAAGTGATAGGAACAATGGGATTTGCAGTGCACCCAAAGGCTAGTAGAGAAGAACTACCAAATTGGAAGAAGGCTCACAGCAAACAGTCCACCAGCAGCTCCCTCTTAAAGACATTCAGTTTCATGAGGCTGCATCATCAGGACAGAGGCATTTCACTTCCAAGTGAAATGATTTGGGGATTTCTGAATTAAAACCTGAGTTCCACCTAGATGCTTTAGAGAGGTTACCAATAACAGCCAGAATCTAATACAGTCACAACACCTCCATTTACCAAACAGTCTACGATAGTCCAAATCATTCTGCATACGGTGCTGTATTTAGAGTGCCTGACAGCAGCCTAAACCTGGAGAGAAAGCTATCTGGAGAACTGCAACAGGGAGAACAGCAGTTGCTTTGGAGAAGCAGCTTGCTGAGGTCAAATGGAAGTGTGCTGTGGTTGCAGTTCATACCTGGGCTTTCTGCAGCACTCTGACAGACCCAGACTGTGCACCAGTGGTGACTGCAGTCATTCTGGAGTAGTGCTGGCTTAACTTTCTCTCCTGCTAATGTTATCTTTGCACTGTTTAGATTTTAATTCTCATACAATCTATCTGACTCTTGCCTAAATTCACCCAGATTGGGGTCGCTTGTTCTACAACTGTAGTCTCGGAGTCAACCATGTATGGTGGAGAGATAGAGGCAGATGATATCAGCAAAATGAATCCACTTTAAACCAAGTCTTCTCTAACTCTTTGGCAGTTCCCTGACAAAGCTAGTCAAGGTAAGGGACAAAAAAGGCCATTACAAAAAAAGAGCTGTGCGTCTATGTAGGTTGAAATATCTGAAATTATTTTTATTCTGTTCAACATATTAGAACAAAGCTTCAACATTTCCTTCTGTCATTACTGACATTGGAGAAGAAGAAAGTAACCTACACATGCTTTCAAAAATATGCTGACAGAGGTAGATCTCTTATGACTGAAATTAGTGTAAAGCCACAATGATTGAACAAGTGCCATCAATCAGTCCAAAGCTATTTATTAAGATACAGTGTGGCTGAACCATTCAGTTCCATCCATCTTGGCTTTAGATACTGGTTAGGCTATATTTATTCTAGTAAATTAAACATTCTAGAAAATTAATAGCTTCAGGAAGTCTTCCTGAGGACTCAAACACAACAGTCAATATGGTTAAAGTGTTAGAAAGGTTTTGGGACTGGCTCTGGTCTAGACTAAAGAGCATTCCCCCAGACAAGTCCCTGACATCACTTGAAGGAATGCGTAGGTCAGGGACGCTTCCAGGTAGGCAGCTGCATAAAACTAGCCTTTAATTCACTGTAATAAACAAAGACTTAGAAATTTTTGGTCCTAAAAAATGTGGGAGTTACTCCTATGCTGATGATCTGACATGGTTCTGGTGTCTGCAGGAGGTCCATGCCGAGTGACAGCCCAGATCCCTCCTCTCATGTTCTTTCTACCTGTGACAGCCAGACTGCAAAGCACAGACGTGTGCACTTCCCCACAGAAAATCCGAGCCGTTCCTGGACTCCTCATTTATACCCAGGAATAGATTCCAACTTCTGACTGTCCAAGAGCCCATTTTCCCCTTCATAAGCCCATAACTCAAATGCCTGATGAGTTTTTTCCATACCCTGCTTACACAAAAGCTGTTTTCTGCTGCCACTTGGAAAAGGTTTCAAGGTGACTGGCTGCCTGAGCCACCCTCTACCTGCCCCAGGCAGATCCCCAGAAGTTCTTCCTTCCCGCTGCCTCTCAGCTGTTCCTGGCTTAGCTCCTGTAGGTCCCGTTTCAAGTCAGTCTTTTCCCAGCTACTGTTTCCCGGGATCCCTGCAGCTGCAGCAGCTGTTCACTTCTCTTGGTCTCCCTATTTTGGGAGAGGTTTGTCCTCCTCACCAGC
Organism: Caprimulgus europaeus; assembly: GCA_907165065.1. Next base: position 34,907,657 of record OU015525.1, read on the forward strand.
TGCCCTCTCCCAGCCCCCAGCTATTCAAGTCCTAGCCCTGCTCCCTTATCTCTTCCTGATTCCTCCTGCAAACACCTCTCAAGCCTTGCTGCCTTTCCTCTGCACCCAGCTAGGAAGTCACTGGATGCTTTCACCACCCTTTGAACACCGCTGCCTCCCTTCCTGGGTAGGGAAGGAGCCCAGTCATAGTCCTAAGCGGTCTTGTCCAACATCGCACATTTGCCCAGAGCATTTTGTTGCAACAGAAAGTCTAACTGAGAGAAAGGACAGCTGTGCAACTGCTCTGCCCTGAAAAGCACATGTGCTAAAAAATAATCAGGGATGTATCTTATTTTATCTCCTTTGCACATAAATTTAAACTTAAAATGCAGATTTGCTTGTCTAAAACCTTCTGGGTAAAATGTAAAACTCTGCTTTAATAAGCAATCTACCCTTTTTGGCTAGCAGTATTCCACAAACCATCAGGCAGCTGAAGTCTGCAGTTATGTTAATTTTTTGATGGTTAATAAATACAGTATTGTAATTGCAGATTCTATTAAACTATTATGTTGCAATTAGATGTGTCCAGGGAACTCAGTCGAAAATCCAGTGAATTTAGTTGTTGAGTGCTGCTACAGAAGCAAAGACATAGAGAATGCCTGAGAAAGTTGATTCAGAAAAACAAAAATGTTATTTAAGAGGCAATTTATTGTATGCTATTATTTTAGGGAAGAGTTAAGGTTTTTGTCTGAAACAACTCTTTTTGAGATGGTATGCTAGTTTTATTTTACTTTAACTTATTTATTTGATTTGGAATGTTTGTTTCTGTCAAACTTTGCCCCAATTTAGACCGTTTTTTGCTGTAATTGAATGCAACTTTAATAAATTATTATTAATGATCAATTAATATGTCTGCAAAGACAGCATTTCATGTTTCATAATACTATCTTCTAACATGAGGAAAAACAAGCTTTGCATACATCACTGAAGTAAATATTAATTTTGTTAAATCATGCTTGCTAAACTATGGGTTAAAAGAAAATGCATCTTCTAGTCTTAACAGAATGTAGGTGATTAGTGACATTCACATTCCTTTCATAGGTAAATTTTTTAAAAGACCTGCAACTTCCTGTTAAGGGTCACTTATAATTGAGAGATTCCTGAAATTAAACAGTTAGACGCAATAACATTTGTTCAAAGTTGAGAAAGAAATGGCAACTTGCCACATTCTTAAGATCATGTAATTGAGTGAAATCTGGAATTTAATACCTCAGCAGATGACAAGTTCAAGGATGACCCTGTTTTACAAAAGCCCAGTTGGAACACAGAAAGCCATCTGATTTTGAGTTTTCATGTGAAACATTTTAGAGCAGCAGGATTAATGAATGTATGAGAATGTGTCCTTGGATTAGAATGCATTCCTTTAGAATGAGAATAAGAAATATGAGAAATATTAAAAAGAAAACAAATGCAGCATTGTTAATTTCTTGCTATGTGACTGAAACACTTGTAACTAAGTGTCTCTAATATGACTTCAGTAGTGGCTCATTTTCTCACAATGCACCTGCATGTCTTGGAAACAGTTGTAAACAGTGCATGATTCTGCTAAGAGACAGAGCCCATAAACTACCATTAAACTCTGCTTAGTCTTCTGTAACTGCTGGTAGATTCCTCTTCTGGAACTAACAAGATAATAAATATAAGTCTTCTCACATTTCTAGTTTAGACCACAGCGTTTTGTATCTAAGAACAGACCTTTGTAAGGAGATGAAAAATATTATTTAAAGACATGTGGGATAGTCATGAAAACTCATATTTGGTGAACAAAATAAACTAGAACTCCAGTATAAATGAACACTAGCATCACAGCTGCTACACAGACCTTTACCTCCATCTTATGTTCCTTAGTTTAGTTGATACAAGAACACCTGATGAGCACAAGGATTACTGAAAAATATTTTAGATCTCTATAAAGAAAGAAGAAAGGAAAAGAAAGGAAAAGAAAGGAAAAGAAAGGAAAAGAAAGGAAAAGAAAGGAAAAGAAAGGAAAAGAAAGGAAAAGAAAGGAAAAGAAAGGAAAAGAAAGGAAAAGAAAGGAAAAGAAAGGAAAAGAAAGGAAAAGAAAGGAAAAGAAAGGAAAAGAAAGGAAAAGAAAGGAAAAGAAAGGAAAAGAAAGGAAAAGAAAAGAAAAGAAAAGAAAAGAAAAGAAAAGAAAAGAAAAGAAAAGAAAAGAAAAGAAAAGAAAAGAAAAGAAAAGAAAAGAAAAGAAAAGAAAAGAAAAGAAAAGAAAAGAAAAGAAAAGAAAAGAAAAGAAAAGAAAAGAAAAGAAAAGAAAAGAAAAGAAAAGAAAAGAGAAAAGAGACAGCTAAGGAAAGTTAAGTCAAAGCAAAGTTGTCTCAATTGTGAACTTAAGTTCACAGTTCTGTTCAAAGTGTCCCAGCTGTTCCATTAGATAATTCCTTGGCTAAAGATCACTCTGTTAATAAGAATGAAAATATTCACACTCTCTAATGACAAAGCATAACTACTGAAGAAGGAGAATTATTGCAAGCATTCAAGATGCCCACAAAGCTAACTTTTTCCCATTACTATATCTGCATCCTGAGCCAGAAAACAAACCATAACAGGCTGTTGGGTTCAGTATTTTAGTAATTTACGTAACAAAGATGGCAGTGTCCACAGTAGCAGTGCAAAACTGCTGTTTCTTTCAGTAGAAAATCATTGCTTTTTGAAGAGTTAAGGGCTGGACACTACATTTCTTTAAAACTCACAGAATATATTTACTGACTCTTGTGATTGCCATGGGTCTGATAACCCTGGAATTTTTCCATTTAAGCAAAGCTGAATCCAGTAAAACACTGTATCAAGTGGGAAATATCCCAGCTCTCAAAACCTAGTTCTTTGGAAAGACACTGAAAACACCTACATAGTGGAAAGAACAAGAGGAGTTATGGCATCATTGGTGGTCCATGACGAAAACACAGGTGGGTGTGTTGATAAACATGTTCAAGCTGCAGCTGCTGCTGGTTCTGATGGGAAAAATGCTGTTCTAGGGATTAGGAATATACAGTAATCATGCCAGCCAAAACATGCATGACAGTTGAAAAGGAAAAGAGAGCAGCTATATAAATGGCCATGATAACCTAAAAGATTTCTTTTAAAATGGCAATAGAAACATCTTTTTTAAACTTTTCTTTCTTTTTCCTAATGCATATCTCTTCATAAGAACATGAAGAACAATTATATTTCATTGCAAGATTTTTTTTTTAGTAAATGATTCATTAGAAAAATATTTTCTCCCTGCTAGGATTTAATTTGTAGAGTAACCTGAACTCCTGCAGAGTAGAAAACACGCACCCCATTTTCCATTAGACTACTTGGTGTAAGGGGTACTCATCCTGAGAAAGAATATCAGAGTCTAGTCTGGGGCATTTAGAAATGAAACTTGTACTCCTTATTCTTTTACCACTGAAGACATTTCATACCACATATGATATGCATGGCTGACACAGAGTAATACTATATCTACATTTTTCAAGCAGACAGAGAGTAGTTGATGTGTCCTTTTCCAGGGCAGATGTTTTCCAGATATGCTATTGTCACTCATTAAGATAATAAGTAAGACTTGTATGAGTTATGATATGGTAAATACTACATATGCCAGCTCATCCATAAAATACTATGGATTTCTCAGATAATTCTCCCTCTGGCTTGCTTTAATCATTTCAATATGACTAGTTTTCCTACCAACACAGGAGAGCTTTTATATATATCAGTGGTATTATAAGCACTATATGAAAAACAAGCTGAGTATTTTTTGATGGGTTTTTTTGCATAAAATGTATTTATTCTATTCTGTACCTGATCATAACCCTATACCTATGTCTGAGGAAATGGAGAAAGCTGCAATATTTTCAAAACTCTAATTGCATTAGCAAGGGGCCTGGAATTATACAATTATATCAAATTACTTGGTACAGTCTAACATAGAGTGCTTTCCTATTTGCTGTCTTTGCCTCAATAATGACTGCAGAACCATCTTACTGGTTTCTCTTTTTTTAATTTTAATTTGGGAGTGGTTTTTTTACTTTGTTTTTGGATATATTCTCCCATCTGTTAAGCTGGTGCAAATATGTTCCTACTCAATAGAAATGTGAAATTGCTGTTCATTACAGTGGCACTGTGGTCCTAATTGAGGCAAAATTCAAATTTGCAACCCATTCTGTTGCATTTACAACCTCTGTGCTGCATATAAAGTGCAAAGTAAGTACTTAGCATCCCTGGGTGTAAGGAAGTCTTGGGGAGCTGGAACACAGAGTATCTTCAACGTGCTTTTGTAGTCTAAACTCTGAGATTGCACAGCGAGACGGCATACAGATGTCATTGGAATAAATTTAAACACTCTTTTTTTATGGAGGGATGCTAAAGGACACAGTTTGTATCAGGACTGGAGCTTTCACAGAGTGTTAAAGCCACAACTGCATCACAGTCTCTTATGGATAAAGGAACATGCAGCTATGTCCTGCATCGCAGGTTGAATGTATTTGCTTTCATCAGACCTGTGGAGCTGGCACTTGGGCCAATTTCAAGGAGTGACACAAGCCACTCTGCTCCAAATCCCACCCCTTCTGCAGGACAGAAGCACGTGGCTATGACTCAAGCTGAATTGCTGGCGTTCCCCTAGAAAGCTGTGAGGGGTGGCTACAGAACATTTCATTCCCTCCTTCCTCCCTCCCTCCCTTTCTTCCTGTAGGAGATAGCTAGTGGCTCAGGACACTGCCTGAACTGGCTCCCTTGTCTTGATATTTCCCTCCTGCCAGAGCTGGTGAGTAATTTTCTGAACTGGCTGTTGTCCTGTTGAAGGGAAGGTTCATCCTTTGCCCAGCAGGTCTTGCAGTTTTTCTAGGTTAGATTGCTTTCAGACTGAGCTTCATTCACAAAACATGGGATGCTACTTATCTCTCCTGAAATTCAGATGTGTCTAGTGTAGACACTTCTACAGTCACCCGCTATATCCATATAGTCACCATCAGCTCTTTGTAGAGTCAAGGAAGAGAAGTAAGGCCTGTTAGTTACCTTGGCTATTTCAGTCATCTGTTTTAGGATGAAATAAGTAATCTAAATGCAATCAAGGTTTACTATTCCCTAGAAAAAGCTGAAAACAACATAACCTATTTTCTTTCTAATTCACCATTCCTTCTTTAAGTTACTTCTGTTCTTCTGAAGTCTTCAATTTGTTCCTACTTCCAATGATTTTTGCTCTTCTTTTCCTTCTTCCTGAACTTCTGTCTGCACCTGGTACCACCAGCCTTCCTAAAAAATCTCCCTGAGCCCTCCTACTTCACAGCAATGGCTCCCAAGCATTTACCTATTTACTATTTCTCTCTTCTTCTTTCCCTGTGTCCCAGAGCTCTATTTCTCTACCAGGTCTTCAAACTGCTTTTGAACACACCTCCCAATGTGTTTGGTAACTTTGGAGGGCCTGGTACTCCTACAGTGTCAAAGCTTGAAAAAGAATAAAATCTCATCATCACCATACGTGAGATTTGTCTCTTTGTAATGACTTGAAGTTCCCCAGGGACTTTTATTAGTTTCTTCAATTCCTCTTCCACTGAAGGCTGGGTTGCTTGACTCAGCTCTGATGCTTTATTGTCCTTTTTCTAGTTAAAATTAATGTTCTAGATTTGATCATGGTTTGAATGTACCTTAGTTAAACCATCTCTGCTAATGTGGTCTAAAACACACCCTGCTTTCCCAATTTTGTCTTGTCCTTGCTGGATATCTGCTCTTGGACAAACTGAAAGCAAAAAAACCTCAACTATTAAGCATTACTAATAAGAATATTTGTGTACACTTGCTAGCCATGTCTTTAAGCTAACTATGCAACTTAGAGAGGTCATAGACTGCTTCATTTCATATTTAGTGTATGGCTCACTCCATGAGAAGCAACAGTGTCCTGCCCCGCAGTTCCGAGGCAGCAGAGGACTTAAGGCCCACCTTCTCTAAATCCTGAAATGGACTGAAGCATATGTTAGTGACCTTTTTCTGGTTTTTATTTCACTCAGACTGCAGAAGAAGTGGTCAGCCCTTGTTCTCCTCAGCAAAAGCTTTTGGGCAGTGTGTACCCTGCAGTGCATTAAGCAGTTGAGAAATGTGAAATTTTGTATAAGCTCACCCTGATATTACACTCTCCTCTAGAAATACACTTTCATGCACAGTCACAAAAAAAAATACCGAGCTAGAGAAACTTACTCCAGTTACTGGGTCTGACTCAGGAAAGCACTTGCACAGTCTGGCTATATGCAAGTATTCAAGCAGCATCAGAAGAAAAAGATTGAAAAACAGCTGTTTGGAGTTGTTGCTGTAATATTCATGTCCTCCTGGACAATCAGAAAACACGCCCTTTGCAGCACTTGATGTTTTTCAGGAGGGTCACTAGATCTACTTGCGAGAAGGAGCTTTGCTTGTTCAGCAAACCACGCAAGATTTTTGTGAGAAACTACCTTTGTGATCCACAGGCACTCACGTACTTCGTCTCTGTCATGGGCAGATGAACCCTCATACAAAACGTGTGATCCAGGTAAGGCTTCAAAATCTGCGGTACAAATTTCCTCCAAGTTTCTATCTAGAAAATTACTTTTCAATGCAACAGCACAGAGAAAGGTGCTCAGGCCAGCTGGAATCCATGAAGTCTTTGTAGGACATTTTTTAATGTGATCATCTTATAGTGTATTGTGGGTGAATTTTGTTATGAGGTCAGATCCCATTCATGAGATCTTACTCCGTGAATAAAATTCTGGAATTTCTGCTCTAACCTTTACTGCACAGCAGCTGCAATAATAAAGGGTTTTTTTACAAAAACAAATGTTCAAACTGATTGCAGCTCTTATAATGTTCAAATGCATCTCATTTGTTAGGGATGTTGTACATGACAGACAAAAATACGTTTGCATGTGTCTGTATTTATATGTGCATTAACCAAGGAGTAAAAGTAAGAGAAACCTGATTAAGAGGAGTTGGTTTTATGAAGAATCAAATCTATGTCTTACCTGTAATTCACTTTTCCAAGTCTGAAAACAAAATTTGAAGCTTAATTTTCACGGTAGTCTTCCTTCCTCACCCTCACTGCCATAACACACATCTGGCAGACAGGTGCATGTTCTCAGTATCTGGGTTTTTCCAACATGTCTCAGATCAATCTTTCAGGATGTTTAATCACTGTCAGTGTAGTCAGGCTCCATATCATCCTCAAAGAAAAATGTTAAGGCTATTACCTTGTATTTATTTTTCACATCAACATTGAAGAATGTTCAATATATTGAACTTAGGTAATGCCTCTGCTTCCCACAGCATCAATAACATATCCTCAGAATAAACACTAGATGGTAGAAAAGTCAAGTGCAGAATAGGAAGTCTTACAGATGCCCAAGCACATTATTTTTTCGTCTCTACATTATTTAATGGGGTTTTGGGGGTTTTTTTGATAAACTAAATTATGATTATAATAAATTTTTACTGCAAAATGGCCGTTTAACTCTTCTTGCTTCTCCCACAAACTTTTGCTGCTACTTTCATGCACTCAACAGTGTTAGGTATGACACAGAGTGAAGCCTTATTGCTCATTTTCATAATCTGGACACAATTGCTAGGCTTCATGCAATGCTGGCAGACACAAATGGCTGTATAAGGAATAGCTGGTAGAAAAGCACATTCTGCCAGAATTTTTTCTGGCACCATTTAAATTACTGGAGTTTCCATAGGATAAATTCAAACTAGGGTGAAAAATCAGGTCCATCATTATATATCTATATATATCCATATTATATATCTAGAAAACAGCTGCATTGCAGAAAAAAAAATAGATGTAGGACTTACTACTCACTTTATTATATTATTCTAGCTATTTCTATAAGAGGCTGCTCAAAATACACAAGTGTGTTTATCCACACAAACATTGGATTTAATCTTTGCATATGACTTCTGTGACAAGGTATCAAAAAGCTCATGTATATTTGCCTGTATGAGGAGGTATCAGTGCACAAAACATTTTAATTAAGTGGTTTTGTGTGGAAATCCAGCACATATGGAGGTTCAGTGAAAATCATGCATGGTTTGAAGTTTAATTGAGCCCATTAATACTCTTTAGTAATGTTCAGTGCTTCCAGCTGTTTACAGTACCAGAGCTCAAATGTACTACTGAAGAGCTAAACATCAACTAAACAACTCTTGTTTTAACAGTGAATGAAGTGTTATTGGAGTGAAAACATCTTTTACTAGTGAAATCTGGAAGCTAATGGTACTAAAGTGACAGGTCACATACAGTCAGGCTTTGTACCACACATCACCAGTGATAAAACTCACATTGTACCCGTACATATTATTCCTATGGTAATTTTGTCATTAATATAAAATATTTTCCCATATAAGAGTTAACAAACAAGATTTATGTTTGGTCAATCTTTTATCATTGTTTTCTTAAAATTTCACACATGGGAGCTACATTAGGAACAAGTCTGGGATAAAGTTGCCTAAAACTTTTAGCCATTTAACTAAGATATATTTTATTCCACTACAGCAAGATATCCTGCTCTTTTCTTTCATTAAGTTATCATTCCCCAAGCTGCTAGGAATTGTTTTTAATCAATAGGTCCCAGACTGTAACTCAACAGATTCTTCTGGCTGACAGATCCTGGATCAGACTAATCTTAAAACTTATGCTTTTGGTTGTCCTGTAAATTACTGGTATTACAGGCCTTTCCTCCTGTATTTATATCCACTATGTCACGTGCTCTCCAGCATTTATGGATTCTTTCTTTTTTAATGTTTTCCTTAATTTAGGTCTCATGAGATGCAATCAATAAATTTTCCTTAATGATTTCACAGAAAACCTCTTGGCCATCTTCCAGGCTTTTCCCTGTTGTGCTAAGGTAATATCTGTTTTTATGTCCTTTTCCATTTTTCCATAAAGGCAGCCTTGTTTTTTAGCTTCATTAGAATTCATTACACAAAGAAGAGATCAGGCCCTTTGAGATGGCCTTTCCTGTCATTAGAGTTTCTGTCCTTCTTGCATAAGACCAAGTATTACAAGTTGGAAATACAGTCCAAGCTGATGTGTTAAGTCCCATGAGTGCTTTCATGTATCACACACATTCTGAGACGCTACCATTGCAGAGTAATTGGCCAGTAGCTGAATGTTCTTTTTTCCCTTAGTGTCATATGCTGAACTTGGATAAGTTTGCAAAAATTCTTGATTGTTTTTCATGGATAAGCAAGGAGGAAAAGGCCCTGCCAGTTCTGTGTAACAGATTTCACTACAGAAGCCAAAATATAGTCTTCCTTTTTTTTTTTTTTTTTTTCCCCCCCCCTAAAGGAACTAAAGAAAACCAGGAATGAAGGAAACATATAATTAAAATCCATTGTGTTTCAGTGTTCATCTGTATTTAACTGGGGTCACCATGACAGTATAGCAGGGACTCGGGCATAAAATATATATATATGTGCCAGAAGTGGAAGAAGGGACAAATGATGCAGGAGAAATGTAGAGATACTGTCTGAGCATGCAAGGATGAGGCTAAGAAAGCAAACGCTCATCTGCAGTTGAGTATGGCAAGGGGCATGAAGGGCAACAGGAAGGGTTTCTGTGAGTACATAAAAAGCCAAAGAAAGACTGGTGAAAATGTCGGCCTGCTGATGAATGGGGCAGGAGACCTGGTGACAAAGACATAGAAAAGGTCAATGTACTCAATGTCTTCTTCACCTCGATCTTTACTGGTAAGATCAGTCTTCAAGAATCCCAGGCTCTATCCTAGCAAAACCAGGACACTGAGATCAATGGAAGAGTCTGAAGCAGGGAAGACTTACTCTCTGTGAAGGACATCCAGGTTAAGGAGCTTTTAAACAAACTAGACATCCACAAGTCTGTAGGACCTGATAAGATGCAACACATGCATGCTGATGGACCTAGGTGATGTCACCACAAGGCCACTCTCAATTATCTTTGGAAAATTGTGGTGATCACGAGAGGTTCCCGTAGACTGGAAGAACGTATATGTCACTCATATTTTCAAGAAGGTCAAGAAGCTGGATTTACAGAAATATAGCTGAAGGGGAAATCATGAACAATAAGCACAGAGTGTCAAACAGGAACAGCAAACAACACCAACCTGCAGTGAACATAGGGGACATTGAAGCTAGGAAGTGGGAGGAGAAATGTTTGTTTAGGTGTTTGTTTCCTTCTTTATGTCTTCTTTTTCTCAATATCAAATTGATGATTAAAAGTTTGTTTTAATTAGCAATAAATTAAATTAGGAAATATTTACCACAGTAAGACTGTTTTGCCTGTGACAATGTTAATAGCTCCATGTGCCAGTATAAGCTGGGGACCAGCTGGCTGGAAAACAGTTTGGCAGACAAGGACCTGAGGGTTCTGGTGGACACCAACGTGACCTTAAACCAGCAATGCACTCTTGAAGCAAAGAAGGCCAATAACATCTAGGCTGTATTAGGAAAAGCCTTGCCAGCAGGTTGAGGAGGTGATCTCTCCCCTCAGCACCAGTGAGGCCACACCTGAAGTGCTGGGCCAAATTCTGGGCTCCCTGGTATATGACATACTGGAATCGGTCCAGTAGTGGCCAAGAAGATGATTAAGGGACTGGAGGGTCTGTCATATGAGGAGAGGCTAGGAGAGCTAGGATTGTTCAACCAGAAGAGACAGCTCAGGAGGATCTTATCAATATGTACAAATACCTGACCAGAGGAATGGCTAAAAAAGACAGAGACAAACTCTTCTCAGTGGCAGGACAAGAGTCAATGGGCACAAACTGAAATGCATTAAATTCCATTTAAATAAAAGAAAACATCTTTTTTAGTGTAAGGGTAGTCAACAGGATTGTGTTGCCCAGAAAGATTGTGGATTCTCCATCCCTGAGATACTTAAAACCTGGCTGGATACATATTTGAGCAACTGGTTCTTGGTGACCCTGCTTTGAGCAGGGGTGTTAAACTAGATAATCTACAGAGATCCCTTCCAGCCTCAGTGTTTCTGTGATACTGTTATTCATTCACACCCACCAGAGTCTACAAATCTGCCAGATACACACTAACTACCACAATGGAAGATATCTCCAGCTAAGAAATTTTTTAGCAGTGTTTAAAAGGTGCTAACAAATTCACCAGTCAGGCCACTACGGACAATTTTCTATTAACAGCTGAAGGGATCAGCAAACAGAAAGTTCTTACCAGGCTATGTGCTTGCTACAAATGCCAGATTTTATCAATGTAAGAAATAAAGAAGGAAAAAACCTCTTAATATTTGCCTATAGTAGCACTGCTGGTCTGTACCAATCTTGGTGCGAGACTCCCCAGCAAAGTGCAGTCAGCAGCACCCCCTGTGGTAGAAGCTTCTCTACTCTTACCTCACTGCCTCAATTTTAAGAAGAGGAAGCTAAGAAAGTGCATTTAAAGCACCAACTTCATGTTATAACAGGGAAGACTAAAGCATTAGCAGACCGTAATGAACAGTGCACCAAAACAGTCTACACTGTCTCTAAGTAGCACTTTCTAAGACACTCTTGGGCAAAGGACAAGTCCAAACTCATGTCTGAAAAGGTATACAGCATACAGTGTAACTAACACAATCTCTTTAAGAACATTAGTGATTTTTCATAGAAATCTTCAAGAAACAGAGGCAATGGCAGGGACAATAAAGTGTCCTGTCAGGGAGGATGCTTTTGCCCATACAATTCAGTGAATCTTTACCACCACTGATTACTGCATCAGCTGTCAGTCAGCTCAACCAGATAACCTAAGTGAATCTCTTTCATCTCCATGATGAATATTTTATTGTAATTTGGAACATGGTGCCATTTGCCTATCAACCATGGCTCCTATCACAGTTCCAGTTGTGCTTAGTAATGCTGGATCATGAACCTTCCTTTAGGTTACTTGTGAGAAAGACAAAATCTTAGGTAGGTCCCAAGGATGATATGCTGAAAAAGTTCACAGTTATGCGTGGAAGATCAACACAGTAACACTGTAGGTGCTACAATTACACATTACTATTCAACAGCTCAATACACTTGTCTTTCATGAAAATAACAGTACATGCAAAGAAGATTGATATTGTATTAACTGCTAGCATTGTTTAATTCACCATTATGGGTGATATAAATCAATGAATATGACTAGTCTATATATGTGCTAGGTAGGATTAGATAAATCAAAAGGAGAAGACACGCAACAGATTGAAAACACAAGGCTGACAAAAATTACATAGATGTATTGTTATGTTCTTGTTAAGGTACTATCTTAAAAGGCAGTGGTATCTACATAATTGGGAATTTGAAATTCACTACTCATCTTTTTAGTGCAGGAATGGAAATGAATGGTGTTCCCATATATCCACCTGTTGGCAGAGAGTCTGTCTGGCCATCCTGGAGAGATACAAACTATCTCCAGATGAGAACCAAGGAGAGCAAAAGATAATATGCAGAAATGGGACCATTATAAAAGCATAGACATATATGAATGTGGGGAAACAGAACCCCAGGGATACCTCTTTGACTCTTGAAATATTTAAATAACATTGAGGACCTAACTAAGATTGCAGAAAAGACATTTAAGTATTTGTACAAATTGAAAAAAAAAAAAAATCTTCTGGTAGCAGAGAAGAAAGTACAAGAATTAAAAAGCAAAGATACCAGGCTGAGAAACTACATCTGCACCACTCTGAAGGAAGAGTCACAAGATAAAACGGAAGGTCAGTGTTCTCCCAGATCTGCCCCATGTTTATATGGCTGCCAGCTGGGACAGCCTGCAAAATGTGTGAATGCAGGCAATAAGGAAGGTCATGCAAGTAGTCAAGCCTGGATAGACAGGGCACTTAAGATGCTTTTAGCTACATTTGAGACCATGGTTCTGAGTTTCCTGTCTGAATGAACAAGATGGTCCTTACAGGAGTTTCAGGGTGCTGCCCAACATGCAGCAATTTCATTGAACTGAATTGAGTTCACTGAGTGTACTTTAAACAAATATTTTAGAATTTATATGAATGGATTATGAAAAATAACAATTTCTTACCAGAACTGTTTTGGAAATGTAATGTATGTCCACCAAAACATGTACTCTCAGTGACAACTGGCCACAAAAACATTATGGATGATATGCCTATGACCAGAAACCTTGTCCTATTTGAGTTTGTATGAGAGCCACCACTTGAGAAAACAGCCTGGAATATTCAAGTTTCTTGTTCTTCCAGCAGTTGAGACAATACGATCCAGATAGTTTGGTGAAGTCAAGAAAGAGACAAGGGTTTATTTAACTGATAAAAGAAAAACAGGACAAGCTTTTAAAGCTTTGGTTTGCCTTTTTAATTCAGTACTCTGTGCTATTTTATTTTAGTTGACTAAGAGATGATGCCGTGTGTTGAAAAGGGTTGCATGTGTCATCAACAAACCTTTGCTGATGACAAAATGTTTTGAAGAATAACTCTACTGTTGACATCCAACCAGCTCATGAAACCACACCGACGAACAGAAGTGCATATGTCAAAGATTCAGTTCAGGAACAGTGGCTTTAGAAAGCTTTCTTCTCAGACAAATTCAGTGCAAAGGTATATTGCAAAAAAAAAAAAAAAAAAGAAATCCATCTCCACAAGAAAAGCTGCAACAAGCTCAGTGACATTACTCATCCTGAGGATCAATCAGAGTCTTGTATAAATGCAGCAACTACTGCTTGGATTTCCTCAAGAGCTGGTTTTGGTGTCCTTATTGGCTGGACCTGATGTAGGAAATTGATTTTTGGCAAGCCATTTGTTTTAACCACAGCTATACGGCCAAGTCAAGCCAAATGTAAATTTTTCCAACCCAACAAATCATTTTTTAATTTTGAAATAACTGGAGAAAAATTCATCTTGTGAAACTGACAAAGGTGAGGAGAAATACTGACTTTTGAGTCACACATTTGTTTAGACCACACAAATGCTAACCTATTTTACAGCTGTTTAATCATGGCTTTCTGCATTTCATGTTTCACATTTAACATAATCAAATTTATAAAATTATATCTGGTTGAATTTATTAATCTCTTCCAGAACATAAATTGTATATTTCAATGGATAGATACTATTATGAGCACATAAACTATATATAGGGAAGACTTATATAAATCACACTTATTTTGTGCCTTCAGTAAAGATGCTGACCACAACAAGAAAACAGGGAAAGTGAGTGGAGTTAGAGGCCAAAACTGTTCAGGTCCTTTTTATAGTTGAAATTCTTAGGAGAGTATCTCATTAATTTTTATCCCAGGAAGTATTAGAAATGTGCTTATGCAAGTCACCCCACAAGTCTGGTCCCTCTTTCAAGAAGACTGCATGATTTAATACTGATGCTTTTACTGTTTAATGATAGTAATAAAACTTTGTTTTCATCCCCACCCCCTGCACCCATAAATGATGAACTACATGCCTATAAATATATACTTATACTTGTCTAGTGTTATCATTCAATTCTTTGGTTGATCCATTGGATTGGGTGGGAATTTTATGGATTCTAGGATGCACAAGCATATTTGTGAGGGTAAGCTCTTCAGAAGAAAAGTGCTTACAACAGTGCTACATAAATAAACTGTAGAAGAAGGCGATATTAGACACTCTCCTGTGCATCAGTATCTCCCTCTCCAAAAAAAAAACCATTTTCATTTCTAGTAATACATCAGTATCAGAGATTCCTTGCTTCTGGTGTCATTTACACAGGTAATTCCTTCTTGTAAATGATCTTTAATAAAGATCCTGAATAAATAAAGAGGGATGGAACTAACAGCATTTTGTACCACTGATTAGCACTTTGTAGTGGTGATTTCTGAAATCTGATCTCTCAGTCTGAATGAGTTCCATGGACTACTTTTCAGGACTCCATGAAAGATTGCTATAAAAAGCAAGTTCCGCCATATGATGTCTCCAGTGATGGCACAGAAGATTCTTCAACACTTTTAATTCCTCTTTTACTCTTTCTCTCCCGAATTGCCATGGAAGTCAACATTTTTAAGAAAGCTACTGGGAAGACAGTAGAGGTCTGCAAATTTACCACTGCCATCCAGATGTCTTTTGGTCAAGAATTAATAGATCTTTCTGAAACTACTTATTTTTTTCCCTCAGATCAACAAAAAATCCTGTAAACATCTTTGATGGAGATCTGACTGCAATCAAGCAAGCTGCAGGAAGACCATATACTTTCTGGGTTTGTTTTTGCTTTGTTTTTGGTGTTTTTTTTTCCTTTATTCCATGTGGTCATCTTCCAGATTTGGGTGCCAGCTTTATGCTATGTTGCAGAATTATCTCTGCTTTCTTGCCCAGAGCATCCCAAAAGAGGGAGTTATGGAAAATCAGTGGACTTCATCTTGAAAACTTATAGTCAAGGACTTTATTGGGTCTTGCAATACAAAGACTTAGCTGCTAAAAATTAGAAAACAGCTGGTCTCTGCTTCTTCCTAAAAATAATTTGACTTAATAAACAAAAGAGAACTCACTGCAAAACAGAAAACAATCCCTGTAAATTATCCTTCATGCACACTAAACACTTGGGTTTTGGTGTGTGATACCCTGAACTGCAAAGTTCATATCTCCTGAATTGCAAACCTCCTCCTGCCTGCAGGAACAGACATGCTGATGGCAACATTGAGTGAAAAGGCAGCCAGGCAGCCTGGGCCTCTCAGATGGTGCTAGAGCTTGCCAAAGTCATAGAGTGGCTGAAGGTATTTAGAACAAACTTAGGGCCAGAATGAAGAATATTAACTACTTGCCTTGTTTCTAGGTGAGTGTCCTGGAGTGTGCTTATTGCCTGCTTACTTGCATGTGAGAATTACAGGTTTGAAAGAGGATAGCTGGAAGATTTTTTGGTCCTGACATCTCTTGACAGCCTATGCAAAAGAGAAATACTTTTTATGGAACACATGTGGTTGATGGATTTGTACAAGAAAAGTGTATTAACTGGGTGAATGAATAAGGATTTGTACATGACATAAAAGATCAGCAACAGGAAGCTCAGATGTCCCCATTGTATTGAAAAGTACTTGATTATAAAATGGACTTTTCTTCCTGACCTTCTCTGTAAACCCATAAGCTACCTATAAAACTAAATAAAAGTGTTTAACTTTTCTCTTGATTTAATAACTTCCTTTTAATAACAAAAAAATCACCCAACATATTTCAGTGTTTAATTGAGGACATTAAAGTCTTTCTGAAGAAACTTCAATTCTAAGTGTCTTCAGGAGGAGAAAACTGATACACTAAATCCTTGAAATCTGTTGTCTAGTGTGTTTGGTTTGCATGGCCAGGTTTTGGTAGCAGGGGACGAGGAAACAGCCCCAAGTTGTGCCAGAGGAGGTTTAGATTGGATATTAGGAAAAATTTCTTCACCAGAAGGGTTGTCAAGCATTGGAACAGGCTGCCCAGGGAATTGGTGGTGTCACCATCCCTGGAGTTGTTTAAAAGATGTGTAGATGCAGTGCTTAGGGACATGGTTTAGTGGTGGACTTGGTAGTGTTAGGTTTAAGGTTGGACTCAATGATCTTAAAGGTCTTTTCCAACCTAAGTGTTTCCATGGCTTCTGTCTCAGATCATGGTCTGAATAAGGACTTAACAATCGGCTGTCAGTACGTCTTCTGTCCCGGGCTGGATGTGACAAATCCACTGCACTAGGCCCACTCAATTGGAATGCACATTCATAGGAAGTATGGCACACAGCATTTACTGTGTACACCCAACGCAGACAATACAGTCTGCACATATGATTTAGTGTGTTCCGCGGTAGCCTGTGTCTCCTATAAGCTTCTTAATCCACCTTTTCTCTGCTCTTAAATTAATGAAAGTGGTTTGTCATCCTCTGTGTTTAATTAAGCTTAGCAGAAGAATACTGGGGTGGTAAAAGTGTATGTGGATTCCAAAGTCAACTAATGAAAGAAAAATCTATCAAGGTCCGCTATATTTAAAGAGTAAATGCTTGGCTCAGGAAATTACTGAAATCCAAATTATTGGCCGTTGAGAGTTTTCTGAGGAATATCGCCATATTCTCGTCCTTTACATACATTCTTCTAGACACTTACTTTTAGCCACTAAGACAGGACTGGATTCAGTGGTCTTTAGGACTCAATATATTTTTTTTTTTCTTAAATTCATTTTTGTTTAAACAACAATACTTGAGGCAGCAGGGAGTGGAATACGTTATCCTATTCCTAAATACCTTATCATTCCTGAATTTATCTTAAAAGGTTATTATGAATGAATATGAGTACCATGGCTGCTTGGAAAGGGTAGTTAATACTGTTCTGTTCAAATAAAATTATTCAGTATAGCAAGGATGAGGAGAGGAACTGAAAGAAACATAAAAGTCAAATATTTTCTAGGTTTTTTATTGTTTAGCATGCTCTACTCCAGTTTTGATGTTCATAATAGAGTTCTAGAGGCACAAAGAACATTCAGTAAAGGTTCGTTTTGTTCAAGTCAAACACTTGGTACAAGTCCGAAGCTCTTGCAAATCTTTTGCCTCTGCTGAAAGGCAAAGTACTCCCCAAAAGAATGTTTTTTCTAAACATATTTCTTTTTCTGTTCAGGCATGATATCTGTTTATGCCTGAGTGTACCCAAGCTTCAACATCTTATCTATAGAACTCAATGTGAGAAAAAAATCATTTTTGATGCATTTTTTTCCTCAGATATCTACACAGATAAAGAAAGAGATATATTTCAGTATGCTGCCTTATGAACACCTCCCACACTTTGGCATTTCATGTAACAAACCTAACAGGTGACATTTTGACCTATAAACTATAACTCTTGCCACTCACTCCTAACTATCTGAATTGTGATACCAAACCTTGAGACAACTGAAATTGGGTGAGATTAGCTGCACCTTAAACAAGATTTATGTTCATTTATCTACATCTCAAAAGCTACACATAGCCAAGTACAGAGGCATTAACTATGAATTTCACACAAGTGTTAATTTTGGGGTAAAGAATGGAAGAACCTGCCCCCTTGATTCATCCTACAATCTTATAGGCACAGTGATTTACATAAAATCATGTAAAGGATTAGCCCTGTGGATATTGGACATGACCTTATTCTGCTTACTTCTGTTGGATTTGCTCCAGACAGTTGTCAACTCTAAATTATATTTTTTAAATGTATCATAAAACCAAAGATAAAATGATTTACATATTCTTGGAATTAAGTGTCCCTTTGGACAGTTTTGATTTAATATGTATTTCTTCACTGGAAAACTTACTCATTATTACCACAAGTGTCTACTTCTGACTGCAGGTGCACTTAAGAATTGTTATTTGTGGTCATCATCTATCTGCACCTTAGTTTGGCATCAGCTAAATCTTATTTTGATTAACCTTTCAGATATTTTTTATACAAATTATGTTGTTTCACTAAAGGCATCAGAAGTAATGTTTGGACCTGCCTTTCAATGTTTCCAGTTATGCTGAGGGTGCAGACATTGATCAGTATTAAAGTACAGTTGATATATTTGTTCTAAACTAACACATAATCCATCTAAGTTCTTTGCTTCCTGTCATATCCATTTCATAATATTGTGAGATTTACAAATACTAATAACTATCTTTTGAGACATTAATCTCAGCAGCATTTCATCTGTAAGTCCAGTCTCTATCTAGGCTGAATGTTCCAGAGATACTACTGTGAAGCTTTTCTTTCTGAAGTTATATGAGAAACTATACCTACACCCTTCCTATTGCTTCCTGACACACTCTCTTAGATAAGCAAGTTGAGCATTTTGGTGTTGCATTTGATTTGTCTTTCCACAATGTGATAAATAACAACAACCTTGATTATAATAGCTACATCTTCAAAGCCTGTTTGTTGATCTGTTTGTTCCTTTCTTCTTGGCTGGAATATAAGAGCATGATTTTTTACCAGGTTGTGATGTCACAGGTTTTTTAAAAGCACTTTTTTCACCCAAAGAAAAGTTCAGTGCTTGAAGGACTGATTTTATGCACCTGTAGTTTTTTATTACCCACATTCTACTACAAGTCTGGAAATCTGATGAACTTTCTGAACCCAGTGAGCATTCCCCCAAGTAGAGCCATAAACTATCTATCTGCTGTATCCATGCCCCATCAATTCCCCATAGACCTGGAGTTACTCATCTTTCACCTTATCCTTTCATTTTTACAAACAGCAGACAAATAATGCAGCCCTTATTTTATATTGTGTCTGTACATCAAGTGCTCACAAAAGTAGAATGCACAGTAATTAAACCAGGACAGCTCCAGCCAAAGCACTGTTGCATTTTACGCAATTCTCTCTGTTTTCAGAGCCTTTTTATAAGCTAACAGACATAATGTGCACATTAACATAGGAGCATTCTCAATAAGTCAGCTGCAGTTTGTCTTTGTTTTTGTACATATTTTTGTGTAATAGCCTTTGGCTCTTGCTCGTTAAGTAACCGTGGCATTTTTCAAAGAACAATGAACACCTTGCTCTCAGGCTTCATAAACTTGATAAAGAAGACATCCAGAAAATGGCTATATCAAGAAATATTATTTTCCCTGCTTCAAGGTTAGATAATTTCCATGTTTAAAACACTTTGCTATTCTAAGTCTTTCTGGTTTTGTGGTGAAAGAGTATCAGTTCACCAGTTCACCTTTCCTTATTCAGCCAACAGTATGAAGATTAATGTGTTTACCACAGGTCCAAACTATCTTAATCATTTTGCTTTAGAGACCTTAAATCAAAACATAATAAAAGCAGGCTTGCCAGAGGCCAGCTTCTTGAAGTTGGTCGATTGGATAGCATACCACAATTTTAAGAAACAGACGACAAATACTTAACAGATCTCATTCCTGTCTCAGTTTGCTTGAATGTAGGATTGGTTAGGAATATTTTTATGCCTTTTTTTTTTTTAAAGATACTTACACTGATGCCCATATAAATCAAAGATTCTTCTCATCTTCTTTGATTTATCTCCATATACAGTTAAAGCTGTTAATTAAGTTGCCATACTTAGTGGTGAGTATGTGTGAAACCACAGATCCCTGAGATTTCTAAATCTTGGATTGGGACAGGGGCAAACAAATTGCCATCTCTCCATTGGTATTGGGTTGAAACAGAAAAAGAATCCATTTCAGATAACCTCATAATTTGAATCAGATGATAGTAGGATTGTCTACTGAAAGGCATGTGTGTTCAGGAGTTTCAGTGACTTTAAGAAAAATACAAAGATAAGCATATAAAACTAATAATTGCTCTAGTGTGTGAGTCCCTTCCTGTAAGGCTCTTCCAATTTAACTGCAAGGGAAGTGTTATGTTGCTGGTTTACTTGGAAATCTGAGGCAATGAATGTACAAATGAGTAGAGTATCATGCTCTCTAATATATAAATAGATGCTGCATTTCCTCCTATACAACCAGTCAGTTTAATTTCTGGTGACTGCTTCATTGCTTTGTTTGAATAGAATAGATGTATGCATACAGTTTACATGTATATAGATAAAAAAAAAATAACACCTTCCAAAACAGTCATAACAATTTGCTGGAAGCATTATTTCCCCTTGAGTGGATTGTACTAACTTCTGCCTTGTCAACCACACTATCATTATCTTGCCCCTTGTCGCCTTGCTCCACTTGCAGCAGGGTGCTGGCAATGTCTAAGGTGATGTTCTCCATTTGACCTTGTATCAAAGAATATCATCCTGATTCATGAAACCCAAACAGCAGCTTACTGGTTTTGCCATCCATTATATTATGGCACCATGGGATCCTGACCTCTCATGGGCAGTACAATGTCAAACCAGCTGCCTCATGGTGAGGCAGTGCAATCACAGCCTAAGAAAGAGGTAAGAGGAGAACTGCAAGTAATAATAATCGAGGTAAATCCACTGCAAATGTACTTTCCTTTAACTACCAATTAGGAGCAGGTTGCACTTGCACTTTTTAAGGTGAACAAATCAACAATTAAGTCTTAAAGCATGCTACACAGTATCCTACCGAAAGTGCACACAAGATTGGATAACAAGGCCAGAAAACCATTATATTCATTCCCAATAATCTTTCCTCAGAAATGGTCAGCTAGTGGGATAGCAGAAATGCAGCAATTAGAATTTAAAGGAATTTTTCAACAGCTACTGTGAAGATCAGCTACTGTGAAGATCCAATTCCATCTCAAAGTGGACAATACAACTTTTGAAAAGGTCCTGGGTGCTTTTGGAAGTAATCTTTGTCTTTTTATTTTTTTTTTTCCCCCAGAAAAAAAAAAATAAATAAAACTAGCTATGAGAAGCTTACTTACCAGTAGAATATATATCTCAGCCTGTGCTTTTTTTCCAAAGTCATGTTATTTAATAGATACTGCTTTATATACTGATAAGCATTTAAATTTTGCTAAGCATACCTGTGAGAGAATTTGTAAATGTCCTTAAACCCAGGTTTCACATAGAAAAACATCCTTGGGAGAGGACCATGGTACTCTCACTCTCAGAGGAACTGTGGAATCCATTACTGTGTATTTTTAGTTGCATCAAGAGGTCCTTACTCAAGCACTCTTTTTTTTTTTTCCCAGCTTTATGCCAAATGGAGTTCTACTTATTTTGGCATGGATGTTTCCTATTTTAACCCACAGTCCACAGGAAAAGACCTAGACATCGTGAAACAGATTTTCAGCTTGTGTCACTGTGTCAGCTCAGTTAAAATTAGTGGCTTTGTAACTTTTTAAGCTAGTTGATGAACTTGCTCAGTAGAGTTGTCATTTTTCTTTTCACAGGCATCCATTTAAAATATAAGATATGCCTACAATTTTTCAAGATTAGGTTAACTGCTCTGTTTAATATGAAATCTGAATGGCTTTTTCTAAAAATTAAATTTGCTCCTGAATACAAGAATGAAAGAAACCCTCTCTAAAGGTTCACGATCTGAGTTTTGAATATGACAGCTACGGCTACAAAAACTTATTTCGCTGCTGTTCATAATGTATGGCTCTGGACATTCATTCTCTTTTCACATCTTATTCCTTGTCCTAAGCAATTAGGGGAGGGGAGGGGAGGGGAAGGGAGGGGAGGGGAGGGGAGGGGAGGGGAGGGGAGGGGAGGGGAGGGGAGGGGAGGGGAGGGGAAGGGAGGGGAGGGGAGGGGAGGGGAGGGGAGGGGAGGGGAGGGGAGGGGAGGGGAGGGGAGGGGAGGGGGGGGGAGGGGAGGGGAGGGAGGGGAGGGGAGGGGAGGGGAGGGGAGGGGAGGGGAGGGGAAGGGAGGGGAGGGGAGGGGAGGGGAGGGGAGGGGAGGGGAGGGGAGGGGAGGGGAGGGGAGGGGAGGGGAGGGGAGGGGGGGGGAGGGGGGGGGGGGGGGGGGGAGGGGAGGGGGGGGGGGGGGAGGGGAAAAGCCATGTAGATTAATATGGCCAAAATAAAAAAGGAAAATAGACCACAAAAGAACTTGCAAAGGAATTCAACTTCAGCCATCAAGAAGTATCTGCAAAGAGTGTACTGTAGGATGGTGACAGGAAACAACCTGGGAGACTCTGGAACTTTTAGCTACTTAAACTTTAAAGCACTACTACAGTAATGAAGTGTTTTCAGATGTAGGAGCACTTTTTAGAATTACTGTGAAAAGAATAAAATTTCTCTTGTAATATTATGTAGGATATGGAAACAAGCAGTCAGGAACTGGCAAAACTGGTGTTAAAACACCATAGCTGAATTCTTAACCTAGCGCTTTAAGCTCTTCCTTTTTAAATACAGACCTACATATATGTGTCAAGATTGCATGCTAGAAAAAACATATTTATTACATCTAAAAAATCATTGTTGGGACCATGTCATGTCATACATCTCAGATCTAGAATTAACCCAATAGTGGGGTATGTGGTCACTTTTAATTCTAGCAATTTAAAATCTAGATGCATTATAGGTCCACCAATTCAAATAGCTGGAAAAGTTAATATTATACCCAGATATGCAATACTCTGTGAAGGGGAACAGAGCATGTCCAGAGTGATGCTGTTTCTTACAAGAGCATGGGCATTTAGCCTGACATGGCCTGCTGTTAGTAGAGCCTGAGCGCTGTT
The DNA here is from genome assembly GCA_907165065.1 of Caprimulgus europaeus. The sequence continues at coordinate 34,930,711 of OU015525.1, forward strand.
GAGGTAAGGTGTTGCAAGAAGCTGATCTCCCTGGTGTTCGGGAGACTGCCTAGGTGCCTTCCATAGAAAATTTGTTCCCCAGAGAAAATTAGGAATAATTTCACCAGTCAACTGAACGCGAGGCTGCTGTGACTGCAGTCTGTGTATTGTGTGCCCTTTGCAGCCTTCCCTCAATAGAGCTTGGGAAGCCATGCCAGAGTGACAGAGTTTTCTCTGACTCCGGATGTCTCTGGGCAGTGATTTTCCCCCTGCTGACCACGAAGCTGTCTCGCTGGGTGTGTTCCCCCTTCTGAGAGCCCCCACTGACTTCACTAGCAGTTCCTAGGGAAGCCATCCTCCTCCATCTGCTCTGCTGTAGCCCAGCCAAAGCGAGACAGTGTGCTGGAGCGTTCAAGTATAATGAAGTGCTGTAGTGGTGTTATCTCTCCCCATCTCTTCCGTCTTGCTCTGGTGGGCTTCCCTCTCAGAGTGAAACACAAGGAGGAGACTAACACAGTGTTTCCTCTTGCCTGATGTTTGCTTGTTATTCCAGCTAATCTGCTCCAAGAGAAGAAATAAACTGTGCTTTAAATGGCATCATTAATTCTGGTCCTTTCAGGCCAACAGCACATCTCCAGGCATCAGTAACAAAAACAGAATTAGTGCAAAATGCTTGCTTTTTTTTTTTTTTTAATTAAAAGAAATCTCCTTCTGCCCCTCCTCAAACCCCCCCACCCGGGATGATTGACAAAGTGAGCAGAATCCGTGTTCTCACACCAGCGGGTATCTATTACATGAGAACTTTCTTCTGGCGCCAGGAGGTATTTAGAGAGTTTCCCTGCCTATTCCACTGGGGAAACCCTGCTGAAAGTTGGGGATACCTGAGCAAAACTCACTGCTGGCCAGACTCCGGGAAAAGCAGCGATCCTTTCCAGTCGATAACGTCTCGTTGTCGTTATTGCCCTGTCGGGGAGGAGGAGCAAATAGCGGGGAGCGCTCTCTTTCTTCGGGGAAAATGCTCTCGCCTTGCCCTGCGGGGCGGGATGCCCTTTACGGAAATTAGCTGCTGGAAGGACAAACCTGTGGTATTTTTTTATTTTAAAAGCATGTCTCCGCTCACGCTGAGGGCTGCTGAGCGAGGAGCACGATACCTCCCCGCAGCCCAGGGGCATAACCAGCCCCGCAGCCACCCTCACAGCACCCTCGGCCGCTGTCCCCTTCTCGGCGCCCAGCCCCCGCAGCGGGTGCCTTTTCCTCCTGGAGCCGAGGGTTTCCCCTGCCCCAAGAGCTCCCCAGACTGCAGGGAGAGCTCTGCCTCCGCCACAGCGGGGCTGGCTCCGCAGGCTGCCCGGGAGCTGATCGGGGAAGCCCCGGGTTCAGGGGCTGCTGCCCGGCAGAGGAGGAGTGTGCGGAGAGGCGGGTTCTTACCCCGGGTTTGGTTTTAACCCCGGATTTGTACTCCCTTCACCAAGTGAATCATGTTCCTTGATGGGAAGTTTTACACTCACTAGGCAAAATAAATTCTAGTAAATACTTCCCCCCCTCCTCCAGGGGTTAATTTATCCCATGTTTGCTTTATTTGACATGGCTTGACCCACTGAGTAGTTTTAAATTTTCTTATATGATGGAAAGCTGCTTTTTTGGGAAACCCCTCCGACAAGACACACACACTCATTCCAAATAACTGCTTGGACTAGCGGTCCCTGCATTCCCCCGTGACGCTTTAAGGATCTCCCCCCCCCCCCCCGCCCCGCCACCCAGCCCCAGGGAAGCTCACACTGAGCATCCTCAGCTAGGTGACTGCCAGGGAACCGGGACATGAGCACCACGGCGCTGTCACCTGAGGAAGCGACAATAGGAAAGGGCATACTTTAGTGGTGCTTTCACACGTGCCAGACCCCTGGCTAAGGACAGGGCACGGGCTGCAGCAAACAGCAGTCGTGGTACAGACGCTTTTAGCGGGGATGGTGAGGGGATGAGAGACACGGCACATTTCTCCCTTCACCAGGTGCCTGTACAGGGGAATCTGAGCCATGCAGAGCTGTATTTACTTTAGGTGGCATTTAACAAAGGCTTTAAATCGTCCACTTGCTCTCCCTACAGGAACAGCAATGTCCAGCATCCCTTCACTGCAGAAACCCCGCGTGCCTTTCACGCAGCCTGGATGTGTGTTGTAGACGCTTGTGGAGAGATGAAGATGGAGAGGTTTGCCTGACGCTGTTCTCCTCCCCTACAGATATCCCGCCTTTCTCACCCTCGCGAGAAAATGAATAAAAACGCCCTTATTACACTGAGGTCTTTCTGAAAACATGTAAGTGCACTTTAGGTCGGAGCGAAGTGACTCGGTAACGCTGCTGAGTTCGAGAAAAGGACAAATGCCAAATGAAAGCTTTATTTAAAGCACTTTATCGAGAACACATCATCTCCCTCTTCCACCCTGCTTTGTCGCTGCCAACACCCCAGAGGATGAATGTGAAAGACGTGGGGCTTTTAGCAGTTCCCCCTCCTGTCCTCGGAGATAACCTGCGTTTTACAGACTTGGCCTCTGGATATGCGGGTTTTTCCCTCTCTTTTTGTTATCATTTATTCTGAAACTTTAGGAAGAAATAAAAGGGTTATACCCCCTCTGGCTCATCCCCGATACCTGTCGCGTTGTTAGGGCCTCACTCCTAGGCAGGGGCGGTGGCCCCTCCGGTGCAGCCGGGGATGCTCTCCGCCCAGCGCCACGCCTGCCCTCTCCGCTCCTCAGGGGCAGCACCAAACACCTTGAGTTGCTGCAAAGATAAAGGAGAAATCTGTTTTTCTTGGACTGCTCTTCGCTTGGCTTCGTTTTTTAAATTTATTTACCACAACGCGGAAAAGTGTGAGAAAAACCACTCCGCCCCAGTGCGGCCCCCCTCCCCTCGAATCAGGGGTCTTCTCTCAGCAGAGAAAAGCTGCTTTGTGTGGTCTGAGGGCCAACGACGGTGCCAGAGGCAGAGCTCCCTGGGGAAGGCGCTCTTTGTGGCTTCTTCCCAGGCAGGAGCTGGTTTAGCTGCCGCTCCTTTCCCCTCACACACACGCGGGGTGTCGCAGACCCGGCTGCCCGACAGCGCACACAGCGTGCGGAGTGGACCCCGAGACAGCGCAGGGATGCTGGTCTCGGAGTCCAGGCACAGACCACATCGTGCTTTTACCTTTCAATCGAGAGAAGGGAAAGGGACTGCACCTGAAAGAGGGCGGAAAATGCTGCCCTGATATATTGGGGACATTTTTCCCTACTCAGCACATAGAGAGCGCGAAGGATCAAAGTCTTGACCAGAGGACAAATGGAAGCATGATGTAATGCCCTGGCCCCATCAAAGACTTTATCCTGAAAATGATATCTAGGTCAGGGTCGTAGAAATTAGAGGTTTGATGGATGTGTGAGGAGTCAGCTTTGCTCGGTTTCGTTGGGTATAAATCCGAAGTAACCTCTGAGGTTCACTTCTGATTTACTCCATTGCATTTCCTATTTCCTTTACTAACCAAGAAGCAGGCAAAGACTATCTGAGAATGTGGCTATTTCCACCATCCCCATTCCCTCATTAAACGGGATGAAATATCCGTTATGCGTCGCCTTTAAAACACCGAGGCAGAGGTAGGCGCGAAAGGTGAGATTTGCCATTGTGGCTTTTAAGACTGGGTACCATTTTCTTCGTTGTTTAAAGAAATTCAGCCCTTTCTCCCATTAATCTTAAGCAGAGAAGGCGTTCAGCCCGCACCTGTATAAACAACCCAGATGGAGGGAGAAAGTAAACCTATATCTCTTCCCGTGCAGTATCTATATCTATATATATCTAGATATTTATACGGATAATGTAGGCTAATTGGGGAGGCAGAGCAGCCCTCAAGTCCGGCACCTTTCACCGTACAGCGTGTGGGACCCAGCCAGAGCATCACAGTGTCAAACCAAGTTCAAGAGATCCAGTTGCAAGATCAGCTGCCTGTTTCGGTGCTTCAAGAAATGTCAAGTTTCACTTGGAAAGGTTGCCGTTAAAGGCGGCTCTGATGTGGTTCTAGCCCCAGTGGGTGAAGCCGAGGTTTATACAGCGCTAAGTGGCCTCAGTAAGACCACACGGCTGGCGCGGAGCGAAGCGCTAAGCGCTGGGCGAAAAGGCGGCCGGCGGTGCCAGGAAAGTTGTGCGCCAGCAGCCGGGAAGGTTCCACTCGGCTGGGAGGGAAATGGAAGGGAAAACTGGGAGCAAAAATTGTGGGACAAGATCTTTCCACCTGTTGTAGTCATTAGATTCTTTTCAGCGAACTGAATTTTCATTCTGGTTAACCGTATCCAGGCAGGGCCCTGAAGGCCAGAGAGGAACCAAATGCTAGTTACTCATCTTGAAAAGAAGAGGTATTTTGGGGTGTGGGAGGGATACAAGTTATTGGTTGTTTGTTGTTTTGTTTTGTTTTGTTTTTTTTTAATTAATACCTCTGTTGAATTTGCATATCACCATGTGCAGTGGTTGCTGGGTCCCCAACATTCCCGTGGACTCCATAAAAGCTGTAATATGGAATTTGTTAAAAAAAACACCCCTCGAATCGCTCTAAAAGCTGTCTTGTTTAATTTGCTCCGTGACACAGAGGTATACACAGCCCAATTAATTGTCCTTTAATTAATTGCTCTGAGGAAGGAGAAGGCCTCAGACAGGTTATACTCGTTTGTTACTGGCTGTAACTTCACCCCAAGTTATCGACACCCTCAAAACGCAGCCCGCGAGTTTCCAGCCACTTTTTAAATCGCTCCCCACAAACGGCAAACCCGCCCCTGAGCACCACGTCTCCTGCTGTTGCTTCTGTCCCGGGGCACCGGGTCCGCACAGCCGTGGCGCAGGGGAAGACCCGGGCGGGCGGGGGCCTGACCCTCAGCGCTGCGTGGGCCCCGTCCTGCCGCACGGCTGGGCTGCGGGGAGTGGGGCTGGGCGCGGTTTAGGCGGCGGGGAAATCCCACGACCTCGAAGGACAGGCAAAAGGGAGAGCGAAGGAACTCAGGTGGGCTGGGTCCGAGCCCCGGGTCGCTGTAGCCTTATCCCAGCCACTGCTGCCCAGCGACGGGGAGCGGTGCCCCCCTCCAGCGCTCACTCTCACGGCGGCGTTATTTCACTGCTGGAGACATCCCCGCCTGTCCCCGCGTCCCCGCTCCATACGGCTCTGCGCGGGCCAGCGCGCAGCGTTGCGCCGGGCAGCGCGGAGAGGCACCGCCCCCGGGGAGCTCAGCCGGGTCCTACCCCCCCCTCCGCGCCCCCACTCCCCCTCCCTCCCCGCCTGCGGACGGCTGGCTCCGCGGACACCCGATATAAAGCGCTGTCCAGGGACGCATCCCCCCGCCGCCCCCCCGCGCCCCCGCGCCGGCTCGGACTCTCCGCGGCGGGGCCGCCCCGCGCTGGGCCGACTCGCCTGGGCCGTCCGCCCCCTCCGCCTGCCTCCCGGCCTCTCGCCCGGGGCGATGTCCACGGGCTCCGGGAGCGAGGTGGAGGAGCTGCCCGAGATGGACCTGCGGGCGCTGCAGCTGGACTACCCGCCGCCGCCGGCCAAGCGCCAGCCCCGCGGCGAGCTCTACCCCTCGGGGGACAACTCCTCGGCTGCGGAGGAGGAGGAGGAAGAGGAGGAAGAGGAGGAGGAGGAGGAGGACGGCGAGGGCAGCTGCGCGGCGGGGCCGGCGGGCAGCGGCTGCAAGAGGAAGCGGGCGCGGGGCGGCGGCCCCGGGGCCAAGAAGGCGGCGCCGGGGCCGCGGGGGCCGCCGCCCGAGGGGAAGCAGTCCCAGCGCAACGCGGCCAACGCGCGGGAGCGGGCGCGGATGCGGGTGCTGAGCAAGGCGTTCTCCCGGCTGAAGACCAGCCTGCCCTGGGTGCCGCCCGACACCAAGCTCTCCAAGCTGGATACGTTACGCCTGGCGTCCAGCTACATCGCCCACCTCCGGCAGCTCCTGCAGGAGGACCGCTACGAGAACGGATACGTCCATCCCGTCAACCTGGTACGGCGTGGGGCGGGGGACGCGGGAGGCTCGGGGGGCGCGGAGGAGGGCGGCCGGGCGCGGGATGCGGGATACGCGGCGAGAGGCGCCCGCGGGGTGACGGGAGAGGCACCGGGCCACCGCCCGGAGTAGCCCCGCCGCTCTCCGCCCCCCATCCCAGGCAAGGTTGGCGGCGCTCAGGCCGTGCCCGCCGTCGAAGAAGCCGCGGGGCGGCCCCGACAACTCCGTAAACCGCCAGGAATCCTCGCCCGGGGGGTGACCCTAGACCCAGGTTTGGCCTACGGTGATGGCGAGTGTGTCTGTTCTGGGGGGTCGGAGTAGACGACCCTAAAGAAATAAATTCCTCAGGCATTAGGCAAGCTCAATGTCCGAAAAAGGAGTAATGCGCTCCGCGGGCTGGCTCGGCGCACAAGCCGGCCGTCATTAGTTCACCGGTGCAAAACGAAATGCCTGATGCATGGCACAGGGGTAGCAAGGTTGCTTACACAGTGCAGAGTGATTGTTTTTTAATAGTTCATATACTTTTCCTTTATAAAATGATGCAAACAGTTGCAAAGCAAGAGAAATGTTGCATTTTTGCCGAGAACAATTTGTTGCTGACCATGGCAGCCCTATTGTAGAGTGTTTAATTACAATGAAAAACGTAATGAAAATATTTTAGAGGAACTCAGCTCTCTCTGTGCTTCCCACAGGGACTAAAACATGGTGATGTATTCGCAACTGAGCCAGAGTTAAACATCTATCAGTAATAAAGCTCCAGTTTCATACCAGGATGAACTTTAACTTTCTTTCTAATATGAAATACCTTTTTTTCTTTTTCTTTTTCTTTTTCTTTTTTTTTTTTTTTTTCTTGCAGACTTGGCCGTTTGTGGTTTCGGGAAGACCTGACTCAGACACCAAAGACGTTTCTACTGCCAGCAGATTATGTGGAACTACTGCATAGTCAAAGTAAATAGGGCTTTCTTGTTGTTATTATTGTTGATTACGATTTTTTTTTAATGGGCTGGATATTTTCAAGAGCTGTGATATATCAGCTCAACACTAGAAGACAGGAACAAAGCCCCATCTCTAACAGTGTTAAATCTGTGTCATTCTTTTCCCTTTGAGTTCTGAGGGACGTTTATTTAAAGCAGTAAGAAAGGGACATGGTGGAAATTAGAGTTTTTATGAACTGACTGCAGCAGCCAAAGTCTGAGATTTGGAAAGGCCCTTCTTTGGCTTCATCATTCCTACCACCGCCCAAGGAACTGTTGTTCTAAGGCTATTAAACTAATGGAAGAGGACTATAATGATATAGAATTAACAGCATGGACCAAAATACAACCCTACAAACTAACCCCAAACAGTGTTATTTGTATTCTAAAGCAAAGCAGTATTTTAGAGTAGCTTTGAATTTCAAATAGATTTATAATATATTTTGATGGCTTTTGTATTCATGGGTCTGGTTTGCTGAAATTATGCAATAAGTATAGTCAGACTTTTTTTTTTGTCCTTTTAACCAGAGTTTTCTTAAAAACGTGTAAGTGGCTACATTCGCATTTAGCCTACCATCCATTGGATTTAAACTAATTCCTTTGGTTAAGTCTTGAAGTGCCACATGTAAGAATGTGGGACTCTCCCTAGAAATGTGGCAGTTTCCCTGCCTTAATCTGTACGGGAATTCTGCTTACTGTAAAGCCAGGGTGTGCGTGCTGTAAAGAATAAGTTTGTGTCATGCTGCAAAAGAAGAAGAATTCACAATGTCTTAAATATTTTTCCTGTACTGTCATGCTTATCTTTGGAAAGTTTACCCTCAAATGAGTTCTAGTGACATTTCTTCACTGATTCAAATGCTGTAATAAAAGAGGACACCATCAAATAAGTTGCAAATGTAAATAACTCTATTTTTTTATAAATGACATTAAAAGCTTGGTTACAATGACTTACTGGTACTGTGGTAGTGTGTGGCTGCATCAATATAGGAACGTCATTGGAATGCATGTTCTTGAAACCCACTTTTGTAAACACAGTTATCTTCCTCATCCCTTGAGAGCAGATACATCTCCAGCAAGAGAGTCAGATAAGAAGACTTTCACCCCAAACAATTCAGATGAGGTACAGTACTATATCAATGAGCAGGGAGAGCCACATCTTAACAACTTAGAGAATGCACTGTCATAAACTTTTCTGTGAATAAGGAAAATAAATAAATGTAGATTTAGAAATGGATGTCAGAAATTTGTTCTGCTTCTTAGCATGAAAGATAGTGTAAGAGTTCCTTTTGCTGCTTTTTGTCATTTTACATTTCCATCTGTAGTCTGTTTTGCTTTTATTTGTATTTGTGCAGTGGGAAAATCAGCTGTGATTTCCTAGTTGGGAGCACGCTTTTCCTATTTTAAGATTAAAACTCTTGAGGTAAGATTTTCTTTCTATCAAAATATTTTTTCAGAGGTTACCTAACAGTAAGGGAGAAAACTAAATTGTTTTAGAGAAGAAAAAAGCCTCTTCTTCATTTAAGCAACCAGGAGGAAGAAACATTTGCTTAACAAGAGCCAGTTCAACCTGGTTTCTTGTCAGGTCATCCTACATCATGGATTTCTATTTTGAAATACCGCATAGAAGCCCAAGACTGACTATTGGTAGTGTCTTTCAAGTAGATGAACTGCAGAAGATTGCTTTTCTTCTTGTGCAGTGTAAAATAGTCCAGAGCCACTGCAAAATAAAATGAGGGCTCAGTCCAGGATTTGTTAAAATTGTTTCTTTCAGTGATTTGACAGCAAGCTGTACAGAGATCATAATCTAATCTTCCAGTTTTATCCAGAGAAAGGCTGTGAAGGAAGGGGGCTATCCTAATTTGTAGTTATGTAACTGAGATGGGACTCCAGTTGATCTTCTCTAGGAAGCTTTATAAAAAGAGAAGAATATAAACAGCAAAGGAAGGACCTTTAGGAAGGCAAAAGGGATAAGAAAACTCAACCAATGTTTTTCTGAACCCTAGAGAAAAGATTATTCAGCAATTTAACTAAGGTGCCACTTGAGATAATCTCACTTGCGATACTTAGCTGGTTTTGGCCTTGATCCCAGCTGTAATTGGGTAACTACTCTATGAGACTGGAAAAACAAGGAAAGTGTGGAGAACTTTAAAAAGTATAGAACGGTCCATGCAAAATAGTGGAAAAAAATATTCAGGGTAAATTCCCAAATATGAAGTCGTTATATTAAGTAAATACAGTAGGTTAAAACTGGGGGTAAGGAGTGTGACATGAAGAAAAACATAGCACTGCTTCCATTCATGCACCATACTACATGCTCTCAAATATATATTTTTTTTTTAACTTGTGGCTACAAAATATATAAAAGTACTTTATTCATAATATATTGAGTGCAATTACTGTAAGAGACAGATCCGTATGATGATAGTGCCCCAATAGACGACCACTGGTTTTAGAACAGAAGGACACAATGGCCACAGGTGACATTTCAGGTTAAAATCTGGAGAGAAAATTACAGCTTTTAGATAGCGAATGTTTTATAAGACTCAGTTCTTTGTTTTAAATATGTCTATACAGAGATACATGCATTAGTGCATATTTTTCTACTTTAATATAGCAATTAGTTATGTTTGGATTTCTCTAACAAGGATCTGATATTTCAAATCGTAATTTTAATCCTTGGGTTCATAAATACTATTTTTAAAAAATAAATTGATCTTTCTTTTTGTCTCTCAGTGAGAGGCATTATGTGATTAGGAAAATGTTCAGGTAAGTGAACAGGCTTCTTGTGTGTTTGTCCTGAGAAGAAGGCTGCTGTCTTACCAGGGAAGTGTCAGGTAGGTCAAGTATTCTGGCATTTTTCCCCTATAAAGACACACCAAAAACACACACACACACTTTTGAATCCTTTTTTTAAACTCAGAAACAGATGAAATTCAGAAAAGTGCTTTATGTGAATGAAGTGACCAAAACATTCTAAAATGCTATTTTTTAAGCATTAACAGATTCCATAGGAAGATAATGTGTTTTGGTTTTTATTAAGTTTTTGTTTGCTTGTTTGCTTTTTATTTTGCCACCTGAAAGAGTAAATTGACTTAATTTTTAAAGTCTGAGTGTTCTGTTTGACCGAGTAGGAGTTATAGAGGTGGGTGAAGGGGAGATTTAAAATTAAAAACTACATTTCTACAGTCCACAAGCATGGAAGGTAAGAAATATATATATTTTTATTACATTTGGCAAGTATATGCTTGATGATTATTTTGTTACATTAACAACATCTTTGTTCCTTGGCACAAGGTACAAGATGAACCCATCATGATCCCATAAAGGTATACAAACCTCACTAAAGCTGTTTTATAAATAAAATGCCAAATCACCTGCAACTCATATTCAGCTGAGACCTGCTTCCTGTGAAAACTTAAAGGCAGAATACCTACATTGACTTTCCTGGAAGGCAGTCCATACAAGAAACACTTGTCTCCTAAAAATATTTTTATTACTTTAGACTTAATAAATGTTGTGTAGAACCTTGTTTTGTCTCTATTGTATGTGGGACTCTGATAAGAGCAGATCATTTGTCAGAAAGCTCACATCTCCTTCATGAAACCGTTCTTTTCCAATACACATGTTTGCTTAGACAAGGAAAATATATCTCTCATATTGAAAATGTTAACAATTCTGATCTGAGCAAAAGAAACATAGTTTGCATATAAGAAATACCTAAGCCATACCTTTCCCATTTAGTGACTTTATGCATTTACTATTTAAAGAACTCTCAGGTATGCTACGGATTCTGAATAAAAAATTCCCTTTCTCAACTAAGTAAAGGTGACTATGTAAAAAGTACAATTGCTATAGGGGTCTCCCAGGTGAAAGAGGATGTTGAAGAAATTAATTTTCAGATCTCAATTACTAACCAAAAGTTACTCTGTCTCTCTTCATCGACTCTAGAAGGACCCTAAGGTCACCAGCTGTGTAATTCAGTTGAAGATGTAATGTTTCAGTTATCTAATATTGGGAAGGACAAAGCCAAGTTTAAATGGTCAAACTTAACATGAGCCAAGTAAGATAAAAAGAAGGAAGAAGTGGGATTTAGAGCTACTCACCAATACAAGCTTATAGTAACCTTATATTATAAACAAATAATAATTACATTATTTGAATGAAACAACACAAGCTGTCCATTATACTGGAGAAGAGTCACTTCTCCACAAGTAGCTAACTAACTTCATGTAATAGCGAATTTGCATTTGGTATGGCAGCACTGTTTCTCACCAAGACTAATGGCAATTACACCTAAGAATTGGGTTCAATCCCCAGGCAGTGTTTATCACACTGCACTCCAGCTAAAAGATGTGTACACAGGTACCTTCTGCAGTGCACAGAGGATGGATGCTGAGCTGCCTTCCAAACTCTAAATACCTAAATTAGTATTTTTAATATATTCTGACAAATGTGCATTGGGATCAGTTGCTACATCATGCAGAGACTTGTGTTCCCACAGTGCAGGCTGGTTAGGATTCAGGTACTAAGAAGAAACTGGTCTCAGTTTCTCTTTCTTGGCTCTAAAAAGTTTGTAAATGCAAACTAGTTAAAAAATAACTTCAAAAGTGCCTTATTTGGAATGCAGCACGTGAGAATCTCACTAGAGTTATAATTCCTAAAAAAGTTAAGACAGCTGAAAAGATTAATACAGGATCTACCCAACAAGACAGGCAAAACTGAGTAAAATTTGTGGCTGATGTAAGGCTGAAGGAACAGTCCTGTAATGTTAGGGTGCTGGGAGTCTGATAGGCTCTGCAACTAGAAACATGGTGACACTCAGAACCATAACTAACCTTGATTATGTGATTGGAATTTAGCAAGTAAAGAAAATCACACAATGTGCTCAGGCTGGTGACATTGTTAAAAATAATTCAAATTTCTAGTGTTAAAAAGAATTCCAAATGTGACAAGACAAGTGCTCTATGGCAGCAAAGCAAGCAGAGCTGTCAGTCAGAACACATACACAGATACAACCCCAAGCCAAGCAAACAGACTGCTCAGCATCTGGGACAAAAAGTCACAAGAATAGCAAAGGATTGCATCACTTTGTAAGAGTTTACAGAGGCATGTGTAGCAAGCACAGCACACACGAAGGGGATGGACAACAGCAGCTTTAGCTTTTAGGAATCTTCAGTTTTAATTCCAAGTTGCTGCAATGGCAGAAAGCAACATCATTAGCACTGTAAATCCCACAGTCAGGAAAAGATAAGTAAATGTAGGCATGAATGTTCATAGAAAATTGAGATTGCAACAGCACAAGGAACTTCTGTATTCCTTGAACATAAGCAGTTTGGAGTTTAAAGAAGTTCATGTCCTCAGTATCAACAAGAGAGCATGTCATCTAGAGGAAAAGAGGACCAAAGTGAATCAGAAATCTTTTGCAACAAGGAGCTGAAAGATTCCAACTGTCCAGTGATTCATTTCTTCAGGGAAGTTCCTTTTGTCCTATGAAGATGGCTGAAGGAGTGCAGTAGGTCAATGTTCTGGGAAGCCTCAAGAAAGCAGATGAACTGCCAGAAAAGATACAGTCTGTGGTCACTATGGGGAAAATCAAACAAATCCAATGTCACTCATTTCTTCTGTAGAAGTGTCTTATCCCACCCTCAAAATAAACATATGTGCTTGAAATGTTTTCTACTATCTAAAAGGGAGATCTTAGGAAGATGGTTAATGTAAAATTTTTTTACCTGCATTCTGGCACACTTACGGTCTGGACCTGCCTACATCCTGTTTGGGGAGATATTTAATACATGTACTAATGTCATCTGCTCCACACAGCAATCTGTGGTCCCCACTCCATGCAGCAGAGAGTGACTCGTACCACTTACTCTGATCTCTTTTAGATCAGACTGGTTGTGTCCATCCTGGAAACCACTTTTCATCCTCCTTCTCTGGGTCCCAGTGGGACATCAATAACCTTCAAAGGGGTCAAAATAATGAGAGATACATTGGTATTTACTAAGAAGGTGATTTGAAGTCCTGAGGAAACATATTATATTCCTGCATGTGGCATTTTCATGCTACATAAGGGTATGCTTGAGATCTGCGAGGCCTGTTAGGACAGCTCTGTAGAACTCTGGAGGTTAAACAAGGCCATGTCTCAGTAGGCAGAAAGACCTTTTGGGGCTACCCAACCCCAGAATCACAGGTAGGTTTCAACACAGGAAAAACACACATCCCATTCATTTGGGTTGTGCCCAATTCTTGCTGTGTTTCATAGGAAACAGAGCAAAACTTGTGGTATTTGGGGAAGGACTGAGTAGATTACATTTTGACATGGGAAAAACAGGGAAAGAATACAAAGAGAAAATTGAACAAGTTTAATATTTAATGGCATGACAGTGATGTTCATAAAGCATGAAAAAATTTTACTCCTTTTAAACTAGATATAGCCCTGATGCAGATGGAACAGCTGTGCAGATAAACACATTTATGCTTTTTGCCCTCCCTCACTGTAAGTAAAACCACACCAATTTCCTCTGTAAACTGTACATACTGTATCATTTGGGGATATCCTTAGTTTGTAAGAAAGAAGTAGTTACCATAAATTAATACCACTAGTATTGCCAAAATTATCATCACTTTGACCACCACTTCAAGTTTTGGAACAGATGCCAAGGACTTGACTGACACCCGAAAGCCTCCACTCCCACACTCTCTGTGCACACCAGGCTGAAGTTAGGCTCATTCTGAGCAGAAACACAGTATTCACATACTCATTTTATGATTTGTACCTTAGCCTACGCTAAACCTGCCTCATGGAGATGGCATGAGTAAAAAAAAAAGGTGCCAGGGAGCACTCCTGGGCACTGCAGCTTCAGTGTTTGTGCTGTTACAGCGCTGGAGAAGTCCCTGCATCGTCTGTATGGGCCACGTGCCATTCTCCTAAGCAGTGCCCAGACATAGTTTGTGAGTCAGCAACAGACAGGGATCATTCACAATACACAGTTTACATGAAGCTATGTTATTCTGCAGACTGAGAGTGCACAGGCACAGCAGTATGGACACGGGGTACCGCAGGACACTTGGCTTCAGAGCCAGAGGACTGCCCTTTATGCTCTTTAGTAGTTTGGACATAAGCTCTGTGTATCAATTGAAGTCTCTAGTTCACAGAACCTCCTGTGGTTTATATTTGGTTTAGATTAGTCCGTAAACTCTTCTAGGCTGAGAGCATGCTTCCCCAGCATTACTGAAGCATTTAGTAAGCAAGCATCAGCACAGTACATCAGGAAGCCCCTGCACGGAGCGGACACCTCTTTTAAAGACATTCGGCAGCGTCTGTCGCCGTTTAAAGTTTTTCGGAGAGTGCCCCTCGCAGCTCCCCAGGCCCTGCCATGCCGAGCAGCAGCTTTCCGCCGCGGCTGCCCGCTCCCGCCCCGCGCTCTGCGGCAGCCCGCTGCCTCCCAAGAGGTGACACAACCGGCTCTGCCGGCCCTTGCTGCCCCCTTCTGCCTCTTGCGGGAACTCCACCCGGCCCCGGGAAAGCGGCGGAGCAGTCTCCCGCTGTCCCGCCGGGCAGTGCAGCGAAAAAGAGGCGGATTTTTCTGGCGGAGGGGAGGAATGGCGGCCCAGGGCAGCTCCGCCTTACGCCTCACAGCAGCCGCCTCGCAGGCGGAGCGCGGGCGCCACCCGGTGGCCTCCGGGCACACGTGCGTGGGTGAATGAAAAGTCTACGAGTTCTCCTCTTTAGTTTTCCTCTTCCCTTTTTTGCCTTAGATAAGAGAGAAAGATTTTTCTGTGGCTGTAGTACAAGAGGCCTGCTTGAATCAATCCCTTTGCATAACATTCAAAATTTTTTAATGGAATAAACAGAGTGTTAAGCATTCATTGCTAAATACTACTTTTATACCTAAATAAAGTATTTGGGGGAGGAAAAGGGAAACTGACTTGGTTTCAGATGATCACAACATCCAGTGAGGAATAATTTTTCAAAGTTGGGTTTGAAAAGGGTCAGGACCAGAACAACTGTGGTGACATGGTGGTAGTAACACAGGGAACGTACATGGGGTGGGAGGGATAGGAGTCAAACATAGTCTTCTGCTGTATAGGGTGGCTTTTTTCAGCTGTTTGCCTGGGTGATAGGAGCGAAGCCTCATCCATTCCCACAGACCTGAAGTTGGCAACTTTCCAGCAATGGCCAGTGTATCAGATGTGCAAGACACTTCATATTTCTTCCCATTATTGCCTTAAGCACAGGAATGCAAGAAGTAAAACTTGTACCATCGCTACTTGTCCTGTCTGACAGCTGCTCATCCTTGCACAGGAATGAAAGTAAATTTTTTTCCTAGCGTAACTTATCCTGTCTGACATCTGCTCATCCCAGGTAGCACTTTCAGTCTTACCTCCCCAAACACAGTACATGCAATATCATCTGAACATAGAGAAGGGCACATACCACTTCTTAAGCCAGAATATCTGTGTCAGATCAAGAAAAAATATAGAAGTGTTTTCTTCCTGCTGTATCTGGAGACTGATATAGTGACTGCAGCTAGCAAAATCTACTGGTATCAGATCAGTACCAGCCTGTAGGAAGAGTGGAAATGGCATGACAAGGATACCTAGAATGACTGTGTCTCTGTGTTCTTTCTTATTAACTAAACATCCCAGAAATTTTAGATGTCTCCTTGCACCTTCACCTTTTCAGTTAAGTCTCAGCTGATAAACTAAAATCTATCTTGACTGGAAAAATGTAGTAGTGAAATACTGACTTGGATGAAAATTTGCTGTCAAAAATGCTTTTGTCAACAGTGGGATGGGATTCATTCTAAGAATTTAGCACATTCAGATTTTATCTCTTTCTGTTCTTGTAGTTTATGTTAGGAGTAGTAATCCAGCATGAAAACTTTGACTGGTGTGAAAAAAGAGTATTTTTAATGCATGAGAAACTAATTTGTTCAGCTCCTGAGAAAAACCACTTCTACCATCTTAGCCTTTAGTTCTTCAAGATTTAAAAAACCAAATATTTTTAAGGAGGGCCCACTTCATCACTCATCTTGCTCTGATAGTGCATTTCTTGAAGTCAATCCCTGCCCTGTTAGGAATGTGTCCCTGATGCTGGAGACCAATTTCCTGGACAAAAGAAACCCTGTAAACCCTTCCTACAGGTTGACCATTTGGAGAAAATAATGTTCTTTGCACTATGGGAGCACAGATAAAATACAGAGGAGAGGTGATGACTGGTTCTCTGATTTGCTTTGGTTTTCCTTATGATCTTCTGACACTCGTTCCCCAAGCATGAAGTGGAAATACTGTGATAGCTTCATTGACAAACTCCTTTCATCTTGCCTTGGAGGCAAGCTTCTTCGTTGGTGAAAATAATCTTCCAAAAAGGGAAAATCTGTCCAGGAAGAGATGCAGATTTTATCTATAGACAATTGGTTTGGACTAAAGATCTTGGCTGTCTTAGATTGCAACAGTCCTTACAGAGCTGGTAGTGAGACCCTTTAGGCAAGCCCACTTCATATAATCTATGAAAGACTCAGAGGTGAAAGGTTGGGTTGTCCTGACAGAAAGGTGAACCATGATGTACAAAGTCCTGTTCTCTCATCTGCCTGATTAGATCTTGTTAGTCTTGGTCTGCTGATAACTAAGGTTGTCTGAGAAAATGTGGAATTATTATCTTTCCAGTTTTCTTAGATGGACTCTTGGAGATATTAAAACGAGATCAGTCTTCATCCTGGGAAAGGACATCTTACATTACTTCCAAATCAATGTATTGCCAGAGTCCCATGTCTCTGACACACAGTTCCTCCTAGTTCTAGTCTCTCCATCTCTGTTCTATGTTACCATTTACAATGGACCCCAGGGTAAAAGCACATTTTATTCCAGAATAAATTATTATAGACTGGGACTACATGTCAGCTAAAGACAGCAGTGATTGTTTACATATATTGGTATTTAAATTTGCCTGAAGCAATCGTTCTGCCACTGTAATAAGTCCTGCTGTGGGACTGAATGTTCATTTGAATCTTTATTCCTTTCGGTTTTAATCCAAGAAAGAAAGAAAAGGCCCGGAAACTCTTCAGTATTATATTCAAGATATTAGCTGTGGAATCTCAGCTGAGTTCTTCAAGAGTAGAACATACTAAAACTGTGTCAGCTGAAAGTGCTTTTGACCCAGTAGATTCTCAGAATATAAACCTGTTCCTGTGCATAACCAGTAATGAAGTAGTAACAAGAAATTATCACAGGATACTTCAGAAGCCCTTCCTGCCTCAAATAATGTATTTCTCATTCAAGTCGGTAAGAAAAATCTTGTCAATTAAATTTTTATGCTGCTGTGAAAAAAACCATTCCTTTAAACAGGAAATTGTAATTTTACAACGTGGTTTGCTAGTTTCCAGTAAATGACAGCAAGCAATATATTAAATTTTAAAACTATAGGTAGCATGCACACCTCCTATTATTTACAAATATCTAAAGGGAAGGTGGCAAGACGATGGGGCCAGACTTTTTTCAGTGGTGGCAAGTGATAGGACAAGGGGCAACGGGCAAAAGCTGGAACACTGGAGGTTCCACTTAAACATGAGGAAGAATTTTTTTACTGTGAGGGTGCCAGAACACTGGAAAAGGCTGCCTGGCATGTTTGTGGCACCTCCTTCTCTGGAGATATTCAAAACCCTCCTGGATACAGTAGGTGAACCTGCTTTAACAGGAGGGGTGGACTAGATGATCTCCAGAGGTCCTTTCCAATCCTTATGATTCTGTGATTCTGTGATTTGCCCTCCAGACAGACCTACTTTTCATGACTTATTTTATAGAAGGAGTCTAGTTTCCTTCCTAATTGAAGCATATGATTTGGTTGCCTTTAGCTAAATAATATGGCATTCTTTTTCTCTCAGTGTTTCTTTCTTTAAGGTAGAAGAGCTTGCCCCCTTTGTTCCTTGGGCATGTATGATATTTTACTCAACAGTGCTGCTGCTGGCCTTCAAAATGGCCTTTAAAAAGCAGTGGAATTGACTTCAAGGATATACAGAGTGGTGAACTTGTAAAAAAGCATGACTTTTTCAAAAGGACAGATTTCAACAAGCAATAAGCACTTCATACCCTGATTTAATAAGGAAGTCTGAGTCATTTGCACTAATGTAAATTATTTTGCCAAGACATTGCAGGTATGCAATTTGAGTTTGGTTACACTGCTCCTTTCCTATTTATGCCTAGCAGGCCTAACTGCATGTAACTTTTTATGCCTTGCAGGTCAGAAACAGTGATACTGCC
Organism: Caprimulgus europaeus; assembly: GCA_907165065.1. Next base: position 34,948,915 of record OU015525.1, read on the forward strand.
AAGCCACAACACTTCCAAAATGCCATAGAACAAAGGGATGTCACTGTGAAACTGGACGATACCGTACGCCTGCTGTCTGAAAGGTGGGCATCCAAGAGCCATAGTGGAGGTGTGAGATTCAGCTTCCCTCTGGCTTGCTGGGGCAGTGAGAGGAAGGGATGCGTTAACGAGCTTCCCCTTACAGTCAAAGGATGACACTTGGTGAAATTGCCTATGAGCAACTCCAAGTAGCTGATGTGCCAGGCAAATGTACCTGCATGAGGATGTGTAGACAAATGTGTTCAAATCAAATCATGCTAGAGCCATAATGTACTTGTATGACATTTTAAGCTCAACAGTAACATTTTTTCACATTCATTTATACCTAGAGCAAAACTTCATGTCCACCAGTTCACTATTTATGTCAAAGAATGCTTAATGTGAAGGCATTTTTTCTGAGAAGACTGAATTTGTTATGATGAAAAATATCTTTCAAGAGGATGTCTTTAGGCTGTGTGGGAAAATTGGTAGAACCAGCATGTGAGCATGTGAAATTTAACTGGAGGTTGAAGTAATTTGCCCAAACAATCATTTGGTCCTTATTTAATGAAGTCTGAAGGAATTCAAGCAAGGAAAGGGAGTAGAATGTAATCTTTCAAGGGGGTAGTTCTGAGTACTCCGATGCTCATATTTTGTCATTGTATAGAACCTGAGGTAAAAAGAGCTGGTTTTTGCTCAGTTAGACTAAACCATGCAACTCACACAAGCCACACTTCATGGCTTGATGTAATGTTATTCTGTTTGAATTCATGCCATGTTATAGTTTTACACCATAGCACACCACAACTTGCTTTTTTATGACACTTTTTCAAGGGTACCTATTTTAGAATTTTAATATACTGGCTGATACTAAATTTCATTAGCCCATCATTCAGGAAAGAAAAAAAAATAGAAAAAATATATTCAAAACCTCCAAAATATTTTTAAACAGCTTTTCCTTAATCAAAGCAACATATTTTAAAAATAAATATTTAAAATACTGGGGCTAGAAGTAAATAGTGTCTGCATATACCAGCAAAACATACTGAATCCCACTGCACAATATTCTGATTTAATACACAATATTCTGATTTAATACACTACATTGAATTGCCAGTCTGAACCAGTACAGTTTTCATTCTTCCTTCTTATCTGGCCCATGTGTTTGGGAAAGGCAGCAACAGAATGAGAAAACAGTTAATTTCACTTTGAGGTGGGAGAAAAATTACTTTAAAAAACAGCTTCTCGGTGTTTCAGAATCCAAAGTACTTTACTTAAAAATAGATACAAGTAATGAAACTTTTCTGAGATCCCAGTTGTTTACGTGAAATCCTTCTCAAAATTATTTTCTAAATTTACACAATGTTATGTTTGCAATTGTAACATATATTATATGTTAAAATATAAACCATAATAATATAGTAAGATATTATATCTTATATTCTTTCAAATAAGGAATAAGTGCAAACATTTTGCCCCTCTATTTGGCATATATATATGAAAGAACATTTTAGAAATATATTACACAGAAGTAAAAAATGATAAAGGCAGATAAAGTGTTCAGCTGCCCAGAGGTTGGTATCTGGGAGAATTTGGCTTTTCCAGTGGTCAAAGGCATAAAAAATATCTTTGTTGACACATGCCAGGTTTTAATCCATAGTCAGAAAACTAGATTTATTTCTGTGTGGCTTCCATCTTTGTACAAAGCAACTTTAAGAACAATAGACTCTATGAGTTAGAGAAATTTAAAAGCTAAGTGGTTTTTTTTGTTGTTGTGCTTGTAGCACTGTTCTGATAGCTGAGCTTTCTCTTTATTTGATGAATTAGTTATGACAATTTAGGATTCTCAGGACACCTGGTAATGTACATCAAAACCCACCTTCAGAGAGAAGAATGAAGTTTTATCCATATTGTCTTTGCTAGAAATTTAAATAACCTTTAATTGTCATAGTGGCTTCAGAGAACAGAAAGTCTGCCAGATTCTTGTAGGTCATGGAGAAGTTAAAATGAGAATTATTTGTTGTTATAGCTAGAGTGAAAAGCTGTTGCAGCCTGCTACCCGTGCCTCTGTATCAGTTTTGATTGTTTCTGAGCATAAACAATTGTTTTTTCTGTACACCCTGGCATTTTGCAATATTTCTGCTTGTAGTTTCTATTTTTTACTAGCTTAAGAGACTTCTGAATATTTTTCTTTACCTCTGGAATCATCTTCTTTCCCTTTAGAATTAGTTTAAGCTCAAGGAGGAGGAAAACATCAAAGGGAAAAGCAATTTCACTCTCCAAACTCATGGGTAAATACTATTTGTCCAGCCTGTAGTTAGACTGGATCTGGGTTTTCTTGTCATTTCTTTCACGTTTAAACAGTTTACATTGAAAAAAGGCACACTAGCATAAATCGTAGGTTCTCGCCGACTTCCATTTCCAGAGATTAGTCTGCCTGAAGCCTACCTTCCAGAGGGGAATTGGTCCCCATCTGACTACAGCAAGAGGTGACAAACCCACCACTACCTTTTGCAATTGTTGCAACCGCTATTCAAAATATGCCAAGTCATCCAGCCCTGACTTTTGGGTTTACCTTTTTTTTGATAGACCTTGATTATTTTATTTTATTTTTTTTACTAGTGAGGCTTCTCCTTCACCTCCCACTATTTGCTTTCCAGAAGCTCTGTAGGAGGGAAAAATACGTTGAAAGGAGGGAAAAATAGGTTGTAAGGAGGGAAACAGAGGCTGAAAGTATGTTTTCATTTTTTACTGCTCCCAGAGTGTACGGAAAAAGTACGTAAGTCCTCCTCTTGTCCATTCCCAGCTATTTTATTAACCCTCAGTCCACTTACCCTCAGGTACTGATCCCCAGAGGCCTCTGTTGTCTGCTAGGAACCACAGTCACAAATTTGATGCTGATCCATCTTCCACGTTTCTCCTGCTCTCCTCAGTGATATAAATCCAGTCTTTCTCATATGATGCAGGAGAAGCTGCACCAGTGACCAATTGCCCTCATGGCCGTCAAATCTTCATTCTGATCTGGCTTTAGGGAGATAATTATTGCCTGTTTGGGCAGGGAAGAAGACATACATATAGGAGACCGCCTCTAAACCGCAAATCAATACAAGTAATCTGTGCCTCAGGAATTTCTTCCTAGACAGCTATCTAGCAAATGCCCTCACATACTACTCTTTGTTTATTTTAGCAGAAAAAAAAAGGTGTTATGCCAAACTTATTATTTCCTTTTTTTCCCCCTCCCTTTCTTTCATTCTCTATTTCTCATTCTTAATTTTATTTTTCCTTTGTTTGTTTTTTTTTTTTTTTCTCTTTTCTAATATTCTGTAAATGTGAATATCTTTCCTGTAATGCTGAGCTATTCTGTGGAATAAGCCTGGTATGTTTTTGTTCTGCATGTTTATAATTGCTCTAGAAGTCAATACTACCAACTCAAAACAGATTTGTCCCTCTGTTGGTTTCTGATTGGTGCTCTTTAAACCAGAAAATGTATGTATTTCCGTATTGCTTATACAAGAGTGCGTGTATATAAGTGGTACTAATTAACGAAGGGACTGTGTACCCCTTAGTGTTCTACCAAATCTATGCCTTTCATTCCCTCTGTGCTGTTGCAAACAGAAACCTCTCCATATGTACGGCCACACTGAAAAGCACTTAACATGGCTATTGTTAAAACTGAGTTACAGTTTTTTACATATGAAGAATGATACACTTTAAAATATCAAAATGGACTGACTCCAAATACCCAGATGTAGGGTAAACAGAAGAAAAAAAAAGCCTACAGCAAATCCTTTTTCAATATATGCTTTATTTGTACCATGAAGATGATGTCTTGATGGAGAGCTGAGTTTTATAAAATAAAGTTGGAGATAGACTGTCTCACTCTCCAGGAAACTTTCCTTCTGTTTTTACCATTCTTTTCTAAGGAACTTTGTGCTGGGTAGTAAACTGCCCTGAGCCTTGTGCCTTAAGCTCACTTAATTTGCCTTATTCCTAGTCCTTTGAGCAGAGCTGTAAACAAACTCTAAATACAGACTTGAAACTATGCAAAACCAAACAGCATGATGATATTCAAAACTCATAGCAGTGTTAATGCTTGTCTTCATAAGGTGCCTGTGGTCCTGTGAGTAGAGCATAGGTGTAAATACTATAGTGATAGAGTTATTTTGTTCGTGGTGAATTAGAATAAACTCATTCTCATCTTGAATAAAACCCAACACTTTATCATAAATACAGAGAATAAGAAGGTATGGAAGCCATTTTTTTAAGATACAACACAAAGAAGGGGAGGAGACAAAGCTCCTCTTGTTTAGTGATTTGTGCTGTGAAATGGAACTATCGTAACAAATTTCCAGACAAAAACTAAAGGTATAAGTGAAAGAAAGTTCATTTTAAGAGTAGCATTTGAATTGCTGTGAAAAAATTATTACAGTAGGATCTGCAGAATTTGTTCCCATCTATCACTAATCCAAAGCATTGCAAAGAACTGAAAAGCCTACTTTAAGATGGTAGACATAGAGTGACTTATTTAAACTTCTTGCTTTTACTTAAATTACATACCAACATGTAAGCAATAAGACTTTTCTCTGTTTTGCCCTCTAACCACAGCCTATGTGTAAAACCAGGTAGCAGAAATTTTAGCCCACATCTCTATTAAACTGGGTAATGACTATTCACCATGCAGTTTTTGGCAAGTAGAGACAGGGCAACTGTTCAAGAAAAACAAAAAATTTCCTGCTGTATATGAACTGCTCATAAACACTTGAGCCCTGGCACTTTTTGCTCAAACCCTATAGGTCTCAGATGCCTAGTATTAATAGACACTGCTAATTACAAGCAGTGTGGTTAAAGCAAATGCTTAGCCATACAGAACATTAATTGACACTGTTGCTGGGGAAAATGAAGGGCTATGTGTGGGGGGAATTGTTTTCCTAGTGAGAAGGCCCAAGTTACTGCAGTTTTTGCCAGTTTGTTCATATTTTCCCAAAGTAGGTCTAGATCTAGACTGCGTTCTCTGCCTTAGAAGACCAAGGAGGGAACTGTGATTCCATAGTTCCTTTCTGACTCCCCTGGTTCAAGGTGGGAGGTAGTCTGCTAATGACCTATTCCCACCAAGTTTCCACAACCATGCTAGCCAGGCCTGGGGGTGTGAAGTCAAAGCTTGGTTCACCGCCTATGCTGTAGCTCTGCTACACTACCTACCTATGTCTCATGCTCATACCTTCTGTCCCTGTGCCTTAGTCAGACGTGCTGGGCACCACAGCAATTAAAAAAAAACCAAAACCAAACCCAAACAAACCACAAACCACTAAACAAACAAACAGAAAAAAACAAACAGGACCTCCCATTCTTGTTAGAGGCATTCAGAGGATTTGTGCTACTTGATTTTTTTATAATTCTTGTGTTTCTGGTCTTTGTTCAGTGGTACAAAGCCTGGCTTTGAAGTAGAAGATTTATAAGTTTGTCCTGGCTGCTTCTTACCTAAGGAGCTGCCATTTTAACTTTTGACAATACTTGAAATCCCATTCAGTCAATCCAAAAGCTTCTGCAATTAAATTAAGGATGATAGGAGCACCTTGGGTCAATAGCCAGGAGACTAATGAAAATTAGTTAACTGGGGAGGAGGCATAAGACATAGTGGTCATAATCCATCAGATACTTGCACAGAGGAACGGCTGTTAGATGTGATCCCTCAGAATTCCCCTTTTCCAATGTAAAGCTAGTCAAGAGCTAGACAAATGATCACTAGTAACAGGAAACTCGTAGTATATTTTTTGTTCAGTATTTCCAACTAGGTGGGCAGAATTCTACCTTTATGACAAAATGTAAAAAATAGAGAGACTAAGGCTAGGAAATCACCATAGAAATTAACATCTCATCTGATCTAAGAAAGAAAAAAAGTTAATTTTGCTTCATTTCTCAGGAAGAATTCAAAAGGTTAATGACCCAAACAGACAACCTGACTGTTTTGGTTTTTTTTTTTTTTTCCCTGATTTGCTATTGTGCAGCAAGTAAAAAGAAAGCTTTGCAAAAGAAAGGGGAAAATCACTCAGTTTATGGAATGTCTTGTTACTTTGCACAGCACATGAAGGGTTAGGATTCAGCAGGTTTGTAACAGGAGTTGTGGCTGACTGTGGGATTGTATGGAGGGCATGGAGCAAGGCTGAAGGAAGGACAGCTGAAGTAGATAAGGTTTAGATCTTCCAGTGTCCCTCTACAAGGGGAGCACATAGGACTCTGTGGGGTGTATTTTAGCCTCTGTATTTAAGGTGGGGGGGCTTTGCAGATAAACTGCACAGTCGCCAAGGAGGGAACTGTGTGCTGCCTGGTGAGCCTGCAGAGATGAAATGCCTAAAATGAAATATTTTCTGAAAACGTCATGAATATATTAATTACTGACAGGATCAGCATTACATAATAACACTATAGCCTCATTTGATTAGTTCTGGTGTCAGAATGGATATTTTCTACCTCCCCTCCTCCTGTACAGAGCACACCAGTCTCTTCTGCGTTTTAGTCTGAAACACTACCTTCAGGTGCACGTCTCCCTCTGTACAAGGGAGGGCAGCCTAGTCCTGGTAATAGTGCCCCCGAGCTCTGGACATCTGGAAAATCTGTTACTTTATTTGTTACGCTTGACTGTAAAAATTACTGCATAAATTGAAAATTAATCTTTGTTCTTCATTTTATGGGGGACGAGAGACTACTCTGAGACTTTTTATGTTTGAAGGAAAGTTACAAAATAAAATCCTTTGTTTTATTCATGGGAAATTTCTGCTAATGTGATACAAATATGTGGGTTTCTTCAGTGACAAATTACTTTACAACTTGTAGTGTGAAAGCTGAGCTGAATTAGAGCCCTATGTCTGGACTGATCTCATCAATTTTGGTTCCTCAGCAGGGATTTGGCTTTTGATCACACAATTCTTAATAGATCCAAATATCTAGACACTATGGCCACTTGTGTTTAAATCCTTGCTGCTTGGGTTTATTTCATGCATCACTTTTTGGTCTTAAAAGCTAAGAGGTGCAGCACAGGGTCAGACTGAAGGTCTGCATTGTCTAGTAATCTGTCTCTGAGAGCGGTTAATAGCAAATGCTTAGGGAAGGAACATAACAAATAGAGTGAACACAGAGGGATCGTTGTCTGCCATACCTTCCCACCTTCCAGCACTCACTGGTCTGAAACAACTTCTTGAGCCAGGGTTCATATCTTGACAGTCACTCTTTCTTTCCTCTGAGGACATTCCATGTATTCAGTATACCTGAGACTGGGAAGACAATTTAAATATTTTCCTTGTTTAATTTTCAGGACTATTTTGCTGTCTGAGATGGACTTTCTCCATGCCCGAAGCTTTCTTTCTTTTGTCATTCTTTTTTTTTCCTCCTTTTTTCCTTTCTTTCTGATTTTCTTTCTTTAGTCTTTTTTGTTGCATTCTTCAGAAATTAAGGCAGCTCAGTCGCAGAATCATGCCCTACTTTCTGTCATAAGCCCAGGTGCCTACTGAGACTGAGATCTTGTCCAAGTTTCAGTTCCATCAAGTATCCTTCCTAGACTTATATATGTAAGAGATATCTATCTTTTTGTCTGTTGGTTCCTTTTGCAATGCATTGACATGCTCCCTCAACACTATCCATTTCTTTTTTGTTTCAATGTATTTTATAATATTTATAATGTCCAATGAAAATCAGACTTGAATGATCTGGTTTGTTGAGATATGGGAGGCTGAGTTCTCAGAGATGGCACTAATCCTCAAAAAATATGCCACATCTCATTATTATCTTTGAAGAGCAAGGGGAAAGGACTGTTTCGTTGTAGAGGTTAAGTTAACAGCAATTAGATATGAAAAAAGGAAGAAAAAATGTTTGGAAAAAATCTTCCTCATCTAACTGTCGTCAATCAAAACGTCCTCACAACTTTCCTTACTCATGATTCTTGTCATTTCTGGCCTGCCCACACTCTTGCTACTTGGGCCTTGCAGTTCTCATGTGTTAAGGCCACTCTTACCTTTAACATTTCCCTTACATGAGACTTTTCTGCCTTGTCTGGAATACTGTGGGGCACAAAAATGAAGGCAAAACTCAAGAGTGTGGGCAAGTTGTACACTAGTTTGCCTATGGCTGTTTCCTGTTCAGCTTCTGCCCCTAAGCTTGAAGCTCCTGCAATCCAACACTGCTTAAGTGCCTTTATTCTTCACTGCAGAGCTGCCCTGCTAAAGGGTTAGGGTTCTGGCATCTCTTGCTAGCACATCAGTGACATTAATTTCTTTGCCAGTTAGTACAATAAGGAAGCATGTGCCTTCTGGATTTTCCTACCTTAAAGCAACTCTCATATGTGATAAAATGTTGGCAACGTGGGTATTTCTCAGTACACTCATTATGCATTATGGTGATTTAGGGATGATTTATGGATCAGCTAAACCACAGTCTTGGTGTCAATGCCCTGGTTAGCTGTGGAGGTGATGTGTTTATGGAAAGCAATGATTTGACTCTAGGACTAAGTTTCAAACCCACAAAGTTCAAATGGGTTCAGAATTTACTCACATTCTCACATTCCTCTATTTTACAGACAAGGGTAATGATCCTAAAAGCAACTGCCCTGTAGCATCACTGGAGTGAAAAATTGAAAGGTTGTTTTCCAAGTAATCTGACTCTCTGCAGCTGGATCAATAATCAATATTGCCAGTACTTGGCTGCCTTGTTTCTACCTAATTTTTACCATTGCATGTCACAATAAAGCCTAATGCAGAAGATCTTCCAGGATCTAGAGGGGAAAAGAGGACAAGAAATCATACCTGCTCTCAATGCTCTCTGCTTTTTAATATACAACATGTATTGAAAATGCAAGCACTCAGGTGGGTTTATAAATTCAGTGGAGATATGTAAGTCCCTGTAAAATAGAGTTGCTCCCTGTTATTTGCAAAGATACTGGTACAGCATAGGTATTTTGCTCAGTAGAATTCTACCAGAACCATCCAGGCTCGTGTAGTTGCCTATTTGTAAAATGGCATATGAGTGGGTACTGCCCAGTCTTTAAAGCTAAATTTCAACCTCATTATAATATAATTTTTGTAGTTGTACTTTGTACCCTCCCACCAGCATTATTTGAGTTGATTTTTAATGTGCTTGTACTAACTTCAGAAAAGAATTCTAGTAAGCTTGAATCAAATTAATGGACACCTTGGAGCACGGGAAAAAAAAAATTCAAAAGCTCATGCCAACAATTTTAAAAAATTATTAAATGGATGCCCTTGCCATCCAGTCCCAAGCCTTGAAAACTTCCTAAATACAAGAGTGTTTTTTTTCTTCCACCTTTCATCCCTCTGGGAATTCTGCTTCTGGGTAAGACTGATGTGACCAGGCCTTATCCTTTACAGCTACCTCTGACAGAGAGATGACAAAGGCACAGTGGGTGATGGTGTCTTCTGCATCAGGCAATGCTCTGCTTTACAGTTGCCAGAGTGAGAGGAAGAGATCAGGCAGACAGGGTTTTATGAAGGTCAGTCTCGGACCTAAGACTGGTCAATGCTACAAACTGCTACTTGTGACTGAGCAAAATGGCTCTATGACAATTACTTTGCAGGGACATGGATATGCCAGGAAAGTGGGGGGTTTTTAGTGGCAGAGGGCTCTTCACTAGCAGTACGTGGCTGATTTGTGACCACAGATGCCACTTGGGTGGTGCCGACAAGCTCTGACTGCTCTCAAGAATTTGTCCAAGTAGCTCTTTAGAATTTCCACCTGGCGAGACTTAAACTGTACCTTTTCAGGACATTGTCACTGACTTCCTCGAACATCTGTAAATAGCTGGTTTGTGTATGTTCATGCACCGTGGAGGATAGAGTTTGGATTTTTTTACAGAGGTTAGCCTTTTGACACAGGGCCAGATTGTCAGGGAGTCAGGTCTATGCTGGGGAGAGCTGTTTGGTTGACTTAGTGGGTGGCATTCTCTTAGGTGAATAACAATTTCTTTGTTTTGTTTGTTTTATTGTACCTTTATTCTTAAGGAAAGGACCCACTGTGTTTATATATGAGCAGACTGTTCTCCTGTTTTTGAAAGCTATATGCTTTCATCCTGAATACTGCTTCTCTCCCCAACTTTTACTAACAACCCCTTAAAAATTAAATAAAAGGAAACCAAGCCAGCAATAGAAGGGCAGGTCAACAATGGCTTCATTAATTTTGGAAAATCCTTACCTAATAGCTAAAAGGAAAAGGATCAGTAAAAAAATCATTCCTATCCATCTATTTTCTGTCATGGATTCTTTTGGCTGCTGCTGGCATGAGAAAGGGTGAAAATGTGTAATAAGTCACCTCCTGTGGAAGAAGAAGCTATAATTTTGACATTTCATATGTCTGAATTACTTTTTTTCTTGCTGTTGTGACTTCATTTTCAAATTTAGCCTCCACTGCACTGGAACTGCAAAATTAGGACAAAAGTAAAATACTATTTAATAATGGTAATAAGAAAATTTACTGTGTCTAGGTCAGGCACAATATATGAAATCACTGGCTGATATTCAGGTGGGCAAAAGTGTATTTATCATGAAATACAACTGTTGAAATCTAGCACTGAGTAATGGAAGTTGTGTAATAATTAACTGGATTTTAATTGATCTGTTTCTACAAAAAAGAACAGAAAACAAAAAATAAACACAAAATTCAACAATTATGTCTTGAATATTTGTTGCCAGACAAAATAGCTGATCTAGTAAAGTTTAGTGCAAGTGGTCAGAAAGTATGGGGATATACTGAATGTGGACAAAATGAGGAGAGGATGGATTGCTTAATTTTCTGATAATTTACTGAAGAGTTTTCAGTCAGGAACATTTATCATATGAGGGTTTTAAGTAATTCTATATGCATGCTCAAGCAATTTACAAGTTCCACAAGCCGAATTGTTTTTTTTTTCTTTTTTCATTTCTGAAAGAAAGGGAAAACAACATGAAGTAGTTTTATTACACTTGGATTAAGAAATCAAGTGTATTAATGGCAAGCAATTCTAAAATATTGAACGTGTATCAATAACTTTTCCCCTGGTGGCATAATACTTACATAAAGTTTGTCTTCTTTCTGTTTGATTTCTATATTCTCTCCAACATTCTGTTTTTCCTTCTCTCTTTCTTCTCACTATTACTAATTAGTATTCTGATAAACTCTTATGTATTAATAACAATCAGCATTAGAAGAGGTACATGAGGCAAAAAATACATTTTATTTAAGAAGTTCCTTATTTAAATCTAAATCTAACACTTTTTTTTTTTAATGTGAGCTTATTTTCTATTTGTACAACTTTTTATAGCTACTTTTGTCTTCTTTCTGTAAAATAAAACAGTTTTGTAAGGACATGGGATATTAAAATTTGGATAAATCATTCACCAATTCAGTCACTTACAAAAGGGTTTAGCACAAGTCTGCATGCTCTTTCTGGTTAATGTTGGTTCCTTTGGTTTGTCAATCCCTTACTGGTGAATTTGGGCTCTGTGGGATGGAACATATTTCTTTTTGCTCAGAAGAAATACCTCAGTGTATGTCTTCTTCTTCTTTTTTTTTTTCTTTTTTTTTTCTGCTGATGTAGTCACGGAAAATAGAGGGGTCAGCTACCAGGAACTTGATATTTTATAGCTCTCTTGACTTCACTGTGCCTAACTTTTAAGAAACTACTTTACTTTTTTTTTTTTTTTAAATCGATATCTATAAAAATCTCAGTTTCAAGTTGATGCTTATCCTATGCACTCATTGCAGTTCTCCTTGATGTATTATACTACTTGCATAACAGATAGATTTTAAACTTTGTAATGTGCTTGAGTTATAAGGCTTCAGTTCTACAACTGGACTGAAGCCTATGCTTAACTTGAAGCTATTGAACTCCAAACATGTGCTTAAGCACTTTTGTGAGTGGGAGAAGGCTAAAGCAACTGCTTCAAATGAGCACATACCTCAAAAATTTTCAAAATTAGATACTATAAAAGTACCTTTTGATGTGTGCTGGAAACTGCAGCTGAAGGAGATCTCAAAATGTTGGCAGGAATGATGAGAACAGAATGAACAATCCTGTGATACTGCACATACTGCACATAAGACAAAAGCTTGTCCTTGTTTTGTCTTGACTGGGGGTTCCTAGCTCAGCATTCAGCTATGAACCAGTTAGCTGATCTTATTCTCCTCTTTTTCCCTCTCTGATTCTTTTCCCTGAGCACTACAGCTTTAAACCAGCAACCAGTACAAAAAAAAATTCTTGTTATATGAACTCAGGTAAATGAGGCTCATCAGCGCACTACAGCCTGTGATTTACTTATGTCTATGGATGCTGAAGTAAGTGATACCTCTAAACAGCTCCTTCAAACACTGGTCCAGCCCATGTGACTACAACCAAACCCCAAAACCCATTTTATTTCTGGCTTTGTACAAGACCAGGGCACTGCCACAAATTTACAGGTCCTACCTGTCGTGTCTAACAGGTATTAATTAAATAGCAAAACACACTGAAGAGACAAAATTTTACCTTTGACTTCTTAAATCTAATGCCATTTGACATAAATTACTACCTGTCATGTTGTGTCATGATACATCAAAGTAATCTTACACTTTTACTAGAGATCTACCATTACAGCAGAGCTATGATGCACACAATAAATCTACATTTTTCCTGTCTTGTAAATCACCAGAGCAGTAACATTTTTCAGGTGAATGGTAGTGTGGTGACAGCAGTGGCAACCAAGAGGTAAGATCTCCTATTGCTTTTGCATGGATCTTCAAAGAACTCCAGGAATATTATTCCTGTAAGAAAGGAATAGAGATCATGTTTTTTCCTGTCATACAGGCTATTTAGAAAGAGAACTTTATGGTCTTAGAGAAGTTCTTTATGATCTATAGAGAGAAAATGCCACAGGAGTAAAACCTTTCTCACACACAGTGCAAGACAATATTGCAGTAGTGTCAGTCATCTTTTTTTGAAATAAAACTGAAGAACAATTTAATAGTCATTCATTTTAAAACTCACAGGAAATTCTGAAAAACGTCTAGTTTTGTGCTAGTGTATTGAATCACAGAACCTATTTTTTCTACCAGGCAGATCTGATCCACACCTAATAACTTGTGGCTGAATTGAAGCATATTTGCACACTGAAAAACTCAGAACAGCGTTGGCACTTCTGTAATAGAAGAATATCACAAGTCAGACAAACACATATAATTTAGCAAAGAGCAAAGCATTCAATCAATATCAACATTCAAATGAGGAGAGATTGTTTTCTTCCATGCTGCCATGAAAAAAAGTCTCTGGTGAATGACTTAAAATGTCTCCTTCAGGGTGCAGTAGGATTAATCTGAACTTCTCCTGTTTCAAAGACATTGACTAAAGACTCTTTCAACTTCTAGGTCACCCATTACGTCCAAGTCACTTCCACACTCACGCACAGGATGAGGTGTATAAGAGTCATTGTGAAAGATAGGTATATAGGGCTGCATGAAAGCACTCTTGAATTCCTCTCTTCAAACTTCAAGTTGGCCACATACAAGCAACCTCTGACCTGGAAACCAAACAGCTGCCTCAGCATTAGCAACTTTCTAGGCCTATGCCAGTATGACCTACAGAGACGCTGGGTTTAGTAACTTGCGCACAGCACTGCACTGTGCTGATCCACTCCTATTCCTTACTGCTAATATCGATTTGACTAATACAACGTATAAGTAAGGTTGCTTCATCTGCATATGTCTGTGTAGTCTTTCCCTAATAGAGATCTGCTGACAGTGGACCTGATTCAAAGACTTGTGAAGGTGCCCTGTACATTTTTTCGTTTGAGATCAGTGAGGTCAGTGCAGAGCAGTTGGTGGGACAGAAACTTGATGGCTGCCCACCTTGAGACTGACTGTAAACTGTTGGCTTTGAGCTCTACACCCTGAATTAACGAGAGCTCTAGTTAGAGGTGAAACTCCCTCCCCATGCAGCTGTGCTGGAGGAGTGGATGCGGGTGGGATTGTGCTCTGTCAAAATGAGAACTCATGGGAGTTCAGCTACCAGTCTTGAGCAAGCATTTACAGAGCACAAAACAAACTTTTAAGAAGTTTATGTCCTGTCAAAATGTATCTGGATTTTTACAGGAACAGCAAAAGGCATGTCCTGGGTGCTGAGGCAGTTCTGAAGTTCCCTTTCCAAAGCACGAGTATCTTGGAACTTCTCAGCAAAGCTATTGTAGGGTTTATTTATGTTTTAGCAGGAACGTAACATTGCACTTTTGTCTAAATAATTTGGAAACGAAACTTTCCAAAATAAGTCAGCCTGAGACAGATACCTTGTCTGGGAAAAATCAGCCCAAATAGTTAAAGCTTGGCAAAGTTTTATAAACAATTTTAAACAGCGTCTTATAATGGTAGGCATTGGGCAGCTCAGCTGTAGTTGCGGCTACCAGCTCTGCCCAGACTCCCTAAACTGTCAGAAGGTGTTTGTGTTTCATTATTTCTACAGTCTATTTGAATTGGCAGATGTTTGTTTTTTAGCTGCCAGTATTACATTTTGCTTGAGATAAGTGAGGTGCTGAAATTCCAGCTCATAATGTGCCTGGTTTGTAGCAATTTCAATTTATATCATAACTGCGACAAAGCAAGTGGGTTCACATTTTTTAAAGATATTTTGTCCTTAAGGATAAGGACTTCTGTGCAGGCCAAGCCAAGGTCTGCAGCGCTCACTGGCCACGTGAAAGTTGGTTTGGGAGAGGGCTTGTAGAGCACTGGCCCCAGTGCACCCTGAGTGAGGCCTTGGGCAGGTGCACAGAATTTCAGCACTCACCCCTTGGAAATGTTTGGCCCAAGTATTCAGATTCTGTGTGGGTGGATTGACTGGGGAGCATGAAAGCCACACCAAATTGAAAAGTGTAGGGTTGTTATTCCATGCTAGTAGCTGAAGTATTGTTCACGTCCTCTCTGCGCCTGTCACACAAATCCTGTTGATCATATGGCTGCTCCTGCTTTTTCTGTTTCCTCCTTGCAGCCTCCTCATCTCTATCAGGGTGACAAGGAGAGCTTTCCCACTCAATGAGCTATGTGCAGTTCCAGGAGATGCTTTGAGTGGGTACTGTGTAGGTCTGAATGGGCACAGAGGACCTTTTGTTCCTCCCCAAGGAACCAAGGGTGAATTGATTCACAGATGAATTGCTAGTACACAGGCTTAAAGGTAAATCTGTCAGTTCCTGGCTAGGAGATAAAAAGCAAGCACCTTTCTTCTCATAGTCCTCAAAGAGAGGGAACCTAAATTTCAATTTTTTAAATCAATATATAAATATATGTATATTAGATGCATATATATATTCTAGTTATCAGTTTGAATATATAGATACAAAATATTTATTTTATTTGAAGGATTTCAAGACTTCAAAATTTTATTGAATTATGACTCAAAGCAGTAAATTCTCAAGAAAGAAGATTCAGATTGTTGCTTCAGGTTATGAGAAACAGAATTATGGAAATAGAATCATTCTATTTTTATGTTGATTTTTCATTTTGTTTTATAAAATGGAACTGAACAGAAAATTTTAAAATCAATGAAAAAAATTAGAGAAAACGTTCCATTTCATGAAACTTCAGATTTTTCCTTTTCCCACAGAATTCCACCATCCTGAAAAATTACCAGAAAACTGCAAAATTATCATCCTTTAATGACACATTTCAATTTTTTTAGACATATTCTGACAGAAATACTTTGTTCTGAGTTTCTACACATGCAACTAATTGTAAACGTATTGAATTAATCCTACCAGCTGAGTCCTTATATAAAAGACAAGAGAGCATGATGTGAGGAGTGTTTCTTGTACATCTCTGAATCTCTACAGGCAATATCCATTTCAACACAGCTGAATACAGAAATGAAGTGTCAATCTGCTCCACATATGGATTTGCTGTGATACACACAGGAGCTGTGCATGTCCTTTTCCAACACAGATACACCTGTGGCTGTGTGGCTGAAATGTGTTAGCTGAAAATATCAAGCAGCTGCAGTATCTCCTTAGCTTATTAATCACCTGGGATCATTACTAAGCTCATGAGTGTTCCCTACACAAGAGTTTCCTTTAAATCTTGATCAGCTGATCAGTGCTCTAGCAACTTCCTTGATAGATACACTCCTCAGAAGGTGATATCTGGGTAGGTTAATTAGCTGGTATTTCCAAATTGTTCTTAATATTGCTCTGGAGTCTTGGCTAATAATAGTTCCTTCTTATATTTGTGCTCTATTTTCATGTGAAATGGAATTTCAGTCTTTTTGCTACATGTCAATTATTGTTCATAACAGAAATAATATCTCATGATCTAGAATAGGATGCAAGTCTTGGTATGTCTGAAGTAATGCTTGCTTATTTGGACATCTCCTTTAAAAATAGTTTTGTTGCATAAATTTTTCCACCTTTCCAAATTTTTTGTTGTGTTTTTGCTTTTTTTTTTTGCTACAGCTTGTGATACTGTATTCCTGTTTCAAATGTTTATAAAGCTATGGTAGATAACATTGTCTTGATTTAAAATTAGGTAAAACTTTCTGTGCAAAGATACAGTTTTTTTCTATTTGCCAAATCTTTAGTTGATTGTTCTGAAATACCAGATGCCTGTATCAAGCTAAATTTCCTGGGAAAGTTTGAGCAAAAATGAGTTGGCAAGGGGAGAATAAATTGTATTCTCTGAATTAAAATGTTCTATTAGTTGTACTGTCACAGCTATAATGATCTAAAGCAGTGCGTGGTTAAGGAGTGCTTAGTAGATAAAGGCAAAGTACTTCATATCTACATTGCTATGAATGGTCAGTGTTGTCTCTACATGGAGTATATATTTATATGCCACTGGACTGAATGTATTGTACACTGTAAAACCTCTGAATTTTTTCTTTCCAAGGAAGAAATAGGAGGAAGTTTCCTGGAACAATAAGGAAGCAAGATTCTCCTTTCTCTTAATTTAGTTTGGTGATCCCCATGTCTGAATACTCCCTCAGTATTTGTGAGGTCCCAGTGTGGAACTGGGGATGCTGTGCTGCTTGGAAGGCTAGCAACAAACATGAAACTGGGTTGGGTTTGGTTTTAAAGATCCCACCAGGCTACTTGGAGCAGTGATGGTGTTAACTTGGGCATCAGTTGGTACTGCCTTTAACACTTTCATCTTTTTCCCACACAAATGTTTCCTTTGGCAGCATTACTTACAAAAGGAAGTGTCAAAAAACCCTTGGTGCAAACAATGATAACACAGCTACATGCTTTCCAAGCCCTCATCCTTCAGCGGGACTGTTGTTTTCTCTCTTCTTCCTTCACTGCCCTTCCCATTCAGCCTCGCTTGGTACCACTCACAGAGTGGGACTTCTTCCCCCATCACTCATATGGGGGTACACAGGATCTGTTCCCACTGTGCTCCTTCCTCCCGTGCCATGAGGAAGCCTGGTCCTCCTCCACCATGGCAGGGGCTGGGGGCTTTCCTGCTACAGGGTCTTGCTGCTGCATGCACCATTGCGAGACGAGCGCAAAATCTAGCCTAGGCTTTCAGAAACCTTGTTAAACTTGGCACAGAGACCCTTGACCATCTCTTTCTATTTTGAAAACTAGTGGAAACAGCAATATCTGAGGAGGGTGCAACAGGTGTTCCTGAAGCTCAGAAGTATTTCCATTTAATTACACAGTCAGGGACTGTGGGGCTCATAAAGTTTCTGTGTTTGTGCCTTTGCTCTTACACTTGCTTAGAAATACTGCAGCTGCAGAAAGCCTTAAGAAAATCTTTTCACCTTATAAAAACTAGAAATATCAAACCCTGGCAGGGCATCTAAAAGGTGAGGTTCTGGTGTAAGAGTTAGTTTAACTGACGTATTTAAAAGTGAAAGTAATAAACAACATGGAACCTCATTTTTGTATATCCTGTCAGGTTTTCAGGTGTATTGAAATGAGAGCTGAGTGAATACTGCAAAAGGACATTTAAACACAGATTCAAAGGCTTCAGTTGGCTGTGGTAAGATTTTATGGGCTTTGCTAAAACATACAAATGAAAAAGTTAGTTGACAGGGAAATAGCAACATTTAAATAAATATTCTGAGGGTTTTTGTAGAGCACATGTGAAGGCATATTCACATGTGTTTACACCAGTTGTCAGCTCTAATATTTATACTTGCTGCAGGAAAAGCAGACCATTCCGTGAAGTACTGATTTATATGTTGTACCCATCAGGGGTATATTCTGATATGATGTGACCAAAGAATCTCCAGTTGAAATTGTGACACAAGCAAGAGTCATTAGTGAAAAGCTAAATACTGGCTTTCTAAAACTGTCACTGGACAGCTTCAGCCCGTTCATGGAACTGCTGAGAGAGCGCTCTGAACTCATACATAGATAGCTCAAATCTTTAAGTTACAGAGACACAAATGCCTAGATTCAGGAACTTATTTAAATGAAAAATTGAGAGCTAGCCTGGTAATAAATGTATTAGTTTTGTATCTCCTTGTATGTACCTAAGTAGTCACAAGTAATGAGATTTTGTGTAACTATTGATTATCAGGATTTTTTGGTTAGAATTGTGTTGGGCACTCATTTCTTCCTGAAGATGTTTAAAAACAACACTTCAGGATTTTCTTGTCTATCATGTAAGTTTGAAGTTAGATATTTTTTTTTTTCCTACTCATCTGAATAGCTTTACAGAATCACAGAATATTAGGGATTGGAAGGGACCTCGAAAGATCATCTAGTCCAATCCCCCTGCCGGAGCAGGAACACCTAGATGAGTTCGCACAGGAAGGCATCTAGGCGGGTCTTGAATGTCTCCAGAGAAGGAGACTCCACAACCTCCCTGGGCAGCCTGTTCCAGTGCTCTGTCACCCTTACTGTAAAGAAGTTCTTTCTCAAATTTAAGCGGAACCTCCTGTGTTCCAGCTTACACCCATTGCCCCTTGTCCTATCATTGGTCATCACTGCAAAGAGCCTGGCCCCATCCTCCTGACACTCACCATTCAAATATTTATAAACATTAATCAGGTCCCCCCTCAGCCTCCTCTTCTCCAAGCTAAAGAGCCCCAGCTCCCTCAGCCTTTCCTCATAAGGGAGATGTTCCACTCCCTTAATCATTTTGGTGGCTCTTCGCTGGACTCTCTCAAGCAGCTCCCTGTCCTTCTTGAACTGTGGGGCCCAGAACTGGACACAATATTCCAGATGTGGCCTCACCAGGGCAGAGTAAAGGGGAAGAAGAACCTCTCTTGACCTACTGACTACACCCCTTCTAATGCACCCCAGGATGCCATTGGCCTTCCTGGCCACAAGGGCACAGTGCTGGCTCATGGTCATCCTGCTGTCCACCAGGACTCCCAGATCCCTTTCCCCTTCACTGCTCTCTAGGAGATCATTTCCTAACCTATACTGGAACCTGGGGTTGTTCCTGCCCAGGTGCAACACCCTACACTTGCCCTTATTATATTTCATCAAGTTTTTCCCTGCCCAGCTCTCCAGCCTGTCCAGGTCTCTCTGGATGGCAGCACAGCCTTCTGGAGTGTCAGCCACTCCTCCCAGCTTGGTATCATCAGCAAACTTGCTGACAGTGCACTCAATTCCCTCATCCAGGTCATTTATGAATATATTGAATAATACTGGTCCTAGTACTGACCTCTGAGGGACTCCACTAGACACAGGTCTCCAACTAGACTCCGCCCCATTGACCACTACTCTCTGGCTTCTTCCCACCAGCCAGTTAATAATCCATCTCACTACCTGCTCATCTAATCCACACTTCCTCAATTTATCAGCGATTCTCTGACTCTTCACAGTGACTGAGAAAGTGGTGAAGTGCTTCCTAGAAGCTGCTCTTACTTTTCAGCAGCTCACTGCATGCTCTCCAACACAAGTTGGAAGTAACATAATAGTCACTAAAATGTCATCACAGAAGAGACACTAAAAATCTTGGATCTGTATGATGGTTCCGAGTGAAGCACATGAATGCTAGTTTATAATTCTTAATTGAGACCACAGCTCAAACTCTACTATATCTACCTTCAAAATATACTTTAATATTTTGGGAAAGAACCTAAAGATAAGATTTTTCCTTGTAAATAGTGATTTTATTACACTAGTAAGATAAGTGCTTAGAGAAATATTAGGAACATTTTTAAAAATAAATATGACTCTACTGTCAGCCCTTCAGAGATATACAGTATTTCTTATAGGACTATTTTTCTGAAGAAGTTTCTATTGTTTTGCTTTATTTAATTCTGTACAGAGGTATACAATACTGATCTGGTCATTTCAGGAATCTTTTATGCCTTTTTATGGATGTTGATTTTAGATGAAAGAATTCTGTGTCTTTAAGGGTTGTACAAGTTATATTTCAGTACAATTATAACATATTTAAATATGTTCCTGAATAACACTAAATGAATTTCTGTGTGGGTATATCTATGTATATTTTAAATATGTCTACATGCATATATTCTGCAAAGAGTAGGAACAAAATTTGGGTACAAAATGCACCTGTGTTCAGTAAAATTAAAGCTGTATCTTCATCTTAGAAAACATTTAAGGAGGTTTATAGCTATCAATTTACAAATGTGTTATTCTTTGAACAGAATGGCAAACACTTGAATGGAAGTTTAAACTACAAGATGTTCATTGAGCTGTGTTCAAAATTATAGCATGGTCAATTTTGTAGGTTTTGCTGTATTTTTGACAGCAAGGACAATATATTTAGCTTAGTGGTTGTTTAGGGGGTTTTGTTGTTTTGTTGGTTGGTTGGTTTTTTTGCTACAGATTCCTGTCAGATTTCAGTTTCAGGGTTTTGTCAGCTACAACAATGCTAAAGACAGTGGGATCATACATTTATTAATAATAACATTTTTCAAAATGTGCACATTTAAGATGAATTTTACAAGCTTGTTTTTCTTACTATTTTTCTTGTACTAGTAATGGATATGGAAGATCTATTTTAGGTTAAATAAATAGCAAATCTGAAATATCAACAAGAGGATACTATGGGTGTGTGAACATTTGCATGTGTGTCTTGAAAAGAGCTTCTTGACTGCCAAAAGTGTGCTAAGAAATCTATTTTTCCCACAGTCATCTTTCTCCTCTTCAATATGCCATGTCGGCTTACTCTCATAGGGTGGTAGCTCTCTGCAGATTACACACAAAGAACAATTTTGATTATTTTGATTTGTTTTTTTTTTTCTAAACCAAGATTCTAAACCTAACTGTGATTACCTAGCCGAGATCTGTCTGCTCATCCAACAAAAATAACATCTCCTAGCAGCATTAAAAGTATTTCTTCTTCAGGTTAGCTGGATCAGACATAGGGAAAGTGGAAGGAATAATCTGGTATCTAGGGTTTTTATTCTTCTTCTGCTTTTTCCAGTTGGTGAGGAAAAAATGGATGGCACTAGTTTCATCAGCAGCTTTCCCTCACTTGGCTTCATTTTTGTTTTATCTGGCATGAAGCAATGAAGCCTGTGTGAGTTATTACTGTCTCATGTCTCAGTACACAATTAATTTTTTTTCCCATCCCAAACTGCCAGGGCCCGGCTTTCATCCAATCTTTACAAAAAGACTACTGTGTCAGGGGGTGTTTTTCATTCTTTTTCCAATCATGAAGGCAGTACCGTAGAATTTTCTTATTTTAAGATCTCCCCTTTTGAGGGAAAGAAAAAAATATTTAATTAGTAAGTTCTAAAGCTGCATAGTCTTGTATGTAGGGCTGACTTTTTTTTAGAAGGGTCAGTGTATTACATAGTTATTTCCTAGCTGAGTGTTACCATATAGGTGTTAATTTCACATCTTGTATATTCTTCTTTGTTTGGTTTATAAACAGGTAAATTCATGCAAGTAATTACCTCTTGGAATCTTTATATTAAACTTCAGGTTTTGATATCTAATTAACTCTTAACTGCTCTTGAAGTTGCTATTTTTAAAAATCTGTGCTTTTAATTTACTGGCCTTTAGCTTTATAAAATTATCTATAACTGATTTTCCCCAAAATTTATTTTGTCAACACAGGAAAATGTCTGGTTTTACTTCAAAAAGTTTCAATTGATACCTGTACTTTAAGTCCCTATAGGATGTCAGTGCTCTGGAGTCAACATAAGAAATTAGTCATTAAAATAACGTTCCAGACCTCATTCAGAGTGAGGCTTTTATAATGGAAGCTTCACAGTATAAATCTTTTTTCAAAAAGAAGAAAAAATATATATTACACAGACTTTACCATAACTCTTGTATTCAGGTCCTGAATGATGTAGATTATCCACTTGGCCAGTGAACAGATCTTCTATTTTGTATACCCTTTATTTCCATGTGTTTACCATTCCTATGGAAACCAACATTGTGATATTCACTGCTTAAACTCACTTTCTAGCTGATATTTCTCAAAAATGGTATAAAAATGCATGGCAACATATTAGGAAAAAAAGATGGAAAGAGAAGAGCATGGAATACATGCAATTGCTTTGAAGTGTAAGAAAAAAACCTCCTAACTTGCTAAAACTCAGGTCAGTTATGGTAACCAGTTAGCAAGACTTGGCCCTGTGCTTAAAGTTGTAACATCAGGAATAGTGATCCAGTCCTACCTAATTCTGGAGCTAGATCATACATGTCTATACCTTCATCAGTAAATTTTCATAGCTGCTTGGAGCATCTGGATATGCTTAGGTTGTCACATCTTTGATCATGTTAAACAACTAGATTTCCATTAAGCTTCTACACACTAAGCACTTGCTTGCTTACCCATGGATAAGATCTGAAGGCATTTTTATGATACAGACTGTTTCAGTGGCACAGTCCGAATATGAATGTATGGAAGAGAAAAAAAACTGTAAATCATGTCCAGGTGGAGTAGAAAAACTTTGAGAGATACCAAGGCCTCCTGAAAAGTAGTATCAACTTTCTTTATTCCTACACATTTAACAGTACCTAAAAGCCACAGTTCATCCTCCGTTCTTCTCTAGAGCCCTGCAAATGATTGCTGTGACCCTTTCTTCTTTGCCCTCCTAGAGCATGTTGGAACTGTGCTGAATTTTACCTTTCAATTCTGAAAAGTTTTAAGCCTCTACACATTGCTTAATGAAAAGAAAACCAGCTAAAGATAATGACTTGCACTGGGGCACCAAAAGAACTCGGAATTCCTCCACTTATGAGATTTGCCTGGGTGATGGGAGGTAAAGATACAGAGATTTCAGGGAGACTTTAATGAGCTGGTTGCCTCAAGCACCAACCTCAGCAGCAGCAGCAGGTAAGACTAAGTGACCTCCTGAGGTCCCTTCCTGAACTATTCTGATTCTACTAGCCCTTAGGGCTCCAGGTCCAGAAGATGGCTGAGGATTGTGAAACACAACTGGAAAAGAAGGCCTTCCTATAATCAATAAAAGCCCCTGTCTTCAAGAAAGCCACGCATTTACAATGCAACCTTTTTTCCTTACCATTTCTATCATCTGCTTAAGGAGCTTACTGTTCCGAGTACTGGATTTTGTGGCTCGCATTCCTAAAAGACCAATCTGCCAAACACCATTTCAAATGCCTAGTTACAAGTTTCATTAGGTGGTGAAACAGCTGTACATTACTAACCCTTCTGTTTGGTTATATTGCTGTTCCAGATGAGGGAGTGGTCTAGCTTGTTAAAGCCTGTTAAATCATACAAATCCTTCCAGCAGTTTTTTTTTTTCTTGGGTATGCAGTTCTTTTTTTCCAGAAATGCACATATTGCACAAATACTAGTGCTGACCTATTAATTGCCATGTTTATGGTTTCCATTTTTGTGAAATATATCTAATGATTAATAAAATAAATCAAGACAGGAAAGGTAAAGAACTACCTCAGATTAGGAACTGAACAAAATATATAAATCAAACAAAATTATTAAACAGTAAACTTCCATTGCTGCTTAAAGATAACAATAGGATATCTCAGCAATGCAGAATATATCTATCTGTTAAGTATAATTGTTAGTGCTATTTTAAATAAATGAATGAGGCAGAAATATTTACCAATTTGTATTAAACAGGTCATTATTAGAGAACACTGTAAGAAACTCCGTGAAGAAGCAATCATATTTAAGATAACACAGACGAGTATGTTTATAGAAACAGAATCATTTTCAAAGATGACAGTACTTTTTCTCCTTTCCTTGCTGAAAATAAGGTGAATATATAACTTAGGATATAAATGGATCCTTGACAGAACAAAACTGTGTAACAGACCCATTGTTTCATGGCTGGCCTCCACACATCTGCAGCTTGCAAGTGACCAGATTTGATCATCACCTCAAGGTCAGTATGAAAATCTTGCAGTGTTTTGATCTGCAGAGTTTTAAGGACTTCCTGACATGCTGCAAATGTGACATAGATGTCATTCATGAAGATGATACTGTTACCTGCCTAGAGGTACAGCAGCTGCTCTAACAGCATAGTCTCTTTGTTTTTCAGCTGATGTTAAGAAGAGGTCAGGTTAGAGGCTGCAGAATGACATGTCAACTTGCAGCATGGGACAGTGCCCAAGGTGCTTCCTTTCATTCAATTTGGAATCCAACAACTTGTAAACTTGCTGATATTTTGTCCCTTGCTGCTAGCTCTTTGTTATGATTGGTCAGTAATGATTTTCCTGACCAAAACAGCTGTGTTAATCTGAAAACAGAAGAGGAATTAACACAGAAAAACTACTTAAATATGATCTAAACAGACAAGTTGGCATTGTCTGAGCTTTTTCTGTCTTGCTGACAGATTTTGATGTGAAACGACCATTCAGAAAAACAGGAAGCTTGAGAAGGACTTTTCAGAGTAAATTTTCTGAGGTATTTATGTAATCATCTAGCAAACTAGTGAGAACTATAATCCACCTTGGCAGTATTTCTAACATAGTAGTAATATAATTAATGTACTTTTTGTATCAGCCAGTAAATTAAGAACAGATTTTTGGGTTTTTTTTCATCCTTTACTGCTGGCAGTTGGATTTCCCCAGTAAAATGTCAGATATCGAGGCTCAAGGCTTCTCAGCAGCAGAAGCAAAATTGATATTTTTTTTCTGATAGGGCCTGTAGCGAAATAAACGGTCAAGATAGGACAGACAGGCAGGTGAAAATAAGTCTTGCTGCTTACAGCACTGTTGGAGATGTTAATGAGCACTGGTGACTACTGGTATCAGAGGAGGCCGGTTCCAGTTCCTAGCAACAGCTGCTGCCCCATCATGGCTGTTTCCTCTCATAACAGTAGCAGCGTCTGGGTCAGATTTTCGGAGTCTAGGCTGCACCAAGTAAGCAACTTGTTATCCCTGGCAATGTGCTGTCCTTGTTCTGAGTGTGTTTTGAGTTGACTTGTATGACCAGAGTGATCAAACATTATATTGTTAGCACATGAGTGCAAACTGGTATTTCAAGAATAAAGCAGTTGGTGTTACAGATTTCCCCACTAAGAAAATCTCCCATTTCAAAATGTGTGCCTTTTCTCTATTCTTTTTTCTCTCTTTCACAGCAACGTCAGCATGGTAGAAGTAAAAATCCCTATACCCAGATAGCATTTTTGGTTCTGTGGAAACTTCATTACAGGAGGCAAATCTATAACAGGATCCAATCAGCTTGAAGGTGAAGTTAAACAAATTTGTAAATAAGATACAGCTTTTTAAGTGAGGATAATTGACCATTGGAACAGATTTTCAAGGGATGTTGTAAATTTGTCACTTGGCATCTTTAAATCAAGATTGGCTGTCTTTCTAAAATGAGCACTCCATTTTAACCACCAAGTTATTGAGTTCTGTTATGCTGTAGGGAAAGATAATTATTTTCAATGTGGAACTGACTAACCAAAACTTTCTGACTTTTGCTGTGCAGCATTTCAGACTAGTAATTTTTTTGTGCGTGACAAGATTACAGCAGTCCTTTCTAAGACTATTATTAGTATCTGTAGAAAATGCATATAGCTGACCTACTATACACTGGAAGGCAAAGTCTCCAGAAAGGGCCACAATCAGTCCTTTGCACATTTGGGCAACCTTGCATGATAGCTTATACAGTAAATGGGGGGTGCTCACTGAGATGCTGAAGAAGACGCAGTCTTCCAGTGCATTGCAGGTGGCAGAAGAAATCTCATTCATTTGCTTCTATGCTCCTCACACAAGTGACTTCCCATCTAAAGTGAAATCTAGCAGGCAAGATATCTTTCATAAAGACAGGCAGCAAAAATAAATTTGTTTCTGCTGTTTATTCTGCTATTACTATTATTAAGCTGTTCAGTGATTGGAACACACTATCCACACAAAATTTTGGGCTGTTGCGTTTTTCTGGGAAAAAATGGAGTGATACTACAGTCAGTTTGCTAGATGAACCAGAATTTTCTCTTTTGCACCATTTATAGCTACTACTCCTCTGCAACATTCATAGCCACTGTCATAACGCCAATTGAACGTCTCACTTCAGCTATTTGGGCTTTATTTTGTCATAGTTTCATAACAGTCGTTTCAGGACTAGGAACAAACTACTGAGGTTGCTGATCAGGCATTTATGGAATATTTCTTACAACTTCACCTAACATGAACCAAAGAATAGTTTCTGTTGGGGTTTTTTTGTTTTTGGTTTTTTTTTTTTTTACTGGTCTGTACTGCAGACAAGGATCTCAGATAAACAATCTATATGAGAAGTGAGAGTGACCGTGTGAGAAGATAGGTTGTAGACTTAGCAACCTTGAAAACAGAGCATCTTAGCCTTGTGTGAAGCTGAGAATTCATCACAATTCATCCATTTACTGTTATTTTATTTTATCCATTCAGCCAAGTGATTGAAAACTTTTCTTTCTAGCACATAGATTCATGTTTTTAGATCAGGGTGGGAAAGAAATCTGCTGACACTACAGGTAATTACTCCAAAAAATCATTGTTGGATCCACTCAGCCTCTTTCAAAGACACCCTAAACTTTCAGTGCAATTTATGTCACTGGAATAAATTTTTATTCCTGCCAGAGATAAATTACACTAACTGGAGACCTTCAAATTCAGCTCACTGGTTAACAATTTTTATTACTACTAACTGTTTTTTCTTAAAGGGGAAGAAACCTCAAACTTTTCATAATTCTAAATTTTCTAATGCCTAATTTTTCATCTGAGAATGAGCTGGAATTAATTTGGGTTCTTTCCTAAGATCACACATAAAGTATTTCCGAGCATCTGATTTAAATTCAACAAATTAACTTACTCTTTGAAAGAAAAACATTTTATTTTATATTTTATATGTTACAAATAAACAAAAAACCATAAAAAGTGGGGCAAATACTCAGTCTGAGGATAGAAAAAGATTTATCCACATGATTCCATTTAGTAGTAGAAAGAGGAGTAATTCTTAACTGTGCATTTCTGTGAGACATTTATTATTCTTGCAATTAAACACTTACAATAAGCACTGTATATGTCTCTACTGGATCTTAATTTAATCCTCACCATTTGATGACATGTCAGACCTCATCAATTTTACACCTTTTTTCCCTCTGGAATGAGTTTTCATTTACCAATTTCAATCCAATTACTCTTGCTCTCCCATTTCATTAGGCCTTGTAAATGTGATCCCACAATACTGCTGCTAACGACTGCTAGCAAGACCTCATAAATATATTTTATAATTGATGGATGTTACATAACAAATGAATGCCTTAAAAATCATGCTGAAAGGCATTAGAGTACCAGTCCTGTTGGAAAAAAGAAGTGAAAGCCTCCCTCTCCACATCTGGAAATAAATTCAGTTCAACAGTGTTTTTACTTGTTATTAAAACTTCTCTGTTTGCCTGTTGTGCTTAGTACGTTATTAAAGATGACAGCCGGCATTTGACTGAAAGTTACAGTCAATTACATACTCTGAACTCATGCAGAATTCAGAATTGTGCTGATGCAGACTGGAAGTTAGCCTAAAAAAAGGAATAGAAAATATAAAATTTAGAGATTGTATGCAATATTATAAATTTATACACTGAAAACCTGTAAAGGTCAAAATGGATGATGATAAGCACATATGCTACTATTCAGAAAGTTCAGGTGGATTAGGAATACAGCCTCATCTGAAATGATCCTGGTTTGGTTGCCCACTCTGTTGCTACAGATATGTCACTGGAAGACAACTTCTGCCAGATTTGTGATTATGTATTCCCAGATCTGACCAAGTAGATTTGCAGCAACCGGTCAATTTGGAAACAGGACTAGTATAAATACACGAGATAGGGTGTAAGAGAAGAATTTTATATCTAATGTTCAATGTATTAACTGTATAGTTTTGGGAAATCCTCATCCACATATTATATGGCTGCAGTCAAGTTGTAAATTTAGGTCCTGACACCAGTGGGGCTGGGCATGCAACCATAGAACCACAGACTAATTTGTAGTGGAAGGTATCTCTGAAGGCCATCTAGTCCATCCTCTCACTCAAAGCAGGGATAACTTAAAAGTTCAGCCAAGTTGCTCAAGGTCTTTTGACCGCATCCAAGAATAAAAATTCCACAACCTGTTCTAGTGCTTTATCACATGCATTGTAAGTATTTTTTTTTTCCCTTGTGTCTAGTGAGAGTTTTCCTTCCTGCCATTTGTGGCAATAACCTCGTATTCTGTTGAGGTATACCTCAACATGCCTATGGAAAGAGTCTGGCTCCATTTTCTCTACAGGCCCTCTTTAGATAGTTAAAAACTTGCAACTACATCACATATCAACCTTCTCTTGTCCAGACTAAGCAATAGTTTTTCCTTCAGCAGCTTTTTCTAATGCATGGTATTCACCAACCCCCTCACAATTATGGAAGATCTACTCCAGACTTTCCAGTTTGTAGGCCTCTCTCTTGCCAAAGGCCCAAACACTGGGCACAACATTGTAATTGTGACCCACCAGTGTCAGATAGAGGGACGACTTCACAAAACCTGTGGGTTATTCTCTTTCTATTGTAGTTCTTTCTTCTATGCAGGAAGCTTTCATTGCTGCAAGACTGTCTTGCATTGCTGTGTTCAAACTGACACCCTCCGGGATCCCCTATCTGTTTCTGCAAATCTACATTTCATCTAGTTGGCCCCAGTCTGTACTGGTGCATGGGGTTATTCCATGCCAGATACAGGATTTGGAATTTCCTTTTGTTGAACTTCTTGAGGTTCCTCTGTATGACTGTCCTGGTCACTAATGAAGATATCAGAAAGCATGATGAAGATGAACAGAACATAAAGATAAACAGTGCCATATCAGTACCTGAAGGATGGCATTCACAAGCAGACACCAGCTGGGCTTGTAAACACTGCCCATTGCTCTCTTTTCCCCAAGTGTCTCGCCAGTTTTTCAGCCACATTATAGTTCACCTATACAATCCATCTCTCCTCATTTCAGCTACAAGGACACTGTCGGAAACAGGGTTGAAGGTATTACTAAAGTGTAGGTGACATTTACTGCTTTCTCTCCATCCACAAAGCCAGACATGTTATCATAGAAAATAGTCAAGTTGGTCAGGTGTAATTTTCTTTGATAAATCCTTGCTGGCTATTCCCAGTCATATTGTCTTTCATATGCCTAGAAAAGGCTTCCAGAAGGATGTACTCTACAATCTTCACAGATACTGAGTCATTCTCCTCACTGTTTTTTTAATATAGGCATGGCATTTGACTTTTTCTGGTAAGCAGAAGCTTACCTCAATTGCTACAAGCTTATCAAATGCCTTTTAATGACTTAAGCCAGTTCCTTTGACATCCTTGAATACCTCCTGATATGTCTGATGGACCTGTATATGTCCAGCTTACTAAAATTGTCCCTAACTTTATCTTCCTGTGCTTTGGGTAATATCCATCTCCCTTAGATTCTTCTTTAATGCACAGAGACCAGGAAGGTCTGTGAGCAGTGAAGACTAAAGGTATTGGAAGGTATTGGTACCTAAGCCTTTTTTATGTCCTTCAGCACAAGATCACCTGCTCCATTAAGAAGTGGAGTCGCATTTTCTTTTATCTTGCTCTTGCTACCAATATACCTATCTATAAAAGCTCTTCTTGTTCCTGCTTCACATCTCTCCGAAGTTTTAAACCCGGCCAAATTTTAGTCTTCCTAATTCCGTCCCTGTTTGCCTTGTGATGCTTCTGTATTCCTCCTCAGTTGCCTGTTCCTGCCTTCATCTCTTGTACACTTCTTTCTAGCAGTTGAACTCACTCAGGCTGCTCAGACAGCCCCCCTCCTGCCATTCATGCCCATATTCTTGCCTACTCAGGTCAGGATGGGTGATTCTTGTCCTGTGAGGATGATGTCCTTGAAGACTGGCCAGCTCTCCATGGCTCCCTTGTCTCCTACAGAATCCTCCCTACCAGTTCCTTGAACAAACCAAAATCTAGTCTGCTGAAGTCCGAAGCTGTTTGCAGCTGATTGTCTTTCTAAGTTCCCTCTGGACCTTAAACTTTACCATCTCCTTGTCAGTGCTGTAGCTATCGCATCTCCAACAAGTTCTACATTAATATTAGCGGCAGATTCACAAAACAACCTTTCCTAGTCCACCACTTGTATTAAAAAAATGTCTCTGACCATCTCCACAGATCTCCTGGATTGCTTGCAGGTGCTGGGAGCCAGGGCCTGTGATCATGAGACATGTCCACCTCCTTTTCCACACTCCTGACCTACAGCCTCACAACCTATTCTCAACCATAGGGCAAAGCTCTGTATGTTCAAAACAGTTCTTTGCACAGATAACAAATGCCCCTTCTTGTCACCTTTACCTGTCTTTCCTAAACAGCTTATGGGTCATAGGCCTTCTCTAGGACTGAGAGACAGCATTCTTCATTATATTATTCATGCACATTCTGAACCATCAACAAAAGTTTGTCCAAAATAAATTCAGAACACATTCCCCATTTTTACCCCTACCTATCTGTTATGCGCATCATTTGGACAGGAGGATGTAAGCACAGGGGCTTGTGTCTTGCCTATCAGGCATGTTGCATTGCACATAGTGCACCAAATTAATCTCTGATGAATCTTCATTCCAGTCAGCAACTGCATCACTCAAGGCCTCTGTGACAAGCCTCAGTTGTAGTCAATCCACATAATTGCTCCAGGTATTCCATCTTTGCAGAAGGTTTGTCTGTGTTTCCTTGATTTATTTTCACCCTGCACAGAAAATCTCCAATACATCATTTACCATGAAACGCGCTGTTACAAGAGATGAGATTATGAAGAATAATTACTAACAGAAGCAAGTTGCTTAAAAATCATTAATGTACCTCAATGAAAATGGTTATTAATCTTCCCTTGAGAAAAAGTTATTTATATTTAAGGTCTACAACTTCCTTCCAGTTTTCCTCCTTTTTCCTTTTTCCTTTTTCCTTTGCGTTTTCCTTTTCCTTTTTTTTCTTTCCTTGTCAGCACCAAAGTTGATACCTGAAGATTTGTCCAGTGGTGTTGCTTCAGGCTTTAGCCATCAAACAAGTTTAAGGGATTATGTGTAGATAACAGGAGCAATACTGTTTCCAAAGATCTAATAAATCAGGGCAGCTGTCCTCTGCCAGGGACTCCAGTGTGATCCTGCATGCAGACTGCAAGATCTAACACACCTGCACACTAAGGAAGGTGTCGGTTTAAGTCATTGGGCTGCTCTAATGATAACAAATAGACTATTTACTACTGAATGAATATTTTGTGATTGTTCCTGATAAATAATTACTATTAGAACAAGCCAAGGTCTTTCAGGGAAAGGGAGTTTCCTGCCTGTTGCATACAGCCATAGCATAACTTTCTCAACCGCTGACATAAACCACTGCTATGCTTACTACTAATGTTGAAACAAATATTTGTATTGTCTTCTGCCCAAGTAAACATCATGGATTAGTCAAAAGCTCAGTTAAACAATATGATTTTTAACATTCTTTTCAGTATAAATTTTATTTTTCTTGTTTTCAACTCTAATTCACCCTAAACATAAATGATTGATCTTCAACTTTTTAGAGAACTATTCCCATAATTCCACAGTCATTACAAAATATTGGTTCATTGAGAAGGAATGTCATTGTTATACCTCTATTGCTGAAATTTTGTTAGAACTGAAGAAAAAAACCCAACCCAAATTTGTACTTTTCAGTCTCACTGTCCTACAGATTTGCAAAGCACTTGAATCTTTCCAGCTAGTATTTAATTCTGAAAATAAATATTTATATGGACTTGTGAAAGTGAAATTTAAAGTAATGATTTCTAAAATTTGGTTTCTGTTAAACTACTCAGCTTCTTTAAGATAAAATATTTGTTGCGTGCACATCATATTATTAGAATCGAGGATAACGACACATGCTGAGAGGTCAAAGTAAACTGAGAAAAAAACCTCCTACTACCCTGGATAATAATAAAGAAAAAAAAAAATTGTCCTTCTCTGAAAATAATATTGTGACAGATTTCGGCAGCATCCAGAATGTTAACAGTTATAAAGCAATAGAGACGTTCCTAATAATTTCTACTATCCAATATCTGAATTAAGGCCTTGACGGGATTTATACATGGATATGTCACATGAATCTGTGCATCTGTGACCCTAACCAGAGCTAATACGTTTGCTTATCTTCACAGGACTTTGGAGTATTGTGGGAATATTCTAGACAGGAAATTGGAGTATGGTAATTTCTGTTAAAAGTGGCTTGGGAATATTTTTTTAAGAGACGTTGTGAAGAAGTGCATCTAAAAAGACATCTGTTATAGCATCCCACAAGGTCTATGAATCTGTACCATAGTAAGCTGTATCAAGTGATCTCCTTTCGATAGACAATCAGTACACCTGAGAGCCAGCCTTTTCTGACAGGGTCATTTCATCTGATAGAGTATCAAATGGCTTGTTGATTATTCTGACTTCAAAGGCCAATGGTGCTGATATCTTCAAGGTGGTCTGTAATGCCTGAGTGATGAGGCCACCTGTCAATGTGACTGCAAAATTAAAGAGAATCTGTTGGGAAATGGAGGGTAAACTTCCTCTCCCTCAGATTAGCCTGATTAGCCTTGAACAATTTAACTTCTACAAATCCGTTTTGTAGCTATGGGAAAATTATTTATCAGTGGTTACTTTTTCTGGCAAGGGGGGAATATGCTTACGGTGAGTAGTTCTGTAAAATGTGCCCACCTACTTCAGAACCAGTTTTCCATTACCTGAGTTACAAAAGAAAAAGAATTCTTCTTCACTGAAAGAAATATTTGAAATTTTGAATTTGTTTTGAGTGTTAAAAATAACTATTCCTCTGCAGCCTTGCTTTCTTAGCTTGCTTTGATGACAATGCTCTGTTGAAGATAACACAGTGTCAGGAAGTAAATAAGACAAAAAAGGGTTTTTTATTGAATAATAAGCTTGTGACCAGCAAGAATTTCTTAGCTAACAACTACATTATTTTAATCTTTCTGACAGGAAGGGGAACAATATTTTGCATTTGAGGAGGAAGATAAAGGGAGGGAGACAGGCTGACCTTCTCTCTTCTCATTGAAACAGGGGAGGAGGAGCCATTAAGAATCTCTAAGGTGTCTATGAAAGTGGGGATTGTGTGTTGCAATATGAGGCATTTTTCTGCTTTTCTTTGCCTGTTATAAATAAATCAGGAGGCCACAATGGGAATCTCAGTGTTAGTGGGTTAATACAATTTGATGTTTAGGCTGTTCCATAGCCTGCTGACTTCCGTTCCTCTCCCAAGAGGCCAGTGGCCATTCCTGTCATAACCAGGAGTGCACCTAGTCCATGGCTGAAATGGAGGCATCTCCATCACCTGACAGGTACATCTCTGGGCACTTATTTGGAGTGCAAATGCATATCAGGTCATGCATTGTTTTGATGACAGTTGTGCTAGAAAAAGGGTCTATCATGTTCAGCCTTCCACTGTCCTCTCTGCAGTCCACTGCTTTGGGAAATTTAGATAGATTTGCTGTTAAGTCTCCATGGTCACAGCAAGAGAAACGCTGTGCAGCCACTCAGTAAAATCTTAGCCCATGTAAAAATTTAGCTCCATATATAGGAGCTGATTTTAACAAGCCATCTATTAGAAATGGAGGCCTCACCTGCCAATGAGATGCTTTGCATCTCTGAATGATAATCCTTTGCAGGGTATATTTAATCATAAAAGAGGTAGAACAAGGAAGAACACTGTTGGCATAAGAATAAATACACAAATTGGTCTTCAATATATTTTGGCTGAAACGACGTAGGATTATTTAAAAACATTGCCTGTTTATTTTCTGACAGGGATTACATGGTGTGATTGCCTCCAACAGCGGCACAGCCCTGCCCTGTCTATTCAGCCCGCCCCAGGGACAGAGCATATACCCAAGGGTGCAGTGGGGGTGTAAGGGGGTCGCACTATGCAGTGATCTCACTTTTGCACTGGCAGTCAGTCTGATGTGTTAGGCTTGCTGCTCAAGTGCAGATCAAGTGTATCCTGGCAGCTGTCTGTCAGTGACCTTTTGAGTTGAGGTCCTTCCTTAAGATGACACCAAGGCCACACAGTACATCTAAATTTCAATGACCCGAGAGACTCTTTCCAGCCCTGTGTTCCAGTAACTGCTGTGAGATGTGCAAAACTGAAAACCTCCAGGTTCAGAAGTGGATTTTCTGTAAATCTTCATGACTGAGATGAAATTTATCAACTGATAAAGTCCTGTCAGTAACTTTTAGTTTATATAGTCGCTGTTTTGTTTGGGTTTTTTTTTTTTAATAAATCACCTTTACCAAGATATGTACTTGAACCTGCACCACCTTTGAAATCTATTTTCAAAAGAATTGACATTTTAATTGATACAGTCTGAGGCATGTACATATATTGCTTGTCACTCTTTAGCAAGGTCCTTTGGTTGAGCTGACAGCAAACCTTTTGTACTTTCAATTTATTTATGTGCTCAGTTTTAGAATACACAAAGGAGTGGATATGAAAAGCAGCAAGACAGCATTATCAATACGCACATGTGGCTTGAAGAGAAAGATTTGTGATTCTTCATTGAGCCCTATTGGAAAATTAAGTCTAAACTGGGGATGTCACAACCTGCTGTTGGAACAAACAGTTCTCCTGAGCCAGAGCTAATGAGGCTTATTTTCTTCTAGATTTTGATTGACTTGGTGTCTAAGAAATCTGATAGACATGTTTATGAGATCTCTGTCATATGTGTATGCTCCTGTGACTGATAAGCTAGTGCCCTCACTTGGGGCACTTATCAGGCCTTCCTCCTCTACCTGCATATAACATTTGCAAGAACTTAATTACTGAAAGACTACTGTTCATTTGCCAGTCTTGACTGAAATCAGGCAGCAGGTGCAGAAGCTACTCTGCAAAGGAGAGGGAGACAGAAGTACAGATTTAAACACACATTCACAGGGATACAATGGTTGCATAAGACTGACTCCAACAGGAAATCAGCCTAAAATGTCTAAGACTTTTCTTTTTTAACACTAAAAATACAAAACTAGGGAGAGAGGGATGAAACAAAACCAACAATAATTTGGCATAGCTGCAGACATAGAAAGTCAGGAGCAAAAAGAAGAGACATACTCCTTTCCTCCAACTTTTGATATTCACTTTTATGATCAGGGTGGCAATGCTGTTATGGAACAGTGTGCCCAGCCCACCTTACCCTCCTCCCAATAATTCTGCTACTTTCTGTGTCAGCCACAAAACAGTGAGAAAATTTCAGTATCATTTGGTCACACATGGACAGTGTGTTGCTGATTGTGGTTCTTCTGCAAAGTTCATTAATTAGTTCTATTAACTGTCTCTTTGGAGACATCTCTGTTATCTCTGTGGCACCTAGCAGACAAAACAAGAGTAAGTTCTCCAGCTGTCATCTGTAAGAGACAGAGCTCCTACTACTCTGGCACACCATTAAATACATGCAAGTCCACAAGTGTGAAAATGTGCAGACAATAAGGTAGGTATGAGATACTGATAATTCTGTAACAGCACCAAGACAGCTGATTTTCTTTTTCCAGTAGTGAGCAGAGGAAGGCATAGGGATTGTGCTTAATACTGTGTAGCAGGATTCCCAGAGGAGGCAAACGTTCCCACATGAATTAAAGCTACTGGAAATAACTCCCCACAGGCCACGCCAAACTACAGCCAGCTGGTCCTGCAGCACTTTGTGGTTTTCATATTGAACTTACTTGATATAATTTTAAGGTTTAGTTTTGCACTTCTAGCATAGGTTATCATCTTCTTTTGTCTTTTTCATTAGTCTTGGAATATTATTATAATTTTTATTATTGAACCTTTTCCTTTCAGAAAAGTATCAGAAAAATGTGAAGGGTTTACAGATAGTGTTTTGATTTCTCCTGTCTACTGTCACTCTCTTTTAGAAATGGCTGCAGACCTTTGGTGTCCAAATAGCATCTGGATTAACTGAATAAAAGTAGAATATAGTTTTAATCTATGTTGAATGACCCATAGCATGAAAGGATGCATTTCCTAGGCCATGAGAAAGTTCCTAATGTGTGAATGTTGGCCTTACTTCCTGCAGCTCTGTTGTCTTCAACAATGTCATCTCATGCTGAACATTGCCTTTAAACGCCACTCTTTCTGCATGGAGAAGAAAGATTGTCTTTTCTTGTCTTTTCTTGTAGTTTTGTCCTTGTAGTTCCAGAAGCAGAAAATTTCTGTGTTCTTCTAGTATGTCTGTTTTTTCTTTCTGATTTTACTAAGCAACTTTAAAAAATAACATTATAAAATAGGGAGTTGACTTTGTTATTTGCATGAATAGTATATTAAGGTCACTATTCTGTATCTGCCAGCCTTTAATTATTTTTCATTCTTTAAATTTTGGAAGACTACATTGCTTTCTAGCTATTGTTATTTTTAATTCGCATGTCTTACTTCCTTTCACTTTCCAAACAAAATAGTCATAGCATATTTAATCTTTCCTCATATTGAGGTCTCTCCCGTTCCCATGACTTTAATTATTTTTGTTATCTTTTCTTTGGATATAATCTGCATATTAGGCTTAAACTCTAAAAAATCAGTCATTGCCTCACTAACCTCTACTCAGTTTCCAGTCCTTCTGTAGATGTTTTCTCATACTTCATTAGTTCTAATCTGGACACAAAACCTTTAGAGGAAGATTCTACAAGCAGAGCTTCTCTTTTTATCATATTAACATTTTTTACTGCAGTTGAACAATATACTCCATCCTCACGTACATGATCTTTCAACCCATTAGCTTCCCTTCTTTATCTCTGCATTACACTCTGTACTCAGCAATGTACGGGCAGCTCTACTATTTTAAGCTCTTGAATACCTCATTTAACATTTGCTCACATTGAAGCTCATCAACTATTTCTTCAGCCATTCCCTTAATGTGTTTAAATATCACAGAGAACAATCTATACCACTTAAAGTATTACTGTTACTTAAGATTTTGCTTTCATCAGCAAAGTTTGTCAGTGTGTAAAAAGATCATTAGGATCAGCTGCTGACACCTCTTCCTTGACTTAATCCAGAGGTGATGGGCACAGAAACATATTGATTAATAGTTAATAAGAGAAGTCTGATGTAAATTAAAGAAAGAACAATTAACTCTATCATGAAAAACAAATGCATCTGAAATTTATTTTAACCACAGAGGCAAGCTGGAGATACTTCCAGTTCTGTCTAGCTTTATAATTGCATCCAGTAGAGTTTCCCAGCAGGTTACTGAGCCACAAACAGAAGTAACTCAAGTTTGTTGGTTAGCTAAGAGTCTTAAAGCTGTATCCAGCTGTATGTAAAGTAGGAGTCTTAAGAAGTAAATGTTCTAAAGGGGAAATTTCAAGTAAACCATGGTGTGCACACAAAGTAACTTCTTTTATTTTTTTTTTTCCTATCCTAGAACTATATCTTTACATATTGCTAACTGAGGAGACTCTTTAAATTTGTTTGATACAATGCAGTTTCTTACAGAGAGTGCACACAAACACAGCTCTCTAGAGACAGCTTTATATATGTGCATCTTTCAGTCTCTTAGAAATAGATGCAGAATTTCACATAGGTGATGCAATACTGAATGTATCGTGCTTTCTCTAGGGCACCTGCTCTGAGAGGTGTTCCAGCTCTCTGTGCTAGGCGCTTGATTTTCAGGGAAACACAGACACCTGAGGACAGGAATGAAGAGAATCATCCTTCTGAGCAGGCACCAAATCAATGAAAGTATTGAGGAGAATCTTAAATCTCATCCTCTTCCAACATAATTGGCATTCTACTTGGGATTCTGATACAAAGTATTTTCCCAAAGGTGACACTTCACTTATTTTAAAGTTAAACAGAACAATATAATATTTATTTTGAAAAATAAGCAGGTGGAAGAAGAGGGAGGGACACAAATCACAATTAATATTCTAGCTACTGAAGCCATCATGCATGTTGTGAGTGGTCCAGATGCCCAGATTCACCCCTTTCATCTCTGTCTCTCTCTCACCTCCCTGAAGAGTTCCCTGGACCTGGGGACTATTCTTGGGCTTACCTCTTTTTTTTCTTCTGTCCACTGCATAGGAAATACTTTTCTGATGGGGCCAGAACAAATGTGCAAGAGAAAGAGTGTGTAATCACCTAAGGGCTATGGATATCATCTGGATACCAGACCTTTTATAAGGTCTGTCTTTTCCTAATGATTTAATATAAAATGCAGAAATAATCCCCAAGTAGTTGTATGAGAAGGCGAACCCAGAACCAGAGCTTCTCTCCTACTCACATACTGAGTGCTCTAACCGCTAAGCTGTGAGGTCAGACAGATCCCTTTGCCTCTAAGAAGGCAGATCTCTGGCTCCAGACCGCTTTAATGGAAGAGGAACAGCATTTATGCCCAATTTCCCACAATACATGCAGTGGCTTCATGTTTAGGGTTTCTTCTGTGGAAATTTGGATTCTTCCATCACTGAAGATAACAGAGTTTGGGGGACTGCTCTGGCCTTTCAGTATTTAAACAAACAAACAAATAAAAAAGAAAGGACAGTTGCTTCCTTCTCAGCTAACTTCTACTAAAACACCCCCAGTAAATGCTATGATACTTTATGCAAAGCTTTCACTTGTTAAATGCGTTTAGAAAATTCTTCCTGGCTTGACATCTTGAAAAGAGCTAGCAGATAAACCTCTTCTTTATAAATTTCTAATAAGTGTTCATAAGTATCTGGAGTGGTGATAACTGAGGAGGTTTTGAGCATCAGAGTGAGAACATGAACTTGAGATGCCCGCAGAGCTGTAGGGTCAATAGTGAGGGGTCTTTATGGTAAAGTCACAGCTGAGCAGTGATTTTTCAAGACTGGAGTTTTTATCTCACATGACTACATGTTTCTCAAATCCTTCTTTAGGTACCTACATGTTTTTCTGAACCAGGTCCTAATAAAAATAGAAGCAGTAGTAACCAAAACATGTCTGACTTGCATGTGAAATATTTTTTTTTCCTTTGTCAAATGCCATTAAATCATTTGCCACATAATTGTTCACCTGTAGTTTGAGATAGGGTGGAACAGTCTTTTATTCCCTAAGACCCTTTTGATTTCTAACAAAGACACATTTTTCCTTCACCATCCCAGCCAGATTTATCATCACCAAAATTTACAAGATGTCTCAATGTATTTATTTTGCATTAACAACTTTAGGTTAATAAATACAAATCTATTTTCCAAAAACAGAGCATACTGAACATTTCCCATGCAGTTCACACAGAGCTGGATTCAGTGCCGAGTATTGCAAATTGATTAGTAGACTCTTAATGGCTATTTAGTTATGAACAAGGCACATATTGATTTAAAAAGTAGCTTGAATTGTGAAGGTTGCATGCATGAAAACAAAAAGAGTATGCCATAATGCAGAAATGCAGGGCAATTAATAATGTGACCTAAGAGAGTAAAATCTACCTTGAAATAGCCAAACACATAAGTGCTACTAAATCAAGGCCTTTATTTTCCTGCCTTTGTCTTTCCAATGTTTAGTTTCACAGTAAATGAAAGGGGTTATTTGAAGTGAGGGAGAGGAGAAGACAGGTCTGTGACCTCTAGATAGACCGTGGAGATCAAAGGCAGTCTCCATATGTGTTAGATATTATCTTTTTTAGGCAAGTGGGCATGATGTTTTGTGATGCAGCAGTGTGGAAACACACAAATAACCTGGTTAGTGCCTGCTGAGAGAAGAATGATTGACACTGTGCTGGAGAAGCAGTAGTAAAACTATGAAAAAGAGATTTAGTTTTAGTTTACAGAAGAGTCCTTCAAAGCTCTGTAGTGCTCAAATACTGGTTTAATAGAAAATTTCTGAGCTTACATAAATACTGTGACTTACC
The DNA here is from genome assembly GCA_907165065.1 of Caprimulgus europaeus. The sequence continues at coordinate 34,989,136 of OU015525.1, forward strand.
TGTAAAAAAGAATAGGTTGCTACAACTGACAACATTTGAAAATCAACGTCCTCTATAAATCTGTTAGTTTAGAGTATATATGAAACTACTGTTTCAACATGTCTTTTTGTCAGTTCATTTTTTCTTTTAAATATACACATGATTTAGACTGTTTTGATTCCTTAAGTGCAGTTCACTTGTTGCATTACAAAAAGAACACTTTTAGTAGAAAATTATAGAACTACTGGGAAAAAATGTTATTTTGTTGTCAGAACAGTGGATCAACACAGCAAAGACCCCGCTCCATTACTGTCAACACGGCAAAGTGTTTTAGCAGGGGCATCATGTTAGGCACACACGTCCCACTGCATAGAGAGGTGGGTATGCTAAAGACTTTACCTGGATGAGGCTCTAGCTCAAGCAAATGACCATCACATTTAACCTATCTCTACTGAGTTTTCCTCTCTTTGTAGGTATACATAGTAATATTATCCCCTTAGAAAGACCGTGAAAATTCCTTTCTGTAAACTTTTGAGTCTGGATTGAAACGAATGAAGGAAAAGTGAAAAAAATTACTGCTCAGGATATTCTATTAGACTAAAAACATTGACAGTTGCCCAGGAAGTTATGCTGCAAAAAAAACCCCTCTTTGTTTTTATTCTGATTGCCATGTATGTTGATAGGACAATGTTGTCAAATAGCTGAATATCATCAAAATCAGCTTAAGAAGCCTTAATGCCTCTCTGTCTGCATAATGTCAGTCACCAGTCTGCTCTTTTGAAGTTCACCAGTTCAAGAGCAAACATAACCAAAGGTGAATATGGTTACAGCTCCAGAGCTGAATTTGACCTTTAAGTAACTTTTTCACTTTCCCCACTTCCCTTTCCAATTTATCATTCACTTGGCAAAACTGGAAAATTTATTGATTCCTTTTATTATTGCACCTTTTTTCTTTTAATATGCTTTTTGTTGTGCTATTCTTAACTTGTGTTTTTATCTTTATGTTATTTTTCTTAAAAATGTATATGTTTTTAACCCAGAACACCAGACATATTTAGTTGATTATCCAGTTTATTATATTCTTGGCTATACACAGGCTGCCCAAGCACCTGCAAATTCCTTTGTTGTAATCACAGAGAATTCTGAGGTCTTTTTTACAATGTATTACAATAGCTGGAAAGTATATTTCTTTTTAGTATTTCTGAAAATGAACATTGAGGCACTCTCAATAACTTACAGTGGAATGGAAAATACAGAACACTGAAACCGTGACATATGTGGAATGCAACACACATTCTTTAGTAAACCCAAATATAACTGAGGACGGTTCATAATCTTCTTACACTGAGGCATGTTAGTGCTTTGTTGCTTTTGTTGACCTGAGCTTTAAGAGACTGTTACATCCATATTTTGCAGCCTTCAGCCAAAATTTATGTGTAGGACATGCCTGCAGAATATGCTCGACTATACATCAACTCTGCTTTCTGTGTCTGTTATACATTTTGGCTGAGGTCAGGATCATCTGCAAGCAAAAATCACATGCCTGTACACCTGCCTAACCCACAGAGAGGATGTGTGTTCCCTTCTTAAAGACTGCATGGATAGAAAATAATGGAGTGAGCCATGTGGAAACTCAGCCTGTAGTCAGATGCTCACTTGCAAAAGAGCAGTAGCATTTTACGAGGTTACTGCCTCTCATCTGTTCACTATAATCCTTCACCTGAGATGAATTATATGTCCCTGTGACAGCTCTTCATCATTCGTCAATGTCAGCACAGAGTAGAAAAGATTAGATTAATTCTTTGCTGAAAGAGATTTCAGCTGACTGATGTTATTTGTACTGAAACAGAGCCAGGCTGTACTTCATCTTTGCTGGAAGAGTGTTAATTAACAAATAAAGGATGTGAATGTCTTGATCTGACATACTTTTAGTATTGAAATCTTGACTTCCCAAATCTTGGTTCCGTGGGAGGTGAAGGTAGCTATTGTGAGAAATGACAGGGCTCAAATTATTCCTTGAGGAACCAGGGGTGTCCCCTGAGAGAGTTTCAAATACAAATACAAATGGACATTGTCAAGTCAGGCCTTGATACCAGTCTAAAGTTTAAATAGCAGTGAAGGTATGACCACAGTTGCATTCTCTGTCTTGAAAATACTGGACAGAAAGACTGGGAGAGAGAATGTCCACGTACTCCAGCACTAAGCACTGTAGCTAATGCATGGGAAATCATAATTCTGGCAGATGTTTGCTAGAGGTACAGATATTTCTAGCTTGCATTGTTCAACAGCATTGTTGCCAGTTGATTAATGAGATGTATCAATGAGTTCCCAAGGGAGGGAGCTCAACCAGCTCTTAGCGACCACAAGGATGATTGCCTTAATATAGAAATGTTAGAACTGAAAAACTGGAGTAAATTATGTTCCCCTCAGGGAGAAAATAACTTTATATGTATATAATATACCCACTTCAGTATTGAGGTTCATTCTCTGTAACATCTTTCTAAAGTATGGCTAGAACACAGAATTGTTTTAATTAGATGCCACAAAAGGGCTATTTTACCTTCTGTGGAAATATTTACAGTATAACCATTCAAGCACTTCACAAGTAACAATAAACAGCTCAGAGAACAGCAACTTGTGAACAAACACATCAGCTGGTCTATAGACTCATGAAGAAATATACTCCTCAGAGTTAGTTATATAGGAAAGACTACAATCAATTACAAACAGTCTCTAGGTACTGTGAAGTTTCTTTTTTCCAGCAGAAGCAACTGCTGATTTTCTAACCCCGGGGCATGATGCTTCAAATTCATTAGTAGAGTCAGTCTTGCACTTGACAATAAAATTGATGTACAGCCTACTAGCAAAGCAGTCAATAACCAATTTGCAAAGAACATTCTCTTGGCATATGCAGAAATAATCCATCCTTTTTCCATCATGTTACACTTTTACAGAATTACAGCCATGCTCCAAACCTTCATTAAAACACCTTCATTTAAACATCTTCAGGTATCCTGTTTGTTGCTGCATCCTCAGCATAGTGAGGAAAAACTCTGTTCTGTTGGTATAAATCCTGAATAACTCTGCTAAAATCAGTGGATTATTTCAAATTTATGATTAGGTAAGTGTGAATATCTTTAATATAAAACCTCTAATAACTCTAGACAAGATGTATTTGACAGTTGGCCTTATTAGCAAAAGATGTTTGTATTGAGGCAAACAGAGGAATAGCTACTGAACTTCCCACCTTATTAAAGCACCCAGCTAAATGTTATCAAATACTTTGGTGGAAATGGGGAATGGGGAAAATGCAAGTAAGCAGTTTCAGAACAAGAGAGAGGTATGCATGGTTTTGATGTTCTATAATTTCACATAAATCTTTATTTAAAATGTGAATGAAAATATTTGGGCAGAGAAATGAAAAAAATGATGAGAATGCATCTCAAATTTCCACAATGCCACTTGAAAGGTTACTTAATAATTCAGTGTGATCACCCCTCTGATGATATGATTCATGTTTTGATCCTTCAGCACTATTGTACTTGTTATTTTTGGGAGCTCATGCAGGGAAGTTCTGACAGAGGACATGTCACAACCTGTCTGTAGCCAAATTGCTATGTGGAGTTGTGGCCTTAGCCCTCTACTGCTACAGGGAAAATCTCACTCAGTTTGGTGGTAGCCCTCTAACCCCTGTGGAGAGGAGAGAGTGTGAACCTGGTTGGACTCAGCACAGGTGGTAGACAGCATATTTGCAATGAGTATGCAAGCTGAGGCACTTGGAGTCGACATTCCTCCTATTCCCATTCAACAATTCATAGCACCACCTGTGAGAATGATTCACCCTTGTTCTGTAGGCCACTAGATATTAAAATATGCAAATAATTGTAATTCCTGCTATTTAAACAAATCAGTGTAAACAAAGTACTTAAAAGATGACAACACGTTCCTGCAAATAATCCTTATGGTTGTAATAGACTTCCTTTCCTCCACCCCACTTCCCTTGTATCTCTATTTTCCAATCTGCTGGTTACCCTGAACAGCCTGTCTTTTTCCTGATGCTGGTGGGGTGAATTAACATTTGATTTTTCATTTATGTTGTTTGGGTGGGGGTTTTTTATATAAATGTGTCTGCTTTGAGAGGAATTTAATATCTCCAGAGAAATAGTTATTTATCACAGCAGGTTGATAGTCCTCTCTCTGCATCTGAGGTATCTCAGTAGTTTATAAACAAGGCAAACATGCCCAGGACATCAGTATACAAAGAGTTAGAAATCTGCTTTTGCTACAATAAACTCTTACTTGTAAATAGCTTCTCACTCTGAGCCTTCTTTCACAGATGCTCTTCTATGAAAACACTGTAGTTTGGCAAACCTGCATTCTTCGACAAGCCCTTAATTAAGAGAGAGTTAGGCATATCCTTTCCCAAAGCCTGGAATGCAGTATTATTGGCCTGCCACACAAAATCACCACATAACTTAATGAGCCATTGGCACTTTAATTTTATAATACACTTCCCCAATTAAGCTCTCTGGACCCCAGACTTAACAGCTGTCTACAGCTGTTGGAAAGTGATTTATCACTGTCAGCCTTCACAGCCAAAACATTCAAAGGTGCAAGTTTTCAATATCACTCACTAGATAAACGTTTGTCTGTTTTGATCCATTTTAATGCTGTTTCAATAAACTTAAAAGTTAGGTGCATCAATTTTTATAGCTTTTTGTACCTGTTCTACAATATGCAGATTCACATTAATTCTTCATTGTCTTCATGTGTGCCCAATGGAGCAGTCAGGGAATAAAAAAAGGCATATACATTGTGGTAGTTTTTTGTTCCTCTAGAAAACATAAATGAGTTTTATAACCCCACATTTTTAAATGTGGTTTTTTGTTTCTCTGAAAAACATAAATCCAAAATTTCCGTCTGGTTGTTCATACTAAAAAATACACTCAGACGTGTTAAGAGCAAACATTCAGACTCCAAGCCTATGCAAATGAAATTATGCTTTGGAGCCTGTTGAGCTGACCTTTCCTTTTTAAGGGAATCTTCCAGCTGTGTGATGCTGTTGTATAAAATGGGCTGTAGAGCTTGGTGAAGAACAAACCTAAAAAAATGGACCTAAGAGTCACAACAGGTAGGATTCACAGGCAAAGCACTCAAAGGGCAAGTTTTCTGGATAATTGATTATACATTCAACTCTTCTCATCCATTTCAATAGTTTCAATGAACAGAAACATTATGAGCATTAACTTCACTTTTTTTCATGTCTATCTTACCTTTTCAATTTTAAGCACAGTATGCTTTGTTTGGTTTATTTGCATACTATGGTATCCTTGGTGATATTGGTTTGGTGTACTACACCCTACTTCAGGGTAAAGTAGGAGTAACTTTGTTTGGAGTAGGTGATAAGTAAAAGAGGCTTTTTTATCTGGCTGGCGGGGATTAACACAAACAGAAAAAGGTCTAGTGTTGATTTTAGCAGGAAACTTTATTGGAGATAGTGTTGATTTTCCCATAACTTGACTTCTGTCAATACAGGTACCAATACATTGATACTATGATGAGGAGTCACACTATCTTGCTGTATTCTACCTATGAGACTTTTCTTAAATGAATTTTCTCGTGCCTTCAAATTCAGAAACAACAAAATGCTTGCTGTAGAAGCAAGCGATTCTCACACTTGGCGCTGCCAATACAGTTGAAAGCATTAGTCAAAAATGCTCGGGCAGGGTGTGGGGTTAGAAGTAATGACAGACATTTTCCCAGTTTTGAATGTTGCATGGCAATAAAAAGCATAGAGTACAGGAATCTGGATGGATTTGAAGATCCATAGAAAGAAATGAGACTTTTTACTTGTGTGGCTCTGTCACCTGCCAATTACTCAGTAGTCTGTGTGAAATTAGCGGCTGGTCTTGCCACAGTTAGTAACTAACCATTTACCAGTGCCATATTAGAGCAGATGTCCATAAATGAAAGGTTTCATTCCAATCCATTTACTGTTGAAAAATTTACAAAATAGTAACTGGAGAGATTACTTATACATTGATATTCCTTATTGTAAAGGACACTGTCAACAAATCAGTGTTTAAAGTATAGGACAAGAAGCAGTAAGGTTTTTCCAGAGGAAAGACACATTCAATTCAGTCAGAGTTGATGACGTCAAAAAGAGAGCCTTGGCACAGTGATGCCTACTAGCAAAATAGCACAAACAAAGGAAAATTGAGTTCAACAATAACATTTCCTCTCTGAAAAAACACATAGAAAATGCAAGTGGAACTGAAACCTTCAGGTCCCATGAGCCTTAACTGTCACAAAAGCATTGCTTGTCTTTGAGAGTGGGACAGCCTTGAAAGGAGGGAAGGGGTTGTCTTATTCCCTATCCATCTTTCAACAGAAGAACCTGGAGAGAGGTCTTCATTTATTTCTCTCTGGTATCTCTTTGTCATTAGGAAGATGCTCTGGAATTCAGATGATCCCGAATTAATTCATTGCTACAAGAGGATTTCAATCATGGATTAGAGAGTTGGGGCTGTTCAGCCTGGAGAAGAGAAGGCTCTGGGGAGACCTTATAGCTACCTTCTGGTACCTGAAAGGGGCCTACAGGAAGGCTGAGGAGGACATTTTTCAAAGGCAGGTAGTGATAGAACAAGAGGTAATGGCTATAAACTAAAAGAGGGTAGGTTTAGATTAGATATTAGGAAGAAATTCTTCAGTGTGAGGGTGGTGAGACACTGGCACAGGTTGCCCAGAGAAGCTGTGGATGCCCCCTCCCTGGGAGTGTTCAAGGCCACGTTGGATGAGGCTTTGAGCAACCTGGTCTAGTGGAAGGTACCCTTGCTGATGGCAGGGGGCTTGGAACTAGATGATCTTTAAGGTCCCTTCCAACCTATGCAATTCTATGATTCTATGATTATGATCTTGTGAGTTCAAGGATGTATCATTTAATCCATTTATGATCACAAGGGATTAGAGAGTTTCTTTAAAGCATCTCTCAGTGCTACTCTTTAAATTGAGGACTGAGAAACCTGAATTTCATTTGCATTTGCTTACAGCCCCTTCTCTGCTAATTTATAGGTGCATGCCAGGGCTATGGAAAAAATGCACTAATTAGAACTAAATGCAGAACTCTAGAGTATAGCTTTCAACTACTGTTGGCTGCTATAAGCACATCAGGCTTGTTTTCTACTCTCCAGAGTGCCTTCCCGATGCAGAATCTAGGACACATCAAGAAAAATGACTGATGAGAAGTTTTTCAAGGAAGCAATCTTAAAAGTATTTTTTTGTATTCAATTACCTCAGGACATAGTAAGTATCAAAAGTATGAATTGTTCAATAAGTAGATGGAACAAATGTACATAACAGAAATTTGCCAACAGTCACTAAGCAAATCCAACTTTCAGCTCAGGGAGTCCCCAAGCAGTAAGTTGCCAGAAGCCGTAGGAGAGGGAGTAATATCAACTGAAGTAACACTTTATACCTATGCCATTCCTAAGCATTCAGCTCTGAACATTTTCCAGAAAGCTAGAGGACCCAGTAGCCACAGCCACAAGTAAATTTAGCATATCTATGGTGTGACCCAATACAGACATTAAATTCCCACAGCCTATCCAGGAAAATACAGGTACTTATTACTTCAAATGCTCAGCACAATTCTTTAAGATTTTGAGTGAGCTTGTTTCCCCATATCTCAAGGATTGCTTTACACAAGATAATTGCTAGTACTGCTATACCTCAGAACTACATAACTTCCTACATAGATGTAAAACTCTTCTGCAGGGAGAAAAAAAAATCATTCCAAGGCTACAAAATAAAGTCCTGTACTCCTCCCCTTGCCCGCAATGCAAGTTCCATCAACCTTGCCACTATTAACATCAGACAGACACGGTCTTGTCCATATTAAAATAAATAAAACCATAGTAAAAAAAAACCCCATTGAGCCTACAATTCTCTTCCTGGGAGAAAGGTGAAAAAGCAAAGCAAACAACAAAAGTCAGTGAAGGCACACAGCTCACTGTTGTGAACGACTTTATTTACTGCTGGAATGACGTGAACAGAGTGAGCTTTGTTACGATCATGGTTGTGTTCCAAGTAGAGAAAAAGCTCCGGTTTGAGCAAGGTTTGTTGTCCTGACTCCAAGAAAGGTACTTACGGAGGCAGATCAGGATGCAACTACTGGAGTAAGGAAGCCTTATTCCTAAAGGGAGGGAGAATTGCTCTGGAAGAAGGTTTCAATAGACAGATAACATTTAACGGCATAAGGATCATGATCTCATGTGGTTGTTAATATCCTAGTGGTAGGAGCAGATGCAGTGCAGTGTTCTACTAAAATGAGTATTGCTTTAAATACACATCAGGCTAACCCAAGGAGTAAGGTCAGACTCTATTGAATTTGCTGCCTTTTCAGTATGCCTTACTGCAAAGTTACCATGAAATGTATGTATCTCAGTAGACAAAACTAAAACAAATCTGCTGTGTTTTTTCACAGTTTTAAAAACAGTCTTTTTTTAAAAAAAAATTGCTTTTCTTTAGAATTGAAAGGAATTATAGGAACATTTTTTCATACATACTTCCTTCCATGTAAATTTTAACATGATCCACTGAGAGTAGCAGAATAATACCAAAATTTAATTTTAAGTTCTACTCTGTGTTTTATGAGGTTATCCTTCTTTTTCTTTAGTCAGCTGGCACCTCTGAATGACATTTTCCCACTGAACTATTTTTAGCTGAAGCAAAATCAATATTAGTTTGAAAGACTGGGAAAGGAAAAAAAGACTTCAGCATTTTCAGTTAGCAGATGTTGAAAAGATAGGGGGAAATTTTCTTGTTAACAAAGTGTTTCTCAAGGTTAAACAATGATTTAATAACAATTTGATCTAAAGCATATTCTGCTGAGGAATTTACAGTATCTTTACCACGCCTATTTAAGTTACATACTGCTGAGGTAAGGCACTCTGAGCCCAAGTGGTATTTGTGACTATGCTGAAGAGAAGGAAGCTCGCTGTAGTCCTGCATTCAGTTTTCTACAGCTCTAGCCTGGTCCTGCATGTGAAGAAAGGCTCAAAGCTCCCAATGGATGAATGAGTAATGTAGGAGTACAGCTGCTGACCTTGTCTTGAGCAAGAGGTGGATACTGTCGGAGCACAGCCCCATAGTATCTGAGCCCTTACATCCTCTTAAATCTGACGCATTACCTTCATCTGAAGTGGCTACCACAGATTTAATTTCTTGCCTTTTTTTTTTTTTTTTTGGTTTGGAAAGAAGGATATTATAACAGAATCCAATTATTTCTGTTCACTTCCAAAAAGTGTACAAAATCCCTTATCCTTGCAAGCAAGAGCCAAAGAGCAAAGCAAAGGTTTTTTGCAGAAAACTGTACCTCTTTGAGCCACCACCTAACTGAAAAACTCCTTCTTCAAACTTTTCCTAAGTCAGGAAGTCACTTAACAGGGCTCCTTCCAGTTCTCTCTGCTGGCGTTATAAATTTGTCTTCTCTTTGTCACACATAAAATGCCACCAAGTTAATATACAGTTATGTTCCCTGTATGCTTGGTTTTTTGACTCAGAATTCCATGAAACATTGTTGGTTTGGATCCCTGGTTGGACTTCCACATGGCCCATGCCTTTAGCTGTATTATAATTCAATTCCCTCATTAATTAAGGGATGTTGACTGTTTCTTGAATGGCAGGTGTGCTGTTCACCTTCTTGAAGAGAACGAACTTCCTTCAGACTCTGCTTTTTACCCTCAAATGATAGAAAAGCACCGTTATTCCTTTCTGATAGGAAGACAGAAAGAGGCAACAGAGGACATTATTTTCTCTCACATTCCCCTGAAAGTTTGTTTTGCACCTGTAGCCTGGGCTGGTGCCCCAACCCTTGCACAGCCCACCTCACACCACACTGTCTCTGTGGTTCCCCTTTCGTATGAGAACATCATCCTTCCCAGCCCCAAGAACAAGCCAAGCCTCATGGAAAGCCTCAGCACAACACTGGGGCTGACCCAGTCCCAGGGCTGCCTGATGTCTCCCATCAGCCTGGCGCTTCTGTGCAGTGTCACACAGCTACAATGCACCGTTTAACCCTGCCGGCCTGCAAGCTATTTTAGGCCTACACATGATATTATGAAATCTTAAATAAATACGCACTTTAATGAGTTTCTTTCTTTTCATTAATTCCACATCATTTTCATCAATATAAATATTTTTTTAAATCATGATACTGAAATTGTTTGCAGTATGGAAAGGAGTGCTGCAGTAGTCAGTCACTGCTAGGTAATGTTGTATTCATCTAAATTAGAGATTCATTAACCAGCATTTCTGGAAACTGAATCTAGACTGAAACAGCTCAAGATTTATTACAGACTGATGCAAACAGAAAAAATTAAAAAGACATTTAGAACTCATGTGAATTGCCCAAAACTTAGGAATATTAGATAATATCTGTTACAGATTTAATAAAAGACTTCTACATTGGCTATAAAATTAATTACTATTTAACTATGCTGATCAAATAAAATATTTTTCACGTGTAAAATATTGCAACCTATGAGACTTTTCCTCCTTTCCTGATTTGCAGGGTGGTGTGTAAAAGCATGTAAGTTCATACATGTGAGTACAACAGGGCTGTATTCTTTTACGTAAATGCTCACTCGTGTGAACATTTGTGGTATTTGAGCTTTTCCTTGTAGATTTTGGCTCTTCATGAAAATCCACAAACTGGAATTCCAATCATGCAAACACTTGCATATCTGAGTTAACACTGTGCATATGAATAATCTAATTGAACTCACATGCACAAAATTATTCACATATGTTTGCAGTATCAGAGCCAAAAGAATATTGATTACTATGACGTATATTTATTCATTTCACTTCATTTAAGAAGAGCCTGAGCCACAAAGTTCTGGCCTAATGCTGCATCTTCTCGAAGTGCAAGGGTGTTCTGAACAAGATCTTGGTCCCAATCCATTTCTCACTCAATTAAGGTTTTATATATTTCATTTCATTGTCTATTCTTATTTCATTCATTAGAAGGAAATGTGTGACTCTAATCACTGAACAATACTTAGATTATTCATCTCATCTCCCTATGGTTAAAGAAAACATGAATGTCCATACCCCAGTATAATAGGAAGCTCAATTTAGTAACTTACTACCTTAATGTAATGACCCTTTTCCTCTGAGAATTGGCTTTGACTCCAACCCAAACTAAGGCAAAGGAAACTCATTTTGACTGTAATGGCTACAAGTATAATGAGATTAGGCTGACAGAATCCTGTTCTCTCCTTGCAGCCCAAAGGTATTCGATTCAAAACCTCCTCCTTCACTTGGAGGGGGAAGGTGCTAACATTGGACCCACTTGTCACTTACCAGCCTACCCAAAACACAGTTCTATTTTCCTCCTTCAAACTAACTTCTGTAGTGTAAAATACTGTGGAAAACATTTCTAGTGCTAAATGTCTAGGTAAAGTTGTCTCTTTACCCAATAAACTCTGCTAAGCCCTCTAAGAAACAACAAACAACATGCTATTTCATGGTAGATGAAATTAGGGCCACAATCTTTCATTTTGTGGAATTCCTGTATACTTAATTCATTTATTAATTTGTTAGTTGCTACCAGCTAACATGAACATAAGATTAAGAGGAAGAGATTTTTACTTTAAAGTTGGAGAGAGTAGCTACCTTTCAAAGGAACCACCAGAAGTGGCATGTAAAATTTTAAGCTTCTGAAAACTATTTGGGGTAACAGAGTCACAGAGATGCTGGTATGTAGTACAGGCGTTGTGCTGACACACAGGGTAAAACTCTTCTGCACTGCCCTTGCATAATCTTTTGTGCCACTCTAAAGAGCAATACATTTTAACACAAGAAGGGCCCATTTGGGTAATTTAATTCTACTTCTTTCACCTAATTATTTTCACATCAAAATCATCTTCCCAGTTTAAATTGCAGCCTTGCCTCATGAAAGACATCTTATCCTTCAGTTAAAACTCCAGTATTGATGAATCAGCCATTCTTTGAGAGAGGTTGTTTCGGTTCCTCCACTTTGAAAAATATGCCCTGTCCTTCTGACTCAGCTATTAGAAATCATTGTGCCTTTTCCATGACGTTAAATAGCTATCTGCAGGAGAAATCTTTTTCACATCAATATTTTTAAATTGTTGTCAAGTACTGTCCACGAAGACCTGCAAACCAGGGTAGCGGTCAGTGCACCATTGCAGTTTCTTGGGATAAAGGCAGACTCTTGCTCAGTATCATGAGAAAGGACTTTTCAACTTCAGTATCAGCTATTTTAGCAGATTGCCATTACACTCCTTTTAGTATTTAACCAGCACTTTTTTCAATGGTTTTACATTATTTAAAGAACAATCATCAGAAAAGCATGTACCCTTTCTGCATGAAAACAGAAAATTGTTATCTTGGTGGAAAGCAGAACATAACTATGATCTTAAAACAATAACTAAATAATTTTAGAAAGATAAAAATACAAAAAAATCAAAGGACTACAAGATTCCATTATTTCTTTCAGGAAGAAACATGCACAATATTTGCTTAATCAGTCAGTCCCTGTGTGACACAAATACGAGTATTGTTCCACGTAGAAATTCTCCAAGCACTAAATCCATCAGACTTAGAGCTTATTATTCACAGATTCAGATTTAATATGTCATGAATCTGCTTATACTTCCTAACATTCTTGCTTCTGTTCTCCTGTGATCAGTGCTGCTTATGAACATGGCCTGTGGTGCACCACAGACACCGTTACAAACGTGCTGTTAAATCAATCACTGGGTGGCACCCAAGAGCCAGCTAAGAGATGTATTGAATTGCAGACACTCTCTAATACACATATTTTAACAATTTCCTCCGTCTTCAGTGAAATTATGCTAATATTTTAGTTGAGTTTCCTTAAGTCTGGAACTCAAATTAAGTCTGTCTGTTTCAGTTTTATGATAGTGCTTGAAATCTCTTGCAGACAAGGGGTTGTTGGACCATGAGATTTATAGTGGCAATGCCACAAAGGTGAAACACATCCTGAGGAAGAGGAAAGCAATCTGTATAGCCAGTGTTTTCACTGCAGTAAAGTTTATAGCAGTATTAAGGGAATAGTTACAAATCAGTTTGATGGTGTTGATTTCATTGAGAATAAGTATATTTACACTTGCAAGCTTTCTCTTAATAATTTTCAGTATGTTTTACACAATGGGGTTAGTGAAGGTTGAATCTGAGCATATTTCGGGAGTGACAAAATCTGTTTTTCTTTTTCCCACCCATCCTTCTACTTTACTTCACAAAAAAATGGTTTTATAACAGCTCCTAAGGGGCTGAGTCAAGGTTCAGCTATTTTACTGAGACTTGCTGATGTTTCTGAAGATGCTGCAGAATCTTTTATGTTCAGATGCTTTTGGTTATGATGTAGATATGTGTGGGAAGTAATTTACTCACAGTATATGAGTACCAAAAGTCATTCACTTCCTCCTTTGGCTCTATACCACCAATTAATTACCTGGAAGGCTGGGGTTAGAGTATATTATTTCCAACGATAAAGCTTTATAAACCATGCAGGTTACAATAATTTTTCTTCCCTGCTGGCAATTGAACTGTTCACACCTCATTGTGCCTCAATAGTAGGTGAACTTGTCACCTGCAGAATATCTCAAAATTTAGCCACTTTGGGGAAGGGGGGGAACCCTTACAACATAAATACTTAACAGATACACAAGTGTACTCATGGGCAACTATATTATGGAAGGACAATAAACCATCTATCTTCTTCAGATAATATTCCATTTGAGAGATCATGTTTCTTGAAGGATACTTGGGTCTAAAAACCCTTTCTAGAGTGAATGGAGGGCTAGCAGCAGCAAAATCAGAACAAGAAAGAACAGAAAAGATAGACTCTTGGCAGTTTTTAATGGTTATTCTCAACAATGGCAAGACAAGATATATAATGGTGAATTATGCAACAGCAGCTGCACCCAGCACAAAGGGGCAGCTGGAGAGTACCTATTATAGGGGCCACAATGCAGGTCAGCAGGCAGAAAAAAGTCAGCAGGGAAAGTCTATCAGATACCTGTTTCAAAGGTATATTATCTAAAAATGCAAGAGAGGGTGGGAGCTTGTGTGTCCTGAAGTGTGATGAACATAAGCCCATTCTCTCTCGCCTTCTTCCTTCTTCAAATCTATCCAGAACTGTTCTGCAGCCAAGTATTTTGCACTCTCAGCCTTTCTAAAAGTTGTCTAAGTGTTGTTGTGTTGTCCTAGAACACCGTGTTTAAAGTCTGCCCTCACCACAGCCCTGAACAGCACAGACATTGCAATCAGCGCTTCCCACTAACCTGCCAACCCCCACTGGTTTCCCCTTCATTTTTCCTTCTGCTTCCTTCACGCACACCCAGGTTTTGTGTCTTTCTAACTAAAACAGGATTCCAATTAATGTTTGCCTTTAGGATGGTGTACCCTTCTCAGTGAGGAGCAAGGCAGGGTCACAGACCTCACTTCCTTCCTTAAACTAAGTAAGTGCAATTGTATGGGCCACACAAAGAGGACTGTCCCTGTTCCTCCCTGCCTTTGCTCATCCATGCAAGAGACTCCTACAATCCAGCCCTAAAGTAGAAAGACAAACCCTAGTTATACAGCTGAAATTATGACAAACTCATCTTTGACACTCATGAGAGCTCTGCTATAAGATATAGCCATCATGGCATAACTTCTCTCCCCAAATAATGTACAATAAAAAGTTAACATGCCTGCTCATACATGCATACTCTTTGGAGTATATGAAATGGAGCACCAATAGCTTGAGAAATGAGAATTCTCTAGAGATAAAAAGGTTAAGTTTTTTCATATAACAATTAAGCTCCTATATAATTCTTAAGCTTTTTTATTTCAAGGGGTAGGAAATGGTCTAGTTTTGTAAATTAAAATATTTTAAGCTAAATCCTTACAGTGATTTTCTTTATAATGAAAAAAATATTTTACTTTTAGAGAGAGCAATGAATAGCTATGATAGTTACTTTTTTGTCTCATTTTAAAGAACAAGAGCTCTATTCAAGTAACATGTTTTTGTTCTTTTTATTGAGTACTTTAAATTTTCTAGTTTCCAGTTTCCATAGTTTAATGTTTGCTTATTCCTTGGAGTAGGAAATTAATATAAACCACTTATTCCAATGCCACAATTTGAGGTATTTTTTTACTCAGATAATCTTTTAACAGCAGAGCAATCATAATATAATGTCTTTATATTGTAAAGATTTCTTCCTGTCCTAGTTGTTACAAAAATATAATTCATAATAGTGTGAAATATAATGTTAGCTTCTACAATTTCTGTACCTCTGTACAATGCACACCTGAGGCTGGTTTTCTAATGGCAAAACTGGACTGAAACAAGAAAAACCTGTGATAGTTCATTTCTACAAACATGTTTATACTGCAAGGATGTTAAAGTCAAGGTGCATGCCTGTCTGAGGGAAAGTAACCTTGCTCTTATCCCTGTAGAACTGTGTAGCGCTGGCTTTGTGTTTATTTCTGTTTTATACCCTCATGAGTGAGACCAGAGCTGGTTCAAGTTAGTGACTTCAAAAGTCAATTGAAATAGAGATAGCAGAGCCTGATTATACTCTATCGGTTCTCCATCACGCATGTGCTGTGTGACAATGTGTGGTTGTGTTGGTGTGCAGGTCACCTCTTCCCTCCCACTCAAATCATGAATGCATCCACAGTTGTATATTGTTTCCAACTAAACACCAGCTAATGGATTGCCTTCTTTTACTGGAGTTGTTCTCAATAGTCCACATAGCTATACCAAAAGTCCTCCTGTAGTTTTTCATGTTGGCATATTGCAAAAAATTCCTTTTTAGATTAGTGATATTTCACCATAAAACTATAACTTGGGATTAATCTGATGGACTACACAGTCTTGGAGGCTAATTAACATTAGAGATTCAGGAATATGAGGAGTCATTGTCCTTACAATGCTTAACTCAGGTACTTAAATGCCACTTACCAACGTGTGACAATACCTGACTTGCTCATATGTGGACTTTTCAGTTAAGAGTTAAATACAAATACATTTTTCTACATCATTAACTTCAAATCCAATCCTAGTCTAAGTTCAAGAGTTTGTACTGCTGATTTACAGTAGGAATGTATCCCTAATTCAAGTATCCTAATGTAGAATTTTCTGCGGTTGAAAAACTGGCTTTTTTACCCCAAGTACACACTTCCAATGTGTCAATGAGTGAGTGGTAAATAACCTGTGAATGACATAAAATTATGTTCTTAATCTTGCATTTTTTTAATTAGTCTTTCATTAGCCATTACCCAAAAGTTAATGTTGTTTCTAGGTTCTTCACTTGAAATTACTACTGTGCTAGCTTAAAGCAATGAAAGTCAAATGGACAAAATGCAAGGATCATTTTCTTGAAAACTAACAAGAACATTAGAACCTGGCTTTAATGCTGTATAAGAATTACTGAAAGCAATAGTTTTTGTATTTTTTCTTGGACTACAAGCTTTTAAGCACAGGACCTCACTTTCTTCAAGTGTGTTGCATTCACAGGTCTATGGAGCCGGATGGGGTCCAAACAAGGATATTGAGGGAGCTGGCAGAAGTGCTCGCACAACCTGTTTCTATCATCTACCAACAGTCTTGGCTGACTGGGGAGGTTCAACTTGACTGGAGGGTGGCAAATGTTGCACCCATTTACAAGAAGGACTGGAGGAAGGATCTAGGGAACTACAGGCCTTTCAGTCTGACCTCAGTGCTGGTGAAGGTCATGGAGCAGATCATCTTGAGTGCTATCACACAGCACACACAGGCCAGCCAGGTGATCAGGCCCAGTCAACATGGGTTTATGAAAGGAAGGTCCTGCCTGACTAACCTGATCTCCTTCTATGACAAGGTTACCTGTTTAGTGGATGAGGGAAAAGTTGTGGATGTGGTGTACCTGGACTTCCATAAAGCCTTTGACACCATTTCCCATAGCATTGTGCTTGAGGAACTGGTTTCCAACAGCCTGGACAGGCATACTCTCTGCTGGGTTAAAAACTGGCTGGATGGCCAGGCCCAAGAAGTGGTGGTAAATGGAGTTAAATCCACCTGGAGGCCAGTCACAAGTGGTGTTCCCTCAGGGCTCGGTGTTGGGGCCAGTCCTGTTCAACATCTTTATCAATGATCTGGATGAAGAGATTGAGTGCATCCTCAGTAAATTTGCAGATGACACTAAGCTGGGTGGAAGTGTTGGTTTGCTTGAGGGAAGGAAGGCTCTACAGAGGGATCTGGACAGGTTGGATCAACACGCTGTAACCAACTGTATGAAGTTCAACAAGGTCAAGTGCCAGGTCCTGCTCTTGGGTCACAACAATCCCATGCAACACTACAGGCTTGGGGAAGAATGGCTGGAAAGCCGCCTGGTGGAAAATGACCTGGGGGTCTTGGTTGACAGACAGCTGAATATGAGACAGCAGTGTTCCCAGGTGGCCAAGAAGGCCAACAGCATCCTGGCCTGTATCAGAAATAGCGTGGCCAGCAGGACCAGGGAATCATCTTTCCCCTGTACTCAGCTTTGCTGAAGCTGCACCTTGAATAGTGTGTTCAGTTTTGGGCCCCCCATTACAAGAAGGACATCGAGGTGCTGGACCATGTCCAGAGAAGGGCAATGAAGCTGTTGAAGGGGCTGAAGAACAAGCCTTATGAGGGGCGGCTGAGGGAACTGGGATTGTTTAGTCTGGAGAAGAGGAGGCTGAGACTGAAATCTGAGGAGGCTGTAGACCTTATCACTGTCTACAACTACCTGAAAGGAGGTAGCAGGGAGGCAGGTATGTGTCTTTTCTCCCAGGTAACTATTGGTGGAACAAGAGGCAATGGCCTTAAGTTGTGCCAAGGGAGGTACAGATTGAATGTTAGGAAAAATTACTTCACTGAAAGAGTTGTCAGGCACTGGAACAGGCTGACTAGTGAGGTGGTTGAGTCACCATCCCTGGAGATATTTAGAAGATGGCTATACAGAGGTACAGTTTAGTAATGGATAGGTACGGTTGGACTTAATGATCTCAAAAGTCTT
This sequence comes from Caprimulgus europaeus, assembly GCA_907165065.1. The sequence goes on from OU015525.1 coordinate 35,007,174, forward strand.
TTCCAACCAGTTGACTTTATGATTCTTCTTTTGCTCACTGTCGAGGAGGTACGCAACCAAGGTAAGCTCTGTGTAGAGTCAGAGCACGTGCCTCGACAAACAGCAGAACAAGAAATCTGTCTGGAGAGGGCTTCTTCCCTTAACAAAACAGCTGCTTCTGTCCAATGTGTTAGTTCAAATTCAATCAGGGCTAGACATTTAAGAGCTTGTATCTTACTATGGTAACTAAGGTCCAATGACATATTAAAATTCCTCTCAGAAAACTATCTCAAGTGAAATCACTCGTTCTCTATATAACACATGCTCTTTGACCTTTAACTTTCAGTCAATATATTTCAATATATTGACTCAATATATTTCTCCACCATCTTTCTTCTCCTTATTCTCTTCCCTGTTTTCTACTAATATATGTGAAGAATCTCTTCATCCATCACTTTTCTCCATCAATAACTGACTCATTTCTTCAACGAAGAAAGCAAACCTGACCCATCTTTAACATCTGCTTCTCTTATTTGTCTTACATATGTCCTGCAGTGCCAGCTGATTTCCCAATGACCAAAACAAACCACAACCACATCCATATTTCCAGTTCCTTTTCACCACATTTAATTGATCTCTCAGATCTTCTCTTCTCTCTACCTCTGCTTTCATTCTGCACTAGAAAGATCTTTTCCTCTTTTAAGAAGGTGGACATTTTTCTTACCTCATTTCTGTCTATTATTTGAAGAGTCTGACAGGAGTATAAGAGTCTTTTCTCCCTTAGGATGCCTAATCCTTAAATTTACCAGCTATTTCCACGCTAAGAAGTCATATATCCTACACCTTTAGTCTAAATTGAAGCTGCAGTCACTCTGCCATCTGCTAGCAAATACATATTTAGGCCAGTTATACGGAGAAGTTCCAAGGCTACCACCATAGTTCAAATATTAGATTGCAAAATATCTTATTACCTACTAAGCCAAAATAACAGGCTAATAGTATCCAGTTAGTAGCAACCAAACAAAATGTTGGCCCTCTTCTAGCTGACCAGCATAGCACACTTGTCCTGCTCTGAAAGTCCACCTCTCTTAAGAGTTGCTCTTACCTCAGTGCTCCTGTATAGTCTGGAAGGGTTTTAAACCTCTGCTCCCAAGCATCAGAATTCATTTTTGCTGAGTTACATCACCTGTATGTACCTTAGGAAGCTAGTTTCTTCTGAGACTTTAAAAGGAACCATATGCTTCATTTTATCTCCCAGTCAGGTTCAATAAAGTTAAGGGAAATAGTGCAATACCCTTTGATTGCTGTAGAGGCTACTGCTCCTTGACTTAAGTTGCAGTTTCTGCTGGAGACTTTCTTTCAAGCTCATATCTAATCTTACTGTTTTATATATATGGAGGTTCTTCCAAATTTAGCCAGACAGCTAAAAAATAATTCAAGCTCTCTCTTTGGTTGCAGCAATTTTCCTTTCTCTAGTCTTGATAGGTAACCCTTAGTACCATTGTAACTTTTGGGGATAACTTTTTGTGATAATCTGCTTAGTTTATCTCTTTGAGTGCATAAACTCCTTCATGGACTCCCACACTTTTGTTTGATATATCAAATAATAGATACTTACCTTCATTTTCAAGGCCATTATAACCTACTTCCAGTCAGCTTATACCTTTCCTTCACCACTAAATTGAATCTCTGAGCAGTACACTATTGCAATCTCATCTGTTGGAGGTATTTTGAAACAAATAATTCTATGCTTTCTCACCAGAACAGCAGAATTTTCTCTCCTGCTCCCATAAAGATATCTCAGAGTCTTTCCTCACAGCTGTCCTTTGCTGGGATGATTCCAGAGTGAGATCTGTGGCTGGACCTCACTTAGTGTTGTCTCATAGTTGCACTGTAATCTCTTTGGGGCACAGGATGTGCTTCAGGGGCAGGGAGGAAGGTGAGGACTGTTCACATAGGCAGTCATTGTTAGTCATTGTTCCTAATTGCTTTGATAACACAAATAATTATTCATATGAACAGCTGCAGTAACAGTAAAGAGTTAACAGCTGTCTAATTTATGTAACAGATAAAGACAAGGAGTTTTCAGTAAGCTTTTCCAGTTGTGGAATTTATCATTAGTCACCACATCGCGAGTCTTTGGCTGGTCTGGCCTCACAACAAAACCACTTAATCTGCTGAGTTTTAGAAAGCCGGACTTGTTGATAAGTTGGCTTTATACTCAAGTTGTTTGACATGTTATGGAAAATCAGTCTCATTTGCATATTTTAATCTTAAATGTTCAAAACGTTCATAAATGTCTCAACCTTGACTAGATCAGTCATATTGCACTTTAAAGGAAAACAGAAATGATTGAAAAGGAAATAAAACCTATGTTTTTTTCATCAAGATACAATGAATGCCAGATATGATGCAACAAACATTCTAGGAAAACTCAGATGGAAATCTTACAAAGTTTAAAAAATATACACTGAAAAGTAAATGTGATAAATATAAAGCCATATCAGTTTTGGATGCTGGCATTCAATCTGTGTTACTTGTTTTCCATTGCTGGTATAGACATTTCCATAATCAGTTTTACATAAGAACGTGAAAAAGTTCTACATTGAAATATTAAACTATTATATAATATAGAAATTTGAAGTTTACTTTGCATCTTTTCATGCAGTGTAGATACAATTTAATGTTCTTTCCCTGTCACTGGAGCTTTTAATTTTACATTAAAACAAAAATCTAAGGGTTTTTTCCCCAACATTCTTTAAATGCGATGTTTTTAATAGGTCCTTAATGTTCATATAACCTGCTGGGGAAAAAAAGTCAGTGAAGCAGTACAGTGCTAATGGGAACTTTCAGGGAGATATTAGTGCTCTCTTTCTCTTGTCTGCTCAGTCTTCAAACTTTTTCATCTCATAAGATAGCTCAGACCTGTCCATGTAAGATCTTACTCCATGGTAGATACTGCAGATGAAGGTGATGTTCAAGTCCCACATGTCTCTTGGGACATTCCCCACCCATCCCTCCCACAGGATCCACAGATCCTCACCGACTCTGCATGTGAGAATGACTGGAAGCAGTGCTTCTCCACTATTTCATTTGTGGAACAAATTAAGAAACAAATCCAAGCTGTGAGCTCACATTTTTTCAATAAGGATGGAGTAAAGACTCAAGCTAGCTAAGTCTATAAGTTTTCACCCTGGCTGCAGGCCAGCATACCTGCAAACCTACCACTCTTTCCAACTCCAAGGAAAGAGTGTTGCTCCCTAAAAATGAATTCTTCTTTGCTCAAAGATAGTATGTCATCTGTTCCCTACAGCCTCTAGGGACTTGCCATGTGACAAGCTCAGGAAAGCAACTGTGACTGGTGTTCACACAGACAAAGCAGACTGACTTAGCCTCCTTCTCACAGTTGCATCTGTTGTTGTGAACAAGAGTATCCGTCATGGTCTGTTTGGGTCTCTCAAATTTACTGGACAACGTATTCTGTGAATACGAGTACTGAATACATACATTGTGAACAAATAGTTTCTTATTGTTTAGGCAGAAGACTGCTGCCCGACAGTACTTTGACTCAGTAAGTTATGTTTTACATTGCATTTCTACTCATTTTGGCAAACTAAGCAGCAGTCTGAAAAGCAACAATTAAAGCAACAACAAGATGAAAAATATTACCCACTTCAGATCTACTTAAACTTGTCACATTCAGTAAATACAGTATAGAAAGAATAGCAAGGAAATGTAAATGGCTCTGTAGTAAATTTATATTAGTCCAAACAGTTATTTCAAATTAGGTCAATAGGGTGCATTTTCCATTTAAGAGAGTCATCCAGACTTAACAGAAGGTATTGTGCACATACTGGATCCTTCAAAGAAGAAAAAAACATAGTTGGCAGACAATTTAAACAAATACTAGGTTGTCAGTTAATACTTATAACTGCATGGCAGATATTTATTGTAAAGTAAGGATCACTCTAGTTCACATTGTTTATACCTAATTCAATATTAGTATTTTTAACATCCAAGTAGAGCTAGTACACAGACTAAAGGCTATATGTAGTACTCATCTACGTAAGCATGTGTGTCAATTTTTGGGCTAGGAAATATGCCACCACTTCAATTCTGCTGTGAATAGTGGGTGGTCAAACAAAAGGCTTGGTGTTATTAATGTACTTAAAATAAAACTGCGTCTAACAATCACTAATAAACATGCGAAATCAAGACACCTTGTACTGGTGCACATTTGGAATAGCTCCACTGGTTTAAGTTCATGGCTCAAACTTACACCACTATAAAGGGAAGCTGAATGCAGTTCTGGTCTTATCATATGTAATTGAGGAATCTGTTATTTACCTTCTCCTTACCACAAAGCATTCCCAAATTATACCTCCTGGGCAATTAAAAAATGAAAATTTAAGCTGTCTACTCTCCTTTCATAGCTGAACTATATGCTGCCACTGCCCTCTCCTCTATGGCTTCAGAAGGCAGAGTAGAAGAAGAGGAGCCAAAGTACGTGTTTAGGAAGCGGAAATGTACTGTTTGGATGTTGTGATGTGTGTTCTTCTCTGTTTAATCCCACACATGCCATGGGGGAGGTGGGGGAGTTAGGATGAAGAGTGTTGCTGGGGCACAAGGCTGCAGGAGAGGATGGGGAACAGTAAGGCTATGTCCTGGGGCCGGATCCTGGAGTTTCCAGCATCTGGACACCCAAAGAATATCTCACAATACAGAACAGTACTTCAGAGACACAGTTTCATGAGTTATCCTCTGGGGCTCTGCAGATCTTCCCTCTGTAGGGGCAGCTGTAAACTAATTGCTGCCTATTCTCTGTCTTCCTACAGCCTCTAATGAGTGCCTTTATATTTGAAGAGTTGTCTAACCACGTTTAATCCAATCTAGCATTAAACAGAGGTGTGAAAATTGTGAATTGTGTTTCCACAGGAATTTCCACAGTGAGGGAGTGATCATTGCTGCATTAGCTCTCTTTTCATGCTTTGTTAACAGATATTTATGTTCCATAAATACCATCTCATGCGCTGCCCCTTTCCTACAATGCCATCACTTTACTGGGAAACCTAAAGCGCCATCAGTCCTTTAACTCCCTTTTTACTCTGAATCCAAAGTAAATACCATTGCACTGACAAATGTTAGATTACTCAATTAGAGAGATTTATTCTATTTTATTAATTTCCTTATAAATATTTTCATTTTAATTTTTGAGGACAGGAGTTCATTCCCATAACAGGTACGGGCTCCACATACCATCTGACATTTCTTTATGTGGCTCGTCTTAATCAAAATTGAAAGCTTCTTTTGTCAAGTCAAATGTTAGCATCAGCATGGACATAGGTCATCATGGAAAACATAGGTCTCTGTCAACACATTTAAACATCAGCCGGAGCTTCACTAATGACATGCTCTAAATAAATGGGAAGAGTAGATGCTGCCACTATCCAGAGAGGTAATAGATAAGTATTGCTACACAGAGGCTAAGCTACAAATATTGTCTGGAGAACAGTGGTGCCAGCATCACAAGGCCACTTACTAAATTTCTTCCTGGGAGAAGACCATCATACCCTGAAAACAACAGGGTTCAAAGATTCAGATAACTCTGACCTGCACAGTATTGTGCGTCCAGAGCTCCCTACACTAGTTAAGTCTCCTAATGTCTTAGGAGACATTCTTTTATAGGTTTCATAGATTTATAGATTTCAAGGTCAAAAGGAATAGCTGTGTTTCTATCATTCGACTTCCTGTGTAACAGGGGCTACTGGCCTCCCCTGAACTAATTAACTGCAGTAAGTGGCAGTAACAGAATCTCTGTTTGCACAGTTAGCACTCAATAAATAATAAAATACAGTACCTGCAGTTGATGATGAGGAGCAAGAGTCTCGTGGCTGATGCCGGAGTGCAGGAGTCAGCAGACCTGAGCTCTGCCCCACTCCTCACTGCTGTGACCTTCCTACGTGCCCACCATGTACAGCTAGGACCTTCGTTTCTCTCTGCTGCAATTACTTTCCTTCAACCAGCTTCCAGTTGGAGATCTGAAACCTCAGAAAGAAGGTTCTGATTTAAATGGTGACACTTTCTACTCACTTGTATATTACTGCAATGTGTTTAGTCATAGTAAAGGGTATTTTTCCTATTCAAATAAGGACTGTGCACTCAGATTTCCTTTTAACTTTTTTCTCCCGATTCTTTTACTTTAACCTGGTAACACTAATCCACAGGCCTTTACTTTTGACAATGTACAGCATATCCAAACAGCAGGCCCTTGGAAAAGACTGAGCGATATGTTGCAGAGCAATGCCAAAATATTTATGAAGGTGTTGGTGTCAGTTTTTAGTGTGAAATGTGCTATCCTTTGCCCAGAAGTTTCCACTCTCATAAGAATTAGGTACAGAAGAGGCTGTATGAAAAATACAGGTATTCTATTTTTGTGTGACAAAGGGACTGAGTATATCCAATGCAGAAATACCTTGAATAATCACAGTTTTCTGCAATTCCCTAACAAGAGTGGCAAAAATCAGCAGGAGTACTGTGTCTCCCAGGATCCTGCCTAATTCAGAGGTCTGAAACTGCATGGATTTGTTATGGTGCATCTGGAAAGGAAAAGACAGAGAAAGAGATACGAAAGAGAAGGAGAAATGGAAAATAAAAGAAAAGTCTTTTGCATTGCCAACCAGCCCAACAATTAAACAAAGCTTGCCTTTGCACCCCCAAGTAACCCCAACACTTTTTGTTTTGTCAATTAAGTAAATAACACTTTGGCTGGCGTTGATACAATACTGCTGCTCCAGAATTAATTATCCTGGAGCTGCCAATAAGAAATATTTTTGAGATTTTGGTCAGAAAGTTTTGTAGTAGAGTTCTTAGCCACTGAAAGAGTGTTGCATAATGGTCATCTATGTGAGAGATGTGTGCAATTTATTCAACTTTGACAGAGAAACCAGTGGACATCATATCAGCGCAGCACAGAAAAAAGATATATAGCTCTCAGGGGAGCACTCACATGCTTAAAGGTAAGCATGTGTGTAACGCTTGCATAGTCAGAAGCTTACAGAGGGAAAACAGTTATTTTAGAGTTAAGATAGGTCACTCATTCAAGGTTAAGTTTACCTGTCACAGGGGAAAGCCAATTTTGTATGTTATTTTGGGGATAGCAGAATTCTCCATGATAGCATGTCCATTTTTGCTTATTCACCAAAACTACATTTTAAGAATCACAATTGGTTTTGCATTTTCTGTTAATGACCCATTTCATCAGTTCTTTCTTTCTTGCACCACACCTCCCACTCAGAAACAGGGAGCTTTCTGTACTTTCTGTACCAAAAGTCCACTTAGCCCAGCATACAATTGCAGTGCCGTGTCAATTGCAGTAGGGAAGAGTATACAATACAAGCTACAGGAAGCGGTACATACCTTAGTACATTTTCATAGTTTACAGGAATTAACAGTTTAGGGGTTTCCTGAAATGTGGTTAAATATGAACAACTGAATTGATGGACCTGTCCTCTAGGAACTTGTCTGGTCCCTTTATGAGCCAGTTCAGATCTTTGACCTTCTCAACATCCTATCCCAATGAATTCCATACTTTAACTATGTGCTAGGTTGAAACATTCCTCCTTTTATTTACTTTAAACCAAATGTTTAATAATTGCATTGAATGCATTGTTATTATAGAAAATAATAATCCTCTGTTTACATTCTCAACACCATTTCTTAGTCTTACAGACCTCTATCAGACTCTCCTATCACATTTTATAGGAATTCAGAGATAACTCTTTTCCCATGAAAAGAATCCTACCCTACTTTGTCTCTCACTACATGGTAGTTGGTGTATGCATCTAACCACCCTCGTCTAGTTCAATAGGCTGCTAAGATGCAGGGAGCATTCAAAAGATATGGCATAATTGTGTTCTCAGTTTCTAATTCTTTCTCCCAGTCACTAACATTATATGGCATTGAGATCAGTCCTGGACACTAAGCTGGTCTATTCACCTAGCAAATGACTCCCAAATTTCTCTCTTGACTAGTCAAACCTAATTTAGAGGGGGTTTTTGGACCATTCAGATTGTTTGGATACAGGCAGCCTTTGCAATGTTGTTTTTATCACACAGTCTTACTACCAGGTGTAAGGCCATGATTAAGGATTGAGGCCTCATCACTGTAGGAACTGGAACCAAAACTCAGGGTGGGAAGAAAGGAAAAATCCTTTCACAAGCAGAGAGGGTATATGATAGTCACTTGTCTGATATACTGTTTCTGAGACCTAAGATGAAACAGCAATTTGAAGACATTTTAAGATATCAGAATGGGACTAAATGACAAGTCTCTCACAGTCATTCTTATATGCCATACTGTTAGGAATTTTTTCCTGCAAGGATTGCATTCTTGGGTTTACACAGTCAAAATCTGTTGATCTTTGGGACACACTACAAGTTTACTTTCTTCCTTGGTCATTTGTGGTTTTCTGGGAAGCTGAGAGCAGTTTAAATAGTAGGAATGGATAGTATTAGTGGGTTGCCTGCTGTATTTTCTAATGAGGATCTTGGTTACTTCAATATGGATTTTTGTTATTTTTTGCTGTTTGTAGGGGGTAATATCTGAAAATGTCTAAATTACTTGTAACCTCACAGAGGCAATTCTAAAAGAGTAGGAAATAACAAATAAACAGCATCTAGCCTGCTGCTTCCATCCTTTATTTGACACCTGTGATTGGAGTCAGCAGGCATCACAGCAGTTGCTTGCGGTGCTGACCACCCGCTGCCACCAAAGCCAGCACCTTGCTTCAAGGTCTGTGCCAGCAGAACCACTACCAGGCACCATTTACCATCTCTGCTCTGCCATGTCTCCACGGGGCTCATCATAGAGTCCAAAAGTACAGTACTTTAGAAATACATTGGCATGGTGATGAATGTAAAGTCTTTCTTCACTTGAACTCTTAATCTATTATCTAAAAGCTCTGTGTCAAAAAGAAGTCTTTGTCTTGATGGGAAAACATTTTACCATTCCTCATCTGTTTTTACAAATCCACATTTACTCTGGCAAAGATATCCACTGTCATTTTAAATGAAAACTGACTGAATGTTACATCAGTTTAAAATTAACTTATACCACAGTTAGAATTTATTGTAAGGCAGCTGGTTTTTATTCCTATTTTTTGAAGAGAACATATGGGTTATGACAGAACCTATTAAATATCTCTAGAGTATGTCTGGGAAGCTGTGTCGCTTTACTATGAGCTCCATCATTGAATTTCTGTCTGACCATCTTAGTCTCCTGTAGGGTCCCATCAAGTTACAAGAAGATACAAACCAGAAAAGCCATTCTTAAGCATGCTTGAAAATATGGCTGGGTGAACGGCAGAGTTTCTTTGCTAATTCTTTGTCTTACTTGCATAGGTGACATTTGAAATTAGTCCCGGCTGTTTTTTTTCTTGCCACAGTTAATATAGCTGAAATGCACCCAGTTGAATGTGTGAACTGGGGATCATCAACTTTTCACTTCACCTCTGCGTTATCTGGTACAACGGATAACCTACTACACAGCAGGATCTTTTGTAGAGATTAATGGCCTGGCTTACAAATGCTTTTATTAGATTACTTGCTATTCCTAAAGTTTATGGCAAATATATTTCTGTCACTTTGTTCATTTTATTGTGTTATGGTAGCAGTGTTTTCACATTCAGCAAAGCGAGAGAGAGCATTAAGACAGAGCACAGCTGTCAGCCTGTGCCTGCAATGCCCTCCAGTAGTTTCAGTAAGAGGGTGAGTGAAAATAGCTTACTCGGGGGAAGCTGGATGGGTGACTTCTAGGCAGACTGAGTGCAATTACCTGGCTGGGAATTTGTGGAGGAAACTGTGGTTAGTGCCCCTCCTCTCCTGAAAAGTGCACTGGATCTTTAGCAACCACAGTCGTCAAGATTTCAGGGTTTAGTTTAATTACAGGGAGGCGCTCGATATCTTTAACATGAGGGGAAAGGAGAAGTAGAGTTTGGTGTGTAGAGTGTGTGTGTTTTAAATGCCATTTGATAGCCTTTAAAAGCTCTGTGCTGGGGCAGCTCAGATGCTTTTTTGTTTAGAAAACTTATGAAGCAGAAATTTTGTTGAAAGAAACTTCACTGGAGTACATTAAGATCTTCCATTTGTTAGCAGCTGGAATTATGAATGTTACTGGTCTTTACAAAGAAGAAAATGTAATTTATTTTTTTTTTAATTGCAGGATAAGTCTTGTTGCACCATTGCAAACTTCTCAAGTGTTTCACTCTGGTTTGTTTTACAGTATACTTTGTGTTACTACCTGGCAGTTAAAACACTGCCTGTAAGCTGCTGCTGCATGCCTTGCCTTTGTATTTTAAATACAATACCTGCTGACTAAAGTAAAATATTCATTATTATGAACTGTATTGGGTTTGACTCGTAACAGTTTATAGAGTCCTTAGTGTATGAGAGAAAAAAGCACAGGCTGACTGTTATGTTTCAAGTTATTTGCAAAGCTGTCAGTAAAAAATATTTTCAGACTTAACATCAGCTCTTTTATTCTGTGTGTTTCTGACAATGTCTGTCAGAATGTCTTTTTTCTGAGGAAAAAAGGCAGTTTCTAGCATTGACTTTCAGGATACTAGTAGTAGAACATATCGTCAACTCATCTTAAGAGATTATTAGAGAAATATGAAGCAGTCAGAAGAAAATTAGAGAGATTATTTGAATACATGAAGCTTCTCTGAAGGTACAGCATTAGTGAAGGATTTCATCACACTGACCTATCAACCACTACTTTTAGAACTGATTACAAGTTTGTGGCTTGAACTGGAGACATAAATCAGACTACTGCTGACACATCCAATTAATTTTGTGATCACAGAAAAGCAGCATGCCTTTCTGGCACAATTTGCACTTGCAAACCAGAAAGAAGAGACCCAGCATGTCTGGAAACCTACTTTTGCAAATGTAGTAATATGCTTCTGACAATCTAAAAAGTGGAAATAATTGTTAAATTTGCATGAAGAATAGTTGTAGAGAAAGCTTTCTAAGGAAAAACTAAAACCATCATAGAAATTATAGTCTAGGAAACAGTTGTGCTAAAAAGACATAAGGGTCCAGTGTACCAACCTATAGCCAGTTAATGGAATTTCTGCAGTGGGTTGAAGTCTCTAAATTGCACTATTCATTTTTAAGATAACACGGGTCAGAGTACTGTTCATATTGTTTCAGTATTTAACTGTAGTGAAAATAACTTTTTTTAGTTATGTCTGCCTAGGAAATTCATTTTCCACAGAGATTCCAAGTCAGTTTTATCCTTCAAATGTTTCCTTTTTTTCTCAGATGTCAGTGATACAGTGGTTTGAATGAAGGCCAAATTGAGTTTTGCCATTAGCACAGCAGTTGGTTGAGTCCCTCCCCACATGATCAGGTGATGGAAAAGCATCAAAACATCTATAATTATAAATCTTATGGCCTCTTTAGAGAGGCAAGGGGACCACTGAATGAAATACAAGAAGGATAAAGGAGGTGCTTCAATTTGCATTTTGCAGCACTGCAAATATATTGTATGTTGTTCAGAGTAGAACTGGTCTCCCACCACCTTCTTCAATACCAGACCACCTTCCCCTCAAATTAGTCCAGCTGTAGGGGAAAGACAACACTTTTTGTAATCACAAATGTAACAGGTTTTTGGAGTTTTGTTTTTAACAAATTAAAAGGACCTAGAATAATTTAGTAGTACACCATCAAGCAATCCAGCCACCAAATGCATCTCCAGTCCAAGATTGTTCAGGCTTTTTGCAGTCACAACTCACCTTGTTCCCTCTTCCATGAGCAGAGCACTCTCCAGTGAGAGAGGGTAAAGGCAAATTCAGAAACACAGGAACAAAAATACCACTGCTCTCCTGAGCTGCCTTTGGACCAGTGGGAAATAGGGGGTTTGAAACCCTCCTTTGCTTCATTCAAAGTCACACATGACAGTCACACTGAGAGTCTGTTCTTTGTAACTTGGCTTCCATAAGGCTTTTGGTTTATAAGAATATAAAAACAAAAATAGAACAAGATTGGATGGAGGGATTCATTAGGAGATGGGTGATGGAGCACTTTCTTCAGTCTCATTAAATTGCTTTTCAAGTTGCCTTAACTCACCACATTGTGCTGCAGTTTTGGGACAATTAGTCTTGGTGTACAGAAATATTTTACTTTTCTTGTTGTTTGGCAGCTGTGGATGAGATATGAATATGGTTGTGCAATGCACACAAGCACATGTGTGAGACTACCAGTTTCTGAAGTTGCTTTTAATCTTCTGCCAGATAAAACATCTCATAAGAAAGATATTGGATTAAATTCAATCTTGGTGTGGCAACTGGATTTACACCAGTGCCAAAATGAATGACCTGATTTGTGGATCTTAATTCTATTGTAGCTGTTCTCTTGGTGGCTTTCCATACCACGACAGATGAGTGGGCAACACAGTTAAAAAGGAATAACAAATCCTACTCTCTCCTCATGAATTGCATGAATTTCTATTGCTCTCCTTGTGGGTCCCTACGTTTACTGAATTTGGTGGCCCCTTCCCCATTGCAGCTTTATGGATATAGTCAGGTATTTTCCTAATTGAATGGTGTGCTTATTAGCTGTAGTCCATCTCCCAGACTGTCTGCCCTACATGTAGATCATTGTGGATCTCAGGAATTGCTCTCAATAGTGGCTGTACATGGCGAAAACAGACATTTTGCTTGCAGACTAAGTTACACAAATTCACAAATTCTTTTTTTTTTTAGGCACAGTGGATGTTTAAAAATTGTATCAATAGGCCTCTTAGGAGTTTTTGTCTCAAACCAATGTTAAGCCTGGCTGTTGTACTTGCTAATTCTCAGGGCAAAATCTCATTTGTTCCACAAGACTCTTTTTCTTGTTTGACATGTTTTCTCCAGTGGGAATTCCATCACTCTTTGATTTAATTCTTCCAGATGTTTCATGCATCCTATTATGAGCCTCTTCAAAGAAGGAATAGTCAGTGGTCTAGAAACCAGTTGCATTTTCATTGTTCCAGGGAAGGTAATAATTTTATGCTAGGAAACAGGAGCAAAAAAGTGTATGGGTAGTTGAACATATATGTGTCTATATGTATATACATAAATCAGTAATAAAGAACTCCCTAAAATCTTGTCAGTTAAACCCAATGGAAATAGACTACATTTAAGCAGTAAATATATACATAAAAAATACATTCTATCTAAAGGTAACAGTATCCTTGAGAATGGAAGATTTAGGGCTTTTAACTTCTCCCCTTTCCACATAATGATTCGCTTTGTGTTTAAAAAGGGGTGTTATTACAAAGAGGGGTAGTTTATTGCACCTGAAAACCATAATGTCCGCATGAAAGACTGTAACAAAATAGACATTTGTAGAACAGTTTTTAAATTTCAGCATTTAAAGCATTGTTACATTTCAAATGAAAAAAGTCAAAAGCATGGCTGAATCTTTGTTCTCATTCAGAACTTAAAAGTGGCTCCTATAGTAATTATTTTATGAATGTTTCCATATTGGCTATTTGTATCACTTACTGTCAGAAAATTCGCTGCATATATCATCCCTCTCCTAGCACAATGCTTTTCATCATTGTCATATAACTACTGTTTAGGGATCATTAGCTTTTTCTAACTCATTCATGACTTCTAGGCTTGGGAGGAATGGTTAATTAGCTACTTTTTCAAAGAATTTTTAACATCGTGTTGTAACTTTCTTGTTCCTTCAAATAGAAGTCACAGCTTCCTTTCTCCTCCTAAATGTTTATAGAGTACAACCAGCTAATACCTCATCATAATTCACTAGCCCACACAGACTGAAATCATTGGGCTTTTGCTTAATTTTTTTTCAGAAGCCCTTCAGTTCAAGCTACTGTTCCTCTCAAGAATCCTGGAAAGGCACAAATGTTCTCAGCAAACACCAAATTTTCTGCTCAAATTTTAATTCTTGACAAACAGTCTGAAAATAACCTTTTCTTTTTCTTTTGTCTTAAAAAAAAAAAAAAAAAAAAAAAGAAAAGCAGGGTAGATATTTGATATTGTAAGCTCTGTTACCCAGTCCTGAACCTTCCAGTTTCAGCACTATATTTCCAGTAAGGTCTCCAGACTATAACAGAGCAGATTTTGCTGTCCCAGAGTTTCGACAATAAATCAGGTGAAATTGTACTGATTGCAGGAGATTACAATTAGTCTTTGGTTCAGCATTCCTCATGACCTGAGTACTCTCAAAGCAGAAAACGCTTCCTTCACTTATACAGGGCACTATGAGAGGGACCTGTAACGACTATGGAAAGGACAGCTGTGCTCAGCCTCCATGCTGCTGTCTACCCAGATCCTGTCTCCTGGGGTACCCACCAGGAGGACCTACCTTTCAATTAGCAATATAAGGACAGAAAGGCTGAGAACCCTGTGAATGAATATCCCACACTGGAAAAAACACCTTCAAACCCAAAGCATAGGTGGAAGCACGCTGATTAGGCCCACACAAACTTTGTCACTTTAGTTTCACAAATGTGTTGAAAATTGAACTGGATAGCTTTTGCTCCAAGTGATTTAAATGAAATTTACCAATATTTCTGTGAATTTCATGCTATGAATATTGATCTTTCTGAAATCTAGTGTACGTTCCAGGCATGAATTTGTCCCTGTAGAAATACAGAAGAAAGAAAAAACATCTGGATGTTGAAAGAGCCTTCCAAATCCAGCAGCTGGACATAGCATCTTCAGACAGCAACATCTAAAATAATGTGCACAGGTTCTCACAGCAACTCCAAGCAGCTACTACAAGTATCAGCATATTTTCACCTGTAAAGATAGTAGTCACTGAAAGTAACACCTCAAGTTTCTTTGCCCTTCCAAACTCTTTGCAGCAGAAAAAAGTGCAAACCCTTTAGAAAACCTGAGTCCATACTGTGTCCCAGAAATAGAGCAAGGTTTTGGCTTGACATTTGTTAACTTAGGTACAGGAGGAGATGACTGAAACCTTCCATGTGTAACTGGCACTTAGGTTGTTATGGATTATTAGGTTCACAAAAACAACTAGATCACAATCTGTAATTACTTACACGTGGCAAGAGGAACCTCTTTGGTCTCCAAAAACAGAGCATAATGCAATCCAATGGCTACAGGTAGGACTAAAATTACTTTTTAAGTGTGTAATTGCACCCTGAAGCAAAATGATTCCTTATGGTCTTTGTCACTTGAAGCCTTTCAGCTGAATGTCTTTCTTCTTCAGTCACAAGTTACTGAGTTTGATAATGTTCACTAATTTTCATGCTAATCTAATCACTGTAAATAAGAGTAACACAAGGGAGAGCAATTCTTTAACAGAAAATAATGAAATTCTGTGATCTGAAGAGAGCTGCCAATCAGGTTGGGGTAAGACATTAGTCCCTCCTGAACATGAAATTTATGGATGCAACCCACACTCACATTGACTTATCTGAAGCCAAGTTTACTCTGAGTCTTTAAAAATAAAACTTATGCTCACTGTTTATGTGTTTGTATGAGTGTTTAAATCCTCACGTTGAGGGCAAGGTAAGATACAGCATTAGAGCAAGTACCATCACTCTTTAGTTCTGATGTTTTTATCTCTGTTCTGAAGCTTCAGTGTTGATATGCTAGTGACTAGTGATGGTGTAACTGTGATGATCCAAGTGTATTGTTGGGGTACAATCTGTAATTACTTTTCAATGCTAATGTTGTTTTACATTCACCCTTCACGTCTTGCGTTAACAACGCTGTTATTATTTAGCTCAGAGGAAATTATTGTGATACACCTTGAAGTGATGTTGTGGTTTGATATCAAATATTTCTTCTTTTGATGACATTGGCTTATCTCCTTTGTCCTGTTTTCCCTTTGTTTTGAAGATAGAATCACTTTTCCCAGAACCCCAGTATCTCTGAATTATTTGAAATACTATTACAGCTTAGAAACGTCCTGAGTGCCAAAACATGTTGGGGTTCCATTTTACCATATTTTTTTTTAAAGAGAGGTGATAGGCTAAATATCAAGTGGATATAATGTACTGATAGGGTAAGAGGTGAGGGAGGAACATCTAGGAGGAGAATGTTCTAGGTAGAAAAGAAAGCAGCTGTATTTGTCACATGAATGGATGGTTTCTTTCTTGAGAAGGACGAGCAGATCAGTAGCAGTGGTCCCCCAGTCGTCACCTGCCCCATGTGTGCTCAAGCCAGTGACTCCTGCTTGCTCCTTCTATGTTAGCAGAGATTTTCCTCTGCCTCAAAAAGAAGCAGGATAACCCAGTGTGAATTCAGTAGGGGGTAAAATGAGTGACACATGGATTCAGCAGTAATTTGGCATTTCCTTGATTTTGTCAGTTTAAAGTTGACCTCTTAACATTAATGTAGATTTTGTCATTTATTTTTTATGCCTGGTGTACCTGCCTTAATACAGGGACAACAGTTCATGCTGAGTGTTTTATACAAAATTTATACCCAATACTAAAACCTTTTGTACTGCTTTAAGGGGTTATAAATTCACTGCAGCCTAGCGGATACGTTAATGCAAAACTCCTGGCCTGCACATTTTACTTGAAGTGAATTGCTTATGATTTTCCACCCTAGACATTTTGCCAGCAATATATTAAAAAAGACTTACAGAATGTATCCATGAGCAATAATAAAGGCTGCCTTCCTGGGAATATTCACATCTCTAATAACAATTATCCACTAAAGTTTGGATCAGATATTCATTGTTCACATTATTTTATTATCCATGAAGTAGTGCTATTTCCAAGACTTGTACAACATCCAAGGTTGTGGTTTTAGAGAAGTGTAACAACACTATATTCAATTTTATTGCACTCCATCATATCAAGTTTACAACATACTGAGAATTCTGTTATATTTTGTCTTGTTTGTTTACACTTTGGCTAAGATGAGATAAACCTGCTATTATGATATATAAAAGTCATCCTAAGGGTATTCCATTGTGTTCTGTGAACTTAATACTGTAAAATACATCAAATCAATCCATCTTCACTGTCATATTTATTATTGGCCTTCCTATCTTTGCACAATGGTATTAGTGGTTAGGATGCTTTCTAAGTGTGACAAGCACAGTCCTTTGCAAGAACTTGCACTTCTGGGCCACTCTTCTACAGACTGTGCCCTTTATACATTTTGGGTTTCAGCAGCTTGCAGAACTAAAAGTTAAATTATGATGTGACATAAAGAAATAGAAAGGGAAAAAAAGAAAACAGCACGTGCAGAGCCAAGACAGACCAGTGTGTGCTATCTAAAGGAGTTGTATTTGCATCTTTAGAGCTCTAGAGCAGATTGGCACGCACCAACGTGTATGCATTGAAAATCACAGTCATGTTGTAGACCTGGAATGGAAGCAGAGAGGCAAAATGGCATATTTCAAAAGTAGGCTTGGGTAGGAGCAATGAAAGATGTGGGAAATTAAGCTGGGTTGCATGTAACCATTTTGCTTACGTTAAGACTCTCCTTTTGCAGCAAGAGCTGGAGGAGACCTGCTGCTTTAGCTCCTGCTGCGGCTAGACAGATGAGGATCAGAGTGCTGTTATTTAATCTCTGGATCTACCAGTTTCCTCTTCCTCCAAGAGCTGCTCAGTGCTGCATAGGATCATGGCTTCTCTGGGCCCTCAGGGATGGCTTGCTCCCCACCAAAAACCCAGGGGCACCCATTCTGTACCAAAGAGCCAGATTTTTGTCTCCTGGAGAGAGAAAAATAAATGAATCCAAGAAAACTACAAGGGAAATTCAGGAAGCTAGAGCATCATTACTGATGTTATAGTTTCTTAAGAAAGGCTGCAAGGGCTGTTTAAGGTTTAAAATAAACTGTCACAGCTTCAGTTTTATATTCAAATAAAATAAAACAAAAATAAAATTAAAAAAGGGTTTCCTTATGGACACAGTTTCTTCCAAAACCACACAGGAGTTTTGATCAAACACAGAGCCTAGAGAAAGTGTACTGTATTATCTACTTTTCCAACAGGCCCCAAACTTCCCTTGGCAGCCTCTCATCCAGGTGCTTAATAAACCAAACACAACTTTATTTAATTCACTCACAGGTCATCATGTTAAAAAATATGTAAATCTACTGTGTAAGCAGTACAGAAACACACCCATCGTGCTAGGTACTGTGTCTTGTAGCAATACATACACAGAAAAGCTGCCATCCCATGTAGGGTTAAAATAATACTGCCTTGTTTGCCAGGGAAATTGTTTGTTTGTTTGTCTGAAAGGGAACACAATTGTTCAGGCTGCTGTAAATCAAGTCAAAATAGATTTCAGCAAAGAGTTACATTTCATTGAATTATTTGTGACTGCTTTGATTAATCACAGATGTGCTAATCAGATTTTTTTCAATTTCTTATTAACTACAGTACCTTTTTTTTTTTTCAGGACCTGATTTTTCTTCTTTGCTGGCCATAATGTAAACCTGACCCGAAGGCTGGCTTCCATCCAGCCTTGGCAGCTTGCAGTCACTGCTCAAAGGAACAGGTAGCCTCTGGCTCTTTGTTTGTTTTAAAGTTTCTGTGATGATTGCGATCTGTCAGTAAGAAGACAGATTCGGGTCTTGTTTTATACAATTGTTATAACACAGGGAAATTTTGTAAAATCTCTTGAAGCCAGTGAGGAAACAGGACAAAGTTCCACTGTCATTACACCCCACTAAACACCAAAGAAGATCAGAATCTGTCCTGTGTGTTTAGGAAGAACTCCCCCTGAACATTAATTAAAACCTAGGGTTTTAAAATGTCACCAAAATATATATATTTAAGAGATAAAAGGAAAAAATGACTTTGAGGTTACAGTCAACACTTAAGTTAATTTAAGTCAATTCTGTTTATTTTACTTACAGGCAGTGAGATATATCAGATTTCAACACATCACACACCTGCATCTACAGGGTCTGTTTGCTTTCCATCCCATGGCTGCATTCAGTAGACAATAGTAACAGTCAGTAAGAGCACAATATTTTCTAAGCTAAAATGAATGAAAATCCACATCTCAGTTTCTAGAGTTTAAGTAAACAGAGACCATGGGGGAAATTTGGGGTATTGCAAACAGCCAGTAGTTATGTCCTCAGGTCGCACAAAAACCACATTAGTTAACACTGAGGCATGATCAGTAAGTGCTGATGTTCACTATTAGGCTGCTGCTGCTGAAAGCCAAGTTGTCACCTTTAGGTTTTCATACTCCTACTTCAACAAGTAATTAATGGAAAATTCTTTTTTTTTTTTTTTTCAGGGCACAAAAAGTGTCAGCAAGTACTAATAGGTTTTTGTTTCTCTTTCCTCAAATTGCTTATATATGAGGCTTGACCTCCTGAAATCAGTAAAAGGACTTGTTTTTTTATGAAGCTTAGAATCTGCTTATTGAGTACACAAGGGCTTTTAAACAGGAGGGCAGAGCACGAATGTTCACGTGTGTGGACATCTCCACAACCAGGCATGTGTGTGTATATGCAGGGGGCTGAGGGCATAAGAAGGCAGAGACGTTCTTGGCTTTTTGTTTCTTTTTCTTTTTTCTTCAAGGAGAGCGAGCTGTGCACTTCAGTCTGAATATAACTCCTCAGTTCAGCTTTAAGGAAAGTTACATAAAGAGTAATGGAGCTTGGCATAAAAAACTTAAGGTTTTCAATGCATCTTCTGACTATTTCTAAGGAATTGAAGTCTATTGGGAGGAGACTTCCCTCTACTTATCTTTTCTTTTTCACTTGAAGTTAAGAACCTAATAAATCTCTCTGAGTAGTCTCCCTTCACCTCATAGACATCTTGAGCAGTGCCACATCTTTAAGCTGGGGATTGTTTTCTTGGCAGGAAGGGCAGGAGAGTAAGTCCTCTAACACCCATGAAGTTAAGGGATCATTAGGGCAAAGCAGCCTGAAACCTCCCCTGAACTCCATGTGAAAAGCTGCCTGACTCCAAGCTCCTCTGACTGTTGGTATTATGGTTTTCCTCAGACATGCTGCCACCAGCAGCTAATCGCTTGGAATAAGAGCAGATATTCCCGTCAATCGCTGAGAGATGCAGTTGGAGTTTCCCACTACTCCTGCTCTAAAATATCCCCTCCTCTCCCTACCTCAGCCTCTTTGCTTTTAGGGAGCTGATACAAGCATCTTGGAAGAGGGCACATGTTCAAGAGCAATCTTTCCCACATCTCCTCCTGTGATGGGTGTTCAGAGCTTTCTTTTTCATTCAAGTATCATGTATTCATCAGTCCAAGACTATAAGGTGTGAAGAGAGAATACAATTACACAGAAGTGAACTTCAAAAGCAAAATTGTTAAACTATTTTTTTCCTATATGAACTTCCAATGACTTACATGCAAGATATTTTCCTTTTCTAAAATGCAGAACAAAGGAGACAAGAGGAAGGGTTGCAGTGGAAACATGAAGTTAATTTTCTTAAGTTTACGTTTAAAAACACACCAGAAAGGAAATAGTTACATCAGATACAGTAATTTCTCAATCTTCCCACCATAGCCAAAGAGTATTTCATTGCTCTGAAATTTGGCACAGGGTCTGGTTTGTTTGTTTCCAAACAGAAAGTAAGGATATTTAGATCTGAAGATTTTAGGTTCATTAGAAAGTCAAACAGAGCAGTGGTTACTTGTACCTGACTTCTGTAAAACTGAACTCTTTGAGAGACTGATGTTCTGTCTCTTCTTTTTCCTCTGTCTCTTTGATTCTTTTAGTCAAAATCTCTATTTTAGTATTTTGCAATTTTATGGCTGGAATTTAGCATTTCTTTTTCAGAAAACCTTTCCTCTATCCCATAGCAAGCACACTTTTCCCCCCCCTCTCACTTTGTCATGATGAAACATCTTATGTGATGTTGCTAACAGCAGCTGTTGTTACCAAGAAAAGTGGGGACTTTCCAGGTGAGAAGTGGCAGGTTTCAGCATTGTGTTTTAGATACTGGATCTAGTACAACTTTTAGACCCTGATATTTTGTTGAAGATGCTCAAAATTGAAGATTGAAGAGGACTCTCTCTCTAAATAATAGATAATTACAATATTCAATGGCAGGATTTGATTTTAGACAAACTTACTGAAAGCTTTGAGTTTTATGTTGATAATAAAAAGAACGCCGTCTCTTTTATCTCTCTTCTTTAAGATTTTACCTATGTCAGAAGAGAAACATAAACATTCTGAACTTCTTCTTACCTATTCTACAGTTACTTAAATTTCCCATGTTGGAAGTTAGCTGAGTGGCCATGTGGGAAGATGTCAAAAAAAAAAAAAACAACAAAACCTGGATTATGGAGGATGCTAAAAATATTCAGATGTCTACAGAAAGACAATTTTTCTTGCTGCTACTTGATTATTAGTCTTTTATTTTTATTCCTAGTTTACCTGAATATTTTAGTACCATCAATGATGGATGATATTTTTCTGAGTCTCTTTTACCTCTACTATGTGGTGAAGTTCAGCCACTTTGTACAAAGGTTATACCCAGTTAAAACAGCCTGTTAATTATTTATGAGACAGCAAGAAGACCAATGGGACTTTCACTTGTCCTTCTGGAGAAATAATGAGACCATTACAGTCTATTTAACACCATGAAAAACAATATCCACAGGTGACCTTTCAGAATCATTGCCAAGTTGAATTTATGGCCATCGTGTACTCTCCTCAAGTGAGAATATCAAAGAGGAGCTTAAAGTCAAATCGGCACTTCAAATGGCAACAGTGTCCTGAGGTTTAATAATAATAAAATCTCTTAACTTTCCTTTATTTTATTTAAGTGACTGAACATCTCTCACAGACCAGATCTGATACCGAGTGTTTTCTTTGAGTTCTGAGAGCCTACTGAATACTTTGGGTTTGTGCTGCGATAGAACATAACGATAATGGCTGAGATATTGCCATGTCTGTTAAAATGGTCAAAACATCTGTACTTGGAGAAAAACTTCAACAGTCCTTCAGCTGCTCAGTCCCTGAAACCAATGCTGGATATTGAAAGACTGAAAGCTTTAGTAGTGCTTAGACCACAGATATATATTAAAAAAAATAATAATAATACCACCATCACCTTCCAGGGATGACGATTAACTTGAAAATAAACATTCGGAAAACCTTGTTTTTAATTAGTAACTAATTCAAAGGAAAAAATATGATTTGCCTGTCCTTTATGGTAGCAGATTATACTGAGGTAGATACAATTTCAATCCTGATCCCTAGGTGGGTTTGAAAAGACATGTACATCTATCAGAATGGTGACTATAGGAAGAAATAATAACTTAATCTAAATGCTGTCACTGAAAGAAACATCAGCATGTAGGACACATGCAGCTGTGAAACTGTAGATGGAATAACAAGGAAACAGCAGCAAGCTGCATATCTTGAAACAGATGTGAAACAGAAGGGGCATGTTCCAAGCAGCTGATTTACAAAAAAAAAAAAAAAAGAGAGAAAGAAAAGTTACATTGAACTAATTATAATTGGTTGCTTATCTTTAAAAAATTACAATAATTGGTGATGCACAGTTTCAAGAGGCAGGCTCAGTCCTTGTCTAAATGACTGCAGCATGGCTGCAACTTCTTCATGTGATAAAAGGCATGACTCAGTTACCAGTGCCATGGGAACTGCCTGAGAAGTCAAACCTGGCATCCAAGGCAAGCTGAGTGCAGGCAGAAGGCACAACAGTAACAAGACCATTTATTCATCTTCTGTCATGAGCATCACATTCATGTGCTTTCCTTGGATAAGGGGTAACATCTTTCACCTTCTGTCTTCTCTGTCCCTTCCTTCAGCACTGAAGAACTGACAGCAATTTTCTCCTCACTTGCAACAAGGGAAAAGCAACAGAGAAGTTTTCTTCATTATAAACCTCTGGTTACAAGAATTGTTTCTTCTTTAATGTCAGAAGCCATTTCTTCATGTTGTCTCAGATTTTGGATATGAGCAACACTGACTCTTTTGTGGAGCTCGACCCTAGCAGTCCCCTCCTCTGTTAAATAAGCCATCTGCCTAGGCAGCTGCACAGCTCCAGCTGTCACTGCTGCTGCTGGTTGTCCTGTTCCGAACTTGTCACCCTAGCCCCATCTTGCAACGCCACCTACCTTTGCATCTGACCAGTCTCATTCAACCCGTCTGAAAAGGTTATTAAACCTCAGTGACCTCAGTCACATGTCTTCTCAATAGTACCAGAGCCCTGACCAGCTCCACAATCTCCTGTTTGTGCTGCCTGATGCTGTAATAACAATGGATGGATTAAATAATGACATAAAACTTCCAAAGCCAAAGTGACTGCAGATTCAGCAGAAATTTTTGTGTCTCTTTTTCATACTGAGTAGTTTCAAGACCCTCACGTCTTCTGGAAAGAAGATGTTTATTGAACTCCTAGTGAGAAGGTGCTTCACAAGGAACTTTCTGAAGATAGAATTGCCAGATTTTGCTTTAAGACAACAGAACCTGTATTCCTGTTTGCCTTTCACAGTTCAGAAGACAGAACTGTATATCCTCCCATAACTCATTATCAGTAAGGAAATTGTAGGATTAAGCATGGTATAATCTTCTCCTTCCTCTACTTACTTTTAAAATCTTTCAACTCTGTGTTCTGGATTCCTTTTTTTTTTTTTTTTTAAATCCCACAGTAAATGAACTGGAGACTGTACAATAATCAAATAATAAATACTGTAACATCCAAGATCACCTAAATCCTGAGAATAATGTTGGCCACTTTCCAACTCAACAGCCTATAATATGTTTGGTTTTTTTTCCAGATCACTTTCAGAGCTCTATTAAATTCAGTGTAGTCCGGTGGTCTTCTACAACTCAATATTTTAAGTAGTCATCAGACATTTTAAAAAATAAAAACATGACGTAAAAAGATGCCTGTTTTGTTTTTGTCATGTATTTGTGGTCTGCTCATGAAGCCCTCCCACATTCATCCTCTCCTCTCCACCCCCTTGAAGAATCTGATACACCATGTCAAAAGCAGGGCCAATGTTTGAGGAATAGAG
Organism: Caprimulgus europaeus; assembly: GCA_907165065.1. The sequence continues at coordinate 35,031,127 of OU015525.1, forward strand.
TATCTGTCCAAAAGGTTTCATCTGAGTTTTCACTTTGGGTCTGTAGAGCACCTGCTGACAGGAGCAGATTCCTCATTTCCTGCTGTTCAACATACAACTGGATCATAAATGAAGCTCTTGACATTGCCTCTGTTACTAAAATCTGTCTGCATCCTCCCATCAAGTGATCTCTTCCTCAAGTCCTCATTTATCACTTTGATATTCCCCTTTGAAAGAAACCAAACTTCCAGGGAGCAAAGTACCAGAAGGGAACCATTAGGAGAGGATGTTTGGGGAGCAAATTATCCACACAGACTGTCAAGTTTTGTCTATTCTCTTTTAAAGGTTCAAGACAAACCTTGATCAAAGAGTGCTTCCTTCCCACCCCCAGCCCCCAAACTACAGCAGAAGCAATTTATAAGGAGAAGTTGATTTTTGAAAGATTCTGCTTGTTTATTTTAGAGGGACTGCCACAACATAGGAGTATTTCAGAGGCCCTTTCAGTTTCTGTCTTGCTTATTCACATCACTGTTCTCACCAAAATAAAAATACTGTGTATTTTTGATCTACCAGAGTTTGCTTCTAAAGAACAGGGAGCTGTTCTGTCCGAGCAGGAGCAGCCACCCTTTCTTCTTGACTAGCAGATACAGCTTTGGTAATTGAATGCAGCTGTTCTCCTTTCTGCCCCTTCTTAGGCTTTTAAAAGAAATCCTACTTAAACAGATGCCAATGCCTTCAGCAGGGATCTGGAACATGAGGGAATGCCAACTGGAAAGACTACCTTTGCAAAGGACAGTTACTGCATGACTCCATTCTTAAATCATTGTAGGGAATGTGGATGTGATGTCACAGGAAAGTATAATTTCAACTGCATATATTTTAGAGTCTAAACAGATAGCTGGCATTTCTTTAAAGGAAGGTCTTCCACAAGTGACATAGCCTTCTGGTCTCTTCAATGGGGATGTCAATTTCTTTTTCTGAGATAATGCATATGAAAAAGACTTCTATAGGCATCTATAGACACCTCATCTTCTGCCTGCCAGCATGGCAGCCTTCATAGAGATGTCTAGGGACTAGAAGTAGGGGAGTTCTTGATGATAGACCTTTGGGTCTACATGGCCTCTCCCATACTATTATGAAATTATCAATGCAGGTGAACCACCAAATACAGTAACGAAAGGAAAGACTAAAATGAACTTCCAAACTTACTGTTTGTTATTTGTAATGTCACCAGTAAATACAATTTTATTTTTATACCTTTATACCTTCACATTTAAACGAGACTGTGGGCTTTCATAAACAAATACATATTATAGCATTGCAAATTTTGGCAACATGCTTTTAGGAAAAAAGATAGATTATCTATAAAGACAAATTAATATACTGTGACAACTAATGGAAAGTGCAAAATTAATATCAGGAATTAAGTCACAGGAGAGTTAATAATAAAAATAGAAAGACTTCAATAAATTAATAGCTGTACTCAAATTGTGCAATTCTTCAGAGACATGCCAATGCAAGCATGAGTGACAAGGGCAGTGGAAGTGCTATAACTTCTTAAAATGGATCTTAAGTTAAGCAGATAGCTTCATTCTCTCAGGCTACAGACACAGGATCCAGTAGACAATGCTCAAGGCACAAGCCCAGATCAAATCTCACCACAGCAGCAGTGTACAAAGGAGCAGAGAATAAGCAGTCAAAAGCATGCTGACCACGCATTGAAGAGAAGGCACTTGAAAGCCCCTATTTACCCTTGTTTTAGCCAGGAGTACAGTTCTCCGTGTATGGGTGATGCAAAAATAACTCTTGAGGATTGTGTCAAGCATCTATGTACAGCATTTTAAATAAAGATGAGCTGATGTGCTAGAGATTAACTGCACTGTAAGCATGTCTGCAGTGCTCTGTGGAGTGAGGTGCAGTGTTTCCCTAGGCAAGTTAAAAAAAAATCATTACTCCCATGAAATGACTCATTGCCCAATTTAGTGAACCAGGAGGGCCAGAATTTTGTAACACTGAGGTAGGTCTGGCTCAGGCACATCTGCAACACATTGTATAGGCATGAGCAGCTGTAGATGGGCAACACGTCCACGGTCCTCAAGGAAAATCCTTCCACAGGTAGTTACCTATAGTGTTATTAGGTCAAAATCAGCCAGGATGCCTTACATCACTGCTGGCAGAATGTTCCCCCCTGAATCTGGAGGCAAACTCTTCTGTAATTAGAAATCCAGGAAGAATTAGGGGCAGCCTCTGAAGTATGAGGAGCTTTCACAGCAGCTGCCCTCACACTTTTATGGATATCAGTAAGACTGCACAGCTCTAGGTGAGGATAGGTCACAGCTTCTGAATAGTTATTTATGGGAAAAGAGGGAGAATCTATGAATATAGCAGCAGTGCTTGGCCTCCACTAAAACAAATGTTCTCAATGGCTGAGAAGGATGCCAAATTGCAGAAGCCAGAATTTCTTGAGGGGAAATAAATATTTTTCCACTGTCTTTTTTTTTTTTTCTTTATATCTTTTAACAACCTTTGAGAATCTTTTGGCTGCAGCAGCAAAACTGTCTACAGGAAAAAAATAAATTGCTAATTTCTTCAGTTTATACTCTGACATAAACCTTTTAAACCTTAACTGTCTTTATTACATTCAGAATTAAAGCATTTCTGCTGAATGTAGTGATTTATCTATATTTTTGTTGTTTCTGTTGGCATTTTATGCTCATTTTTTCAAAGTACTTAATATAAAATAAACTCACATGCAGATAACTTTGCAGCAGTGCAGTACCCTAAAAACCACATGTTTACAATAAAACAGTGAGAGCTTTGAAATCAAAGTTAAGCTCAGGATGAAACTAGGAAAAAAGCTAGAAAGGTTTCTGTGCTCGTGAGTTTGATTCTGCCCAAGCTGGGCCAAAAGCCTTTTCTCATCAAAAATGACTTAAACCTGGACTTTCCCCAATAAGTCAGTGAAGATACTTCATGTGTGCTCTTCTCAAGAAAAGTAGAATCAAGGCCTCTGTTCCCACTTTTGGTTTAGGCAGTGGAAAATCCCAAAAGCTTGAGAAAGTGAGCCATGTGGATAAAAGACAGCCATCTAAGACTGAAGGTTTTAATCCATTCACTCACAATGTTTTTGTTGCCTCCGTCCCTGGTTTCTGTATGCTCTGATTCCATACCCTTTTGCAAGGGGTTTTTTAAGTGAGGTGAGACTTTAAATAAATCTATCTTACTGACTGTATCAAAATATGAAAGGCATGGGATCATATCAACTCTGAGGTGATATGGAGACGCATTTTTTCTCATTACATTTTCAGCAGATTTCTGTGGTGTTTTGGTGGTGGGAAGATGACCAAAGAATGGGAAAGACAAAAACATCATTCATTGGTAGCCAGATCTTTTTTGGAAAAATATAAACTAAAGTAGTGTTCTTTGAAGATTTCATCTTGCTTTAATTATACCTTAATTATAAGCAGCAACTTAGTTTGAGAAAGGTAAGAAAAAGTTAGGCATCTCCACATTTTTAAAACGCTAATTGAATGACTTAAAAAAGGCATATTTAATGTGCAACTCACCCCATTTTTCGTTACCGTTGCCTGGTTCATCCAATTCAGAGCTCAGTGACTGGAAGCTTGGCCTGTGTTTTTGGTTCTGGCCACTTGAGGGAATCAGTCTGTAGCTGTGGTCCATAATTTTTGTTTTTACACTAAGGAAGTAAGAAAAATTATATTTGTTGCAGAAAGTTTTCCAACTTTACTTCAACATGAAAGACATCACAAAGCACCGGCTCAGAAATAAATTACTCCCTACATACTAAATATCCAGGAAGGGAAAAAAAAAAATTGATAAATGAGAGTCTTGGGAGTTGCTAAGTGAGGTCCCTGCACACAATTTATGATCATGCACTCTTGGACTTCAGAATGATTAATACAGCTAATTCTCAGTAGAGTAAGAGCTGTTTTAGCCCAGGAGAGAACTGTACGCTATTGTTTATAGAAGCAGATAACATCAAAGTGGCCCACTGCTTGTGTTAAGCAAATAGAGAATTCTGGGTCAGTGCAAATTAATCCTAAAGGAGTAAGAAAAAGTTCTTAATGACTGTTAGATCACTGTGTTATCACTTTTCATACAACGGAAAATGGTAGAACTGTTAATGAGAATTTCAAATGTCCTCGCTCACCGCAGCATGCTGGCAGCTGTCTGTTAGCATGGCCAGCACTACGTCCTCTGAAGATGTGACATTTGCTAATGAAGTGAAGAAGACTTAGGCGATATTCTGAGACATTTGAGCCATTTTGAAATAGGCTTTTGCAACAAACATGCAGTGGTTTATGCTGCAATTAGCTGAGTGGACTGAGAGCCTTAAAAACATTATCTTTTATTCACATAGTAAAATCTGGTTTACAGAAATAAATGAACTGAATTTACACATGAAGCAACTGTGGGGGCAGGGGAAGAGTCTTGTTGGTTGTGCCTATTAAGCTGTGTTTTCTAGTTGAAAGACAAGGAAAGTACACAGTTTAGCTTTGTTTAGAAGGAATAGGTTGCATTTCACAGACTGACAGTAACGCAAAGTTAGAGGCATTGTTTGGTTCCTTTAAAGTACAATTCAACAGCTAGACCACAAGAAGGTCTAACAAATCAACTTCCTTTATTTGTTTTTAGGAGGTGGTTCAGGTTTTATTGGTAGTGATTTGTGCACCTCTGAACATACCCTAGCACATTATAATTCTGTTCCAGTCCCTCTGAGGTGATCTACACACAATGTTACGGGATGGGGCAGGGCTGTTGACAGGAAAGGGGTGGGAATATGCTGTGAGGGTACAGCGGCCTTGTAAGCTGCGGGCTTGTTAGCTGTGCTGGCGGAACAGAAGGGTAAAAGTCTCCTCATTCCTTATTGGCAGGTCCATGCCTGTTTACAAGTCATCAGAAAACGGTATGAATACCCACTCTGTAGATGATTTTACTCTCCCAGTATAGTCACTGCACGATTATTTGTTTGTTAAATTTGTTTTAAAATAAATTGTCTTGTTTCATGCAGGATCATTGCACCTATTTACATAATTATTAGGTCCTCTGATACATTGTTCTCTGGTACAGCTGTCACTCAGCAAAGTTCATACATACATTTCAGAGCTTCTCAGAATATTTGGCCATGAAAGCAAGCACTTTTCAGAACTGAGTAATAGCAAAAATAGGTCCCCCCTTGATTTAGAGCTTTCTTTCTGCCACTTCATGCCTAGGCTGCATCTTTGCATATGGAGACATTTGCTAATGTAAGCCAAGGATGTGAAATGACCCTGTGCATACACAGAGGGAAAATGTTTGTCCTGCACAGGACACCACTTCTTTTTTTATTCCACATTGACAGTCTTACATGGAAGAGTTCTTCACCCAGGGGATGAAACAGGGTAGAGCTGTAGCAACCTTGCTCTATTCTAGCATCAAACTTCTCTGAAGTCCTCGGAGATAATTTTGTACATATCTGGATGGGGGGGAACCCAGATGCCTACGTCTGCTGTCTGAAGTAAACGAGCCAACTGTCTAGCAACACACAGAACGGCTCCAGGCATTTGCCAAAAACACTATGGTTGGTGGGAAAAGCTGCCGACTTCCGAAATCAATAGCCTCCCAAAGGAGAGTTTGTTAAGAAGGGAAAAAAATTCCCTACTCATAAAATGAAAACACATCTTCTCTTCCTCTCTTTAGCCCTTCTCGCCTAGTGCACTTTAAGGAAGGTGAGCAGCTCTCCATTTCACCTGTAGTAAATCCGTTGCCTGGCCAGGAGAGACGTTACCTGGAGTTACATAGGTGAAAATTGCACAGCCTGTGGTCTTTGTCCTAGGGAAAATGTCCATAGGTGGCTGTCATGCCCACTACTCTACCACTGCTTAACCAAATCATTCATATTTAATTTTTTTTAATCTTCTCACAGGAGTCTGTCCCTCCTGACCTTTAATCAGCCTTGATGTTTCTCTCTGAACTCCCTCCAGTATGTCTATGTGTTTTGCTGGTATGTGTCTGGAACTCAACACGGTGTAATGAGTGCAGAACAGAGCTACAGTGTAATGGGCACACAGAAAAAAAACCCTGTCTTTGAACTGGGGTAGCTACTGTCTAGCAGAGTTAATTTACACAGTTTGTGTTTGAAAAGGCAAAATACGCTATTTTTCATTTGCAGATAAACTTCTGAAGTCTTTCACCTCCACTCTAATTCCTAGAAAAAAAGAGGAACAAAAAGAAAGTACTGTGAGCGACTGCTTGTGTTTCAGCTCTGTCTGCCTCTCAAAAGACCATGCACAGACCCATTAAAGTGCTCTGCAGACTTTCATGGTGCTTGGCTTGTCCAGTTCACCCTTTCCAGCATCATGCAAGTAATGTGCTGTGCAACTGGCCACTCTGACAGCTTTCATGATGCCGAGGTTTATGGCAACTGTAAATCTATTAAGCCACAATTTGCACTTAATAAAATGAAACAGCAAGTAGTTAAATGAAAGCTCAATCCTAAACTGGGAAACATTTTTCAGGAAAAGTCATTGAGCCTGCCGTTGCTACTGCTGCCTTCCTTTGAGAAATTCAATCGTGCTGATTGAGGAAACCTGGAGAGAGCCGGCTGTTCCTTCCTTTGGTTCATAATTGCCCCATAGATCATTTAATCATCTGTAGATGAAACAAAGCCTGTGCTGTGGAGTCCCGGAAGGGCAGGCATGCGCTTATCAAATGCTTCCTACCCACCGAGCAGAGCTGGGAGCCCATCCCAGTGCCTCTGAGCAGCCCTGCTGTCAAAGCCAGGAGCTGAGACCAGACTGGCTCTTCCTGCTGTCACTACGCCGGCCTTCCTGCCTGCCTTGGTTTTATTACAGTAAAGTCTGCACAAGCCAGTTTTTCAGGAGAGGGGTTCAAAGCAGAGAATGAAGGTCTTTCTGCTGGAGGAGGCAGGCAGGCACTGAGACACCCATCAGGACAAGATCTGTTTGATGCCATCTTGACAAGAACAGATAAGCACTGAAAGTTAAATAAGAGGAGCAAAGATTTACTGGCTCCTGTAAAACAAATTTCTCTGTCAGCTTTAAATGTCATTTTTCGTACCCCCAGCTTTGTCTGTGCTCCATATTGTGGTGTTTCTGGATGACCAAGTGGATGGCCCTGTTTCACAGATGAATAGTCTGGTCAGAAACCATATGCCCAGTTTCATTAACTGAAAGAAAAAAAAAAAAAGCCTGGCCAGAGGAGGCACTGAGAGCTCGAAAACCTGATCCATCATACTAATTGGTTTGGAATATTAGCCTTTAGTTGAGATTTGAAATCCATTTCCTCTTGAATATAGGCAATTTGCCTAACAGCTCAGGCACTATACATAACCACGTAAAGCTTGACATTCTGCCCTCGACTCCTAGCTCATATTTTCTGGAATACACCAAAAGAATGCAGCACTTAAGAGTTACAAGAACTGGCTGCTCCTGGGAAGGCATCTCTGGGCACGTATCTTCCCCCCTTCCGAAACTTTTGTCAGGAAGAATTCTTATGGACATTTTTAATTTACAAAAAACACTCAGTGCTGACTAATGTGTGCCAATTAAGTTCAGCCTATTGAATCAACAGTTTCCTGTTACCTGTTCCTTCAGGTAGAACAGCGGCTGATACCCCTGCCCTTTCCCAGGCTTCTGTGCAGGGACCTTTCCTGCCTGAAAACAGTGGGGACACCTGTTTTCCGAGCGCGGAAGGCCAGCACCTGAAATCCTAGGAATGGGACTGCTATTGAGAAAAGGGTGCGTGATAAGGCAGCCACTGTGATAGGCAGCGGAAATTTGATGATGAAAGGAGATGCCTAATAGATTAATCTGGTGTGATTTGCCAAAACACAGGGTTTTCTGGAAGATTATCCACACTCGCAATAGGAAGCCCTTTGTTTTGTAAAAGTCCCCACTTATCATGGTATTCTTTATCTCAACAAGAAACATAATGGTTTACTTGTTTACATGCATGGCAGATATATTCAGAGCTGGGCTTAGGAACTGTGAACTCTTTTTCATTTGAAATTCTTCCAGCAGGCAGGTTATTAGCTGAGGGGGAACAAGCAGTTGGACACACATAAAATTTAAATCTGCCTTGCTTAGATTGGCAAAAACGAATGTTATTTCATCCACTGGGAAAATGTTTTACTTCCTGCTCAAATACTTTTGGAAGAAAATCACAAGCTCATTTGTAGCCATCATATATGTATGTATATATTTTTTTAGAGTTAAGTGGTATGTCTACAGAAACGTATTTGTTACTGTATACCAGTTATTTTCCACTAATATTAATTATTTTATTAGCTTGTCTTTACTTCTTTAATTTTTATTTGCTTACTATAAAATGTGACTGATGGCTTTACATTATTTATACTGAATGTGTGGCTGGAATCTAGCCCTTGATGTACCTTGGATAGAACTGCTTTGGTTTCTGGAATTGATTTTTAAATACCTTACACATCCGGGATGGCAGAACTACCAAAGCACTGTGTTCTTGAAGTCTGAAAATAAACAAAAACTACCGTGTTAGAAAACAGATTTATTAAAGCCCTTTTTAGCAATCTTATATCAACAAAATTTTTAATAGAATGCAGTATTAAGCTTGCTGAATACACAATGTACATGCTGTACAAAAGTGCGCAGGGCAAGAACACACTTTGTACTAAAGGAACCAGAGCGCTAAAAGCACTGGAGTTTGATTTTTCTGTGCTCCTCCTTGGTAGCACATTGGGTGTACCATATTGGCTTTCAATTTACTGCAGAGGCAGCCACTTTCCATATCATAATAAGAGCGAGGTGGGGAGGTGACTTCAAAGAAGACTAAAAGAAAGAGAAGGCAAGTAAGCGAGCTGCTCGCCCTGGTGCCACAGGATTAGTTATGTGGACCTACCTCAGCAATGCGCTGCAGCAAGCACAACAGCAAGGAAGGAACAGAAATTAGAAAGAGGGGGGAAATGGGGCTGGAAATCTGATAAAACCATCAAAAAGAATAGATCTCCAAAGATTTGTCTGTCTAGACCAGCACGACTACAAACAGGAGTCAGCGGCTCATGCAAATGGATACAGAGTAATGAAAAATTACCATGGAGTAATGCTTGGCATAGACAAAGCATTTTATTTTACTTGTAGGACATATTTTATGGTTTATGAACACACTGAAAATCTACTTTCTGTTTTCTTCTTCCATATTCATAGTTTACATGACTTATTTTACAATGTGTTCAGGCACATATTGTACTTTTTTCTGTCTGCTCCAAACCTTCCTGTAGCTCCAACTGCATTTAAAGCCAAGCCCCGCAATTCTGCACAGTCAGTGCACAGCTGAAACTGAGGAGCACAGGGAAGGCCTTCAGAATTTCCTTGGAATTACTGCAAAATCATCACAACCTTTGCAAAATTTCTTCTTTGGGCTTGTGATGTCCATACAGTGTCCATAAAAACCCTAAGCTGGTATCAGAAAGCAAAATCAAATGTGACCCACTCCCCCCAAAAAAAATATGCTTTCTAATGTCATTTCCTCTTGTTAAGTTTTACACCAGTTCACAAAAGTGTCGGAAAAAATTCACATGCTGGAATATAATAACATCTTCTGGCCACAATCAATGGGACTACTTTCAGAGGAAAGACCTTAGCAAAGCAAGAGTGGTAACTATTCTCTCTTAACTGCAGCAGTAAAGACAAAAATAATTTTTAAATGTATTTCTTGGCACTTAGTTCTTTCTTTACATTTATTGAAACAATTGCACTTTCAGTACTTTCTATATTTTTAATTTAGTCTGGTGATCAAAAAATTCTAGCAAAGATGAGATGATTCAGCTTCTAGCCTTTTAAGGCATGTTGCTTTCACTACAAAAATGAAAACATCTCTCATTAGAGTACGTATGGTCAACCTTATGTTTCGTACCCCTCTTTTTCTGATCTTGAACATATAACTATAGGCTTCTAAAAGTTATTTGATTCTGGGGGGAGGTAGGGAGTACTTTTTTTTTTTTAATTGGTTTTTCTGTTGGTTTTTTGAGGGTTTGTTGCAGGGGTTTTTTTAGCAAATGCATCACAGTAATTTGTTTGTTAGTAAAATCTTATGGTTACATCACCAGACACTAAAAATAGGATATTTCCTTTTGTATAAAAACTAAAATATTATGTCAAACTAGGACTTCTCCCTAAAAAGTACCTTCTGGGTTAGTCAAGTTTCTACATGCACACTCATAGGTGACCTATGCATGGTATTGTAACCCAGCCTCGGGGATAAAATTTGCCTGGTAATGTTAAAATATTTTCAGCAGAAGTTGACTTCTACAAATAACTTCTGCTTTTATTATTGTTATTTTAATGTCAGAAGCAAAAGTGTCTATCCACATCCCAAGCTTCCTGGAGGAATATGGGCCTCCTTGAGAGAAGGAAATACCATGCCAAACTGAATAAGTGTTGATGCACCATGAAGGACGTGGCCTTTCTGATGAGCCATGCTACAGCACAGTGTGCTCCAAAGGAATCTACAGCAGTGTTTTAGATCATACCAGAAGCGCATTTCTGAACAAATCTCCTGGTTGTTCCCATTCACTATGCTTTGGTTCAAAGCACAAAGTGGTCTAAGAGCACATTGAATAAATATTTTTTGGATGTAACTAAGACAGATGTGCTCCAGAACTGCATCTAAAGCACTCCAGCAGCTAATGGGTAGCTAACAGGTCTCAGACCCAGACCCAGACTGGCCCAAAGCAAACCTCCTCTGATACATGCCTGCTCCTCAGCACCAACAGATTTGCTGCACTGATCTGCTCATACAAGCCTGTACTACCTGCTACTGTATGCACAGCTTCTGTGACCAGCACTAGTTTTGCCTTATGGAAGGCAGTCTACGTGAATAAAAACACAGGCAGTGGATTTCAGAGCAGATTAAGATCTCCTGGCACAAACAGAAGCATTGCATGCTGAACGGGTGGTTTGCTAAGAGGGCAGGACTTCAGATGAAGCAAAGCATCTTGATAGATGTACAGAGGAAGCCCAGACACCTCCACACAGGATTGTTTGCAGCACGCTGCTACTTCCCACCAAATCTGTCACTTACCATTACAACAGACACTTGTGAGCATGACTGAAAAAAAGAAAAGACTCTATTTCAAATTACTGCCCTGAGTTGTTCTGAATGTCCATCACAGGGAAATATCTCTTAAAAATGCATTGAGAGACTACTGGAAAAAAATGTCATGTATAATGATAAAGTAGCAGAGGATGATACATCTCTGGATAGTGACACAGGCCCTTCAGCATTTCTGGTTTACCATTAGAGAGCGACGAGACAGACCTTTGTACCTGGAAGCTCATGGGTTTCTTTTTTGCTTTGTTGCTTCAGTTAGGTCCAGTAAAGGATACCAGTTCTCCTTGCAAGCCTTGACTCGATTGTAAACTTAGATCATCCAAGCTACAACAACAACAGGACAAACTCTGCATAGCGCAAATGTAATTTGCAGGGTCAGCATGAAACTGATCCTGGCTGTTGGATGAAGAGAGCGCTATATATGTTGTGTCACATCCATGGAGCTGCCAGCACCTGCTAAGAACCTTCAACACAAGCTGAAGCCAAAGTGAGCTGAGGTCACGCTTCAGGCACGCCAGGATGGATGAAGTCATTGTGTTCAGTGACCCTGGCTAAATGTAGTGGTGATGTAGTCATATTGCAAAACCCGTCTTCTGTCCATCCTCTGTTCCTGTTGTCCTTGGGTATGCTTTATGGAGGCTATGCAGGAAAGGGAGCCTTTTAGCTGTATGAAACAGCTACAAAATTGATTTCTACATTGTTAGATTAGGTACAGATTTTGTATGCATGGCCAGAATTTAGCCTATAATATTTTAAAGATTTTCAAGAAGATGTTAAATATGTCTTATTATTCAAATATCTTTGAAACAAATGTGTGAAGTATGTGTTATAATATGTATTGGGTTCTACAGATCTCTGTAATAGGAAGACGAACATTGCAGAAATTGTTAGCAAACAGAAGGATGAATTTGGCATGTCAGATCTCCACCACTGGATCTGAGGCAACAGAGCATTTATTGTTTTCAGTTCTCTGAGATTTTTTAAAATAAAATCTTGGATTTTTGGCAGCTAAAAATAAGAGCTTTCAATTCAGACAAAAAGAATTGTTGTTTCTGGTACTCATCCAAAGGATTAAATGCAACATTAAAAGTAATACACTTCTGTCTCTACCTTAATGCCAACAAAGTGTGTGCTCTAATTTTGTCCCCCTCATCTTTATTCATGGATAGATTTGTCATCTTTTGCTTCTTTGGTCATCTTCCCTGCACCACAAGAGGACATGGTGTGTGGCATCCCTTCACTCTCTCATTTGGCTGTACACATCCAGGAATCAACACTGTAGCAAAAGGTCAGCAGACCTATAAATTAGTATGATTGTTGTGTAGAAACTCATGCTCTTTCACATGAGTGGGACAGTTTCTGTTGTCTAGTTTGGTGCCCAACATACCATAGAAACAAATGCAGCTGTTTCATTTTGGAGCCAGTAGACAGTTCCCATCATCAGTAACAAAATGACAACTGTTTGATTCACGCTATCTCTTTGCCCCTCTATGTGTCTCTCCTCTTTCCTATCCCTGACCCATCCACCCTGCCCATGGCTCATCACTACCCATGAAACAGGACAAGACTATTTTCGGTTATTTTTGGAGAGGAGTCACCTTCCTAGTTTGAGCTTCGTGAGACTCTTCACTTAAAGCCAAATCACCACTGGACAGAGAAATCCCTCCATCTCTTCTTTTACCTTCTGCACAAGGCACACGGCAAAAGTTGTCTTCTGCCAGTTCAAACAAAGGCTGTTCAGAAGGAATGAGCATTCCTGTTGCCATCCTTCTCTCCCACACAAATGATGATCATTTATAGCAATTTACAATAATACAGCTTTGGAAAATATATATTGGAGCAGAAAGTGTTGTTTTAAGAACTATGTGGAACTTTCAACATAAAACTAAGAAAAGCACAGGCAATTTCTAGTGGTAAAATATTTATATTCCTGAATATTTGACAGATTATTCCACGTGAATGATAATGATTTGTTGTAAATATTACCATAGCAGCTACATATAAATATATACAGTCTAGTGTGCACTTCAGAATAAAGCAAAGTTTATCTTTATTACCTGGTATGCCACCAAGAATAGAAACATCCCCTTCGTATTCTTGAGAAAGGAGACCCAAGGTTTGCAGGGTTTTTTTCTCTTTCATTTGAATAGTGAAAAAAACCCAATGGAACCTAGCCAAAAAATGTTGGCAACTGCATGTTGGATAGACTTGAGGGGTGAAATCTGAGAATCCCAGAGACAAAAAAGAAGGATGTTGTCAGGAACAGAAACTTAGACTTGGTAGCCACCCTCAAAGAGATGGCAAAAAAAGCCGTGAACATTAATTAGATTGCCAAGGGATGAGTTAAAAAAGGAGAAAGGGAGCAATGAAAGAAAAAGCCTTAAGAAGACACTGAGAGGCAGAGGAAGAGGAGAGGCAGTGAAAGGAGCAGAGGAAAGGAAGTACTGAGCGGCTCCAGAAGCATTAGGAAACCAGAGGTGGAAGCAATTCAGTTGTCCAAAGGAGCAAGTGACCACAGAAGAGCAGTGATGGAGAGCAGCAAGAGAAATCCACTTGGAGAAGGTAGCAATCGCCTCAGTGAAAGCACTTCGGGAAAGCTGGTGCAGGGGAAGGCATGTGAAAGCATAGCTCATGAGACAGGGAGTGAAGAGGAGGTGAAAAACAACAGAGCCCATAAGAGAACCTCTCTGTCTGCTCTGCATGTGGTCATCCCCACTGCCTCTCTGGCATGGACTGGATGGAGAAGCGATGTCAGACTGCATGGCTGTTATGGAGTTGAGGGCCCTAATCACATTCCTTCACAGAGAAATTACATTTCTTCAGGTCCACCCTGTCGGGGAAAGAAAACTTTTCTTATATTGTTGTGGCTGTTGATCACATGCTGAAGGCAAAGTCTGAACAAGTTCCTCCTCCACTTAGGCTGTTAGCACCATCCATCTGAAGGCATCTGAAGGTAGTGCTTGAGCCGGAGTCAAGTCTCTCCAGCTCCCACACAGTCAGCAGAGCAAGAGAGGTTGCTTCAGGCAGCAATTCATGGCTCCCAGCACAAGTGTCTTTTCTTGACTTCCCTCAGGAAGCTACTTCTTCTCTCCCTGGCCTGTAAAATGGACCTAAGGAGTTCAGTCACCAATGGGGTAGTGCTCCAGCACCAAGTCTTCCAAGCCAGCTCCAGATTTCTTATGCTGAAAGTAAAAGCTATAGGTAAAGAGAAGTTTAAAGCTTAACCCTGTGTGTCTACCAGGACTGTCCTCCTCTTTTTCTTTTTTTAATGGGTCATTTCCTAGACACTTGTCATTCTAATTTAAAATCTTGTGGATATTCATCACTTGTAAATTTGAGTAATGCTTAAAATGCATACACAAAATAATAGGAAGAATTGTAAAGCTAATGCCTGCTCTCTGCAGTGAAGAATATGAACAGAAGTGTAATGGTTTGTCCTTTAAAAGAAGCTAATGCTATATGTGATGGTGGGGAAATACCATAGATCCTGTTTCAGTTAAATCACAGAATAAAAATTACTTCATTGAAAGAACCATAGCATATAGATCGAATGCTAGTATTTATTGAAAGTGATAAATTATCCAAGGCCTATAGTTCATAAACATGAGACTCAATGTCTAGGAAAAAGGTAATAACTGCCTTAGGTATATTTAAAAAACGAGCTGTTTGTTAACAGAGACTGATCCCCTGTATGTTTGTGTCTTATATCCTCTATTCGTTACTGCTGTATTAACCCTATTCATTTTCATGTCCCTACTTGATAATCCCTTTTGGCAAGGGATAGCGCAGCCTGAAGCCAGCCCAGAGCTCTGGGTTTACTGGTGAGCTGGCCAATACATGGCCATGAGCCTTCCTTGTGCATCTGGCTGTTGCCAAGAAGCAGCAAAGCTGGCTTTACTGAGCTGGGGCCAAGTTACCTGGAAGAACAAATATGTTTTTTCTCTTCCATCCAACCACAAATTTTCATAGCAGTTATTGGAACTTTATGATGTTTGAGAGTTCTCCTCTCTCAAATGCGGTTGAAATTGGCCTGAATTTTTGTGGGGACAGGAGGGAGTAGGGGGGAAGAGAGAGAGCAAGAGAGAAAACAGGGATAAAAATAACAATGTTTGGATTTTTCCAGGCCATTTATCTTGGAATATTAGAAAATGTAATGTGTAAAATAATACTTTTTTTTTTCCACTGAAGACACAGAGTAGCAGACAAATTGATTATTCTTATTTTGATCCAGTAATACACTTTCATACACACTGACAGCTGCATTTTCTTCAGTTCAGAGTACATGCACCTCGAGCTCTGTACTTTTCATCTCCCAAAAGGATGGACAACACACTAGGGAGTCATTTGGCCAGCAAGGGGAAGAGCACTTTCTAGTGTGTGGATTATTATGGAGATAAGCCCACAGCTGTATAAGGAGCACATCGATAGAAACACATCTGTTTACATCAGCTGAGGATCTATCAGTTATATGTAGTAGTATTTCCCAAGACAGCCTAACTGATTGGGGTTTAATATTTGATTACATGGTTATTTTAAGAACTCTGAAATGGCCCATAAGAGAAATCTGACTGTCTTCAGTAGTCTTGTCTAATTTATACTCTAGGCCCCACAGCTATAACTGATACTGTGTATTAACAAACTGAAGGAAATGTGCCATCATGTTCCTACTGCTCATCAGGGAAGTTATTTATAATTTTGAGGAGTTAAAAACCTTTATTTAAAGTAACCAGGCTCAAAGGCTGGTCCACAAGCATAACTGACAATATCAGAGGTGGAATGAAATTCAAGTCCTTTATGCTAATGCCAACACCAAGATACAGTAGGTCCAGGACAGCCCCCACTGCTTTTGGCATTCTGGTGCCATGGATAAATATCAGTTATCATTTTTAAGACTATTTTCCTCCCTCAAGTTTGTATTTTCACACTGGTTTCAATTTGGCTTACTGCATCTTAATTACAAATCTCTCCTTTCTGTTCCATTCCTATCTCTATGGCACCCGATTAAATGCTACAGAGGTGCATGACACCGGATCAGCATGTGGCAGATGAGATGCAGATGCATCCAGCAATGGCTTTGCTGTTATGTATGTTGAAATTTATAGTAGATTTCATCAAGTGTTACTCAAAGGAAATAGGTTTACACACATATACATTTATCTCTGCCTTTCCTCTTCTTTCCTCTTACTCTCCTGCCTTTATTTCTTTACTTTCTTTTTCTGTCTTAGTATATCTCTACTGTTATGTTGTTCTTATTTCCTTAAAGAATGGCACTGCTTTATACATATATATTTCTACAGTGAAAAAAAGCAAAGAAAAATGGAACTGTGTAAACATTTGCTTTGCAGAGAACTGTAATGGGCAATGTCCAAGGAAATCCTGCTACAAAGTCAATGAAGAAGCTAAATCTTTTAAATTTCACTGCCTCTAATGCACATCAGCCTAATGTTCATTCCATCAGAAAAAACATGGATAACTTAGAAACCTAATTACGTGGACCTTCAGGGGTGATTTTTACTTGCTGTCACTCCAAAGGCAGCAACACAAACTATGAGAATATGATCTTAGTTCCTACAGTCCCTTGCTCTCATTTATAAAAATGAATGACAGTGCATCTGTCCATAGTCCAGATCTCAAGATGACAAACTTTTCTTTTCTGTTCCCACAGGAATGTTGGTGGATACATGCACGGGGCTAAGAGTTTTGTACAGGTAGGCTTTTTACATATATACTGTTTCACATTGAAAAAAATTTAAGAATCATATGTATGGAGAATGAAAAAAAATATTTATAGGAAAATAACTGTTTTGTCTGTTCTTAATTTATTACACATTCAGTTGCTTTCTGAATATATCATATGGGCTATTGTACTCCAAATACACTTTGCAGACTTCTACCAACACAATAATCAGTTCTGTTTACATTGCAATCAGACTTGACTCATGCCTGTAAAGTCATCCCGTTTCACATATTCACACACAGGCTTTCTCCTCGCTCTTTCCCCAAAAAGACCACATAAAATGCAAGGAATGGTTCAGAAATTCTGAAATCAAATCTGCAAAAGTTACAAAATGTCAGAATAAGGCTTCTGCTTAAGATAGAAGAATAACTGGTAGTGGGGTTTATGAGGTGGTCATCTGTGGACCAGCATTAGAGGAAGAGCTGGGATACTCTCTCGGTGCATTTTAGCACTAGAAAGAAGAGAGAAAATTAAACAGCAACCCACTGGCATCCCATGTATCATTCCAAGCTGTGGATCAAGCAAGGGAAAACAAGCTTTTAAGAGACAGCAAAAGAGAGAAAACTTCCAGTGCCATTATGGTTTTCATAGATGGTGAGTTAAAATCGCTGCAGACAAATGTAGGAAACTCTGTTGCTTGTATTTCAAATGTCAATCATCTGGCTTTCAACACATGGAAATTTCAACTGTAACTCTTGGTCTGTGTGAACAGGTTTGTTCTTGCAAGTCTTTTGAAGATATGAATTTTTGAACAGGAATTTTTAACGAAATTTGAATGAAATACCATTTGGATGCAAAAGGGGATCAAAGAAGCAAAAAATAATAAAAAAAAAAACCTTCAGGTACAGACAGCATCCAAAACACTTGAATTCCAAGTCCATAGTCCTGCCACAGCATTTTATGTGACTAATGCGAAGAAATAGATATTTTTATTAGACAGCTTTATAGCAGCTCTATCTGATGACTTGAAAACGATGGAAAACATGTCACTCCCTCAAACACTCCTCAGTCTATCTGGAAGGCCGAGTTACTTGACCCACAGTACAGCAGTGCACTAAAGAGCTTGTATCATTTGAAGCACAAATGACCCCCTGATTTAATGCAAAGCACTAGAAAGAAAAATCAAACAGGCAAAGATCACAGGGCGTTCACAGGAGTGTGAATTCAGAGAAAATTACCAGAGGTTGAATTTAATTGGCAATCACAACATTGTTTTGTCAGGTCTAATAGTGACTCACCATGCCAAAAATTTAAATGCAACAGTACAGTTAAAAAAAAAAAAACAAAAAAAAACAAAAAAACAAAACACAGTCAGAAAAAGCATCACCAAAACCTCACAAGGGGATATCTGGCACAGAAGTGTTAAAATAAACACTTTGGCAAATATTTCTTGGCAAGGACAAATGTTGTTTTCATTCAAGCCTATAAAATGAAAAAAAAAAAAAAAAATCACTCTAGGAGCTATTATTTGTAGCTGTGTTTCCTCCATAAACTTTGCCTGTATGAAAGTTACCATGCACTTTGTTTATTAGCATTTTAAATCAGTGAAGTTTAGACTTTCTTCCATTCTGAAGTGATCCCAGAGCATTGTCTACATCAGAAATTTTAGATTTAAAGTAGATTTTAGGTATAAAGTAAGCACAAAGAGTTTAAGAACACAAACATGACAAAATGACAATTCATTTACTCAAAAAGCCATAATAAAAGCACATCATGAGTGTAGTGTTGTGGTGAATAGATTAAATTTAAAAAAAAAAAATTAACACTCTTTCAGCACATTATATTCTTTCTGTATTCTTTAAATGTTCTGATTTCAAATTTCAAAACGCTTTCCTATGTCAATGACAATCTTAATAGAGTCCAATTAGTTCCACAAGGCACTTTCTGATGCACAAGCCCCTGGCTTGATTGCGGTGAATGGTGGGTATTTCCTGTGTTTAAGTCCACATATGGATTGAGTAAGGCAGTGGCAGAGAGACTACTGTTTTTCTTCACTACATCTTCATTTCTTTTTCACAGGCTAAGTCTTTTTTGTTTTTCCTGGCTCTGTTGTCAAAACATTGACCAGAGTTTTGGCTCATGGTATTGGAATATGAGGCCAAAACAATCCTCTGGAAATCAGTGTGGCAAAATGTATTTTAAATCTATACATTCACCATTCAGCCATGGGAGTAACCACGCCTACTGCCCCACTGTGGTTTAAAAATAACATGGGTTTGCCCCCAGAACGGTTTGATTTATTTGACAAGCTTTTTCAAGCTTGGTATATCAACATTTAAACTGTTCTGAGGCTTGGCATCCTACGTCACTTGTACAGCAAGTATTAAAACACACTCTAATCATTTTCTGCCTCTATTAAACTAGACAAGGTGAATGCATTGTGCATTCTGCAGGATTTTTCTGAAAACCTGTCAGTCTCTCCAAAGACAGACAGGCTACAGTGATTCTTTCTCCCCCCTTCAAAAACATCCAGTTGGGATCTTTTGCATATTATCTCTGTTACAACCTCATTGGAAAATGCATCATTATTATGAATACATAGAGCTAAGTCCTGTTCCTGACATACAAAGGTCCAATGCAAAACGATAAAAGATGACAGATTTTGAGGACTTCTTCATGAAGTGTAATATAATGCACAAGTACTCTGTGACACTGCAAATTCTTTTCCTGCATTGGCAGGTTCCTGGAGGGAATCTCTTTCTTCAGGGGCAACTAGGAATATAAATGAAAACTCAGCTGCAAAACTGAAATCAGGACAAGACCAATTTTGCACACATAATCAGGAAAATTAAAGTATAGAGATGGTGTGTGGTAGATTAAATAATCTATCCAAACAGAATCTAATAGTTTAAGTACTAGGATGTAGTTCCCCTCAACCAGAATTCCTGCATGATTTACTTACAGCTTTTATCATTCCACTTTTTGCATCGGGTACCATGGCACTGAGCGGGCCTCTTTCCATGGAGGTTGTGTGGACACGGAGTACGTAACGCTCACCTGCAGAAATGCATGCACGGACACGCAACAATACGCCTTAATTTAGGGTAAAGATCTGCTTCTACCTCGGACCATCCGTCGATGATCCCTGTGACATTTGAACCAAATTTAAATCTCCCCCCTGGATTCACTCCCTAGCTGCACAACGGGGAGCAGAGAGGCCAGGAAGTTACTTTCGCCGCTAAATAAAAAGTAAACTTCTCAGCCAAACCTGTTTCATTGTGCGTGCTGCAGAAGCTTTACAAGGGGGAAAAAAAAAAATCTATATGATTATGTTTGTAAATGTAGCGACACATTTTACGGTTCCACTTTCACATCTCCCGGCCCGGGGCTCTCCCGCCCCGTTCCCACCCTGGCTGTGGGGGGAAGCGAGCCCGCCCTCCTCGAAAGAAACGCGCCAGCAATTAGCGCGAGGGCGGGCACCCCGCTCCGGGGCCGCGGCCGGTGGGTGTCCCGCTGCGCCCGGAGGTCCCCGGCCCCGGCCCCCGCCACACCTCTGCCCCAGAGCGGTAGCGTGGTGGGAGCTAGCGGCCGCCGTCCCGGGGGTACCCCCCGCCCCGGGGATACCCACCTTTACACGCAACCTCCCGCGGGTTTTTTTCCCTCCTTCAGGGTATTCCTTCGTCAGGAAAACTGTAACCCCCCACTGCTGGATTTCTAGTGGCTAAATACAGAGCACTGAAAAAAAAAAAAAAAAAGAGGGGGGGGCGGGGGTGGAGGGGGGGTGGTAAGTGGTAAGAGTAACATGAGGCACCGTTTCAACAAACCCCATAAACCCGAGATGCGAGAGGTAGTGGAAAAGGAAGGGGGAAGGGAGGAGGGGACGCTTGAAAGTAGCACTGGGAACAGCAAATAGCTTCGTTTTTTTACTCCCAGACACCATAACTTGTTTTACGATTAGTGATCTGTTTAAAGATTTGTCCTGGAAGTACTTGCTATTGGGTTACAAAAGGTTACGTTAATTGCATTAAGCCATAATGACCCATGAAGGGCTGCAAAGAGAGAAAAACACGCTTCTTCCTTAAAGAAAAGAATAGAATAGAGTAGAATAGAATAGAATGGAATGGAATGGAATGGAATGGAATGGAATGGAATGGAATGGAATGGAATGGAATGGAATGGAATAACTAAACTAAACTAAAATAAAATAAAATAAAATAAAATAAAACAGAAACCGGAGCGCAGCCCGGAGGCGGCAGGCAGGGAGGGAGGGAGGCAGGCAGCACCCCGGCCCCGATGGGCTCCGGCTCCGGCTTCTGGTTCCCTCTCGGGTGCCCTCGATCCCTGCCCAGCCCTGCCACACTAGGAGGGTGTGTGTCGGCCCTGGGCGCAGCTGCCTGCGTTATGATGCGGAATTAAATGTGTCTACTAATAATCTATAGCCTCGCTCGCCGGGGCAGAGCAGACAAACAAAATTGTAATTCCAAATGAAAAGAAAACACTATTTCTTAGAAGTGTTTAGGAGGGTGCACAGCGGGGCATATTTTCTTTCTTACTGGCAAGAGTTTGTAACTGGATCTCTTGACATTACTGAGAACATGAAAACATGAAACAAAAGTATTGATCCAAGAATTTGCAGAAGAAAAGTAACCAAATACACACCGATTTTTTCGATTTTTTTTTTTTTTTTTTTTTAAGGATACATCAGATATTTGCGGGGGAAAGTGGAAGTTTGCGATATAGCCCTTGCATACCCCATTCAAACACACATGGAGGAAAGTGTTATTTGTGTTGTTAAATTTACATTATGTTCACTTTGATTGCATCAGCTGCTAGACACATCTAGGAATAATGGCATGTAAGAGGGAAATAGCAATCATCTTCAGAAGACTGCAGCATAATGGAGGAACCTAATTAATTTAACCTTGCAGTCTTCCATAATGGCTGCACTTTATCATTTCCACAGATGGAGCTTGAAGGAATTAACAGTGTTGTTTATCCCAGCAGACATCTCTGACTGTGGTTAGCCAATGGCAGGTTTCCCACTTAAAGATGCATTTCTTCACTTGAGGGAAACCAACTCGAGCCCTGGCAATAGCTGTCGAAACTTGCCGGTGTTATGTATGTGGAATATTGAAAAACTCAGAAAATGCACAATATGTGTCTCTTTATGGTCTCATCAAGTGACGCTGGAAGAAAGAAGATAGTGTTTCCTTGCTTACCAGAGCCAAGACTTTTCCAATGCCATTTCAATTTATCTTCCTCTATTTCCCTCTTCTCTACTTTTTTTTTTTCTTTAATACCATATCCTGATTTTTTTTTTCCTTTAAAAACGCAGTACGTTTCTAGATTCGTAGAATTCAACCTAACACTTCTCCTAGATGATTTGCAATGTTTACAGACTTTTTATGCCGGGGAAACCTGAGTAGACTTGAGGTAAGCACTCCTCCACACACAAAACACAGCAAAAACCGGATAATTTGAACAAGCTGATTGTTTATTATTTCGGGGAATAATGCGTTTTCCACGCTGTCATATTCTAGGGTGCACACGCACGCACACACTCAAATGACTCGTGAGTGTCAGATTGGAGTGGGGAAGGGAGAAATCTGTCGATTTGCGGCTTCAGGCTGTGAGAGAAATGTTAACCTGGGAATAAACTGCAGCGGTGACACGCTCATCACTTTTACCTGCGCGGCTGGGATAATAAAGAGCGTGTTTGGGCCACTTTGAGGGGCACTTGTGTCGCCCCGAGCTGCCGGGACCCGAGGAGATCCCCGTGGGAATGAAGAAGTGCCGCAGACGAGCGCATTTTCGGGATGATTCCCTCTCCCGGCTCTTGTACAAAGAGAAACGTTGGTCGGTGGCTAGGAGAAGGGAACAGTTCTGCTTTCTGTGTGCAGCGGCTGCGCTCCTGTGCTCGAGATAAATCTTACACACTATTACTTTATTTAAGATTTATTAGTCTCTGGGGTTTACTATTGCTGTTGTTTGCTTAGGAGTTGGGGTTTTTGCCCACTTCCGAGTGCCTGGCAAGCAAAACTCCCATCCTGAATTTATACCTTGTCCCTGCCCCAAATGACAACTTGATACCGTTCTTTCATCCTGAGGCATAAAGCGTCTGTTCTGTTCCTCTTTTGTATGGAGCGGTGTGCAACAGAAACCCACGCACGCAAGGAAGCATGCGGGGCTGCTCTCACTATCCTCACTACTACTGGTAGTTGCTATAAAGGGGGAAAGGTGAGTGGACAGCCTCAGGTGCCGCCTGGGCTGCTTGTGCTGTGTCATTGTCGGAAGGCAGGTTTGGATCCCAGTTTGTTCCTCTGGCGGGTATCTCCACCAGCAGCCAGAGCGTGACACCGCACACCTACACGGCACGCAGCACTCAGGTGTGCGGTCACTTGACCCGTTGGCGGGACGACTCTCGGTCTGCTGACGGCCGAGAGGAGAAGCGCAGGGCTACGACTACTGTGAGAATGCTGTGATTTGGACTGATGACGTGAGCTGTGACGCTAACAGGGCTAATGGGGAGCTAATGATGCCGCTTCGCCAAACAAAGGAGGCTAACCAGTTTGAAGTCCGAGTCATTGCCCACCTGGAAATAACTCTGTACATCTATGTGTATATGTTCTCATGGGGGGGGAGCGGGCTGTGGAATGGACTATAAGGAAGAATGGGCAGAAAAAGTAGCACAGAGGAACTCAGCCTGCGAGCGGCACGTAGCTGAAGTCTGGGCGTGGGCAAAGCGTGAGGCGCGGCACCGCTGTCTGCGCTGCGTGGAATCTGACAAACAAGCCGAAAATAGGAATTAAAAAAAAAAAAAAAAAAAAAAAAAAAAAAGAAGATAATAGCCACGGTCGGTGAAGCCCACAGAGGCCCGCAGGCACGGCAGCGCCTGCTCGCCCCGCCGGACCTCCCCGCGCAGCCCCGCCAGGCGCGGCGTGCAGCGGAGCCCCCGGATCTGCACAGGTCGCCTGTGCCCCTGGCGCTGGGTGGCCGAGCGGGAGCCCTGCGGCCCTGCGGGGGAGGGGACGGGGGGCTGCCAGGTGCCTACGATGCGGTCGCGGGGGGTTTGAAGTTTCAGTTCGTGATTTCGGCGCAGGCCACCGCGGGAACGCTCCCCGCTGCAAATCCCGCTCGTGTGGGCACGGCTTGTCTGCGCTTCTCCCACTCCACCGTCACCTATTCCCAGTGATGCTGATTTCACTGAAAATAAAATTTAAATTTTAACACCCGCAAGCTGTCGCTACTAGAAAGACAGAACACAGGTCTCTGCGGGCAGCACGCACGCGGCGGGACGCCCCTCTCCCCTCGGAGGTGAGGTGGGACCCCCGCCACGGAGGTCCCCGTAGCCCCCTTGCAGGGGGGTGGGCGGGAGGAGCCACCACCTCCCGCTCCGTGCGGGGCTCCCGCCTCGGCCGCTCCGCCCCTCGGGTCGGGGAGATCTGCCTGGGCATCCCGCGGGGCTCCCCTCTCTGCACGGCTCCGCTGGTTCCCGCTGGTGCTACCGCCGGTGCCGGCGACTTTGCGAGGGGAAAGAAGGAGCGGGGGCGGACAGGGGAGACGGGCAGGCTGCAAGAGAGGCTGCTTTATACCAGGGCCTGGGCTGTGTTTGCTGCCCTGCCCGGTCAGGAACCGGGGCCAGCCCTGCTGCCTGGAGGCGGCACAACCTTCCCCCACCCTGAGCCTCCGAAGCCCGAAGCCCCCCAGGGCCAAACCTCCCCGATGCCGCTGCAGAGGGGACCTGCAGCCAAGGCACCAGGGCTCTGCTGTGACCCCCGCTCTCCCCGATCCCACCCCCGGGCTCCATCCACAGCGCAAGCCGGGCCGGTGAGGGAGTGCTGCGTCCCCAGGCCGGGGGGGTCAGCGGAGCGGACCGGCTGGGGCAGGGGGAGGCCGGGACGGGCGGGGAGGCTGCAAACACCTCCTGCGGCCCTTCCCGCAGGGCTGGGCCGGACCGGGCCAGAGGGTGGGCTCCGCTTTGTAACGAGGAGGTCACGTAAATCTGCAAATCTCCTATGAAAATTAATAAAAACACACGAAATCCTAGACAGTTCAGAGCAACCGAATTTTATCTACCATTTTACGCGCTTCATTATCTACCTAAACATATCCCCTGTGTCCCCCTTCCCCTCCCCACCCCTCGTGATTTAATGTAGTTTACAGAGACCACAGGCGTTTTTGGCTTCCCCTAGCCTTTTCATTCTAGCGCTGGCAATGATCTGACTTCAGGCTTTTCTCAACAGTTTAATATATCTGGGGCTTGAGACGAGACCAAAGAGGGTGAAAATGACTGCCTTCAATGTACTGCTCTCATTGCCTCTTCAAACCTACCTGGGGATCCCCAGGCGCTTCAGACCCCGTATTTCTGTGCACCTCCCTGGGCGCTCGCTCCCTGTCACCGTCACACCCCGACGGAGAGTTTCTCTGGAACCCGGAGACCCCGGTCGGGCTCGGGGGACGGCGGGGGTTGGATTTAATCAGCACTATCAGAGAAACAGAATCAGGTGTGGATTTGTTTCAGGCCATGTTTACATCAATCAGTATTTTCGTTACAATCTTGTCAACAGTTTTAATTCAAAGCTTATGCTAAAGCCGGAGAAATTAAGCGCTACAAGGGAGAGAGTTATTTTTAGAAAAACATTATTAAACACGTTGGCATGGCTGAAATACTTTGATTGTACTAGAGGTTATTATTTTTTCTTTGCTGTATCGACAACGAGATGGCTCGATACGGTGCGTGGGGGCGGTACGTAATTTTAGCGAGCTGCGCCCGTGGCCCGGCAAAGCAGGGGAGCTCCCGTGCCCTCCTCAGCATTTATTTCCCTGCACGTCTTAAGTCAGGCGCGGATAGAACCCTCCCTTTTCCTCGGCACCGGCCCCTCCGAGCCCGGGGGTCTGCGGGAGGGGAGCAAAGCCAGCGCCCGCTGCCTGTCCAGGGCCGCGCAGCCCTTGAGCGCCCCGCGTAGCGCCCCGCGGCAGCTTAGGGGGTCCCGCTGCGCTCGTCGCCTCCGGTGCTGCGGACAAAGAGGGAGCGGGAGCCAGCGGCCAGTCTCTAGGCTTCGCAGGCAGCAGGCGATGACAGCCACGGAGAGCCGGGGCCGGCGCAGCCACCCTCCCATCCCCCTCGGGAGTTTAAATCCGCCGGATTGCAGGCTAAACCGGCAGAGAAGCGCTCCTACCTGCGCTGTGGTTTTGGCTGAACCATTTGCGCGGGGCTGGGGCTATCCGGCTGCGCGGTGCGGACGCCCTGCCTGCGCCTGGCCGGCTCTTCCCGCTCCCGCTGCCCGGCATCCCGGCTCACTTTCCACATCAAATAGGCCATTAACGTTTGATCCTTGCTGTTACATTCCAGGTTTCCCAGGGATGTTTCCTGCACACTGAGCCCCTCCCGCCCCGACTTCTGTCCCACTTCGCGTTTCAACACGACCCGATAGATCTGAATTTCTGGAGAAAACATGATTTTGAACATACGCACGGGTTCATCTCTTTGCGCTTGGTCTCGCATCGAAATCCCTCTAGGAGGAGGGACCTCACGATTCAGATGGCCCGGCGGAGTGCTGCATTTTTGGCTTGCTTACATCTTTCAGCAAGTGAGCCCGAATGAGACCTGCTCCAACACTGCCTAACGCCCGCGGAGACCATCTCTGCACCTTCTGGGCCCTTGCGCGTCTGTTGGCAATGGCTGCGCTCAAGAGCTGCAAACAGCCAAAGGGATCCGAGGCGCCTTAGCTCTACTTCGTGTTCAGGACGTTAATTAAGCAGGAGCGGTGACTCGATTTCAGCCAAATAGGGTTTGTTTGTTTGTTTGAATGATTTTTTTCCCCCATTTGATCCACCAGTTTTCTCTCTCGGCCGTAGGAAACCACTCGAGTGACTGAATGGAGTGCTGAAGGAGCACCCCAAGGTGCTACAGGAGGTTCCCTCGGCGAGACAACAGAGTCAGGCAGGGTGGGTGGAAGGAAATTATTTCCCGGTCTCTCCCCAAAACCTCTCTGTGGGGGGAGGAGGCGGCGGAGCCCCGGGGTAGGTCCCTGCCAAGTCCCTCGGAGCATCACTCCGGCCCCGTGTCCCCTCCGGGTCCTCAGCTCTGGGAAATCCCGTCAAAGCAGCCAGGGAGGGAAGTGTTCAAAACACGGAGGAACTCAGCATCCCCAGCACGGCGCCGCGCAGCCTCGGGCCCGCGGAAATGGTTGCGCGGCTGCGGACCGGGGCAGCGAAGGCCGGTGGGCACCGCTCTTTCCTGGTTCGTTCCGAGCACGTTTGCACCGTCAAATTTGGTCGTAGGATAATATTTACTTAAAATTCGCTGTTTTGTTAAGTTTCTTGAAAATAAATTCGCTTTCTGGAAAATTTCCAGACGTGTGCTCGGAAGAGGTCTGAACAAACTGGGAGAAGGCAATCTGAAATTCAAGCAGTTTTCCCCAGATATCGAAGGATGGGGTTTTTCCTATTAACCTGTCAGAAAAGTGTTGCAATGCCTTCACATCCTTTTGTGCAGTAAAGGAACACTAGTCTTTTATTTTCTCATCATTACCATAAATATTTGCCTTGTGGTTCAACATTTTCTTTGAAGGCATTTGAACATCCCGTTACAAACACCATTTTCTTGAATATACCAAGTAATTTTCTTTTATGATCTTCATGAGGACATAGTAATGACAGATAAGAAAGACTTACATTGTCAACAAAATTATTAAATTACACGGACCAGCCTCTCGGACAGTTAGGAGTTAAATAGAGCCACGATGTTCTAAGGTAAATGAGGAACGTTAAACATGTACAAGTTTTCCAGGATCTCAAAATAAGACTTTTTAAATTAAACTGATATGTCTAATAAACTACTGTTTTGAATTTGTAATAGTGAGTCTGCACTTAACTTCTTCCACAAGTGGTCCTCATGCAAAACTTATGCTCAAGTCCATGTTTGCAGAATATGACCTTAAACAAGTGGATTATCACTCTGAATGGTTCAGCCTCCCATTAATACTTGTGTACACACACAGGCTTCTGATTTCAGGCCTTTACTTTTGAAGAACCTCATTTAGAATTATAGAGAGATCCAAGCTAAGGATATTATTCCATTTCACATGGAGTATTCAGTTTGAAGATCTTAATGAACAAAGATACAACAGAAATTACCAAAGAGTTTAAAAGATAAAATAGGATTTCATTCATAGTCTACTTTATAATCTGGTTTTAGTCAGTTATTTCATGGAGGAAACTTCTGTAAACCCATGTATTCATAAATAGCTCTGTGACTAATTTCATTAACATTACAAATACAAGTGTTTACAGTGTTAGATCTTAGAAAGTATTAGAGATGAATTTACAGATACTGAAAAAAAAGTGCTCAAAATGCACTGGAAGTCAGAGGGACTTCTACTGCTGACTCGAGGAGCTGTGGGAAATTTCTACCTGCAGGGACATAATTACCAGATCATGAAGCTGGAAGATGACCTTTTTAGCTGCTCCACACAATGTTAAGTTGCTACTTTTCCCACCTCTATACATCTTCATCAGTTTTAGACAACCCCCTATCGAAAAGATATTGACAAACTAACAGAGCATGGGCAGAAAGATGAGCAATTTAGCAGCGGGAGAAATATTTACAGTTTCATTTAAACAAATAAAACATAAACATAAAACATCTTTCTTAAACAAAGAAAACATAACCAAGAGTTAGACATCACAGATTCACTTTTGAGTGGACTATGTGTTATTTGTCTTCTCAGGGGACTTTCTAAAGGAGTAAGTGATGCTCTTGTCACTTGTGGCTTGTCAACATGGAATTATAGCTGCCAGTTCATACTGGATGCCAGTAGCACCTGCCTCAGAAACGTTTCCATGTTCCATCAGAAACCATTACCAGAAACGCTCCCTTTGAATCTTGTATTTTTCTAATAATATTTTTGCTTTTAATGACATCTAGGTGTAACTGAGGACATCAACTGACTCTGGAACTGAAAAGCTCAGTTTTATTTGTCCTTCTTTGCATGAGTAAGTCTGGTTTATACTCATGGCAGTATTTTTGTTCATAACACCTGTGCCAGAGCAGCATCTAGCTCATCTGTCACAGCTGCATACATCATGCATGGGACTAGGGGCAACAGTATTAAAAATGCCTGTCTGTTGCTGAAGGAAACCAAAATGACTCTGAGGCAGACAAGAGGATGTTTGCTGACTAAGAAGGTCCTCTTTTATACTCCCTTTCTACTATGAAACTTCACTTAAGTAAAATAATTAATATTTTAGAAACTGAATGTCTGGTTCTAGAAAGTTAAACTGCGGTATAGACTGAGTGCTGGGTTGTAGGGGTTTTTTTTACTCTTCAGGACAAGGCAAGCAGCATGCTACAGTAGACCTGACACAGAAGGAAAAAAAATATAGATAGGGTACAACAACATCTCTGGTAATGAACTCAAATCCTTGAGTCTGTAAAACCACATTGTATTCTTGAGTGATGAATTTTGTGTTTGGATCACTAACTTAGTTGAAAGAAGTGTAAAGACAGCTCCCTACTGGCAAAATATCTGAGAAGGTTACAGAATGCTGTTTATTCCAGCCAGCGTCTGGAATAAATTATGTTCAAGAAATTGGCTCCTGATACTCCTATTTCAGATGAGAATTTGTAGAGTGTGCTAAGTCCTAGCACTTCTGGCCAAACCATAGCCTTCATTAGGATTTGCCATTCGTCATACCTGCCAGGAGCTCTCAGATCTGGAGAGGTGCTTGTTTTGAGGAGTGAAAGAATAACAGAAAAGAAACAGTTTATCTGGGAGCTACTGCCAGTTCTCAAAGGCACCGGTCTTCCAAATTTTAGGGCTCCAAGTTGTCAGTCCTAATACATTTTCTTACTATTCCTACTGAAATTCATTAGGTATATAAGGAAGACCCAAATTGTTTTTAGATAATATTAGAGGTCCTATAAGCCACTTAACATTGTTTCTACTGCAGATAAGGGGATAATGGCAGCAGCTGACCTGACAGCTCTTGTGCTGGGAGAGAGCTTTCACAACTTCTACCCAGTGGCAACAGCAGATGCTTGACAACTCATGAGACTGGACTCTAGGAAGTAGGTTGGCAATCTCAGTGCTATTTTAAACATTTTGATCTATAAACCATGTTTATCAATCACCTATCATGAAGGGCAATTATGTTGATTTTTTACTCAGTGCCTGAATATATAGACTTCACTTGATTCTTTTCACATCATCAGCTCAAAACTCTGCAGAAGGGGAAAGCCAGCAGAAACACTGTAAAGTCAAATCTAAGGCAATCCAAATCACTCATCACTATAGTGTCCAGGGCTTCCTCTAGGAAAGATGTCCACTCTTCCATAAGTAGGCTCAGGGCTCTCATGAGGGCACGGTCTTCCTCGAGGCTGTGTTGCCAGCATTCTCTCAGGTTTATGCAACATTTACCCTCATGCTGGAGCTGGCATTCATATTTTATTCTGAGGTATCCCACACAAAAATAAGAGCATCACCAGGGTCCTAGATGTGCTCTGGCAGAGACCTTCTTAAATATCTTGGATGTGCGTATGTTTTTTGAATGCTATACTACTTGCACAAAACTAGTAAATACCTAGAAAATGTGAATCTTTGAATATTACCAGGCAAGATTTCTAGGTGAAAAAGGATAGATTTTGGACATATGCTTAGCCTTTGAAGAAAGGCTTAATCACAGAGTGGATGGTCAACCACTTGGTAGTCAAAGATCATGAATTTCTGAAGAAACTGCTCTGTACAATGCAGAACTTAGGCTGCACATGTCTATTGCATGAGCCCAGGAGAAAGTATGTTGCAGAGGTCCTGTTTTCCTCTCCAGAGATTTTCTGGATCCACATGTGCTCTTCTCCATTTCATATTCTACTAGGAGTGAGCAAGTGGACTTGTGACTTTACCTCTCTTGAGCCTTTATTACACTCTTGTGGTGGGTTGACCTTGCCTGAATGCCAGGTGCCCACCAAGCTGCTCTAGCACCCCCCTCCTCAGTGGGATGGGGAGGGGAGAAAATAAGATGGAACAAAAACCCCCGAACTTGTGGGTGGAGACAAAAGGCAGTTTAATAGAAACAAAGCAAAGCTGCACATGCAGAAGTAAAAGAAGAACAAAATATTTATTCTCTACTTCCCATCAACAGGCAATGTTTGGGCACTTCCTGGGAAGCAGGGCGTCAAGTATATGTGTACTGGCTACCTCAGAGGACAAACATAAATAATGAATGCCCCCACTTCCCCCTCCATTCCCCTTGCTTTTATTTCTGAGCAGACGGCATATGGTATAACCATATCCCTTTGGTCAACTGTCCTGGCTGTGTCCCCTCCCAAGACCTTCCCCACCCCTGGCCTACTGGAGTGGGGGGAAACGTTGGAGAGCCAGCCTTGATGCTGTGCAAGCACTGCTCAGCAGTAACCAAAACACTGGTGTGTTATCAACACCCCTCGAGCCACTAATACAAAACACAGCATTATGAGGGCTGCTATGGGGAAAATTAACTCCATCTCAGATAGACCCAGCACAACTCTGTGGACCACAACTTTTACAACCCATAGATCACATTCTCCCCTCAGGTACACTATGGCAATTTAATCTGCTTCCCTGCAGTATAAAAATGTTCAGCTGAGGTAATATCATCCATTATTTCGCACTGTTGTTGGCTACTGAATTTCAATGGAATTAGCCTAAGCTCTGTTTGATATCTTAAAATGAAAATTAAAAAAAAAAAAAAATAAAAATATATAAATATCCCATATTTGGTAAGTCAAAATACAGCCTAATGGATTAATTTAACTTCAAAAGAATGTGGATTCCAACTCAGTTTGTCAGTATATTTGTATATGGACCCATGCTTGGCATTTTAATTAACTCTTACCCTTTGATTTACAGGACTGTTACACCAGAGAAGAAACAATTGGGGAAAAAAAACCCAAACCAAAACAACAACTTAAAACTGATAAAAAGTAAGAATGGATTCTTACTTTTAGAATGGATCCAAGTGATTGGGGTCCTTCAGGGCAAACATCTAGACATTTTAGTTATTTAAATTGCATTGTTTGTGTATCTACAGTTAAGGAAGATCAGAAATGCTTGTGGGAACTTAATTTCAGTTTCTGTAAAGGTAGACATAAGTTTTGTACCTTCTGAAATTGGCATACAGGCAGACTGTGAAGAGCTGGAAAACAGCAGAAGAGTATTTACTGAAGACAAAGACTTGTCTGAAATAAATAGAAGGGCTTGAAGCAATGACAACTTTTTTGTTTTGCCGGTCTAGCACACCTTCTGGTTTAAGAAAGAAGAAAGGGAGGAGAAGTCCTGGACTGCAATGTTCATATTTATAGTACAGTTAAAAAAATAAGTGGCTGTGCTGCTTCCATGTGGACCAGTCTGCTAAACTGAGTGAGGTATTTATGTTAGATGCCAGTGCTTCATGCATCACGCAAGATCTAAGTTCATAGACCGAGATGGACAAGCAAAAGAGAATGTTCTATCAGTGTTTGCATTGACTCCATACTTGAAGTATAAGACACGAGGAATCAAAGCCATGCTTTCTCTCTTCATAGGTAATGAGGAGGGGATGATGTGCACAAGCTCCGATTTGAAGGACAACCCAATGTCCATGGGGTCCGGTGCCATGTGCGCAGCACAGCTTCTTCCAGAGCCGTGTTCCCACCCTGTCTTTGATGCCTGGCCTCATCCTTTGCCCTCTCTATCAAGGGCAGCGATGGCTTTCCCAGCTGGTGTCAGACAACACCCGCGGCCCGGGGACGCTGCGGGTCCCCCCCCCCCGCCGCTTCCGAGGAGCTGCCAGAGAGGTGCGGGGTGTTCAAATCTGCCGCCATCCCTTGCGACCCCGCAGCGCCGCAGGAAGCCGGGACCCCTCAGGGCCCATCCCTCCCCTCTCTAGTAACACCTTCCTTCTTAAAAGTAAAATATAAAAACAAACAAAGCGGCGGGGGCGGGGGGGCAGAGGCCGGCCGGGAGCGCCGGCAGCGGGCGGCGCGGCCGGGCAGGCGCTGTGCTGCCGCCGGGAGAGGCAGCGGCGGCGGGAGGAGGAGGAGGCGGGCGGTCGGTCGGTCAAGCCGCTCCGGGGAAGTTTCCTCACCGCCGCCTTCCCAAAACCCCTCCCCACCCGGCGCGGCTCCGTGCTCCTCGCAACTCGCCGCCGGGCACCGCTCCTGGGGATCCGCCGGGCCCGCGCCGCCGCCCCGGAGGCCCCGCGGAGTAAGTGCGCACCGAGTCGGGCAGAGCCGAGCCGGGGGCCGTCGCTGCCGGCCACTGCCCGCCCCCCGAAGCCGTCGCGGTGCCGGGCACGTGGGTGCGGCGGGGGCCGGGTGGGCCGGGCCGGCTCAGCCCCGGGCGTTTGCGCCGCCGCGGGTGGTTACGCGGGAGGTTACGCGGGCGGGCAGCGCCGCGGCGCTGGCTGCGGGGAGGGACGGGCGAAGCTGCGGGAGCCCCGAGGCGGGAGGGGAGGGGGCGGCAGAGCTCGGCTCGCCCGGCGCTGCGGGAGCCCCCGGTGCTGGGCGGGGGTCGCCGGGCGCTGCGGCGCGTTCGCGGGGACTTAGCGCGTCGGCTCCGCTGCACGCGGGATTTTGTGTCAGGGGTGAAAATGTGCGGACGCTCTGCCGTGATGAGCGTGTGCCAGTCTCCCCTTTCTCGGGGGGCTGCCGGCTGCTGGCAGGGCAAGTGTCAGGGGAGGTGCCCAGACCCCCAGCACGGAGCGGGCAGCTCCTCCTCTGCTGGCCGGGGAAAGGCGGCCGGTGCCGGGACACCGACGGCGCTCCCAGCGCCCCGCACCCCGCGCTGTCCGGTGGTCCGGGCACGGCCCCGCTGCGGCTGCCGCTGCCTGCCTCCAGGCGCCGGCGGAAGGCGGGCGGCAGGAGGGGTGGGGGCCGCTTCCCTCCCCTCTCCGCACATCCCAGCACCTTGTCCGGGGCGGAGGAAGTGCGGCGGGGAGGGGGACACCCACAGGTGCCCCGCTCCTCCGCTCGCCTTCTGGGGCTCTCATTCTGCCCGCTGGCACCTAAGCCCTTCGAAAGAATTGTTGGATGTGGATGGTTAGGAGATGATCGCTGCCAGTGTTGTTGGTCGTGGAAGCAAAGCTTATTTTTAGTTGTTCTCTAAAATTGTAATTAAATAGTCAGGTCTTTTCTATCACAAAGTCAAAGATCAGACTTTTCTTCAATTATTAAAATTTCACATTAGGCTTTTTTTTTTTTTTCTCTCTTAGGCAATAAGGAACATAGTGTTGCATTTAAATTGCAAAGAGAAGAGTAGCTGACATTGACTTTTAGTAGCAAAACCCTTTAATGGTTCCATATGCTCTAGCAAAATGTACTATGAACAGCAGCACTGGGCAGTTGCTACATTTGAAGACTTGCCCTTTCCATAGTCTTTTAAAATTGAAATAAGGTTCTAAGAAGAGAAATCAGTCATTCAGTGTTGTGAGAAGCTCTTTAAAAAGAGAATGTGGTGTGTGGAAAGTCCCTATGAAACAATTTCCAGATTAGAGCTGTTCATTCTCTGCCAAACGCTGTGTAAGCATGAACCATAATGAGGGTAGTTGTAGGATCACAGAGTAGTCATGGAGCAGGTAGTCTGTCTGCACCAGAAAATCACAGGGAGAAAGGCAATATGTATGGAAATGCTCCTAATTGACGTCTGCAGCTCATGGAGGTAGCTGGCTTATCTTCTGAAGGCTGGTCTGGATATGCTCCCCCCAGACCTTTGTCCTAGCTTGCAAACATCTTTTTCTATCATAGATTTCAGTGTAAGGTATACTGCAAGTATCTGCATCCTTGAACAAAATTTTAAAATGTATATTTTAGTCTTCATGAATGGTTCATCAGTCTTCAGAATTGTAACATTTGTAATAACATTGATAAAAATGTTTACATTTTTACATCAAGTAGAAACCAAGTCACTGCTTGCTGACAGCTTCATCATATATTCCAGGCCTGATGTTTCATTCCTCATTTTCTTTATTAGCTGCATCTTCCCATGTAAACTTATTCAGAAGGGTAGGAAGAAAAAAGGAGGAAGCAAGTAGCTCTTTTCTTTATGACTCTGTCCTCCTTATGCTGTGAATTCTGTCACTGGGGGCAGTGTGAGGGGTGGGCTTCTCTGGCAGAAGAATTTTAAAGTCTGTATTTCTGTATTTTGTAGGTCATTTGAACAGTTTCTCCAAGGCAGCTGGAAACTGAGGGCCTCCTGCCTTCTGTGCATTTTAAGAATTTCAGGTTATTTTCTCTGTTTCTTTAATTCAGTTACTTAATTATAGAATCCATAAATATTATTGCTCAAAATAACTTTTCTTCTAGATTTAGTGAAAGAGTGGGAAAGTGATACAAAATTAAGTGGTTAAATTGAATTAAGAGGCTTTTTTCCTTCCTTTCATATTTACTCTTTTTATCTTTGAATGTTTAATTTGATATATCAAACATCCTAAGATAATGATTTATCAAATGTCTGGACACTTTTAATGCTCTTTTAACTTTTTTTTTAGCCTCTTTGTGACACAGCATCTCTTCTCACTCTCAGAATGCTAATGCTGCTGCATGGTCAGAGGAAGTAAAAATGTGCATTTACCGTCATTTATGATAGAGGTCGAACTACCGCTTTAGCGGTTGGACCAAGAAAGGTTTGCCCAGATTTGATGGTGTGACAGTGAGCTGTCCTGTGGCTGTGGGGGAGAGGGACCTGCAGGGGCAATTTTTGGGGGATCCTGGGGGCAGCTGGTGCCCATACCTAGGGCAAGCCCTGGGCAGCGAGTGGGTGCGTGGGCAGCACAGGCAGTGCAGGCAGCCAACGCCCCTGCCCCAGCCCACCCAGGGCCCGTTCTGTGCTTCCCTGCCTGGAAAAATGACGGGGGTGAACTCCCACCCTGTGAGGTGGGTCTGCATTTTTGCAGCTCCCCTTGTAATGAAGTGAGTGAGGGGAAAGCTCTTTTTCTTTATAAGAACGGAAATTGTGTGTAAAGTCCTTAAAATCAAGGAGGCCACAGCTGGGTACCTCATATGCTTCTAAAAGCTTTTCCAACTCAAAGTTGTTTCGCTGTCCTTCCCATGCTGTTTCCATAGCGAGACTACTTTAGGCAATTGGCTAATTCCTGAAATTTCTGGATTTTAATTTCTCAGCTCAATAGCTTGACCTCTTCATCATCTGAATATTGAAAGGGATTGCATGGTTTTGTGTGAATAATGTTTTCTTTTTTAGCATTTGGGTTATACAGTTCTCAGTGGAAAGTGAAACATGTTTAGAATGTTTATAGTACATTCTTTTCTCATTTGTTATGAAATATTGTTTATTACAACTTAGTTATTACATTATTTGATAAATGAAACAATAATTAAGCTTTTATAACAAACTGTAAAAATTGTTATATGGATAACAACTGTTGTCTGTTATGTTTTTCCAACTTAATATGTTACTATAGCCAGTAATATATAACAATAATCACAGTTTTATCTTGAGCTGTGATGGTGAAAAAGACTGCAAGAGTGTTAGGATAAGCAAACTTGTAAGAAATGTGGCTGTTGCTAGAAGACAGGTTGCTTCAATGGCTTAAATAACTTTGTGTTTTGCACTTGTGTGTGTTGTTTTTTCATAAATGTATAAAAATTTAATTCTCATTGGTGGATACAGCTTGGAGACATGGGGAACTGAAACCAAATACTGCTTTTGACTAAACTTGGTCCATTTTTTGCTGACAAAGAACACATAATACATCTTTATGTAGTTGTGTAAGCAGAACCCATTTATCAAGGTTCCCAGTCATTAAGTTTTCAGTTTTTATTATGTTAAAAATGATGAGTTACTGAATTCATTTTCATGAAAACACAGTCGGGCAGAAATCAGAGGAAAAGAATGTCATCTGTCAAGCAAGAGGTATGACAAAGTTGAACCAACCAGCACTTTAAAATGTTTTTTAGTGTCGTTTCCTAAGGAACCGAGAGTCCTACAAATGCTCTTACAATAATTTCCTTCTCCTCCCCTGTAATATTCACACCAATTGTCCAAATTCAGCAAAGATTTATTGGTGATGTTTTAGTTTCGTAAGAAGTGACTGCTGGCTCGAGGAGAGAGGTCCCATGCAGTGCCTCCTCCCCGGATCCACTGGGAGCGGGGACAGCCCCGCAGGGAGCCGGGCTCCACGATCCCTGGGATTGCTCCCCGAGAGGCAAGAGCTCCAGGGTGTTGCACAGGGATGTGAAGGAAAGCTGGCATCATTGTTGAATAAATACAGTATCACTTCTCTTTTAAAATTAACTTTCAGTTAGTGAGTTGTTGGTATCTCTGGTCACCGCGGGTCAGACTTCTAAAGGTATTTAGGTGACTAAAGGTGCAGTTGGGTGCTTACTGTCATTCATAAGGGTGCTTGCGATATAAACAAACAAATAAATAACTATAAATGGCTGTAGGTGCTTAACCTGATGTGATGCCTTTAAATATCCCACTGGACCTCACGTTAACAACTTTGACAGTTCAGTGATGTAGCCTTCTGGTTTTCTCAGGCTGAGGTCCATTCATTCTCTTTCACTTGGACTTTAACAGAAACTGAAAGAGGGAAATGAAAAGGGATGACTTTTTCCATTCTCATAGATTAGTCTAAATGAGGAAAATAGACTTCTTGCACCTACCAGTGAAACTCACACCTACTGCAAATGGGTACCTTTATTGTATGATGAGAGATATAAGTATTTGTAGTTGCAAAAGGTGAATTCTGGCATTTGATATGTTGTAAAGGTGGAAAATAAGATGCTTTTTGCAGCATGTGAGTGTTGTGACTTAACAAAGAAAATTTTAGTTGACCTTGAGAGACAAGAATGTTTTCTCATTGCATGGTAGCTGCATCCTTAGCGTTACTGATGAGGATGTGAGAAAGGCCACTGGTACACTCTTTCACTTGAACTTCAGTTGGTGGCTGATCCAGTGTGGATACTGGAAGTGCTGCTCATGCAGAGACACCGGGGCTGTGGCTCCGTGCTGCAGGAGCACAACTACGCTGCTCTGGAGGGCAGGGGGGTCCAGAGCCAACATAGTAGTTCTCACTGAGCGTGGGGCCTCAGCCAACCCCAACCCAGCACTTGGGTTGCCGTGACTTTGGCCTGTAAGTTTCCCAGTTGAGTGTTAGCTTTCCATAGCCAGGATGACTCATTTAAAAGCATGCTTTTGCTAACCCATCCTATTTGGGCATATTTTCTGCTCTCTGAGATACCGTGGCTTGACCTGCTGAAAATACTGCTGATATAGTGTTTCTTACTTGAATGCTTTTACTAGCTTGGGGGAAGCCCAGGCTTCAGTGTAGGTTGTTACAATTTCAGACTCAAATGTGTCTGATTTATTAAAAAAAAAAAAAAAGAATAAAAGTTAAAAAACCTGATTAAAACAAAACATGATTTCACCTAGAGGAAAATTACTTTTAATTGCTCTATGTAAACCTTAAAACTTTTGCATGTGACTTGTATTAATTATAATTAGCAAACCTTTACTTGTTTGCACTGAATTGTATAGAGGTAGTACAGTTGTTTGTTGTTAGGCCACAAACTTTTATAGACTGCATATATTTTACAAACTACTTTAAAAGCTCATGTAAAATAGTAAGTAATGCCTTACCTTTAATTTGGATTTATAATAGGTGTAGAAAGGCTTCCTAGAGCACGTATGTAATTATTATTCATTAGAAATGTTATACAAAACCACACAGGTTGAAAGTAAGCTTTGTTTGTAAAGCATCTTAACACTTCTTTCCTGATATATTGCTCAAAAAACGGACAATTAAGGAATCGGCTGTTGCATTCTCTTTTTATTCTCTTTGTTAGTGATACATCAATAAAACCAGGGAAAGTAGGGATTCTTATCACTCTTTGATAATAAAGATCCCATATAATGCTAAGAACAAAACTGTTTAATCCTGTTTAGTGCACAGAATTCATGTTGTAAATGGTCATTTTATTGTTTATTGAAAGCATAACTTTCCTCTATGTTTTCACCTTAAAAATCGTCTTTATTTCCTGTCCTAAACTGTTAGAGTGTTTCTTTTCTGAACAGTTTCAACTGGCATTTCAGATACAAATAAAGTTAATCCCACTGGGTAGTTTAAACATCATATTAATTTTGTAAGTCATTAAAAAAAAAATCTGGCAAGCAAGTTGCCAGTATAATTTTAATGTTGTTTTACAGTTTGACTTTCATGTGTATTTAGTATTCAATGAAAAATATGATCTTTTGCTATGTTTGGAGAGCTCTGCTTTTAGAATAACATTATTGCTTTAAAATTATATATGTATGTGTGTCTCCTGCCTTGGCCTTTTGTGGAGCTTCCTAACACAGGGCTCCTGTTGGTGCCTCTGCCCAGGAGATGCACCAGGTGATCCTGCCCTTGCGAACACCAGGTTTGGTACTTGAAGCACATACTCACTGTGGCCTCACCCCTGTTTGCAGTTTAAACTGTTCCTGACCATGGTAGATGAAGGAAAGCAACACACAGACTTTATCAAGACGGTTTCTGAACCAGTTCTATTTCAGTTTTAGAAGTCATAAAAATAATGGCAAATTGTTAACCTCATTTTTGCAGTTCTCCAGTCTTAAACCTTTGCCCTTCCCAGGTGCTCTGGGAGTTTTGGTCACTATGTTGTCAAGTTTCTGTCTCCACCTCAGGAGAGGTTTCTTTGTATTTGACCAAGTCTCTTCCAACATCAGGGGACCAGAGAACTCTTCTTGAGCTTGCTGAAATTAGCAGTCAGCAGATTCCCATTCCTTGATAAACATGCCAACATTTTTTGTCTTTGTTTATTTCTTCAGGTGGGAATTTTCTGTTATTCTGTTATTCCACTTCCTTCCAATAGCTTAGTTTGAATAATGGTGCTAATCAAGCACAATCATTTTTCTAGGCTGCTTCCACTTGAATGGAAGATATTCCAGTCAGCAATTTAAATTAGCACATTCTTCATAAGCGACTTGAAGAACGAGGTGAATAGCAGTGAGAGCAAGCTGTGAAGAACTGCACAAGGGCCTTACGAGACGTATCACTAGACAATAAAATGACAAATGAAATTCTACAGAGATAAATGTAAACTCCCAGGCCCTGGGCAAAATAGTTGTAGCTGTTAGTGGAAAGTGATGGGCACTGAGCTGACTTTCCTCATTCAGAAATGAGATCTTGACATTGAAGATAATAGCAAGAAAATTTTTTCAGTGCTCAGTAATGCCCCCAAAAAAGGAGTGTTCAGAATTGTTAGGAATCCAAAAAGTTTACATGGACTCAAGAGGAAGATGGACGGGTACTTGAGAGACCTGCATGGAGGTTGCTAGACAGATGAATTCAACCAGGCTCAGGAAATCCTCTGAACAGAAATAGCAGGAAGCTTGGAAAATACTGGGGAAATGGCATATGCTTGTTCTGTTCCTGCTCATCTGTGTCCATTTCTGGCCATCATTGGAGACAACACCAGGAGGACTGTTGGTTTGAACCAGTATCATGGTCCTTGTGTTCTCAACAGCTCCTTTTTCTTGTTGGACTTATATCGTATATGGGAGAAATGTGACACAAACTCTATTTAGTCAAATGGCTTCTTCAAGACGTACTTAGGCTTATGGTGTTGTAGCAATTTTATAAATACTATAAGGATTTCAGAATGTAGTACACATATACTACCCAGGCTGTCATTAATATAATTTGCCTGTAGTGTGTTATTTGTGTTTACAGTCCTTTTTTCAGTCTTTTTTCCTTTTGCTCTTGTGTCGTCTCTCAACCTGGTCCAGCACTCAGTGAGATTTCTGTGTAGGTAGAAGAGCCCTCATGTTT
The DNA here is from genome assembly GCA_907165065.1 of Caprimulgus europaeus. Next base: position 35,071,694 of record OU015525.1, read on the forward strand.
CTTTACAAAAAATGTTAGTTTTCAATGAGATTTTAAATAATAGGAAACAACATAATTTTACTTTTTAATTGCTTTTTTCTCTTTATTTTAAAGCTAGAAGAGATTTATTTATTTATTTATAAATAAATAAATAAATAAATAATCTAGCTATTTAATTTATATTACTGACTAAAAAGAATGAGATTACTCTGGTGATGACCTAGACATTACAGTGAGCATAAGTGCTGTGGGTTTTACACATACCTGTCTAGGCCACTGGAGTGCTTGTTCTGTATTTGTAAGGGAAAGCTTACCAATAAACCAATAAAACTGAAGTTTTTCAGCCCTCTTCCCTGCGAGTTTACTCCAGCCACAAGTCCTGACACTCCATGCATTTCTGGTCAGCAGTATTGGGAAAAAAGGTCTGTTGAGATGGGTGTCGCTGTTTGTGGGGATGCCAAAGCGGTGCCTTGCCTCCCATGCTGTTGTGCAGAGTGTGTTACCTGCTTGCAGGCTGTGCACCCACAGAGAGGTCTGGAGCTGGCCCAGACTCTGTGTTTAGGTCAGTGTCAGCACTGCTGCTGGTGTGGGATGTCTTCCAGCAGATATGCATGTTGGCTCCTGCAGGTCTGGGTACCTGTTCCTTTACAGGCATCCCTTCTTTGCTGGAAGGCAGGATGCTGTATTGCATTTGCAGGTGTTCCAGGCTAAGTCAGAGGTGGTCTTCAGTCACAGTGCTGGAGTTAATTGTTTATAAAGCCGCTGAAAGGCCCTTACTAAATTTCATTTTTTAAAAATATCTTTCCCTCTTCCGTTTTATTTCCTTTGCTTCCTCTTTTTTTTTTTCTTTATTGGTTTTTAGTTGTTACACTTGGCAAGTTTCTTTCATAGCATTTGGAAATAATTGTTTTCTAAATGCTACTCAGGTTATCTGCCAAATTTAACACCTTAAAAGGAAGCAGGAGGTGGGGGACAAGAGACCTACCTGGGAATGGAGTGAATGTTGTGAGGCTTTACCAAGTGCTAAAAAGGAAACTTCCCACATATAGCACCTAAAATCAAAACCATCGAGTTCCCTAACATTAACCGTAAAATATCACACACTATCATCTACGTGGTAAAAAAAGACCATTTCACCCAGACTCATAACCTCTTTCTTTCTTTTTCTACTAAATGGTAAAGCACGTGTGGCTTTTCTGGTTTTTTTTTTTTTTTTTTCCTTCTAAGGAGCGAGTATGATTTGGGGAGATACAATTTTGTCTAGATGTTATTAGAAAATCCTACCAGTTCCTGAGAGAGCATGATCTGTCTGGCAAACTTTTTGTTTGTTTGTTTTTTTAATAAAAAGGAAGTAAGAGCAAAGCAGTATCCACTGATGACGCTAAAAGTGACCTCATCTTGAAGACTTTGCAATGGCATAATCAGCTGTGAGATCTGAAGTCAGAGCAGTTTTGCTGGTGTCACAGGAACAAGAAAGAAAGTTTAAAACCTTCTCCTTGGTGATGGAAAGGGGGAAGGTAGCCCAAGGTGGTGGTGTGTTCCTGCTGGTTCTGATCACAGGGAGCTTTGGCAGGGACTCACTGCAGCTGAACGTACGGTGTGGCAGCCCGGGGACAGCTCTGGGATGTGTCTGTTAGTGGCAAAGTAGGGCTTGCATGGGAGATGCAAAGCTTTTATGGAGAACAGCTCGACAAACATAGGAAATCAGGTTCCTTGTCCTCAAATATCGGTGTCTGTAAGCACGGGGAGTCAGCTGTGGCCAGTTACTTTTTGGTCACCCTTGAGTTCGGTGACATCTGTGCAAGAGATCATGCTCTACTGGGTACCTTACAGCTCTAAGAGATTGTTTCACAGTGTCCCTGACTGCGTTTAACATCTGCTTCCCGTGCAATCAGCCACTCGCTTTTGTCAGATTTTCAGGTGGCCGCTCAGGTGGGGACAGCCCTTGGAGGACAAGGAGATACTGAAGGTCCTGGCCACCTCCACAGCTTGGCTGGGGAGTGGTTAGCAACAAAGGCACACATTCAGGTCCATATGTGCAGTGGAAATTGCACGGCACCGGCTAATGTTTCAGAAACAAGGGAATAAAATCCCCTGGAAACCACTTTCTGTACTTCTCTGCCTTTTTATTTATTTTTTTTTAAATTTCCTTTAAAATGGTAATAGCTGTTTGGAACAGGGGGGCTGCCAGTTATCGTGCCTGGTACCATAGTACTTCTTTAGCTGGTGGGACTCTGACACCATCATGTGTTTAATAGTAATAATATTTAACCTAGCAAATGACTTCCAAAGTAGTAGAGAAAAATAAAAGGGGATATGTACTTTCATGACTTCCCGTCAATTTAGGTCTTGTCTTTTTCAATAATTTAAGGTATTTCCCCTCATATTCGATGGAACATTTTGCATATAACAACTTCTCTGTAATAGATACTCCATGTAATTTAGATGTAATTTTTGATACATTAACGACTCAAGGGAATTTAATTAGTTTTCGTAAAGCTTTACTAAAAGTTCAAAATAACCTAAGATGACAATAACAATATGGATAACTAAGTTGCTCTTGTTTAAAAGTTGAATTTTTCAAAATTAAAATTACTTAATTACGTTGTAAATCAGCTGTTCTGTATTAACGTCTAAGCCCTCATGTTACTGCTAGCTTGATTCTGCTGCCAGAAGTCTCTGGTGTCTGCTGAGAAAGAGACGTCTTTGCTCCTAACCTTGTGTGTGGGTCTGTATAGGACCTTTTCTTAAATCTCTTTTGCAGTGACTCAGAAGGCAGAGTATGTCAGAGCAGAATATGCAACAGTGGGCTCTTTTTGATGCTGGTGTGTTATAGGAACCTCTCATAGAGAGGGAAAATGTTTGCTACAGCAGCTTCTGCAAGCTAGGTCACCTAATTACTGTTGAACCACGATATACTCTAAAACACATATGCTTTTTCCTTATGGGCTGTAATAGAAAATGCTTTTTAAATGTAGACGATTACTAGTCTTGGTAAAGTTTTCTTTCCATTAGTAAAGAGAGCACTGCTGATCTGAAAAGCTGTCAGGTCATCCACATACCAGCATTACATCAATTGACTTTTGAATATTTTTCCATTAGAAAAAGCTCCATTTTGTTCCCTCGCTGAAGTGGCAGACTTTCAGCTTGTGTGGTTTTTCCATTTATTGAATTTTGCAATAAAAGAGTTTTTGAAACAGATGTCAGTCATTGCTTAGTAGTAGGGCATTGTGAGAGAACTGTTTTCTTCTGCTTTTTGCTATTATTATTTTTTTTAAGTTAGGAGAAATTCTTATCCTTCCCCTCCCTAGCTTTAATTGTTAAGCCTTTTCTAACCTATAATCTGGTGTCAGAACAAATATGAGCACCAAACCCTGATTTCATAGAAACTTTTCAGATTGGCCATTGTTCTCAGCTGGAGCAGGACTGGATTCGATCTCTCACTTGTAAACCAGAAGGAAGGGAGTGGATGCGTTACAGAAGCATGGTTCATATTAGCATCTTCCTTGGGGTGTGGAGTGGACCTGTTAACACTTTCTTAATGTTTAGATTTTATAGAAGCAGCCAAATGTGCGCAATGAGTAGTGTCCTGTATGGATTTATTGTGCACAGAACAACTGGGTTTGAAGGGATTTTTTTTTTTCTTGCAAGAATCTCATTCAGGTAGAAAGATGTGAAATAAGATTGTGGATCTTGATCGTAAAATATAAGTTTCATATACAGAGTGGGTTTAGGACGAATTTAATATGTTCAGACCATTGGAACTTGTCATGGATAAGAAAAGTGCAATTCATATTTCTGTGTATATAAGGGGGCTATGTGTGTGTGTGTGTATATATATATATACACACATACACACACTCTTTAAAAAGTCAGATTTACATTTTTATTATTCTTTAGCAGACTGCATTTGCCCCATGTATTAAAAAAAAAAACCAAGCCAATTTTTCTAATGAGAATTTTAGCTGGGTTTGTTTGAATTATTTGAATGATTAATTCTAAATTTTAAGAAGGTCACAGCATTTTATTCTAAAGAAAATTGGCTCTGTAAGGAGACTATATTTTGAATTGATGTGTTTTTTGGGGGTAAGCCTTTGTTAATTAATCTCAGTGCTTCACTGTTATTTTTAACATCAAAGAACACTATTTCCAAAGGTGAGAGAACACAAAGCATCCCGTATTTATAATTTATAGGGGCTAGGACCGTGACCTAATGTAAACTTGAAGAGATTTAGTATAAAAATATCCTTAGCTTGGGGGCAACATTTTGAAAACTTTGTGGATTTTCTTTTTTATCCTGGCTCAATCTACAATCATATTTCTTTGTTATTATTTCCTCTTAGCATTAAAGTACAATTGACATTGATACATATCAGGCAGAGGCTGAACTTCACCAAAAAAAAGAAAAAAAAGAAAAAAAAAGAAAAGAAAAGAAAAAATAAAAGATGTGTTGTTGGCACAGAAATAGCAGCAGTAGAAGAGTTCCTGGCTGCCTTTTATTCATCTGCCGACAGCGAGCACAACAGGGCTCTCGCTGCCTGCTTTTGGCTCATGTGGATTTGCAATAAACAACTCAACTATATATTTATATTCAAGATTAATTCAATTCATTGAAGATAACTGCTCCCAACTTGTGAATACTTGTTAGTTAATGGAAAGTTGCAGATGTAAAGATCAGCTCTTAACTTCATGCCAACAAATTAATACGGCAATGTGGTACTGTCTTTTCCACAGGTGTGTGTCTGTACTAGGACTGTCTGAACCTCACTGTAACTAATAGCTCATATATAATTTGGAAGAAGAAATCTTCAATGGAAGACCCCCAGGGAATAAATGGGAAGTCTGTAAGTAAACAACTTGTCAGTCCTGAGGAAAAAAGTTATGACTTTTAAAGTGGTAATTATTTTCGTTGCAACCAAGTGTCTGGAAAGTTTTAGAAAGCTGCGTGCACTTTTAGTGATTGGAAGCAGTGAATTATGAAATTCATTGAGAGACGGAGGCTTATGCTAAAGCTACAGGAAATAAGTATAGATTTAAAAATATTTATCTTCAGTGATTCATATTACAAAATGATGGTTGTTGCGTTCTCTAAGAAATATTTGGCTTACTGCATTTATATTGTTAACGTTTTGATCTGTTAGAGAGTTTTCATCCCATTATTTGAAGTTCTTTCTCTTTGCTTGTGTGAATGTATACAAATATTGCTTCTGGGGGAAGCAAATGCAACTCCTAGCTGCAAGGTCTTATGAACAGTGGCAAAATTTGTGTTTCTTAAAAATCTTTAGCAGAGTTGTTTTTTGTAAGTGTCTGTTTATGAAGTCACAATAGTAAGAAATTTTGCAAACTATCAGACATGGTTAATGATGCTTTAAAATAATATTTCATGCATGGTCAAATGATTAGTGTGTGTTATGGATTCATTAGTTTAGTTTGTGATATCATTCTTGGCACTCAGTGGACATCAAAATACTACATATATGTTTTTATTCTGGATTGTTTTAACAGAAATGGTGCACACTGAAATTGTCTTATTTTTACCGGTGGTAAAATAACTCCGAAAACTACTATTTAGTAAATTTGGTTAGATTTATTTCCTGCATTTTTTTTCTGGTTTGCTTATATTCTACGTTTGACCGTACTCTATCATCCCTTACTCTTCCCCTTGTATAGCCAGTTTTGCTGATGCTTGTGTTGGTTTTTCACATAGCAACAGAGTAGAAGGAACTAAGCCACCTAATAATAAGCCTGTTGTGTTGTGTGTTTTTGTTACACTTCTCGCCTAGTGTCATTTTTACTGTCTGAAGCAATGTGGCTTCGATTATTTTCCAATGTTCATTTGTTCCACAGCCTGTCTCTGTGTGTACGTTGGGTATTTATCCATCGCTGCTACAGCAATGTGTGAAAAGGACCAATTCACTCCTAGAGAAAGGGGTGGCCGTGGTTACCGACTGGTGCTAAACGGGGATGGTCCTCTTTGCAGTTGCAGTCCTGGTGCTCCCAGCACCACCCAAGCCCAGTCCTTCTGCTGTTTGGGATCAGGCTTTCCTCTGTGCATGAAAAGCTTTTCGCTGTCGGGATTTTCTGTGGCTTCCACTGCAACGCTGCTTCTCTGTATGTCCAGCATAGCCTGGGCTTCATGTGCTGCAGTGGCTTTGGGTTGGGTAATCGTATGCTGGAGCTGCGTGTAATGACAAATGTAACTGTCACTTAACATAACAGGAGTAAAAAGGGAAATATTTGTTCATGGTTTGGCACCACCAGCACTCCTGTTGGGGTTATTCATTCCATTCCTTCTTTTCACCACTTAGTCCAGAGAGCCTGTAAAACACTTCATGTGCTCAGAATTTCCCTTCGCATTACCCAAGTGGGTGGTAGTCATGGATGCTATCAGGATTATCAAAATCTAAACCAGTAACTGTTGAATAGCCTCGCTGCATCGACAAGCACTCCACAGAATCACAGAATGTTAGGGACTGGAAGGGACATCGAAAGATCATCTGGTCTCAGGCTTCTGTAACGGTGCGGACTTGACAGCCAGAAGTATATGACACAGGGCAGAAGTGGGGTGTGGCTCTTCTAATTGCCGTGTCACTGGATAGGTTTAAAACTGGGGTAGTAAACTGGTGTAGTAAATCAGATCCTACAATTAGGTCTCTCTTTAATTAATCCATAATTGGACAGGCTGCTGTGGTTCCAATAGTTAGTTGACCAACACAGAGGTTTCTTAAAAGCAGTAGTCAGAAGGCAAAATAGTCTCAGTGAAAATAAGGAAGATGGCCTGAACACTGGTTTTGTTTATTCTGCTTTATGTGTGTGTGCGCAGACAAGAAAGAAAGAATGAGAGGGTGAGGGATAGATTAACACTCTGCAATTACAATGCAGAAACCAAAAGCTGTTTGGGACTGAAAATCCCAAACATATGTAGCGACTCCTAAAACCTGATGGTAAGCCATAGGAAAAGAGGAAAACTTTTCTACAAGCACCAGTTGAAAGGTACTTTTCATTTCGGAACTGGCCAATGCAAACTATGCTGTGGAAGTAATTTATTTCAGGTACATGTGGGTAAGGGAAGAGCTTTATTCAGCAACTGAGAATTGAAAGTATATAAAGTTTTAGGAAAATAGAGCTAGATGGACAGTGAAGGAAGTACCAGGAGAAGGAGAAAGGAAAGGAAAATTAATAAAGCTTATCAGACAACAGTATGAGAAAGTAGAGGAGTAGGTACTTGGCCTTTTTTTTTTCAACCCAGATTTTATCTGTTGAGAAAATGATGTTTCACAAGGGAATGCAGCCCGTCAGTGTTAACGTGCACAAGAGGATACCATAATCAGCCAGTAGGCTAACTTATCCTCTCTATTATGTTCATACAGCTGTGAGGGCATTTTAGCGTCTAAGCAATGCTTCCATCACCTGGAGGAATGATCCTAGTGGTACTGTCATGTGGTCGGTTCACATGCCATAGGAACAGACTTGCAAACTTGTGCTTGAAATCTTGAACGCTACAGATGCCCCTGCCTTTCTTTTACTAGGTGCCTGAAAAAGAAGCATAACACAAATATGAGGCTGACTAGACAGAGGATATCAGTGTATTACCCTGCCTGAAAAAGTCACCAATGTTCAGTTTCTTACTTTCCAAGTCCAAAAAAGGCTTTGAAGCTTGTTTGCTAATGATATATGCACCTATTAAAGATGTTCCACTTGTGTTTTATCAAGCTAAAACAAGAGTTCTTTAACCTTTGTAAGCAGTGGGTTATTTCTAATTTGCATCTCTGTATTAATAAATTTGTTGTTGATTTCAGCCTAGTTTGTCAGTGAAGCAGAGATCTCAGTGATAAACTGAGAGGTGCTGTTGACTCTCTTGAGGGACAGGAGGCCTCGCAGAGGGATCTAGATAGATTGGAGCATTGGACAATGATTAAAGGGATGAAATTAAACAAGTCCAAATGCTGAATCTTTCACCTGGGATGGAGTATTGGCAGGCACTGGGAGAGGAGTGGCTGATGAGCAGCCCTGCAGAAAGGAATCTGGGGCTGCTGGTTGACAGGAGGCTCAATAGGAGCCAGCAGCATGCCCTGGCAGCCAGGAGGGCAAACCACAACCAGGGGTGCATCAAACACAGGACAATCAGCCCATCAAAAGAGGTGATTACACCGCTGTGTTAAGCATTGATGCAGACCGTGTGCAGTTCTGATCTCCACAATTTAAGAAGGATGTGAAAGTCCTTGAATGTGTCCAGAGGAGGGCAACAAAACTGGTGAAAGGGCTGGAAGGAATGTCCTGTGAGGGGTGTCTGAGGACTTTGAGTTTGTCTAGAGAAAAGGAGGCTGAAGGGCGACCTCATTGCTCTCTGTAGCTGCCTGAGGAGGGGAGGTGGACAGGGAGGTGCTGATCTCCCAGGGATCCGGTGATAGTCCTATGGTGTGAATGGTTCAAAGCTGCACCAGGGGAGGTTCAGACTGGACATCAGGAAACTTTTCTTTACCAAGAGGGTGGTCAAACACTGGAACAGGCTTCCTAGAGAGGTGGTTGGTGCCCCAAGCCTGTCAGTGTTTAAAAGGCATTTGGACAATGCCCTTAATAACATGCTTTAACTTTTGGTCAGCCTTGAACTGGTCAGGCAGTTGAACTAGAAGATTGTTGTAGGTCCCTTCCAACTGAAATAGTCTAGAGCTGTTCTACTACAAGTTCCTACAACTGGTCTGTTTCAACTCAAATACTGACAGAATGCTGTGCTGTTCACCCCACTGATCTTTCTGGGAATGGAGCTCTGTGAATGCACTTGATGGACTTTGGAGCAAACACCATCAAAGTAGTAGTATTTGGCTTGCTCCCGAAATCTGCAAGTCTGATACATAGCCAATATGTTTACACTTTGAAGTACCATATACATAGGCTTGCATCTCATGCCAGGTTTGATATACTAGTGCTCCAGTCTCCCTTGGAGTTGGTAAGCCCTGTTCTTCACCATCCCAAGGGGGCTTCACTGCCTGCCAGTCATGTGCAATGAGTGCCACTGCTCACACGTACCTGAGAAGAAAAAAAACCCACATCTTGTTTTAAATATTTTTGTGATTGAAAAGTCAGTTTGGATGTTAGAGAAATTCTGAATGTAAGGAAACTGAGAATGGGTCACAGTACATCTTACACCAAATTAATTTCAAAAAATTGATGTAAATTTATTGTGGTTTACATCTGTGGTAGGCTAAATCTCTGCCTGTCCCAAAATTGGCATTGACATGAATGTGTTGCCCTAGAAACACTCTTGAAGCCCTAGAAACATGACAAACACTGATAATGAGAAGATTCTGGCATGACAGGTTTGAGGTAGATATACACCTCGGTTAGAGGTACTCTGATGACAACATTTATAAAACCTCCAAAAGGGCATTGTAGCGGTAAGCAGGTATTTTATTTAATTTGATTTGCCTATTGATTTTTTTAAAAATGCATATTTTTAAAATTAATTAGCAAGATTCAGCATGAAGTTTTCAGAAGTAAATATTAGCATGTTTTCAGCAATTAGTATACCCTCTGTGAATATTTTGGAGAGTATTTTTTCCCTAGTCTCTCCTTGGTAGTGATGTTAGGTTATTATGTAGCATAAAATGCTTTTAATTCCTACCCCATCCAGGCTCACAGTTGAAAATTCTAGTTGCAAAATTGTACACTGAGAAGTATTTTCAGCATTGAGTAGTTCTGATGATGGACTTTGCCCATCTGGAAAACAGAGCGAAGACTCTGAGGCCCTCAGCAGTCAAGTTAGATCCAAACAGTGTGTACCCAATGAGCCAAGAAAGGAGGTGCTCATAGTCTGCTTCAGCAGTTAATCTTCTCTGATTCCCCCTGCAGCCCCCAAACCTCAGCTTTCGATCGGTGATCTGGGCACTTCCAACTTCTTGCTCCTTTCTGCTGCTCGCTGGACGCTGATCTCCCTTACCCCATGCCATGTATCGGAGAATGGCGCTTGCACCAAAAATTCACCTCATGCCTTCGCTAATGGAAAGCTGCAGAGCAAGGAGCTGGTTTCAGCAACAAAAGCCAGGGGGAGGCGGGTGTGGAAAAACCAAACCAAAAAACATCCAGCACCTGGCTGCAGCAAAATAATGAATTTTGCAGCAAACATGCGAGATTCTGTGGAATCTTGGAAAAACGCCAGACTCCACGACCACAGAAATGCTGAGTCCATGGGGCCCAGAGAGAGATGGCTGGGGCAGTTCACATCTCGCTGTCTTTGTTTCAAGCTCGTTGCAGTCTTGCTGAGGCATCAGATTACACTCTCTTCACATTTTCAAGGTTATCTTTGCTACCAGAAGGGCTAGAAAGTTCATTTTGTTTTGAGGTGAGCTGGGATTGGGCAGTGCAGCTCTTCAGCTCAGGAGCAGTTTCCAAGGCCACCTCCATGGTGGTGGCATGACTGTGCCTGTGGGCATGGCTGGTGACAGCCAGACACGACCTCTGGGTTTGAACAACATCATTGATGGCATGTTTGTTGTGTTGTCGCATACCTGTTTGTCATGTTAGGGAACAATGTCTATGAAGAAAATGGGTGAAGATACAAGTATTTTACCTTTGGTTGAAAACTCATAGCATCGTCACCTGTAAAAATCACGTATAAAAATCACCAGTAAAAACTGGTGCTACCTCAGTTTCTCTCAAAGGCTGGCACAGCACTGTCCTCTCTTCTGTGTTCCCTTGCTATTCTGAAGAAACGTGTAACACGCTTCCTTTTTGGAAAGCTCTGCAAGGCAATAACCAACAAGAAGCATGCAATTGCAATCTGTAACTGAGCCTATAAAATGTAATTGCCCACACCCTTCCCACTCCCCTTCCCCTCTCTATCTGGAATTGGTAGGATATTGGAAACATAAGCCACAAAACCCACTTATAATAGTTGGTAAGTGTCAAAAATAATGAACAGCCGGAACTAGCTGATGTATTTAAATCCTCAAATTGAAATGAGCTGCTGCTAGGTTGTCTATGGTAACTGCTCAATCAGTAACTATTAGTAGATTTATTTTTTTTCTTTAAAAGTGTTTTAGTGAAAATACTCCTAAAAGTTGCATGCTGTTTGTGGACAGTTAGAAGAGCACACCTTATTCACTAAAAGCTATTCATTCTTCTGGGTCTGCAGTAACACCACGGAGGAGTTCTTGTTAACTTAAAATGCACTTTTCCTAATCGGAGGCAGAAACCCTGCAGTGCCGTAGGCAACGATGCTTGCAGCACAGACAGAGCTACTTGTACCCACAGCTCGTAGTTTTGGGCGTATTCAAAAGTCTTTGCAGAACCAGAGCCTAAACGCAGTAATCATCGTAGCTCTTATTTTTAATGACTGTTTGTAATTTTCTGCCAATGATACCAGAAAATAATCCCACTGCCAGTGTAACTCGGTGTGTTTTCCACGCACACACACACATGCATCAGCCCTGACCTTATGGTCCTGGCTTTAGGAGCAGGACAGAGACCTTGCAGGGATTTTGTTGGGGTCTGTCAATGGATACCACCACTGATCTTAGGTACAAGCCTGCTTTTCCTCAGAGAGCTGGATCTTTGTCTTTATATGGCATGAGGCATTTTTAGATCACCTTATAAAAATGGGTATATACACGGGAGTATAAAAAATACACAATCCATCTGACTCTCTCCAGCCGCTCTGTAAGTGTGCTGTATATGTACTGTTCTGTGTGAAGTCTCTTCTTGAAAGTCTTGATGAAGTTGTAGCTTAGCCCTTAACAGTAAAAAGCAAACTGCCAGTGAAGTTTATTTTCTTTTTTATTAGGTTTTCTGGACCATTGTTCCGCTCAAGGAGCCATGTTTGTTAGTTTTGGCTCTCTGACTTTTCTTCCTTAAGGATAAACTCTCCTTAGGCAGTTGTACAACTATGCACTAAAAGACTGCATAGCAGTTTATTCACAGCCCAAGCTCCAGCAGAATTCAACTGTGTGACTTCCTGGCTTAAGCGGGGGTGCATCCGTAGTGTAAATACCTACTTGATTTTGTGGAAAACCAGGAGGGTTTGTGTTTGTTCTTGTAAAAGATTCCTGCTGGAAGCTGAACTTTACAGTTGGCATCCAGCCTTCTCTGCTGTGACTCGGATACTGATCTGATTTTGTGCTTTCATGGACATTTTTGTATTTTAAAAATTTTTAATTCAACATTAGCTTTGCTTACAAGCTACAGAGCAGAATAAAATCGCATTACAAACATTGTAGTATTAGATTTTATCACCATTTATTTCTTCTCGTCTGCCCAGGGATTTCTACATGTTCGGTAGAACTAATTTGCAGTCAGACACTGAGGTCTTCTAGAAGGCCAGCAGGCTCCACAAACTAATTTATCCAAATAACCAATCCCTCATAGGCCAACCGTAGAAGGACACCAAAATGGCCTAAGCAGGCAAAGCCCCCTTTTGAAGTCTGGAATGTTTTGACTGACTTGAAACAGGCGGCAGGAATGAAGGGATAATTTTCAGTGACCCATGGGACTTTTTTGCCATTTTCAAATATTAGGTAAAACAAAGAGAAATTGCTTGTTCTAATTTAGAAAGACTTAGCAATCCGGAAGGTAACCAGACTCAGAATTTAGTACTAAGGTATAGAGCTGAAGTTTACTCCATGCATTGAGGGTTTGTGTCTGGGTGTATAGTGTTTACACACCCACACATACACACACTGCTTTACTTTTACATGCACGTATCTAAACTGGTTTTTGAGTTTCACTTTTATAACAAAACTTTGTACGGAGGATATATATACAATATTAAGTGAACTACCTGAAACACTTGTCTTAAGTACATATTATTTTTCTTGAAACAGTCATTTTTAATTGGATGGACATGTTCCTGTTGGTGCTTCAAAAGCTGAGATACCCACTCAGATGCCGAGACTTCCACGGCATACCTGTTTTCTCACACTCCCTGTCCTGGTGCCATTAGAGTAAATATGAAAATTAATATAATTTTTAATTTTTAAATGTGTTTTCTAGTCTAAAGTAGTCTTGCAAACACAAAGGGGAAGTATTTTAATGTGTACATAAACCCACAGTTTTCTATGAACGCTTCTAGGGAGAGAGAGAATGTGAATATTTAGGAACAAAATTAAAACATTCAGGTACTTCATGTTCAGCTGCTTGAATGTGTAGCTTAAAAACAGTGTGGAACAATCTCATGGATTTCATCAACTTCTTTAGAGACACACTCTTGTAAATTTTGTCTCAAATTTACCATGCCGGTTTATGTGGTCGGTCCCACGCTGTATTTAGCAACAGTAATGGTATAGACCAACTCCTGCTCTCAGCTTCATCTCCATGATATTGACCCTCAGATAAGATGGAGCTTCTTAGTAGGAAGAGCGTTGTCTGCAAGGAGGAATCACGAAACCAGTAGTGAAGCTTTTCTCCCCATGTTTAATTGCAGTATGTTTCCTTAAAACAGTATTGGCAAGGACAGTGGTCACCACCAACTCACCCTTTTCCTTCTGATATCTTTGGTGGTTCTTGGGAGCTGTAGAGATACAACACTCGTGGTTAAAGGAAAGGGTAAATGCCATCATCTCCTGTGCACTCACAGTGAGGTGACAGGCTTAGAGGTCTGCAGAGCATTGCTGTAGGGCTCACGTGTCTGTGTCCTGATAACTTTAGGGACAGCAAGAAAAAGCTGGCAGTTTAAAGTTGTCACTTAAAGCTCTATGGCACTTGGTTGGGCTATAACTATTACTGGTATTGCTTCTGTGTACACAAGCAAACTCCTTGTTTTAGTTTGTTATTTTACATGGGATATTGAAATATAAGGCCCTTCTGATTCCAGATTTCTCTGAAATATCTGTGCTTAGTATTGTCCTGCGGTAATAGAAAAGTACGACAGAAAGGCAGAGAAATCTTGTTTAAATGCAGTTTTTCAGTCTTGTATATACTGACCTTAGATTAGTGGATTTCAGAAACATGATGTTTAAATTAATGTATTTTGGTGTGAGTGCATATATGTGTGTCTGTGTGCATGGAATGTATTAGATTAAATTAAGTTAAGTTCCTGCTTTTACTTGAGGAATATAATTTTGTTAGTTGTTAATAATGTTAATGCCAAGATTTTCTCATATTATGTTTACATATATGGCTACAGTAAAATCAAATTATATTTGTTGGGGGTAAGATTAATCAGTCAAGGACCTGTTTACAACAGGAGAAATTTAAATTCAGAGTTTACAGGAAAGAGATGTTTTTCTCTTTCCCTCTGCCTTGCTTTAGCTGTGTCTAGACTGTCCTGGAATTTGTAGAATCACTGGTCTTGTGGTGCATGCCATAGCACAGCAGCAGAGTCTGGCAGTGAGTGGGGAGGCTTCATAGGGATTCTTCATCAATCACATAGAATTTGTCATTCTGACAATTTTGGCATTCAAAGCCTATATTCTGCCACCAGCATTCACATAGGGTGAACTTTCTGTCACACCAACAATGCACCTATACAACTGTGCAGTGCAGGAGATGGGAGAAGATTTCTTCCAAGCTTCTGGGGTGATCAGCTCGTACTCTGAAGCACAGCATTTGATTGTCCTGATTATAATTTACAGAGCTATAAATGTTGTTAGTGGTCATGAGTCAATGAATAAAATTGCTTGAAGATAAAAAATTGCTTATTTTTTCTCAATCTGTTTTAGAAGGAGTGAGTAGGAGAGTAAGTCATTTTAGGCACACTTTCATATTGTCCTTATGCAGCAGAGTAATTTTTAAATATAATCTAAATGTTGCATTTGGGCAAAATGAATGGTGGTTAAAAGAAGAGGTAGCTTTTAGAGTAAGCTCTGCTTGGATACTTGTAGATTCAGGCATTTGCTTTTGCTGAGTGTGTCTTTAGTACTGTAGATGTTTTTAGGAAAGTAAGCATGGTCTATTTTTTATTTTATTTTTATTCTTAATAATTGGACATATTTTTCATGTTTGACCATCCTTTTACCATCCAGTAAATAATTTAAAAGATCTAAAAGTATCTCTATATTCAGAATCAACTAGCTAAATTCTTATATGCCTTGCTTTCACCTTCAGTTATTTGAACATGAAAAAAGAATCTAAATTTGGGGATGACCTATTTTATTTCTGTTTTTCTACTGTAGTTTGAAGCATTAGTTTTTTTGTGAAAAAGGTATATTTAGTGGCAGGCTGATAGGTACCTCAGATTTATTGTTACTTGTAACAATATTTTGGAATGGGAGAAGGTGTAAGAGCTATGTTTTATTTTTCTCTGGTTTTAGTAAGTCATTGTAAAAGCAAAGTGGCACATCAAGTGGGTTTATATAGTGCAGACACTGCATAAATCCTCTGCTCAGTCCCTGGAAGGGCTGTATACTGCCATTATACTTTCTATAAACAGAAGACAAGCACACTGCCAAATCCTTGCAGCACTAGACACCAGCTCTTGCTGTTCTTAGCTTGTCTTGTTTGTTGTTGCTCAAAGACTGTCTTATTTGCCAGTATTGCATCTGCTTTTGATCGTCAGGAGCGAAGAATATCTTGCACTCCTTGGTAGCTGGACTCTTCATCATCTCAATTTCTTCTCCATCTGCAATTTTAAAGAAAATAATTGCCTCCCATGAATGTAATTAATTTGACAGTATTTTGTTCTGACTAAGAAGAGTTAAAGACAATAGCTGCTAAGAAACAAACACTTTTGGAGCTGGACAGGAAAAGCGGAGTTTTGAAGAATATTTCAGATTTGCACTGGCGGAGAAGAGCAAGAGGTATGTAAGTGCCACTACATTGGGTTAAACAACATAACTTAGTTTGCTATTCTGCATCTAACAGGGACTTGCAGCAGATATTTAAAGAGAGTAGGAGAAATAGAGCAAATCTTGCTTTTGATTGGATGGAAGTTACATCCAAACCATTGTATTTAATGCTGTCCTTCATGAACTTGTTTTTATTTGGACATGTTTATTCTTTGAACCTCTGTAGTGATGTGTTGCATAAGTTAACTATGTATTTTCTAAGAAGGTCTTTTTTGTCGCTTTACACTTGCTGCTTAATAACTGTGGTAAAAACATGCGGGTGTTAAGTTTTCCTGACATGAGAAATAATTAATTGTCAATCTCTGTTTGCTTCCTGCAGAGTCATTACTGACTCTGTAGACTTCTGTTGTTTTCACGGTGCCGAGGTGCCTCTTCCAAGGTGAAGAGCCTCGTTTTTTTCCTGAGGCTGGTGATGAGCTTTGTGTGAGAGATTCAAGATGTGAGCATTCTGGCTTTATGATGTTTTCTGTTTTACTCTGTGTTTTCTTCCTAATATTTTTTAACATTATGTCCACCCTTTTGACTGCCAATGGCCACTGAGTTGTTGCGTTCAGACAATAATTGGCAACAGCTCCAAGATCACTTTCTTGGGAACAGTAGTTAATTTAGTACTTGCGCTTGCCCATCCTCAGTTTGAGTTGTCTTTTACTTTGCATTTATCAACTCAGAATTTCACTGGCTGTTGTAGTGGGTAGTCACCTGTGTTGAGTTTGTGTGTGTGATTTGGGGGCTGTTTTTTTCATAGTGGGGGAAGGGCCACCTTGTAAGAGTGAGAAGCTCCCCTGGCTCCAAGGCAGAGACACCCATTCCCCCAGCCCAGGCTGAGCCAATGAGCACTAGAGGAACACCTCTGCGAAATCATATTTATGAGGGGATGGACTGTCCTGAAAAGAAGTAGGTGGGGGTGAACCTAGAGGAGAGGCCATTGACCTAACAAAGACAACCATCGGCCTAAACAAAGGACAGACAGACACAGGGAGAGCTTCATATCAGGAGGGAAGAGGAGGAGGGGAAAAGACAGCGACCAACACCGCTCTACCATTCTACCACATGGAGTAGAAGACAAAGTCCCCTGCAGCCCATGGAGATTCAACGGCGGAGCAGAGATCCATGTGTAGGTCATGGAGGACTCCACGCTGGAGCAGAGAAGTTGAGCTTGAGGGCAAGTGTGACTGGAATTGGGACCCTGAAAGTTGCTCACTGCCAGAGCAGGGGTGGACCCCCAGAGTGGGGAGTGAGTCCGCTGCCTGTGGATGTCCCCATGCTGGAGGCAGGAGCTGAGCCCAAAGAGGTCCGTGACTCCATGGGATGCTCACAGTAGCACACTGTTCCTGGACTTCCATGCCAGGGAGAGCAACAGAGGTGAACTGACTGAGCCCCATTCCTGGTCCCTGTGCTGCTGTCAGGAGGAAGGTAGAGAAATCAGGAGCAAAGTGATTTGAGCCTGGGAAGAAGAGAGGGATCGGGGAGGGTGTTGTAAGATGTGCTTGTTAGGTCTAGCTGGATGAATGGCAACAAATTTAATTGTTTTTTCTTCCCCAGTTTTGAGTCTGTTTTGCCTGTGATCATAACAGGTGAGTGAGCCGTCCTTGTCCTTCATCCTAATCCTGTGCCCCCTTTGTTGTGTCTCTCCTCCCATCTCACCGGGTTGGGGGAGTGAATGCAGGACCGCATGGTCCCACTGTGGGTCAAACCACCACATCAACATGACAGCGATTCTCTGTAGGTAGTTTTACTTTCATCTGGCCTGAGTAGTTTAGCAAATCTATAATGTGGCTGTTTTCCATCTTTTCCAGAGCATTTATGTTTAATAAAGCAGGTAATTTTGGAATTCCACTGGTAACTTTGTGAAAACTGCTCACTTGTTCTATTCCATCCTTTAAATAGTAATTCATGACAGACTTTTTATTTTATCTTGTGACAAATTGTTTAAGAGGTTTTGGCTTGTGAGAGCTTTAAATATACTACATTAACCAAATCATCCTTATCCAAATAATCATTAACTCCTTACAGAAACACCAGTAACTTGAAGTTATGACTTCTCTTTACAAAGCCATGCTTTCTCTTCCCCATTGCATCGCATTCCCATGTGCCTACCATTTCTCTTGTCTATTACAGCAGCTGATTTGATCATGCTTCCATAGTTATAGAGCTCTTGGGTGAACTCTTGGGTCTGGGTGTTTTGTGCCTCTTTATTTTGTTAAGCTGCCCAACACTTCCTCTGCTAATAGTTTGGTTTAGAGCTGTCAAGTTCTTCTCCTCTTGCATAGTGTCATGCAAATAATTAATTTAGCTTTTCTGCAATGGTCCTTTCTTGACTGAGCATGCCTTTATTACAACAGGCAGATGTTGGCTTTTTGCATGTTTTCCATTAAGTTTTTACATTAATCTGAGCCAATAGCAAATGGTTCTTCAGGGGTTTTTTTTGTCCTGTGTTCCCCTGGGTTTGCATTTGAATCTGCAGAAAATAAGCCCTTTTCTGGTTTCAGGTATTTAGCTGTGACAAAGGGTACTCAGCCTGTGTGATGGCTTTGGACCCTCAGCATTTGCTCCAGTGAAGCCTCAGTCTTCTGCAGTCTAAAATAGCACTAGAAGCCTTATCTGAGCATCAGAATTGCTTGCAGTGTTTTATTATTTTATTAGTCTTGTATCCTCCTGTTTAGTAATTTTGCCTTTGGACTCTTGTTATCTTTGTAGAGTATAGAGTGAATGTACTGTTGCAGATCATTCACCTCTTGCAGGTGTTATTCACTGTTTGGTATACAGGCTTCCTTGGTTTAGTGAGATCTAGTGATCGCATGTATTATGTATAAAAATATAAAACCAGAAGGTGTGGGGAATGAGTTGCATGTTGACTTCCCAGTGATACAGTTATAAAGCACAAACTTCATAACTTCCAAGAAATTATGTATTTGAAGCATACTTACCATGCCAGCTGCCAGTACTGTGAGGATGTCTGGTAGCGTGACTGAATGCATGCTTGCACCTTTGGAACCTCTTCTTATTTGGACAAACCAAGGACAAACATTTTATCAGGGCCTGTAGGGATAGGACAAGGGGTAATGGTTTTAAACTAAAAAAGGGTAGATTAGACTAGATATAAGGAAGACATTTTTTACAATGAGGGTGGTGAAACACTGGAACAGGTTGCTCAAAGAGGTGGTTGAAGTCCCATCCCTGGAAACATTCAGTGACAGGCTGGACGAGGCTCTGAGCAACCTGATCTAGTTGAAGATGTCCCTGCTCACTGCAGGGGGCTTGGACTGGATAACCTTTAAAGGTCCCTTCCAAACCAAACCATTCTATGATTCTATGATTTCTTAGGGAATGAAAAAATACATGGTTTTAGAATATAATAATTGGTTAGTAACTTTTCATGGTTTATATGCTACAGGAGTTCTAGTATTCAAAGCCCTCCTAATGTGAGTATTAATCTAATTCTTTTTTGTTGTTTAATTGTATGCTTCAGGAAGTCATCTCCCACATGGTCTTACAAAAAATTTAAGTAGAAGCCTAGAAACCTCTTTAATTTGTCTAATAGTGCTCTTGAAAGATTTGGGAGATTTGGTTCCTGTAGGTGGACAGCTGTAGCCTCGTTCATGCCTGAGGCAGAGCTGGTAGTGGTGTCTCTTGCCCAGGCAGATGCTCTGCTCCTGCAACTGCCTTCTCACTGCTGGAACCACCGAATACAGCCGTCTCTTCGAAATGGAAAACTGAGCCACACAGGAATGGGGCTTTTCTTTCTGTCAAAGCTAAACCAACAACAACAGCATATTTCATCATCCCTTAAAGCATTTTTAAACACCCAGGATGAATAACTTTTGAATTTTATCCTCCTGCCTGTTTTGGTGAAGGTGAACTCTCCAAACTACATCAGGGAGAATTAGACCACATAACTCTGGTATGTAGACAGCATTTTTGGGTCTGTTTTCTTACAGCATAAATAACCATGAAAATGAAGCTGCAAAACAAGCAAAGTATATTTTTTGTTATTTGAAGCACTGGGTTCTCTTTATAAATTTCCTTTGTTTGTGTGAGATTTTCCAGTTTGAGGGGTTTTTTTGTTTGTTTCTCAGAAGTGTTCCGCATGAGACCAGAGCACCCTGTGATGATGTGTAAAGCTTTTGTATTATGTGCCAATGGCTGAGAACAAAACTTACTATCCCGCAGTAACATTTACAGTAGGAGGTTTTATAATCCATGCAGATGTGACAGTACAGCACTAGGGTGAGATCTGAGTAAAGCTTTATGTTGCTGTTAGAAAGAGTTGTTTGAACAGTTAAGCTGAACAGACTGTCACCAAAAAGACCTCTCTTCTCCAGCTGACAGCTGAGGTGACAAAATTTTGCTTTTCACATGGTATGCAACACATTTAATGCATGAGCTGAATAGCAGAGCTTATTACAGTGAGTAGTAGAAGCATTGATGATATAGCTGTGATGAACTAAAGAGGTAAATGAGGTAAGATTTGCAGGAAAAAATGCATTTTTTAAAGGATCAAAATCATGGAATAAGAGGTTGGAAAAATAAAATCAATTTTAAGTGCAAAAACATTTAGAACCTTTCTCACTAAATGTATTTAGTTTGAAAAAAAGAGTAGCTTTGAAACTGAAACTCTTCGTGACTTTGTGTTGAACTGAGGTTAACAGTTTTGACCAAAAAAAACAGAAACTGGGGGCACTGGCATCAGTTGCAACTTGGGAAGACGTGATTCCACCCTCTCTTCACTCTATTCTCTGGTGTTGGTGCATTGGGATGCATGGTCGTGACTGACAGCTTGGGTGGGAGCAGAGAGGTGAATGAACACCCACTTGACTGCAGGTGTTCAGGGGGAGAGGTTTGGGAGGAACCTGTTCCAGAAAAGCAAGAGGGAAGATGCTTGGAGGAGTGGTTTGAATTCCAGCTCAAATCAGGCAGAAGTGGGGTTTAAGCTCTGTTTTGCATTCTTTGGATTGTAGGATATTCAGGGCGGTAAGAAACACCCGCTCCAGCCACCTGCCCTCCTGCCCCCTCCATTTCTCTTGTCACCTAATCTTTTTGTTAAAAGCTCGTTCTCCAAAGCTTTCTTCTCCCCTTGCTAGTGAAAAATTCTGGAAAGTGCTTATTTTTGGTCTGACTTGGAAGGGTCACTGACCAAAAAAAGACAATGTTTGGAAACATTCCATTATTTATGTAATATTATTTTAAGGTCAATTAGTAGCTCTGTGATTTTTAGAAAATTTATATGATCATGGTTTATATCTAGGGGAAGATCAAAGACCCATTCTGGTAGGTGGCACAGAGAGAGGAAAGAGAAAAGCAAGCTGTCACTTAAAGAATTTGCAAGATTACTTTATTGAAAGATATGATGAAAGAGTAAACATTAGAGTTGTAAACCCATCTGTCCTAAAAGCAGCTTCTGAAAGCTGAATTACTTATTTTTATTTTTAAATTCTATTCATGTTTTTTTATGAAAAATAAATATAATCAATACCCTTAATAAGTAAGCCAGTGACTATTTTTTCTTTCCTTTTAGTTGAACAGATGCACTAATTGAAGATTGGATCTAATACAGGGCTTCATTCCTGTTGTTAAAAATCAGTAGCCAGTGAGATCTCTTGACCCCCAGGCCTCAGGTAGTTCAGCCGCTCTGGCTTCAGTCCGCACGTGGAGACAGTGCCTGCTGCAGTATGCTGGATAAATCCTACAGCTTGGGATGGAAAAGAGAGGCTGCATCACCACTCCTATCCACTGGAACTAAATCCCAAGCAAGTCACTTGGAGTGCAAGTTGTAAGGTTCTGCTCTTACCTTGTGCACTACTTTCCTTCCTCCACTTTATTCCTAATTTTTCCCCATATCTACTGCCTTCTGTTCCAGAAAAACGTGTCCTAATGAACCAGCATGATTCCTTTAGCATGTCAGTTGTGAATCCTCAACTGGTGAAGATGCTAAAAAGTAAGCCTTACACTGTCTGGTGCTAGCATAGTTTGGTAAATCTGAGAATGGGTGATAAGATCATGAGCTCAACTTGGTCAACAATTAAAAGTGTGCAGGGGAGACAGAAGCTGTCTTTATTTTAGTTATGCTTCTCTCTCCTTTTGTGACACCAGCAATACGGCAGCTTCAAATCGTCTTTTTCTGCCTCTTCCTAGACTTCTTCTACAGAGGAGTTAATCTCATGACAATTGGATTATTATGACACCATAAAAATATTTTATCCTTCTCTTGACCTCTCCCATGAAATGTTTTGATATATAACTGTGAAGAGAGTAAGAAGTGTTATCAAAAGGAAAGCAGTATGTAGTACCATAGTATTTTGAAAACATTAACTGCTCATCTTTATTAAAGGTTTAGACAGTCTGTGTGGGGTTTCTTGTTGGTTGAGGGGGACGTGATGGCTTCCCTGTACTTGCAGTGCCAAGACGTGTTGACTGCTTGCCACTGTGTGGTGAGAAGGGTCATGCTGACACCTTTGACTCCCTGGGCCTCTTCGCCCATCAGATTCATCACATCTGACACAATTTCAAGAAACCTTATATACAGAGCATGCCCATTCTCCTATTTTGCACAGCTGTTACCTGCATGTTATGACATTCGATGTGTTGTGCAGGAGGAGGCTGTGGTGAGCAAGTTGAAGGTGAGGAGGGAGGTGGGAACTGCACTATGCGGTGTAATGCATGAGGGCGTAGTAAAATGCTGTGAACAAGGACTCTGAACTGTAAGAGAGGCTAGAAAGTTTTGAAGAAAGAAGAAAAAGTCATTTGCTCCCTCCTTTTTCCTCCAGGTGAAAGCACTCCTCCACTCACCTGCCTTTCCTATCCTTTTGACTTTTCATCTTTGTTTTCACATTTACTGGCACAGAACAGTCATTCTTTTTCCAGTTGAGGTTGACACATGACCAAGGATCCTAGCAGCTCATGCCTGAAATGTTATTTGTGCCTCTGAGCTTTCCAGTCTTATAAGGACCTGCCATAAATTTAAAAATTAATATTAAACATTTTCCCAGAATGACTTTGAGATCTATCAATTATATACTTATCTTCTGCTGGTGAGCATTGTGACTATTTGCTTACTTTACACTAATGCCAGATTTACACTGATGCTTTTTAGGTCGTCCTGAGTCCTTTCCTTAAGCTCTGGTACACCTTTGGCTTTCTTCCCATTCACTGTCAGCTTGTGCTAATAATAACCTGTGAATCTCAGCTGGTTTTGTTTAAAGGCCAGTGCTTTTTTGGGGGGATTTTTTTTTTTTCTGCACTCATCTTATTCAACTGCTGATGTTTTGTGCCACTTTACTTTCTCATTGTCAACAGATAAGCAGGAAAATGTTATTCCCTCCAAACTATGCACAGGGTGTTCAGCATTAGCGACAGCTGCTAGAAATAGAAGTCACGTCCTTCTTGGTTTTGCTGAGCAGTTGTGGATAGTGCGTGTCAAACTGACTCCTCAGTCGGAGACTTTATGTAGTTGTTACTGCTGTTACCTAGAGAGGATTATAACTGTTTGCTATGCTTTTTATTACAGATGGCATTTACTGTCACAGAGTTCTTGTCTTAGTATTTTTTTCTTTTTGCAGGCTAACTTGGCAAATGTTTCATGCTTAAGTATCTTTAACCCCAAATCATTGTGAGATACTAGTTTAGAGGGTGTTATTATTCTGCCTTTAAGTCTTGTTCCCCACTGAGAAATCATGAGAGCAGTCGAAGAGAATTGTCAGAAACAAGTGGTGCTGACAAACCTGATGTATTTAGTATATTAACATTTGTTTTCTACGAGTCATTTATAGGTATAAAAGTAACATGTGAATGAATTAAGTGCTAAGAAGTGTTACCCAGGACCTGTGTAGGTCTGCCAACAAAAATAAACATGGCTGTGATGAAGTGTGTGACAGTGCTGTTAGCAGAGCTGTAGAGGCTCTTGGAGAGATGCTGAACAGGTACCACTGGGCTCACAAACAGACTGACCATGGGAAGTGCAGGTGCTGGGCTTCAGAACCGGGGTTTACCTTCATTCAGCACAGCCTTCCAGTTTAATGTTCATAAAGGAGCTTTAAAACTTTATTAACAGCTCTGGATCTGTCAAAACTGAAGGACTAGGTCAGCTGGCTGTAAGATCCAATGTATTTAATCCAAAATCTTTGTGTTAGCCCAGTGTGCCCAAACCGTCACTAGAGTTTTCATGTTTGCTCTGCTGACACTTTTTAAAGATCTAAGACTTCAGTGAAGAAGAAATTAAATTTCTCTGCTTTGAGATGTTCTTGTCTAATTGGATGTAACATTTAGGTGGGAAGGAGGGTTTTGTGATTAAGACACTGGCCTGACTTTGGGATATATAAATCCTCTCCATGGCTGTCCTTCAAACTGCTTGCATGACTGTGGTGATGCCATGTAGTCTGCTTCTTTGTCTGCAAAATGGCGTAGTAATGCTTTCCCTCTTGTCATAACAGTCTAATTAATTCGAGCTAGTCATAGTAAACTTGTGTTATGGGTAGAAGTTGCACTAAGCACTGTTATCTTGCAGTCTCCTGAGTATTAAAATTGTGTTTCCTTTTGGAAGTTGTGTGAGAGAGTGACAGGCATGAAAGTTGAACTAATCTAAGCTTTTGCTTTCAGTAATGAAAATGATGAAGCTCAAAATATTATTCCTATGAACATTTCTGTGTAGATGCTTGAAGCAACTATATTCCAGTGGACAAATCCAAAACACACAGGAATGGACCCCTACGCTTTTGCAGTGATAAAGATCTAAAGTATAGGTTCAAACACTGTATAATCTGTCCCTGTGGGGGGAGTGGGAGTTACATGTGCATGGCTAAAGCCCTGAATTTGATCCAGAATTTTCTCCTGTAATCTGTAAACGCTGTAATTTCTCTTAAAGCATATTCTTGTGTATGGTTTCTTCCTCTTTGTAACTGCATACACATTTTCATGACTTATATATTTTATCATAACTGTCTTACAAAAATTGTGTACTTTTGAGCTATTTAATTTCTAGAGCAATTATTTTCTATAGCAGACTGACATTTAAAAATACTGTATACATATTTAAATGACACCATTCAATGCTTTCACATTCTTTGTTCTCATCTGGTCAGAATATAGTATGGGAATATTTTGTGATAATACACCATTGTAGAATAAGTGTAGTAGTTTTTTAGTCTAGTGAGTATTTTGCTTAATTAATGCAAAGTGGTACCAAGAGACAAATGAAGGAAATATCAGAATAAATACAGCTCATTTTAAACTTTAGCTCTTTATAAAATAGGGCAAAGTTATTAGATTTACTTCTAGACATCTGCTGTTACTGTTGTGCACAAATGAACACATGAACAGAGGGCTACGTGATGCAATTTTAATAGTAGCAAGAATCTCTTAACTTGATGGGGTTTTTAAACAATGCAAATTTTAGAGCAAATATTTTTAAATTATAAATATAAAAGTAGTTCCCACATTTATTTATTATATTTATTTTATATTTAGCTGTGGTCCCTCTATTAATCTTCATTTCAAATATTAAATGCCTTCCTCATGGCAGCTGTCCATTCACTTGTACCATGACTACTGGCATGTTAAGTTCAAAGTGGAATGTCATGGAGAATGCAGATAATATATTTAGTTCCTGTCACCAGACAGCACAAGGCACCAGTGCGTCTCGTTCTCAGAGGGGAAGCCAGCGACTTTCACTGCAATATTCCCCTTTAGTTAATATAATTTGTTGTTGGGTTTTTTTTTGTTGTTGTTGTTTTTTTTCCAGTGGAGGTCTGTCAGTGCAAATTTTACTTTAATTTCAGTGTGATGAGTAGCTGAAAGAAACATTTTAAGCAAAATAATTTAAAAAACAGTGTCAGAGAGAATATGTCGAAAAATACATGTTTGTTTTTCAGTGCTTTGATATATGCATACCAAAAATAGGTTGTAACTGTGGATGTTGGAGAACTCTGGGTCTGCATAATCAGAAGCAAGCCATTTTAAAACAAATTGTATAGAAGCTTATAGAAGAGAAAACTTTCCCAAGAGCATAGTGAAAGGCTTAATCCATATTTCTAGAAAATTGCAGCTGTCAGACTTTCTTTTATTACCCTTGCAAAATGCTGTGTCAGGTGTTGCAAAGAAGTTTGGCCGTGCATGTAGAAAATTAATAGCTTCCTTACATCAGATGTGTTAAATAGAAACACGTCTGGTTGTGTAGCCAGTTGTCATATTTTGATGTTCCTATTGAAAGTTATTTCTTTTACTGTATAATTTATGTTCAGGAATTAAACTATGAAGAAAGAGACATTTTGTTGGAACAGCGATCTTCAAACACATAAAAAAACATTTATAGGATGAGACCAGTGTTTGCTCTGCCAGTTTTGCTGTATATAATGTCAGGTACTCCTGAGAGCAGTTGCCATTCAGTCACAGCAAATTCCAATGTGAAATAATAGGAATGGCAAATTTGCCACAAAGCAAAAAATGATATTGACTAATTAATTTATATCCCTAATAAATTGTGTTCAGTTTGTCAAAACAACAGAATGACAGTCAGTAGAGGTATCTTTCACTGATGCTGTAAGTTCTACCTTTTCTGAATGGACTTTCCAGTGCTTTCATCTAACTGTAGATTACTACTTGCATTAACAGCTTAAGCCTCAGGTTTTATGGGGTTGGTTTCTTCATTCTGTGTTATGATTAGCATACTGAAAACTGGTATTGCACTACTCTCATGATGTTTTTTTTTTTCCCCTTGTATGTAATTTCCCACGTTGAATACAACTGCTAGAGGAGTCAGGCTTCATCTTCTGCTTATCTTCCCAGTAGGTAGTTGTAGAGAGCAATAAGATTTCCTGTGTGCCTTCTCTTCTTCAGGCTGATCAAACATAGTTCCATCAGCTTCTTCTCATATGGCATGTGCCCCCTAATCCCAGTAGCCTTCTGTTGGGCTCATTCCAGTGCAGCGATGTCTCTATTATACTGGGAAGTCCAAAACCAGACACAGCATTCCAGATGCCATCTCTCAAGTGCCAAATAGAGAGGAAAATAACTTTCTCTGATCTCCTGCTTGCACTTTTGCTAATACAGTCCCATATGCTTTGGCATTCTTCATTTCTGCTACCCCATGTTCAAATTCTCCACCAGGTACCCCCATCATTTTCTGTAAATCTGCTTCCTATCCAGTTGGCACCCAGACTGCCCTGTTGCATGTTGCCCTGTTCTGTCCAGGCATAGGACTTGGCACATCCATTTGTTGAACTCCATGAGGTTCATGAAGGCCCATATCAAGCCTATCAGGGTCCCTTGGTCCAATTTGGGAGGGCAGGGTTGCAAACTTGAAAACTTATCAGTCTACAAACTTGTTGATAATATACATCATCTATCTCTCTGCTTGTTAGTAAAGATACTAAACAGTATTAGCCTTATGGTGACTGAGAGGTGTCACTGGAAACTAGCTGCCAGCTGGCCTTTATATGGCTGATCACAACCCTTTGAGCCCAAAGGTTCAGCCAGTTTTCTACTCACCTTACCTTCTACTTATTTGTCTGGAAGAATACTGTGGGTGACTTGTGGACTTTCATCCACAGAGCCAGTCTTTTCATCGTGAAGGCAATCAGGTCAGTTAAGCACAGGTTGCCCTTGATAAATCCATGATGGCTGTTCCCAATTATCTTCTTGTCGGTCATGTGCCTGGAAATGGCTTCTGAGAGGATTTGTTCCATAATCTTCCTGGAGGCTGAGGTTGGGCTGACTGGCCTGTGTTTTCCCCCAGTCTCCTTATTCTTCTTGAAGATGGTGTGACCTTTGCCCTTTTCCAGTCTTCAGGAATTTCCTCTGATCATTATGACCTCTCAAAGATGGTCAGTGGTGTTGCTTTTCCAACTCTATCCCTACACCCAGGCCATGTTTCTATACTCCCTCATGAGTAGTCTATCCCTACCTCTCCCCTCTGTGTACTTCATTTTTGTGGTTGAGCTCAGTTAGGAGTGTCTTGTTCAGCCATACTGGACTTCTGCCCTTCCTGCTCAGATTCCTACACATTGGAAAGGACAATGCTTTGGGGAGATTGTCACTGAGGTTCAACCAGATTTCCTGAGCCCCTCTACCCTCATGGAATCCTGCCAAGCAGATCCTATCTGCTCTTCTGAATGATAAGATTTGGACAGATGAGAGAGTGGGGCTCAGTCAGAGTCTATATGATGAGAGTGTTTATGGTAATGTGGGGTTGGTGTCTCTGTGGGACAGGTCAGAAGAGAAGGAAGAGGATGTAGGTCTGGTCTCCACGTTGGCAGCAGTGTGAAGGAATGTGGAGAGGAAGAAATGGAGGTACGTGACTTCCATGAGAACTATGATTGGTGATAAAAGAGCTACTGCTGATACCAGCTAATGGCATTAGCAAGAGAAATTTTAGAACTGTGATTTAGACAATTTCAGCATGGAGAAGATGGTTGCTACAGAGAGCATGTGGTTTGTACTGTTTTGGAAAAGTCCTTTAGCACTAGAATCTACAGACTTATAGATCAAATCTAAAAAAGGCAATATTGAAAGATCAGCCAAAAATGTTTTTCTTCCCTTTTTTTTTTTTCTTCAGCATAACTGATTATATGTATAAGATTGTTATTAAACTCTATATAACTAAGAGGTAGTTGCATATTACATAACAGTAGCTTTGTGTTATCACTGTTAATTTCCTTACACACTCGTGGCATACTAGATCCCTACATCAATTAACATTTCTAATATAGCAATACTTCATTGACATTACAAAGCCCCTTAAAAAAACCTAATAGTGTAGATACTATTATGCTTGTTCTATTAAAGTTAGTGGAACAAGACGTATATGATTTTCCCTCACTTTAAATATGGTCCTGAATCCAAATCATGTGCCTGTTTTCCACAGAGCCAAGGTAGGATGGAAAGCTTGGGGTATTCCAAAGAAACAGGACCTTGCATTAGTTTTAATTTACTGCTTGAGTCAGGAGACTTTCTAAGCCTTAGGTTTATTTCTGTCAGTTTGTTTATTTCAGGGCAATCTGTCTATAAAAACATCACACCAGAGACTTGATGACAGGAAGGGAAAAAATAGTAGTTTGTGTTTTGGTTACTGCTGTTGAATTATTAAATCAGAAGGAAAAATAAAAAGTATTTACAATCACTATTTATATTTTGACTGTAATATTATGCATTATGAAAAATATCCATATTCAGTTTTTACACGCTTCCTAATTTTCTGGTTTTCCACATGTGTAAGGCTTGATTCTAGAGCACTTCTGCATGTGTTGCTATCTAAGCAGCTCTTCATTCAGCAGACTGAAGTCCGTGCATCACCAGCAGGAAGAAACAGGTAGTCTGCAAGTAGTATTTGTAATAAGCAATCAAACCTTCTCAGTGTTATGATAAATGCAGATTTATTGGAATCTGAAAGATTTTATTAGCAAATAAAGTAACTGGGGTGACAAAAGAAATGGGAGCCACTCCAGAGAGCAGCCTGCAGTAGTCAGCCAGGGGGTACGGCTGGGAGGGAGCAGGTGCGTGGCACTACAGTTTGAAGGGGTTGAGTGTCCCTGAGGAGTTGGAGGCAGAGCAGTGAGGCACAGATCATCTGTGTAGTCACAGTAGCAGTGACGTGGCTTTGCCAAATATTTCATCTCACCCATACCTGTGCGGTACCCATTGCTAACGCTGCCAAGGCTGCGCTGCATTCAGAGCAGAAGGACGCTCCCCACGGCAGCCTTATCCCTGCCCCGCTAATGGGTTTGAGGCATACTCTTTCTTCTCAAGATGAGGGAACAATTTTTCAAGGCCATTTTTATACATAAGCTTCAAAGGAAATATCTTTAAATATGTGGGCATTTGCCTAGAAATTGGCAATATTTAAAGCTGGCTGAATGCCCATTTAAATAAAAAAGAAATCAAATAGTAAAACATGAGTGCAGACTGTGGATGTAAACCATGGCTGGTCACGTTGGAAGAGGAAATTGTCTTAAGTGTGCTTCCCCCCCTCCCCCCCCCGCCCCCTTACAGAAGAATGCAAAGTAATTATAATATTTTGAAATGACTATTGTTTCTCTATAATGCTTATGGCATAAACAGAGCCCTTGACTTCTGAGAGCCTGATAGAATTTTATCAATTCCTGGGGGAAGTTCTCACTTTTGAATGACCAGCAATTTTATGTCAGTTTATCTAATTGATAATGTTTATGCCTGTGCAGCATACACAACAGAAAACCACTTTTGTGGCAGCTTTTAAAAGCTGAAGTTAGGCTACAAAATTTGATAACCACAAAAACTATTTAATGCAGTTAAACTCCAGGGCCCAAATATTTTCCCATTATGTAATATACAAAACAAATTCAATACCCACAACATTAAAACAATGTTTTTCCCTGCTTCCTGGGATGCTTAGAGTTCTCTGCCTTTTCTTTTTTTTTTTTTAAGAATTTTAGAAGTACTCCATTTGTTGTCCCCATCTGCAAAGAAGGGCAATAATCACTAAATTAGCGTATTTACTAAGAAGTTGACAAAAAGCAGTAACTCTTCAGTAACTACCAGTGAACTTATGTGTGCACGCATGGAATGGTAAGGTATGATGAGGAATACAATGTTGAATTCCTGGCTGAGACAAGAGGCTGAATGTTGAAGAGATTGAGTTATATATAGATGTTAAAATGTTAACAGTTCCTCGGCCTTTTCCACCTTAGCCTGTTTATATTACTGAACGCTTAAGGTGACACAGTTAATTTTGAAATTGCTAAGGAGACTTCAAGAACAATTATAAAAAGATTCTGTAGTCCCTTCCGAATTGCAGTCAGCTTTTTGACAAGCAAGCTGCTGCTCTACTGACCTTAAGCCTGGGGATGTCCTTAACATAAAATACTGTTTGTAGTAAATTATGAAATCTTAGTTTTATATTGTAGCTTGTGCTATCTAAGGACTAAACTGGGACTATCAGAGATACTTCCCTTCCCAGGTCATTATATTTATTGAACCTAGGTGTTAAGTATCCAAAATAACTTTTTCTTATTTTCTAAAATGTGCACAAAATAATAACAATAACAATAACAATAACAATAACAATAACAATAACAATAACAATAACAATAACAATAACATTATTACTACTACAACAACAACAACAACTACTACTACTACTAATAATAATAATAGAGAAAGGCTTGAAGTTTCATCTTTTCTTGATCCTTTAGTGGTAGGAATTAGACTTTCTCCGTGTAGTCATGGTAGTTGAAACTCCATCAAGCAACTCAAAGACCTTAATAAATGGGCAGGTCTTAAAAGACTGCTTAAGATACAAAAGCGTTAGTGAGTTTTTTTTAATTAAATATTTTATGCCAAAACCATTTTTGCATCCCTTACAGCTGTGAGTTTCTTATTAGTGAGACTTATACAATTATTCAAAAAGAGGGAAATAAGGCACATATAGTTGAATATTAGTGGAGTTGTTTTCAGCTGTGATGAACACAGTAGTGTAATAGTATCTGTGATGACGTGGTTTTGAACTTTCATTACAGTGACATGTCTTTTTCTGTGAAATGCACCAGAGTAAAACATACATATCATGTAAATGCATATAAATTATGTTGTATAAATACCCTTTCTTGACCAAAAGGGTTGTCAAGCATTGGAACAGGCTGTCCAGGGAAGTGGTAGAGTCACCACCCCTGGAGGTATTTAGAAGCCATGTAGATGTGGTGCTTAGGGTCATGGTTTAGTGGTGGACTTGGCAGTGTTAACTGTTGCACTCAATGATCTTAAAGGTCTTTTCCAACAAAACAATTCTATGATTCTATATATCATAGAATTGTATGTATGTATGTTTAAGTATGTTATACTTATATATGGGTTAAATGAACTGGGAAGATGTGTAGAAAGCTTCTCAGTAGTGATGCCAGTGTAACTGTTGTGAATGGATCTCAAGTTTACATATATGAAAAATGATCTATTAAAGTAAATTTTGTTCTAAATGATAATTAAATTTTTGAAATGTTTATACTGATTCCCTTGCTTTCATTCCTTCTGTATTTATCTTTTAATCTCTGCAGAAGCAAAGTATTACAATCACTAAAAATCTCAAAGTCTTGATTTAGTAGATCACATCCCCCAGAAGGGGACTTGTAAGAGGGAATTTTATACTTAACTTTTCTAGGTATCTGATTGAAAGAAAATTGCTGAGAAAACTCTGCTAGTGCCAAGACTCATTTTCAAGGTGACTGACATTTCTGAACCATGGCCAAGGTGATAGTTAGGCAGGTCGTTTGTCACACGGTTTGATTTTCTGTTGTTGGTTGATTTTTGATTGTGAGCTTTCAAATTTACAGGGAAGATCTTGAGTATGAACCTAGTGTAAGTGTAACCTTTCGTTGTTGCTATAAGTAGTCCTACCAACAAACAGTGCTTTTGCAGACCTTCTGTCTCTGTATTTATGAACTATTATTAGTTTGTTGTAGTACAAACAACATATAAATAGTTCAGTGTAGTGTCTAGAAGCCTAATCACAGACTATGTATTCCTAGGTGAATGATTAAATACAGAATTTTTTAAATAATTGTACCTAATGCAAAGATTATGAGAAAAACTATGACCACGTTGAAGTCAGCAAGAGGATTACCAGTGATTTCAGAGGGACTAGCCTCCCATTTTTGTTTTGTAAGTGTCATTTGTTCTTACTTGAAATAATTCCATGGCCCAAATACCTCCCTTTTTATGATACCAGTTTCTACCAGATGATAATTAGTCTATAGTGGATTAGTCTATTAGTCTAGCATGCATTTCAAAGACTATTATTTTGAATTATATCAGATTAAAAGTAGACCTTTGGTGAAATTTATGAAGCTCAGTTTTCAGTTGCTGTCTCGGGTGTGGATTTTCTATTATCTAAAATCTGACTGAGGTTATGAGGCAGCCTTTCCCTTTATGGGGAAGAGCTAATCAGGATCTCTCTCCTATTTAGGCTTCTCTGTCCCTTAGCACTGTAGAAGCTGCCCTCTGTCTGCCAGGTTCAAATGTTATCAAGCAAAGAATGAGAGACACATGGCTTGCATGACAGTAAAATACTTGGTGTTTTTGCTTTTTATGTGACATTGGATATTTGTTTGCTGTGGAATAAAAGAAAAAGGAAAAATAAAAAAAAAGAGTAGGTTTTAAAGAAATCTTGTCCTTTCTCTCATGTAAATATAAAATATAAATAACAAGTACATCATTGTGTAAGGTAAACCCTTAAGCATCATCCTGTGTTGAAAATATGCTTTCTAGTAAACAAAATTAGATGCCAAGTAGCATTCCACAGGATCTTTTTAAAAGTCAGCTCACATGTTAAAATAAAATTTTGGATCTTTTACACAATCTGGTTATAAAATTGATAACCTGGGTAACACGTCTCAAGAAAGCAATTGGAAGTTATTCAAGATCCTGGAATAAGTGAGATAGGGAGTGTGGAGAAGGAAAGAGTAACCTCTGGTGTTTGACTTCTGTGTCCTACATGTTTTAGTAGAAACTCATGTTGTTCTCTTATGGAACTTTCCCTGGAAGTGAATTACCTTAAGTAATAGCTAGCATTAATAATAGATTAATGTCTTTATATTTACTGGCTGAAAAGTTACTAAGAGCAGGATTACTCCTAATTAAGGAAAAAAAAAAAAGAGATGGTTCTTGGCCAACACAAAAATGATACAGAACCATAAAACTTTTTATATGTCTTTTAATATTTATTTCTCTTTTTGTTATACTAAGTGCTAATAGACCAACAGACTTTTAAAATTTGTCTGCAACTCCCTATAACTCTGAGATAATTAAAACTGATCACACCTTATCCAGATATTTGTGGACCATATTCTCACCTGTCAGGTGCCGTGTTTCATCACATACATTCCTGAAAAGGAGTATAGGACGTGACTTATTTTATTTTATAGGATTTTATGTTCCTTTATAAACACCCTGTATGTATGTAAATGACAAAACAAAGTCCAGGGGACTTAGATGAATATGCCTGGAAGATAGTTTTAATCATCATATTGCAAATGAACCAGAGGGGACAGGCTGACTGTCTTGAGGACCAGAAAAAAGTTTTTATGCCTGGTCAAGACATAGAAATTTAGAGGGAGCAGTGACCTAATTAAAGCACATGAATTCTTCTAGTGTTGACGCCTAAAGTTCAAGTGTTCTTTTTATACAGGAAACTTGCCTGCCTGGCTGCTACACAAATATTAAAACAACTCCGTGTGAGACAAGTTTTTTTCAGCATCTGGTCTGCAGCACCATGAGGCAGTAGCTAAATCTTTGCTATGCAAGACCTCCTTGTCAATCTTGAGCCTAAACATAGTAGCCAGTGTAATAGGATGTTTATTAGGGGAAACAAATAATTCATGTCTTGAGATAAGCTCCTAACAGAGACCACATTTCTCTTGCAAGTTACTGTAAAATGACTACTGTGTTTTCTTCCTAACTATATTATTTTCAGGAAGAGACTCTGCATGCCTGCTAAAGTCATTTGTAGCCTTGTCCTCCATATAAATGAATGTCAAGGCTGAATAAGATAACTAATGAGTTGTACAACTTCATACTTGAACACCAGAGGAGAAGTAGCTCCAAGTTATTTTTTTTAAAAAAACCTTGGTGGGTCGCTCTTATTCTCCTAACTTTTTCTCCCAAGAAACTTCTGTATGTTTCTGGAAAAAATACCTTATCTAGGGCTTATCCAAATCATATCTACTTTGTTACCACATTCACCTTGGGACAAAGGCCCTTAATGCAAGACAGGGGTAAAATATGAAAACAATGGTTTCCAACTGTTCTAAACCTTTACATTTTTATAACTAAATATTTTAGTGTCAGAAATGTAACTAATAAATTGAAAACTTTCAAAATCACAACCAGGAGGTATGCTCTAGCCTATAGCACATGTTTTAAAAAGGAAATGACTGAATAAATTAAAACATGGGAAGACAATCTGAGTTACATAATAGCTATATGTATTAAATCATTCAGGAGAAGTTGCAGCTGAACTAACACTCTGTAAAAATGAACTCTCTGTGGTAGACTCTTCAGTCACTGAACTTACTTAAAATGTAACAGAGAGGAGTGAATGGTTGTACAAAATGGAAAATTGCTGCCATGGAAGAGATATGTTCAGATTTATTCCTTCCAGAGGAGATGATGATGATTCAGTTACGTGCAAGGGAGAAGCAATTAACTGTATCTTTCAGTTTAAATATGATGCTTATTTGAAATTATGTTTAACCCCACACCAGTTCTGTCCCTCTTATCTAAATGCTCATCTATAAAAGGAAGGAAGCATGATCTATTCATAGAGAAGACATTGTGGGTGTGATTAGAAATTGTTTACAGTCTGCATAAACACCAGGTCTAAATGCTTTCCCCACAAATACTCATATAAGCACCCCATTGACCATTTTTTTCTCCAAATGTTCAATCATGTTTTCACTTCAAGTACATGACATAACTACAGCCTGGCTAAAATTAAAGTCTCAATAGCCTAATATACAGTCCCTTACAGGGGGCCCCTTACAGACCAGCCAGCCTTATGAATTCAGATCTTACTGTTTTATCTAAATTAGGAGCCAATGAGCTGGAACACATAATTTAATTTTATGATGCACTGAAATTATTTCAGTAAGTAGCCATACCAGGCTGCTACAACACACAATCTCAGAAGGGTATTTTACAGGTTGTCTGTATAATAGATTTTAAGGAACAGACATTATCTATTATCAGTAAATATAGAAACATTTCTGATCTGTCAGAAGGATACCTTTACTGATTTTTGAAGAACTGAGTTTAGAGATACTTTACCATGTATCAGACCAAAATACTGCAGTTAGTGCTTGGAGAACCAACTCTTTTCCTTTTTTCTGTTCCTTTTTCAAAAAGTTTACTTGCCAGAGCTGCCTTTTAGTGATCTTCCTTTTGTAGCTGCTATGAAGACATTAGCTTTTACTTTGTCAGGAAAGAAACATAAACTTGTAGCCAATCCCCTATATTCATAAACTAAAAGCATTAGTATGTCATTGTGGCACCTAGAACTTACCAGTTTGAGGGACTGTCTGCTCATGCATCCTGGAAAAAGAGTGAATTCCCTCATAAAAATGCACACAATTGGTAATTGTGTAACATATAAAACTTTTGCTGCAAAAAATATTTTAACTATATTTACTTATTTGGGAGAAATGTGCAGAAAACTAATATTAATTAGAAGGACTCCATTGTATTTCCTAGCATGCTTTCTAATCAGTGATTTAAATAAAATCAGAGATATTGTCCTGAGATTTCAGGGGAAGAACTTTACTATGTGAGAATGCTTTAGTGGTTGCTCCATCTTTTCTCAGCTGTATGCCACAGCAGTTGGAGCCGTTTCAGTGAGGGAAGACAGCATAAATTCATTCAGTGTGTCCTGTACTTCCTGATGTCTTTGAGGAAGTAACTGAGTTGAATCTCTTGTAGTTAGGCTGGTGAGGACTTGGAAGCAGGAGAACTGTGAATGCTTAAGTTCATTTCATTCAACAGGGCTGCAAATCTTAAACCAGAGGTGGACAAACCTCTTCACTATAGGAGCCCAGTCCTAAAATCCCTGTGGATAAAAAGCTGTATGGGGTACATTGCATACTTAGGAGAATCAAGGACAGAAGGAGTGTGATTTCCCAATAAGAAGTGACAAAAGAGTCCATCTGAGGGACGTCATCTTTGGCAAGCTGAACCTTGCTGGCAATACGGATTGCCTGGCAGCCTGACTAAGACCTTGCTGTTGGCCTTATTCTACCGAAATCCCTTTGAACATCCACTTCTGTCTAGCACCACATTTGACATTTGATTGCTTTAAGAATCTGAATCAGCTTAAGCATTAACCTGAGGAGTAAATGGTCTCATTATAATCAGTGCAGCTACCAACAGGCTAAACTTATGGTTCATGATTTAGGACCCTCCATTAATAGATGAATAGGGTGGATTCTAGTGGTTCCATATGTCCACTCATTTTTCATTTATTGACAGGTACTGCACCAGCCACAGTTCAGACCAAGCTGCTTTACAACACATTATTATAATCTGTTTGAGATAGGAGTAGACAGTATGTAGTGAGGTAATACACAAGCCTTGTTCATTTGAAAAGATATAGTCCATATCATGGTGAAGTGAAAACATGTTTACTTCATTTGAAACTCCTGTATGATCCATTCAAGGATTGCAGCTTATTTCTTTTGCTAAATTTCTGGGAGTTTATTCTATTGAAACCAGTGCTTGAAGCTGGGATTTGCTATTTTTAGAGTTATAGAAGAATGTTTCTTTTACATGTAAGTGTTTGAAGCCCATTTGAGACTACTTTTCATTGATCTATGAATAAGAATAAAGTCAGTCTTTTTAGACTTTTAATGGACTTTTTCTTTCCTAATGGTATTTTTACTACATTACATATCACCAGAATATTTTAAATATGCTGACTGTAAATTGAACAATATAAATAGAAATATAAATGAGAGAGAACTTACTTCAACAGATTGTTTCATCTATCACCATCTCTGAAGCAGGATTAAGCACCTTAATTACCAGTGTACCAGTGGACACTTCTCTAACATGCTCTTTACAACAAGAGCATCAACCTATTATGCTGGAGTTTCTGCTTTTCCCAGTTCACAGAGGGTAATTCACTGCCCTCTTTGTGAGAGACTTTTAGGAATCAGTAGTGATTTATCATACCCCTTCTCAGTTTTCTCCTTTCTAGATACACCAAGTTCAGTTCTTTACGTCATTCCTCATGTTTCCTCAACTTGATTGTCTCTTTTGCTCCTTGCAAGGTTCACCTGCTGGTTCACATTTTTACTGGGGTGTGTTACCTAAAATAAGCTGAGGCTGTGTTGAAGTAGAGATATGTGGAAGGATTACTTTGCATGTCTTGCATTTGTCCTTGCAGCTTATCTGTCACAATAGGATGAACACTGTTTTTCACACAGACTGCTTAGACTGGATTTTTTAATCTGCTCCAAACCCACTTCCCCAGAGCTGCTACTTATCCAGTAGTTGCTCTCTCATATCTGTGCAGCTGCCTGTTTAGATGTTGCCGTTGTTTTACAAGTGTAATTAAAAATACAGGCTCAATTTTCTGACCTGATTGTGAAGAGAATTCTAGAAACTTTCAGTGAGCATCTTTAATTCCAATTCTTGCTTCACGGATTTTTGTATTTTATCATCATTGTTCATGAAATGAATGTTTGCATCTTTTAAGTACTGAGTCTTTACTTCGAAGTCTTCAGGGAAGCAACTCAATCTGCTTTCCTCCCTGGAGATTGTCTCATGCATTATAGTAACAACAAATAATACGAAGAATGGGTGTATTTTCTTATTCCAGCTTACTACTATACACAAAGAAAACTAGGTTCTTCCAAATTTTCAAGTGCCTGCAGATTTCTTTAGCAAATACTTCTGTTGTCTGATGACCTTTCCTTCATTAGTATGAATTTCCCTTCAAGGCAGGCATTTTTCAATCAACGGTAATTTGCATATAATTTATCAGGAGAAAAGAAAAGCAAAATAATTTTATTTAAAGATTTCCCTTTGTTTTAAGTGTCATTAGCAGTTCTGACTAATCAGATTTTTACAATCTCATCAGGCGCTTTTAGAAAATCTCTATGAACTCATCTAGAGGATGCATTTATTCCTAAGTGTCCTGTATTGCATTACAGCACAGTAACGAGTCACCGACTGCTACAGATGTTTATGTGAAATGCAATTAACACTCTGCCAATTTAGTTCTTATAGGGACACAATCAATTTTTATTCATTTTAAAGGTAGAATGCTTTCTTTTATTGTGTGCTGCCTCTCTGCTGATTATGTAGCTAAACAAATTATTCTTTTGTTTGTAGTAAATGGAAGTGTTTAGGCAGACAGTACTGTGGAATATTACATGGATCACATGTAAGATAGGAATTAAATATTTGTATTGTGTAGAATTTGTAAGAACTAAAAGCTAATATAAAAATATATTAAAGTTTGGTTTATTAAAAAAATAATGTAGAAATGTGAATGATGGTTTTTAGAGGTGTTTCTTTAATCACAAGCTTTATCCTGTGATGTTCTTAGTGTCCATAGCTACCATGGCTTTCATTATTAGGAAAACAGAAAACTCAGCCTGTTCAGGGTCTCTTTTAACAGTTACATTTTCCTGGATACTTCACATAGTTAATGTAATTGTATTGAACAATACTAAATTATTATATGCTAATCTTTGCTACATAAAGAGACCCTAAGTAAGTGGTACGTTCAACAAACAGGGATATTGTTGCAGGTCAGGGCTTTCAAAGACTTGAGAAGAATGTTCCCTGTTGAGTAATATTTTTTTTTTTTATATTAAGGTTGATGTTAATTCAAGTAAACAGTAAGAAGGCAAAAGGAAGACTGGAGGTGGCATGAATGTGAACTATTAGGAAAAAAAATATGCATAGAATGAACCACCTTCTGCACTTAGCAATATTACTGGCTTGTGCTCATGCAGAAACCATTTTTTTCTAGAAAGAGGTTCCAACTTAAATAAATATCTGTTGTCCTGACTTTAGTGATCATATGCAAAATCTGTAAATAGGGCTTCTGCTCATTAGTTTTTCTTCTCTTCAGAATCGTGCCCATATAATTTCCTATCCCTTCCTTAGGCATTTGTTTGTTTGCTTTTCTTCCTTTACTGTTGCGCTGTGTTTATCAGCTTTAGTAAAAGCTTGTCAAAGAGTTGTTCCCTGCCCCTCCTTAACATATATAAATGTATATGCAGGCTGGCCAGGGAAACACTTGGACCATGACTGCATATGGACCGTCCACTGGCTGTGGTCTACCCCCAAGTTCTTTCCTGGGCAACCCCTGTGTTTCATACTCCAGCGAGCAGTCTCAGCACCATCCTTCTGCTGACATTGATGTTTCTTTCTTGGTGAGTCCTCCTGTCTCATGGTTAGTTCTAGTGTCCTGGGGTGTTCCCATCCCTGTTCCTTCCCTCCTCTAAACCCAGGTTCTCATACCACCCTTACATTGCTTCATCCCCAGCTTGTCTCATCAGTCCTGGCTTTCTTCTTCCTCTCTCTGCTTGCCATTCTGCCTGTTGTTCACGCTTTTCTTAGTCCCAGGACTCATTTTCTCACTCACCAGCTCTTTCCCTGCATTTAAAACTATTTCATTCTCTGTCTCTCTGAAGGAAGAGATCATTTTAGAAAAGATAAAACCCCAGTCCTGCCCTAATTTTAGGGGACAGCCCACTCAGACTTCCTCAAAGCATGCCAAGTGTGGACAGATTCATCTATAGGATTGACCTGCGAAAACATATTCTATTGTCGTTTCTACCATGAGCTACAGTTTTCCTAGGTTAGCTATTTTATACCAAATTCATAAGGAAGTTGATAATCACTTCCCTGAAATAAATTTAATGTTCTTGATGTATAGTTCATCTTTAAAAATAAACCAAAAGAACAAAAAACCAAACATTCTTTTCAATGTGGGTGGAATTGTTTTCTCAGAAATGACTGAACAATTTTGATCAAAATGTTGCCAGACATGATATCTGTTGCCAGACATATTTCACATCAATCAGCTTGATATTGGGGAAGCTGTAAACATCTAAAAGTGGTCTATCTAAATGGGTAAGCTCAACAGGAGTGCTGTCGTATCCACCTAGAAGTTAATTTTATTTACTTGCTGATACAAAATTGAAAACAATAATTAAAAACTTGTATAGAACATAGCATGCAGTAGCAAACATTTCTTCTGTAGTGGATAATAATGTATGTTTCATTATAGCTCTTGTTTTTTCAAATCTTTGTTTGGAATTTACTGTGGGACTTGTTCCCCTAGTAGTTAAAGCATGTGTACGTTTACATTTTCTAGGCCTCTGCCAGCCAAGCTGGAAAGTAAATTGAAAAGCCATTTCTTCTGCAATTTCCTTGCTACCCTTTTGTTGTCAGGCTGCAAGGCTTGTAAGTGTTTTTATAGTCCAGGTCACTCAGACAGTGCTTAGATTACTGACTATCATCAGAACCACCACTGTATGACCTATGCAACTGTTAAAATACTTTTAGTTTCAGAGAAAGCAATAAGAATGTGCATCCTACATGTATTTAAAGCATACATTTACATCCTCTTAATTTTTGCTGTGTTTTATTGCGCGTTTCAGAGTGGTTTCAGTCTAACTCCAGAGGAATGAGTGCTTAAAGGCAATCTTGTCTTTATACCTGCCTGTCAAGCGTCATGAGTGCTTATAGTTTTGTTAGCCATACCAATGTTAATTTACTTAAGACGCAGTTACAGTACACTGCTGAATTTTCTTGACCTTAAACACTGAGACACAAACCTAACATAAAGTGCAGAAGTACTTTCCTTAAATTTCAACTGTGAATATAAATAATGCACACATTTTTGTGTAATTAAATAGTTATTTTTCAAAAATTTAGTTATAAGCTACTAAACCCATTAATATTTACATTTAAACATTTTTTTATAAAATGCCTCAAATAGCTTTATAGAGCACCACAACACAAATCTAAAGAAAACATTTACAGATTATAATGAATGCTCAAATTGGACATGAAAAGATGATTATGTATTCAGATAAAATTTATAAAGGTTTTGTTATCTCTTTCAGATGGTTTTTACCTGATCTAGCTTGCTGTGGCAAGTAGCAAAGTACATCAGCACTTTTGGTGCTGATACGAATAACTCACAACCCCATGCAGAGTTTTCTGAGGCCTCCTTGCAGACAGTATGAAGGCTTCTTGTTACACTTCTTAAAATTTATTAGTATTCAAGTTCAGTGAAGCCTAGATGAATAATTGCAGAAAATAAACACCCCTAGGAAGTACA
The DNA here is from genome assembly GCA_907165065.1 of Caprimulgus europaeus. The sequence goes on from OU015525.1 coordinate 35,113,259, forward strand.
AACAAGGTGAACTGTAGAAGCTGCTCTTAGACCAAAATGGGATGATATCCACATTTGGTTCTCTTTCATGTTTGTCTTCTATTTTTCAAAGGAAATGGTACAATGACAATAACCATTTTTAGTAACATGCTGTAATTGCCACAGTGTTAGGAGGAAAACCATTGTGGAGCAGGGAAAAAAAGACTGAAAATGACCAGCAAGGACACTTTAATGAACACTCTAATGCACCTTAAATGAAAACCAGATGTTCTTTGTTAACTTCAGCAGTAAGCCTTCTGTTCCGATTGAAGAAACTGTACCTTCATCAAGGGCAGAGAACAAGGAGAGCTCTTTACAACAACACCACATATTTTTTGTATGTTTAATAGCTAATACTGCAGAGGTATGTTTCTACCTTTCTGAGGCTTTATGGCATATTTGGCATCACTGACATAGATAACAGCCCATGGCACCATAATTTTATTATTTGAACAATACAGTTCATTTAAGAAGGCCCTGCAACACAATTTGCTTAGCAAATGGAAAATATTTCTGCAAAATAACTACCAGAAAACTACAAAAAGAATTATTTCCTTATCATTTCACTGCACCAGAAGGAATACTGGAAATAAAGTAATGATGTAAATAGAGTTTGATTTGCAGCATAGTTTTGATTTAATAGATCGTAAATACCATTTTTTAGCTAACCGTTCTCCAAGTTCTAGTGGGACAGCCTAGGTCTGGCGAGTCAACCACTGTCAGGAAACAAAAAAATTCCTGGGAGAACTAGTTGCAATATTTATGTGTATCTATATCACTAGACACCTAGACATTCAGAGATATATATCACTGTATATAAACTCTAGACCTTAAAAACATGCTGCTTTGTAGAACACCTACAGCAGCTAAGGCAGGTACTAGATGCTCCACTTACCCCTGTAGACCTGCAGTCCTGCTGCAAGTATAACTTCATGGACACTGCTGGAGCGTAAAAATGGGAAATTGTCTCTTCAGACTTTGAGGAAAGGGTTTAATCAGAGATGTTCAGAACTGATTCTGGAAAACTGTAACATTTTATAGGTTTTGCCCTGATTTATCCAGGTCATCAGGTTGTTCTGCAGCACATGGTGTGTATCACAGCTGAATCCTTGGTAGATACTGAGAATCCCGTCTCTGCTCTGGAAAGGATACAGATAACTTTCCTGTACCATCTGTCCCCTTTCCTGTTAGGAGAAGTGGAACTACAGGCAGAGACAGGTCATGGTGGAGCTAACTGCTCTGTGATTTATCATTTGTTGGACTTGTGTTAGTGGCAGTACAGGTGGGCTCCTGGTTGTTTTAGTTGGAGGTAAGGAATGGGAAGGAATAGCCAGCTTCTTGTAGCTGCCCCTCTCCAGTATGTCTGAATGTAGTTTTAGGATTATATATATGTTGTATTATACCATGAATTACTATTGTCATATGATTCATTACAATCTGCCACATCAAGGCCTACTGAATGGAAATGTAATGTATCATGCCAAGATCTACTTGTACACAATTTAATTTATGGTTTATTGACTAAAATTTGTGTCCATTTTCTTCTTCAGCTTTATGTGCTGCATAAGGGTTTGTCAAGGCACTAAGTGATGTAGTGGATCTGAAAGGCTAGCATGCAGTGCCTAAATGCTAAGCACTATACTACAGCTACAAGTCCTTCTTTCTTTGTGCATTAATTCTTCTGTAATTAATATTATTTATCCATTTATCTGTTTAGGTAGTTAATAACTTGGGATGTTAGGATTATGGGGAAATTCAGTTTGGAAGGCACCCCTAGACCAACCTCTTGCTGAAAGCAGGATCACCTATAAGGTCAGACCAGGTTGCTTAGAGCTTTATCTAGTCCAGTCTTGGAAAAACCTCCAAATTTTTCACCTCAGAAGTGAAAAAGGTTTTCCTATTATCTACTCTGAAACTCCTGTGTCTCAGCTTATGCGCATTGTACCTCATCCCCCCACCACGCATCACTGTAAAGAGCCTGTCTCTTGTCTTCTTGATGACCTTCTGTGTAGGTATTGGAAGGCTGCTCTTAGGTTCCCGTTAAGCCTGCTAACCTTGGTAGAATTTGCCTGATTTAAACCACTTGCCAAGCCATATGTTATTTTGAGGAGTAAATGCCAAGTTTTAGCCTTTAAACAACTCCCTACAAATCACTGTTAGTACATGTTTTAGCCTTTCAGACTTTTTACTCTCTTTGATTGTTAGTACCATGCCTCTCTGCACTGTCCAAGTGTTGGTCTGACATTGGTGAGTGGTTGTGGGTGTTGTGCCCAGAGATTCAGTGTGGGATGAACTAATGTCTTGTGGGGGATGTTTAAGTTGTGGATGCTCAGTGTTCTCTGTCAGCTGCAGAGGGGTTTTGGTTTTGAGTGCCTCTTCACATAATAGGAGTAATCTGCTATTTACATTAGTCACGCAAGGTTTCTCCAAAGGTCAGTGGATCTCTCCTCTCTTGTGTTGTTTCCACATAATCTATTCAAGAGGATATACCCTCTTTGCATCTTCCTTGCTTTTTGCCCTTTTGCAGGGATTTTAAACTCTAAAATCAAAGTCATCCACAAAGCTACTGGGAGACCAGTTCATCTTCAGAGAACTTCTGTTTAGCTCATCTTCACCAGATTATACCATTCATCCTACTGCTTAGTGCTAAAACTCTTAGGACATCCGCTCCTTTTCTTCAATTGTTTTCTGGTTTGCTCTGCATTTCTTTAATACCTTTAATTTTCAACACAAGATGTCTGAAAATGTTCATGCTATAAAAAGTGGTTAACCTGTTTTTGTGAAGAGTTTCTTTTTTACAAACAAATTAATCTCAGGTTACTGAGAATATGTTTCAAAATTGCCATTAGCTGTCTTAGTTACTTTGCATTCAAAATTGTTTTGTTCCTGTGGCTGGATTGCGACTGCACTGGAGGGAGTAGGTGGGGACATTCCCATATGTCCTTAAAGGGAATTCAAGGGTGTGTCTTACATTTGTTTCAAAGAAAAATGACAAAACTGACCAAAAGTAAGCGTTGTCTATATCAATCCTATTTTTCACATTTTCCATTCAAAAGAAGAGATCCTGCGTAGGCCTAGACATAAAAGTGAAAATCTGTTACTTACTGACCAGTAGTTCAAAAATACAGAACTGACTTGTACAGCTGTATTAATGAGTTTGCATACAGCAGTTACAGCACACCAGAAATTGCTGCATGTAAAATGTTGGAAAGACCAGATTCATAGATATTTTTGGAGTCTTGCTCATCTGTCACAGCTTTAAGCTTGGCTCGCAGTGTTCCTGTCCTTACAGGGGAGTTGAGGACTTGTAGCTGGGTTGTGTGAAGCTGATGCTTTCATAAAGTCTCAATGATGTATATCCCACAGATCATTTTGAGCACGAACTGTTGGCAGGAAATATAAGGAATTCCTTGAAATTCTCTGATAGTTTTATAATTGATATTTGGAGATTTTTTTTCCACAATATGTAATATTTCTGCTGTAAAAATCCAGTTTACTTTGGCTAAAAGTAGAGATGGAAAGCTTTCCTTTTGATTTCTGCATTTATGGGAATGAGTGACAGTTCAGCATTTTGTACTTATCCTCAGAAGACTTACAGGAGATACAGTGCCATGAAAGACTGTGGAGAGGTGTACTACATGGATGGATTGAAAAGCATGGGAAGGGAGTGGAGCAGATCACTGGGTCCACCTGAATATTGGAAATTGTGATCATTTAGATTTTGTGATAGATGCTGACAAACAGTATCTACATATGGATAGATGGACAGTTTGCTCTTTGAGCAGATTTACTGACTTTTGTTTGATAGCATCCCTGCACTGCATTGGGAAAGTTTTAGTTAGTGAGATGTACCCAAATCAAGTTCTACAGATTTTGACCAGTTCTATCAGAGCATCCCTCCCATGCTGCAAGCAGGAAAAATATTAGTGTTTTGGTTTCTTTCTATTTTAAGGAGACTTTTTCTCCAGTGTAACTGAAGTTTTGTTGTTCATTATGCCAACTGTATGTCTCATGGAGAACTGAGGTCATGGAAATCAGCTGGGGAAGGACTTCACAGCAGCAGGAAGGAGTCCAGAAATGGCAGTAAAACTGTTTTTTCATTTGGTTATTGAGGCTATTAAATTTATGTTTAAGTGAGCAAACTTACGAGATACGAATTCATATGCTGAGGGGAAAAAAAAAAATAAATGAGGGTCATTCCTGTATTTCAAGCTTTAGCAATTAAAATTCTAAGTTCATGTGCTATTGCTTGTTGTTTTATATAAAAGCCAGGCTGGGATACTGATTAATGTGATTTGTGGAAATAGTAAAATATATACTCATTTGGAAAGTAATTCACAGGTTTAATTCATATATTTTTAATAAGTCTTGCGGAGTTTATCCAATGTCATCTTAAAATAGATTCATTCCTGCTTTAAGTGATAGTAGTAAAACAAATTTATGTTTACAGAAGTAGATTTCAGAAGGAATATTAGACCAACTAAATAAGCCCCAAATGCGCAACAATGTAGGTACAAATGCTGTTTTAAATATGAGGTTTGGGATACATTTAATAAGATAAATATTACATGTATTTATTCTGTTTTCTCCTAGTTCTGTGCATTGAGAATCAGTAATGCATGTATGCAAAAAGCAGAGCTTTATGAAAACATTAACTGGCGTACACATTAGTGCCAGACACTGTCTCTTTACTAGAAGACATTGACATATAGAATCACCAGCTAGAACCAAGTAGATTTGCAAGCTGAAGTTACAATATTTCCATACTGTACTGTGGTTATTTTACTGTTTTAGAATACATGGAGTGACTATTCAGCCACATGGCAGTGTTAGATTTTGCATATTCTAAAGTACTGCATGAAACCTCTGACTGCCAAAGTCTGGAGTTTAAGGTGGCTGACTAATTTTCATAAAGAAAAAAAACCATGAAACCTTCCGACCAAAATATCTCCATGTTATTTTCTCATTTGAGTCTTTTTTCCCTTTTATAACTTATTGGAACTTTGTCTTACAGTCTAGGAAAGCATTGTAACAGGGAGTAGGAATCACAGATTATAATTTAAATCTATGGTATGATTGCTATTGCAACTTTGGATATAGCTGTCTGCTGAGGTTTTGGTATAAGAATACTAGTTCCTGAAGGGGGGAAATAGAGTTTGTAACTTAATAGGAAAAATGAATTGAAGGTCCTACTCTTAAATAAACAACATCCGTCTGCCCCTAACCCTTTAAAGTTTGGACATCATTCAAAGTAATTCAAAATTAAAGTTATACTCCAACAAGCCATTGTGGAAATGCAACCTAAAAAAGGATTAAATGATTGTCTTTTATACTTGTTCAGTATTTTATATAAAGCGGGAAAGTCTTCATTTTATAATACCTCGTATATTTTAGCTTGCTTTACTAGAGGTCTTCTTAGAGAAGCAGAGAAGTGGATGGAGAACTTCATTAGTTCTTGAAGGACAGAACAGATTGTTGAATAATCAGCAGAGATCTTACCTCCCAGCTGTTTGAATTAAATAAGCTGTAATAAAATGTACACAAATACTCTCAGACATTTAAGTAGATGACTGTGCCTGAGGAAGTTGAATTACAGAAAGGAACAGCTTAATTCAGTCCACTGTCTCTGAAACCCTTTTCTTAGCCATTGAGAATATTGAACGTCCCTAGAAACTTGGCTGCTGAATTCTGGGCACCCGAGTCAGAAAATAGAGCCCCTTGTATTTTCCCAAGATTTTTTAAGGGGTTTGTTTGTAGAGAAATAAATGGAAGGGGTTATCTTATAAATAGCAAAAAATAATTTGTGATATTTTTTCTTAGGATCCTTTTGCAGATTTGTTTGAAAAACATCCAATTACTCATTTTGTAAAAGGTAAAACATTAATCAGTCAGTCTATTAAATTATAAGAAACTAGACATAATAGTAAAGAAGGGAAGAGGCTCTATATCTCTATAATGACTTGTGAGGGATTAATTTATGTTAGTGTAAAATTAAACACCTACTTTTTATGCAGAGTTGAGGAACTGTTTGTGTTTACAATGCTGATGGAGGTGCTAAACCAAATAACAGAAGAGCAGTGAGAAAGCCAAATGGCACTGTATTTGTTCAGCTTAAGAAGGGGTTGGTTAAAAAGATAAGTAACAATACTGGAAAGCACTGTGACTTATTTTTGTATGAGGTAACCAGTGAGTGTGGAGGTATAAATGCCTTGGAGGACACATGGGAGACACAGTGAGGCTTCTGCATTCTTCATGTGGGTCACTGAGAAGGTGAACAAAAACGACTTACCTGGATTTTCAAAAAAAGCTTTAGATTCTCACAAGAAGAAATTGAAGAAACACACTGCTGGTAAGCTTCTTTGTGGATTGAAAAGACGCAGGGATAATAACGAACAAATAGAAACAGGATCATGCAAAACATTCAGCATCTATACTACAAGTACTTTGGTAAATAAACTTATTAATCAACTAAAAATAGGATGAGTGGAGAGATGGCAAATTTAAAACATAATTTAGGTGAAGATTAAGAAAGGCTGAAGAATGCCTGTGGGACCTGATATAACTGGCAAATATGATGCAAACTATTTGGAAGGACTGTGTGAGCTGCTGTAGCCAGAGCTCCTAGCGAGATTCAAGCATCCTTTTATGTAGCTCATTGCCACTTCTGCTCAGAATATAGCACCAATCAAAAATTAAAATGGTTACATGGATACTAGAAAATGTTTTCTTTGTACAAGTAATAAGCCTGTGTTACCTAGAAAAGAAAAATGGCTTTTAGACTTCAGAAAGATTTAAAAGGATATTCACAAGGATAATACAGATAACAAGAGCAATAATAAAAATATTGGGTTTTGAATGTTACATAACCCTTATGCTTCAGAGGCAAAATCCATGGGCAATAGTAACCTCTGTTGTTCTAGAAGAGCAATCAGCATGTCTCTCATGAAAGTGTCTGGTACCATCAGATGAAGGGACAAACCACCAGACTGCGGCAGTACCGCAGTTATTGTGTTCAGAGTTCACTGATAAGGATAAAAGTTTCTAAATGAAAAAATGCTTGTATGTGTACAGGTCATTAGAAAAGGGAAGTTCAGATTGCAGAACCACTCCATTTAGCTTTTGGGTCTTGCACATTTACAGTGTGCAAGATGACACTTTTGTCTTATCTGAAAAGATATAACCTTCACCATTCATATTAATTCATAACTGATCACCTGCAAATGAGCTAACTACTTAGACTTGTATGGTTTTAGTATCCCAGCCTAGCTAAGTGCTTCTGGAGACTTAAAGCTCAAAACTCAGCCCACTCAAAAAGCTTGTTAATGGGTCCCACATGACACAGCTATCAATTTTTTAGTATCAGATATACATGCTGTATCCATTATAACTTTCACTTAGGGGCAAGCTTGCCCTAACTGTACAGGAGCTTATAAGGATTTGCTCTTATTTTTAGTCTGAAAGAAGGAAAAAAATTAACAATGTTTGATGAGAGTGAAACTGTGTATTGCAAAGTCAATGCTCACTATGTCTGGCAGGGAGAGGCCTGATGCATTGCAAAGGGCTGCAAGATTCACTCTCTGTTTTTAACATTTCCCAGGTTGTTTAAATGTGCATTGTAAGCAATGATAAAATGACAAGTTATCATTGATCTGTCCTTTCCTCCATCTCAGAGGGATTCATTAAATAATGCATGCACCCATGTGAATTACTCTTCTTCACTATACTATCCCCAGACCATTAGCCAAATATAACAACAGCAGCATCTTTCAACCCCTAGAAACCCTTTGGCTTTCATTTAATTAAATTATCCCATTATGAAAACTCTTATAATGAGATTAAATTTAATTATTAATTAGACACTTATTTGCACTAGGGAACCTATCAATTATGCATGGTTGTGCTAAACATTTTTCAATCCATCACCTTTTCTTTTCATGGAAGGTGCAATTTATTAAGTGCATCTGAAGTACTGTAACAGAAGAGCTCTAGCAGAAATGTGCATGCCATCCTAGTTCAATTAATTGCAAATGTAATAGGAAAACAGAAATATGAAAATGTATTCTCTCTCCTTTTGAAATATAGCACACTGACAGAATTGCACATTTTGCAGTTATTTAGTGCATCTTCTTTTTACATCGTACCTAGTAAAGTTCATGGATAATAATTTTAATTCATGGTTTTTTGTTGTATTTTGTGTGTTAATGGTTCCTAATTGCACAAAATTTCAGATGTAATGACTAACTAGAATAGTTCAAAGAAATATTTGTAGCACAGTGTGGCTTGTAGCTTTGTAAGTATTCTTAATAATTTATAGAAGATACTAATATTCTCTTAATATAAATTAGTTGATAATAAAGGTTAAATTTTAGGCAAATTGTTAATGCATATAACCATAAAACATCATCAGTCACGTATCTTCTTCATAAGAATTTGGATATGAAGGCAAAAATGTATATGCTACCAGTAATGGCTTCAAGCAGAATGACATTTTCTGATGAATGGTAAGAAGAAGATATAAATGTCAATACAGCCCTGAGCTTTTCTTTTATAAGACCTTGTCAATATGTAATTAATTATTCAACTGGAGTTCTGTGTGGCTCAGGGCAGCATTTCAAAGAGCTTTCTTTTATAAATTGCAACGTCATCATAAGATTGCCTGTATTTTTTTTCCTTTCCTTTTTTCACATTTAGAAATAACATATATAAAAGCTTGTAGACACCTGTGAGGTGGCATATGCAGTGCAGTAATAAAGTGAGGAGCAGTAGGCTTTTTAGTAGCAGCAGATTTTAGCAGATGCTTTTAATACACTACAAAATTCTGTCTTGCTTTAAAAGTGCTCGTGTTTCATGTTCACATGTGAGTAGGGGTCAAAGAGAAAGATTTATGTCCTTTTTTTTCCTCACTTATGCATGTAAGAGGATGTTTGCTTCATTAACTTTGAAATTCACTGGCCAAATAGACTGCATATTTTAGAGGATTTAGGTAAATGTGCCTCAGAGTTCACGCAAATGACTATAAAGCATTTCAGTCTTCGTCTTGAAAAAATGAGACATGATGCATATGTTAATAAAAATGAAGGAATACTGCTTGTATTTGGTAAAACAGTCATATCTTGTTCTTACGACTTTATCAGCATCACTAGTTGTTATTACTTGGTACTTTCTTCCTGAAAGTCAGGCCTGTTAATTAAATCTCAGTGTACCCTGGTGGGCTTGATAGGATGGCTTTATTCCTGTGAGGGAGATTACATTCATTAGGCTAGCTCTCCAGGCGATACTCAGAACTGAAGTTTACTTTTTTCTATGCTGCTTTTGCCAGCCAAGGATCTAACTCACGTTTTCCAGAATAGCCCCCCGTCTTCCACCTGGATGGATTTGCTCAGTTGTAAGCTCCACATGTAAGATCAGTAGGTAGTCACAGACAAGTATGTTTCTTCCGTTGAATTACTAAGTTCAAATATGAAGTGAGTGGGGTGGTACCATAAGTAGTAATTTTGGTCTCTGACACTTCCTCTGCAGAATCAAACCTCTGAGTGAAGCTAAAAAACAGTATCCAGACCAAAACCTTTGCCACACTGCACTACAGTTAGATTACCATCTGCAAACTTGAGTGGTGAAAGGGTGAGTTACTTTTGACATCTCAGCCTAAAAGCAGCATTTTAATATATTTTTTCAAGTTACAGCAAAAACTTCATTTTAACTTTGTCAAAGATGTGACAATTGCTGTATTTTGCATTCTGAAACCTCAGTGCTACAGTTAGCTGTGGAACAGCCCATCTTATCCTGGGTTGGGCTGGTAAGTGGGCAATGGTGGTTCTCATTTTTCCCATTGTATAATTAATGGACAGCTTTGAACACTACTTTGCAATTTCCTTTGAGGATCATGTTGGCTACACACTACAGTATGCTTGCAAATAATTTTAAATGCATACTTGAGACATGAAAATGAGATTAAAATGAAAATGAATATGAAAAAGCATGCTTTGTCATTTTAAGCATGTCAGCCACCTGCTTAAATTATATCTATCCAGTCAGGCCAGATGCATTGGTAGGTGTCCTCAGTTTTTACACCTATGTTGCATGAAGGTTTCAGTGTTTGCAAATTGGCTGTGGTTGCAAGTCTGCCTGTACTCCTCTCGTCCTTTTACATGTGATAATCTTTTTTTTTATTTTTCCAAGTGGTACAAGAAAGGTGAATCTTCTAAGAGCTTCAGGTGCTGAAACATTAAAGAAACTGTACATCCAGCTTATATTGTGGAGCAGATTTTTTTGGATACAGCTTTTCAATACTTTGGATACAAAGTTTTGACAGTTTCATCCACAGAAAGACATGATCTATGAGGAAAAATAGAATGGCAGTGATGATTTCATCATTGGTATCCAAAACATGTAGGTAGGGTTTTCATTTACAGCTTTCTAACAGCTTGTTAACATACTTTCTCTTTCATATTTGATAAAGACAACAATTAACAGGATACTGCATAGGTATCAATATGTTAAAAAACTACTCATTTCAACTGTGTATCATTTTGAGCTTTATTTTTAACATTGATGGTGAAAACACAGAACGTGGCCCAGTCTAGCTTCTTACAATCTTTGGTCTCATGTCTTCATTAATATAGAATAGCATGAACTTAGTATGGTTCTGAATTAATATAATTTTAAAATGTTTTAAAAGAAAGGTATCAATTTTAACAATAATAATATTACTTAGAGGTGTGGAGTTTCCTTTGTTGATTGTTTATTGCTTTCTCCTTCCATAATAGTTTAACTAGAAACAGGTTTCTGCAGAGGAGTTAAGATAGGAGTAAAAATAATGTTGTATCAGGGAAATTACGTTAAAAAGGAGAAACTTGTTAAAAATGAAGGGAAACATGGGTTTTCAGAAAATTGCAGGATGCAATAAAGTTTTTAAGACACTTTAAATGCAAAGACTTTTCAGCTTTTTTTATTCTTACAGCTTTTAAAATATTTTTAGACAAGTGAGACTTTGTTTAGTTTGGATGGAAAGACTTCTGATTTGAGATTTGCTTGCTTCAGGAAAATATTCCTTTTCAACGGAGTATTGATAATTCTCCAGATAACCATAGCTGGAAATCATCAAGGCATCAGGTCATTAAACCAGGGAGAATGACTCTTGCTTCCCCTATCCCATTTTTTCCCATCGTTTTGGGCCCAAGGCTTTCCAGCAAGCTGGTTCACAAAGCCCTTTCAAGAACTACTTGATGTAAAATCAGGTTCATCATGAGCTCACACATGGTATCTGTTCTTATGGCTTTTACTTCTTTTCTAGTGGTCTCATCCTTCACTACATTCCTATCCTGCCTTTGATTTTATTTTCTGGTATTCATCAAAGTAGATTGAACAAATGACTTAAAAATTAAGACCCTCTTCACTGATAGCACTTTAAACTCACGAGCTGCTGCTATGTGGTGAAGAAGGCAAAGTCAATCTAACCCATGTGTGAGACAGGACAGTCCAGCTGTGTACAGTATCAGGTCTGAGATGACAAAAAAAAAAAAAGTTCAAGTTGATTTGTGATATGGAAGAAGTGACTTCTTGATCACAGCCATAGCTGGGCCCTGATAGCAGGCAATGCAGAACCAAACTGGGGAAGGATTTTGTGTCTGTAGTATTGTTTTCCTTCCTTCAGCAGCTCTCTATAGGATAAACCTGATTTCTTGAGGTACGACTTTGCTTGTATAGGTAGGGACTGAAAGGATTTCCCATGACAATTGACAGATCTTACCCCCTGGGGAACTGTCTTTCTACGTAAAATGAAGTTGCTCTGTCAGCAAAATGAAAAAAAGTTCATTAAAATAACTGAACAGAACTGTAAATGGAGATCAGGCAGTTTCTTGTTATAACCTGGTTTCTTATAGAAAAAAGCCTTTTGCAACCACATTCTTTGTACATGTCTGTCTAGCTGTATGTCTCCTAACAATAGCTTTTCAATTTGTTGGGAAATCTCAATCCAGCCTGACAGAGAGCTAACAGCCTGAAAAATACCACACTTCTTCAAGTTTTATGAAAACAGGCAGATGGGTTTTGGAGAACGTGTGCAGACATCCTCAGCTGATGAAAGGCTAAAGACAAATGTATCTTTCAGTAGTCATTCGTGGGCTGCCTTGTACTGACGATGGTAAGGTTAGAGGCATGCAGGTCTTCAGAACAGGCTAGCTGTGTTTTGATCCTGGGAGTCCTGCTGGTGGGCACGGCTCGTTGTGTGTCCCTCTCCCCAGACTGGGGTTTTGATAAGAGGTGCATGGTTGGTCTGTGTCAACCCTGAGCCATACACCCTCAGTGCTCCCAAGCCCAGAGATTGCCTTTTTAGGCAACTTGCATCCCATAAGCCAGACCCTTTCCTCTTAGGGGCTCCACCAATCCCATCAGCAAACCTCCCCTTCTTCCCTCTCTCTTGATTCCCTTCACTTAAGCCACCTCATGATATTCTCATCAAGTTTTCCAACATGGAGCCTTCATTGCAGCTGCCTCAGCACTAGATTTCAGCCTGTTCTAAGGTGCAGCTTGGAGGTGGCTGTGCTCTCATGGGCTACCTGTGTTCACTGCCCCTGCCTCCGTGGCCACTGAACCTCCTGAGGTTATCTGTGTGGGGAAAAGAGTCCTCCCTTCCCCAACTCTCAGCTTCCATGACATGTAAAAAAGCTGGTTAGGAGCGGCAACTGTGAAAAGTGAAGCCTGTGAGCTATAAAACAGAGAGAATCTCTGGCAAGACACTGTAAGTAACTCTAAGCCTGTAATTCTCTCTGCTCACTGCCTTGCTCTAAAATACCCTGGCTGACCTTCCTGGCACATTGTGGGGAAAGTTCAAATATAGTCAAATGACAAAAATCTTTCATTTATAACTTTCTTTCATTAGCTTCTGGTGAGGAATGTCAAAGAACAGTTTCTGGGACTGTTTGATGGGTTACCAGGTTGATTATGTCTTATTCTGGTTTTAGTGGTTCTTTTGATCCTACTTTTTTGGTAATTGTACTTTTAATTATGTCAGAGGTTCCCAGGATATTAATTTTCTATGTATCTAAACAGGCATTTCAGCAAAGGAATTAATGGAAACATCTTTAGAGATGAGGATTAGGAGCAGCATGAGGAATTTAGTAACTGATTAGGCTGGGGACTTTTTCCTTTGGGTATAAAATGCCACTGGAGCATCCTGAAGTATCTATATGAAAAGACTGCATGTCCCTTGTGTATTTATAGTTTGTAGAGTGGGAAATGCAGACACTGCATGCTTGGAATTAGGCAGTTATTTTAGATGGTGGAAAGCAGGAGGGAAATTTTCAAATTAGAGTGTGAGAACGTAGCCATGAGACTGTTATTAAAATTAAGAGGAACTGCATAGTGTAGTCTCTATGCACCACTTTGAAAATTTCCCTGAGTGTTTCTCTATGAATATTTATGCAATCAGAAATAAAATGCAGACAATGAAGTGAAAGCCAGTGTAAATACAAAGTAATAATGTAATTTATGTTTTTAATTATTGACATAAACTACACTTTTGTCCAGTAATACAAAATGCATATGAATACAGAAAGCAGTTAAACACGAAAGAAAACAGTTTCAGCATTTCTTAAAAAAGTAAATACTTTTCTGATTTAGTTTCTAAAGAAGTCACTAAATCTGCTTGTACTTTTAGCAAAGATATTTAAAATGTATAGTCCAGTTTGGGGGTTTTTTTGGGTTTTGTTTTTTTTTTCAAGACAGATGATTGCGCCACTCAAGGAGACATTTATATAATTTGGATCACCAGATGTCAAACAACCTTCTGATAGTTTACCAAGAGTCTTAATTTGATCTCAACATTGGGTTCAACTAGTTCTTTGTATTTTGAAGTCTGTACCTGCACTGAAGAATGGTATGAGAAAGGTGCAGGAGGTAAAAGGAAAGGGGTATGCATTTGCTTAAGAACCCACCTATCTACAGTGTCCTCTGACCAGTTGCTACTGGCTTACTAAAAGACACAGGGTGCTTATCTTTAATTAAGTCATGAATGGTGCTAATTTTATTATCCACTGATCTTTTATTCAACAGCGTAAATCCAAACCAAGGTAACTAGCAAAGCTCGTGGTTCCTGATGGTCAATTCCATTCAGGGAAAGAATGAAAGATGAAGCTGTTATGCCTGAAAAAAAAAAATCATATGATGTCTGCACCCCATCCAAAACTCGAGACCCCCAGAACTAATTTCAGCTGTTAGCATTATTGTACCATTTTTTGCTTTCCCAAGACAGATGCAGCAGGTCAAAGAGTGGCAATGCCTACAAAATAAGAATAATTCTGAACCAATATAACCTTTAAAAAATCTGTCAGGAAAACCTTTTAAAAAACCTGGTGGGGAAAAAAATGTGTCGGAGAAAAAGCTTTCTCTGTGCTTTCCTGTCTGCCAAGTGGTTTCTACATTTTGAAGTCTTGTCAAACCGAGCAGCAATCTTCTGCCAAATAATTCCATCACCAATTAGTCTGTCATAGGCTTTGTCAGTTTATCCTAACTTTTCTGCCCTATGGACTGAATATTGGATACCAAACAAAGATCAAGAGAAACTAAATGTTATGCTTTCTCTCTGTATAACACTGCCTTAACCCAAACGTCCTCTTCTCCTGAAGTTGTGAAGCAGCGAAATTCCTCCCCAGGACCCCAGACTGAAAAAGGCAACAGACACATCTCCAGTAGGACTGAGCTGCTCACACCCTTCCTAGTGAGACCCATCACAGGATTGGTTAAAGGGGTGAGGAGAAATGTATAACAAATTGATTAGCATCAGAGAGAGTGTCCCAAGCGAAATATAAGCACCCTCTCTATTCTGTGGAAAATCTAAGAGAATATATTCCCTGGGGAATGCGTGTGGTTCTTCCCCAAGAGAAGGAGAGTTTAACTGGCTTGTCTAAAGAAAGACAAATTGTGTAAATCAGTTAACCAAAGGGTAAATTGAGGGAGGGCTGGAATATCATGCTAGGTGAATGTGGGCATCCTCAGCTGTTGACAGCAGCTCATGAACAGCTGGACAGCAGAACCTGCTGTGAAAAAACGCCAGCCAGCTCGTATTGCCACGGGGCTGTCCCCATTGCCAGTATAATTCAGAATATCTGTGATTCCTACTTCAGTGGTTCAGATCAAGAGAGCTGATAGAGTGAACACAAAAGAGATCTAATAAATACCTCCACTCCCTTCTCTCATCTTCAAAGTCAAGGGAAGGGAAATAAGCTTCCAACACGCAATAAGGCAGTCACCCCTGTGTGGGAGAATGGGCTCCTCAGAAAGTATTTACAACATGGTTAGTGGCGAGACACCAGTGTGTTTGATAATGTGTTGGCTTCTCTGATTAACATTTTCTGAAAAGTAATTTCCGAGGCTAACAAGGAATTATGTAAATAGAGAAATAATCAGATAAGGTGATCAAGACTGAAGAAATGAAACACTCTTTCAGGGTGTAGTTATGAAATGAAGATTTAGCAGATTTCAGCTGATGAAGTCAGAGTTGTGATTTCAGGCAGGTGAGGAAAACTAACACATTTTAAACAGTGAATCAGGATTTCCTTTTTCTAGACTTCCAGGAAGTCAGGGTTTCATTTGTTTCAGCCCAGATGGTTGTAAAAAAAGAAAAAAAGGGGAAATTTTGAACATACTCTTTTTAGGAATAACTCTTTTTTGTATTTTTTTTTCCTTAAAAGTTTTATTTTCACTATCATGATAACCAGGACCTCTGATGAACAGTCTAAAAAACTTTATAAAGATTCCAGTAAACACATTGATAACATTCGCATTGGTAAAGTCTTATCGAAACATTTGTGAAAGTAGCAGCTGAGGAAAATTATGATTTCGTGAGAGATGAAAGTTTCTTCAGGAAATGCTTCCTTTGTGGCAATAGATGAGCCATGTTTATTGAAAGATAGATTAAAAGCACGTTTTACCAGTTGTAGGGAAGATGCAGAAATTCTCATTGGGCTTGAATTCGAGCCTCTCCTCACCACTATCCCATCCCAGGAGCCCACCTGCACCATGGAGATACTGTGCTGTTCTGTTGCAGGTTTCTCCTGCCACATGATTATATGAGAGCTGAAATTGTGCCACTCTATGAGGTGGGTCTCATATTTGAACCCAAGTCCTTCATGTAGGTGGCTGCATGCTGCTGCTGCTGCTTCTCCCAAAAGTGAGTCATTCAAGTGCCATCTAGGAGGAGAGCGATGTCACTTGGGTAGCGAGAGCGGTGGTGTGAAGGCTGCTGTTTCATCCTACAGGTAGGTCCTGAGTCACACCACTTACCACCATGCTGTCCTATTCTCCATCAAGATGTCTTGTCCACCTCTCCTGGCCAAGCCATTTTGCTGTGCTGCAAGAGATGCAGTGTCTGGCCCTGACAAATTGCATTTGTGTGAGGATGTGAGTGCTGTGATGTTTTCTGAATCCTGGCAGGTCTTAGGCAGCAGAGATGGGTAGGCTAAGCACCATGCTCAGGTGTGCAAGGGGAGAAGAGGCACTCAGTATGATCAGGAGCACAATTTAAGCACCAGTTCCAATCTGACATCATTAGGTACTTCGTTTTTCTTAGGTGATGTCCAGTACAGTTATTTGGGCAACATTGTAAGTTAAGTTGAAAGCTAAGGCAAATTCATGGAGTTGGGAACAGTTTCTGGTAAACAAGAAAAAATATTCCTTTCACTTTGTTGATCCAGTTCCTAATTATCCAGTATAATTACCCATAATTCCTTGTCATTAATGTTATTTTTCATTGTAGCTGTTAGCCAACAGTCATTCATAAGATGCCAACCTTTACTTGGTATTCCATCTGTTACTGGAATACTAGAGTTCAGGTATTATAAATCAGTTTTAAAGGTTCAACATCAGTTTGAACTTTTCAAAGCATACTTGTTTCTGTCAAACTTTCATAAAAAGATTTCTCAAAAGTAATGATTTTTTAAATTCTATTATTTTGTGAATCTATTTGCACATTTCTGAAAGAAGCAGAGTAAGGAGTACATTCTTTGGGATATTCAAATCATGGAACTAATCCAAGATCCATTCAAGTGAAAAAAAAATGTTGGATTTACTTCTTTCAGTAAAATCCACCCTGCAGAGATGTTAATTTGGACATTGTTGCATTTGGTGTTAGGCAGGGAAGGATGCTGTGGATTAATAGTTCTAGGATGAAGAAAATAAAGAACATTTTGCTATGCTAAAGGAGATATTAAATGATTTAGTCATTCCCTTGAGCAAATGACACCTATGTGCTTATGGCACAGTGATATGTGGAAATCATATAAAGTCTGGATGTCACCATTTTTATTATTCATTAGTTTATCATGTTTCCAATGATGTCTGCACATGTACTTTCATGTTTGTTGACTGTTAAATGACAGCACTTCTTTCTAACTGCTAATAGTTCTCATTACTATTAGTTCTCAGCTATTTGGGAATTTATTGGTGTTATACATGGATCTTTCTAGCATGAGAAAAGCCACATATGTGCTTAAACAGAAGAAAAGTTGGAAATTTATCCTGTGTTTTTAAAATGTGCAGTGCAATGTTATTAAAACAAGGAAACATGTCATACAAGTAAGCTTAGAGGAGTGTAAAGATTTAGCAAATCAGTGTCTCAAACCAATCTCTTCAATCACTTTGATTTATTCTTTTTTTATTCAAAGTCATGAATTTAAAAACCAAACGTAAACACCAGTCCTCACACCTCTTATTCAGGGTCCACTTCTCTTACTAAATTAACAGGAAACATATTTTACTGTGTATTAACTTTCAGCTATTTTTTCATTGCCATTCACTTCAAGTTATTTTATGGTAGCCATCCAAATTTTAAGCAACTGGTATCTTGGCAGACTTCAGTGCATCCAAACATGAAGAAATAACTAGACCTGGATCCTGCAACCTGGGCTGTGAGGGTAGGCTCCGACTGGTACAGAGGACAGAAGGACTGTTAATGAGTACCACAGTCCACCACTGGATTAGGTTACAGGATGATGGCCTGGGCTGAAACAAACCTCAAAACCTGCTGATGGGAACCTCCTAATGTAGGACCTCCTGAAATGTATTTCATCCTGCACGTTCATCAGATGGTAAAAGCACTTTTAGTCAATTTCATGTTAGATTGCTGTAAAAAATAGTTGACTTACCAGTTGTTACTTTATGATGCATACTGCATAACTATTTACTATTATTTACTTACTGAACAGAAAAAAACAAGAGCCAAATCCTGGAATTCATCAAGTAATAGAGAAAGATTTGTATAAAGCTCCTGCTGTGCTTGGTACACCACATATGTCTGAGGCCAATTCCATAAAAATAAACTTAACATGAAGTTGATCCTATTTTAATACAAGGTTTAGAGATGGATACACAATATTTTACCGTATTTTGGAGATGAAAATGAGTTAATAGTTTTCTTTTTTTTAAAAAAAAGAAAAAGGTTGGAACTAAAAATAATAAGATTTTTATGAGAGGGGAGACAGGAGGGAAGAGAAATGCATTGTAGGGGTATAATTGCTGGTTTGTGGCAGCTTTTTTGGGTCTCACGAAGGAATGAGAGCTTTACAGTGCCCAGGCTGTACCCAGCTGAGGTGCAGCTGCTCTCCATCCCTTGGATTTCCCCCTTTCCAACTATAGGCACCACACAGTTCCCGAGACTCTTTCTGAATTCAAAACCCTTTCTTGATACGGATTCAGGTTCAGGAGAGGGAGCCTTAATTCTGAATGCTTGTTTTACTTCGCAGTGAGGGATGGGGGGCTGGGGATGCTTTCTCATACGGCCACAGCCCTTTGGGGCTTGGTGGAGCAGGTGGCAGCACCTCCCATGTCTTAAGCCAGGGCAATGGAGCCCTTGTTTGTGTCCCTGGCACCATAAGGCATCACTTGAAGCATTTGGTCTCCAGCAGTGTATTTTTGACTGTATTGCAACAAGCAGTCATCTGCAGTGGACTACATACCTGGAGTATGTTTCAAACTAGTGCATTTTTAGGCTACTAAATCTACTAAATTTTCCTAAGTGTCTCTAATTTAGGATTTACTGCTTTCCAGAGAGCTACTGCACATCAGCCTAGATTCCCAAAGGTACCTTGCTTATGAATATAAGGGAAGTGGCACCAGATGTACCGAAGATAAATAAGCATTTTTGAGTTGCACTCAACACATTCCTTATTCTGGTAGCTGCCAAATTACAATTTAAAAAAAAATAAAATTCCAAGAGTTAAAAACTGTTCATCTCTGCTCATCCACCTTTGTTTCAAGCTCTTCATACAGTTTTTTTTCTATTGTGTGTATCTTTGTGTCCTCTTCTCCTTATATTATTGCATTCTTCTGGAATCACTGCAAGAAAAGCGTTCTCGCTCTGCTCAGTGGGCACTACCTGAGCTCTGTCTTTCAGCACATAAATTTGCATCCTGTGCAAGGTGTGTTTTCATTTGTCTGTGTCTAGTTTGGCAACATTATTTAAAGGAGGTGGTTGTGTATAGAGATTCCTGTATTATAAAAGGCAAGGCATCCCTAAAGACACGTTTTCAGGACTTCATCAGGTAAATTACTCAGCTGGATATGAATGCTTCAATCTTTTGCATATGCAAATGTGGTACAAGACATAGGGGCAAGGTATATGATGTGGTTTTTCAGATATTGAAGTCAAACTTTTGCTTGTTCTTAATTCTTCTGAAACCTCTTGAAATCCTTATTTTAACCTATTTCCCTCTAAATTAATTACAGGTTTGCAGGGACAAAAGTACTGACTGCCCTCTGTGATTTTTTTTCCCTTGAGCCTAGGTTTGAAAGGGATCTGTCATCTTATGTTCGTGGGCTGAAAATATAGGTGTAATTATGAATAATTGGTTTAGGAATTAAATATTTCTTTGGAAAGGTAAATTGTCAAGCAGGAAATACATGTAGAAAATCTGTATAATGCACTTAATTTAAAAAAAAAAATCCGTATTAGTAGTTTGGAAGTATCTAAGCAGTAAAAAGACTTTAAGCTTTGTTTACATTTTGGCTGCAAGAGGTGCCTCTCTTTAAGTATTTAGATAAACAAACCAAAGCTGCTGTTTTCATTAGCATGTAACACAGAGCCCAGTTTCCTTACCTAACAGAACATTAAACTAAAATTTAGTGGCAGAAAGCAATTTGATCTCCTGCAAATATGAGTCTTGATAAACCTTACAGTATGGGGAAAAAAAACCAAACCAACCAAACAACCAAAACCAACCCAACCTTCAAATTTCGTACCTATTGACTTTGCTTAATAAAACATCTCAAGTGCTGGTGCTTCTGGGTGTGTTTCCAATAGCAATGTGATTGCAAGGCTCTGTGGATAAAGTTACCAATCCTTTGAATTCTGACCTTCAGTCTAAAACAGCTTTAGAGGTTACTCTTTTTCCGATTTGTGAGATTGCGGAGAAAAAGTTAATGCTGCTGGAAGGAAGCGGGGGAGGGAGCTGGGCTTGGAGATGAGAACTGGGACTTTGAAGCCATCTGAGAAGTTTTCCTCTAGCCTTGATTTGTAACAACAAATATTGGCAGTCTGACTCTGAATAATTACACAAAGTTTTGAAATAGAGCATGTGGCAACTGAAATTTCTGTAAATACAGTTACTATTGGGACCAAATTGATTTTAAAGGAAATGATACTGTTGGGTTCAACAAAGTCTGGGCTCCTGGGGGAGCTGTAGCCATCCAAACCTGTGAGCTAGCTTAAGCCCATCATCTGTATCTGTGGGGAGGGGAAACCTTAGGATGCAGTCCCCGCTAGACACAGTGACTGGAAGTGTCTGTCTCTCCCCCCCGAAGATGAGGGTTGGGATGATCATCTTAAACTAAATGCTTAATTTTAGATGGTTACAGTTAGGTGAGATTCTAACTCTTGCTGAACAAACAAAGGTCATGGTGTAATTACTGTAAGGTTCAAAATAATTTATTGTGGTAAATTTCTTAAAAACAGTTACAGGAAAGACAGTTGATGCAAGTCTAAAATAAATTGCCCTTGTAATCATTATTTTAACTTAGACTTCCGCTTTTTCCGTTTCATTACAAGGCCCGAAATGTGGAATATTTATGAACTTCACTTTTAGAAGATACTTCACCCTTCCTGATTGTCGTAAGAAAAATGTGTGACTGAATGTTTCATGGTTAAGGACGTACATATTTACTGTATTCAAGTAACACAAGGTTTGTGATTTGAATGTGTATTTATGAATCACCTACATTAGTCACAAATGCAGGCTTGTCTTAATAATTTGTCAAAGTGAGCTTGGGTTGCTGTTCTTTCAAATTTCTTCACAATTCTAAATGCTTTAACTAACAATTATTTTCCCTATATATTTTTTTAATTTGCTTGTTGTCTTGTATGTCAGCAACTGAAAAATTATGCAATAATTGACACAAATAAGTAAAATGCAGTAATGATCCACTGCTCCATCTACTGTTGAACAGTGACATGAATAATGCTTCAGGAAAAAAACACGGAACGCATTTAGGAAATAATAACAAAATGGAATTTGCAACAAATAAACCTATTGTTTCTGTGGTTGGTGAACAAACATATTTTTCTTGCAGAATTAAGAATTCTGAGTATGACTTTAATTCAGAGCAGAAAAACAAAGAGGAACTTTCCGTCTCCCTTTTCACCTTTTAGGAGGTGCTGACAAAACTGGTTTTGTTCATGTTAATGGAAAATAGTTGGAGAAAAGAGAGTCTAGCATTACTGAGCTGACTCATGTTATACAGTGCACTGTATTTATATCACTGGCAAAAATGTGAGTTATTGCTGTGAAAAAAATTTGCAATGGTTTGTAAATTCTAACTTTTTTCTAGTAGCGCTAAATGAAAGATGAGGAAGGCTTAAATAGTTGTGGGAGGACAGACTATGGAAAAATGGCATGTGTGTGAAATGATGTGTTTTATAGTCTTTACAGAACAACGGGACTTGATTATTTAGTCAGCTCACTGGTAATCTCTCATTTCTACTGCGTTCTTTGTGCAACTTTGTCGTCTGAGGAACTACTGAGTAAAGTTTTTATCACCTATTGGAGTGCTAGCAACCTGCTCCTCATCATCACTGGTGCCTTTCATGTGACTTGTTCATTTTTTGTAAGCAAATTACTATTCACACATCACAGTGAAAGATGATGACTCAATTTTTTAGGCAGTTTCTTTGCTGAGCTGAAGTAAAAGCTTGAATGTAAATTAGCAAAATTAGCTCTTTCTCAGGGATGGTAGCAAGTCACAATTTATGCCTTTCATTTCACTTCCTATCTTGCAAACAGATAACTTCGTTCAAAGACAATTACACTGCCTTCAGCAGGACTGCTTTTATAAACAGTTACTAACTTGTCTGTGTATCTTTTGAGCTGAGGTTTTTGTGCAAAAAATGATGCTTAGGTACCATAGACCGTATTAAAAATGCCCCTGTAAAACTATTAAACTTTATTGGAAAGTGGAAAGTAATTTTCATTATTACAGTTTAATAGATAAAACATTGCTTAAATGAAGGCTGTTGTAGTTAGAAAAGCTACAACATTACTTTTAAGTCAGGAGTAGATCTCAGAGCTCTGTCCTCAGAATGTCACAGACCTGGTGTCTCAGTCTTTCGGGAAAAGTGATGCCATCACTTTTGGGTAGACAGACTACTTCAGATAGTCTGGAGACCAAAACTTATCAGTATTTTTGTGTGGCGATCATCAGTATAATTACCTTAATGAGATTTCTAGAAGAGAAAAGTTTTAATTTGGGTGTTACAAAGTACCGAAAGAGAGATGATAGTATTAGATATATTTAAAACTTACCTTCATGTAGGAAACCTTCCCTTCATCCTGCCAAAGTACTTACTTATTTTGCAGTTACAGTACTGAGCATATTTATAGTTTACACTGTTTGTGTCTATAAATATATATATATATGCTATATATTTTTCCCCTTTTAAGTAATCTATTGAAAAAACATGCATACCTTGATTTTGGAAAGTGAAAAACTGAGAAACACTAAGGTATTTTCTGTCAAACTAGACTTCGACTGCTTCTGTGGAAAATCTCTGCGTTCGTTTATATCATAGTTGTTAAGAACTATTTCAGAATCATATGAAGTCATGTGTTCATTCAAAAAGCTAAAGCACTACCTACTTAAGATTAAAAAAGACTACTATTTCCTATTTTAAATTATACAAAATGATCTTGTACTTCATACTGAAGTTGCTGATTAAAAACAAGTACAACTGCATGCAAACTAGCAAAGAAGTCATCGAGGCCAGCAGTTCGTACACATTTTGACTAAGGACAATGGTTAGCGGCACGCACCTTTTTTTGTAACATGTTACACACAGACCTTAATTCATTATTTATTTTATCCAGTGTATCTTGAAAGAATATAATGAAATTGTCCTTCTCAATCACACTGATAGTTTTTGGACAGAACAGTTAAAATGGTTGATGTCTATCACTTTTTTTGTTTGTATTTACCAAGGTCCTTCTACTTTGGCTCACGTGAGTAGTGTGAGACAATAAGGGCTCCTGTCAAACGCTGCAAACTTCTGCTCCAGCCAGGGACGTCTCTAGGCAACAGCTGCTATGTGTAAGATAAAACTTGTATGGAGACATAGGAGGGATATTGCCTGCTACAGAGGGCTCTGACGTTGCATTGCAGTTGTCATGGGAAGAGCCAAGCAGCAGGTTTCAGGAGCAATGGGATGCATCTTTTGCTTCTTCCTGGGCCTATTTCTAATATTAAATATTTCAGTAGCATTTCTCACTTAGAGACAAACATACAAACTTCCCACTGTTCCGTATCCATCTTTTATCTAATTTTTCTTAATTATCAGCACATCTGTAACTGTGGCACCTGAGCACCCAGTAAACACTGTGTTCAGGATGATCTCGCTTTACTTGAGCTAAAGCAAGTTTGTGACACTGCATGCGGAGTTAAAACCATACGGCATGAGTAATAATTGTGAAAATATACCCAATAGCTTGTTGTGTGTTTGATATTATGTAAGAGGTCTGGTCCTTTATTTGTTTTGCCTCTTGAGGTGCCAGCTGCATCAGCAGGAATGCAGAATCAGGGCAAATTTAGGCATGATGTAAACACATACAAATCCCACTTAAATCTCTGTTCCAAACCCAGTGTTAGTGCAATTGTGGTTTAAAATTGATGTTGGGTGCCAGTGATCAACAACCCAGCCTGCACTGGTCTGATATGTAGTTAGTGGAAGAACAAAACCAAAAAGCCATGTAAACAAACCTCTTTCAGAAAGGTTTCAAATAGGTGCGGTGCTCAGCTGGCGTAATTAGATTAGCTATTGAAATAAAAAAAAAAAACCAACTCCTGCACTCACTTAACTCACTTAAACCAAATGAGGATCTGGTCCATGGTATCAGCTGTAGGATAAGTTCATAGGTTAGACCATACCATGGGGTAATGATATACACTAATCTGAAGTCCAATCTTCAGACATCAATCAGATAAAGAACTTTAAGGTACTGCTTAATAGCTGTATAAACACAGAGGACCTGACTTTATCTTATATCCCCCATCTAGATCATTTATATGGCTTCAGTTCCTATACTGCCTACATGCCATATTACAGAAGAAATTAAAAATTCAAAGCCGATTCTTTTCTTGCAATGCATCGTCAACACCCTTTTTCTGATCATCTTAGCCTCTGTGTAATTTATCCCATGTTTATCATCACATCATCAAGCTTTGAATGTGTGTGGGGGGATCTGTCTTAGTTTAATTAAATACAGAGACCGGGCAAACTACTAAAGTTATTACTTAGACAAAACTCCCATTAGGGATGACAAACTCTAACCGACAGTAAACCTGTTTCAGTAAGCTTTACATTAAAAAATTAAAATTTATTAATATATTTGTGCTATTTTTTTTGTTTGTTTGGTGGGGTTTTTTTAAATATAGAATTAAATAGATTTATGCAGAAATTCACATGCATCACTGAAGTCGCAGACATTGTTTTAAAAATAACTTTTTGATTTCCATAGCATCATTTAAGTACCACTGTTTTTGAGAAAGGGTTTTGAGTTACAATTTCCAGTGTCAAATGGTACCTCACAACAACAATATGATATTTTTCAAGGTTTTTTCCAGGAAAAAAAAAAAAAAAAAGCTTCTGCTTCCTTAAAGTCTGTGCCTGATCTTTTTCGTGTAATAGATGGAGCTTCTAGAGACAGTGAAGTGAAACATGTGTCTTTAACTCTGTATAGGGTGGGGTAGGGTTTTTTAAAATGTTCTTATTAACACTGGTAAAGACTTCAATGGTAAGCATTTTCTGGAGGATCGTGGCTGTTCCAAAAAGCACATAGTTCAGAATGATTGCATCGCCTTGTATTTCAGGATTTCAGTGACTTTTACCTGACAAAACTGCATGTCTCCATAATAAGTAATTTGTATTTCTTTCACAGTTGAATATAGAGCATCATAAATAGTTTTCTTGGCGCGAGATCTGGTGTGTGACTATAAAGAAGTAAAGGGATTGTGTTTGTGCTGGCTACGCAGACGGGCCCAATCGAAAGCTGCTTATTTTGACCTGGGTTCCCATATATGGTGTGTGACTGTCCCGAGATCCCTTTTCTCCGCTAAACAAAATGAAATCCTAGGTGCCTTTTCAGCTCGAGGTTGACTTGTAGCTTTGCAAACCGATCTGCTTTCCTGAAGTATCCCCAATGTACTTGCTACAAAATAATGTCTCGTTTACTGGGATATAGTAGCCAGAAGATATTTCTCCTCTAGAAGTATTGCTTTCATTGACAAATTAGTTAACTGAAGGTAAGGATATATAGCAGTGAATAATCACAGATTTTATAAAGGAAAAAAAAATCCTGTTTCAAACTATTTATATAGTATAAAGTTATTTTTTTATTTAGTACTGTAGACCTGGCATAGTATTAAGACTTTTTTTTTTTTTTTTTGGTACTGCAAATCATTACGCTGTTTTCCTGATCATATTTGGATTATGTGTACTGAAAAAGTGTAGAAAAATAAGTGTTACATGAATTGAAAGATACTGCCTATAAAGTGGAAATGCTCCAGAGAACCCTGGTCAAATTTAGTTATTGTGTAAGTTAGAATTTTTTTTTTTTTTAACATAATGTATATGTTTTTAAAAGAGATTTTTTTGAATTATGAGTTACTAGAAGTGCTGTAATAGAAATGTATTATAAAGCCATTTCAGTTTAATGGCTTGCTAATTAAATTACTTAATTACTTATTGATTGGTAAAAGCTAAGCTTTAAAGAGTTACTGTTACTTAACGCATAAATTTAGCTCTATGCAACTGTCTCTCTTCTTTGCAAATATTTGTAAGGTCTATGGAAGAGGCCTTTACACAGTTTTAAATTTTAAAACTTTAGTAGCTGAAGAGTAATAATTTAAAATACAAATTTGACTGTATTTACAATTGTTTTTAGAGGTACAGAGATTTCACGCATCTGTGTGGTTTAAAACCATTTAAAAAGTTCCAGATACTTGATTTAATAAATACCTTTAAATGGGAGAAGGCTGGCTTAAATAGTTTTAGCAGACCCTTTCTTTACAAGGTTGCAAGAATCCCAGATATTTGAGAACAAATCTGTTACATATCCAATCAAACCGGCATGTCCGGACGCGCACGCCGGCTGTGTGAGAGCCCCTGCGAGTATCCTCGGTTAGCTTCTCGCATGGATACCACGTCGGTTTAATTCAGGTTATTCTATTAGCACGGCTGGTGTTTAAACCCGGCTTGCTCGAGGGGACGCGTCTACACGCCATTAAACTTCCTAAACGAGGAGGGACCCGAGGGATTCGTTAGTTGGTCTGGAGTGAGGCTGCAGAAGGTGCCAATAGCGGGGCTGTGGCGGAGGGGGCGGCCGGGCCGGGGCGCACAGCCCCGCGCCGGTTCCGCGGAGCGCAGCGGCGTTCGGCGCACGGAGGAGGATTGAGTTTGGACCGCGCGAGCCTCATTGCAGTTGTTGGTTTAAAACCAGTAAGGTCGGGACGATGGAGGAGCTGCGGTTGGCTTTGCGAAAACAAAAACAGAACCCACAGTGGGGGAAAAAAGAGAGAGAAAAACGAAGGAGAAGGGGAGTGAGGAGGGGAGAGGGCGCGGAGCGGCGCCGTGCCCCGAGGCGCTGCCGGGGCAGACCCACAAGGCTGAGCTCCCAGGCGGCGGGGCCGAGGCTTTGTCTGCCGCTGCCGCCCCGCTTCGGTCCGCGCCCCTCGGCCCCGCCGCCCCCTGGGAGGCGCCGCTGCCGCGCTCCGAGCCCGCGAGCGCGGAGGCTGCGCGCGGCGGCGAGGGCGCGGCCGGCACCGTGAGTAGCGCGCGGCGGCGGCGGCGAGGCGGGCGGCGCGGGGCAGCGGGAGCGGCGAAGGGGCGGAGAAGCCCCGCAGAGAGGGTGATGGCCACGGCCCGGCTGCGGGGCCGCCCCGAACGCCGCGGCGGCGGGGATGAGCCGGTGGCGGGGGTGGTTCCTGCCGCCCGGGAGAGCAGCAGCGCCCGGTTCCCGGTGGCTGGGTGAGGCAGTGAACGTTGGCGGTGCTGCGGGAGGGGCGGTTGCAGGCTTCCCCCGGAGCAGATGTGTGGCGGGTCTGTGCGCTGTGATCCGCCGGGTGCGGGGATTCTTTCGCTCGGTTGTCCTAGAGCGCGAGCGGTTCGACAGGTAGAAACAACGTGACGGTGAGAGGTGAAACGGGGGGAATAGGCACGAAATATGGGAAACCGGTAAGACCTCGGAAAGAGGCGTGAGAGCGTGAGAAAAATAATAAAAAAACTGGAAGGAAGCGTGCCTGACAGGGATTTTGACAGCGCTTGCTGAAGCAGGAAATCCTTTTGCTTAATATGTTTAAATTTTCCAAACACCAAGGAAAACACACAGATCCCCACTGGAGAACTTTTCAAGCTGACAGAATAAACATCTACACAACTGAAATATTTGGCGTTTATTGACATTTTAGGTGGCTTATTTAGAACGACGATCTTAGAAAGAGGAAGTTAAAGACCTTTTGAAGTCTCACTAAGTTTACATCTTGCTTTTGAGCAACGGAGCCCCACGAAACATTCCCAAGTATGTATTTCTCTCGGTGTCTCTGACAAGCAGCAACAAGAGGAAGGACTGGCCTTTGCATTGAGAGGTTTATTCTGGAGAAGTAAAGGTGCTAGTGCATTTAAAAGTGTTTCTTAGAAGGTGTTTGGGTTTGGGTGGTTGTTGGTTTGGTTTTTTTTTTGTTAAGTAAACATTTGAAAACTAGACAAGAAGAAGAGAGAAAAGCTTTCAGAAAAAAAAAAAAAGGATAGTGTATTTCATATAGTTTGTTCAAACTTAAAAGTTATCACAGAGAGAAATTTGGGATTAAAAATTGGAAATGTAGTGTATCATTGGAAGTTTCTAACGTTAGACATAAAGAATCTTTTCTGTCCCATACTGAGACGGATCGCAAAACATCTGCCAGAACACAGGCTGTTGGTTTGGTGTGTAATATAATTTAATAATGTGTACATGTATCTGTAAATATATATATATATGTATATGTGTGTGTATCCACATTATATACTTCCATGTGTATCAGCATGTATGCACACAGCGTTTTACATGTTGCTCACGGAGCCGTGACACCGCAGTATTTAGCCGAGCACCTCACTGCTGCGGGAGTTTCCCCAAGGCCTGACAGGGTCTGGAAATGAGCGGCCGACCCCTCTCAGCAGTTCTGTGCAGTGACAGACGGCTTGGGTCACGCTTCGCCTTTGGAGAGTGGAGAAAAAAGAGTGAACAATCATTTTGTTTGAATTGCAATAAGTATGAAATATTTCTCAGGAGCCAAAAAAATCTTGGAAAAGCAGAAAGACATTCTTAAATGGCTGGTCATAATAGGAGCATTGTCACATTGTAGTACTTCTTTCTCCAAGGGAAGAAAGTGTTGGGGTTTCAAAATGTTTCATTCATAAGCATATGAACTGAGCACGCAGGATAGCACTTTCAGAAGAATTTAAACTAGTAATTAAAAATGAAATAACTGTAATTGCCTGCTTCTGGTTTAATAAGTGCAATTTGTCTTTGATGTGAGTATCTAGTGAAAAAACCCTACCTCTTCTCTTAGAACCCAGCGATGTGATTATTGGGAGAGTGAAAGTATTACCAAGTTCCATGTCTTGCCAGCAAGGTGCCTTTTTGTAGCCAATTTGCATTTTAGTTTTGTAACATTTTGGCTGTTGAAGCCATTATGTCTGTAGATACTGATTGCATAGCACTTTTAAGGAGGGAAAGAGTACTGTTGGGGGAAAAGAACTCTTCTCTCCCTCCCTCAGCCTCTTGCTAAAAATAACATATTTTTTCTTCCTAAGGAGGAACACTGATTTGAAAACTGCTATTGTCTTTGAAATTTGCTTCTTTAAAGCTGAACTGTGTTTTAAGAAAAAGTGCATGTGCTGGTTATAGTTTTCTGGGTCAACTTCTTATTTTCACGTAGAAAATTTATTTTCAGCTGGAAAAATGTTTTAAATCATAGCCATTAAAAAAAAAATGCTCCTAGCAAGCAAAAATACCGTGGAAAACCTGTAATTTAGACAAGTACCTACATTTTGTTTGCTCTGTGCTGCTGAAACTTAGAATCCCTTCCCATTTACAGTTTACTTTTCACAGAACATTATTAACTTTTTGGCTTCATACATGATCTTCTGTCAGATGCTTTTGATTTGTAATTTAGCAAAGTATAATAAACAGTGCAAAAGTCATGAATTTTCCTCCGCATCCTGAGCTCTGTGGTAGGGAAAATGTGATAAAATGTGTACCTTAAGTCTTGTTTGATGATCTCTCAAAGCAAGTTTGCCTTCTGGAAATAATTTCTGGGGTTGAAGAGCATGGTATTAACAGATTTAATGTGGCTATTCAATGGATTGGTGGAGTACTATGTGAGGTTTAACAAAATGAGAGAGACAAATTGAACATCAACAAAACCTACATCTGTGAAGAATTATAAATTTAATTAGAAAAAAGGCAAACTTAAAAGACCTCATTAGCTAATCAGAATTTGATGTTACTGGTTTAAGATTCTTAAATGGATGAATTTTAAGTAGCTTTGCTATCATTGTCCTTTTTTTCTCACCATGTACTGTGTAGTGCCCAGATCTGCAGTCGGTATTAAAGAGAAAGATGTGAAGGTTATTTACAGCAATCAAATTACGCACAGTAATATTTTTGAGGTATTAAGGAGAATGTGTATTTAGCATGTAAGGCTTTAGTTTAAGTGGAGCGCAGAGTATGAAGGGTGAGTGACAGCTCCTTTTTTCTCTTTTTGATTTTTTTTTTTTTTTTAAATGTGCTCCTTTGGCTGGCTGGGTAAGGCTGTTGCTTTTTTTTCCACTTTTTGTTTGATACGTCAGTTATGTTGCAGAACTTCAATTATGCAGAAATCTGTTGGCAAAATGGGAGAATGTATGAGAGCAAGCACACGCCACCCAGAAATGTTTTTATTTTATGAACTGGTTGTCATAAGTGTGGTTCCTTACTACATTGTAATTTTGTACTACACATAAAAAACTAAAAGCATGTGAAGTGTAGCATTTTGTAAACTGTAACTAATTTCACTCACATCTGTGTCTAATTGTTGTCTGCATTCGCATTCTTGAGAGTAGATTTATTTTTCCTGGACTACTCTGTGGATTCAGCTGACCAGCCTAAGTGAGGATTAGTTGTTTTAAAGTTATTTTGATTAAAGAGTCATTTTTAAATATGGTAACGTGCAACACATGGTTTAAATAATCCTTGAGACACAAAGGAATATTTTTTAAGTATGTCTAATGAAAATGAAGATTGTGGATATGAACTTTCACAAATCATAGAGTGTTAGAGGACATATAAGGTATATATTTAATTCACTATGAATGAGCTGGGTTTTTTCCCCCTTCTCCCATGAATCTTTAAATGAAATCTCTCTCACTATACACACATGTGCACATATATGTATGTATTGTAAGTGTAGGAAGTTACTATTTTTAATTTGGGTAAACAAAATAGGATTAATTGTATTGTAGACTTCAGTGAAGTATGAATAATACTGGAGGGCACTTTAGAAGACATCTGTTAATTAAAGCATCTATTTGAAAAATGAAGGTTTTTTATTATAAAAGCTATGTTTTAAAGAATCACTCCCTTTAAAGAGGGGGTGAAGATAGCTCTGTAAGCAAAGTTAGTTCTCACCTATAATTTGTTCCAGGTGTTTAGAAGTAACAGCAGAAATGTATCCTAAGGCACTCTGCTGCCATTTCTGGCGTAAAGAACTGAAAAAAAACCTCCAAACCAAAATGCACAGTTTTGAATGTATCTGCTCATCTAATTTGATTTGGCATGCAACTATGTACTGAAAAGCACATTATGCCATACTTTAAGTACCCAGTTATAAAAAGATTGATGTTTTTCAGCGTGCATCATTGCATGCTTCTTGACATCATTTGTAATGTTGTGTGCTGCCTGGCTGCCCCAGCAGTTGTTTACTCTTGCTAGTAGTAATTCTGTCTGTGATTAAAAATAACAACAACAAAAAAACAAAACCCAAACAACCAAACCACAACTGCAGATGCATAAGTAGGATTTGCTTGGATGATTTTTATGGCACTTAAAATGCCTCATCTCTCTTGTCTTTACTCTGTGATCATTTAAGAGATGTCGGTTCAGGTTGAATGGAAACACACATGAAGGATTCTCAATGCAGACATTAAGAGAATATATGCCTTGCCTGGAGAAACTTCTGTGTGCTTTTAAGCTAACAGTGTCTAGCAGTGTATTTTCACCTGAATTTTGTCACCTGACAATGGTTACTGGCTACAGAAAAGAGTTTGTTGCAGAGCAACGGTGTTTTTCTAATAGGATATGAAAATCTATTACTCAGCTGACTTACAAAAGGAGTCGTTTTATTAAACTGAAAAATTATTTCTGGGTTTCCCAGTGGAACCAGATTTGTTTCTTTGATGAGTGACCTCAGAGGTAAATGCTACAGCTTCCTCCTATTTATTTAGCCAGAAGTGTTCTTTTAGGTGATTTTATCAGAAATCTCATTAGGAATAGGAATTTTTACAAGTAAGACCTTGTGCAATAACATGGGGAGTTTTTATTTTAATTTGCCCTGGTTGGAGATGGGCTCATTTTGGAGATGGTTGTGTAACGCTGTTGGTCGTGTATTGAAGATCTTTACCCTAGGTAGACTTGCCCCTTGTTGTTCCCCTCCAAAAAAATAGTGTCAGCCTCTCCAGTTTGCTTTGCCCCTCACCTTTGGGGTTAGCTGACTTGCGGGTTCCCCGCTGCCCAGGCACGGAGGAAGGATGGCAAAGAGCAGAGGAAGAGGAAAGCCAGTGTGATGAGGGCAAGAAGCTGTCAAGAATTAAGGGGATGGGGGAGAGAGAGAACCTGGCCAGCAGCAAGAGGCGTGAGGGCTGGCGGATGCTGGGGGCTCGGGCAGGAGGGGCTCCCACTGCCCGCGGCGGGGCGGCGGTGGGGTTACCTTGTCGGGGTGCGTGGCCGTGCCGATCTGTACTGAGCCGTGCCGTGGGAGGAGTGAGCCCCTCTGCAGCTGTCACGGGCCCCTGATGAATCACTATCCCGTCACTTGGCCGCCGTCCCCCGGCGCGGGGAGGAGGGAGAGAGACCTGCCGGGAAAACAACAGTTGAGCCTTCAATTTAAAGACAATATGCCTTTCACGGGCACCGCGCCTGCCTCCTCTCATTTTGGGTTTAAAGGACAGAATTGTCATCTGTGGTGATATCCTTTCTTTAAATTAAGGCCTCTTAGTAAAGCAGAGTAATAGAGGCTTCTGTTTGTTTCCCTGGTTTACAGGTGCAGAAGTCCCAAACCAGTTCAGATGTTGCTGTTTCCTCAAGCTGCAGGTAAGGATCTGATTGAGCTTTGCTATTTTTCCGCAAGCCTTTTATTTATTTATTTTTAAACCTCAGTTGATAAGTAAATATTTATTCTTGTTTTCTGCATTAAGCAGATGAGTAGGTGCTGGAGCATCGCTTTTACTCGCTGCAGCCAAGTCTGTAAACCATGAGCACGTATACT
Organism: Caprimulgus europaeus; assembly: GCA_907165065.1. The sequence goes on from OU015525.1 coordinate 35,146,310, forward strand.
TTCACTAAATTGTTTGACTTTATATTAGATACTGGCTTTTCAGACTCGTTACATTATCATCCTTTTTTATGTGTAGATTGGTTTAGGTAATGAAATATAAAATGAAGGATTTTTGTTTAGAACTTGTGATAAAATCTCAGTTAAAAGGTGAAAACTTCATAGCTGAAGTGACGCTTATGCTTAAAGATATTTATACCATTACCGTGGGAGGAATTTTTTATATAATTTGAATTGTCTTTAAAAGAGCCTAAGAATTTCTTTTAAACAGAAAAATTGCTGTTTCAAATGCCTTGGAGGCACAGTAACCTATGCAATTTCTGCTGGGAGTAATTACTTAGACTGAGCACATCAAATAACATTATCAAAACTTTTAGGTATAAAGAAACAGAAGGATGGGGCACTTCGATCATAAGCTTCCCCAGCATCAACCAAGGGACATGTCGTGGTGGTGATGGCCATTGGCCTTTTTATATAAGACTATTAAAAACGCAAATTGGAAATATTCAGCTGCTTGTGTGCTGTTTAAACATTTAATTTTTGCTTTGAATCGGAACTGTTCTTTTCTTATTTTGACTAAGTGACAGCTGCTGAGATACGGCAGAGTGCTAAGGCATACTAACGCCTATATGGATCCACTGTATGTTGGTCATATCCCTTTTCAATTGGGCACGCTTTATGTAATCCACAAAGCAAACAAGTGAGCAGACATAATAATGTTTTAATGCTGCATTTGTTTCAACGGAAACAGAGGAACAATTAAGTAGTTTGCCAGAGTAAACACATACATCAGGAATATCTCATTCCCTGTCAGTAGATGATAGGTTTCCACAATTGCTTCAAGTGTTTTATTTGGTTTGGAGGCCCATTATATTGCCACTGAGTGGTAAATCTTGAAAAAGCAGAGTGTTAATTTGTTGTTAAGAGAATATATGTCTTTGTATATTGGTGGTTCTGTTTTTGTACATATCTTTTATTCTGTTAGAAGCTGCAAAAATAATTACAATAGCTGGTCAGTCGTGTGTGTACCTACAAAATGAGTTTAGTACTAGAAAAGATCAAGTTGAGAGAAGCTGTTTGGTTTTTACTAATTGTTGTCAGGATGTTGATTAATAGCAGGCTACGTCTCATGTAGGTAATTGCTCTGTAATCCATTATGAATACGTCACTAAAACTAGTTGTATCTTGTTTTTAGGTCTATGGAAATGCAGGATCTAGCCAGCCCACCTAGCCGACTAAGTGGTAGTAGTGAATCCCCCAGTGGTCCAAAACTTGATAACTCCCATATAAATAATAACTCCATGACACCCAATGGCACAGAAGGTAAGTCACCTTTTTTTTAGTGCTTCATAGTTTGTTTTGTCTCCTTGTTGTGTTGGTATTTTTGTAGTCAGGAAGCTATGTAGAGAAAATATTTCACTATTTCAGGTGTTCTGTGTTTATATAATATGCTGTGTAGAGCCAATGTTCAATGTTTATCAGTAGTTACTATTATCAAGTTTCAGTAATAGCTTTCTTTCCAGATTTATGTTCCTTTCATGGAGTTTGGATAGACTGAGCACGTAGTATGTATAGAGCTAAAAAAAATTTTTAAAATACAAAAAACCTGAAAAGGTAGTTTAGTGATGAGAAAAAAAGGGGGTGTTTACAACTGTCATACTAGAAAACAGAGTCTTTCAGTCTTTTTTACTATTTTGGTATTTCTTTATGTTCTCACTTTTTGCAAGCTCCTAAGGCTGTGAAAGTTTTGTCAAGAAGCTAATAAAACTGAGTGTTGAAATTTCCTCAGGCTAGCTTGCTGCTCTGATGGGGTGACCAAAATTCAAACAGGTGTAGTAATTCAATGGGGTAAACTGATACCTATTTTTCAAGAAGCAGTCAGGCAGTTGATAAGTTATGTTTGTTCTCAGTAGAATACTAACAGCAGAACAACCTAACAGCTTTGACAGTAATATAATACATATTTAATACATATAATACTTATAATGAAACACAGAAGGGTTTATATAATAAGCAGCAAAAAATACTCTTTCCTGTAACATTTGTATGGCAACAGTAGAAAGGATCATACATGACATTTGGCTCGCTATATGAACAGAGATTTTAATGCATTGCTAGAAAAGAGAGTCACACAGCTTCAATATTACTGTTCAGTATAAATGTATAGTTAAACAACTGTTGTAGCAAAGGTAGGCCTTTTTTTTTTTCTGAGAACTGGGACACATTAGTGCTGTCAAACTGTTTAGGATTATGGACATGCATTGCATTCTTCCAGGAAAGGCACATGTCAATCAAACAGATGCCATCCCCCCTCAATTCCCCAAACATCTCTTATTCATTCTAATTGGAGTCCTCTGTAGTGGGGAGGGTTTATGTGTTATTAGATTAACAAGCATTTGTGCCAGAGTTGTGTACAATTTACTTTTTACTATTTCTGTAGAAGTATTGCTGCAATCAAATTTTTAGCTGTTTGGGGGAGGAGGGAAAAAAAAAAAAAAAAAAGAGTAGCTTTTTAAAGAATAAAGTGCTTAATGTACTGTACTAAACTGTAGTTTAAGCAGAAAAATATTTCATGTCCATGGATAAGTATTCTTCCTTTTAAATACCCAAGTATATTATTAGCTTTTTATATCATATTATCAGGTATATACCAGTTTTGGTACAGGATGTAATTACTTGACCCTTTCAAATTAAAATTCCTCTAGCTCATGAAAGCTTTTGCTGTAAAATTCACCAGCTTTTGTACCTTCTCTGTAACTTGAAGGTTCTTTAGTAGCACAAAAATAGGGAGGGTTCCTTGAAACATTGAAAGACACTCACCACCTGGCTCGACTTTTTGTTCTAAGTAGTTGCGTGCAGGCATACGCTCTGAAAAATGGGATACTTAATATTACTTTGTCAGTAAATGAGCTGTATACTGTATTTATTCATGCACTGACCTCAAGTAGCAAATAATTTTGGAAATAATATCTCAACTTCTAGGTACGTATCAGAGTTTATTGAAGAAAGTAGATTAAAAAACGGTAACTTACTTATCTGACACTAAAATTTTCAATCTCAGGCTTATTCCTTTTGGGTGAATTCTACCCGGAAAGCTATAACTGCAATAACATGTTTACCTTCTGAGATGAAGCCAAATGGTTTTCTTTTGTTTGCAATTTCCCCTCAGGTGACATGACCCTCCTCAGCACTGCAGATTGGTTGCTAAGCCCTCGCACACAGACCCCCGCAGGTTTGGGTGGCTGCGGTGGGCGCCGCAGGCGTGGGGGCACTCAGCATGTGTTTTCAGATGTTGTCCAGAAAGCATCCCGAGAAATAGCTTGTGCTTGGCAATTCTGGTCTAAACTTTCTCAATTGAAAATTCCTGTCTCTGATTGCTCTTAAGTGACAAATAAAGAAAAGTTTGTGAAAGAAACATGATTGAATAACATCTTTCTGAATTAGATGTGTGCCAAGAGACAAAATTTGTGAGCGAAGCAGATGCCTAAGAATCTGAAGGTGGAATTTTTACTGTTAATCTGTTTTATCTTGAGAAAATGTTTGATTTGGGTTCCTTGAGCTGCTAAACAGGCTTAAGAAAAAATTGAGTGAATGAAGCAAGAGTTTATTATTTTTTTTAAATGAAGGGTGAAGTAAAATTATTTTTTTCTGAGATTCTTGAAGTAGAATCCTGCTGAGACACAAGTGGCAGATTGTAAGGATGCAGTCATAAGGGCTTGCCAAGCACCTTCCTTAAAATGCTGCAGTGTGGTTTGCTTGCTTGTTGCACGTGGAGTGGAGATGTGGGTTGCTGAACCTTCACATGTTAAATATAATATGTGAAACCGGCTTCTGATCTACTATGCAGTCATTCTCACTAACATGAAAAAGCCCTCCTTTTCTGGCATAAGGGACCTTCATGTGAATGAGAAACAGGGCCTCTAGGTATTTGCATGTTATAAATATCTTGTAAAGATATGTTAAATTTGATTTGTCTATGGGTGTGATTTTGGCAGGTTTCCATGCCCTGAAGTGCAGGATGTGTTCACTAGATGAGGGGAAGGGAAAAAAAGAAGAGGAAGAAAAAAAACCTGTCCCAAAGTGAAATGGCCCCATTTCAAACAAATGTTCATTAATTTCTCTAAGGCACATTTTCAGACTTGTCTCTTATTGATGTTGTTCTACAAGAGGATGTGGTTGGAAGATAGCTCACTGTTATTAGCTAATATTTTTAGCTTCACACTTAGTGGTAAATTTTCAAAGCACTGAATGGGGATTTAATTGTGTGATTGAGTCTGAGTTTGATCTCTGCACGCAGCTTTTGTATAATAACTCTTTGTGTGCTTGATTTCACTTTAGTAGAGCAAAATTACTGTAGTGCCAAGCTGACCAGGTAGCGCTGGCCGAGGACTGCAGCTGAAGAAATCCAAGGGATTGGGTGAATGCTGTTTTTTGCCTTTTACCTAAACATTTTTAAACAAGTCAGACTAAATACCTCTTGTCTCAGCAATTCCTCTACGGGATTCTTTTAGAGCATAGTGATTTCTGAAGAACAAACACTATCCTTTAAAATTTGTAGCAGATCATGAGACAGTCTTCGTAGCTGTGGTGTATGTGTGGTGAGAGGAAAAGTAGCATTTCCTTAACATCTTGATTTAAAAAAAAAAAAAATATAGCTAATAAGAAGTAATTACTTTGCTAGTGTTTGCTTTTTTCTTCCTCTTCTCTGGGCCAGGCAGCATGGTCTTCAAACCGGTGATGGGGAAGTAACAAGGAAATTATAGACCTTGAACAGTCAGAAATTTCCCAGGATCAAACTAAGAGTAGTAACACTAAAATGTCTGGCTAAAGGCACTCAGAAAAATCAGTCCTGGCAAGCCAAGATGGTGCTGATTATATAAATACTGCAGTATTTGAGTTTTCCATGATCTCTAAGTGGTTTTTCTACAAATTGCCCTCTGTTGTAGGGAACAGCAGACACTATACACCATTAAAAATTGGCCCTGTATGGCTTACCTAAGAAAATCTGTTAACAAAAAAAAGAGAGAATCAAAGTAGAAATCAAAATGTTCATTGTCATGCCTTATCTCTAGTCTTCCTTTGTCAGCAAGTTGCTGTGGTGGGCTGATACTGAAGGAGTTAAAGAAACAATAACAGAAGCTAATAAAATTACCATTTGTTAAGTTTTATCAGACAGCTAGGAGCTACTCCAACAGCAGTGCCCACTTTGGTAGTTATACTTTAGAGGGGAAAGGCTGTGAGTAATCAATAAATTTGAAAGGAGTAGCAAAGCTGTTTTCCATGGTGGATGACTGCATCCAGTTTCTGCCTGCAGTGATTTTACTTTTATCTAAAGAATGTAAATCAGTTCTGATGGGTTACATAGAGTGAGAAATGGGAGCCTATGGCCCATCATGATGAAGTTTGCAACTGGAATGGTGAAGAATAGATGAAAATTTGGAGAAGGAGCTGTGGCTTTCCAAGCAACTACACTTCATTCACGTTAGAATATAGAGCTGCTTCTGCCATCGTTTTTGAGTGTTTGGAAGGAAGAAGAGAAGACATTTTCATAGGAAGGGAAAATGGATAACAAATTGAAAATCAGATTTTCAAAGATACTTAGGAATGGATGCTTCAAAGGGAGTTGTACATAAAAATTCCTTTGGAGAAAAAAAAAAAAGTTTCTCACTCTTTAAGTACCTGCTGCAACATGAGAATGAGATCCCACAGAAAGGCATTCGAAGTTCCCCACTATGTGACTATCTGATGGGTGGCCATTAGAAAGGTTGTTTTAAGTCTGGTGAATGTAAATCCATCTTCAGGGTTTCAAAAGGCAGTATGTTTGCTGTCAGGTTGTAATATTATAGAACGGAGAAAAAATTGTTGATGTAGGGATCCATGTTTAGACATCCTGAAATAATAGCCTGGTAAAGACAAATCTAATTGCACTTCAGTAGGGTGTTAGTATCAAGAACTATTGATGCTAACTTCTTTACTTAGCCTCAGGAGAGTGCAAGAGGACAGATATGTGGCCAGAGGCAGACTGTGGTGGTCCCAGGCCTCAGACTGGCAAAAGAACCTGTGGGTCTGTAGGGGCTAGTTATCTGGTCTTCAACCTGCCACTACTTATGGAGGATGAAAACTAGGTACACATCACTCTGCCCATTTATGTGAAGGCAAGGGGCTGGCTTGGACTCTTTCTTCCTTGAGCTTCACCTTTTTCTTCCTGCATATGTTACATTGGCTTCCTTCCAGACTCTTTGTCTTATCTGTGCTTTTATTCTTCTGCTTACTTAAGTCCTTCCATCTGTTCTGAGCACATGTAGCGTAATACTCTATTATTCCTCTTTCATAGGTTTTTGGTCAGTGAAATAACTTGTCTACTCTTCTGTTGTCTCAGTCCAGCAAAACCTGTTGCAAGGTCTTGAGGAGGAGATTGACTAATAAATATTTATGTATTTATTGTCTTTTCTGTATGTATGTGCATCTGTTTGTCAAAGCTTCACCATTTTGTTTTCTCCCATAACATTTTCCTGAAAGGATGGACCTCGTTTAAGTGAAAAGTCAGTAACAATACTGGTTCCCACAGACATTTGAGGGAAAGTGAATACACTTCTTGTAAACATTTTTGCAGCATCTAGTGTGCCAGACTGTGGATGGAGAATGGTGGTGTGAAAGCACCCTCTGAGTGTGCCTGAGGGTCCTAGAGCCCTGCTGGCACAGTGGCTTTGCACAGGCTTTGCACGATGTCAAAAACCTGTGAAGATGTTCACTACTTCACCAAAAACTGTAACTGCAACACATCACACTAGGTGCAGCGTCTCTCTAGTGGGACCAGCCAGTTGTGCGCAGTCTGCATGTGTGTAATCACGTAATTGCACAGCATAAAGTAGAAATATCGTACGCCTAGCAAGTAAAACAGACGAGAAGTAAATCCAGTCCCTACTGTCAGTGTGCACCAGGAGAAACTCCATGGCAAAGGGGTAGAACAACTAAATCTAGTCTTAAGATTACACCTTAAGAGACAAGAGGGTGATGTTTGAAGAGCCTTACTGACTTCAGAGACTTGTCACCCTTCAGATGATTTAGCACTTCTGTTTCCATCCTGTAGTCTTCCAAGGGGTTTTGCTTATCATAGGTAGATAAAAAAAACCATGAAACTTGCTTACACTTCAGGGTTAGACAGATCATCTGATCCCTGGTCAATGAGTGAAGTACCTGTGCCACCTCATTTGATGAGACAAGCTGAAGAGTTTTCTGCTACTACTGGGTGGAGGGGAATGTAAGCTGGCATTATCACGCTTTGTCCAGGTGAATTTGCCTTTAGGTCTGACAGTCCTGGAGTTCAGACCCTGGACAAAAGTAGATATTATTTCCAACTCATGAAAGATCCCATGCACTTTGTCATTCTATTTGTCTCTTCATGTCTCAGTCTTGCATCTTGTACACTGAAATGGCAGAGCAGGCTTGACTTCTACATGATCCTCTCTGTTCATGCGAAGCCCTCTGTGCTCCCAGAAGGTAGCTGAAGACAACCTTATTTGCCATTAATAGCTGTAGCATTGTGTAGTCATTCTGTCTGGCTTTGGTTAAAGAGTGCAGATGTTTTACATAGATGTAGTGCAAACTGTTATGCATGTGTAGGGGAATTGCTATGGTCAGATTCCCGATTAAGGATTTAAGAAGGAAAAAAACCAAACAACAAACTAAAACCCAAAATAGGTCATAACACCTCTAGAAGGATTGTTTCTGGATATATGCTCTGTTTGGACATGAGATACAATCATTGACTATAAATTGACAAGTGAGTGTGAAGGGGCAAGAACATTATTTTGACTCAGATATTCTCATTTCCTAAGTGTAGTGAATGAGACTATTTTATCCCATGGCCGTATTTGTCAGGTAAATATACAGGTTAAATCTTGATTAGCAGCTACAAATACTATTAAAACTTGTTTCCACCCAGATAGTTTTGAATTTTCTTTCTGATTTTGTACTGTATTGATGACACCATTTCTTTGTAAATTTAAGGTTTTTACTGCTAGATGAGTAGGTACAATGATGTTAAAGCTGTTTCAGTTGTAAATCATAACATAAGAGGAAGATGAGGGTTGTGGCGGAACCGTGCATGCAGTGAAAGCTACGTGTTAGCTGCAGCCCAAATACTGCAGAAGTTTTGAAGCCTTTTCACATCAGAGGACGGGGCAGGAGGAAACAGTCTGGGCTTGAACTAGAACGTGCTGCTTTGAGCAGGGACTTTCTTTGAAAACTAACTATAAATTTAGGCTGGAAATTACCTTGTAGTAATTACCTTCTGGTAATTTCCAGTCAGTGAGATTCATGAAGAGTTCTCTGCTTTGAGAAGCAGGAGCCAAGTAAGTTTATCGGGCTTCATGGTCAGGAACTGATGATTTGGTACTCTAATAAAAAGAGAGAATAATGTCCTGGATAGAATTAGTATAATTGAGTAACCTGTTTATAAGTAACCTGTGATTTTGAGTAACCTGTTTATAATTGCAAGATTCTTCAGTACAAAGAGAGGAGAGTTTGAATAAAACAATGTAAAGTATCGTCAGCTTAGAGATTCAAGGTAGAATTTTTGTCCCATTGTTAGTGACACTTATCTTTGAGCTTTCAGGTGAACTTTGGGCTTCTAGTGGATACAGAAAGAAGATGGTATCGAGCAAAATATTGTATAAATAGTAATGGATACATAAAATACTTAATCAAGATATCTACCTGGTGTTTAACATTGTTTGAAGATGTCACCTTGAGAAAAACCAAAATAGGGATAGAGGTTGTGTTTATACATATGTCTATAAACAAACTAACAACCTCGCTTACTTGAGACTCTTTGTGCCCTATGAACACTTGAGAGCTATCAGCCAGGAATGATTTCATTTTGCCCACTTCATTGTGGGCAAATTATATTATACAATATATTATATTATACAATATATTATATTATACAATATATCATTGTATAATACACAGAGTGTAATGTTATAGTATTAATTCAGTCTTAAAATTGAAAAAATAGAACTGATTTAATAAGTCAGCCATGTTGACAGTATTTTTATTCTGGTTTAATGTGTATGTTAGAGCTGTTAATGAAGACTAGTTCAGTGGAACAAGCCTTGTATGTGTTTTAGGTAATTAAAGTGATTTTAAAAGGATAATTTAAAACTTTATTTTTTGCATGCTTGAAGGTGCAATCTTTATGATATATTCATATGACTCTTGTGTAAGGAATGGACAAATATTAGGTCTCTAAATTAATATTTAAAACACCCATCATCTCATTCCTCATAGCACTCTTTACTGCTATATACGACAGTGACAAGCTGTGGGCTCAGAAAGTTGTTACTTGGTCAATGAACCACATGAACTTGTGGGTTCTGGTCTGAAGTTCTGTCTCTCAGTGGAGTTCAGAAACTGCCATTTAAGTATTTTTAACCACATTTTGTAATATGGCTGACAAAACAGGGCACATTGCCCTTGCAATTCGAGTGTCTTAAGAAGAAATATCTTGAAATACCTTGACAATCAGGGTAACATTAGATCAGCAGTTATGCTATCTCAGAATTTTTGTGCTTGTTTTCTCAGAGCTAGCATGTGTGTTATTATCTGTTACTCATATTTTTTTCTATTATTCTGTCGTATTGTTTTCTTATACAGTTTCTTTTTAAATCTTATTTTTAGAATCTCATAAATGACTAGAAAATAAAAACAAGGAAGAAAAATGTCTCTCTGACATAACTTCTTAAGCTCCTTGGTATATAAATCAAACCTATATCAGTAATTCTAAATAACTGTTGAATTTTTGTAGCAGATTAGGAATATGTTCAATTTCTTCTTGAACTTCTTGTTGATAATCTGTTTTGTTACATAGGTTATTTTGCTGGGACTCAAACTTAGTAGCATATTGCTAAATCAGAGTCTATAATGCAAGTCTGATAATTCTACACCTCTGTAAAGGTCTGTTTCAACAATGGAGCAGCAGAAATGGGAATTCTCCTGTTTTGCTTTCTGTGGTCTGCCACAACTGAGCACGCTGTTGAAAGTTACTGGCAAGCTTGCAGTGTGTTCTGTGTAGATGTGGCAATATTCCCACTGATTACCCAGCGTCATGCTGTGAAAGCTTAGGACACGTTACAGAAATGTTAATTGTAATGGAAAATGTGGAGAGCCGAAATCCAGAACGTGCTTAAGGAGCGTGCAGCAGGGCCAGACCCATGCCCTTCCAAAGCCTTGCTTCCTTGGACAGCTCCATACGTCTCTCCTGATAGATATGGATTACTGACGTGCTACTGTGATAGAGTGGCAGACTTGTAACCTTAGGAAATCCCTTCTCAGCTCTCTTTAACCATGTTTCTATGGGAAAATATACTCTGCTGTAGGTCAGTTTTTGTCTTGGGCAAATGAGGGACCTTATTTTGCGGTGAGAATTCACATGCTGAATATTTCCAGCTGGTAAAACCATAGCTGTTTCTTCTCAGTTTATTTATTTGTATAGCAAGCTTTCATCCTCTTGAAGTATTTTCAGGTTCAGATAGATGGAAATATGCAGTCATGTTCTGTCATTTTGATTAAAATACCTGGGGAACGGAGGGCTTTTCAGTTCCTATCCATCTTTATTAAATTCCTGACTAGCTGTGGTGCAAAAGTCTGTTAAGGTCATGGTTGTTCCTAAAGACGAGTTGATAGGGCTTATTTATTATCACTGTACTAATGGGTATCCGGATCAGGGAACAGCTTTTCTTATCGTGATTTTTTTACTACATTCAGGAGACATAAGGACAGTTGTTATGAAAAATTTGTGAGCATCTCATTCAGCAACTGGAATTAATTTCCATGAAGAAGTCACTGCAGTGTATTTCTCATATATTTTCCTGTATCTTCAAAAGTAGTATGTTTAGTAAACAGCATTGAGTTATATACAGTGTTGCAATGAAGTATTGCTCATGAGTCATAGAGACAGAAATTCAATTTTTATGATTTTTTTCCCCAAGTGGTATCTTTAACAAGATTCTGAAATACAGATAAGTGGCAAACAGTTCATGTGAAGTCAGCTTTTTAAGCCAATGGCAAGAGAGGTATTTAAATCCACTTATGAAGAAATTATCCTAAAAATCTTTATCTAGAGCAGACGATGCTGTAGGACTCTGTTGTGTGAAGTGGCTCAGCGTAGTCCTTGGACTGCTAGTTTGCAGTGATCCAAACAATGATATTTTATTTTATAAGGAATATAGAATTGTTTCTTCAGTAGAGAAGAGAGGAAGAGTTTGGAGAAAGCATACACTGAAATCTGCCACTCTTTACCCCAAGTTAGGTTGATCTGTCTCATCTTCATCTCTTTTCCTCCCCATAGCTGTCAGCTACGGAGAAAAGCATTTTTCTTTGTTATTTCCAAAAGTAGAATTACAATATGGAAATTAGGTTTGGGAACACTTGCAAATTTTGGAGAAATCTGGAGTAATTTATGAAGGAAATATTAGTCTGTAAAATCTAGTTGTGATAAATTTCTAAGAAAAAGCGGAAGATAGATAGTGTAGATGCTATAATTCTTGATATCTAGATTAAAAAACTGTGTAGAAATTGCTGTGAAAATCTGACAGTTTCTGGAAAATGGCTTGGGACAGATAGTTTGCAACAAGTACTTTGTTGTATTTGTGCATTAGACCTTCAGTATTTAGTTATTAAATGGATGTTGGTTATGTGATATGTTGTGTTTTTAAGAAATATGTTTGTATTAGAGTTACAGTTTAGATTGTAAGTGTGCTCTTGAAGTGAAACTCTTGACCACCTCTTCTTACCACATGTTAATTCACCTGGTGGAGTCTCTTGGACTTCACTTCTTTCAATAAAGTTGTTCTGCAGGAATACAGTTATTGTTGTCTAGCTGCTGATGGGCACTCTGTCCTTGGGACAAGACTAAACCTAACATGAATAATATCCCCAAAATGCCTAAACTGTTGATACTGGGCCTTCTACACCAACTATTTTACTCTGTGAAACTTTTCTCACTGGGCTGCACTACTTGCTAATACAGATGTAGCAGAATTTAGTGTGAAGCTGGTACTGATCTCCCAGGCTAGCATGTGCAGACAAAACATCCTGTGTGAGAATCAAAAGAAAGTAGTAGATGACTAGTAAAATCTTGAGAGATTGCATGTAAATGCTGTGGATAAGGACAGGTGAAGGAAGTAGTGAGGTATTTGGACATAAGAATTTGGATTGGCAAGGAAAGGAAAGGTCCTTTGTCAGAAAGGGAAAGTGCCTCTCCCTTAACCTTTGCAAGCCTGGCACCAAAAGGGTTTCTGCTAGTGATGGTTGCAATTCCTAAACATGTACGTGGAGACAAACATACATGCATACATGTGCACCTATGTCAAGGTGATACCAAGGCTTTACATGTCAAATAGGGTGCACTTTACCTTGGTTTTCTTGGGTTTGCTTTCTGCAGTGTTACTGAACTGCCTCACTGAAAGGTCAGGTATGCACCAGCGCTGGTGCGTGGGAAGCGGTGATGAGATCTTGATAGTAAGATCTGTTCCATTGTTTTCTGAAACATCATCCTCAGTTGCTTTTGCTGTGCTGTAACTCCAAAAGCAAGGTGTGTGAAAATGTATTTGAGAGATTGCTGTGCTGATGTGGTAACTTCCAGGGAGCAAGTATTGTGCCTGTTTGCATCCATGCCAGGTCAGCCCCATCCTTGCGCCACGGATCAGAATTCTGTTGTTACTGTGATTGCACAAGAGTACCAGAAAGGGGAATCTGTTTATTTACTTGAGGCTTTATTAAAAGACATTAATTAATAACTAATTATGAAGCAGCATGAGCCAGGAGAGAATCTCTTACTCTTGTTCTTTTTTACTATCTGACAGCTGTGTTGGGTCACGGGTGCAGAGGGAATAAAATGTAAAAGCATTCTTTGAAGTGCGTGGTGAGGTCTGTGTCCCCTTTGTTTATTCAGGGTTGCTGAGTATAAAATTGGTTTTCATTTTGAGGGGAGAAATCCACCATGAGGAAAATGTTTTACTTCATCAGAAATACTGATTTTTTTTCCTCTCAGTAGTTATTTGGATGGAAAGAAAAATTGAGCAGCCCTCAGAGAAACTAATTTAAAAATTGTTTCCTTTTTTGTCTTATTTAAGTTGCTGCCTTTCAAGGCTGTAAATATCTGAGTGACCCGATTTAAATGTGGACCCTTATTGTTGGGTCTGCGGGATTAAGAGGAATCAGGACAGGTGCAGAGAGTTGCATGGGGACTTCTGGTTTGTTTCAGTGGCTCTTATTCCTTGGGGACAGAAATAACCCTCTTGATCATTTTATATGTATGTGTAAATCCTAGCTGCCAGTACTTTGCATTGTTTGTATACATGAATACATAAAATGCAAAATATTGATAGCCATGATTTAAAACATTTTTGGTGGATTTTTGTTTTATTTAATTTGTGGCTGTAGTGAGTGTGTTTGCATGCCTGTGCAAGAATATTAGGTGCATATAGAATATATTTTATTTATATTTCTATAGTTAAAACAGAACCAATGAGCAGCAGTGAGATTGCTACTACTACTACCACAGACGGGTCTTTAGACAATTTCTCAGGATCAGGTAAGGAATAATCAAAGATTTTAAGCTTAGCATTTTTTCATTTACTATTTACTTATCCCATGTGGTTTAAACCTGTGCACAGCTGTTAAAAAGCCTTGTGCACTTTGCAGCTTATGCCTATTTCTGTTCATCTTACTCAGAGAGTGTGAGGCAATAGGAGCTTTCCCTGAGTAAGGAGCATTACAGCACCAGGCTTATTAATGTCCATTGGTGTCTTTGGTGAGAGTCTCACTAGGGAGTATTGTGGCCCAGAGTAATTACTCTTTTGTTTTCTGTGAGTTAATATACCTGCCTCTGTGATTAGTTTTGTAATTGAGAAGTAGGTCTTCCTCATTTATCGTTATTTATTATTATCAAGATATTCATCCTTTTATCAAGCTTTTTTTCTTCCTGGAAGCCAAACACATTTTAGCTTCTAACATACAGGAGACAAACACTGTGAGAAAATCCTAAGATGTTTGAACAGTTTTGCATACATATGGATTAACCATGGTATTTCTAGCACATTGTTTTTATGGTGCAAATCAAATAAAAAAGGTTCTAATGCTATGTCACGGGATTATATTTCCAGAGTAGTACAATTTGACATCTCGCAGGCTCCAAGTAGCCAACCCTTTCCTGGTCTTGTCACAGCCTGCGTTTTCTGCACGTGCTGTAGAGTAGAAAAGTATCAAACAAAAAGGATTTCTAGAGTATTTTAAATCTCAAAAAGAATAAAATGTAATGTATTTAATAGTTGCTATGTACATCTGCGGTGATCCGACTAAAGGTCGGACTGTCACATTTGACATATCTGCAGCCTCATAGGCCATGGAAAGAGAAACTATCAGGTGTGGAAGGCATGGAAAGAGATTCCCAACTTCCCTCCATGCTTCGCGAGCACTCCCAGAGTGTAAAGATGATGGATTTTCCCTGTAGTTGGCCAGGAAAGGGGTAGCTGGTGAAGGGTAATTATCCGTGCCTTGTTTATTTCCAGGTACTTAGCAATAGGGCCTGTTGTTTCTCTGGCTGTCTGATTTTACAGTAGTCTCATAACCTGCCGCTGACCCCTTCCTGGCAAAGACCTCGAAACCAGCCTGGGGACCTGGAGAAGGAATGGCACCCGAGCGGTAACCAGAGAGGGAAGGGCTCCCAAAAGCGAGGCCCAAAGCACGCTGGCACATCTGCCACGCTCTCAGCAGCACCCAAAAATACCGACATAAATTGAGATGGGTTGGCCTCAAACTCTGTCAGCAGTGGGAGAGAAGCTCGCTGTTTAGCCTGCTAGGCTTCAGTGTTTTGCTAAGAACACTTGCACATTGATCGTGACATCTTTATGCAATACTGACTATTTTGAAGATCTGAAAAGATTTTAGAAAGCAGATAAGATGAGGGAAGAGAGACGGAAGTGTAATATGGTAATAGATCTTCTGTATTATGGAATTATTTTTTTTTTTTTTAAAAAAAAAGAAGCACGTGCTCTGAAGTTGGCCATATGTTTTCAATCGAGGCATGCATAAAGCTCCTTCATAAAATGTAGGTCTTAAAATTCTAAAAGTTAATAAAATGTTGCACTTGAGATATCAATAATCCTTTGAAAATATGAAGGGAAATGTTTCCATTAGGAAATAGGTTGTTTGCATTGAAAATGTTGTCGGTGTGTGAGTGAAGAATAAACTATTGCTCAGGAATTGTACAAAGGGGCAATTTAGTATTTGAAATTCGTAATCAGGATTTTAATATTAAGCATTCTTATATAGTTGCTGATAAAATATTATTTTCCATCTAAGGTATCAATGATATTGGAATTTAATTAAAACCTTGTTAATACTCTGAAATTCTATTAGGAAAAAAAATATTTATCTTTGGTGTGTGTATTTACACTTCTGTATGCTTTCTTTTCTCCTTGGTGCAGCAATTGGAAGCAGTGGTTTCAGCCCAAGACAAACACACCAGTTCTCCCCACCACAGATTTACCCTTCCAAGTATGATATCTCTTAAAAATAATAATAGTAGTAGTAGTAATAATAACTGAAATAGGCAGATTTTAACCTCATTTAAAATTATAATTGGGTCCATCTGTTAAATCATAATTTAAACTGCAGCAGCTTCTAGGAAAAAAAAATACTTTTTTAATGCTAAGAACATATTTGAAAAATATTTGGAAAGTTCTTATTTTGCTTATACTTTTATTATTGATTTCTTATTGTTGTTTTATTTTTATCTTACAGTTTCTGTTGTCTAGCTCAGCCTATGATTATGTGTTAATGAAGTAGCAGGATTATAATAAGGCTCAAAATAAATACACGCATGTCTGTCTAATGCAGCGTCTATTCTATTTTCTGTCATTTGTAATCAATAGCAGACCATACCCACATATTCTTCCTACCCCCTCTTCACAAACGATGGCTGCATATGGGCAGACACAGTTTACAACGGGGATGCAACAGGCTACAGCTTATGCCACCTACCCCCAGCCTGGCCAACCCTATGGAATCCCTTCATATGGTAAGAAATCACGTCCATGTTGTTTGCTTCTAGAGGTAAATATTTTTTAGAACAAGATTACATGACCCTTGCATCAGTGCTTAGTGGGACAGCTGTGCCCTTGAACATTTCTTATGGAAGACTGGTAATTTCCCCATTGGAGTGAGTGATGCTTAATGTATATATGAAAGAGCTAAGAAGCTACACAAGAGGATAACTCTGTTTTGGGATCAAAGAGAGAGATCTTTTAGGTTTTTATTGCTGATATAAAAAAAAAAAAACAAAACCCAACCCAAAACACAACAGCACTGAAATGGGAAAGGAGATTTGGAGACCTCCATTACACTGGCACAGCTCCTGGTGACTTGCCGAGGAGCTCTGCTCTCTGGCAATGTAGTAGGGTAAATTGGTACATAACGGTCTGAATTTCATCTGATCCAGATTACTGCAACCCAAATGAATCAGTGAAACTGTGCTGATTTTCAGCAGGTGAAAAACTGATTCAGAAAGACTCCCACCAAAAAAATCTAACTTTCAATGTTTTAAATCTCCCTTGAGGTGAAAATTGAGATAAATTGCTACTGAAGCTCTGTCTGCCTGGAGAAGGAGGTGATAGTACTAAGTAGCAAATATTTAAAAAAAAAAATAATTCAAAAACAAGCTGCTGTGGGTGAGACCATTTTGCTGCCAGACTGTCTGCTGGCAGACCACATAGCAGTTCAGCAGTGAGGATGCATTATTAGAAAATAGGTCTTATATTCCTCTGGAGGAATATATTAAAAATATACAATCCACATACTTTTAGCAGTATATTTTGTAAAGAAACATTCAGGTTATTTAAGTTTTATACCAAAAGAACAGAAGTTGCAGTACAAGCTCTGCCCCTTAAAATCATTAAAACTTTTAAGTGCAAAACTGGTGCATTTTTCATCCTGAAATCTGCAAGCTGCAATCCACTGGGTCTCAAGGATATCCTACAGCAGATTATTGTGAACAGTAGGTACAAGAAATATATTATTATTTCCCCTCAATTAAAAAAATGTGTTTCATTAATAGGTCATCAATAATTATGATAGAAGGAAGCATTCTTCCTGTGGCTCCAGCCTTGATAACTTACTGCCAAAAATATGGTTATAAACATGAATTGGATGTTTCAGTTGCCATCTGAATCCATGTATTTTAAGCTTACACAAACAAAATACTTTAATGATATTTAAACTACATTTTCAAGGCTAAGGAGTTGGACATTCTTCCCCACCACCACCACAAGCTCATGTTGCTGATGAGAGCTTGTCTGCCCTTTCCAGCTGGATCAGGTGGTGTGATAACAGACGACCCCTTTTCACACCATGCTCTTCTTGACCCATTTCTCCTGCATGCACCTCGTGTTTATACTTGGCTGGCTGTAGTGGCTTGGGCAGCTCAAACAGTGACTTTTTTGTTTTTTGCTTGGTTCTTCTGGATGAAATCCTGACCTCCCCGAAGTCAACTATAAAACTCTCACTGACTTTAGCAAGGCCTTGATTTCACTACATGAGTTTAGCCATCTTGCCGTCGTCAGACTCTACCTGGGAGTTACTTTACATGGCAACTACTCGGTGGGGGTTAACATGCCTGCCTGCTCTTTTGTTTTAGTTTGTTTTTTTTTCCCGTGCCTAGGACTTTGGATAATTTTGCCTAACATTTTACTTTGCAGAGCTGCTTTTGACTACTGAGCCCCCTGGCTCCTGAGCCAAGTAGATTTTAATGTGTTTTGTTCTATTCAGACAGTGCCTTATGACTAGGGCTAAGGTGCTCCTCATTGATGGACTTTATAGCAGTAATATTTAAAAGCAAATAACTATTAAAAAGTTTTAGGATCTAACACCATATATATTTTTACATGTTTAAGGCATATCTTATAGTCCATGTTCCCAAAATAAATTACATGGGGAGTACTGTGATGCTCATTTGCAACAGACAAGAACTAAAGCCTTGTTTAGAGCCAAAATTCTCCTCTTGGGTCTGCAGCTTAGACCCCATGTACCATCTGCCTTGCCTTTCTCTCATCCAGGCAGTGAGCTTTCCAGCAGGTATAAAGAGAGGAGACTTATGACATATGTGAAAGGAAAAACTCTGAGTTGGAGTAGAGGGCTTCTTTCTTTTTGTTTCTGTACTCTGGGGCTTACTGGAAGAAAAAGTATTTGTGAATTCACATATCAACATCCCTCAATTTTTCTCTCTAGGGCAGAATTTGGGAAGGTGCTGTCTTGAATGCATCTCTAGCCTCTCCATTTTCCACTCCCCCACCTCCACCGTGCTGCTGCCATGCAGGCAGGAAGGGGGGTGGAGGGGAATGCTACTGACAGCTGCCTCCCAGGGGCTCCTGGCTCTGGTTCATCTGCAAAGCCCCTGAGGAGGCTGGAGAATTTCCTGAAGGTCCCTCCTCCTGCCTGCTCCAGTACCAACATCTAGCAAAGGCTTTGCTTACCAACTTCTTTTCTTTCCATATACTGTCAGTCCCCTTATATTTTCTCACTATCCCTTTCCACTTCCTTGCATACATTAGACTTGGGAGAAGGAGAAGGGAGCATCAAGGTTTGATGAATGAAGGGCTTCTGGATGGCAGCAGGTGGGAAGAGTAGGTCCCAGGAGATGAAAGGCTCTTCATAGCGTGGAGGTTTGCAAAAGGCCACGTCAGTGCCAAGTTGTCTTCACTCAAGTGGCATCCTCCTGCCGCTGCCTTTGATTGTCTCCTTCTGCTCTGAGATGGGGAATTTGATCAGGCTGTTAAAGCTGGACTAGACATGTAATGCTTGATTTAGTTAAACTTTCTCTAAGCAATATTTAATCTTCATTTCAGAAGTCCTTAAACAGACAACAAATAGGGATCATTGATACCAAAACATCCATAGCAGGAGTTTCCCCTTGGAAATGAGTTGTCAAATTCATCACGGGGCATTCCTTAATTGTAACATGAAACAGAAGCAGCAAGTAAGCATCAGGGAAAAACAAGCAAACAGGGTTAGTCTGGCAGTTAGCAGGTCTGGCAGAAGGAATTAAGAGTAATTAATGAGAGCAGTTGAAAAATACTGATTTAAATGGCAGAAGAAAATATGCTCCCATTTGTATAGGGGGAGATAATGAAGTTTTGCAAACACAGTAACTTCTCAGCTCTCTCTGACTTTCAAATATTGTTGAATATTGTTTTTTAAAAAAAATCCAACCAGGAAATGGACTTAGATTAACAGTCATTTTCAAAGGAATGTTACTAATTCACACTTAGTTAATTCAGTTCAAATAACAGTGGTTTCTGAACAATGAGATATCACTGAATGACACCGTGAAACCTAAGAGTATTGTATTACTTTTCCATTGCTTTGGCTATAATTATTTTTAAATGGTAGTTCATGTTGGGACAACCTTATAATTAAAACTAAGAGACAGAGGCTGAATTGTGTGCATCTCCTCAGTGTTTCACTTGGTGATATTTACTTGCTTGTGGCTGTACAAATTGGAGGAAGAATCACTGAAATTGGGAGGCAAGTCATTCATTTAATTGGACTTTGGATTCTTTTTATTATTAAATCTGGAAATGAGAGGGTAATGTGATGTGTAATGGATTTCCCTGTCAGTGCAGATTAATGACTCTGCTGTGTTTTTCCCAGTTTGGGAGATTGTTTCAGGAATAGTTCCTGTCTATTAGGTGTTTATTTGTTAAAAGGCTGAATGCCTCCTATAGTGTTTAATTAGCTTTGAGAATCATCATTACACTTAATGCTGCTAGTTCCTTAGAAAGCCATTGCACTTGGAGCCATGTACTTTTCATGTAGGAATATTACACAATGCAAATCTCAGTTATGTCATTAATGGTTGAATGGCAGGACAGCTTGGCTATGCTATGCTTCATTAAAATCATATAAAGTTGCTAATCTACCTCTGTGAAATGTCATGAATATATGGAAAAGTTAGCCTCTGGCAGGAAAGGAAAAAAGGAATAAAGCAACTTCCTTTTCATGTATAAATTTCTTTTGCAGTTATTGGAAATACAGTTTTGAATTTAACCTCTCCCTGGTGAACTTCAGTTTTATGTGTGCTTTTAGACTGCTCTTACCCTGTTCATTTGTGCATGCCCTTGGTATCAGTTCTCTCATGCATGCAATAGTACGTATATGTTAAAAGTGCTGTTAATTAAGTGATTTTATTTTCCATCCCTGTTTGAATATGAACAAATAGATTTGCTGTCACTAACTGATTTAGGTGCATTGTGGGCAGGCATCAAGACAGAAGGTGGATTGGCACAGTCACAGTCACCTGGACAGACAGGATTTCTAAGCTACGGTGCCAGCTTTAGCACACCTCAACCTGGACAGGCTCCCTATAGCTACCAGATGCAAGGTCTGTATAAACAGATATTACTGTTCATTAGATATAGTTAATGCTATGGGGTTTTTTACCTCCTTATTTCTTTACTTTCCTGGGATAAAAGTGAATGTTTGCTTTAGCACTTACCTCTGATGTTACTGCAGTTGGAGCTGAAATGATGATTGCCTTTGCTGAGAACAGCTCTCAGCAGTTTGGAAGATCCCTTGCTTAGTGACTTCACTAATTTCTAAATAGTGAAGTGTTGTAGTGTTACTACAGTAAAAATGTATCTCCAAATAGCAATAATTTAAAAAATAGTGAATGTGACAAAGTGACTCCTGGAAAACGTGTTAGGATTATGAATTTAGGAAGTGCCAAATATAATTTGGCACCTGAGTATGTTTGGGGAGGGAGAAGAAGATAAAAATACCTACTGCAGCTGTGGAGGTAGCTAAGTAATGATTGAAGTCTGTTTCTTTGAAGTCTATTTAAAAGCTGTAAGTCTTTGTATGTACGGGCTATTATTATCAATTATATTTTGTAGCCTTACTTGCCTGCTTGGTTTACTTACATCTTTCCACCTTGTTCTCCCAATTCCTTTTTCCCCTTCTGTATCAGGAAGTTGCTGGGTGTGCCTGATTCGGGATTTTCACTACTTTAAGGGATATTTTAAAAACCCCTTTGTTTACTACAGATAGCTAATTTTGGATGTCTGCTGCAGGACTTTTCACTCCTGAATTTGAAAGTTGAAATCAGGTGTGTTGCAGATTTTAGAATTACTCAAATTAGTAATCACTCACAGAATTGGACCACATTTTAAAAAAGTTTAGCATGTCTCTTTATTATTATCATGCTCCATTTAAATTCTACACCATCATGTAGACACTCCATGAAATGTCTTGAGGCAGAAGCCTTTTCAGACACCAAGCGAATGAGGTTTTGCTTTTGTTTCATGGCTTTAAGAGTATATTGATCCAGTTCTTCACTCAGACACTGAGAGGTGGTTTTTGTCTTTTTTTTTAATCCTCTTTTGAGCTGTGTTGAGTAGCTCTGTAGGGCAGAAGCGACCATCTGACATCTGAAGTATTGCTTACTTGTAGTGTCCTCTAACAAGTAAGTGGAAGACAGTATGAGAGTAATATGCAAATTTTCATCTACATGCTGAATAGTGGTGAACTTCTACTCACTGGAGTAAATATAACCATAACCAGGTTATTTGTTTTGCTTGCTGCAGATAGCCACACTAAAAAAGACCAGACATATATACCTACCTCTGAAAAACCCCTAGCTTCTGTAGGAGAGAGCTCAGCTATGGGGAACTCCTGGATTGACATTTCAGCTTTTAAGGAACTGATAATTCGTGGTAACTAGGAAACAGTTATTGAAAAATCATGTCTGTGTTGCCTATAATTTCTATTGCTGTAGTGCCTTCATGCCACAGTCGTATATTGGGACCCTGTTGTGCTGACTTATACAGCCAAATTAAAATAATAGTCCCCATAGAAGCTGGAGGGTAAAATAAAACACACAGGCTTATTAGGGCCTGATATAACAGTAAAGGTGATACGGTTTAGGCATAATAAACAGTTGGCACCCCATGTTGGTTATCTTAACAGCTCTAAAGGTGGATTTTTTGGTAAGGTACAGAGCAGAGAGATGTCAATAAAAGGGGATTTTAGGGAGGACAATGAAGTAATTTTGCAGATGTCTATGGGAAACTCATTCGATGGAGGGAGGAAATGGGGAGCAGCATGGAATAACATGAGAGAGTGCTTGTTGGAAAACTTTAAGACTAAATAGTGAATTCTGGCATTAGTAGGGCAAGGCTGGGACTTAGGTCAGTGGACTACATAGAAGTCCATCATAAAGGGTATTGCTTTGTTTTCTGTGATATGCAAAATGTGTATAAGATCAGAATTGTCAAGGTCATGAAAGGGTGGCGGTTGTCAAGAAATGGTAAGATCTTGGAAAGCATTTCAGCTGTACACATTGAAAAGCAAGGATCTAAAAATATTCTGCAAAAGAAATATATTAGAGATGACACAGTTGTGAAGCTGTAACGAGGGGAGGGTAAGAAGCATTGATTTCATGATAATATTGTCTGCAGGGCTGAGGGAGGAGGGGATCTGAGCCTGGGTTGTACTCCAGCTGTGCTGTGCTTGGGCTGAGAGCTGCCTGCCTGCAGAACACAGCAGACTGCTGATAGTCTGGCTTGAGTGGAAGAGCCACAGGTCATAGTGGGAAAGTCTGGAGGTCCCCATGGTGTGTATGTCATTTCTATTGTGCTCATGAACTGCATGGCATGTGGGTGAGGAAAGAACTGGTCTCCTATAGAAAAGTTACAGACCATAAGAATGAAAATAAAGAGTATATTTCAGTTGAAAATATTGGTGGAGTTGTTAGAAGTTAAGTAGAAAAGAACCACTGCTGCACAGGTCTTTCTTATAGATAAATTTCGACTGTATGTATCTATATTTACATGAGAATATATGTCTTTTTAATGTTTTAATTAGGCTAACTTTTGAATGTGAAAACTTTAAATTGACTTAATTCTTCCTTTTGATTGAACAGATGTTAAAATTAAACAGGAACATTTGTTTCCTTTTCCTCATTTAGTTTTGTAAGAAGAACCTATTCATAGTTTCAACTATTATTTAAGAGCAAAATTGATTCTCTTGACAGAAGACGGGGGTAGTGCTGCTGCTGTTTAGTTGTTTGTGCAGAAACCTCCAGAGAGGGAAACGAGTCTATTCTCCCTTTTGCCTCTAGCAGTATAAGGGCAGGCTGCAGCCTCAGCCTTGTCATAGCCTGCAATAGCCGTTCTTCATCTCCTGCGTGCGGCTGCTGAGCTGCTAAATGGAGATAATGGATCCCACAACCTACTTCACAACCAAGCGCGTGCTTGGTGCCCCGCTGGCATTCTTGCCTGCAGTAAAGGGGATTTCCTAGCAGCCTTGCAGTTGCCATGCTCTTGCTCAGTGGTTGGGGTCACCTGGGACTCAAAAGCTTTGGAGTTGTTCTGGTTCCTCTCCCTGGGGTGAATGTCTCCCTGCAATGTAAAGGCACTGCCTCATGGTGCGTGTGCAGCCAATTAAACCCAGTGCTTTTCCTGACCTTGCTAAAATTACAGCATGATTAGTCACTGAACAATAGCGGAGGGAGAGGCTGCCAACTTTTGAAAATGCTGAGGAAAATCACTGCCTGTGACTTCTTGCTAAGGTTATTCTGGTAATTGGATTTTTGTTTGTTACAAATTTATCATCCCTATAACGGAGGGCTGGGAGAAGGGAGAGGGTGGGAAGAGGACCTAGGTGGTTCTGCTGCCCCATCTCCCCCCTCTCCCTCGCCCTTACTTTAATGTGTTCCTTAAGCTGTTTTTCATGTAAGTTGCTTCATAGATGTTGAAAGACCACTTAGATGACTAATGGCTGTGGGAATGGGCCGTTGTTCCTATATTGGCAGAGTTACAAGGATTGCTCAGTGAGGGTAAATGGAGTGGAGAAGCTGGGGGAAATGCCAAGGAAAGAGCTCCATTTACAACTGTCTTCTTACGTAACATTTTGGTTGTGCTAAAAGCATGGCTTTTACCATGCACCCGAGTGTCCTACCGCTGGAAGGGTACTAGACCTGTGATGAGCACCAGCATTGTTTTAGTTACCAAGGCTGTAATGTTTGAGGATATACTAACCAATTGGTTTGGGAATTCATCCATTAAAAAGTAAACGGTAAGGTATTCAGTTATTATTATACAGTATAAAAATATTGTGCTGGATGGCTAAGCAGTTACTAGGACAACAAGGGGGAGTTTGCCAAAGATTTTTAAACACTGTAAGCAAACGGAAGAAACCTTGAGTTTAAATAGCCCATATGGTCGTCTTTGGCTTTCCCAGGAGAGCTGCACTAAACTTCTGCACATACATTGTACCCCGATGACAGGCATAGCCCGTGGCAAGGAGACTGAGCTAGGAAAGCAAATGGACTTCTGCGGCCAATACACAGGGGAGGACGCATCCTGCGCCTCTCGGCGGCACGGGGGCTCGCCCCGCGCCCTGGTCCCAGCAGGGTCCGGCCATTTTCTGACTCTGACTGGGATTCCCAGCTTTAATGTGGGTTCACACTCTTTGCAAAATAGACCTTTGACCTGCAATTTACAGCTTTTGTCACATTTTAAAGCTGTGTGGCTGGCCAACTTGGGGCAGTAAATCTCGTGTGTTTCATAGAGATTCTTATTTTTGTGTTTGTTCAGCTAAGGCAGGAGCAGCAGCTTTATGCTGTGCCGAAGCTGATTATTTAAAAAGCAAATGGTAAAATTGGAGTATTTTAAAAACAACTTTAGGCCAGTAGTTCTGGGTGGCCCACAAAGCCATTTCTGAGAAACCTGCTTCATGTTTGTTACGGTCTAGGAGACCCCTACCCCTCCTCCATAGGAGCCAGCACTGACCATGAGATGAAAGAGAGAGATCTGTGTGTTAGTATGTGTGTGTCTTTGTCTGAGAGGGAGAGATGCTGGCTGGCATGTAATTACTTTTCTCATTTGCTCTTGCAAATTATTTGCTAAACTTTCTGTGGAAAGATAATGTATTCCTCAAAAAATTGTTTTGGGTTGTTTTGGTTTTTTTCTTCTTCTTCTAACTATGACAGTCTTTTGTATCTTTTTAGAATGGCTCAAACCATGCCCCTATAAAACCTATGTTTGAATGTATTACTGCATCACTCAGAAATAACTACAGAAGTAGAAAGAGACACAGTGACTTCCATTCTCCTAGCCAAAGCACTCTTAGAAATAAAATAGCATTTCAAAATTTTGCAATTTAAAATATTTTTCAGCTGTATTTTGGCTGTGGAGTTTGTTATAATAAAAAATAACATCTGTTTTCCAATTTTAAATTAAATTTGCAACATGTTTTTCTCATTAGTACTGTTTATCTGTACTATCTGCTAAACTTGGATGTCAACTCTTCTGCTGAAGTAATCTGATTTTAGTTCACAGGATTAGTAGCATCTATCAACAACCACAGAGCTTTTGCACTACTAGCAAATACAAGAGAAATGCTTGCAGTCATTATCACACGTTAAGTTTAAGCTTCGTCTTTTACTCCCATTGCTGTTGGACTTCACATCTCTTACTTCGAGGCTTAACTTGTATGTGTTTGTGGTAACTTTTGCAGTCAAAGCACAAAGCATTTAAATATTTTTCCTTCTGACTTCTTATAGCTATGAACCTTACAGATTTGGGGTTTTTTGTTTAAAAAAGTAAACAGCTCACAAGTGTCCTTTAGGGTCTGTGCTAAGCGTGCAGGACTGCCTGCATTCCTCGCTGTTTGGATTTGCAAGAAATCTCACTTTTCCTAGAGAGTAACCACTGCATAGGATTTGGTTGTTAATTGAGTTGTGTCGGGTACGTGAGAGGATCAGTGTATCTGTGTGTCTGGCTCCCTGTTGATTTCCATCCCTCCTTGCCTCCTTTGCTAACCTGCAAGCTTTTGCTTCCAAGGTCTCAGTATATCTTTGCACTAAGGGAGGTTTCAGTGGCGAGGGAGGCTGTGAACAACCTGTGCACTTTAATGCGAGCTCCTTGCTGGCTGGTGCTCTCCTACTGGACGAGTTCAATAGGTTGCTTCATTACAGACTTTCTAGTGGCTTATGTAGCTTCATCCTGCACATCCATATGTCTCAGCTGGTGGCTGTGTCACTCTCAGGTTATAACCAGCGAGGGCAAAACAGCTGAAAGGGGGTTGCTGCCCTTTTAGTCGAACAGCTTCTCAGGTTAGGTATTAAACAAGGGCTCCATCTGTCTATTTTTGGTGGTTCATGAGGGGAGGGGGGAGGTGAAGGCAGTAATTCAGTCTTTGGGCTAAATTCAATATTTGGTCTCCCTTCTCAGAGAGGTACTTTTTTTTTTTTTTACCCTTGTGTCATGCCTGGTAGACTCTGTCAAAAAAGAAAAAGGTTTGTGGCCCAAGGCTTGTCTATAATCAATTAGCAAATCCTAATGGCTTCGTAGTTGGGCTGAGCTATTTGGAGCAGGGAGTTACAGCTTTTGCTGTTCCTTCAGGTGCTGAGGCTCAGGGAGGGGAGAGGACTCGGTTCTTGAAGGCAGTAGGAGAAACGGAGCCAGTGGGCTTCAGTGAGGGGAGATGGCATCTCTCGGGACAAGGCTCGTGGTTATTGTTCAACAGAAACTGGAAGTGAAGAAATGCAGTAATGAAACATAGGGTGTAAGAACGATGAATTATCACTTTCCCTATATTAACATGTTATAGAGCTGATGACAACCGAATTGGTCAACATATGGGAAATATTACAAATATGCCATATCCTTATGATATAATCTCATGATGGAAGTTATTTTCCAATACTGTGTTTTAGTAACTCATAATTTTTCATTTCATTTCAGGCAGCAGTTTTACAACATCATCAGGACTGTATGCAGGAAATAATTCACTCACAAATTCCACTGGATTTAATAGTTCACAGCAGGTAAATTTGCAAATACGAGTCAAAAAAACTTTATCAAACATAGAATTACCATCCACTGAAAAAATGTAACCCCTAAGTAATTTTTTTTAATGAAATTAGCATAATTTCAAGTTAAACTAATGTTTATAAATGTTTTTCTTCAGTTCATTGTCTTCCAGTAGTAGGACTAATTGTCTAAGTTTGATGTTCTTATTCACACATCTTCAGTAGTGTGCTTAATAAACTATTTGTATGAGAAGACATACTAAATTATGTGTAGTTTAAATTTCATTTACTGCCTCACAGTTTTAGGTCCTACAGCATCCCGTCCAGGAGGCATACGTGCTGAAAATCTGACATGTGTTTGTAGTTATATTTTGGAATTTATACTAAAAAGTAGCAAAACTTTGTTGGACTATTCGGTTGCTTTTTTGTCTTGCAGGAATATCCCTCTTATCCCAGTTTTGGCCAAGGCCAATATGCACAGTATTATAATAGCTCGCCATATCCTTCACATTACATGACAAACAGCAACACCAGCCCAACAACACCCTCCGCAAATGCAACGTACCAGCTTCAAGAACCACCATCTGGCATCACCAGTCAAGCGGTTACAGATCCTGCAGCAGGTAATTACATGGATTTTATGGTCCATATGAAGCACATTTTTTGTAAGTTGAAAGAGGGTTGAATTGGATTTTGTGTGTGTGTGTGTTGTGTAGTCATTGAATTATTTTTTTTTAATTATTATTTCTTAATCCTGAGCCTGTGACATGTCTTGCACAGGTTCAAAATAGACTAAAGAAAAAGCAGGATCAGTAAAAGTTTAAAGCTTGTATGAAATACAAGTTGTTTGTATTTATTTGTAAAAAGCTAAAATGCTTGTGTTAAAAATTGCAGGATATGGGAAGATCTTTAAACCAGAACCTGATGCTTTTAAGCTCTGTCTTCATTAAGATAAATTCCTTTGATTTTTCCTAAGACTGAAATCAGGAGGCCTTCAGACCATAGCCCAACTGTCCACTTTAAAGAGAGCTTTTGTGTTTTTCACTTTCAGGGGACATAATAATGCTTGTAATGGGGAGTTGAAATTGCACAAGTGTTTCCATTTTAAGAAAAGATTTTCGGTGGTTTGTGCTTCTTCCCAGTCATTTTACCTTTCTTGCTGGAATTTGGCAGTCCTGTACTAGTTGAGATATTTTTTTCAACATTTATGCCAAACCACTCCAGCTGTTTTTGGAAATGTGAGGTGAAAAATACTTTTCCCATTATTAAAAAAAAAAAAAACCCAACATTTTTTAACAGTTCAAACATGTCAGTACTTAGTAGATGGCAGAAGTTTGAAATCTGTCAGAAAGTCCAAGGTTGCAGATGTGTTTCACAGTAATGTGGTAAGAAGCAGCTATGATTTGGCAATGTTATCAGACAGTTTTTTTTAGAGTTTTGCTGGAGAGGTTGGTTTTAGTTTTCTTGAAGTACTTGATGGGACTGATCTTGCATGAGCAATATGAGCTTTAATATCGTTTGCTAGGGTTCTCTTGCTTTTCTGCACGAGCGTGTACCTGAAGAAAATATGTTCAGTATTGTCTCTTCTGATACATTTGCTGAAAGTAAGTAGGGAAGAAAATACAGCTGATATGTGTGTTTATACACATGAGTTCCCATGTGTATGCCATGTATTTGAGAAAGAAATATATATGAATGCACATTGGAGTGTGCAGATTTAGGGTGTATATTGGAGTCTGCATAATTACTCTGCTTTTCACTTTGTTTTTAATTTTTTGGTTTTATTTTCTTGTGAGTTTTTTTGCTTTTCTTTTTAAATTGGAAGCAGCAAGTTCTTCTTACCTCCCAAAAACCAAATGTGATCAAGTTTTAGCTTTTATCAAGATACTAAACTTGAATCGTCGTATCATGTGGGTCTTGATTTTTTGCAAAATCTTTGCATATATATTTTTTAAAGTAGTTGATACTTCCTAAAAGCAGCACTAAACATATACAGAGAGAAGAAATATATTTTTTCCCAAGCTCAAACTTAGTGGCTTAAAGGCTGTCTTCGTATTTAAATAGCTTTCTGTACTCTGTAAGCCTGGACAGAACTTTTCTCTCAGTTCCTTTTAAAGAAGTTTTCTTCTCTCCCTCAAATCTTTCAGACTCTTGTTAAGAAAGTTTTTTCTAAAAATTTGAAAGAACTTGGTGGGTCCTGCACCCTAGCCCTCTTCTAGTTTATCCTTTAGGAAAGTACCAGCTGTGGGCCATTCTCTGTTAGGAGAGCTAATGGAAGCCTTCGTTCACCAACATGGTCACAGTCAGCAGAAGGTATAGGGCTAGACCAAGATTTCTCAATTTATCTTTATGCACTTGTTTTTATGCATTTAAGGTAGGAGCAAGCCCATTTAGGCTCCTGTATTCAGTGGCAGAGAGATGAGTTTAGAGTTCAGTTTAATTACAGTCTTAATCCTGAGGGGCCAAAGTCTCTCCACTGGTATTACAGCAGTTTAAGGTGGCTGGCATACCAGTGTTGGGTACTGTACCTCTTTAGTAGAATGGGCTCCAGCTGCTGAATTGCAGCTATTCTTACTGGATGTTGACATCCCTAGACAGCTTCTATATTTAAAAAAAACATGTAATCTGTGTGGTTCTGAACTATGCCAGCACAAGCACAGAACGGCCTTCAGACTTTACAGAGGCACCAGGATAATTTGACAGACAGAGGTGGTTCCTGTGAATTTGGGCCAGTAAGTGAAACAGAAGAGTGTGGTAAGAAACATGTGAAAAGAGAGAAAGTAATTATGTGCTCTTCTGACATTTTTAGTAGAGTTTTGCAGACTCAGAAAGTTCAGATAATTTAACTTAAAATATGTTTAATTCCTTGTCTAAATATAAAAGAATCCTTTT
The DNA here is from genome assembly GCA_907165065.1 of Caprimulgus europaeus. The sequence goes on from OU015525.1 coordinate 35,176,071, forward strand.
ATGGTTTCCCATAGTTCCTAGTTAAATATGCAAGTTTTTGCCATGCAATCCAAGCCCAGGGATTCTTGCAGAAGAACTTGAGATTTTTCATGCTTAGTGTTTCTTTTTTCTTTCTTTTGTGGATCTGAAGAATTTACTGTACCTCAGTCATGACAAAACCTTTTGATTGCACAGAGGTTGATAGTCCCTGTCTCCATAAATCAGACATACAAATCAATGTTATCTTCTTGTGAACAGAAGGCTGTATTTTTGCTGCTAATCAGAAAATTATTAAACAAGACAATAAATCTCCATACAACATTTCAAAATTTTAATGTCTGCTTTGCTTCGGATTTCATTGGAAATTTTCTTTCAGTTCAAAAGTAAGAATTTTCATTTTTCCACTTGTAGAATTAAAACTTTTGCTTTACAGAACAAAATGTTTTTCATCAGAATAACAACAGAATATTAGGTTCCTTCTGGGATGAGCTTTCAGTCCATACATGAGTAGTTTATCCCAGATATGAAGAACAAGTTGCTGATTTTTCATGTGAGCTGTAGTATGTAAGAGAATTAATAATAATTAAAATTATAAAAAAATAATAAAAGCAGACTAGTGAGCAAAAATTCACTTTTCCTTTCAATACTCAAATTCAGTAGGTTCAGAGCAAGCAAAAGCAATATTTCATATGTTGCAAATAGGTAAGCTGTGCAGCTCCCTTGCTGCAGGATGTTGTGGTTGCAAAAAGTTTATTCCAGTTCAAGCATTGCTTAGACAAACTCAAAGGTTGTATTTACACAGACAACGAATTCAGTTCTAGAAATTCTTGACATAAAAAAATCACTGAAGCCAGTGGATGAATTAGCACTGTGTGTATGTCTGTCCATTTTACTCTCTCTCACCTGGTCACCTGCTCTCGGCTAGTGCGGAAATGTATCCTGGATGAATGGAATATTGCCCTAATCCATTATGCCTGCCCCGATGTTCGAAAATAATTAGAGGGACATCCATAACGTGTTTTTCTAAGAGTTAATGTAGAAAATGACTACATTTTCTAAAGCTTTAATAATTTTCTCTTGCAATTTTTCAACTCCATCATCACAACTGGTAGCGAAAAATTATAGATTTGTGCAAATTTTTGTTCAGAAATGCAGTCAACAAAGCTGAATTTGTCCTTTATTTCAGATGACGCTGTATTTATAAATCATTAAACAGTGTTTCACCCAAGAAAGACTTGCATTGACTTGCATTTGATCTCTTTCAGTTTTCTTGGTTTCTGCAATAAGTATGTTTAAAATATTACTGGAAGGTTTTTGTTTTTGGTTTGGTTTGGGTTTTTTTTTTTTTCATACTACATACTTCACAATGCAGATTAAAAACCCACAAGGGCTGTGCTAGGCAACAAAAATTGTTCTCAGCCATGGGTCACGATTTCACTCTTAAAGACTAAGCTTATTTTTCCTTGAATACTAGATCACATTTAGTATTGGTAAAGGGAAAACTACTTTTACAATTTCTCCTTATCATATTTCATAACAATAAATTGGAGACAGGAAAGTGAAACAGAACAAAGAGACTATATAGTAAACGTTTCCCTAGTACCAGTAAGGAAACAAACACTGCCATATTCGTAGTACATTACTTATGTTTTAATGTTTGCTCTTTTTCATAAATATAGATGAAGAGTAAATCTGTGTATACTTTTATATAGGAAGAAAACACAATGAAAATTCTGTAAAAACAGAAATGAGATTAGATGCAATAATGAATGGCTAAGTGCAACACTGGTTTTGCTTTTCTGATGATGGTTGTTCTCCTGTTTTTATGTTAACAGTATACAAATTTTAACTCCTTTGCATTGTATTCAACAACATACAGCCTGACTCACTGTCACAAGATATGCTGAGGCTAAGAACTTGATGCACTTTTCAATAGAATTTTTTTTTTTTTTTAGTAGATAAATAGGAAGTTCATCACTGTTTTTAGTAGGATTAAAAGTAACAATAATTCCAAATTGTTTGAAACCATAAATGATGAGTAAGGAAGAAGTGCCCACAGTGGAGAGATGTGCTGCCTGCCCATTATGGGATTGCTTCATCTTTTTTTTTCTTCAGCATTGAAAGCCAGAGAAAAATTCTGGACCACTGCAGGGCTTGTTAATATAGATATTGTCATACGTACCTAATGTATACTGGTTTACATAATATACACAATACTATATTTTGTAATTATTTCTAATATACCATCCGGAATCAGTCACCCAAGTCTTGAAATAAATCGGCATTTTTGCCAATATTTTTAACAGATTATTGAGGGGTTCTGTCAAGTTTATAATAGTATGCTAGTAGTCCTCAATAGCCAAACATTAGATTCATTTTTCCAAGGGAGAAGATCTTGACATTTTGTCAAAACAGCACTAAAAATGTCCTTCTGTGATCCTGTCAGCAGGCATTATTTTATTTCTTGTAATACTTATTTAGTACTTTTACTTATTAACTGCTGCAGTATTATTTTATTTTTTTTTTAGCGAGAAGTATAAAAAAAAAAAGTCCTCAAATACCTGTGTGATTCTGTTGCATTGTTTGATCATGGTCCAGTTTTATGTAAAGCAAGAAGCATGTATAGTGAAGATTTGTGTTTAGTTTTATTCATGGAAAAGTAAGAAAATCATAGCTGAGACTGACATATTCAAACTACCTGTATCTTACACTTTTATTTTGGTATACATGAATTGATATAACACTGGATTGAGGATTTAAGGTCTTTATTTAAAATTAAGTATAAGATTTGGGGGGAAACCCTTAATCTGGGCACAATCTAAATGGAAAATATTTGTACGTACCTATTTGCAGAGACATTTGACTATAGTAGCTATCCTAGACCCATCTCATCCATGTGATTTACCTTGTGACATGAGATATGATTACTTTGCTAATGTGCATTTACACCTTTTTGCATACCCTTTCAATGTAGCAGGGAAAAAGTCTGAGGAAATTTGCAATGCCTTCCAACAACAGCAAGAGCTCTACCCACACACTTGCCAGTCAGCTTTACCTCGATATAGACTTGATTTTGGGATTTCTGGGACAGCAGATAGTTTTCCCCAAATTTGTCATTTGATGCTATTGCTGTATAGTACATTGACATCAACAGCAAGAAAATGCAGCAGTTACTTAGTGGGATTTCCATGACAAACAGAAAGGATTTATAGAATACAGTGTTGCAAATAGCATCTCTGTGGCTGTATTGTCTATTCATAAGTAATCAAAGTGTTCGCGTTTATGAGATGATAGAAAATTGTCCTGTGTGACAAAACCGTCAAAACTGCCCACAATGATGTGTAATGGGGAAATATATGCTTACAATATTTTATGTCAAGTTGCAATAATGTGGTTCCTTGTAGCACAGGGGAAGGTCTGCTACAGTATAGTTCATATATTTTAGGTAAAACAGAATGAAAACATATTTTATTCCTTACAATTATGCGTAGGTTGGAAAAGGAGTTATACATTTATAGAATCTGGGTTAAAAATGTTTTTCTTACTGACCAGAGAAGTCAAGATTGGGTCTATTACACTTGGTCAAAGTTTGGAAGAGGGAATTCTGAGTGTGTGAAGCAGAAACAAGACATAACATTTGATGTCAGACAGCCTGGAGCAGGGTGCAGAGAGGTGCCATAGCAGAGAGGTCTAAAATTATGTGTCTGTTAATGGATGCAGAAGGATAACTGCTGCTACAATATTATTATAATTTTGTGGAGGTGTAGGCAACACACAGAAATGGCTTTAGTGGTCCAGACAGAGAACTGGCCCCATGCCCTGCCTGCCACAGTGGCCTTCAACAAACACCCTGTGAGCAGCAAGGACAGGCTAAGCTTGTATAAGACTCGCCCTAAGGACTTTTCCAGCTTCCAGATACTTTAGTCTCAGGGGATTTCCAAAGCTGCTGTTGTTTGTATGTTTAAGGTGTGCCTATATTAGCATTTTAATTTGGAGCAGGAATCTGTTTTGAAGTGAAGAGCTTTGGCTCAGCAGAACAGTCCTAGAGCACCCAGCTGGAGTCCTTCCAGGCAAATCTAACCTGGAAGGTGTCCTCCAGGACAGCTTTTAATTCCTCCAGCTTCTACTGAGATGCTCAGGAAGTGAGATCAGGCTGGACCTGCAAAAATTACTTCCCAGAAACAGACAGTGAAGACTAGGGTCATTGCCACCACTTGTTTGGTCCCACAGATGCAACCTGCCACAGTACCCTTGAACTCCTCTCTTCCAAGGATGTCTCCAGGCTCATCTTGAACTCTTGTAATGTTTTAGGAGCCTGGCATTTTTTGAGAAAAGGTGCTACCAATCTCCTAGTTTTGGGCTTGTTTGTTTGGTTTGTTTTGGTTTTTTTTTTACCTCAGACTAGATACAAGGAAGACATTTTTTATGATGTGGGTTGTGAAGCACTGGAACAGGTTTCCCAGAGGGGAGGTAGATGCCCCATCGCTGGAAGTGTTCAAGGCCCAGTTGGATGGGGCTCTGAGTGACCTGATCTAGTTGAAGATGTCCCTGCTCACTGCTGGGGGGTTGGACTAGATGACCTTTGAAGGTCCCTTCCAACTCAAACCATTCTATGATTCTTTTTTCTGAACTACGTGTTCTTGTGTTTAACCTGGCTGCTGCCAGCTTCCTTTGGTGATCTTGCTTTAGTATTGGGACAAGCAGTGGAGACCTGATCCTCACCCCCTTTTCCACTCATGGCTTTAGAATCACAGAATTGTTTTTGTTGGAAAAGACCTTTAAGATCATCGAGTCCAACCAGTTTTGTGGAGGGCTAGGTTTTCTCCTGCATTTCCCTGTGTTTATGATGCTGAGGAACAGGATAAAATTAAATGCTTGAGAAACGTAATCATTTCCCTTGGCTAATAATAAAGTAAATCTGTTACTATGAAGTTAGCTGAGGTTGAAGAAATTAACCTCCTTCTATCAATGAATGCAGAATAATGGGTATAGCAATAATGTGTTTTCTGGCTATATAGCTTGACTTCAACAAAGCTTTTGCTGCCCTTTTCACTTAAAAATCTTATAAGCAAACTAGGCTAAAGCAGTCTAGCAGAAACTACAGCAGAATGATATAAAGCTGCTTAGGAAACCATGGTCAGAGAGAAAGTCAGTGAGAGCTCGCTGTTAAAATAGAAGGATGGCTACAGCAGCATTCCTCAGTGTCTGCCTTGGACCCAGCATTTTCATCAATCATTTAGATGACGGAACAGAATGTGTTTGCCTATTAAATATGTAGATGACACCATGCTGAGAGGGGCTGCGAGTTCTTTGGAGACAGGATGAGAACTCAAAAAATGGAGATGTGATCTGAATAGGAGCAGGTGTGAGGTATACATTTAGGCAGGAATGATGAACTGCACAAATGTGGGATGGGGAATGTTGGCAGCTCCTTACAGGCTCTACCTTTCCCTGCAGACCACTCAGTACTCCAAATATTAGTGGCACACCGAGTACTCTCAGCCGCTGTTGTTTTTCTTGCTCCAGAATTTGTCAGGGCTTGGGCTTGTCAAGGCTCGGGGCTCAGCTGGATACTGGATTCTTTAATTGAGTTTCCTTATGAGGACCTGAGAGCGACCATTGGACAGTGAGCTGCTCACCCAGCCATGCACATGGAGGCTGCCCTGTCAAGCAGCCTTAATCCAAAGAGTACATGCTACAGTTTCCATTTACATACATGGAATAAGTTTCTTACACACTATGTCACGTTTCCCCCCATTGGTTACTGCCATCTGTCACACTGTTCTTAAGAGACTGGTCTCCTGAGTAGGCTCAGAAGTGCCAGGTGTTGCCAATGTTGTGTATTCAGTTCTTGTGCAATGTTTGGACAGGTCTTTGAGAAATGACCAGTTAGATGCTGTTTCTTCCTCAGAATCATAGAATCAGAATGTTGTGAGTTGGAAGGGACCCACAAGGATCATCCAGTCCAATGCTTGCCCTAGGGATCCTGAAACTAACATTAACAGAAAATGTTGCAGAAAATGCAAATTTTCCCCTGACAAGTGGTGTCTAGGGGAGGGTAGCCTGAGGGACATGGGATGTAAAGCTTTGCTAAGCTTTGCTTTGGATTGTGTCCAGTCTGGAGAGGAAATAGAGAGCAATAATCAAAGTCTAGAAAAGAGGATCATCAGGGAAGGGTTAACCTAGCAACAAAGGGGATTCAAGAACAGTCTTCAAATGCATGCAAATTCCATTAAGGGAATTATTTTTTCCCCACTTTCATGGATGGAACTTAAATTGCCGTGATGAATGCTGAACTTGTAATGGTATGGCTGTTAAAGCACAGAGTAGATATCCTGCAGAGATCCGTAAGAGCAAGACAGACAAATCTTTCTTGGGAATGATGGAGGTATAGCAGGCCCCAGAAGGTTGGGCTATGGTGTGTCCAGCCAAACTTGGGGTCTGAGGTAGGGTTTGGGAGTCTTTCTGTCAGGTGAGAGTCTGACCTATTCAGACAGATCCCTTGCACCTGAGGAGGGGAGCCGGAAATAAGCGTCCACCCAGATTTGCAGCCTTGTGTTTCAAGTTTTGAATGCAGTATGCTTAATTGAAGGATTTTACAAAAATGGAAAGCTGGATGGCTCTTACAAACAGACTTTCTTCCCCATCCTCACCACGCCTTGCTCTGTGTGCTCACTCCTTTAGGTTTACTTGGTTTTATTTGCCATGAAAATTTTTTATACTTTTCTACGCTATCTGTTCCCTATTTTATTTAGTATTATTACTACTACCCCAGGTTTCATACTTAATTATTTTAGTCATATCAAACCTATGAGAAGACTTCAAAAAACTGGAATCTAAAGCCAAACTCCTAAAAATACTCCCAGAGACCAAGAGCAACCTAATTTTGATTAGTCAATAAGAAATACAGTTTTTCATTACATCTGAGTTTTAGAGCACATATTTAAAACATCATTGGCCAATATACCTGCTGAAGAAATTCCGGTCTGTTTATTTTACTACTTTCCGTTAAGTGTAGATTTGAAGGCTGAACGTGAGAACTGCAAGATCTTTTCCTTTAATTCAGCACAAGCAACTGTTATTATTTTGAGTAATTGTGAATATGTGGTGTTACACAGATGTCCAGAATCTCCTCCTTAATCTTACCTTTGACCTCAACAGGATGGTTTTTTAGGAGAAAGAATCACTTGTGTGAGAAGTATTGAACAAAAGCCTGTTCAAACTAGATTACCATGGACTGATGAAAAAGTTAATTAATATTGATACAAATACCCAGATTTTCTGAACTCTAAAGACTAGTTATATTAACTGAGAAGTGAAATTGATAAATATATTGTATGCTGAAAATTCCAGCTGCCTTCACAAAAATAGGTTTTTCTTAGGAGAAAAAAAGTCATGGTAACTGTCAAAATAAAAGTCTTTTCTCTGTGAACTTAAGACTGTGAAAGGAAGTCTTGAGAAGATATTTTAAAAATGTGTTGTTGCATTTCTGAGCAATATGGTACTTACAGTTAGGAAAGGTAATTTGTGCTGGGTGTCTGCTTTGTTAATGTTCAAGCACTTCACTGTCACTGAGTCTGTGGATGTTAAGAATAGGAAAACATCTTCCACCTAGCATGTTTTCAGGAAAACTTTGTTGTTCTTGCATACATAAATCATCATTCTTTTTTCCCTGTTCAATAGTAAATATTTTTGAAAATAAATTGTTATGAAACACAATACTTAGCATACAATACTGTTTACAAAGAATTGTATCCTATCTTGAAGATACTCACTGGGAAAGTTCAGTGTTGAGCAGGCCTTTGAAGAGTACTATAAATTTCATCTTCATAGTTGATGCATATTTAAAACTTATTAATGGAACTTACTCTGGGGAAATAAGGAGTCTATTTTATGCCTTATGCAGAAAGAATTCTATTCATCTGGCTCAAATATAGCAGCAATCTAAAAGTGTCTGCAACCAGGCAATTTGGAAAAGTTTTCAACTTCTGTATGTTATTTTTTTTTTTCCACACCTGGATATTTTTTCTTTCTTACACTTACCATAATGGTTATCTTAAAGCATATTTGAAAACTTAGAATGAAATAGTGTTCTTAAAAAAAAAAAAAAAAAAAAAAGCTGATATCTCTTAAAATTGTTCATTTAGAATATAATCTTGTTTGTGAAGTGATATAATCTTCTCTATGATTTGAAGGAAGGTTTATTTTTTTTTACTTCTTTTTTATTTGTTTACTGAAATAATTTATCTCTGTTGTTACATGTAACTTGAACTTGATGTAATTTATTTATGTATCAGTATTGCTACTTACAGTTATAGATTTAACTATTTTAGTTAGGACTGTTTAGTGAACATCCTGGTTTTAGTGTGTCATGTAAAAAGCAAGTAAGTTGAACCTTTTGAAGTTTAAACTGAAAGGTAAAAATGACATTTCTTTACTACAGCAGAATACAGTACAATCCACAGCCCATCAACACCCATTAAAGATTCAGATTCAGATAGATTGCGTCGTAGTTCAGATGGGAAATCACGTGGACGGGGCAGAAGAAACAATAATCCTTCACCACCACCTGACTCTGATCTAGAGGTACATTATATTAGATGTCTTTGACATATTACAGACTATTTTATCTTTATGTTGCAGACAGAACTATTATTTACACATAAAAAACAAAGTGGCATTGGAGCTCCCTTTTTTCCCTAATTTATCTGAAAAATACTGGGGGTTTCTTTCTCCTTTTGATTTAAAAAAAAAAAGAAAAAAGGCAATAAAAACCAAGCTTTTCCCAAGTCAAAAAAAGTTTGTTTTTGGACAGGAGACACTTCTAGCACAACAGTGGTTTTTGTTCTCTCATGTTATGTTCATATTCCCCTCAGTGGCCCGTGCTTTGTGTTGAGAACACATCTCCAGTGACACACCATAGCTATGAGTGTCCACACTGCATTACTTTTCCTTTCCAAAAGCTTAGCCCGTTTGTCATCATGGGAAATATAATCTCACCAGGATTTAAAATACATGTATTTGAACACTTTATTTTTCATTAAAATATCTTTTTGTGTGTGGTCAGAGGACAAATTTAAAACACATATTTTCCATTGACTGTAGGCAAAAGAATTATTTATTGATGCCATAAATTCTGACAAATGCAACATCTAAGTTCATAATTTTCATTCTTCGGGTGCCTAAAATCCATTAAAAATGAACATAGACTGAGGAGATTTAAGTGCTTAGCAGCAATTTGCTTTATTTTGGTTTTAGAGGTCATTTTCAAGAGCAGTTATATGAACTTTGTTTTGTAAGATGCAGAAATGCAGGATTCAAACTCAGATTTACATTTCAGAGGCTTCTCTTCATTTATGTCAGTTTCTATCTCGCATCTGGCTTTAAAATAATACAGCTTACATCTAATTTTCTGTGTGTATTTGACAATAGCTATAATTTTATTCTAATAGAATAATTTGATATAATAGAAAATGTAGTAGAAAGCTAACAGATTGTATTACCCTATTCTGGAAAAAACTTGTTAGTTCTGAAAATAAATGGCAAAGAATGTAACCATTTCAATACAATTTTCTCATTTGTGCTCTTAGTGATTCAAATTTTAACTTTCCATTTCAAGTATGAGCTTCGCAGAGGAACACATTGATTTGATTCTCTTTTTACAGAGAGTATTCATTTGGGATTTGGATGAGACAATCATCATTTTCCATTCCTTGCTTACAGGGTCCTATGCCAACAGATATGGAAGGGTAAGTGTCAAGAAACATAGAAAGTTTAAGTAATATTTGCTGGTTTATGGTTGATACACAAGGAAGACCAGAATATTAGTTGATTTTCCAGAGGCAAAATGGTACTGGTGTTTCAAGACATAAAATATCAAGGAGTAAAGCTGTTTCACATGTTCATTCTTTGCACTTACTCAGCTCTTAATATTCAGTAAAGAATTAAATCGCATCGGGAGTAATACTTTGACTGCTTGAGGTTTGATTTGTAGGTACGTAGTCTGAAACCTGTTGATATCATCAAAATCTGCAAAGGTTTAGCTCCCCTCAGAGAGTGAAGAACTTCCAAGAGTGATTGCTAAAATAACTTTTTAGTTCTGAGCAATTGGTACTGGACTGTGCTCTGTATTGAGAAGGCAAGGGGAAGAATACATTTAGACACAGACAGATTATTCTAAAATTTTTTTACCTTAACTTTTTAAAAATCTACATACTGGCTCATGTTTTTTAAAGTCTAGTTAGGAGTCAAACCTTTCTGGTATGTACAGTCTATAAATCATAACTGAACTGATGAATATGTCTACAGACTGTGAGTTTTCTCGGTAATTCTCAGAAGAGAAATGCAGTCTTAGATGACTAAGAACAGTTTATTAATTTAGAGCCCTTCTGAGATCAAACATTGTTTTTCCTGGATTGTATTTGGAAGTTGATTGTCTCGGCTTGTGCTAAAATCTGTTGTGCCATTTCATATTCACCTCTTGTGAGGTATAACTAGAATGTGATTTTTTAATAACCTTAAAAAAATTCTTAATTTAAAGAACAACCAAATAATTTTTGTCTGGCTTCATGTAATCACTCTGTCTTCTTTTAAGGCTCATATTTATTGCTAAAACATTTTACCCTACACCCAGTTGAGTGAAGGGCAAAGCTACTACCGATTCAGTCTATGCCTGTGTTCTGAATTCTGAATTCCTCCTAATAGCTTTTTGCATTATAAAAATGTAAAGCAGTACTTCTTTGCAAATTTTTTTGCTTGTTCAGGTGCAGTGTATTTTCAGAGATGTTTGCCATAATAGCAGCTTACCTGTTTGAGGAATAGAATTAGTTTTTTTCATTATTTTTCAGAAAAGCGAGTCAATGCAGCAGCCTTGGGTTCCTATGTGTTAATTGTTTCTATTTAGGTAGTAAAAAGACACTAGAAGATTAAATGTTTCAACAATTATTGTATGTTAGAATCATAGAATGTTGTGAGTTGGAAGGGACCCACAAGGATCATGGAGTCCAACTCTTTCCCTAGCATAGGACAGTCACAAGATTCAGACTGTGTGTCTGAGGGCATTGTCCAAATGCTTCTTGAATATTGTCAGGCTTGGTGCCATGACTACCGCCTTGGGGAGCCTGTTCCAGTGCTCCACCACCCTCTGCCTGAAGAGCCTTTTCCTAATGTCCAGCTTAAACTTGCCCTGGCACATCTTCCTGCCATTTCCCCTGGTCCTATTGTTGGTTGCCAGAGAGAAGAGATCAGCGCCTGCCCCTCCTCGTCCCCTTGTGAGGAAGTTCTAGACCGCGATGAGATCTCTCAGTCTCCTCTTCTCCAGGCTGAACAAACCAAATGACTTCATCCTCTCCTTGTATGGCTTCCCCTCTAAGCCCTTCACCAATTTTATATCCCTCCTATGGACACTCTCCAGTAGCTTTTTATCCTTTTTATACTGTGGTGACCAAAACTGCACCCAGTACTCGAGGTGAGGCCGCACCAGTGCAGAGTAGAGCGGGACAGTCACCTCCCTCGAGCGGCTCACAGTGCAGTGCTTGATGTACCCCAGGACACGGCTGGCCCTCTTGGCAGCCAGGGCACACTGTTGGCTCATGTTCAACTTGCCATCCACCAGAACCCCCAGGCCCCTCTCTGCAGGGCTGCTCTCCAGGGCTGTCTATATGTATACATATTGACAGTAGCATTATAGGGTATTAAACATTTACAAAAAGTTATTTGCCATTTCTCAGCCTTCCTGTGACAAAGATATAACAAACACACTCCAAAACCAGCTTTTGCATGGCACCCTAAAATCACCAAGTCTGTGACAGTTTAGTTCAGCTCAGAATGAGGAGAACAAGTCCGAGTGCTCACAAAAAAACTCGATGCCAACAGAATCTCACCACTTGCTTTTTGGCAGCAGAGCAGGGCTGAAAAAGCCTAATTAGTCATTGCCATAGAAGTACTTGTGCAAGCATATTTTTTCCATTTGTTCCTAGTTCTCTATAGTGATTTCATTAATTGGGGCTTAAGTGTAAACACCTTTCTTGCTGGATGCTTGAGGCTGAAGAAATTGGCTAGTATTCAGCTGTGAAGAGCTATAAATGCACGTGCTGCAGGGAGGTGGGTGACTCCTGATTGCAGCTCCACCAATATTGTCGCTGTTTGAGATGTAGCTTTTGGCCAGGTGGCTCTGGCTGCATGGCATGTGGCAGAATACCTCTGCATTGCTAAACATGAGCTGTGACTGTTGATGTTAAGAGAGCTGATGGCATTGGACTTGATGCCACTGGATGGATGTTAGACTTGCTGATCCTTGTGGGTCCCTTCCAACTCACAACATTCTATGATTCTATGATTAATGCTTATGCTGTGAACAAATATTAGGTCTTTTTGGTGAGTGATAGCAATATGCATGTCCTTGTCTCTCAGATGCAGTTATGGAAGTGTGCCATTCTTGCTTTGTTTTCTTAAAGTTTAATTCGTATCAGTTTCTCTTGGCTTATTGACAGCTTCAGACAACAGTTAGCAATTTCCATAGACGTTAGAGGAAGATAGTGTCAAATGTTCATGCTAAAACATGTATCTGTCATATAAGAAATGTAGACTTTATTTGCAATAATGGGAGATACACATTTTAAAAAGAATCTTTCCTAATGATTTCTGGCCTTTAAAATCAGAAATCCAGATCATAAGTCAGTCTGAAAGAAAATAAATTGTTGAGGGGAATTTTTGTTCTTTTCACCTGTATTCTACTTTTTGAGTGATCTAACATTATGTTCTTATATGTTTCTGCTCTGTGTTGAGGGATAGAAATGCCCTTTTAAAAATTTAAATCTAAGTTGCTCACATAATCATTAAAATACAAAAGGTGGATCTTCAAACAAACAAAAATATCCTAACTAAATAGGGGATTTGGCAACTTGGCATTCAGCTCTTTTCATAATGCCTGAGTGAGTTTCATGGTGAATGACTATGAATGATGAGCAGCTCTGGTGCTGAAGGGATTGATTTTCTTTTCCTTATTCCCTACTTTGTTCCTCATAACTTCACGTTTGTGCCAGCCTTTTCTGTATATGCTTACTTTCTCATCTGTTTTTATCACCTGCTCTCCTTCAGCTGCTGTTGTGCTCTGCTTTCTCCCTGCTTTTGTCCTTCAGCTTTGTCAGAACAAAATAATACCCTTGTTTTTCAGTTTGTGCAGTCATGGTATAAACTGCTATATTTTAATTTAAGGATGATTTTAACTTTGTGAATGTGATGGAAGTGTATGAAACTAGTATAGGAATATGATTTGTACTTCCAGAAGAGAAGAAAAAGAAACAAAACAAATTAAAACATTTTCATTTGCTTTAGGATCTTTTTTTTTTTTTAATATGTACAGAGAGATATGTATTGATCAAATAGCAAGTTGTCAGTTACTTTAATTGACATTAGGGCTTCTGGCACCTCAAAAGTTAGGTTTTGAGCCAGATCACAACTGATTACGTTTTGGAATTTGGAAAAAGTTGGAGTCCTCCTTTAGTTTCTTGAAGCAGGTGGAAATACATCTCAGTATTGGCACTAGAATACTGTGGTCTTTACATACATTTCTGTTCTTTGGAAAAGCGTATGTATTCAGAGGCTTTAGAAGAAGTTTCCTTTAAATTATAAGCTATTTTTATGTGGTTTAATATATTTTAGAGATTGAGAAAAACAAAGCCTGGTTTCACTTAACCCTTCATTTGTGACCTGTAGGCTTAAGTGGAAAATAAGCCTTGTACCCAAAGTGAACTTTCCTGTTTTTCAGCTTCTTGTTTCTCCACAAAACAAAGAAATCAAGTGGGTAGAATTTAGAAATGACATACAGACAATGTTTTGGCTCCAGTACCAGTATTCAAAACAAGAGGCCTGCTTAAGCAGTTTGACATTGGTATTTCTTTTCTTTAGCTAAACTGTACCTCCCTCAGAGATTTGTACCTGATTTTGACCATACTGAAAAGACACTCCACCTGAACCTGCAAATCCCAATCAACAAGAACAGATTGTTAGCTTTCCTCCTCATTGTGTGACACCTCACAATAATTAGTTAGCAATTAGTGGCTTAAAATTGCAAAAGAAGGTTTGCTATGGGATTATTTTTTTAAAAAACCTTTATTCTAGCCTTGTCTTTTTTTTAAAGTTTTCAGCCCCTGCTGTAATGTCTAACGCCAGGGTTTAATCTACTGCAGTGCCTTAAACTGAGGCTCCTGTGCTTTTTACTAGAGCAGTAGCAAGATTGTGACTACACAAATATTTAAAACCCTAATGCAGATAAGACTTTTGCTACTATTAAATACGTGGATATCCAGAGCTTCATCTTAATGTAGTTTTTATGCTAAGTGGAACTTTCTATAGAAAAAGATTGTGTTTAATCAAGGAATTAAAGTTTCTTTGAAAAGCAACCTGTCTTGTTTCTTCTCTTAGCTTTTATGGTATTTAATCTGACATTTTCAGTAGGTGCCAATGATTTTCTTATTTGTTTTTCTCCTAATTAAATTAACCTAATAAATGACATTATTTTAATATTACTTTAGAGAAATCCCCATTCTGCTTTGTCTGCCATTTAAAAATACCTTGCAGTGAAATGGTTCACAGAAAGATTTACAAAATGCCATTTTTTCAGACTCGGAAGTGTGATAAAAAGTTTAATAAAAATGTTTACTTTAAGTCGTGCATACATTGAAATTTAAAATATATAGTCACACCTATTTGTTTAAAATTAACCTTATGGGTTCATCACCTTAACCAATCATGTTCTGTCTGCTGCTTTATTTTGCTTTTAAAAATGATGTTCCAAGCTTCAGAATGGGATTAGTTCTACACTGTTATGTTAATAGTTGATTATCAAGATGTAGCTAGTGATTTTCATTCGCATCTTAGACACTTAGTCCATCTAACTAACTCACTTTAATAACTGTCACGGAGAGTTCTGTGAGGCAACTTCAGTTAGTGCTCAGACACAACAGAAATCCTTGTCTGTTTTTTAAAAAGGGTTAATGAGCTATGAAGGCTGGTGGAATGGTAACTGGGCACCAAGATGAACAGGAATGTCAGAGGGAGAAGTAGCCTCAGGCCTAGCTAGAGAGAAAGTGTCACCTGCTTTCCACCTCACATGCCTACAGTAGTAAAGGATGTGTGTCTACAAATAGAGGAATATAAAACAGAGAGACAGAAATTTTTTAATTCATATTTTAAAGTCTTTTCATTTGAATTAAGAAGTCAAATATTCTTTTTTTTGGCAATGCCGGTTTAAATAGAAGGCTTATTTTTAAGGGCAAAGTTCATCAAAATAGCATAATGCAATTTTTCTTTCCCATCTATAAGGGCTATTTTTTTTGATACTAGAAAACTTACTCTTAACATATGTGAGTTCAAGAATAGATGTTTCAAATGCTCTATGTAGTTTTGTTTTAAATGCTGCTTTCCAAAGTTCTTTTTCTGGTTAGCTTTACTTAGGTTTTGGCATTTCCAAGAAGGTAAACAAGCTGCCAAATCACCATTCTTTTCCAACTCTTTGCTACTGACACATTTTGCCTTTTAACTAGTAGTTACATAAAAATGTTTGAAAGTTCAGAGATCATGTTGAAACACCTATTAATTTGATTGAGAGGTGGAAAAAGAAACTAGGGACTGCACCTCTCGGTTTTTGACTTTGAGTTGTCATCAGGTTTAGAATTTTAACTTATTTTAAGTAAAATATGGGTTGTCACTTCTGCAGTTCTATTCAAAATATAATTCCTAACAAACTAACATTGTTAATAGAGAATGTCATGAGATAATATAACATGCTCTTTCAAACTCGTACTTCTGTGCGCTTGGATATACTTGGCATTATAAATGAGAAACTCTATATCAAATGTATGTCTTAGGCTTTCTTTTTGATTTTTCAGATTGAAAATATATAAAACTCAAAAAAAAAAAAAAAATCAAAACAAGACAAACATCTGTAATGCATTTGGTAACCACAATGCTGAACATGCTTTTCGAGTTTATTAACTCAGTAAGGAATAAGTTGTTATGGTAATTTCTGTAGAGAAGTTAAAGTGTGTTATGTATTAATAACAAACAATAGAGTTGTTCACTCTGCATGGGTGGGCCAAACTGAAAGCTTAATTAAAGCATGGTCTTGTGGAGAATCAAGGAGTAGTTTTAAACATAATTGCCATTTGCAAATAAAACATTAACGGTGATTTGCTTTAGAGTCACTAGGTATTCCCAGCACCAAATTATTTCACTTATGACTAGTGAGAGTTTATTTTGAGTAACAATAGCATTATCATGCCCCCAGTTGATCGTAAAACTTTTAAACAGTTGTAAAATCTGAAGAAGTTTTAGGTGAAATGGATTTGCCCTTCTGCACAGAGGGCAGAGAGGCCATACCAGGGATGCACAAGGTCCCACTGCAGAATCACAGTATAAGTCAAATTAAAATACTATTTTTGAGTTTTACTAGCAAGTGTTATAGTACAGGATTAGAGAGTTGCTGAAGTTATAGTGAACAAGCGGACCTTGCATTTATTACATCAAACAATCTGTCTTGAAAAGCAAATCAAGTTTCTGTTCTGATATGTATGGTAGGCATGATATTGATGGTGCACTTGCTTAATTTCTTCTTTAAGGATCCACCCACCTCTGTGTCTCTTGGACTTCGAATGGAAGAGATGATTTTCAATTTGGCGGACACACATCTTTTCTTTAACGATTTAGAAGTAAGTGTTCATTCCTTGAAAACACACAGAGGTGATTTAATATTTGTCTCTTTTTACATGTGTATTAGATGGTTTGAGAATTGTTTTTGGTTTCACAGTTTTAATATGGAAATGTTTAGAAAATACCTGTATACTTTAGTCGTGAGAATATATAATAATATCTGCACTCAATGTCTGCACTGTCATTCAAAGGTTACAGTACCTTAAATGGTAGGGTTTTGTCCTCACAAGTCTTAGTATTTATAACAGAGTAGACAAGTTTTAGAAGTGGATACACCAGAAGCATCTGTAAATGTTAGAATTCAGTAGTCTGCACAGGCCATTAAATATTAAACTTCAGCTTCTATAAACAGTTAATGACTGGGTTTAGATTTCTCACATGCCACTGTGGGCAAGTATTACCTTAAACCTGAAGGAAATCATTACTGTTGTCTACACTGTCTGTCTCAGTGGCCTATTACTGGGGATCCTCTCCCTTCCCTGGCAGCAGGTATGATTTTTAAGGCGCTATTTCTTTGCCTCTCCCCTGCAGCCTGCGGCGAGGACCTGGTGTCGGCGTGCCAGGGGCTTTTTCAGCCAGTGTAGGCTATGGTTTGGCGACGCTTGTGAGATTGTTCTAAAACTATCCGAACTGCTGAAAGAGACTGTCACCATAATGCCTAGCTGTTTCATCTTAAAAGGGAAAAAAGCAATTTCTGATCATATTTTAATAACATGAAAACATGAAAACAGTCAGATTTCTTTCCCGTCATAATTAAGACAGCTGTTTATTTAAAATCCAACTGTTAAGCAAGCTTGTGGTGGGGCTGCCAACACACATTAATCATCAAGTTGTTGTTTTGCTAGATTTTAGAATAGTGTGTTATTCCAGACAAGCAAAAGAATCTAAAAGATTCAAATGCAACTTTTGCTGATCAAAGTTAATTGGCAGCAATTGGCCTTTAAATATTTCCTGATGTTTCCCTTTTCAAAATCAAGCAAAATACACCTTATTTAATAGATGAGCCAAAATAATTTGAAAAATGCCAGTGTGTGATAGACCTCAAATGTGGTTTGCCCAACATCTGTCCTGTATTTTGATTTCTTTTCATCTAAAAAGAAACCACTCGCAGATGATTTGGCATCTTAGAACGTAATGAAATTATTTAAATGGGCTTTATTTTTTTCTTCCATTCTTTAGTAGAGTATTTGTTTTTTATACTTGCATTAAAATAGATTATTTCTTTCAATTTTAAAGTAGTGGTTTTTTTTCATTAAGGTAGCTGTATGTAAAGATGTGATTGTTTTGGAAATAAGAAATACCATTAGTGAGTTGCATGTATAAGACTGATTTTTCAGATTTGTAGAAAAGTGTAACAATGCTAGTTATTTTCCAAATCTGTTTCTGATTTCTGGTTATGTTTCATTTTATCCAGAGCAGAAGGAGAAAGTACTACTGTATCTTACCAACATGTTCAACAAAGTTTGGTGTGTTTTTATTTGCTGTGCATAGCTAGATACTTAGTAGACTTGTAGCTACTTCATATGATTGTCAGTCACTGACTTTAATGGAAGCTAATCAACTGCATCTTAGGGATAGTAGATTATCTTCTGGTAATTGGCATGTTACAGCCTTAACAGTACAGCACAGCAGTTTATTCACTTAAGAACTTTGAAGGTGTGTGTGGAAAAAAATACTGATCCAGGTGGTGCACAGAAGCAGAGGAGTTCACTGGATGAGCTTGTTTCTTTGCATTCCCCACACAACAAGCCAGTCTTTCTTGCATCTCCAAACTCAAGTGTAATAGTCTGTGCCTATACCCTAAGTCTGTCTTCTTCATACACAGAGGCACAGGGGAGAGCAGTTGTGTTCATGTCCTTGTCCATGAGCTCCAAGTCCTCATTTCTGAGGAACATGGGTTCTGATCTGAAAGGTCATGGCCTGTCCAAGGGAGAGAAGAGCATGTTCAGTGGTGCAGAGAAGTGGGTTTGTGGTTATGGATTGCTGTAGAGAAGTCTTCAGAGGAGTATGCTGGGAGGAGGCATAAAAGAGCCTGTACTTTGTGGGAGGCAGCACATAAGGACTAGACCTGGCCACAGGCTGAGGCTTTCCATTCACCAGAAGTTCCAGTTTTTTTAAAACATGTTGCAGACGTGTTTTTGAAGGAATGTGTCCTCCTAGAGCCACGCTTTGTCATTCTTGTGAGTGTCACTATTATTAACAGGGCCTGCCTGGTTCCCAAGGCCTGTGACCTTGGGGCAGATTCCTCGCATCCATCTCAGAAACTCAAAGTCCTTGCTTGGTGGTTTGGAAGTTGAGACTGCCCTACAGCTTGACAGACTTCCATGAAAACTGCAGGCAATTTGGCTTGGCTGTGCCTCAGGCTCAAAGGATCTGCTTTTGCTGATGAAGTACTGAGCCTGGAAGATCTAGTGGTGACCCTGCTCAGGCCTAAGCTTTCCAATTCATGTGCATAAGCATCTGGGCTGTTAGGAATTGAGACGTTTGTAGGCAACATTGCCAGCAAGCCACAGAGCTTGGACATCCTTGCCCAGAAATAGTAAGAAGACAGGCAAAGCTGGATTTGGAACACGCCTAACCCACAGTGTAGACAAGTCTTTGGGTCCAGGCGTAAATCAAAGTGAGAACTTGAAAGCTGATGCTCACTGGCTCACCCAGGCGCAGAGGGAACCCTTCCTGGCATACAGAGAAGCTGGGTTTACGGGCAGGCAATCATCTGTCATAACTTTGGCCTATGATGCACATTTTTCCAGACACCACAAGTTAATATTTTTTAATAAAAATCTTTTCATCCGACGCATTCCAGAAAGCTCTAATCAGAACAACTCTCTTGTTATCCAAGTTAAAGAGAAAGAATTTTGTCTTTTTATAAATTGCTGAAGACAGATTTAACTTTTTGAATGCAAAGGGCAGAGTTGCAGCAGCGACTTCCGAAGCACTGCTTGATTTGTATATGACCTAACTGGCTTTTCATAGCTCACCCTAGAGATTTATTTAATGTTATTAGGTTAAATTCTAAACTGTAGAAATATTTTTTTAGTCTGTATAAAGTGAATCGATGCCAATGTGTATTGTTTGCAAACTAGTTTGCCCATCCTAATTTAGTAGGGCGTAGAGACAGGTAAAAGAATCATCTCATTTCCTGTATGTCATTCTTTATGCAGTAGTTGTAGTAATAATAATAGTAATGGCATTTGTAATTGGTATTTTTCAAACTCAATTAAAAAATTCCGTCAGATCTCGCCGTCTAGCTCTTAATTCAGTATTCTGTTTATGGATGGATGAGCTGCACATAGATTTACAATTAGTTACTGCACCCTGAGTTTGTACTAGTTCTTATTTTATTGCTTTGAGAAAAAGTAAAAGATGGTTTATTTCCTTCACTTTGCACAGATTTATTTGGATTCCAAATCAATATAATAGCAAATAATTTCAGATCTTGAAGAAACTTTTCTTAAAGAGCATGTTAAAGGGATATGACAAGGTTTTTAACATACTGAAAGAAAAATATTAAAGTTTACTAATATTGCAATGTTCTTAAAATTTAGATTCCAAAATCTGCATTTGGACTTGAAAACAGGAAGTTTAGGTTTTCAGTATTAGTAATTTTCATTTAAATATCTCATACTTTGTTCTATCATAGAATTTTAATTGTGTGCAGGAGGGAATAACTACATTGATGTATTTCTCTCAAGAGACCCAGAGTTTTCTCATCAGAAGAGCATGTGTGATTTTACATGCTGATTGTGTTGTGATAGGGATAATAAGGTGCTGTATTTTAATGGTATATATGGAGCTATTACACATATCAGGTATTTTATGATGTGTGGTCTAGTGTTTTAGGGAAATTAGCAACTAACTTGATGATAGGATTGAAATGTGACATGTACCTATCTACATCTTTAAAGATTGTATATATGTACATATTTATACTGACCATCTTAAAAGACTGGTTTATTAATTTCTTTGGCATATCAGGTGCATAGTATAACTAGGTATGTTAAAGGAATAATTGCTGGTGGTGAATAATTATTAACATCTTATTTTAAAAAGATAGTTTAGTGCTCTGCAAACTCTATTCTAAAATAGTACCATCTCATTGATCTGTTCCTTTAGAGATACTTACTGAAGCTGAAAATGTCACCTGTGAAGCTTTTTTTTTAATCTTACTTAGCACTTTTTAATGAATACGATACTTTTATTTTGTTTGTGTTGAATTCTGTTGAAGTAATTAAAATAAAATTATTTTTTTGTTTTATTTCATTATTATTTTTTATTTTCAACCTTTTATTTCTGTTAATTTAAGGTTTTTGGTGTGGGTTTTTGCAGGGGTTCAAAATAAGGTTATACACATTATGATACTATAAAAAAATTACTATAACACCTTTGAGAGGTGCAATAATGCGTAAGGGCACAGTAATGATGATTAGCATTCATTTTCCTTCCATTAGTGAAGGATATATAGTGCACACTCACGACTTCACAATTCACTTTTGTTTGTGGAATCTCTGTATGCAAAGTGATTATGTGTATATGGGAGTCATTTGCAATGAATGGCAGTATGGTATGAGTTTTTGAGCTACATTAGTTGATGTATTTTCTTACCAGTAAAAGATGAGGGAATGTTATCAGGTATTACTGTAAAGCAGTAACTTTGATTCTTTGGGAGGAGAAAAAAAAGAAAAAAATGTTATGTTCTAACAATTAGGAATGCTGACCTTGATTAATTTCTCTTCAGTTTCTTACTCTAAATCCACCCGGGTGTATATTAATGTGTTCTTGATGAAAATTCAGAGCATAGTCTCTTTTGTGTGTCAAAAAGAGCTGCATAAGTGCTTTATTATTGCAAGTATGGTGTTACATCAGATTAATGAACCTTTAAGGCATCACGTTAGCATATCACTATGCACAGACCCCTCTGGAAAGCTGCCTGCGCTAGAGTTGCATGTGATTTCGGTAAGATGCAGCTCTGTCTGTGACTATGACTGGCTGGAGCCACAGCCCAGGGGCCACGGTGCTCACTTCCCACCCCTAGCTACAGAGCAGCACCTTTGCTCCTCTCTTCTGACTGCCTGCCTGCTGCAGGCAGGGTTGGCCTGTCCTCCCACGCTGAGGAGCAGCACAAGAGCTGCTCTAACTCTCCTGCCTCTTCACTCCATTAGTTACAGTTAGATTAATGCAGAAACATTTTACAGATCCTACACTATGCACCTAATGGGAATGTGTCTGGCTCTCATGAAGCATCAACATACTGACTTACATAGATGGGTCTTTTCACAGTTTAAAGCAAAGAATAAATCCTTGCACTCTCAAGCTCTGTGTTTGCCCTGTAAACCTCCTCCCTCCATCCATATGGCAATAAATCCTTCCAAGGACTCCTACTAGTCTGTAAGTGCTAGCTTGGATTTACTCAGACCTAGAAGTTGATAAGGCAAAATTAACTGACAGGTATTTATGAAAACTGTCCTTTGTGGATTGTTTCCTGCATAATTTACTATTTGGATGTGCTGGCTCTCCTTGTTTGTAGCTCCCACTCATTGGACTACCAGTATTTATCACTATCTCTCCCTCTTATTCCTTTGCAAGCTCAAGGCTGTGTGGAAAGCAGCTCTTCTACTTGAAATGTGACTGGGATGTCTGACACCCAGCTGTATGCAGAGCCCTTCTGTTCCCTAAAGACATGTGAAGGACCTCTAAGGCCCATGTTGGAATGCAGACTCTCATGACCCTAAGGCAGATGGTGATACCTTCTGTACTAACACTGAGCACTAAAGGGATTGCTCCAAGAAGAGGTGTTCCAGTGAGATAATAATGACAGCTTAGGCCTAAGAAAGGGAACAAGACCCTAGCACAGCAGTTGTAAAGCCTGATCACAGAGTAAAATTTCTCCAACGTTAGTCCCTCTTTGGCCTCTGCCTTTAATTCTTACAGGTGAAACTAGGCAGCCTCCCTGCTGCTGAAAACAAATGCACCATATAAATCACTTTTAGGCCTCAAGGAAACCTTTTCTTCCTGACAGGGACATATATTCTTCTTTTCATCGGCCTGAGAACTTTCTCCTTTGTAGGTCTCAGTAACACCACAGGAGACTAAGTGACTTTTCTCCCAAGTCCTTCAGTGACCGTGCACACAACTAAGTCCCCAGTGTACCGCGCAATGCCCTGTAGGAATGCCTTTGAAGCAATACAGCCATATGTTCTGTTTCTTTAATCTGAAGGAGAAAGGAAAACTATTTCCCCTCAGACCTTGATACTTTAATATGCCACAGACACAGGCTGGTAACTTTTAGCACAGTAGCACTCTGAAACATGATTTGGGATCATAGGCATTATGATAATACCCATTATTGAATAATAACATTCATCAGACTTATTGTGTGCAGGTTACTTCACATCTCAAAGAACCATGACCACTGTAGGGTAAAATGCTCCTCTTCCTGAAAGCATTTTAGCACATCTGGTCCTAGAGTCAAGTAATCTAACAAGTGAACTGCTTGGATGGAAGCCAGCCCTTAAGTGCAGGCTTAGAGCAAGCTCCTGAGCAAGCTTGGAGGGCAGGTTGGCTACTATTAGCAGTGTGGAAGTCCATCATTTATTCTCTCACACCTTTTAGAAATATCATAGAGACAGCTTTGGGCAGGCATGATAGGCATGATGTTTTCTAGATTTAAACAAGTCGTACAGAGGTGCACAGTCAGTGGTGGGAGTTGAGGGAGCTGCAGAGACATGGCCAGACAGACCAAGGAAGTAGAGAAGAAAGATTGTGAAAACAGGATCATCAGAGAAAAAAACTTGCTCAACTTCTTAGTGTGGAAAAAATCAGATCAAGATAGTTTTGCATCTGAAGCTGCGCTCCAAGCTCTGAGCGTTTACAGGGTAAGCCTTTTCTGGCGTTATGTACTGATCAGTTGTCTGGTGCACATGTTTTACATACACATTTGTGTAGAATCAAGTGATGTGAGATCTGGTTTTGTGGTTGCCACTACTTTGTAATTTCTGATCACTGTGCCTTAGTCTTCTCATCTACAAATAGGGATGATAATGGTGATAAGGATGGTATGTAGAGATACAAAGATGATAATTCTGTCATAAAGTACTCAACAGGGAAAAGGGCTAGCAGAGTCTGATTGGGTATTTGTTGTACACAATAACAACTGTACACAATTGTACTTAGCTTTCTAAGAGTGCTTCAGCTTGATCTCTTTATTAAAGTCTCGCTCCTCGGGAACATCCTGGCACTAATGCTCTCTCTGCTGACACAGTTAGTAAGTGCGTGTATTCAAGCAACACTTTTTTATAAAAAGGACAAAAACCCACTGCAAATCATAATCCTAGAAAGCTTTCCAGGTTTCCATTGTATTTGTTCATTTGTTTTCCACTGGGTTTTTTTTATTTATTTTGGATTATTTTTGTAAATTGTAATTGTTCCAGTTTGAGTTATTCATACATTTCAGGTCTATTTTTTAAAACTACTGGTTGAAAAAACACTCTGACATTTAGAGCAGAAGGTCATCAATCATTGCAGTGCTTTAGGTGTCTGTACTTGTGAGCTAGTAACCAGTATGAACTCTATGTAATCTACTGTTTGGTACTGGGGCTTCTGTTTGGGATGCCTAGATTTTGCTGCTGTTAAAAGAGTAGGCAGGCATGCTTTGTGAAGAAATACATTGACGTGCGAATTGCCCAGTATAGTAAAGAGCATTTAATAGAATCATAGAATGGTTTGGGTTGGAAGGGGCTTTTAAAGATCATCTAGTCCAACTCCCCTGCCATGGGCACGGACATCTTTCACTAGGTCAGGTTGCTCAAAACCCTGTCCAACCTGACTTTGAACACTTTCAATGAAAGGGCATCCACAACTTCTCTGGGCACGCTGTTCCTGTGTCTCACCACCCTCATTGTAAAGAATTTCTTCCTTACGTCTAATCTAAATCTACCCTCTTTCATTTTAAAACCATTACCCCTTATGCCTTGGCCTGTTGCTACAGTCCTTGTGTTGTGGTTTAACTACCACTACCATGTGGTCCTGCACTCACTCCCCCCACCCAGTGAGATGGGATGGGAGTCACAACAAAGCGGGCACAGGATTAGGATGAGGACAGGCATGGCTCACTCATGGGCTGCAGGGACCTCCTTTACCTTCTCCTACTGTTATAAGCCCCCTTCAAATATTGAAAAGCCACAATAAGGTTTCGCCAAAGCCTTCTCTTGTCCAGGCTGAAAACCCCCAACTCTCTCAGCCTTTCTTCATAGGAGAGGTGTTCCATCCCTGTGATCATTTTTGTAGCCCTCCTATGGACCTATTCCAACAGATCCATGTCTGTCTTGTGCTGGGGAACCCAAAGTTGGACACACTACTTCAGCTGGGATCTCACCAGAGCAGAGTAGAGGGAGAGAATCACCTCCCTTGACCTGTTTGCCATGCTTTTTATTCAACCCAGGATATGATTTGCCTTCTGGTCTGTAAGCACACATTGCTGGCTCATGTCTAGTTTTTAATCCATTAGTATCACCAAGTCCTCTGCAGGGCTGCTCTCAATCAACTGACCCAGCTGATAGAAGTGATTGTCCCAACCGAGGTGCAGGACTTTGCATTTGGCTTTATTGAACTTCATGAGGTTCCCATTGGCTCACTCCGCAAGCCTGTCAGAATCCTTCTGGATGGCATCCTATTTGTCGGTGGCATACATGCTAGTGAAAAAGGGTTGTGATAGACAGGAAACTAACTTTTTGTGATTTTAAACCCATCTCCAGGATCGTACCCTAAAATAATTTTTATCACATAATAAGACATGTTTTGTCTACATACTCTCCCAAATTGCACATTCAAAGGTGTTTCAGTGACAGAATTAAAGTTCTTGTCCCCTTCCCAGGAAATAAAATAGCAAATGCTGACATGGTTTTCGTGGTAACAATTGTACCTGCCCATTACAGCTGGGTTCTGCAGAGCCTGAAATATCAGATGTGAGGATCAGCCAGTACAGGAGATGATAATGTATTGAAGGGCAGCAGTGAGGTACCTGAAAGTCACTGTAATATCTGCATCAAAGTTATATAGACAGGGTCTGTTACTGGAATCACAGATATATCCCAGATATGACAGCTTTAATTGCAACAGAAACCATAATGTTGTGCTGCAGTGGCAGGTTCTGAGAAGTAACAGAAAAACTGCTATATAATGAATGATGTGAGATGGCATTTTGAAAATTCTCTTATAACTAGTGATGAAACAACATAGTTCTTGTAAAAACCTGTCTAAGGTTTGATGAAAATTAAAAGATGCAAAACTCGCTGTGAGAAATTGAACAGACTGAGAAGTTTTCAGTCTGTTTTCATGCTTTTGCTGTCAGTCCATTAGCAGATTTCAAAACACTGGCTTATGTTATATTGCTGACACATATAAACACCTGCCCTTAATGAATTTTTACTTTTGAGAGGTTGCAAAGTCCCTGATACATGCCAGAGAGCTCTTCTGCCATCAGATCATGCCCTAAGCACAGATGTGATACACTGCTTGATAGTTCAGCATATTAGATCCAAAACTAAAGTGCCAGAATTGTAATTTCAGGTTTCAATAGGATCTTTTTATTATTTAAATTGTCACAGGACTGTGAAATGATAGAGCTGTGATGCCAAATTCCATTTATTCTTGTGTAGAGAGGCTTCTCTTTGGCTTTTAATATTTCACAGAAATGATGTGAAGAAAATGTTTTTTACATTTTCTTTAAACGTTATGAATACTGCTGAACAAAAGCCTATCTACTGCTGTTAATACTGTAGTTATGACTCTTTCATAACACATTCATAAGTTTCCTAAGTAGTCCATTATTAGTTTACAACTTAAAAATCTAAGAAGTTCCACAAACTCGAATAACATTCCTGAGCAGCAGATTTTGTGTTTTATTCTCTGATTAAGCTGACAGATGTGCAAAATCTCATACAGCCAGTCAGAGCCCTGGTGCAGCTGCAAGTTCTGAAGGGTGCAAGTTATTCCAGCTAAGATTAACATTCATTTACACTCAAATATCTTTCCCAGCCCACCCTTTCTGATCATGTAATGCAGTGATTTTCTGCTGATTCCACTGCTTTGAGGGAAACCATTTTTTTTCCTTACTGGACTCTTCCAATGGAAAACCCAGAAGATAAACTGAAGAAAACATAATAGTTACCTTTAAAAAAATTATTTTCTTGCTGATTTGGGTACCATCTCAAACTGCAAACCTCACATTTGCATTATCCAGGTTATGTTTTAAGTGGATTAGTCTCTGAAAATGTACCTTTAATTTTATGAAAGGTAGGTGAAACTGTGTCATCCTTACATGCCATTTTGCAGGATGAGAGTACATTAGCCAGTCCTCACATAAGTACAAAGATTTGAAACCACAGTGTAAGCATCTTATAGCAGTACGTGTGGTAGGTAGTTTCTATCAACTCTTTCAGCCTGGGTTTAATTTTATCATGACTTTACAGTGTTATCAGTGCAGTTGTCTGGTATCTTGACAGCCATTATGCAGTTTGTGCTGGTGTGGTTACACGTGAATACTATGGTTGTAGTTTAAATTTTAAGAAAATATGCATGCACATGTTTTAAACAGATCTGTTTGTGCTGGGGTTTTTGTAGGAATCCTATTAAAATCTTGCTACAGGGAGAAAAATTAAGAAGTGTCTTTCATTCATTTTGTTTTAAAAGCTCGAAAGGAGTGCTTGAAGTTGGTTCCCAAAATGTTTGAGTTTCATAGTCTCGGGAGATTTCTACTGTTTCAGTATGGTTACAATAAGGCCTCTATCTGAATTTCATCCAGTTCAATGGTCTAATGAAACTTTAAAGAAAGGGGGAGGGGATTATTCCCTTTACTTGTTGCAGGATCACTTTTATTTTTCTGTGTTGTAAAGTAAAATTTGACTGCTGTTAATTTTATTTTTAAAATCTGTCAAGAAGCTGGGTGATTGTGTAGTAGACTGAAGTGATCTTCATGTCTGCTGTTAAAGCATGATGACTTAATGAAGATTTTTTAAAATGTAAATTAAAAGCTTAACAAAAGAAACAATGAGGTATTGAAGGGGTAGAGTATTTGTTGGTTTTATTCTTTGTTTTTTTGCCCTTTTTTTTTTTTTTTCCTCCCCAAGATCCTTGTCCAGCCAGAACAGGGCAGTCCAGATGTTTTCTGAATGTTACCTGCGGTACTATATGCAGCCGGGAGACGATAGTTCTTACATGTTCACTGACAGTGGAGTACAGACTGCTGACTTGAGTACTGACCTCAGCTGAAATATTATTGCCACAAGAAAGATCAGCTATATCTAAGCAAATGATCCTTTATGAACTCTAGAAAATTGCTTCAATCAGTTGAAAGATCTCTTTTCTTCTGCATATTTGTATAAGTTGCATTGTGAATGTAAAGTATGAATACACAAGGGAATAATGCCTTACCTGACAGTGGTAGTCAAGGGGGAGAGCCAATTGTAGGAACGGAGGTTGTCTAAGAATTTTCTCTGTCTGAAAAGTTTAAAAATACAATTCAAATATTTCAGTTCATTTATTGGAACAAAATGTGTATATTTTTCTTAAAGGTATGTTTACAAGTCCAAAACTCCCATTATGGCCTTGGTAAAATGAATAAAGCATAAATCAAGCCATAATTACTTACAAATAAGGGTTGGCGAACAGAACAAAAAAGACAGTGAAAACATACACCAACTTTTTTTGTGCCCTCAGTTTAATAAATTCAGACAGAAATTTGAATGCAAGCAACCTCTGACTCCCAAACGTCAAGAGGTCTGACTAACAAAACTAATGTCTCTTTCCTAAATCTAATCTCCACTAGTTTGGTGTTTAACAAAGCAAATATAATGACTAACAGAAGTATCTTCCACAAAAAATCATAAAGCAAAAAGGTTTTTTCCTAATTGTTCCATTATATTATAAGTTCGTACATCTTTCTTTACCGTAGGAAGGTAGGAAAATTAAAGAAAAAGTTTTGTATGACTGTAAATTTTTAGTTTATAATCAAACTCGCACTCAAGCATCTATGCTAATGTGTTATTTAATGTATTGGAAGAGAGTCTGTAATTTTAAATACAACATTGGATATTAAGAAAAAAACCTGAATACTGCTTCATTGATGCAAATTCAGTCTTTTTTTAAATTTTATTTTTAGTTAAAAGAAATACTGTGAAAAAATAATTTTTAAAACTTGCCAACAACAAAAATGCTTTTAATAAAGCATTAAATCAGCAGTGTGTGGTAATATAGCTTTTGTGGATAAACTTCATACGGTCAGGCAAAGGGTTAAGCTATGTGATTTCAGGATAAAAGGTTTCCTGAGTTGACTATTATTCCTATGGTCTGCCAACAACTTTGCAATAAATGGAATGATTTTTATGGGAATGTGGTTATTCACAGCAAGACTACAGTTGGTGTCAGTATGAAAAATTCTTCTTTAGTAGATTCTCTCAGCAGGGATAACAGATCTGAAAGAAAGTCAAAAAGTAGTTACAGAGAGCTCTGGCTGGTGTTGGTGACAAATGATGTTTACAAAATGCTGGGGTAACCCATTGAAAAAGAAGCAATCAGAACAGTAAGTCAGAGTCTTGCTCCTCTAAGTGCTGCTGTTCCAAAACAAGTTACTTGTGATTGTGCGTATAGTTTCATAGCTCCCATTTCTCTTATCCATAAAGCAAGCAAGACTGCTAGGCTTTCAGTTGCAGGGGTGTGAAATAATCATTCAGAAATCAGTGAAATTACTGCAGAATAATACCGTTATCCTTAAGATAACATAAAATATTGCTAGGTGTGAATTAGAAAAATTCAGGAACAAGAAGAAAAATTTTCTCCTTTGATTGGATTTTAATATTATTTTATAATTATTAGTTGTAATATTTATAATTTTTATTATTTCTTAGGATCACTTGTCTATTTTTTATTTTATGCTTTTAAAAATAGTATTATTGGAAGGAAAGTGTGATGGCCAATGCATTAATATATTAATGAACTTAGTTGGTATTAACAGTTACTGCATTTAGGTTTGGTTTGTGATAAGCTTTCAGAATGCTTAAAAGATTAACCCATTGATAAAGTCTGGAGCACTGCTGTTAGAGCTGTATTATCTTCCATTCGAGATGAGGAGTAAAGTTACATAGAATTTAATGATTCTTCCTAAACCATACAGCAACTTTATGGGTTTTAATTGTTCAATCATTCATAAAGCAAGTAATTGGAAGATGGAGGGGTTTGTTAGTATTTTGGTTGGGATTTTTTTTAAAGCAATAGGTAGTAGTTGTTTAAGAGGTAAACACAGCAGTTCAGAGTGCTTCCTGCTCTTTGTTTCCCTCATGCACAATTACCCCAGTTCTGTTTGTGAACTTGTCTCAGAGCCTCGTAAGACCTCAGTATAGCATTATGGCTTGAATTTCTTTTGTTATCCTGGTGTCACCAAGGATGTACCAGCAAGGAAGAAAATCAACCTACCTGTGTCAATGTCAGCAGGGGAAAAAAAACCCCAAATCATCCAGTACGGAGCATGGTGGTGTTGATAGGTGGAGGTTAACCTCTCTTGAGGTAAAGGGATTGATTTACTGACCCAAAATTAATTATTGACTAAGATGATGCCAAAGAAAAATAATTTCTTAAGAACATTACATTTCAAATTCTCTCAAACCAGAAAAACAGTGTTTGCATTCTTTAATGTTCTAAGAAATACTTCTTCATTGGAAATATTTAATAACTAATCTATGAAAAAAATACTTTTTGCTAGAAAATAATTTTCAAAAGAGTGTGATAGTTAAAAATCCAGCTGAAAGCAGAATCAGCTCTTGGGGATTGTTTAATGTAATCATTCATGTTGGTCATGTGGGTATTTATTGCTGATAATACAAAAATTGAGACTATAACAGTCTAGCTTTTCATAAAGTGATGGGCTTTGTGAGGTGACCTTCATTTAGCAATGAACAATGGACAAAAGTTCATGTTCAGAGCACTAGATCTGGTTCTACTTCTGTGAGAAATAGCTGTTTTCCTTGAGGCACCTATATGATTTTGGCAGTTAGTCTGATTTGGCTGTGATTGGAGGATGGATCCTGGAAAGTCCTACTGAACATTTGGCCCTTTACTTCCTAGTTGGTTAGCTAGATGTTGAATAAGAAACAACTGTAGTTACTTACTACAAAAACAGGTAGAAAGGATGGTAGAACATACTAAAAATACATTTCTAGGCCATCAAACTAAAAAAAAACCCAAACAAAACCAACAAAACAAAACAATCAGAGGAAAGGCTGTTGAATAAGCCTTGTTCCTAGTGAGATACAAGGGGTGGTTACAGGGAGATGAAAACTTCAGACAGAACTGGCTGGATTATCTCCCTCCCACCCTGCAATACCATAAGGATGGCAGCTGAACTAATCCCTGCTCACCCAGAGTAAAGTCATCCAGGGCTCTAAAGAGGAATATCTATTCACAAATGCCTTTTCTCATTTGCCTGCACCTCCTCCTCATATTTGTAGTGTCTGTAATGGGAACTTCCCTACCAGACTGTGGCTAGGTATGGTTTATGAGGAGCCCAGAAATACCAACTTCTGGTAGTTCACCTTCAGCAACAGAGAATTCTGGGAAAGCTGCATGTGATTATTCCAAAAGTTTCAGCAGAATTTTTTTATTGCGTCACTACATTTATCTGTAGATGTAAACCTAATTTTTAGAGTACTTTAAGTCTTATGAAGAGCAGGAGAGTTCACTTTCTAATGAACCTGTCAGAAATCGTGGACTCCCTTCTAGCAGGCATTGCAGCAGTTATCTTAGTACATCCACACTAAGACACAAAGCCTATCTATTTGCATTTAGTTTTCTACCATAGCAATCCAGGAACAGCTCAGTTTCACTACAGGAAGGAAAGAAAGAAAAGAAAGGAAGTACAAAACACAGTAAGGAATTTTCACTGATATATATATGACTGGACATAGTTTCTCATCTGTGTGATACTACAGCCATGGGTGACTTACAGAAAGCTCATGAAGTTCCACTTCATGAATGTGGGACTACGTTACACCACACGTGTAGCTGTAGGTAAATGAACAGAAATGCAAAACAAAGTCTTTATTCATAGGCAGAACTGTGACTTTGCTGGTGCGTGCAAAACCTGGTTAAAATCTTCAACCCATCCAAAATGCATGATGCCTGGCTGTTATGGAATGTGCTGCTGTGGTTCGTGAGTGTTAGAGCTATGAAGAATAACAAATACCTCCTTAGCTTACTTGGGAAGATCATCCCTATAGGCTTATGAAGCTTATTAACCACTTAACGTCTTTCCTGTAGCGAACAGTGGGTCCCTGCATACTAGGTGCCACTGAAAATAGACTCGATATGATTGTCTTTCTTAAGAAAATCAGCTGAAATACATGGGATCCTACTAAGCTCACAGTATCACTTTATCACTTCATTTACCTTCCTGTTGCTTCTCCCTTTCTCTAAATGTGAGGCTGTAAGGTGGCATGAAAGCTCTTGCCTATTCAACTGGCACTCGTGGGGAAGCAGGTAGTCATCCTCTGCTTCAGCTGAGCAAGGCAGCTGTGCCTCAGCTCACTCCCTATGTCTGCCACTGAGCAGAGGCATAGGGGTCAACATCTGCCCCCAACATTGAGGGGCAAAAGAAAAGGCAGGAGAAAAATGCAAAGTGCAAAGGTCTTCAGGCTGCCCATAGGAGCAGCAGTTTAAGCTGTCTGTGCTGGCAAGGTTAGCAGAGAATTTTAATTTCAGTCTTTGTCCCATTAGCAGATAATTACAAGGATGGGACACTCACTAACCCAAAGCACTGTAGCTTTCATTGAAACACGTGTGTTTAGGAGATGACCAGCAGAACCAATTTAAATGAATTGGTTGTGCAGAACTGAAAGAGACCTTACATCTTTTTGTGAAAATTTCCATGTGAACCAGAAGAACACTCTCATTTCCTGAGATATGAGACACTGTTTTCAGGCTTTTATGGAAAAATCATTCTTTTAATAAGTTTAATTTTGAAATTGTTTAAAAATTTAAATATATTTGAACAACCTTTAGTATATAGTTTCAATAAAATGTATATGTTTCTAAAGGTATGTTTTCAAGTTAATACATTTGGGAATAATTCATGACATGCTGACCAGGTTCATGGCTTTTGCTACTTCTTTAAACACATTCATTTTTTATTTTCACTGGCTTTCATTACTCATATAATTTTTTTCTTTATACAAAAGTATATTTCTGCAGATAACATGAATCATGTCGTAAAGAAGGCATTTACAATGTGAAAGTGGTGAAATTTTAAAATAAAGTGACTTTGACATTTTGAACTTAACACTGCCCTTTCCAGGAGTGACACAAACTCTTTAAACAGATAAACTTCAGTCATATTTAGACATTTCTATCTGTGGGTAAAATTCTTTATTTGACACCCTCCTCTTCCCTTCTCTTTTCCTGCAAAATACACAGAAATGGAATAATAAATTATTTTGTCAGAGTGGTAGCAAGAATTGATTGTTAGAGAGGCACTTCAAAACACTTCCCTGAGGTAGACCATACATTACAGAAATAGAAGAGTTTTATGTTGTCTGAACAACTGGAATGTAACGAGCACTATAGCTGGAACGATAGGGAATATCTCTGAACTGAAACAAATCTACACCCTATAGCAGGCAAGAAAGCTCTGGGGTTTGGGGGACTGCACTTACTGTGGTTGTCCTGACCTGTGCTGACCCTGTGCTAGAGGTATGATTTCACATTTTCGTCTTCATTTTCAATAGAAAGATTTCAATGTATTGATTAATATCTACTGAGACACTATCGGTTCTTGAAATATCTGTTTCATTACACTCATGAGGTAAGGAGAACTAGCAAAATAGAGTTTTCTTTTGCTGTGCAAATGTAATTGTCATTTTACAGTTGCCATATAGATACTTCCCTAGATCATATTTTATTTTAAATTGTTTTTTTTCCAGTTACAAGGTGCAGCTGAAATGAAAATGTAAACCTTCATTTTAGGGTTGCTACTTCAGTAAACACAAATTGCAGAGTAAGACCTGTATTTTTTTTGGAACAAACACTGTTTACTTTAGGAGTATCGTATTTAATCCAAATGCACTTGTTCGTGTGAGCATGCAAAATAGGATTTTAATCACTTTTCCTATTAGAAAAGAATGGCATCCATTGTGCATTCTAAAAGGGTTACGTGTTCGGTGAGAGAGCGCTTCTAAGGCATTGGCTATGAAAGTGAGTTTGTTAAATAATTTTGGTTCTTAGTCCTCAGTGTTTATAGTAGCTTACGGTTTATATAGCTAATAGCCTTTTTTTTGTTGTTGTTTCAATATGCTGTTTTAACAGCAAAAAGTGGGGTTTGGGTTTTTGTTATGTTTTTGTTGGGTTTTTTTACACTATAAGTTTATCTTTATAGTCTTAAGTTTAAAATAGGAGCGTTTTGAAAACCTTCACAGCCTGATTTAATTCCTTGAGTGTTCATCCACAAATTGTCAGGCAAAATGAAGTGGATTTCAAGAACTCTCTTTGTTCTTCATATCCTGTTCCTGACCCACAGGTAATCTGCACCTTTTTTCTTCAGCGCCAAATAATTGTGGTGGGAAAGAAGAGAAAATGTTAGGGTCACAAAGTGCAGGCTAGACAGAGATGACAGGTCCTGCCAATTGAGTGCCAGTATTGAGAACCTGCGAACCGTAGTCTCTGCTTTTTCACATGGATTTGTGCTCTGTGTTAACAGGGACTCCGCGATGATGGGTTAGGAAGTTCAGCACTTCAGCCTTTATTGCCTTGGTTTAAAAGGAAGTGCAGAGGTTTTTGTATATTTATCAAATACAGTAGAGGAGCATTTGGCACAGGCCATGCACATACATATTGGATAAAGGTGTTTTGTACTATGTAACGTCAATTTTCTAACCTGTATGCATACTAGAGATTTTGCTATTCTTCCAGTCAAGTAAAAAACAAAGATTTACTTGTCCAGTTTAATGACTACTATTAAATAATGTTGGGATCCT
Organism: Caprimulgus europaeus; assembly: GCA_907165065.1. The sequence goes on from OU015525.1 coordinate 35,210,774, forward strand.
TGCATGTTATTTTTCTAAAATTAAAATAGAGACTAGTTGGAGCAATCTGCTTTTTATTTTGCAGGAAGATAATCACAGCTAAAAGTAAAAAGATGTATAAACAAACAGATTTATAAAGAAAAATTGTAATTCACAAATTTGCTTTGGAATATGCAATTGTTGCTTGGAATAACATTCCTTGACAATCTGTCAGCCTATGTTTCACAAAGAAGCACGTTGTGATGGCTTATAGAAATGATGAGTATTTGTGGAGCAGAAAATAATCTGAAAAAGTATATGTCTGAAAGAGTATATATCTTATTTCTGGAAAAGACATAAACAGAGATACTGCTGTCATAAAAAGGCTCATTAAAAAAAGAGCAGTGTACACTAGAGGATTTTTTTTTTAAAGTTTTTTTCAGACACATCACATTTATAAAGGATTGCAGCTTTAACTTGTTTTGCCAGATCTGTTCTCACATGTACATGACCAAATTTCTCTACTGTTCAGTAGGGAAAATGAAGCAGTGGATATAATTGTGTAATGACAGATATGAGAGGAACAGAGAATCCCAGCAATCATTTCCTGTGAGTTGGCCAGCTTCCAGGCTGTCTCAATGGGCAAGCTGATGTAAAGGCAAAATGAAAATAGCTTGTTCTGAAGGATGGTTGTTGGGGTTTTTTTTCCTCTTTCTCATTTGACTTTGCAGACTAAGGTATTGAAACAATTAGTTGACAGCATGGTGTTACTTTTCTCATAGTAAATTAAGAAGATTAACCAAATGTGGAAATATATTTTAGCTATAATCAGCAGATTTGGGGCTGTAATCCTCTGAGGTTATGTTCACAATATTATTTATGTTATTGCTTTTCATAATGTGCAAACTTGCCAGAGTTATCTTACACTCAGTGTTTATTCAAAGACAGCAGAATTATTAAGGTTTTTCTTTGTTAGTTTTGTTACACAGAAATGTAGATGATCAGCATGCTAGCCGTTACGTCACTCCACTTGGCATATAGTATTGGCACAGATAAGAGGAACTCTTGTAACAGCCTTAATCTCTTCTTTTTGTTATTATTAATTTTCCTACAGTAAATTGAGTAGTGAGGAATATTTTACATATTTATGGCAGAAGTGCAGAACTTGACGGGTGGTGGCAAAGGAGCAAAGTAATATAAATATTTGCAGAACATTTCTGCCATAACTTAATGCTTTGCATATGAATCTTTATAAAGATCCAAAGTTTGTTTAAAGGAATGATTCCAGAAGACTACATAGGTCCAGGCCTTTTAAGAGCTGTGAATGATGACTGTGGAGCATCTCTGGGAGTTTTTGACTTGTCATAAAAAAAAAAAAAAGAAAAGAGAAAGAGGAAAAATTAGGAGGAAGGAGTTAGCAAATGCTTTGGGAATGGAGGAGGGAGAAGACACAAGCTTTCCGTGTACAAGTCTTCAGCTAGACTCATCTAGTCATTCATTTTCGATTGTTGTTTTTCTTTGGCTTACTGCATTTCACTGGAGATATATTTTCACTTACCAAATTATTGCAGCAGTTTTATGTAGCTCCTGCAAGCACATATCTGCTGCTGCTTCAAGCCCCAAAGCAGAGCTAATGGAAGGGAACAATGAAACAAATCTCAGTTACTCCATACTAAAGTGCCTATTGCTTTAATTGAGCTGCTGCAGGAGATTTGTTTCAAGCTAAGCTACCAGTTGTGGCACTGAAAGGTCTGAAGGACACAAACACATGGATCCATGCAAGCCAGCTGTGTGAAAAAACAGCAAAGGACAGCATGGATAGTAACTTCGTAAACTACTATTGGTAGATTTGCTACGTTACATATGCTGACACTCTCATTTTCCCTTACACTAATTGGTAAGTCCACAGACAACCCCCAGTGTCACCATTGGCATCATATCTTTGAGCATCTTACTGATGTTTTACATCACCTATCTAGCATCCTTCCCCATCCAAACTTGCCCTTTAAAAGTATATACAAAATATCTTATTTCTCTCCCTTGATAATAGCTTTTGCTGGGGTCTCCCTCCCACAGGCTTTTAAATCCTCCTTCATTTCACAGCTTGCTGTCTTTTGTGCTGCTATTGCTGAACTGAAAAGACTTGCTCTCTCCCTTTGCAAGAAGATTAATTTTCTCTCTGCCTCAAATTCTTTCTTAAAATGTAATTTTCCGTGAAGCCTTTAGAACAAACCTCCTCAATATCCAGACAGCACTTACTTGAGTAGCTCTGAGGGTGCTGCCTTGGGCAGCTGCTAGGCTGCTGCCTGGAGGACCGCTCCAACCATCCAGCCCCACTCTCCTGCCGTTTCCCACAGTGGCCATCAAGCTAGTGTGCTGATTGCAGAGAACCAACCAAGAAAAAAAACAAACGCTCCAGGTTTCTGACCAACTTGTCCTAGGATCTGCAGCAGAACTCTGAATCAGAGCAGCGTTGCTTCCCTAGACTAAATTACCCTTTGTGAATACCTATCCTATCCCATGTTTGCCCCAAGTACACAGAACATGCATGCAGTACTATGAATAAGGTCTTTTAAAGTTTTTTGCATGTTTTAGTAGCCCAAATCTCATTTTCAAATGTGAATTAAGCACTTTGGCAAGGATTTCATTATAATCTGTGCAGTTTAAAAGACCTAGGTGAGAATAGATGCCTACAATGCTTTGCCTTCCTGAAAGTATTATCCCTGAACTATACTGAGTGCATTTTGCTTTCTAGGGATTGATCCCAAAGTGCAGAGCTGCATCTCAGCCTATCTGACTGAAATCCAAACCTTCAGTGCAAACATGTCATCACTTGTCCCTCATGAAGATTTCAAACTGGATACACTGAAGTTGCAAGGTCAACACCTTTAGGAGCAAAACACAGCTTGCTGCATAATCTTTATACATAAGCCACAGGATATTTTGCTCCTTACTTGCCAATTCAGCCTATTTTAAAAGGGAATCCAACAATTTTAATGTTCTGCTTTGGAGCTGGCTGCCAAACTGATTCTATCATAATAAAATACATCTGCATAAATAACACGTATTTGTAGTTTTTCTACAGGGACTTTCAATATTAATTTCAGGTATCACTTTGCCAGAGAATTAGGGGGAGAATACTAGTACTATATTTCCTATGAAAATTTTACAGAAGTGTCAAATATATCTGTAAAAGTTTGAAGTGGTAAGTCTGCAAACAAACCAGTATTATTTATTTTTTTCTGAATGACTGTTTAGCTCTAAGTTGGCTCCCGTCACAGAAGCTTTTTTGGTAACTCCTTGAGGATTTTATCAGTCTGTATTTTTATTAAAATACATTTTTGCAGAGGTGTACTGATTGGAAGCGTATACCTTATTTGTTTGTCAGTGTCAAACTTCATTTTAGCATACACTTGATTATGGAGCTTGTTCAGTAAACTGCTATTTTAAAATCTTGAATGTGTGGGTGCTTGCTTATACTAATCAGGGGACTGAACAGTGTGTCAGGTAGTCTTTGCTCCTGAACAGAATGCTCCACACAAAGCAAGCAGGTAAAAACAAATACAAGGTGTTCTGAAGGAAGGTTGGACCAGATCAATTAATAGGGGGCAGCTAATTGGCTTCTTTGAAGAGCTATTCCTAAATTACTTTACTGCTAAAAGAGCAATTGCTAAATGAGTGTTTTTCTTTCCCATGTTCAGGGGTTGAAAAATGCACCCATCATTCATTAGCCTTAAGTCCGAGTCAGCTAGACAGCGTGAAAAAATACCTGGCACTCAGAGCTTGCTTTTAGCCTCAAAGCTGTGTCCTGCCACTCAACAGGAGCAAAACAGTCCTGCACTGTTTGTGACCTTCCTTTTCTTGTAACGTAGTGTCAATCACATTAGTCTTTAATCCTTTCCAAATTATAACATGTATCTCTTGTGCTTTAATTTTGCTTAAACTTGTGCTTTAACTCTACCTTTCCTGACTTTACTTTTTTCTTCTTTTATTCCTGACAAAAAAAAGGACACTATATCTCTCCATTATATCAGTATTTCACCTGAAATTTATGATGTTTGTGAACTTTTATTCACTTTACTTTCTTGACACTGTTTCTATACCTTTATCCCACCAACTTTTAGTCTCTGATTTCTTTTCTGGCCTTTTCTTTCCAAAATCTCTGTTCTTTCAATACCATGATTTTTGTTTCTAATGTATCATTTCAGTTCTCACTTTTTACCTACCAAGCAGATGGTTAGACAAAAGAGGAAAAGGTCTATGATGTCCTAGGCTTGTGATGGTCCCAAGACCTTGCAGCATAAATTAAAGTTCCATGTCCTCAGGTCCTCTCTGAACTGTGCGATCTAAGATGCAGTTGTGTCATATTTCCTGCCTCTGTCTTTTGCCTGAGAGCACTGAATTTGGAAGTCTGTTGAGTTATTCCTTCTTTCAACCACTTCTGTGAGAGGCTGATCTTTTACTTCCTCCTTTAATTTTGTGTTTACTAAAAAAAATGTTGTCTTTTTCCCAGATTTCTATTTTGAATGCTCTTCTCCAGCAGCTTGTTCCAGTTGTCATTCATAGTTTCCAAGCTGGGGGAGGAGGCTATTGACTTGATAATTTTCACTGCTACGTTGTCAGCTCAAGCTTAAATTTTCTATCCGTGGGGGCTTTGAGAAATCACTAAACAGTGGAAGAGTAACTACAGTGGGCAACACAGATTCAGGAGGGTGTCCCTTCATTAGCTTACACTCAGTTTATATTTGAATCATTAACTTTATAGGCATTTGGATGGGCAGTTACTTTTAGTTTTAATCAAAAAACCCACTTTATTTCTGTGAATTTGGTAACTTGCTGAAGAAGCTTCTGGCTATTTTTTAGCCAAGCTGATTTTTGAAGCCTGGAAACATATGTTCACACTTGTAGTTTCAGCTGTGTCTGTACATCTAATACAATTTGTCTGCCTGAGGAGGAAATTCACTGTATGGTGATTAAATATGAGCAAACGTAGTATTGTCTTTCATGTGCTCTTTGTCGCTCTTACCTCACTCTCTAGCATAAGCTACCTTTGCATAAAATACAAAAGAGTACTTATTACCGTAAGAATAAGTAAATGTTGTACAAGTGCAAAAGACCACACCTTGTTCTTCAAAGCATTTGAAAAGTTTCTGAGGTATTTTTCATAGACCTGTGTTTTTAAAAATCTAGAATTCACTGTCATCATGTGAGGCCAAATAGACTTCTTCAGCTTTTTTCTTATCTGAGGTTGTTGACCTCTGGAGAGGAGGAGAAGGTTATAGGGTCAAAGTCTTTTCCTCCTTGGAGCTTGCTGCTTGCTGGGAGAGGGTTGGCTGGAAAATGGATGTTTTAGAAAAAGGGTTGAGGGTCATGATTTTAATTCTGTTAGGCAACAGCTGGTTTGAGTTTCTTTCCACTTCTGTCTTCCCTCCCTTCCTCACAAATCCATGGAGAGAGAAAAATTTGTTCAGAGGAAAGCAGTAACACAGAAGTAAAGGATTGCAGTATTTTCATATTTAAAATAGATCAAGTTTGTTATAGGACTTCACATTAAGAAAGAAAAGAGGAAATTATTAAAATAATTGAAATCCATTATTGTTTCAAGCATTAACTTGAGATTCATCTAGAGTGCCAGAGGTTTATTTGTTTTCCTGCCAAAAGTTATATTGTTAATAGTAATGTTCTAATGGTCTTTTGGTGGATAAACAATGCGTATTATGATTTTTAATTTAGTGATGGACAAAGCTAATTATGAATGTGCCATGTTAGTTTGCATGCAAGTCACTGAAGAAAGATGGTTTGATTTGGCTCTTTCTGTTCAGATTTTCATCATCTTTGCATGCTGCTTTCATGCACTAAGACCAAAGACAGAGAAGGAAACTCACAACTCTCAAATGAATGGCAAACTAGGAACAGATTTTTCGTCTGCGCTCCTCTGAAACACTGGCCTCAGGCTGTGTTGGTGTGTGGCTCAACAGCAATCAGAGGTCATAATTTCATTGGCGGTTAGCATCAGGTTTAATTTTTCTAATATGTTACATTTACCAAAATGTCTGGTTTCAGTTACACTTGTGCACTGACTGAATCAGCTTTGAGTAGTATGATGTTTTAAGGTACCTGAAAGGCTACAAGAATGTTTATGGAACACATATGCTAATTGTTTTTAACCACTTTCCTTTCTAAGCACAAAAATGTGTTTTTGGAAAGCCATTTAACTGTAGTAGCTAATGATAGTGTGCATTTATTCTAAGACCCAAGCACAAAGGAATAGGTAAAATAGTTGTTTTAACAAGACTGCCATCTACTGATTTCCACAATTAAAAATAAACCCGATGAGTAGACTGTTCATAGTTTTTTATAGCTTTATTTTCAAGATTTGCAAGATCAAGAAAATTATAAAGTCTTTCTGTCGCCTTAGGAATGCGACCAGGTTCACATTGACGATGTGTCTTCAGACGACAACGGTCAAGATTTAAGGTACAGGAGAACTGAACAAGATAAAACGTTGCTTTGTGAGTTTCTTCCTGGGAAAGCAATGAACTGCTGTAACGCTTACAGTAGCCTCTATCTTTTTAGCTGTCTTAGCCTTTGCAACCCAGCAAAATGAGTAGCTGGTGGTTGAATGTAGCCTATTGCTTTTTGTTAATCTGAGGGTTTTCTTATCTCTGACTAGTACCTATAACTTTGGAACAGACGGCTTTCCCGCGGCCGCCACCAGTGCAAATTTGTGCCTCGCGACAGGGGTGCGTGGAGGAGTGGACTGGATGCGAAAATTGGCTTTCCGCTACAGACGAGTAAAAGAAATATACAATACCTACAAAAATAATGTTGGAGGCAAGTGACTGAAGTATATAACAAATATAGATGTGAAGTAGTAAAAAAAAAACCTTCTGGTTTCTGTTCCTTTCTTAACTTTCTTAGTATTTAGTGAGCTGTTTAGTGTGCAGTGTGTGGAAAATTGTCTTTGAGCTAATGAAAGCAAAGGAAAATGACAGAATGTTACTTAATTTAGGTGCAGACATGCCCTTATCTACTCCACAGGTCTTCTTGGTCCAGCAAAAAGAGAGGCTTGGTTACAACTAAGAGCAGAAATTGAAGCTTTGACGGATTCTTGGTTAACACTTGCACTGAAAGCACTCACCCTTATTCATTCAAGGTGAGTACAAAGAATACAGGGTAGTTAGGAAACTTTAGGAAGTCTGCTGATGATCTTGAAGAGGTTGCCTGGTCCTATGGAGGACCACCTTCTCATTCGTTGATCTGATCTGATCATGCCACTCTGCACCTTGCTCTCCTGTAAGGTCAAAAAAACCCCCTTTCTTTGTAAGTGGCAATAATAATGGTGAAGGGTTCTGATGGGAGGGATAAGATTTTCCTTGTTCTGTTTTGTTTTGTTAAAAAAAGGATGTTTGCATTTTCTCTTCCATAGGACAAACTGTGTGAACATTCTTGTCACTACTACTCAGCTAATTCCAGCTCTGGCAAAAGTCTTGTTGTATGGACTAGGGGTTGTATTTCCCATAGAGAATATTTACAGTGCAACTAAAATAGGTGAGCTATTTTTATAATGTTGTGATACATTTAAAGCTGAAATTCTAAATAAAAACATATTGTCTATATTTGTTTCTTACATGCATTCACTGTGGCAAATATAGAGATTAGTAATACCTGATGACATGAAACACTTCATGCTGAAGCATCCTAAAAGTACTTTTCAAAGGTTTGTCATTATCTAGCACAGAAAACTTCGTATAGCTCTGTTAACACCGCTGCAGCCCCTGATAAGAGGAAATATAATTGCTTCTTTGCCCTAATTTCTCAAAACTGAGGCTATGTAGCAGTTGAGAAGACTTTTTAGTAGGCTATGAGTACAGAACGCTGAAGTCTCCCCTGATTAGCAGAAGAAATTCTGTAAAGGTAAGCCCTGGCTTCATTTGTTTTCAAGGGCTCTGGAGCAAATTTTGGTAAATAATTTACCAGAAGCAAGAACTTTTTCTGTAGAATGTAATTATTTAAGTTCATTCATACTGAGCGTAATGAGCTTCAGCCGGGCAAATGTTTATTTCTGTTTTCTGGTTCAATATAAAAGATGTTATTCTGAGTATATAGAAGTATGTAGGACCAGATGGCAACAGTGCTTATAGTTTTTAATGTGATTATAACATATCTGTTCTGTCTCAGATTCCCACAAAATTGTGGGCTACATGAAAACATTTTTCATGTGTTCTTAAGTATCTATAATACAGGAAGCTCAAATTGCTGAGAAAAAAGGGTGGGTTATTTTTGTTTGGCTTTGTTTTTTTAAAAAAAACTTGGTTGACAGCTTTATGTAGAAATTTGAAAGCATTATCATAAAAGATGTAAAACTATTTTCTGGATACAAATGTTCTGGTAGCATCTGGAAAAACTTCAAAGTAAATTAAAACTTCAATTTATAATACTTTAAAGACACATTTTAATTAAAGCATGTTTTAATAGATATTCACTTGTGACTTCACATACACAGGACAGAAAGGTATTTTTCAAAAATTGTGTTCAGTCACTGACTGTCATGGGAAATAATGAGATTTTTGTAACATGACATGATTCATAATTTTCAAGCACTGTTTAAGCCTAGTTAGTGTTGGAGATTTCTTATGCCTGACATTACTGTTAAAGGTTGTTATTGAGCAGTTTGAGTTATGTGCTGGCTAGAAACCTTTTTTGAATTTCCAACCTATTTGCTCTTAAGCTGATACTGTTCCGTAGCTGAAATAACTTATTTTGAACAACATGATTTTTTCCACTGGTTGCTGTAGACACACAGGTAAGTATGTTCCATGACCAGACTGAAGTGGTCTTTCAGAATGGAGACATCTGAGAAAACTCAACTGTAAGCATTCTTTCCCAGTAGCAGTACCTGAAGCTTCCCAGTATCGGTATCTATGTGTAGGACTGGAGCACTGGGATCATGTCCCTAGATCTGTGCAGTGAAGTAATGAGCCATGTTAATGTTGCAGGATCAAGGACCTTCCCCATGTATTGGATTACAGGCATTTAAATCTGAATCTTTTGGGTGACCTTCTGAGTCACGATACTGCTGCTTCAGGAGCTGTGATTAATCTTGTCACAGGTTGTGGAGAAAAAGCTAGAATTTCAACTCAGGTTCAATCAAAATGCTCGGTTTTGGATACTGGCCGTAAACAGCCGGTAGAGAATTCTCCTAGTAGGGAAGTTCTCCCTGAAACCTGTCTCAGATTAGGAAAGGAGACAAGAAGGGTGATACTGTGGACCTCTAGTCTGCTATGTCTGCCACGGCGTGTGTACTAAAGGACTTCACGGAGCAGATTTTAAGGTTGCTTGTCAGCTGCTGTGGCAGGAATAAAGCTGCAATTGGCCTCGGTACACTATCCCGTAGAAAAGGCACTTCTCTCCTAATAGCTCTAATTATGTATTCAAGTGCTGGGGAGATCCAGGCTAAAAATGTATTTATTTGATATCATCCCATTGTCACCTATCCTGAATAGTCTGATCTTTGTCTTTCAGGAAAAGAAAGTTGTTTTGAGCGAATAATTCAAAGATTTGGAAGAAAAGTAGTGTATGTTGTTATAGGGGATGGTGTTGAAGAAGAACAAGGTGCAAAAAAGGTAATGGTCTTTTTTCAGTGTGGGTTGATTTCAAGAGTCTGAAAGGAAAATTGTCTTTTCTTTGACGTGAGACAGCATGCATTGACTTTTGGGTTTCGTATCTTTGCTTTGTGAAATATGTTTTGACCATATCTAGTAGAAAGCTGCATAAAACTGCAGATAATAATGTGCCCTGCTGTTCTCCAAAAGACACATTAAGTTAGCTGTGTATGTTTGATGTGTTTCGAAAAGGAGCCAGAAAATGGAACCCAGCTTTTGTGCCAAGAACTAATAGTTCTGTTTTCATTGGCATCCCAAAATACCACATAGGATGTTATGAATATAAACAAAAAATGGCAATTGTTGGTGATCAAAGGCAATGTGCTATCTGACTGTATGAAATATGTATATGTCACACCTTGAAAAGGTATGTAGGACTGGAGTAGATACACATAAATTTCAGCTTTCTTGTGTGTCCCTAATTTGGAGTCTGCATTTAGGTAACTACCTGTGGCTTGCCCTGCGTTCATAACCTCAGTTAACTGAGCAGAGGATACTGTTTGACTATGTCTTTATTATTTTTTCTTTCCTCTGGGAAGAAGGGAAAAATTTTTTTTTTTTTTTTTTTTTTTTTTTTTTTTTTTTTTCCCCCAGTATGGAGTAAGCTCCATAAAATGCAATACTTCCCAATGACAAATAGTCAGCCGTATTCCTAGCCTTGATATTCTACCCAAGTACAGCAGATACAGAGTCTTTGCTTGGAGGAATGAGGCATAATATTGACTATTTGAACAACAGGAGAAAGAGTAGGAAAATGGGCATTTCTGTTCTTGCTTTCCTGTAAATTGCTTTTACACAGCTGCTTTTTTCACCATGAAACACTCTGTGGTACTTCTATATGTTTCCACTGTAACTTTCTAAATTGGAGAGGTGAAACTAATTAGTCTGCATGGCATTTTAACAACCATTGACTGTTTTTGCTTCATGAAATCCGGGTTTTGTGCCCCTAAAGCATTGCGGGTAGGTTCCCGGCTCATCCCGGCACTTCGCAGAGTCTCAGTTTCATATATCCATTTGGCGCACTGACGGGAACAGTTTGCTCCTTTCTCCTTCAGAAATGCCTTTCATCTTTGTGGAGAAATGTTTTCCCGCTGTAAATGATTACATTTTAAAAGCTGCATTTAAGATCAGGGTGAAAAAAAATTCTTCTCTTTGTTCCTTTTCTGTTGCTCAGTAAAATAGTGTTGTATATGATAATGGCAGGAGTAGTCCTTTTGGTAACATTATCTAATTCAATGCTTTTTTCAACAGGAAACATGATTCAGAAAAGCATAAGTAAAAGCCTTTCCAGTTGCTAAGAGGAGTAGCAGTATAGAAAGTTCCTTTGTGCCATTACTTCTGCGTATTCTTTCTCGGTGGAAGGAATTTTCAGATTCAAAGCATGTTAGATGCTCTGGATTAAATTATCTGCTTCAGCAATGCCAGAGAAGTCAATAAGTAGACCCACAGCCCTGCCTTTCTGCAGAAACTATTAATTTGATTAAGGAAAATGCTTCTGTGATTCTTGTCCTACTTCTTACACCATCAAAAAAGAAGTCACTGGTTCATGCTCTGAAAACAGGATTTGCCTTTTAATTGTTGGCCCTCACGTTCTGCAAGAGCAAGAACCACAGAGTGCCTTGTGGTATAAGGAGCTGCTCCCAACTCAGATGATGCCCTGTTGGTTATCTGCTCCTTGGTTGTTCTTATGGTTATTAGGAGGAGTGAGCATGGGAACACACCCTAGTATATACTGTGCTTTAGTTTAAAGACCTATGTCCTGTCTAAGGAGTAAATGATATTGCTGAAATAAATGTAAATGATATTAGAAAACAGTAAAAGCCTAGACCTTCTCTGGAGAGTGTGCAGACAAAATAGGAGATGATATACCCCCACAAAACACACAAAGCCCGTCAATCTGAAGTGGCATAACTGCCCCATGATGTACCTCATTGCCTTGCTTATCCCTTGAACCTGGTTAGCTGGTTCCTTCCTACCTTCAGTCTCATCAGCACAGTGGGTTTTGTGATATTCTCAGGGCAGGGACAGCTTTTGTGTTACCCTTTGCACAGCACTTTGCTGAAGGGGTTTGGCCTGTGGTGAAGCCCTTAGTATATCTATGTGTCTTTACACTACTTAGAGTATAAACAGTCCATCTTTCTTTAAATACCACTTCATTGATTACATATAAACTATAATGAGTATTTTTAAGTGAGCATATGAATTCAAGCCTATTTAATTTGAGAGATCTTTTATTCTATGTTCCTTTAGAGAAAGGAACTGAACTTCCAGCTTAGGAGGTAAGAAAGTTAAGATTTGTTATTAAAAATAATTTACCAATAATTTATCAATTGCTTCATCATAAAACAAGATTTTCATTTATGTCCTTCATTCACAGAAAATCCCAAATCAGTACAACAGTAGAAAAAATAAAGGGCACATTTAAAGTCTTTGCATTATTGTCATTATTGTAAAAATTCAATACTAGAAACTTTTTAATACCATTTAAAAGATCATTGCTCTTTTGAGAAACATTTTTAGGATAGACTGATTTTTCATAAAAGGCCTCTTTTGATTGAAAAAAATAAATACAACACACTGAGGAAACTGCACGCTCTTACGTTTCACATAGCATGGGACAAGCCATGCTATCAACACCTTTGTTTAGCTGTCACTTCCAGCAAAATATTTTATAAGACAATTAAAATTCTCGGGATGTTTGCATTGCAGACTGAGGAATAATCCTACCCTTCTTGATCAGTTCAGCACACAGTCGGGGTGGCTGTAACCCCAGGGTTCACATGGAGGTTGCTACCTTTGGATCAACTTCCCCAGGAAAAGAGCGAGAGCAGGGGAGGGAGAAATGGGTGTGAGAGTCAAGGGGTGCTTGGGACGGCTGCCAGCACCGGTGCGGGTGCTGTGCGGGTCAGAGCCTCCGTGTCTGAGTGCCACTGCGGTGACACTGCTATTTGCAGAATAAGTTTCTGGGGTTTTATGCCAGAGAGTCCATTGTCTTGGTGATTTGTTTTGCTTTGCTTTGGGGTTTTTTTGTGCTTGTTTGTTGTTTTGTTTAGCTGTGTTTTGTTTGGTTGTGTTTTGTTTTGTTTGAGCTCCTCTTTTGCCTTTGCCTTTGGAGACACAGTTGGGAAATACTCATAAGGCAGAAAAAAACCCCAACTCCTGAGTTTTTCTACTTAGGAGAATCCTCCAAAGGATTTCTAGTTTGTGAGAAGAGACAAAGGAGGAGGCTCTCTGCACTGAGGAGCTGGATTTTACATCAGGTGATTCAGGAGAGCCTGGGCAAATCAGCTTCTCCCTTTGTCTCCAAAATGATCATGCTGCCTAGGAGGGAAATTGGGAGGAAAAATCATAAATCTTTGTGGAGCAATAAATAGAATATAAATGGGTATCCAATATGCCACTGTTTTTAAGCTCATAGTCACACTGTGCTGGTCAGGTTTGAGGTAGGAAGTAAAGACGACCGCTTAGCAAATCTGGCAGGAACACAACAAAAATACTGTGAAAGATGACAGCAACTGATGAGTTTTCTATTCAAGTCTGTTACAAATCTCAGGAGTAAGGTTTTTGTATAAATATGTATTTAAGGGAAGGAGGATAGTCTACAATTTTCAGTGTTGCCATCAAAAAATGGCTTTGTTTTGCAAGTGTACTAGTAGAAACGATTTTTTTTTTTTAATAAAATAGTTGAAGCTTTGTTCTTTTAGTAAATACATGCTGAAAAAATAATATTGCTTCTATTTCAGAAATCAAATACCTTAATATTTTGGGTTATTATATAATTATTAGATTTACTAAATTAATAATTTTGCTTTTCATGCTTTTTACACCAAAATAAAATTCAAACTTTTGCCACCATATTTCATTTCAAAATGTCATAAAAATAAATTATTAAAAAGTTCATAAATGTATTTATTACCAAGTATCATCTACAAAACAGTTCATGTTTTTTAAAAGAAAAAAGCTTCTTGGAGGGTATTGAAATAGTACACAAAATCATTATTTTACTACCAGTCTAAATACATATTCCTCCAGTGTGCAGTAAGAAAGGTTTCTTTTAGTTTCATTAGATATTAATGCGTCCAGTTACACCAGCTATGTATTAGCAGTTAGCATTTGTCATTCTTTCTCCCACCGCAGCAAATGAGATATTAGCAGTTTTCAGTGTGCTCAGAATAGAAGACACGTGTTGTACATGACATGTGTGCTAGATGTTGGCAGGGATGGCTTTCTAAAGGCAATATTTAGTATAATATATACACAAAGAAACTCTTGCCCAGTCATTTGGTAAGAAAAAATGTACTTCTGTCTCATGGGTGTGTTGCTACTTTTGACAGGGCTGAATAGTTGTGGATAAATGGGGCATGTTAATACAGGAATAATGCATAAGGTTTTGTATGGTAGTTTTGTTACTTTAAATGTTTTAGTTTTGTATAATCATTTGCTGTCTTAGATAAGGTGAAAATTACTGTGTATGCCCTGTGAACACACATGGGTACATATGGACACATATGTGTGTGAAACTGTATATGCCTACACAAACATATACATACTGATATATATAGATCTGTATCAGGTTTGTTTCCCCTCCTCTTGGCTATGAAGACTTTGCTGTAGGGTCAGACTGATAGAGATCTGAATTGGTCGTGCAGGGAGCGCCAGTGCAGATGCCACTCCCGTGCAGCCGCCGCGTTCCTGGCGTGCTTTTTTTCTTGGGAGTGTGCTGCTGGTCTTTTGACCTATATACAGGAGAACTGAAAATAATTACAATCTTGAGGTTTACACAACTTCTTTGTTTTTGTAGGACTCTCCAGAATCATTCAACACCTCACTCCTGTAACTACATGGAGTAAGTGGAGGTATACTCCTTTCACAGGCAGATATAAATAAAGGAGAGGATGCTTAAGTGAATTTGAAATAGAAAGATGTAGCCAAAATAATGACCATTTAAAGTTTTGGTTTAAAATCTAACCATAAACAGCTGAGAGTAATCTAAAACTCGATATTGCGTATAGGCCTTTAGCAAGAATTGCTGTGATTTGATTTAGCAGAAGCTAAACCTTCTGTTAAATCAATCAGGGTCTTTAACTGCCCTAGCTGCCTGGTGTGTGTACGCTCTGTGATGCTGAGGTTGTTACTAGGGAAGCAGTATAATGCTGGAGCTGCATGAAGTGAGAGCTGGAAGCCAAGAATTTATTACTACAATTCTTCCTATTCATTAGTTTGCTGTGTGACCTTGGAGGGCGTCCATGTCATTGACTCTTGGCTTCCGCAGAGACACTATGCAAAGGCAGGTGTCCACCAAACTCTTTGCTACACCACATCTTAGGTATGCTATTTACACCTCCCTGGACTGGTGCTTGAGGCAGAGCTGGTGCCAAGCTGACTAAGAGAAGTAGGGAGTTGTGGCTGGTTTGCAGGGAGAGCAGGTAGGTCCTACCTGTAAGGGGCCTTGTAAGAGAAGAGGGAAACTGGAGCCGCACAAGAAAGGGAGGCAGCACTGCTGAGCATCGCTGGCCCAGTGCAGTCAGCTGGCAAACACTGCATGGACCTGCTACAATCGCAGACCTGTGCCCATTTGTCCTTGATGCAATATCCCTGTCAGATGTTATAAATTCTGCCAGGAAGATCTTGCAGCCTAAGTAAGAGATAGGTGCACAGAAGCTTCTGGAGAGTCCGGAGAAAAGCATGATTAGGAATTTTTATTTTGTTTTGCTCTTACTGGTTCAACCTACAACAAATTTCTTTTGGATAGAACTAAAGAACAGTATATTCTCCAGGTGCTCACCAAATGCTCTTCACCTGCTAATGGGCCCTTTTTCCATGATGGCAAACTAGAGCTGTTCTGAAGTGAAAACCCGGAAACATGGTCACTGGGTGCTCAGTGCCACCTCCTTCACTCTGCAGTCCCTCTGGTCGGGAAACTCTACTTGCTCACCCTTGTCCTGCATTGAGTGCGCATTTTCCAGATTCCTTACAGTGCTCCCTTGCTGATCATGTACAACTCTTTAGTCTTGCTTATTAATATTAATTAATTCAGTATTATCTTCTCTGACTCTTGCAAAAGCAACAGTTGATTGTTCCTTCACAGTTGCCATTTGTCTTCAGAGAGACTTGCTGCTCCTTACATGGTTACATTTCTTTTAAAAATCTCTCCTTTATTCTATAAATTCAACTATCACATCACTATCTGCATTGAAGCAACATTCTTCTAAAACTAATAATTATTTATATACTGACAGACAGCTGTTTACCTGAGGTTCTAAAGACAAATTTATGACAGGCTCTGTGCTAAGGTGTTTGCCTTCTGAGATACGTGTAAGCTAAAATTACCGGGCTTACAGTGAACATGCAGCTGGAAACAGGGTTTCATATTGTTTTCAAAATCGTTCTCTAACTTAAAATTTGATGAGAAGACCTGAATGTAGAAGGGAGGTAAGCATAGAATTAGTAATCAGAAGATGTAGAATTTTGCAACTGATTTCAGTGGAATTAGGAATTTACTCAGGAAGTGCTGAAGGAGAATTAAGAAAGCCTCACTGAGAAGTTGTAGATAAAATGCTTGGGGGACTCAGAAGCTATTGTGGTAATGAATTGCTTGTGGTTTGCCTCCTAAAGATGCCAAGGCACAAGCTGACACAATGAAAGGTGAACACGATCGTGGTAGCCTTCAGAACATTGTTGAATTGAAACTATTTTCCTATGGGATTTATGGAATATTTTCCTGACAAAAGCTGATGGTTATCTTTTATTATTATTACTATTACTTTATGCAAAGGTTGTTGCTGACACTATAATCCTTGGTTTAGAGTCTAAAGATAGTCCTTAATCAGATTTTTACTCTTCATGGATGAGGTAATGTGTGCTTTTTCCTGTTATTTGTGTTTTTGGTTTATTCAGGTTTTTTGCAAACATATTTGTGCTCCAGACAGATTTTATTACAGCTAATAGGAAAAAAATATGTATTTATTTTAGAATTGTCCCATATGGAAAAGATGTTTTAAGATCAGTACTAACAATGAGAGATGTTATACAAACTACTGGGATAAAATTCCTTTCAAAATGATGTGAGCAACACATGAGCTATTCTGAATCACCATGGCTATGTTCTTAACTCACCTGCCAGGGATAGTTCCACAAGGAACAAACAGGTTTTGATAGTAAAAAATACTTTCACTTCCTTTATTTTTTGTTTTTTAATCAAGTCCTGTTCCCTTCCTCAAACTACCCACATGCTTCCTGTATAGGTTATTTTTCTTGATTTTTTTTCCTAGAAATAATATATTCTTCTGCAAAGTGCTGAAATCTGTTTTTCTTACAAAGAGACAAAAAACCCCTCCCTTCTTTATGATCTCCTGACATGTTTGCTGTTGTTTGTGTTGGTAAATAGATTTGCTATTACTGACAATTTATGCTAAGGGTGTGGGTCAGAGAAACCAGAGATAAATGTGAAGGGCCCGAGGTCTTAAGAGCTCTTTTTCTCTCCTCGCAGCATTCCCTTATCCTTGCGAAAGACAATGGGTGGGTCTAAATACCAGAATGCTTCGGGTTATTTTTACATGTTGTCTGTGCTGTTCACAGCATGCTATGCCATTTTGGAGGATCTCGAGCCACTCTGACCTTATGGCCCTTCACCATGCCTTGGAACTGGAGTACTTGTAGCAGCTCAGCAGCACTTTGAAACCCCAGAGCCTCCTTCTGCCCGTGGATGGGATGCCTGTGTCTTGTGTCAGCATTGGACTACAGAACTTTGTGATTTCAACATGTTGACATACAGCTGCAATTGGTCTTAACCCTTGCCCTTTCAGTAAATGGAGGAGCATGACTTTTTCTTCAGAACAGCTGTTGACTCTGGTACTGCGAGTCCAATGAAAATAAGCCATGCAAATGTTTGAACAACTCATCTTTACCGTATTTGCTACCAAAAAGAAATAGAGAAGGAGAAAAAAAAAAAAAAAAAGAAATAAAAGGTTCATACCTGTGAAGAAAAAAAAAGGACCTGCAAATGCTTTGTAGTTTTTAGACTCTTCAATGTGACACACGCCGTTCTTCAACACAGCAAACTTGATTGCACAATGAAGACTGAGATTTTTCAAAATACCAGTGGAGTAATTTTCTTGCAAAGAAGGTTTACTTTTTGGTTTCTCATGCCCAGGGTACTCTGTACATCTTTACTTATTTATGAACAGACTATATTTTGACATCATATAACTGAGGATATGTATAATAGGATTAAAGGCTATTATAAGCCTTTGCCTTATGATACAGCAACTACTTTTGCTTTTAGCACATTACAAAGTAGTTTAAAATATGTCTAATTTAAACTAATAGGTACATCACTGAGACAATCATGTACAGGAAGATTTTTTTTTGTGTAAATTTGTAATAATGAATGATTCTTTTACATATTGTTAAGGTAAATGCTATTGAAAGATAGTAATGCCTTGTTGGTGAAGAATGAGGCCACATGTGCACAAACTGTTGTGCAGTGCCTTATCAACACGTTGGATATAAATATGTAGATAATGGATTTTTTTAGATAAATTTGTCAAGACCAAAAGCATGGATGTCAAGTGTCAATAAGAATTTGGTTTTGTTCTTCTCAGCTATTTCTCTACCTTTTTCTTCTCTTACCTACTCTGATTACGAAAAGATTGATTCCTTTCCACCCACAAAGGAAATACAGATAAAACACAACTGAAGAGGAGTCCTATGCTGTTTTCTGTTTCCTCTTTTAAAGTTAACATGTTAAGCCTTTTTTAAAGTATTGAAAAATTAATTAGCAGATTCATTCCATAAAGAAATAGAGAGAGAACACAAATATATTTTAAGACATTACTTAAATTGGAATCTAGGTACTGAATAGGGTTTTTTTCATCCAAAAATGAAGGAAGCTATCATCATCATTATTTTTAGAAATCAGAAATAGGAATATTTTGGAGAAATTGAACAAGAATGCTCATATACACTTAAGTTTTTTAATCCTCTTCCACCAGGAGTCAGATTTTCCTAAGATATAACATCCATTGCCGGCAATGGAAATACTGAAAGAGTTATTGCTAAGGAGTTAAAATTTGCTTTTGTCTATACCCATTTATAGGACAAACCTAGACTGTGTCTGTCTGTGACTTGTGACTTTTCTAATCTTGAAGGCCATAAGCTACTTGGTTAGATAAACTCTTAGTCTGACTTTTTGGCTTGAATTATACCAATTCCCTTTACCCAGTTTAAATCTCTTCATTAAAAAGAAGCCTCAGCTTTGTTGATTCATTCTTCAGCTTTTCTTCTGGTTTTCTTTTGCTAAAAACACCAGCCTTGAAACAGCTACCTGCAAAGCTACAAAACACCAATGTAGCTACACAACAACACCCTTCTCTATTGGAGGAATCATATTGCTGCTAGAATTCAATATTTGTGGATTGCTTTATTACCAACAGAGAGGTTTTTGTCCTACTAAGACTTGCACATGTGCTTTATTTTACCCAGTGCGAGTGCTGAAATTCACACAGTACTTGCATACTTACATGAAGCATGTTGTGGGTAGTTTTTAGAATTGAGACTGTAATTAGCATTTCTTTCCTCAAGCAAAGTAAACAGTGATGGGGGGGTTGGTTGTCTTTTTTTTTTTTTTTTTTGGCTCTTTTAAATTTTTAGTCACTCACAGACTGTAAAAAACCCAGTTTCTTATGAATGTTTATCAAAAAAATCAGTTTATCTGGGCCTTATTGTACAAAAAGTGTGTTGTGTCCACAATTGTGTACAGAATTTCTCTTCATTAATTTTGTTTTAAATTAATAAAATTGATTTGTGAACGTATTGAACAATTGTCTTGTATGCAAGTCTGTGGTATTTCTGTCCTCTAGGTTGGGAATGAGGATGCACCTCTCATCTCTTTGCTGTCACAAGGCAGAAGTTATTCACCTGCTTATGCCCAGCTGAGATGCTAAATAGGATAAAAATATTTGCATCTAGTTTACAAAAGGCTCAGTTAGTTGGGCAGTAGTTGTTCTGCTTATCAGCAGGAGCTAGAGAAGGTCAGTGCAGAATAGGGATTTGGTGCCTGGTGTCCTGGCAGTGTGTGCCTCGGTGACTCCTAAAAGTAAATACCTGAATATTAGGTGTTGCAGTGTCTCTGAATGCCATCCAAAGCAATCCAAGTGCTGAAGGAATGAGTCCCATTGTTCAGACATCTCACTCAGTGCTACAGCAAATCTCCCATCTGGATCTGAGGATCTGCAGGCCTGAACATATCTGAGAATTCAGGGCTGATACTTATCTTTTGTGATCACAGAGCAGGGCTGCTCTTTAAATCAGGGGGAGAGTGGCAGCACCCAGCCTTTTATACCAGGTGCTTTATTGTAGACCCATGAAGTATTGGTCCAGAGTGTGGGTTTGATTTGTCCTTCTAAGGAGAGGGAGGGACATGCCCAAACCCACATCTCACCTTCCACAAGTTTATCCTCATTAATAACTTTTAGAATAATCTGCCTGAGAAATATCTTCCACTCCTCCTGGTACTGCTGTGTCACTCTCCGCAAAAGGATTAGTTGAGCCAGAGACTGTAGAAAGAAGTCAGTGAACCAAAGAGTGAGTATGGCTGCACTGAAACAAAGAGCAGGATCAGGAGGAGAAAGTGTCCATCAACTATGTATGATTGTTTTGCAGTGGCTGGTGAAGAGCCCTCTTTGCTTCTCTGCCCATGAGTGAGAGACTTGAATGGAGGCTAGTGGGCACTTGTGCTCACTTTCTGGTCTAGTGAGACCTGGGTTTTGTTGTTATGTTGTGGTACAACTTCAAAAGGAGAAATGGACAGTGCCACAAGCTAGGAAAGGCATGGCTTAGTCAAGTATGGGTTTGTGTCTTCTCAGAGAGAAAAGGTATTAAGTATAATATAACTTCTTTTTGAACTAATTGGCCAATTATAACAGTAGTGACCAAAAGGAGTGCATTGCACCCATTCCCTGCATGGTGCAGAATTAACCAGTCTGCCATGTTTTCTGAGCAACTTAATCCTACTGGTGTGTGAGGTGCTGGAATTGTCTGGCAAAACCAGTCCTTAGGAGGTTTAGAAGAAATGTCTTCTTTCCAACACCCTGGTGGCCCTGGGAGTGAGCCGGGAACCAAGACTGGGCACATGTAATGTGCCAATGGTGCTAGTCCGCTGCAACAGGCACCTAAAACCCCTCTGAAGTCAGTGGCTTTCTTTTCTGAGCCTTTCAATGCTCAGGAAATTAATTCGTTTTTAAGGGACTTCATACAAAGACCCTACTGAAATCGAAATCTTATAAGAAAGCACGGATTCCTGCAGAGTGAAGGGCATCATTTTATGATGTAGGTAGCTCATGAGCTTGGGGTCTGCTTCTTGGAACGTGTCAATACTGCTTGAAGTTTCTGTTTTTTAAAAGCTCACTGATAACAATGTTCGCTGTAATAGCTTTAGTTCTAAGAAGAAAATGCATCAAAATCATTAGAACTATGTAAATTTGAGGCAGTGCCAAGAAAATTAATTTAATAATGATAATTATTATTATTGATGTCTTTCATGACTGGAAAGCATGGTCAGTGAGTGATATCTTTGCCTCAAAAATGCTTGCAATGCAGGCCAATAAAGTATTGTTAGAAATTGTCTTTTGCCTTTTCCTTCAAATGGCTGCTTTCCTCAGTGTTTTGGTTCTTGAATTATGCCCTGCAGCATGAGTAGAGGATGGGCATCAAGAAACATTGCTTTGTGTCATATGCTGAGGGAGAGGTACAGTCCTGCACCAGTCTTCCTCTGTTCTTTGTCAATGGCAAGGCTACACAGCTGCCACTTTGTCATTCTGCTTTTAGCCAGGGACTGGCTCTAGCAAAACCATCCAGCTCTCTTGTGTCTTCAAAGGGCTAAAAGAAAAAGGGAAAAAGCAGAGGAAAACAATCAGCTTCCAGGTTGAAAGAGAAGGTAAAGATGTGAGGGTTGCAAGGCCCCAAAGAGGGTCTGTAGGTAACCAGGGAGGGTCACTGAGTGGTGCATCTAGCACTCCTAGGTGGCCTCCCAGCAGCTGCCCAGTGCTCTGCCCAAGGATGTGATGGGACAAGGGACTGGTGAAAGACCCCACTCTCCTAGGTGGCCTCCCAGCAGCTGCCCAGTGCTCTGCCCAAGGATGTGATGGGACAAGGGACTGGTGAAAGACCCCACAGTCTCTTGGCTACCCTATCCCACCAGCTTCATGGTGTGGATGGCCAGCTTAGCCATGGCAAGTGGGACAAGAATGTGCTGTAACTCAAGATGGGCCTCAGATGAGGATGGTGAAAATCAAGAGGAGCCTGGCTGCAGTCCCTGTTCTGGCTCCTCCTGAACTTCTTGCCCTGTCCCCATTAGCTCTGCGCAGCTGCAGCATAGGCTCTGACTGTGTGCCAGGAAGGCCACAGCAGGACATGGAAATCTGTGGGGTACCTGTCCTGGAGTCACTCCACAGCCTATTAATGGTGTGAACCTATACGCACACTCTCACACGCATACGTATGTACATATGTTGCCAAGCTTGGTTATGACAGCGGAATTAAAATGGTGTGTCACTGAGCTTGTTGCCTGACTGACTTTAAAGCAAACAGTTTGCAATCAAAAACACACACCCCTTACTCTCATTCTGCAGCAGAGCTATGAGAGAGATATAAAATTCTTACTTTTGCCTACTCAAATCATCCTTCTTTATAGCTGTGTGTCAGCATTTCATTTTATGTTAGTGCAAATAAACTTTCACATTCTGATACACTTGGGGAAGAATATATTTTTCATTCTGTACTAATATTCTACGTTGACATTTCTGGTTTTTAAGTGGCTATTGGTTCCTGCTAATGGTGTTAGAATAACAGCAGAAGGAAAACAAAAGATCTGGATTTATCCAAAGGAAAATACAGCTCTGCCAGCTCTCATGGAAGCCATATGATGTTGCCAACTAACACCTTGTGGAAGGCGGCCCAAGGCACAAGTAAGAATGTTATTAGTGATCTGCCCTTTCCATTGCCTCACCGCCACTGGCAGTTACTTTGCTGGGGAGAGGTATTTGTGGCTTGTGTTTTGTTCCTCACCCGCTCTTTGAAATCTTTTTGTGTGGATTGCTGACTACTACTCCCCGAAGGGCTGGCCTTTGACACTGTGCTATTTCCAGTCTTATGCATAGATGCAGCGTTATTTTCCAAAGTGGGAATTGAAGCATTTGCAAAGGAAGCCCCAGTCTGCTTCATTTTCTTCATTGCCAACTCATGTCAGATTTGACATGGAAGTGAGATGAGATCTAGAGATTGCATTAAACTGAGTAGCCAGGACTGCAGACACAGGAGATATAATGCAGAGGACTTGGAGAGTGGTTAGAAAGAGAAAGAAAAAGAAGTAATTTGATTTGAAAAATGTGAGATTGTAAATCTAGGGAAAAATAATCCAAAGCAAGGAGTGGGGAGGACTGATGAGTTGTCCAGCATGGAGTGAATTAACTTTACTTTTAGGAAAGCAAGTATCACTTCTTGACTCTGCTACAGAATGACCCAGGCATGTTGTTAGAGCCTCGGCCCAAAAAAGGCTTGGACTCAGCAGAGGTAAGTGTTGCTGTGGCTGACCACCAACAGAGCATCCAGAACTTCAGCTGGTAGTGCATGGTCTCCATGGAGAGAGCTGGGAGCCTCAGTGAGGAGCTGCTGAAGCCAGCAACTGGCACCAGAGCTGTGCACGAAACTGTGCCCTCACTGGGAGCTTGGGCACCCCTTAGCTGACAGCTGAGAGCCCTTTCCCGTGCTGGAGCAGAGGCTGCCCGTGCTGAGACACTTGGCGGGAGGTGCTCCATCTCCTGTGTGGCTCCTGTTGCTCATCCTCTCTGCAGAACCTTAGTGATTACTGACCAGTCACAGAGGATAGAGGTGACTTTAATCCACTTGCAACCCTACCCAGATCTATGTGTTGTACTCCTGGGAGGCTGTCTGCTGTTAATATTCTTGGAGAGTCAAAGGAATTTTGTGGGAGCAGAAGAAGACAGGAGAGACAGAGCGAGTAAGCATGCAGGTTCTCAGAGAAGCACACAAGGATGGCGTTTGCAGGGCAAGGATGCTTTCCCTCTGTATAGCTGCTTAATGCAAAAAACAGAAGGTCCTGGGAGCTGGCACTTAGCTTGGGGCTCCCTCCTCTGAGGTGTGTGCTCACACTGCTGTGTTACAGCCAGGCCCTTTGTTCTCCTCAGCAAAATCCATTGGGTGCACTGAGACAGATTCAGCAGGAGGGAGTGACAATACCTGTTTTCCCTCCTCTCAGGAGTAAACCAATGCAGTTCTTGGTACAAAGATGAGGAGCTGATTAGAAATGAAATTATGACGTTCCCTTTTACCTCAATAAATGTTCTAATTCCAGAAGGGATTATTAACCTTGCATTAAATTTGTGTTCCAGCTCCTAAATCTATCTATGCAGTCATTGTTTATATGTGACTCACTAAACATTCAGTAGAGCAGATCTGTCCTAGATATCAGAGGTCTACTTACATGCCATTTGGTACTTGTCATTAATTTGGGGTCAGAGGAGTTTAGTTCAGTAATATCTCCCCTACACAGCAGGTAAATCCTCTAGGACTGCTCCTGTCTTCTTATAAAATGAGAGTTTGAAATGCAATTAAAAGGTTCAGATTTACCCCCAGTAACAGCCATCCTAGAGTTCTTTTGTTTTAAGACAGAAAGTATTTGAATAGGAATTAGAAAAACCCAAACCAGGAGATGGGTGAACAGAGCCAATGTTAATATCTTCTTGGGAGTGAAGGTGCTCTTGTTGCCATTGGCTGTTCTTGCTTAACTTAGGAAACAGGCTAATACATTTGCATGTTAAGAAGCAGCTGAGAAGCTCAGTTTCTGAACTACTTTTTGTAATTTTCTTTCTTACAGATAAGCAGAATTGGAATTTGTTTACAGTGGCTATAAATTTACTCCCACTGAAGTTCAAGGCTAAATTTCCATCAAAACCTGAACATAAACTGTCTATTACAAGTACCAGATATTGGTTCACCCATTGGTTTCTATAAAAGTTATGGGCATCTGTGCAAATCTGTAACTGTAGCAGACCCTGAAAGCTTATTGGCATTTTTGCTTAATATTTGCTTTTTTCTTTTCCACTAGGAATAGAAACCAGACAAACCTGATGGTTGCTATGTCAACCCCAAGCCAGAGCTTTTTCTGAAGACTCTTTTGGTTCTTGAACCTTGTTTTGCTTGGGAATGTGGTCTGATGTTATTTCTTCCTTCCTGCTGAGCAGTCCAATTCCTGAGCCAGGCTGCTGGGTGATGAAAGAAGATACTGACCTCATGCTCCTTTTTTCTTCCTTTTTACCACCTTTTCACCCACATTTGTGAAGAACTGATCTATGATCCTGTTCTTGCCATTTTAACTTCTTCCTACTGGGTGCAATGTCCTCCTCCACATTCAATGATACCCCAATGTTTTAAACATTGACATCTGAGACAGAAGCTATTTAATACTACCATAATAGTATATTATACGTTTCCGCCTGTTCTGAGATGGAGAATACTGTACCTGAAATGTGCAGAAAAAATTACAGTTCAGATACTGATATTTTCCACAGGCTACTAATTACTCTTTCATCTGTCCCGAATATAGAGTGATGTTCAAACCTTGTGTAGGTCTCTGGCAGGACTTTGAACAGTTATGTTGTCTCTGGTCAGGTTTCTAAAAACCATTCTAGTAATTTTGAAAACATGCTGGCAAAAGGAGTCTGTTCCACAAGACACTGGTTTAATTCTTAGACAGTGGCTTTCTGCTGAATATTTGTGGTATCGTCTTAAAGTGTGGAAGTACATGGGATTTGTAAACCCTCAGTTTCCTGGTGGGAATGGTCCTGGACAGATGGTTTTACTATCCAGATGACAAATTAATTGCCAATAATTTTGTAGAAATAAAAATCTTATTTGAAACGATGACCTAATTGTTATGTAAAAGAAGAATAGACTATTGTAAATGCTTCATTGTATAACATAAATCTGAAGATGAGCTGTGAATGCTGCTTTCAAGGCAGTCTGTTAATTGGGCTTTATTAGACTTGTTCATGTACCAGTTCAGCCACAAACATACCACATCTTGGTTAGTTTTTCTCAGTTACTCTCCCATAGATGCAAAGCAATGTAATTTGGTTATTTAGGTGGATTAGTAAATCAAAGGGCAAAAATCCAAATCTCAATCTCTCTACTGAATTGTGGGAATAATTGGATTTAACCTCAGACTGCAGCTGTCCCTCATTTTTGAATCAAAGTGTGATAGCAGTGGGTCTACTTTCCATTTCCAGTTAGAAAGGAGTGGATTAATTTTTTCTATTTATGAGAGCCAAAATCTCCCTATGCTTTATGCCTCTGAATGAACACAAAGCCCTGAATCTCACCTGCAAGTCTAATAAAGCCCAATTAACAGACTGACTTGAAAGCAGCATTCACTCGGATTTAACTTCCAGCATCAGTTGCACAGTCAGTATCAGGGTGGGTATGAGGAGTCCCCAAATGGACCCAGTGCCACCACAGGTCCTTCCTACCCATCTTCAGATAGACTGTCTTGTGAACCTACTTTTATGCAGAAATCAGGATTTTAGCCACCAAACACCTTGATCTTCTATCAGTCATGTGACACAATAAGTCAGGAGGCAGAGGCAGCAGCGCATGTGTCCATGCTCATCTCTTTTCTTAACAGCCTCAACACCATATGTGCAGGGAGGGCTCTGCCATGGCTGGGTTCAAGCTATTCCATATACAGCCCAATTTTGTATGTCTGCAGAGTACATTCCTCAGCTCCATTGGTCTTGGTCTTTTGGTATTACATAATATTAATTCCCTACATTCACAGGCGGTGTAGTAATGCTGCAAGAATGTGAACTGTGAAATGGCAGAGGTGTGGCTTGTCATGGCATATTGGCTCTTCTACACAGGTTGGATTCCTGTTTATTAAATTCAAGTCACTGAGTCACATGTCAAGTCCTCATGTCTCATTAATTTTATATCTACACTTGAAAGAGAATTTTCTGTTTCATTTTCATGTTCAGTGTTTTCCAAAAGTGGCCTGGGTAAAATAAACAAAATACCATATATTTAGGTCTATGACTAGAAGAAAGGCTTTGTTTCAAACTCATTACAATACTCCTTAACAACAGTAAGCAAAATTTAAGCATTTAAGTCTAAACAATGCCAGGAGAAAGCAATTGCATTAAGTATATAAATAAAATTAATCATTGTGTCTCCAAAACACAGATTAAGCATGCTGTTAATGATATAGCCCATGAAAAAATAAACTATGGAGCTCTAGTGGTCAGACTATAACCAACTCTGACATCCTCATATATTCTTTTAAACCTACAGCGGTTTGTAGTTTTCCTTGCTGAAAAAAGGAAGGCAAACAAATATAAATCAAAAGGCACAGCTATGATTTGAAATTACTCAGCCAAATGTTGAACCCATGCAACTGTGTAGTTTTATTTATCCATCAGCACCAATGTTTTGTTCTGCCAGAATTCCCCAAACCCTCAGCTCTGTAGCACAGACAGTAAATCCTAAAGAGCCATATTTTAGTAACACTAATTGGCACAGCTGCTGAAAAAGACCGAAGACCTCAAAAAACCAAATAGGATAATGGTAAAAGGCTCTGGCCACAAACCTAGCTTGTGGTCTCTGCAACTTTGCCACAGCATTTCAACTTGCCAGATGCTGACTACATCAGTCTGCAAATATTCTATTATTCCTTCATTTAAGAGTTGTTGAGGTTGGTCAACAACAACCATTCTAGATCTTTAAAAATAAAATAAAACATAGGATAGGATAGGATAGGATAGGATAGGATAGGATAGGATAGGATAGGATAGGATAGGATAGGATAGGATTTAAAACAGCAAAATAAATAGATGATTTTGGTCAAATAACATAACTGATGATCGCAATCAGTACTTATCTCCCAGAAATGAAAAGATGGGCAGCAGTCTGGGAGAAATGATCAGCCAGGCTAGGAGAAATGATTTGGCTTAGAGAATATGTTGCATGCCATGCCAGCACCTGTAGTTAAGTTTAGAGTCCACGTTAGCTGAAATATCTTGTAACAGTTTGACTGGAGCTTAACCCATTTCTCTCTAGAATGGGAAGGAGAGCAAGCAGTGCTCTGCAACAGGAGCAGCCAGGCTCATCCAACTGCGGTATGACCACGTATGACCCTCTTCTGAATTGAGGATCTTTGCTTGCACCTCTGCTACACTTGCAGGGTCACCTGAGCCCCTTCAGAGCTAGAACTAAAATATTGGACACTGTTCAGAGTTGTACATCATGTGTATCCCCCAGACACTGCCCTAGGTCCCATAGGAAGGCAAAGCATGAATATGGCCAGCAGCAAAAAACCTCTGTCCTTATCAACTTTTGCCTTCCAACCAATGCACATCATGGAAAAACACTTTTCAGTTTGGACTGGTATCTTTTGTGAGTCAACAGTAGTGCCTTGGAAGGAGAACAAGGACTGATGCAGCTCCAGTATCCAGGTTGGCTGGGTTGTATCCTCTGTTTCCCCATGCCATGCTAAGTAAGTAAGTTATTGATTCTATCTGACATCTCTTATCTCTTAGTAAAGAAAATATCATGCACAAAATAGCTGTTGGGACACTGGCATGATTACAGCTGTGAAGCATTGTGCACTTCTCAGACACACAAAAAAAGGTCAAATGTTTTCAGTGATGTCAGTGTTTCATTGTATATACAATTCCATTTTAATTGTGTGTTATTTCTACTTCAATTGTTTTCTTTTCTTTACTTCCCACAGATCCCAGTGGATCAACCAGATGTCCTGATGTTTGTGAAACAGTCCCTCCTCCTTCTTCTTATGCTCGTTTTCCTCCTCCTCCTCCTCCTCCTCCTCCTGCTGAATTTCCATGTGCCTTGAAAGTGTGCCATTGTGGCCTGCCTCTGGCTTTCCATGTGGTGTGTAGTGTGCAATAAGAGACAGAGAAAACAATCATCCTTGGTGACCACACAGCAAAAGTATATGGAGATGACACTTGCTGCTCTCCCATCTCTCTAAATTCAAGGGTAGTGGCTCTGTGGGGAAGAATCTCATCTCTTGTTGAATTTGGTAGGATATCCAGAGAATAAATCCTCCTAAAAGCAGAGCTTATCATTCCACTTCTGCCCCAGGCTATGGCTCCCATGTTGGCTGCCGTCAAGGTGTGTGCTGTATAATTACAGCCCAGCAACCTTTTATGTATTGTGAAATTTGAACTGGAATTGAATCCTAGAGCTACTGTGTCAGCTGAATGGTAAGGGTGTTGTGAAAGGTTTGCTTTTGTCTGAAGGGAATGATCTGAGTGTGAGAGAGAGAAGAAATAGTTGTATAGAAGAAGCTGCTTCGATTACAGTGTTATTAGACCAGTGCTGATGCCACTTTTCTCTCTCTCCTACTAGATTAATGCTAATCTCTTCATAAATCTCATTTTCTTACTCGTATTTTTCATACCTAATTTGCTACCCTTAGTAAAGCCTCTGACACCATTTCCCACAGTATTCTCCTGCAGAAATTGTCTGCTCATGGCTAGGATGGGTGTACTCTGCTGGGTGAAAAACTGGCTGGATGGTTGGGCCCAAAGAATTGTGGTGCATGGAATTAACTCCAGTTGGTGGCCAGTCACAAGTGGTGTTCCCCAGGGCTCAATACTAACTCTGTTTAATGTCTTTATCAATTATCTGGACTAGGGGATCAAGTGCACCCTCAGCAAGTTTGCAGATAACATGAAGTTGGGCAGGAATGTTGGTCTGCTTGAAGATAGGAAGGCTCTGCAGAGGGATCTGTTCAGGCTGGGTCAATGGGCCAAGGCTGATTGTATGAGGTTCAACTAGGCCAAGTGCCGGGTCCTGCACTTGGGTCACAACAACCCCATGCAATGCTACAGGCTTGGGGAAGAGTGACCAGAAAGCTGCCTGGGCTAAAAGGACCAGGGCGTGTTGCTCAATAGCCATCTGAATATGAGTCAGCAATGTGCCCAGCTGGCTGAGAAGGCAAATAGCCTGTATCAGGAATAGTGTGGCCAGCAGGACCAGGGAAGTCATCATCCCCCCTGTACTCAGCACTGGTGAGGCTGTACCTTGAGTACTGTGTTCAGTTTTGGGTCCCTCACTACAGGAAAGGCACTGAGGTGCTGGAGCATGTCCAAAGATTAGCAACAAAGCTGGTGAAGGGTCCAGAGCACAAGACTTATGAGGAGCAGCTGAGGGAACTGGGGTTGTTTAGTCTGGAGAAAAGGAGGCTGAGGGGAGACCTTATCGCTCTCTACAACTACCTGAAAGGAGGGTGTAGCGAGGTTACTTTTCCCAAGTAATAAGTGATAGGACAAGAGGAAGTGGCCTCAAGTTGCACCAGGGGAGGTTTAGATTGGATATTAGGAAAAATTTCTTCACCGAAAGAGTTGTCAAGCATTGGAACAGGCTGCCCAGGGAAGTGGTGAAGTCACATTCTCTGGAGGTGCTTAAAAGATGTGTAGATGTGGTGCTTAGAGATACGGTTTAGTGGTGGACTTGGCAGTGTTAGGTTTGCCGTTGGACTCAATGATCTTAAAGGTCTTTTCCTACCCAAATGATTCTATGATTCCCAGGCAGCAGCAGGGGGAGAGGCTCTTGGTCTGTTACTTCTGCCTGTGGTAGCATACTAAGAATGCATTTTTGCTTTTGGAAAGCATCTAGTCAGGCAAAATCATTGCAGTTATTTTCACTCGTACTCAAAAAATGATGATTTTTAGAAGGAAAACACATAAATCAGGTGAAAGTTGCTAGAAATGTTTTATTTTTATCAGCATGGAGCAAGAAAATTTGTGGTCTGATATTGACAGAACATGGCTTTTCTGGGTTAAAATACACATTTACCTCTGCTACTGGTTTAGAAATGCTTTAGGTATACACAAAGGATTTTTAAAAATAAAAGCATGGTGCCTCAGGGAGTACTGCTAGTTTAAATAACACATGAAAAGTATTTATGAGCTTTTTTTTATGAGGTGGTCAAAGCAAAGACCATCCAGCATGTAACATAAGACTGGCTAAAGAAGAAAGGTTTTTCAAAACCACATCGGAGAGTTAAGCATGAATGGAATTTTATTTCAGTCTCTATTGCTTATTTAAATTAATGGTGTTTTCAGGTGGAGTCTAAATGATAATACAGATCAAGGTGAGTTTTGCCAGGGAGCTGGACACTAGTTTATTATTCAAAGAATGTTACTGACTAATGTTGAAATAATCCTAAACAGATAATAGGTTCAGTGAAAGGGAATTTTTAAATAGTTTCAAACATTTTCAAATGCACTAGAATTTAGCAATGGAGATTAATATTCCTGAATAGTCCCATGTACCTTAATGACAGATGTCCCAGTATTTACTCAGTGTTCCCAAACACAGCAAAGCACAGAACAAAGGTTGTTGCCTCTTGTTTGGTCAGGAAGTACCAGCTCAGTAGTTCCTGTTGTGTTCTTGTAGAGTTAATAAGGTTTTCCCTACGATAGGAAGAAGCTCCAGTCCATCCTCATGTCAGGGGATCACCTCCACGTCTAATTCCTGGGACTGACAAACCCTGGCCTATTTCCTGGAGCTGCTAGATGGGGTTAAAATGTTACCACTCAAGAATGGGTTCTCACATACCTTCCTCCCACTTTGTACATGCTCACTCACACCCTGGTTCTAACTCATCTCTTCCTATCCCTAACTTTCATATCTCCACATAGGTCTTTGAGCTAGAAGACTGATTACAGAGACTTGCAATCCCAGGTGTTTTCAGAGGTGCTACAAGTCCAAGGTACCTAATGACCTAATACTCCAGTCTCAGTAAGGTGAGCTTTGAACTTCTTGAATTGTACCTCACTAACCAGGGAGATGGCACTGACTTCATGTTTATTCACTGGTTCTGCATTAGGCTTCACTGCAGCTGTGAAAGTACTTAAAGAGTTTGTAGAAGTAGAGGTTGATGAGGAAAACTTGTGAATGGACATTGTTTTGTTTCTGCCTTAATTATGCCTGTACATATTTAGCTAATTAGAACATTCATTAGAAATTATTACTTTCGCAATTAGTATGCTGGTAAGTAGGGTGGAACTGAACAAGATTTATTACAATGGGACTACCCTTAACAGCTGAAAGTAAAAAGTAAAACATGGAGATAAAACCTCAATGTATCCAGGACAAACTTTATCTGAAAAAAGGAGAGCTTCTAGCATGCTGCTCGTGTGACTTCATTGTGAACAAATTAGTGAACTTATTTGGATGCAAAATCAGTTTAAAATGGTTTTTTGACCATGTTTTGTTTTTTTAACAGGAAATTTCTCTTAAGCTGGTATCACTCTTGATCGTTTTGTAACATCAAACCACAGCCTCCTACAGGAAATGTAAATAAATCCTGCCAAGGGTGGCATGGAACTTCAATAACCTTAAACCATTTTACACCTAAATGAGAGCATCTGTGGAAGGGATTAGCATGCTGTAATTTATGTGCAGTGACTTCCCACCTTGAGCTGGTGGTTTGCCTAGGCGGATAAGCAGACATGGAAAGAGCCTGGGCTGTGCTGGTTCAGTCACTTCATGGAATGATTCCATGGATTTGGGTGTTTGAAAGAGATCCTGCACAGAGACTTCTTGATTTTGGTGGAGGAGCTTCACTGAATGGACTCACATCATTCACATCAATGCTGTAACCGAGTAGGGTTTTCAGCAATTTATCTTTAGTGACAAGGGCAATACGTCTGTCTTGGTAACCATTGTCGTTCGAAAGCATGCTGTTGGCTGTGGTAATGGCAATTAAAAGCATCTTAAAATGAAATAGCTGCAGCCTCTCAGTTGTTATTCATTAACATTTCATTGTTCAATCTGTTTTATTGATTTCCATAGTGCATAAAATACACAAAGCATGCAGAAAATACAATACCAAATGAAAGAGCAATGTATAGAGAGAATCATGCAGTCTGAGGAACGGCTACAGTGAAACAGACAGCCTGAAACAGGCTGGGCATGAATTCACCAAAGGAAGTGAACTATGCTACCACCCTTCATTTAAAAAGGCTGGAAAAAACTATTAAGTATGTTCAGTATGTAGCTGAAATGCCAGCAGCCTCCCAAACCAGAACACAAGCCTATGCCTCCACTTAAAGGGCTGTAAGACCCTGCTCAGAAATGTAAACAATTTAGGTAGAAGGGCTTTGGCCCTACATTAAGTGGGGTATAGTTGGATATGTGTATATGCATTTGTGTGTATGTGCTTTTGTTTCTTGTAGAAAAGACTGGGCAGATGTAGTGACAGGAAGCTCAAAAGCAGAAAGGAAGTTGAAGGATGGCTTGATCCAGTAGAGTCATCAAGAGGAAAAAGAGCTTTTGTGGGGAAGCTGTCCTAAAAAATTTGCTACTAAAACCAAAGTTGTCTCCCATTGCTTAATAATACCTGCACTCAAGAACACAGGGTTTGTAGCTGGAGAGAACTGCATACAAGCTACCTGACTCCATTGTCAGTTTCTCTTCTTGAAGACAATAACCTTCAAGCCTCCAGCTTTTTTGGCATAGCTAATTAAGTTAAAAATGGTAACAATATAATCTGCATGAACAGTACAAACTGTGCCTGGTGGTCAGGGAGCCAAACTGGCATCATCCAAATCCCAGGGAGCCCAATGGGATGACTCTGATTTCACCCAAAGTGTGCTTTGGGTCAAGTCCAGCAGTAACATATATATCATCTAAGCGTATACTGCTTCTGCCACAGGGTAACCATTGTTTTAAATGGTTACAAAACAGCAGCACTCTGATAGCAAAGATGTTACCCTGTTAAAGACAGAGAAGATGCTTTATGTCAATGAAGCACTTCATCCTGCCAAGCACCACTCCTGCTTCACAAAGCAGGGGCTATTCCCAGTGCTGCCTCTGTCTCTGCCGGGGGTCAGGGCTGTGACTGTGCGCAGCCGGCGTATCACCTCACAGAGATGGGAGCATCTAAGGCCTCTGGGCAAGCCTCATGAAGTTCATAATGTGAATTCCAGGCCATTTTGGACACTGTCTTCCCCTGGACTTCATGCACAACAAAGCCATAATGGGATTTTCAGTGTGGCTGGGCCCAGTGCCATATGAACAGCAGATGTATCCTGGCAGAGGAAAAGTCTAGCCCTGGGCATTGCTTTCCTGTACTTTGGGAGTATTTCAGGTCTGGCACCGCTATGAAATTGGTCAGAGGATAGTATTTGGCTATGTCACCCATGCTGAACACTTTAATTAACATTCTTATTAAAGTGCCTGGCTTTTTCTGTAGGCATGCAAAGTTAGTTTGTAATACGGACCATCAGCTTTGCTCTGTGGAGCCGAACACTGACCTCCTTCTATTTCATTCTCCTAGAGCCTCTTTTTCTGTGATTATCATTTTCATTGCTAAATAGCCCAAACATATTTAGACTACTATCTGTCCCTCTCTAGAATACAACAGGAACTTATCTGGCACTATGAATATAATAACGATAATAACAGAGCCGTCTCTAAGTGTTTATTTGAACACACTTGGTAAACCCAAGGGAAAGGCTGAATGCAATGACATATTTCATTAGAAGACAACTGATGTTTTATTTAACTCAATAATTAAAAGTTTTACAAACATTACCTCAGGGTGACTTTTTAATAGCTTTGTTTCCACTGAATGCCCAAGTCAACAGGTATGATAATTGTCCAAGAGAATAATTTTAATATAAGCCACAAAGGTTCTTACAGATTCAGATATGTTTCCCTCAAGATGATGAGAAGTGTTTCTATAGAGATTATAATGACTGTATAAATTAGTCCATCACTCCTCTGTGCACGAATTATAGAAAGCTCCCAAATGATTTGAGTAGTTTCCTGCAGCAGGTCAGTGGTGGTATGGAGCTGTAAAACGACGGTACTCAGCTGCTTTATCTCCCATTCAGGGAGGATTTTTTCCTATTGGAAGGGAAGTATTTTACTTAAAGTAGAACATGGAAAGAAAAGATACCAACTGCACAGTTGTCAGATTATTATTTTTTTAAAAAAACAGTTATTTTTTAAGAACTGAGGACTTTTGGAGAGACACAAGAAAAGCAGTTAGCAAGGCAATGTCTTGGGAGCAGTTAATTAGTGAGAATATGATATGAAAGGGGGATTTTAATCTCTCCTTTTGTCTTGATGAAATGTATGCTAACTCCTGCATGGTCTATTCCCAGCCTGGTGCCGAAGCTTGACTGCTCTTCTCATGCATTAAGTGCTATAAAATGTATTCTCAGGCTGACACTCCAAATTCTGGCATTAACTTTACCCCTTACATGTCCTCCCAATCTCAGCTTTTTTTTCCCCTTCCATGCTGCTGGTTTTTAGATGAAATAGTTTCCTATGCCTTTTGTGACAAATCAGTTCTCCTTTCTATTTCCCCAAGGGAAGAAATAGTTGTTATGACTAGGCATATTTCTCTTATGCATGACACATTTACCTTGCAAACCTTGTGGTGCCAGATGTTACTCACCCTGACAGATGTTTGCTATGCCAATACAGCCCCAGCCGTAAGCCCAGCAGGTGTTTCCTAATCTACTTCAGCACAGAGTTAGTGGATTAGCTCAAACCATGTTGATGAACTTGGAAGTTTGTCTGACCACATCTACCCTGAGAGACCTCCATAATGCGGAGCTGAAGTCTGGGACAAGGTCCAGTGATCAGCAATGGGGAAATGAGGACAGTTAGGTCTTCAAGCTGAATCTGAGAGAAGACATCATTCTATGCCTCAAACTTTCTTTGCAAGCAAACCCTCATCCCTTAGTATTTTATGCTCTGCCTTATACATATTTAAATAGGATTGAAAACTGTTTGCAAGGCAGGGATTTCATGCAAGTATATGGGCTTCACCTGGGATCAGTACATTACACCAGTATTGACCACTTAAGAGCTTGGCCCTTCGTATTTTAGGCATGTATATAATGCTATACATATGTGAGTGACTGCATGTGAGCATTGCAGCATAAAGGAGAACAGTCATAATCTTAGTAAAGTATGAACATGAATTGTTATAGAATTACCATAATAGTGTTTATAGGAGTAGGTATAAATGGTACCATGAGGCTGATTAAAGCTAAAGAGCTACTTTTCCTGCTTGCTGATTACAATTAGCTCTTCACTGAATTGCTTGCCAAAGGACTCCATTAAACTGCAGTCAATTGACCTTACAGGCTGTATTTTTAGTATGCATTAAATGCATAGCTGAAGTTTTTCACATGGAGAACTACACATACTCTGACCACAAGTATAGTGAGGTCAGTAGAATAAACTACCTGCAACAGCATAAAAAGTCGGGGCTTTGTACATACTACTACATTACACATTCACAGGCTTTCATAAGCTTTTAAAAGTCCAAATCTATCAAGTATTTCTTCAGCATGTGAGTAAGCCCTCATCAGCCTACTCTCACATTTAGATAGTCATAAGATTACATTTCAGGAGTTTTAGGGGAGGGAGTAATTTCTGTATCCCTAAGGGCCACGAGTTGAAAATGTGATCTGGGTGTTCAGTTTCCCAAAGCCCACACTCTACTCATGGTAAGTTTTAAGACACTGTACTTGTGTTTGATCAGTCCTTATTTTCAGTAAGAAACAGACCTTAGCAGAGACCTTCACCTCACAAATCTCACTTTCTCCATTTCTTTCCTCCAAACAAAACCTCCTTCCCTCTTTTTTGGTAGCAGCCACAAACCCCAATACTGTAGCTGATCCATAGCCAGCTCTGTACTTTGCTAGTATCTGCTTTTGCTTTTGTAACTCAGCAGGGTCATTGCTTCCTCCGAGCCCCACCTAAATTAACATAAATTTTCACACCCTCCTCTTTGTTTCAATATT
Source organism: Caprimulgus europaeus (assembly GCA_907165065.1). Next base: position 35,247,264 of record OU015525.1, read on the forward strand.
TGATACCTCCTCAATTGTTTTCTCTGCTAATTTTCTTAAAGCACCATGAAGGTTGATTTTGATCTCTCTGTGAATCTGACCAAATAAGATTGTCATTTAACAAAAAACTCTTTGAGTAACAAAGCCCTGACGACTAAAGGCAATCATGGTCATTCTGAGAGCTGCAGTCATTTGTTCTTGGTTTGTTTTTCCCAGAAATGACTGGCACAGGCATATTTTTTCATAGGGGTAGTTGGCTCTGCTCTCACTTGGCTGGTCTTGGGAGATTATTTCAGTTACAGTTTCATCTGCCAAGTCCCATATTCCCTTGTGACCTAGTTTGGTTTTTAGTTTTCCAGCTAGACCACCTGCCTGGTGTTAATTAGTTATGGTTTCCTTTTTATATGCAAAATTGTTTTAACTTCATGAGCTGGCACAGATTTGCCTGGGCTTCCCTTCTAGTCCTACTGTATAAGCAGCGCTGCCTGCCTAGACCTGTCATCTGCACTATGAAATCAGCCAGCCGCAATCAGATATGACAAATTGTTCAAGGGGAAGAGGTAGGAGAAGAGAAGCAGCAATTAACTTTCGTGTTTCCCACTTTGAGGCTGTTGTGCTCTCACAACTTAAAAAATTCTCATCTGAGTCGCCGGTCTTTTTTCTAAAAGGTTGCTGGTTTTAAATTCAAAGCAGAAGGAAACTGCTGGTTTTGGCTGGGGTACAGTTAATTTTCTTCATAGTAGCTCGTATGGGGCTATGTTTTGGGTTTGTGATGAAAACAGTGCTGATGATAACACAGAGATGTTTTTGTTACAGCTGAGTAGTGCTCACACAGAGACAAGGCCTTTTCTGCTTCTCACCCCACCCCACCAGTGAGTAGGCTGGGGGTGCACAACAAGTTGGGAGGATCACAGCTGGGACGGCTGACCCCAACTGACCGAAGGGATATCCCATACCATATGATGCCATGCCCAGCAATAAAACATGGGGGAAGAAGGAAGTGGGGAACATTTGGAGTGATGGTATTTGTCTTCTCAAGTAACCATTGTGCATGATGGAGCCCTGCTTTCCTAGAAATGGTTGAACACCTGCCTGCCGATGGGAAGTAGGGAATGCATTTCTTGCTTTGCTTTGCTTGTGTGCACAGCTTTTGCTTCAGCTATTAAACTGTCTATCTCAACCCATGAGTTTTCTCACTTTTACTCTTCCAATCCTTTCCTCCATCCTGCCAGGGAAAGTGAGCAAGCAGCTCTGTGGTGCTTAGTTGCTGCTGAGGTTAAACCACGACAGTAATTTTTGTACCCAATGTATCAAAAGGTTGGAGATAAATACAGATTTGACTGGAATATGCTAGATTGAATTTATAGCTGTTATTGCTGTTTAGCTATTAATTGACAGGGCTTCTGTTCTAGCCATGGGGCTTACTTGCCTCACTGTATATTAGTCTAGTGCTCGTTAATGGCTGCTTTTTGCTTTCGCTGCTTGCTGTACTGCTTATCATCTTACTGTGCCATGCCTGGGAACATTTCTGATAACAGCAATGGCGATGTGCCTGGGCTGGCAGACAGTTGGGGCATTGCTGCTCTTTCTGTGCTGCTATACTAGGCAGGCTGGAACTCCAGTGTGAACTCGAGTAAAAGGGACTGTGACCTGTGGATAGGTACATGTGGGAGCAGGACACCCTGAAGCATCTGTGGCCATGGATAAGCCCATGTCAGAGCAGGTACACCTCGAAACATCTGTAGCTGTGATATGTCAGTGCTATAACAGGTATACCTCTGAAGGGATTGTGGCCCAAGGATAAGTCCATGCTGGAGAAGGTACACATCAAAGCATCTGTGGCTGTGAATAAGTCCATGCTACAGCAGGTACCCCCTAAAGGGGTGTACTGGAGCACCTCAAAGCATGTGGCCATAGAAAAGCCCACGACAGAGCAGGTACACCCCTGGAGAGCCTGCTGCCATGGTAAAGGCCATGTTGAAGCAGTGTCACTCCTGAAGGACTGTGGCTATGGGTAAGGCCACACTGAAGCAGGTATATCTCTGAAGGCATTGAAGCCCATGGAGAAGGCCACGCTAGAACAAGTGTAACTCAAAGCAACTGTGGCTGTAGATAAGTCTATGCTGCAGCAGGTATACCCCTGAAGAGACTGTGGCTCATAGATAAGGCTCCACTTGGAGCAGGTACACCCCTAAGGGGCTGCAGTCTGTGGATAAATGCAAGCCAGAACAGGGACAAGGGTAGGAGTTCATTGCAATGTTAAACCCTATGGCCTGGTCCAAAGGGACCAGGGGTGGAGATTGTAGTGGAAATGACTTTAAATTTTTGTAACCTGAGATTTGAGTTACATGTTACAGGAATTACTATAGCAGGAACCACCTGAATCAATGGAGGACAAACCTTACAAGAAGCAGTGCAAGTGCAGCAGAGACCAAACCTGAGCTGGCTTTGGCACCCAGTAACTCCACATAACACACCCCCTCTCTTGTCTTGAGAGACCATCATAACAGAAGGAGTCCAAAGTCATGGACTAAATGAACTCAATGAACATTTTGTGGACATTTGTGGACTTCTATGGATATTTTGCAGACATTTCACAGGTCTGGTCCATAGACTAAGGGAATTATATCTGTGTAATTATATCAAAGGATGTGAAGGGTGGTGGTAGGTAGTGAGAATGTATTGTATACTGTGAGACTTGAGCATGACGTAAATGGTATGGAATAAGGGGTGGAGAATGTGCTGGTTTTGGCTGGGGTAGAGTTAATTTTCTTTATAGTAGCTGGTATAGAGCTATGTTTTGGATTTGTGCTGGAAACAGTGTTGATAATACAGAGATGTTTTAGTTACTGCTGAGCAGTGCTTACACAGAATCAAGGTACCATTCAATTCCTCTAATGTTAACACAGACCACAGAATTTCACTGAATAACTCCAGACCCATTAGATCTAACTGAAACAGCATAATTTTTTCAGAAAGATATCCAAATTCTCATATAAAGATTTAAAGTAGGATTCACTTTGAGCTACGTAAAAGTCAGGTCCTTAGTGTACAACAACCTCAAGATGCATTCAGAAGCCTTTCATTTTAAGAGCACTCTTTGAGCTACTAAAACTTCCCTTTAGAGTAGTTTCTCTCTCAAAGGAAAACTAAGCTAGGTTAGGTCAGAGATAGTTTTCAGATGGTTAAAATTAAGTGAAAAAAACTTTGTCTCTTTTCATCATTGACAAATGTACTAACTTTTTTGTTTTATCACTTAAGATGTGAAGTTTTGAGTCACTTATATTAACCTTCAGCTGTATGGGCCCTGTCCCTAAGCTGTGCAGTTTTGAAGATGCTAATTTGGATGACAACATCGGTGCTGTCAGCAATTTGCTGAGATAGGTGACATGAGGCATTACCTGTTGCCTTTTTCTGTTTCTACGCTACGCAAGTCAGATCTAGAGTAACTGTACAAATGGCCAGAAACTGAATATTTCAGTACTGACAAAGAGAGAGGTTGTACTGAAGAAAAGCCTCATTTCTGAATTTGTCTTGTTTCTCCTCAGATACTTTTCACGATGTAACAAGAGACTGTCCTGTGAAGATCCAAATTCAGTGAGGCCAGACAGCTCAAAGCTCACATACTTTAGGCTCCAACCCAGAGATGTGACAAGGATGGAGCTGACCTCAAGCATATGAGTTACGCTGCTGACTGTCACAGAACTACTTACTTGGTTAAGTGTCTTAGCACATCAAAGTTTCTGTGAGTCCATTAATAGTTCCTTTGAAATGAGAGGGTTATTTTATAGGTCCTTCAAATATCAAAGAGGTAGAGGTCCTCTAATACCACTCAAATTGTGTCTGAACTAATAAACCAAACGTGCTTGGAACCTCTCTCTGGCAGGGAGCACAATTGGCACTTGGGTTCACATTGTCATACTCTTGCCCTCCAAAGCAGGGTCCCGGCATTAAGGTTGCCTCCTAGAAAGACTTTCTGTCCCTTGCTAGCCTTCAGACCATGCCTGGGTATTGTTCAGGAGAGTGCTATTTGATGTGAACCAAAAGCATCCCTGGGACCTTTTCAAAAATTTAGGAGTACAGGCAATTGAAGCCCAGTGCCTGGGAACATTCCTTGCCACTTTTTAATTTACTAGAATAGTTGTAGCCTCAGAGACTGAACACTCATCTCGGGTTACTTACACAAGCATGCACAGAGGCAGGAGAAAATTGGGAGGCAGATAGTTAGGAAAACAATCACTTTGTGCTTTCTGCAAAAGCTGCATATACTTAACTGTGATAATATGGACAAAAGAGAATGGACTTTCACCAGGATTTTGAAATGCTGGAACATTTCAGACTATGGAAGTATTTGTGTGCCAAATTCAAACCTTTATCCAAGTGATAACAGCTACAGGTTTTAAAATAAAAAAGAGAGTTAATATTTGTTATAAAACCTAAAATTATTTTGCCCAATTAAAGATAATTAGATCATGTTTTGTAAACTAGCAGATAAAGAACAAATGAGCAACTGCAAAACAAAACACTTGTTCAGGAGTCTAATCCAGCTCAAAAGGTGAGCTTTTAAGAATAGTAATAATGTAAAAGGAGAAAAATTCCTAGACAGCTGTAAGCTTCTGTTAAATCAGTAACATTAGTGTTCTTAATCATATAGCATTTACAGGCCACCCACTTCCATTGGGTTAATATTATGCAGTCATGAAGAAAGACTATCTGCACTGATAGCCTCTGTTCTGAACAGATAAGTACAATATCCTTATCTAAAGTTAGCAAATATCCTGAAGGATGTACAGCAAGCCAAATTACACTCTGTGAAACCTGTACAAGTTATTGTTTTTGCAGAGCATCTCAGAGAGCAGAATTGACCAGTTTCAGCATACACTCTTATTTTTTAATTTTCACAGAAATTGCATCCATGCTTCAAAATGATGGCAGTCCCTTCCCTTCTCCATCAATACTCTTACTTTACTTTCAGGCTGTGTAAATAATCTGCTGATGTGCAAGCTACAAATGCAGCCTTGCTACCTGCTGGCCCTGAGGCCATTGCTTGAATTTTCCCTCTTTCCGATCTGTTTCTGTATACTTTTGTGAAACTGGATACATTCATCTGTGTGTGCTTTAAGATTACCAGTTCTTTTGAAAACTGTTCAGAAAAGACACCTGACCTGATGTACCTTACAGCATATGACTACTGAGAACACACGAGGGGAAAGTGAACTGAAGGAAGGAGAAGAGCATTGCTCAGAGTCCCAGCAACAGCACAGAGCTGCAGGAAGTGGCTAGTGAAACTGAATCCGACAGCAGCTGTGCTATGTTGCGTACGGTGTCTAGCAGAGATTACACTGGGTTGTCCAGAGGATAGCAGGAGGATGTATAGCCTGGCATGCACATTACAGTTTTGAATTAAAAAATAGTTGTAGAACCCTTTTTCAAAAGTACTACTTCACTGTAAAAAAAAAAACACAAAAAGTGTATGAAAAAAGCAAACATTGATTTGCAATTTGTGCAAGTTCCTGAAGGGCATTTTCAGTAAAGATTTTGTCAGAATTATTTTCTCTTTGCAGTATTCGTGCTGACATAGGAGATGTTCAACTGGTCCAGCTGAATTATTAGAAATGTAGTTACATTGGTTTACCAGCTAAATTAAAATAAGTTATCTCTGAAATTACAAAAATGGTACAAAATGGAAACAACTTGAGTGCCTCTGAGATATGCTCCAGTAATTGAAAATGACTAACAGTGTCACTTTTAAAATTCATCAGTTCTTGAGGAGTTACCAAACCTTCATATGAACAGGACAGGCTTTGAAATGCTTTCCAGGTCTGTCGGTTGAAAGGGAGGAATTTCTCACAAAGAGTAAAATGAAACCTATAGTGTGAGGAGGAACCATTCCACTTTCTAATTCATCATACATAAAAGCCAAGTACCGGTCACAAGTTGAGCTGGAATTACTGCGGATCTTTTAATAAACAACAGCCTTTCTAGGGCAGAGTCTTTGCCAAAGACTATCTGGAGTCTCATGTGGGGCTGACAGGGTGTAAAATCATGCATATTTCATTACTACATAGGTAACTTGTGTGATAAAGCCCTAGATTTTGAGAAGCTACTGGATACTGCTGTGGGTTCAGTCCTGCTTGAATGGAGTGCTGGCTTGAGTTTTGACAAAATGTTTTATAAAGGCAGGTTTTGCAGCCTGAGCTGAGTTCCTTGCTGCTGTAACTACTTGCTAACATTCTCAGAGCTAACTAGTTTAAAGCCCATGTGGCCATATTTATCCTTTAAAAATGCAATTAATTTCCCTTGATTTTAACCATCTGAGGTTAGAAAGAGAGTCTAGTCTAGCCATCTGAGATAGGGCAGCTTGACTCTAAACACAGGATTAATAGTACAATAGGAATGGCAAACATGTCAGAGTATGACAGGCAGAGAGTCTTCTTCCGTCCTACTGCAGGTTTGAAAGGAATAAGGGAGTGCAAGACTCATATCAAGGAGGAAAGACATCCTAGATTAATCTCTTGCAGGATATTCACTGGTATTACTAAAATCTGGACAAGATAATGACTTGAAGGCTTTCTTGGATCCCTGGATGTCTCAGACCAATCCATATAGCCTGGTTGCCCTATGCGTTCACCATCACCCAGGGAGACAGTCAAATGAGTTGCTCTGAAAGAACCTAAGACAGATGAACTTCCTTCTGGAGGTGCTTATCTCTTTTCTAGATACCAAAACTACCTAGCGCATGAGCTCAGACAAGTTCAAAACTCTTAGCTAGATAGACATGTGTGAAATTACTTCAGTGCAGTTAAGCCACTCCAGTTCATTGTTGCAATAAGCCAAAGACAGCTGTGGTAGGCAAATTAAGTCAACTACTGCTGATGCCTTGCTTGCTCCTATGAGGCTTCTCCCTGAGGCAACTGCCTCCTCAGTTCTGCTGGTGTAAATAGTTGTCAGTGATCTTTGGGTTTGTGAATGAAGAAGGGGAAAAAAAATGGCTGGACAGAGTGATCTGGGGTGGAAACTACCAAATGTGAATCATCAGCAGCTGGGCTACACCACCCAACCATGACTGAAGCTTTAATTCTGTGGGCCTGAGACTCATCCTTGCACAGCAGAGTATTCTGTATATTATGAAGGTCTTTGTTCCTAAGGAAAGGGGGAGAATGTTTCTCCCCTGTGCATTAGGACAGGAGAGAAGCAGAGAAAGCCTGTGGTAGCTGCTCATGCTGGCAGCATGAAGCAACAACCCCAAGAGTGTTCTTCAATGGCAAATCTGAGAAATGATCTGTGCATCCATGCTGACGACTCAGTGCCAAGCAGTAATAAAAGCGTGTGTTAAACAATTTTAGCTGCAAGATCCTTCCAGTTAGTTATACTGTGATAGATTTCCAGAAATATCTTTCTGTCATCTGCAGAGAAAATGCTCAGTGGTAGGTCATGAAAGAAAAGCAATATGTGTGCTTATTCAGTTCCAACTGAACAGCTCTTATTTTTTCACTAAGTTTTTCTATACACAAGATGCTACAAATAATATTCAGATGATATTATGTCCCTCCTGGTCCCCTGAATCCCTAGTGGGTTAAAAGCTGCAAGCTCTGTGTGCACTCACATCTTCTGGAAGAACTACAGTAATATGCAAATGACACATGTCATCACTAATTCCTGGGAACGATAGAGAAAATATACAAAAAGTTTAATGAACGGAAGAAGAAAGAGAAGTGGTAACTGACATTTCTAGCTAGGGAATATGACAATCAACAGCAGGGCTACCAGCCAAATCTTCTTATAGGTCCAAAAATGATAAAAGCTTTAGCTGAGTGTAAACAAATGCCATGCTCAGTGAAAAGCAGTCTTGAGGGACAGATCTGTTAACCATCAGTGGGCATGTTTCATCTCACCGCTCCTTTCGAGCCAGTTAAAGGGAGCTTTGTGTACCTGCTTACAGGCAGGAGCTGCACCTCTGTGATGCAGGAAACCATTGCCTTCCCCTCAAACCTAGAAATGGAGACTATAGCTGCTGCCTACATTTATAAAATATAATATAGACCATTTATAAACACAGAACTCTTCAAACGTCTTCCCTTAGGCTACCACTTTGCAATTTATACACAAAGAGAGCAAGGGAAATGTCAACTTCAGATGAAAACTGTGGACAGATTTATTTTTTAATTTAGTGTATAAAGTGAACCCTTCTTGTTACATTAGTCTTCAATAGCATAAAGTATTGTCTAATGCTTAAAAAAAATGAGCCATATCTCTGAAATAATGTCCAAAATATCTGTGCAAGGTAAAGCACAAACCCAGGAAAGCATTTAACTGTTGGTTTTACCCTCAGCTCAGGAACAGTCCCACTGAAGTCAACAGCAGTGCTCGTGTACTGGATGTCCTGCCCATGCTTTGATATACCTTTGCCTCAGGCCTCGACCTTCTTCCATGAGAGAAGCCAGTCTTCCCCTTTTTGGGTAAATATATTCCTCATGTCTTCATAAACCAAAAGACAAGTCATTCAGACCATGTTGAGATCCCAAAATGTTTATTGTATTGTTACTTGTTTACAGTCAGTGAGCTGTTCAGCTGGTGAACCAAAGCATCTCAAAACAGATATTTACAGAAAGGGACAATAAAGTCTGACTACACTATTTGCAGGGAGAGGTTGGACTTGACTACCTCTAGAGACGTCCCTTCTAACCTTAATTATTCTGTAAACCTTTAAAAAAAACTCTACAAGAAGCTAAAGCAATGCTAAGAAACTCTCCCAAAGGAATTGCTCAGACTGTAGTAGGAGGTCTCCTCCAGCAATAACTCACTGGGATCAACCCACTGTCACAGAACCCTTCTACATCAGTGGGGACCTGCACAGCTGCAGAGGCCAAGCAATGGGAGATGCTGGTGAAAATCTGCTCTGGCATTACCCCACTGCAGTGAAGGGAGCATCTCAGCTGCAAACCAGTTTCAGGGACAGCAGAACCCACTGGAAGCTGGTGCGTTTGCTTTATTTGCCTATCACAGTAATAAATCTGTGGTTAACCTCATGATGGCTCGTGGTTCATAACATTGAAATAATTGCAATTTGATGAACAAACTCCTGAAAAAATGTTCTCAGCAAGAAAAAGGTGTGTTTGAAAAATAACACAAATCATATAGTCAGGTCAAATCAATCCCATTTTCTGGAGCTGTTTGGCAATGCTTAACAGGGTACAGTCAATCACATGGACTCATTCTTTATTTTTTACACTGTAATATGAGTGGAGCTCTCTCATAGCTGTGTTTTTTTCATCCAATAGGTGGTTTTGGAATATCCCACCGGAAGACTAGGAGTGTTTACAGGTATTAGCTGATTATTTTTTTTTTTCTTGATAGTTTCCCGGCACTAAAATATTAACCTTGCTAATTCTTCTCTTCAGTGGAAAATTTTCTTGCAGTACCTAAAGGCAGCACATAAATGATTACTGACATAATCTGTTCTCTGAAGCACAATCTCTGCAGATATTCACATGGCTTCAGGCCTTTATTTTCCAGCCTGAATAAATCATTTTATAGTTTTTAATCTCCTCCTGGGCAATAGGGATATATCTGGGGACTATGCATGAGGCACAGCTACTTGCCTGAAAAGTCACTCAGATAGATGAACTCCAATCTAACCATCAGTGATGGTCTGTGTCTCCAGGATCTTTGACCTTGATGCTGGCCAGACGGTCCCTAGGTGGGATTCCCAGCCTTCATTCCCACCTGAGCACATGCTGTCTCCTACCTTTCCACAGCACAACCTGTGTCTCTTACCCTTCCTGGGGCAGCAGATGTGTCAAGCCACCACTGCTTCTCACCAGGAAAACAAAATGCAGTGCCCACTTGGCTCAGCCCAGCTGGAGAAGATACACTTCTTCCTGCTGAGCATCCTTCAGGAGAATTACCTTGGACTTCTGTTACAAAAATAAAAATAAAATGCCAACCCTGCCTCCCTCACCTCCACATAAATCCTGAGTAGCACTACTACAGGGGCATTTTCTTAGGTGAAAGCCACGAGTTTGCGTTCTCTTTCTGCCTGTCAGGACTCTGGAATCAGGCCAAATGCATTCATTTTAAGAGTCATGTCTATATGCAGTAGTGATTCAGTTTTAAGGTGTTGTCACCTGTAAACATACACATGCTTTGATAAGTTGTAGACCTATCTCAGGGATAAAGTACATTTTGTGTCAGTTATTACCTTGATTACATCCACTAATCCATCTTTCCTAAAACTCCTTCTAACTGGAACCACTCTGAGACATTAAAACCTTTTTCACGTACAAGAATGATTAAGTGGCCAAAAGAGGCATCTCTCCGTACCCCTTCATGGCTGAACTTTCCTGTGTAGCTGGATAGGCAAAAGTCTTCTTGCCCCACTGCACATCTGGCATAAAACTGTGCATGAGAGGTCACACAATTGGATGGGACAGTTTCTGGAATGGCGGAGGGGCGGGGAGGGAGGGTAGCAGGATGAAAGTGTCTTCAGCAAAATCGGTGAAACTTTGACTAGTCCATAAAATCAAACAAAAAGCCTTCTACCTTCTGTTTCTTACTGCAAATTCTTATGAATGCACAGTCTAGTGACTGTAGACATTCCAGTGACATGCAGGAAAAGTTCATTAAGTTACATAAAATACAGGTTGGGAAAGGACTTTTACTACAGTCTCATGTTGCATGTTAATTTTTTTTCCTTGTCATTGGTAATTGCACTTCAGTCTTTTTAGGAGTTTCATCTGTATCAAAGAGAAAAAAGGTCAGATCATAGTAAAATATCTTTACAAATGAACTGTAGAAATAATTACATACCACAGGCTTTTTTTTTCCCTCTGTCCAGGAAGTGGAATTTTTTCCTTGGCTTCTGTTGATGTTATATTCCTAACACCGTTTTGATATATATCAGTACTGTGAATAATGTTGCAATTTTTCTTTCCTATATAAAATTTTGGGAATTATAGAGCCCTAATATAAACTGTATTGCATTAGAATAATTGTGAGGGAATACAGGACAGTATTGACACAAACACTTCCTACCCACTCAGTGAATGGAAAATCAGCAAAGTGTGAGAACCAAGGAGTTTGGGAAACAGAATCATAGAATCACATAATGGTTTGGGTTGGAAAAGACCTTAAAGATCATCTAGTTCCAACCCCCCTGCCATCAGCAGGGACACCTTCCACTAGATCAAGTTGCTCAAAGCCTCATCCAACCTGGCCTTAAACACTTCCAGAGAGGGGGCATCCACAGCTTCTCTGGGCAACCTGTTCCAGTGTCTCACCACCCTCACACTGAAGAATTTCTTCCTAATGTCTAATCTAAACCTACCCTCTTTCAGCTTAAAGCCATTTCCCCTTGTTCTGTCATTAACTGCCCTTATGAAAACTCCCCCCCTGCTTTCTTGTAAGCCCCTTCAGGTACTGGAAGGCTGCTATAAGATCTCCCCGAAGTCTTCTCTTTTCCAGGCTGAACAGCCCCAACTCTTTCAGCCTGCCCTCATAGGAGAGGTGCTCCAGCCCTCAGATCATCCACGTGACCCTCTTCATGAGCTCTGACACTTGACTGGACTCAGGTTCTAATTGTAAGTGCAGAACTCAAACAAGACAGAACTGGTATGTGTAGCCCAAGTGTCTACATTTCAAACTATGAGATGATCCTAAAAAGAAACATTTATTTCAAGAAAGCTGTGCTTTAAGCTGTAAAAGCAAGGAATGGGTGAAGGAAAATACAATATAAGTTGGCAAACGGTCATGAAATGTGTACAAGTATGCACTGGCTTTGCTCTGCAAACTTTCCAAGCACCTGATGCTTTCAGCGATAGTTCTTGGAATTAATTATTAAATTATAAATATATATTTAACAAACAGAATAAGTATTTGAGGATATCAGTCAAGTGTAAGGAAATATCTAAGAGAGCACAGCCAAAAGGACAGTGCTTGCCCATTGTATAGTAATGGATGTGTGTGGGATTCAAAATATATCATTGAGGTAACACAATACCATGCAGCATATGACTACCAAAACCGTAGAATTACACCGCTACTGATCTCTCCGAAAATATATTTAGCAGAGCTCTAGTACTTAAATAAAGGAAATTTTGGATCTCAAGTCAATGGACCAATTCAGTATTTTCCATTCCAAGAATGTACCAAATAGGAAAATAAAATCTGTCTAAACAATAACTAATTATATTGACTTTTTTTTTCTCCCGTGGAATATTGCAATTGGAAAAAAAATATTTTTTACTGTTTCATTTTCATGCCTGAAAACTGACATCTTTCCATGCTTAAGATTTTTGTGCTTAAATAATAGGATTTCAAGGAGAAAAATTCAGATTAATGGTGTAGAGAACAAGGACAATAAAACACAACTCTCCCTAACTGTAGACTAACTCCTGTCTTGGGTGAATTTTGAAAAAGATAACAAAAGAGTTAGAAACAGAGGAAGGGAAGGTGCCTTCTGCACAAATGAATCTAGTCTCCTGCAAAGTGCACAAACAATTTTTTTACACGCTTGGAATTGCGAGTTAGTGCTTTGTTCAGTTAGGGAAAAAAGGAGTCCAGGGGTCTGGCTAGAGCACTGTGGCTTTAAACAAGGGAGGAGCATGACTCTTAAAATTTTAATCAAATAATTGGGAATTTCATATTACAGAACTTAAGGCACATCCCATGAATTGGGAAGAATTTAATGGAGTAGTGTGTAAAAGCAAAAATTAATATTTTTCACATCTTGCACTGAAAAGAAAACATGCTAACAAGAGACAAGCCTTGAGAAAAGGTACCACTAATTTGGCAGAAAAAGCTAACTTTTAAGAAAAATCTTAAAACAATGTCAGGGTAGTCCAGCTGTAGGATTTTTTATCATAGAAACCATCAAGCAAAGACAACTCTTTGTTATCGTACTATGGGATGTCCTTGCAGTTGCTGGGAGTGGTGGTGGGCTTTCTGATTTCTGAGAAACATGACAGCTGCTGCTTATAGCTATTCCATCTCATTAAGAGCTAGCAGGGCTCGTTGATAGAGCTTAAAACTAAATGGGAAGGGGGAAAGGAACCGTAACAAGCTAGTCTGTGACGAGCAACAGGATGGCTTGCCTAAGTTCGAGAAGATGTGTGCTAGTGGGATTACTCAAACAGCTCCATGAGGTGATAGGCACAATGAGCCACACCTGAAGTGCTTCTACACAAATGCATGCAGCCTGAGAAGGAAGCTTGAGAAGCAAGAGGAGCTAGAGCTCTGAGCCCTGGCCCAGTCCCAGAGATATGACATCACTGGCATAACTGAAACCTGGTGGGATGAGTCCTGTGACTGGTGTGCCGTGATGGATGGTTACAGACTCTTCAGGAGGGATAGGCAGTGCAGGTGAGGCGGGCGGGTGACACTGTACGTGGCAGAGGGACTGGAGTGCATGGAGCTTGCAGTTGGAAATGGCACACTTGAAAGCCTCTGGGTAAGGATTAAGGGACAGACAAGGTTTGTCCTGTTTAACAAACCTAATTACTCTCTATGATAAGTTTACCCACCCGGTTGGCCAAGGGAAGCCAGTCGATGTAATAAATTTTGGACTTCAGTAAAGCCTTTGATACTGTCTCTCACAGTATCACCCTGGACAAAATGTCGAGCACACAGATGAGTAAACACGTAATGCAATGGGTGAGCAATTGGCTGACAGGTTGGGCTCAAAGTGTTCTAGTCAATGAGGTTACATCTGGCTGGTGACCAGTCACTAGCAGGGTCCAGCAGGGATCCATCCTGGGGCCAGTGCTCTTTAGTGTCTTTATCAATGACTTGGATGCAGGACTTGAAGGACTGTTAACAAAGTTTGCCGATGACACCAAACTGGGAGGAGCTGTGGACACTCTCAAGGGCAGAGAGGCCCTGCTGAGACATCTAGAGAAATTAGAGAGCTGGACAGCTTAGAGGGGAAGCAGTATGAGAGGCTGAAGCCACTTGGTTTGTTCAGCCTGGAGAAGAGGAGATGGAGAGGAGATCTCATTGCGGTCTATAATTTCCTCACAGGGAAGGTTCTTCACCCAGAGATGGGTGGAGCACTGCAACAGGCTCCCCAGGGAGGTGGCCATGACACCAAGTCTGACAACATTCAAGAAGCATTTGGATGACACCCTCAGACACATGGTCTGAATCTTGGGATTGTCCTATGCTAGGACAGGAGTTGGACTTGATGATCCTTGTGGATCCCTTCCAATTCATAACATTCAATGATTCTATGATTACCTCCAAGTCTTTTTTTCCTAAAAGAGTCTCCAGGTTTCAGCCAGCTGAAAGGTAGCAACAGTGAAAAGGCTTTCTCATGCTGAGGAAGCCATGATAGATATGCTCCAGCCACTGTCCCGATCCTGTACATGTGCTTTTCCTCACCACAGGAGGGGAAGGGCAATTTTTATGGCCTTACTAAACATCTTCCTTATGTCCAGGACCTCTCTTCAGTGGCATGAATGGAGGAAAGGCTCTGGCAACAGCTCACTGGTGAGAAGCGTGGTCCCTACCCCTTTCCCTGTGGAAAAGGCCAGAGATGAGATGACCTGACGCTTCTGGGACGCTAAAGGAAAGTAGTTCAACAGCAACAGGTTGCCCAGGTCAGACATAGTGAAGCTCTTGCTTGGTCCCTTATCCTTTCTTTCCCGGCCATTTAGAAACAACAGTTCTCCTGTATTGTCTATTCTTTCCTATCCCATTGAGATGAGGGAACAGGAAGTGCAAAGCTAAAATTATTACTGAATTTAGGATTTCTAATACTGAAGACTTAAATTTTACTAGCAATTTATTCATGTGCAATTTATTAAGTGCCTTAGCAGCCAGAGCAATAATGGATACCAAAACCTCAGTAGGTTTCTGTGGTGGTCCTGTGAACTGATGACTCCTGAGCCACTGACAAGTAGGAGATTTCAATCAGGTTACCTGAAAGGGTGCCTGGAAGCATGATAAATGAAGGTAATTAGTCATTGTCCCTGCAGGTCTGTCTGGTCTGTAAAGTACAAGACAGTCTGCTGCTCCTGCAGATGGGAAATCACAGGGAATCTCAGCACCACTCAAATGGGGATCTTGGTGCAACACCTCCAAAATCAAATATCATCAGCACTGAGAAAGGAAGAGGGAGAAATGAAAAGAACTTTTTAATGCCTTGGTCTTTTCCTTATTTATAAAAGCAGCCACAAAAGTACTTTCAGTACAGGCAATTTAGGGGTTTTTTCCTAAATCATACCTACCGACACCTTTATTTTTTTCTGTACAGCATGCACAAAGCTGGCAGTCAAAGCTGGAAACAGGCCTGACCCATTGGCTCAGATTGAGGACTGGATCCAGCCTTTTTCACAGTTCAGAGATGCTCAGACTAGACCCATTGCTAATAGCTTATTATTACAAAAGGACTTACAAAGTCACTGCTGATACAAGACACGTATCCCCACAGTAATAACCTTATACATAAAGGAACATTTCCTGTAGATCAGGTTACAAGTGAGAATTGTACATGCATTTCTATATATTTAAATTCCTGCTAACTAGGAGGTGAGAGTAAGTAGCAACCGCTCTCTTGAGCTAGCTGTCCCTTTATGGTTATCAAGCCATAAAGTTCTCACATGAGAGAAGGTGTCAGTATACACAGAGACAGCAAATCATGTGGAGGTGTTGAAGAAGGTGAAGATTTACTGCAGACATATGCAACTGGGCATTAACTTGGCTGGAAGTCACTGATGCTACTGAAGGAGAAAGGACTTGCTTGTCTCACACGCTGTGGTATTTTACACTTTTCCCAATGTACTTTTTCATAGCAGAAAACCATATGTAAATCCCCTTAAAAACATGGTAAACATAATTGCAGCTAAATCTATTCTAGCCTAAAAAGGGCCAGTTAAGAGGCCATCCCCTCACCTGTGATTTTAATTTGGATTAAGATGGCAGAATTGGAGCAAATCCTGTGCATTGTTGCTTTCCCCTCTCTCCCTGAGAGAGAAGCTACTCTGGAAAGAGAGGATGTGTGTTTGGCCAGGAAGGGCAAAAGTCCTGAATGGGCTAGCAGCTCTCCTCTATCTCTATGAAGTTATGTCAGAGTTTAAGTGTCACCGCAGCCAGTCCTTTACGAAGTGCTTTGCACTGCTCTATGCAGGGGAGGTGTAGGGAAGAAAAGTGGTCCTTTATCTGCAGTTAATAATTTAGCACTGAAAATGGCTGGGAAAATGGACAAATAAGGATAACAAAGCACCTTGTGATCCACATACAACTGTTCATCCCATTGCTCTGTGCATGTCTTGGAGGTGCAGGAGAGCTGCTGGATGGGCTGCTGGCTACTTGCACAATCACCCCAATGGAATGGCATAGGGGTAAAGACGAGGTGAAGATTTTGTCCAACGACAACAATAGTTACACAAAAAGCCTGAAGAATGGAGCAGATGCTGGTTCTCAGGCCGGTTGTAGATGAACTGCAGCTGCAAATAGATGACAATGTTCCTCCCGACCTCTGAAGGGTGTGAGTGTAAGCACATCCAAATGGGGTTTCGAACCCCTGGCATCACAAATTGTCCTGTGTCCTAAGTGAGGAGGTTTAGATACTGCTATGCAATTAGATAAAGAAATTAATCTCTGGAGAGGCTAGGAGAGTCCAATTTTGAGATTTATAAATTTATATGTGGATATAGCAAAGAAGCAGGGCCAAAAGTTGCACCCTGTTAGTAATAGTAAAAATCCTTAGGAACTCCCTGGAAGTCAGTGAGCCTTGTTCCAGATTTGTGCAGGCTTGTCCCACTATGTTTGTTAATGTATTTAATTAAATATTGTTCTAATTTGAGTTACATTTGCTTGGGGGGTGGGGTTCAAATTAGCAATGCTCCTGCCAATGCAGTAGACTGGGGAATGGGACAGACCAACTGTCAGAGGAACAAGTCTTCCTTATCTGCCTCTCATGACTGCAGCCAGAAGGTCAGTCACCTCAAGGATGTGCATAACTACAGGAGGTCCTCTTGCATCCCCCTGGGGATACCTGGATGATCCACTCCCTTCTCTTCTCTTAAGTGTTTGTATACAAATGCAAGCAGCATGGGGAATAAACAGGAAGAACTAGATACCTGCATGTAGTTGCAGTGCCACGACCTCATAGTGATCACAGAGACATGGTGGGACAGCTCATATGATGGGAATACTGCCATGGATGGGTATGTCCTCTTTAGGAAAGACAGGCCAACAAAACAGGGTGGTGGGATTGCCCTTTATGTGAGAGAACAACTAGAATGTATCCAGCTCCACCTACAGATGGATGATGAACGAGTGGAGAACTTATGGGTGAAAATTAAGGGGCATGCTAACATAGGTGACACTGTTGTGGGTGTTTACTATAGGCTGCCTGATCAGGATGAGAAGGTGGATGAGGCCTTCTACAGGCAGCTGAGAGTAGCCTCAAGATTGCAGGCCCTGGTTCTCATAGGGGACTTCAATCACCCTGATATTTGTTGGAAAAGCAACATGGCCAGGCACACACAGTCCAAGAGGTTCCTGCAATGTGTAGAGGATAACTTTATTGGTGGAAGAGCCGACTAGGAGAGATGTGGTTCTGGACCTTGTTCTTACTAACAAGGAAGTGTTGGTCGGGGATGTGAAGGTTGGGGGCAGCGTGGGTTGCAGCGACTATGGAGTTCAGGATCTCAGGTGGAAGATGCAAGCCAATAAATAGGGTTGCAACCCTGGACTTTAGGAGGGCTAACTTTGATCTCTTCAAGGACCTCCTTGGGGGTATCCCATGGGCTAGAGTGTTGGAAGGTAAGGGGGCCCAAGAGAGTTGGTTAACACTCAAGTACCACTTTCTCCAAGCCCAAAACAGGTGCATCCCTAAGAGAAAGAAATCAGGCAAGAGCAGCAGGAAACCCACATGGATAAGCAAGGAGCTCATGGGAAAATTCAAATGGAAGACGAAGGTCTATGAAATGTGGAAAAAGTCTAGCCACCTAGGAGGAATTATATGAATAAGGTCAGGGCCTGCAGGGATGCAACTAACAAAGCTAAGGCCCACTTGGAACTGAATCTGGCAAAGGAAGTTAAAGACAACAAAAAAGACTTTTAAAAATACATCAATAACAAAAGGAAGACTAGGGAAAATGTGGGCCCACTGTTGAACGAGACAGGTCCCCTGGTAACAGGAGATGCTGAGAAGGCAGAGATACTGAACGCCTTCTTTGCTTCAGTTTCTATGGCTAAAAGTGCCCCTCGGGAATCCCAGATGCTAGAGGGAAGAGAGAGAGTCTGGAGAGAGGAAGACTGCCCCTTGATTAAGGAATTGCTGATCAGAGAGAGCCTAAACAAAATCAATATACACAAATCCATGGGCCCCGATGGGATGCACCCACGAGTGCTGAAGGAGCTGGCAGAATTGATCGCTAAACCACTTTCTATCATCTTTGAAAGGTCTTGGAGAATGAGAGAGGTGCCTGAAGACTGGAGGATAGCAAATGTCACTCCAATCTTCAGAGAAGGTAAGAAGTAGGATCCAGGCAACTACAGGCCAGTCAGCCTCACCTCCATCCCTGGGAAGGTGATGGAACAGCTCATTCTTGATACCACCTCTAAGCAGTTGGAAGAAAAGAAGGTTATCAGGAGTAGTCAACATGGTTTCACTAAGGGGAAATCATGCTTGACCAATCTGGTAGCTTTCAATGATGTCATCACTAGCTGGGTAGATGAGGGAAAAGCAGTGGATGTTGTCTACCTTGATTTCAGCAAGGCTTTTGATACTGTCCCCCACAACATCCTTGTGGCAGAGCTTAGAAAGTATGGAATAGATGAGTGGATGGTGAGGTGGATTGAGAACTGGCTGACTGGCAGAGCTCAGAAGGTTGTGATCAGTGGTGCAGAATCTAGTTGGAAGCCTGTAACTAGCGGTGTTCCACAGGGGTCAGTACTGGGTCTGGTCTTGTTTAACATCTTCATCAATGACCTGGATGCAGGGATAGTGTCTGCCCTCAGCAAGTTTGCTGATGATACAAAGTTGGGAGGAGTGGCTGACACACCAAAAGGCTGTGCTGCCATTCAGTGAGACCTGGACACCCTGGAGAGTTGGGCGGAAAGGAACCTCATGAGGTTCAACGAGAACCTCAAGACTGAGAGGGGATCTTACCAATGTCTATAAATACCTGAAGTGCAAGGGCCAAATGGATGGGGCCAAAAGGATGAGGCCGGGCTCTTTTCAGTAGTACCATGTGATAAGACAAGGGGCAATGGGCAAGAACTGGAACACTGGAAGTTCCATACAAACTTAAGGAAAAACATCTGTACTGTGAGGGTGATGGAGCACTGGAACAGGCTGCCCAGAGAGGTTGTGGAGTCTCCTCTGGAAATGTTCAAAACCTGCCTGGACATTTTCCTGTGCAACCTGCTGTAGGGAAACTGCTTTTGGAAGGGGGTTGGACTAGGTGATCTCCTGAGGTCCCTTCCAACCCCTACCATTCTCTGAACCTACTTTGTTGGAAAAGTATAATGAAAGCTAGCCACAAAGTTATAGAAATGCAGTTATTAGGCACAAAATAATCCCAAAATGGCATTTCATTTTGTGGGAAATGTGCTAAGAGCAGTGATTTTAGCCAATACATTTGCTCCATGAAGTACAGTGTTTTACTGAAATGAAAAATATTTGCCAGGAAATATTGAAACTCATTATGTTTAAATGGTATTTTTGCTGGGTGAATTGTAGACAATATGTTTTGTTTTGAACTAAAGTTTTGATTTGCAGCATTTTGAGTTTATTTTATCCAAAATGAGGTTTTGATATAAATTTGAGGTGTGATATTTGTATTTAGGAAGCATATCAGTCTTCTGATAAAAATGTTCATCTTCTTTGTGGACAAAACAGTCAGGAACCCAAATTGCCCAGCACTTTTTTTACCATTAAATACTTCAGCTATTCTTAACTTAGGTTCCAGCACCAAATGATGAGATATCACTTAATGAACCTGTTGTAACAGCTAAATTCTCTCTCTGACATGAATCAGAGAAATACATTGCAATTCCTACACAGATGAAATTGCTAACAAAGCTGTAAGGAAAACAAAACAAAACAAACAAACAAACAAAAAAACAACAAAAAAGGCAAAACAAAACAAAAACAAACAGGTATTTATTCCTGGAGAGATTCATGTGGGAGAAGTATTTTCAACTGCTGATAAAATTTGTGCATTACAGAATCAAGATAAGTGGAAACCCTCATAGTCTGATCATGATGTGTTCAGACTCAGAGTGAGCTGCATATGTACTATAGGAAAAGTAGTGTATTTGACCATGATTTATGTTACTTATTTCTGTAAGTAATTGATCATTTATTGCTGAGCATTTGTCATTGTAGCTCTGGATTTCCTTTTATAAAAGATGATATAGAGCATATTTGATTTTAAAAAAATCCACAGTGTCTATTTGTTTTACTTCTTAATATTGCTAGGTGAAAATAATGTCCCTGACACATTTTTTTTGCATTTCACTAATGCCACCTATTTTATTAAATCCTTTATGTAAAACCACATCAGTGGTACTGAGGGAAAATAATACCCCCACTGATTTAGATATAGTCAAATCAAAACCATTTTCACAAATGACAGGCAGACTTTTGCATTTGGTTTACATGGCTGGATATGTTTGCTTTTATTACTCAGTTGTTTTTAATGACAAAATTTGTTTAGACTACAGGGAACTTAAAATAATAGTAAATATTTTCTGGCTGGTTATTAAAAGGAGAACTCAAGTACTTTTCAGAATACATTGATATAAAAAACACAGCAGTCTTTTTTTTTCTGTAGGCTTCAACATTTATGAATCTCATATGTTTTTCCTAAACTCAACCCCAAGGGCCTTTCTGCAGAAGCCCCAGCTGAAGACAAGGGATATAGCTGGAAAATCTGGGAGCAGCTCTGATCCACCGTTCCAGCTTCCACCTCAGCTTGGACACAGACTCTCAGAAGTTATTTCAAAATATTCCCAAAACTACTAAGTTTCACATGGAGTTTCCAGCAGTTACAAAGATAAAATTTTCTTGGCCTGTTCCTGGTTTCCTATCCTGCAATGAATGTAGTTTCATAAGACTGAATTTAATTTATTTGCCACAATAAAATTTTCATACACACAAAATCTGTCAGAGACAGGTTTTTAAATACTTACACAGACATAATTAGGCAAAAGACTGGCTTTAATTAGAAAAAATATCGCATATTCCCAGTTCACTTACAATACTTCACACAGAACACAGTTACATTCTGCAGTAGAAACAAATTTTAGTCTGCTACCACAATAAGAAAACCCACCACGTGAAAAGTGATCTGTTGAAATGAAGAGCCTTCCAAATTATTTGAGTTCTAAACTAACACAAATATTCTTAATATTAGATTTTATGTAAGAAGTAAAATTTCTAAACTGTTTAACTAAGAGCATATGCCTGAGAATTCTTGTGGTTATACACCATATTTCTGATGCTTGTCCTGTACATCAGGTTTCCCGTTAATTTCATTGGAACCAGGATTTCCCTGGTAGTACCCTTTTCACTAAGTTCACTTCTCAGTTTTGCAGCTATGTCAAATTCATTCAGAACAATTGTAATAAAAAACTCAAGTCTCAATTTTTGCTAATACTTACCCACTATGCCCATAAAAATTATCGCATTGAAATTAATTGAATTGCACATATGAGTAAAAATTTGGCCTCTTGATTTGTATCAGATGTGCAGAAGATGGTCTCAACATTTCATCACTCCTGTAATTTAATAAAAATTTCTATATGCTGAAAAGGAAAGGCTGAATACAAGAGATTCCTCTGCCAGACTGGTGAAAGCTTAGAACAAGTGTACGGATTTAGACTGAAGAAACACACAGGCACTTGTGCCATGCTTCAGTTCATCTGGTATGTGCAAGGAACCATAATTACAAACACAGGAATGTTTGACATGTACTTGCCCACATAGCACTGTTGTATCTCTGCCAGAACAGGCAGTAAATATATCACTGTGGAGTTACAGTAGAGATAATATGAAAACAATTATCATGGATAATTTCAGGGACTTCTGCAGGGCAGCCATGTTTGCTGGCCTGTACAAACTCATTTTCCTTAAATTCAAACCAGTTTGAACATGATGGGTTGGATAGTTTAGCTTAAACACAACTATCCCATTTTTCAGTTGCTGAGGAGTGATTAAAGGAAGAACAGAGGGAACAGCAAAGATTGTTAATCAGAAATTTGCAATGAATTAGGTTGTAAATCAGCTTTAGTTGACTGAAAACTGTGTTTTCAGTGGAGCTAAGCTATACTACAAGAAAAATGAGCCGGAGAGCCATTGCATTATTAAACAGCTACTATAGAAGTAGAGCTCACTGACTTGTGTGAGCTCACCTGTGTTTTTCTGAAGACTGGAGGAATGTTGTTCTATTGCAAAACCATGGCATATGCTTCCTCTTAGTTAGAAATCCATCTCCTTCACTGGAAGTGAATTACCGTGGGTAATGAACAGCACAAAACATTGGCAAATCTAGGGGGCAGTGGGAGGATGGAAGTTTTGTAAAGTTTTCTAGCTTTTTGAAGTTATGAAGAAATATACAAAAGTTCGCAAATATAAAACTCCAAGACACTTGACTTACATAATATTCACCTTTCACATGCACATAAACTAATATTATCCATATGAGAAAACTACTAAATAATTACAGCAGTCCCTCAAAATATATGAACATATTCATATACATAAAGAGAACTTTATATTATTACCACCGCAGTAACCAGCTACAAAAGACACCTCAAAAATGTGGATAGGTGACAAATCTTTCTCTTTTCACAATATTATTAAGTACTAGTTTACAGTTTACAGTATCCTCAATACAGACACTGGTTTCTGTACTGTGTGAGATATTGAGGAAATGATTGAAAAATATGCATGTCTGTGATTTGTACAGGTGTTGTGGGTAATAAGCTGTCTCCTATTAGGAAACTTTTTAGGACTATTTATGGATGCAGCCAAACTCTGCTGTCAGTAGCATGGTCAACCTTTCAGCACGTGATTACAAAACCCAAAGAATTTTATGCAGAAGTATGAACCTTTATGTGCCTTGTAGTGAAACATAACGTGGTGAGCGCAGGTCTGAAATCAGCCTGTAATCAATTATTTTCCAAATTTATTAAACTGAGATTTAAGGTTTGTTGCACTTGTCATTTTGGTGGATATTTCTCTCATACTCTACATAGTTACTGAACAGAGTAATATATACACAAATTATTTAAACACAGCCCTGTCATACCGTGTATACAGCTGGGCTGTCACAGGAGCTCAGCATACAACACAGTCCTCCACAGGGGTCCAGAATGGGAACAGCTTTTTTGAAAATTGTGCCCCTGTGGACAGAGGGGTGGGAGAAGGCAGTCGTCAAGAGCTGGCCATGAAGAAATATGTGTGCATGGGCTATGAAGTGCTGCATGCAGGAGCATACTGTTTTAAATAAGCATGAGGCCCTCTGTACATTTATAATATACATAGTATGTGCACATGTGCAGTAGGTCTAATGTGACACAGAAGTATTGGATTTACTGTGCACATGCCATAAAGCTCATCTGTGTGCATGGAGTGGAAATATTTGGCATTTGGGGAGCAGAACTTTGAGAAACAAGAACTGAGACTGGGAAGGCAAGAAGTCTGGAAGAAAAACAAGGGCAAAACTGGAGATACGCAGCCCTCTTTATGTGTCAAACATTTCCATGACCCAAGTGGCACAAAATACTCATTGAAAATGTAAATACTGGATGATAAACACTGCTTGCTTCTGACTGCTGACGGTATAATGCTAGGGAAGTCATTCTAAGAAAGGAGATTGTTAGAAGCTTTTAGAGGGAAATACAACACCTTAATAGCACCTCCCATACTGAAGGATATATCACTACCGCAGTGATTAAACACTCGCAGGGTTGACAGTGACAGTTGACAACTCTGTTGAAACTAACCCCAATTGTCTTTATGGCATAGACATGTCTGTTCACACTGGAAATGGCTTTTCCATTTCCTTCTCCTCTGTTTGGCAAAAAACATTTTTTTAGCATACTTTTCAAGTTTGGGATAATTAGAGCATTGATCCTGAAATCTGAGCCATCAGGAGGTGGATACAGGATTGTAGTTAGTGTAGAGGCTTGTTTGGTTTCAGGCTCCATACACCCATATCTGATTGGAGATTTGGGACCATTTATGCATGTTCACACAGGAACAGTCTGCTGGGGAAAATCATAGCAAGTGCTAGCAAATACTAATACAGTTTGCAAGGAGAGGTAGACTCACATTTTTATCAGCTGCAGTCCAGATTGTAATGCTCTGTCTGATCTGCAGCAGAAAAAATTGAAAGTCTGACTTCCAATTATGGCACCTTCTGTGGCTGCCTTTTGAACTGGTAATCATTTGTAGTCTCCTCTAAGATATTGTAATTCAAGAAAGAAAGAGAACCCAGGATAGCACACACAGAAATCACCCAGCTTACAAGTAATGCTTGCTCTCTAAAGTCTATTTATTTTCCTTTACAAATTCATATACTATGCTAAACTAATAAATAATCTATGAAAAACAACACACCACATGTTCACTTACAGTTCCACTTTTTTTCAGAGGATAGTCTTTCTACAAGTTGTTTTTTTCCTCATAAGCAAATGATGTCTACAGAGGAAAGGTTTCAGTTCATAAATCATAAATACCATGTGATTTTTGGGTCCATTGCATTTAAAAACAAGACACACTTGCCAGAATAGTTCAATATAATCCAGTACATCGAGGGTTAGTGGATTTTTATGGCTCACATGATTAATCTGGACTAAGAAAGAGGAGAAAAACTGATGCAAAAGAGGCTGTGCAAGGTGTGATCTGAAAAAGCCAAGCAAGTCTCAGTACGTGTATCTTGGGTTTAGTTCTGCCAACTAATAGAGTTCAGAGGTCAAAGTCAAGGTCAGGAAACATCCTCAGCAGTTTATCCTTCTGGGTGGTGAGTTTTCAGCAGAGATACAGTCCTGCTCACACAAATCAGATCTATACTTAGGAATTCAGATCAAAATATGACTGTAAACTCATAAAATGTTTCCCCTAAAACAAGTCTAATTTGGTTTTCAATTGGTGAATCTCAGGGGAAAAAACAATGCCCAAACTGAAGCTTAAGAGTAAATTTTGCCCTCATGGCAGAGCTGATTGCTTTTCAGATGGAAATTTAACAAAAGATGTGGGGCTATGTAAAACAAAAGCTTCTACAAGTCATTGTATTGGGTTTGCGTGGCAAGGTTTTTGGTAGCAGTGGGGGAGGGGACATGGGGTGGCTTCTGTGAGAGAAGCTGCCAGAAGCTTCCCCCATGTCCGACCCGACACAGCCAATGCCAGCCGGCTACAAGAAGGGACCCGCCGCTGGCCAAGGCCAAGCCAATCAGTAATGCCTCTGTGATAACATAATTAAAAAAAAAAAAAAAAAAAAGGAAGGGAGAAAAAAAAAAGCTGCACACTTTGCAGCTAGAGAGAGGAGTGAGAAGATGTAAGAGAAAACAACTTCGCAGACACCAAGGTCAGTGAAGAAGGAGGGGGGAGGATGGGCTCCAGGCGCCGGAGCAGCGATTCCCCTGCAGCCTGTTGGTGAAGACCAGGGTGAAGCGAGCTGTCCCCCTGCAGCCCCTGGAGGTCCATGGTGGTGCAGATGACCACCTGTAGCCCGTGGAGGACCCCACGCCGGAGCAGGTGGATGCCGAAGGAGGCTGTGACCCTGCGGGAAGCCCGCGCTGGAGCAGGTTCCTGTCAGGACCTGTAGCCCATGGAGAGAGGAGCCCACGCCGGAGCAGGTTTGCTGGCAGCTCTTGTGACCCCGTGGGGGACCCGCGCTGGAGCAGTCCCTTCCTGAAGGACTGCACCCCATGGAATGGACCCATGCCAAAGCAGTTCGTGAGGAACTGTTGGTCATGGGAAGGACCCACGTTGGAGCAGTTGGTGGAGGACTGTCTCCCGTGAGAGGGACCCCACGCTGGTGCGGGGGAAGGAGACCTCCCCCTGAGGAGGAAGCAGCGGCAGAAACACCGTGTGATGAACTGACCCCAACCCCATTCCCTGTCCCCCTGTGCCGCTGGGGGGAGGAGGTGGAAAATCGGGAAAGAGATTAAGCCCGTGAAGAAGGGAGGGATGGGGGAGGTGTTTTAAGATTTGGTTTTACTTCTCATTCTCCTCTAATTTTGATTTGTAATAAAGTAAATTTATTTTTTCCCCCAAGTCGAGTCTGTTTTGCCCGTGCCAATAACTGGTGAGTGATCTCTCTCCGTCCTTATCTCCACCCACGAGCTTTTCGTTATAATTTTCTCCCCCTGCCCATTTGAGGAGGGGGAGTGATAGAGTGGGCTTTGGTGGGCATCCGGTCTCTAGCCAGGGTCAACCCACCACAGTCATCTTGCTCAGAACTATTCATCATGTGCCTGAGGCATCTCCATCAAAGGGAGATGTTCCATTAATTAAGTAGCTGTTAGAGACAACTCTTTTTTATAAGATGGTATTTATACAATTACAATTTTTCTGATATCCCACATAACATATTCACCAGAAACTTTGTTGTAAGTACTATGGAAGTACCTAGGAGAATGGAACTGGGAAATCCATGATAGATTTGGAGACTGGTCTGAAAATTCAAAATTGTTGCTGGAGGTTGCATTTTGGTCACATGGGAAGAGTCTCTGTGGGTGTTTGTTCAGTGGCCTGGTCTCTGAACTGATAAAGTAACTTTGAATACCACAAAATTTAGAGAAATGGTAGTTTTCTTTTTTAATTGAAATTTTTAATTAAATTTTTAGTTGAAAACTTTATTTCCTATAAGGCAGATGGGGTTTTCATTCCATTTTGGATGGGAAAATGATATTAGCAAAGCTTCAGTCAATTAGCAAGGACATAACAAGAGGTGATCCAGGGCTTGCAAAATCTCATCAGTTGAATTGGTTCAAAACCAGAAGCTGAGCCAGCTTGTCATAAGACTACACATCTCTCTATCCTACTGCTCAGATTCCAAATAGGTTGTAAAATATTTTGGTCCAGAGCTGCCCTGAAGCCACCAGTTTGCCAAGCCAGGGATTATTAACCCGCTGGTTACAGAAGCCTCAGCTAAAGTTTAATGAACTTGCACAAGGCTTAGACAAAACCTGACCCCTTCCTTAAACCCCGAGTCATGCAGCACACCTGCAGAGTGTCCCTGCTCAAAGTCCCAGTTCCTACAAGTGCAGCTGTTCAAGTAAATCCAGTTTTTAGGATGAAAGCCTTAATGAGGCTCAGGATACAGTCCACATGGCAGGGCAGATCCCTGCAGTCATTTTATTTCATACTTCCACACTTCTGCGGCTGTCTTTGTGCCTTTGCAAATACCTCCTGAAAATGTCTCCTTCCCCCTTGACTCTTTAAATGCACTTCCAGCATATCCTTTGCTGGGTCTGCTTATTGCTAATCAGTTCTTACTCACAATTATTCCTAGATTTCTGTGCCCTCTGCCTACCTTTCCTGGCACTTAACTGGAAGTGTGGTGTAAAAAAATTGTAGTGAAGATATTCAAGACATTCTCATTACCCTTGACACCCAATTTCCTTCAAAACTCAACTCATATTCTCTCCTTTTGTTCACAAACCTAATTCAGAATAGCTGATCAAAAAGGTCAAAAATGAAACAAACAACTGGCCCACAAAACCCAACAGCTTAAGTGAACTTTCCACCTTTCCACAATAAAGCATTCATAAGCACGGTAGCCAGATACTCCCATTATTAATGATTCACTAGCAGTGTATTCATTAGTAATAAGCACTAGTGTCATGTCAATAGTGCATCTAAATTGAGCTAATTACATTACCTGATACCTCATATTTTATGCGTATAATTTATTCCCCATGGCATAAATCCTTGGCTTTTCTCCAAAGTCAGGTAAACAGGTCTGGTAGTTTATTCTCCATTGGAACACAAAGAGAGCAAAGCCCTTTACATCCCATCCCAGTCAGTACCCTCAGATTTGTCCCATGGCCTACAGTTTGCAGGATTTGTGTGTGCAAGACTGTGAATGGTGCCTCACATTTGCTTTATACACTCACTCCTTAGGTTGAACTTCCAAGGCAGCTGTAAGCCACAGCGCCTCACCATCAGTGGAAGAGGGGCCACCAGCGACCACACACAGATGTGTTGTTCACCACAAACACCTCTGTGAAGGAGCTGGTATTGTTGTTGCTCAGTATTTCTGTGGTGCTTTAATATTACCCTAACTCTCTGTGAGTTGGCGTGCCCTTTGAAGGCTTTCCAGACCTTCAAAAAATCAGGAAACCTTCTGAGGTGTCATCCTGCCTTGGGTTAATCCGAAGTAGATTTCATGTCCTGAGTAAAGTAGAATAGGTACAATTTCCAGAAGCAATGTCCTTCTCTGGGGAGTGAGAAGAAATTGTTCCCAGTTGGGCAAATCTTCGAAACAGTTTTTAAAAAAAATGTATTCAAAACAGGGACATGTCCCTTTTTAAATATTTTAGTTTACTTTTTTAACTCTTTGACTAGATGTGGTTGCTTCTGGTTTTGCATTCCCAGCTGCTGGCTGCCTAAGTTTAGTAGTCTAACTA
The DNA here is from genome assembly GCA_907165065.1 of Caprimulgus europaeus. The sequence continues at coordinate 35,275,836 of OU015525.1, forward strand.
AGAAAAAAGAAGGGCAAGAGAGACACTTATACCATCTAAGTTCAGGAACCTAACTTTAGTGAATAATTTATCCCAGACAATTACCCTGGACTTTTTCTGTAGTCAGTGGAAAAAGATACTCCCAGGCATATATTCAAATCACTTAAATTAGGTTCCTAAATTGGCACATCAGGTGAAACATTCTTATTTGCATTTGAGGGGGGTGATTTGCTTCCAAAGGAAAATTCAGAGAGTTTATGTACACAAATATCCTTGTGCATAATTTATCATCTCTCTTTTTAAAGTGTCTTAATAAATACACCAAACACACTGTCCTTTGCCTAATCCATTAAAAAATGGCGTATTGAAAACAAAATTATGGGCTTATATTTCTGAAAACATGCTATATCACATCCCTCAAAAAGAAATACCTACTCCAGAGAGGGTAATATGACACAGCTGCAAGGATTTCAGGACTAGCTATGTAGCTGGGACATGGCCTAGAGCTTATGCATCTCCTGCTAGAACAGCTTTTAAAAATAACTCCTGTGAAACTGTACATCCACCTGGACAGAGGACTATGTTTGCCTAAAGGTTCTGTTTTCCCCACCCCTTTCCTTGGATTTCCTCTTAACTAGGTGGCAAAGACATCTATGCTATTAACCAGCTGTTCTGAATTATCATGGACATATTGAGCTTTCACTGATGAAATTCTTCTGGAGCTCTGAGTAGGACTTTATGCTCTCCTGAATTGGGAGAAACAGTTGAGAGACAAATGGCTCATCAAGGCAAGGGGATGAGTCTTAGACACTTGGAAATTCAGCAACGCTGGGAGGAATGAACCTGGGGACTGTGATACATACTGCGTACTACAGATGCCCAAGTATCTTACGAGGATTTAAGAAATGCCCTCCTTAGTAGCATGTTTTGGGGATACAAACATGAACTTCAGGGGTGGAAAGAACACCAATAGTCAGGTTTCCACTGCTGTTGCTGCCATATGCCTGCTGCACCTTGCTGAGGGTCATGTCCTGGATCAAAAAAAACAAAGGGGGTTTCAGCGTTGTCTGCAGTGGGGTTGGGATTGTTCTACGAGTGCCCTCTCCTCTTGAGTTCTGCTTCTCCAAGTGCCAGAAACAAAGGAACAAAGTGCTTAGAGTAAGTGACTCAAAGGAGAGGTTCAGGACAGGTTAAAAAGAAAAAACATTCAGCAGGCAGTCCATGGAAAAATCTGAAGGAAGCCTTGACATAAAACAAATCCAATACCTATCCTTACCAGAGTCTCATATTACAGTTCTACAGACTGACGTATTATAGTTGTCAAAGACTAATGCTACTGTAAAAAACCTGTGATGCTAATTTGATTGTTCAAATACTCATGAAAATAATTTTTTAAAAACTTTCCATGCAAATTTGACTGCAAACACAATATAATTAAATTAATACTTATTTTTACTTTAAAATACTAGCCCCATATTAGAAGTTTTGTTTTAATTTAAAAGATTTAAAATTATTGTTTCACTTTAATTGAAATAATAGAAAAGAATATTGTAAACTAGGGTATAAAAGCATATTGTTCTAGAGAAATGTTTCTCAGCATAGTTTTATTGCATCGATTTTGCTTTGCAATTTAGCAATTTTTGAGACCTCATAATAAAAATATATTATTTGATTTATCCATTTGGCTTGAGACCACGAATCTTGAGTTAATGCTGCAAGGTCAGGGAAGTTTAGGAATCCAGAAGTTTCAAATGAATGTCAGCTAGCTAAGAGGTGCTCAAGGAAGGTCTATTAATAATGAAAGCTCCAGGCAAATGCATAATGCAAGCCCTTCTGATCACAACACAGAGTTCACATTCTCTTGAGAGTCATCTGAGGAAAAGATGTTTTGTTATAATGAAGAGGATATAATATACAAAAACAGAAAGAAAAATCTATATTGTGCATTTTGTTTGTGTGATTTTATGTGACAGTATAGGTGTTGCTACATTAATAATAGCAAGAAAGACTTATGACAACAGAGATAGTGAAGACTTCAACAGAAAGACCATTTTCTAACCTGCATATTTTAATATTTTAAAATAGTAAAAAGTAAAAAAATCTAAATAGACACTACTGTATTTCTGGTGATAATCTAAATACAGACAATACAGTTTCATCACAGCCTAATCCTTCAACCGAGTTAGCAACAAAACTGACTTCCAGGACAGGCATAAATGTAAGTGCTTAATCACCAGTATATAGAATCATAGAATAGTTTGGTTGGAAAAGACCATTATGATCATCTAGTCCAACCATAATATGCTCAAATCAATTTATAAATGTTAGAAAATATTTTCTAAAATAGTTAGAAAAATAAAAAAATATATTTCCTGTACTTTATGAATGGAGTGTATCAGAGTCACATAACAAACAAATAGGATAGTATGATTAAAGGTTCCTAAGCCAACAGTCAGGCTACTGTTAGAATATTACTTTTGTTTAGGATGAATATGAAGAGATGTAGATGGGCAGAAATTATGCTTATGTTTTTTGTTTAAGGACGTGCAACTCCACACTCTCCTCGAGAGCTGTAGAGACAGCTCATTTTCCAAGGCCACAGATGGATTCTCTTAAATTCTTGACCAGAGTGAGCCAGCTATGGCCACAGGTACAAAACAGATTCAACCAGGGCTGTAGGCAGAGGCAGCTCTATGGTCCAAGGACATGGTGACTGTACTCTTCCCCTTTCCTTTCCCAGGAGCCACTCCTTTTTTACACACAGGAAGGATGACACAGGTGTGAGTGCGGTCAGCACCCAAAGGCTTGCCCATGCCACCAGGGCAGCTGAGCTCAGGGGTAGTCAAGGCTGATGGAAGCAGGCTTCGGCTGCCATGGCTGGGCAGGATTTACTGGGGGGGTTTACATCGTATGGAAAAATGGGATGGGACCTTGGCAGATGTGTAAGCTCTCACATTTTATGCATCCAGTTCACACATCTGGTCCTTATTTCTACCAGCTGCATCTGGTGTGTGGGCTTCAGGAGCAGGAGGCTGGCTGTAGTGCTAGGCTGTAGCCCAGGACCATGCCTGTCTTTTTGGCCACGCACCTGAGCAGTCCTGCTGTAAGGTCCTATCACCTCCCAAGGTCATGTTGGGCTGTGGGTCATGTAAGGGTTACATTGTCTTTGCTCATGAAAAACTGAGCCAACATTATTTTTTTTCTGGGGCTCCACTGAGTTTGGTTGTTTTTATGGCATCAAGGACTGGTGTAAAGTGACTTTTGGGAATAACAGTTGAGTTCAGCCATTTGTGTCTCAAAATAAGAATGCATTTTTGGTTTTCTGTACTGACTTTCAAGAAGGCAGAGAGGTGCTTCAGTTGAAGATCTGAGTATATTCAGACACTAAGGACATATCAGGCACATCCATTTGGGAATTTTTCCAAAAGATTGTGTTGCCTGTGAGTACTTACAATTCCGTTCTTCAAAGACAATAAATTGTAAAGATATTTCTTATTTTAAGTGTTAAGCAACATTTTATTATTATTATTATTTCCTATTACTCTTTTAAATAGCAGTCCACAGGAAAAAAGAGTGCAAGTTACTGGGGATGCTGTTCATCAAAGTGAGTCATCTTAAGGCAGTCAGAATTATTTAAGTCTCTCTTAAGTAATTCTTGTCATGCGCTTCTGAACCCACACGGCACTTTCTTTTGCAACTGTTAAAATTTTCTGTTGGTTTAGTTACACCAGTCTCCTGTCTTATCAGCTTAGTATTGTTAAGACAAAGTCACAGATATATCTTTTAGGATAGTTAACTATTCTAAGAGCTTTTAGCCCTGTATGGGAAAAGATGCTGGGAGGTTATATTTTCCTAAGCACATGAAAGGTCACCTTCTCAAGTCCCATGTGGTTTGCCTGCTAAAGAAAGGCTCCTATCCTGCTTTTAAGAAATTGAAAGAGTTTCTCTCCTGGGATGTAGTAAGAGGCTCGTGATACATTTATGTCATAGCGATCAGAACAAAGCAAAGAACAAATTTTTTTAGTCTGGATCAAATGCTTGGGGAAAGTCCAAACTGGTGAGATATCCCAGAAAAACTGCTTAGAAAGCTGTATCTTTCCCTTTACCAGCTTGCAGAAGAACGCCAATCATTTGTCATCTAGCTTTGTGTGATATTTTAAGATTTTTATGCTGTTAGTTATTAGAGCTGGTTCTAACACAAACTTGTGAGATGGAACTTCATCTAGACATGCCAGTTGGGGAACATACCTGTCAGCTTACATCTACTGTTACAAAAACCATGATTTCTATAAAAGCAAATATAAAATATAACCATAATCCTAGTCAAGGGCCTATGTAAGTGCACAAAATCTAACACAGACTGACTACATGGACAAGAGGTCCATGTAAATATGCAGAATGATGAGGTTTTCACAGCACATGGTAATATAATTATTTCATTAAGAGTAGAGACCATGTCAGCCAGACCCCTGCACCTAATAAGTCCTGACAATCAAATGGGTTACAGCTGTCAAAATACTGATAGTACTGATAAACAACTGATTTGGTTGTAGCATTTCAGGTTGCAATGGTCTAAGGAAACTGATTAAATTGGCATCTCATAGCATTTGGGAATTTAATTTACTCCTTCCCTACTTCATTTCAAAGTTCTTGTGGCTATCACCTGCTAATCCCTTGTGAACATATACACACAACAGAAAAGTACTAAAGGTTTAGTCATTTGCCAGTAGCACTGTGGAGAGGCAGTATTTTACTTCAAATGCAACATATTTTTTGGAAGCATTTAACATTCCTACTAGCAGCCATTAAAAGTTTTAAATACTATACTTGTATATCCAGTATGGCTGCTTTTGGGGACCCCAAGAGCACTTCCACGAACTGAATGTTTTGGGCTGCATGTTCCAAATACATTTCAGGAGAAGACCTGAGCAGATATTAGCCTTCTTCCCATGCCCTACTTTTCGCAGGTGCTGAGCCCAGAAGGGACCTTCATCAAATTCCAACATGTACACTGCTGTCAATGCAACAAATGTTGGGGCCCAGATTAAGGAATGTGCCACAGATTGCCTCTTCCTCATAGACTAGATCAGCCTTTAAAAGATCCTAAAAGACAGGATTATAGACAACTGACTTATTCACCTTGAGGCAGAGATAAGACAATTCAGAACTCATTGAAGCACGCTGACAGGATGTTTACAAAGAAAAATGCATTGTAGGGAGACAACCTTTCACATAGCACCATGGACATGTCTTTTAAATTGTATAAGGAAGTTCTTCATCACTTTTAATGGGGAAAAAAGCAATTTGCCTACTTTTTTCCCCACTTGTATCTTGACCCCTAGTTCAGAGAGAGAGATTTGATCCAGGAAACAAAACTCCATGTTTACAAATAGCACTATAAAACCCACATAGCCATTGGTACTAAATGTGTTTTTGTTGTCCCTATTCCCCTAGCTGGTCTAAAAAAATAAAGCATTTAATAATTAAATAATTAGCATCAAGCTAAAGAAAATTCCAAATGTAAAATCTCCCCTAAAGATGTTTACTGAAGCTCCCTTACTGCGATTGCCTTTGGCTACATTGCAACCATTGCTTGTTTTGCAGAGCTTGAATGTCTGTAGTCCGAAAAATGGTGCTGACAGGAAAACTTAAATGTAACAAATGTCTTATAAAAAAGGGCTAATTCCGTAATGTCTTTTGTCTTGTTTCCATTGTGGCTTGAAATAAGAAATGAGAAGGAGGTTTAGGCTGGAGTTTAGTGAGAGATTTTTCACTTAAAAACTTAATTAAGATATTGAAAAGTCTAACAAAAGATGACGATTCAAACAGTATGGACTTGAACAGCAGTGAGTGGAGAGCACTTTGGGGCATGGCTAATGAATAGCAGTCCGAAGAAAAGGGATGGATTAGAAAGACCAATAGTTCTCTTCATATTAATTTTCCAAATTTCTGTATACTCTTTGGAATGCAAGTTATTATTAATTAGGCCCTTGCAGTTCATTTGGAACTCTTATGTCATTATCTTGGCTAAGAAACACCTTAATTAATCATAATATGAGAAATGTATTATTGAGATTACTTTTCAGGTTATGGTTGCAACACGCGTACTTATGCTGAAGTCCTTAAGAAATGTTAAAAAAGCAAAGTAATCGAACATTTGTTGTAACTTTTTCCCTAAATCATTAGAACTCTGCTGTTTTGGCTAAAATTACTCTCATTCTAGGAGAAGGAGAGAGAAAGGCAAGTAGCTGACACTGTAGAGCACATGCTCTCAAACTGAAGCTATAAGGGTAAGAGCACAGTAGAGATTTCGAGGTAGTAAGATCCATTCTGCAGCAGAATGGTGCCATGAGTCAGTAGGTCTCGATTTGTATTATCTGCTAGTAACTCACAGTGTCAGCCTGTGCAGTGCCTCTGGCCTCTGGTAAGTGGCTATGGTGGGTTGACCCTGGTTGGATGCCAGATGCCCACCAAAGCCCACTCTATCACCCCCCTCCTCAGCAAGATGGGGAGGGGAGAAAATAAGATGGAACACAAAAAAAAACAAACTCGTGGGTTGAGACAAAAGCAGTTTAATAGAAGCAAAGCAAAGCTGCACGTGCAGAAGCAAAAGAACAGAATATTTACTCTCTACTTCCCATCAGCAGGCGATGTTTGGCCACTTCCCGGGAAGCAGGGCGCGGTTCCCGGAGGACAAACAGAAGTAATGAATGCCCCCCCTCCTTCCTCCTTGCTTTATTTCTGAGCACACGTCATATGGTATGGAATATCCCTTTGGTCCATCTGGGTCAGCTGTCCTGGCTGTGTCTCCTCCCAAGACCTTCCCCCCTCCCAGCCTACTGGGGGGAAATGTTGGAGAGACAGCCTTGGTGCTGTGCTAGCACTGATCACCAGTAACCAAAACACTGCTGTGTTATCAACACCCCTGGAGCCACCAACACAAAACACAGCACTCTGAGGGCTGCCACAGGGAAAATCAACTCCATCCCAGCCAGACCCAATAGAGTAGCCATGGTCTTCACTTCTCCTTCCTGCATTCTTAAAAAAAACAAACAATAATAAAGGAAAGAGAGAGCTAAATCTGTATGGAAAAGAGCCAAACTCCCAAATATGTTTGCAGTCTGGTCACTTTTCTCTGCACCCTAATTTGGATCAGCTTTCTCAGGCCTTTGCTTCCATACCATGTCCACACTTGGATGGGTTCAACACCCTAGGAGACTGCAGTGGCCTTACTCTAGCCTTACTCATAGGAGTATGTCTATGTTGGCACTAATTGGACTCAGATGTCACAGAAGTTTTTTCAAAAAGTATCTGACTCTTAACTGAAGATGCAGCCTCATTTTAACCTCAAATACCAACACTGTAATGTCTGAAAACCAATGGAATTATTTCAAAAATTCTTTATTGCATTGGTGTAGATGAAAGAAAGATCAGACTAGAATGTAAATAATTGAAAATGGACTGTTGCTCTTCTTTGCTTCTGTAACCCACTCAAGGGGTGGAATAGAAGCCTTCCTAGGACTTGAATGCAGTACTTTAAACTTTGTTGGCATGAAGCATTTGTTTCTAGACAAGAATAGTGGTTCATTTACAAAATAGTGTAGCCACCATAAATGTTTACATTTTGCAGTTAAAAACATTTTATAAGTGAATGACTAAATGCAACACCAAACACTTCAGCTGCAGATATTCAAAATCATTGAATAACCACTTTTATTTAGAAGCCAAAACACAAATGCGGGAGCCAAAATTCATTCACTCACATTTTAGTATCTGTACTTCAGACTCCAATTCCTATTTCAGCTTTATTTTAAAAAGTTTAAAAAAAAAAAATCTAAAACCTCAGCCAAATCTATTCATTTGGAATTTTCTTGCACCTAGTGTCATTAACAGATGGCTGATAATTGGAACGGGAAGCCAAAGCAGAGATTTAGCAAATGAATCAGAGAGGAGCCTGAGAAATAAGTATGAGCAAGAGAGTGAAAGGATGAAGACAAAGGAAACAAGATTAAATGGGAAAAGCTCTGGGAGAAAAATCCTTTCTGGTGAGAACTATGGAAACTTAAGGCACAGTGATTATAATTTTGTTTGTAGATTGTCCCTGAACCACTGCCAACATCAGATAATTTAGCCATGGCTGGAGTTTAGGAATGACTTACCTTTTTCTTCTATGGAAGGAAAATCACTTTGCAAAGCATTTTGTGGAGCCTTTTATTGAATTCAAACCGTAGCTGAAGGTGACACCTGATAATAGCAGAAACTAATTCTTGGGCTCTGTCCCCACCATGAAGAAATCAAAATAATTAGCAAACAGATATACATCTTCAGAATGGTTAATTTTCAACACACAATCATGTCATCAGGATTCAGAACAAGAAAAGGGCATATGTAAGGGTCTAATTTTGTAAAGTCTACATGTAGTTTTTGGAGCATACCAGGAAGATCTGGTCAAGTGAAACTGTACTGCATGAAATAAGGAAATGAAAAGCTCCATTATTCAAAATGAACAAGAGTACAGGACTGTTCTGACAGTACCTTTGAAAGAAATGGTGAACCAGTGTAAACTGAAGAGTAAAATATTGTTTTTTTAAGTAGATGTTTAGTGTAGAGGTTGTTAGGTTTGTTGTGTTAGCACTCATTGTCTTCCATTACCAACAGACAATCTGACTCTATCTGATAGTGTGAAAAGCATCATGCCTCTGGGTATGGATGACAGTCAATTAGGATAACTTCATTTCAGGTAGTTTATGACAACTTGGTGATGAGGTGTAGGTGAAAAGAATTACAAGCTCATCCATAAAAAGTCACAGGTATGGAGAAGTTCTCTTGGGTCATGTGGAGTTTTGGATAGTGATCTTGGAGAACTTGGGTAGAAACATACTCGGTGAATAAGAAATAAACCAATGCTTACTTCAACCTATATGTTTTGGGGCACTATAGTTCTGCAGCTGTAGGAGAGCCAATGTCCCTCACTGTGAGAGGCATCTCTTTCTTTAGACTTCAAGCCCCAGAAGCCTTTGTCTCGCTTGTAGCTCCACAAATTATTTCCTTCTAAAATGATAATGAACTTTAGATGGCAGATGACCTTTTTTTCATGCTGAGGCTATTTGTTCCAATGTGACTCATGCTATAGTACTGCTTCCCGTGCTCTGTCTTCTATGCCTAAATTGAGCACCATGTTTCAGCATTGGGAAGCTGAAGTAGAAAGTGCAAGCAAAGAAAATGTGAACCTATTATTGTTTCAAACACATCACTAAAACCATCTTGGAAAACAGCCCAGGCTGTTCCAAACTGCCTCTGCAGTCAGTGGAAATAGAGACCAACAAAGAAAAGGGAAAAAAAAAGGGTCTGTGCTCCTGGGCTCTGCATGACTGCCATCTCTGTCATCACCCTGTACCCTCTTCACTCACACTTAATGCCAGATGGAGGGTTCTCTGAGACCATCATCTGCTTTGACCCTTGCCTTCAGCTCCCTCTGAACACAGTATTACAGCAGCCTGGCACAAAGTGCTTTGTATAGATGCGGCAGTTTCAGAGATGTATACAGCACCTCAATTTTCTAAAAATAACCAAGGACGGGAAATGCTGAGCTTAACTTCTTCCCCTCTGTATAGCACAACATTCAGTGGCCTAAGTCAAAATTAGAGTCTTAAAGCAATATTTTTGATATGGATGCTCAGGGGAGTGGTTTAGTAATATATACCATATTTTTTATTTGGTAAGAAGTCCAGATTTCTTAATGTCCTGTTTCACATTTGAAGTGTTATGCACACATGCCTGAACAATTTGTTTAAGTCTATACATCATGCTGTTTCATCACTTACTTAAACTCGGTGAATTATTTCCCAGTCAGATTTTATTTTCAGATGTATCCAACCATCCATATGCAGGGCTAAGCAAAGGAAACAATGTCTCTGCTCCTTCCTCCTTTCTGCTGTGGAAAAAAATAATTTCATAACTAGGAAACCAAAATACCTTTGTTCTTGGTGCTGTTGTCATGAAATATATTCCCATGAAGTTTTTTTAACTCAAACTAAAGTTGAGATCTCAGGATGATTTCCGTCTCCTAAATATGTGACCCAGAACACTGAGAAAAGTAAAGATTATATTATAGCCAAATGAAGAAATATCTTTAGGCTTGCTAAAAGTAATCAGACAGGGATGCTACACTAGCTCTGCAGATTTTTTTTGTAGGAAGACATTTTACAACACATGTGGACAAGAACAGTGTGCTTGGCACTCAGTAACAGCCAGCTAGGCTGACAAATAGCAACAGAGGGAAATCCTGGTGAGTATTACAGACGCTTTGCACTGCTTCAGCACTCCCAGGGCTAGTGTCACCAGCTCACTCAGGGTTTTTTAAGTATTCCTACATCTAGATAAGGACTTTTCCAGTGTGTTTGAATCACTGCTGTGTAAGTAGGAGCATGACTGGAAACAGGCATGATCTCTGGCTTCTGTAATACCTTTTTGAAATTTTTACCACTTGGCTTTTGTTTCCAGGAAAAGAAGGCTGAAAGGATGTGGTACAATCTTTCTGAAGCTTAGGTAATACATAAAAGTAAGCAGGCAAAAAAACCTAATCAGAGAAAATAATGAAGCAGTGCAAAGATTTGAGAAGTTTGAATGCTGTTCTAAAAAAGCAGATCGACATTTTGGAGACAATCGGAGATGCTGATGGAAACTCTTTTAGAATGTATATACAAGCAAATGGTAGAGTATAGTACATATGCAGAAGGAATAATCTGAATCAAGAGGTAACTTGTTATAGCTATATCTGGAGATCAGCTGCAGGTGCATCAACAGACAATATGGATAATAAAAATAATAGTTTTTCTCCTCTACATGTGTAACACTGATCAGGCTTTCATGACTTCATTTTACATCTACTGTGTTTCCAGTTTACCTTCTTGGCAGTAAAAACAGAAAGGGCACTTTATAACATCTGCATGCAATTTTTATAGACACTAGTGATTCATAAACTTTGATTTCAAAAACATTTCCTACAAGTATTCTTGCTCCACAGGACCACATGAGTTTCTCCACAAAAATCCTTGATTTGTTTCCAGAGTTTATCTCACAATTTCTGTTGTCTCAGGGATGAAGTGGTTTTGTTATAGCTCAATCATTGTGAGCTATTAACTCAGCAAGCTCAAGCAAATTCCTGAGCCAGGAAAGGGGCCTTTAACCATTTTTCTTCACAAATTTGCTTGTTGCTTCTGCTAAATACTTCTCTACTGAAAAAAAAAAATCTAATAATAATTCAAATAATATAGTTTGGACCTTGTCCCTGTTGTTTCTGTGATAAAAACAGCGATAAAAGATATACTAAGATAAGGTAGGAACAAGGGAGGAAAGAAGTTTGTATGGGTTCGGATAAATTAGAACAAGGTTTTTGCTAGCTATGACCAGAATAGGCGAACATGCAAATAATAAAATGTTGATCTTGGCAATGCTATTAAAAAATCACACGTTAAATTTTGGTCAGGGTTGAGGCATATTGTTAATTTAATGCTTAGATGTATTACAAAACTCTTTTAAACGTCACACCTGTAGTTTTATGTCTGCTGATTAAAGCATTATGGGAATCCCAAAACCATGTGGCTTAGTTGGAGCAAGCACTTTACATAAGTTGAACTGTGGACAGGAGCTCCTCTGGTCTATGCTGAGTGCAGTCATCCTCACCACCGCATCAGAATCAGGGCTTGGAAATAAGCACGTGTGGAGGGAATTTCTAGCACCTAGCACCGCTGTGGGCTTGTTATAGGATATAGTTTGTGCTAGTGACTAAATATTTCTTAAAAAATAGCATCAGATAAAGAATGGGTCCATGGTGGCAAGGTGTGTAATTCCAGTAATTGTTGGCTCCAGGAAAACTTTTCAGTATAAGGAGAGATTGTGGACTCTGAGTTTTTATTGGAGCAGTTTCAGGCATTGCTGTACATTTAAATGGAGTGCAATAAAAATATTTGAAAGCATGAGGAAAAGAAAACTGTTCTCCAAACACAACAGAGAAGTAGGTTTTATTTGGTGGGGTAAGGTAAGATCAGGTACAATCATATAGACATCTTAATGGTTACATTTTTGAAGAAGAAAATTTTTATGGTATTAAACAAGCACAACTATCCTTTCAACCAAATGTGAGGTCTCACTCACAGTTCCAGTTATTCAAAGAAAAATGCCAAAACCAAGACCAGAACTGTTTGGCTTTAAAATAATTCAGTGTATCTTAAAGATCCTACCTTTTGTCACCTAGGCAAGACTGAGAGCTCGCAGCTTCATATATATTTTTTCAAACCTTTTCATAAAGATGTCTTTCACCAGGTGGAAGTGGATCAAAAAGATGGGGACATGAGTGTTATCAAGGTGAGAGTTCTGGGTTTAGCTTGTGTTATTCTCCTAGGACCTCTATGACATTACTGGATAAGTTATTTCTTGACGTGTCTCCTGCTTGCATGTGTCTGGCTGAGAAATTTGTGCACACTGACCGTTTCCAGGATGAACTGATGAACTCATAGATAGTTGTGATAACATTAAACATGTCAGTTGGAAATGGGATCCAAAGAAATGTGAGCTCTTTCAGAAAGAGGTCACCTACCTCAGGTGCATGCCAAACACAGAGCGAATTTCCACTGACAAGAGAAAATGTGAGTGGTATAGACCTGGTTAACTCCCAGTCATACTCAGACTTCAAAGTTTACAGTGCTATACTAGTAGTACAGAAGGTTTCTTTCCATGTTACTAAAACTATTGTGTGTTTTGAGATGGAAAAGGAAAACAGGACTTTACTCACTAACTGTGCTGGGAATCTGTAGAAGTAAAAATGACTCTAAAATGGCCTTACAGTCACTTGAGCTGGATTTTGAAACTCAGTTCATATTTGATGCAGTGGTGAAGGGTTACTGGAAATAAGAACACTAAAGAGTGATATGAATCAGTCTCTGACACAAAAAAAATATTGAACTAACTGAAATAACAATCCTTTGCAGCTACCTGTAGACTTATTTTTAATTTACCTTATCAGACAAATTCTAGTCAAAATCAAACATACGTTTTTGCAAGGTTTCTTCACAATAAAAAAGTCCTTGTTTGTGGTAGGGATACACCTTCACAGACAGAACTGCAAGCATGGGGAGACACGTGCAAATTTTACAGGTGGCCTTGTAGGAATGACATCTGCAAATACTGTCCCCTCACAGAACAAGGAACTGGTTGCTCAGAGGGACTTGGTCCCCAGAGGCTTTGTATGTTCACAGTTCCTATTTCTGCTGCTAGGACAATGGAGAAGGGTGTTGCTGGAATATAGCCCAGAGCAAAAAGATTGCTCAAACACAGGATCTTGATGTTATAATTGTGTGTTACTGGAATTTCAGTTGGTACTTGCCAACATCTTGGAACAGTTTAATCTTCAATATTCTATTGAAATTATTTCTAGTGGGAACATCTGGAATACAAAGATGCCATGTTGTTAAGTAAAGAGAAATCCCATGGAATGGTGGAAGAAGGTATCACCTTATTATATGGTGTGACAGGGTGGTCTCCTGAAGGAATGTTATGGCAGGGGTGGGGGTGAATGAATGGGATATGCATAACTGGAAGATTATTATGGCCTTGTTAACCCTGTATCCTTTTTTTACTATTGTATCTATATGTGGATGCAACCTTTCTGTTGCCCACACACTACATAGTCTATATAAAAAAGATCCAAGTGGGTTGTGCTGTTAAGCCTTAAAAGAAATGAGAAGTTGCTTAAATATCCTTGTAAGCTGACCTGAGGAAGCTAAAGCCATTATCCAATTTCTATGTTAGTGAAGGAACTACTGAAAGAAGCGAGTGGTACTTTGGAACAGATAAATTTGTGAGTTGATGGGATGTCTTTTTCCTTCTTCTTCAGAACGAGAACATTTCTAAGCTGTGATAGAATAGTTTTTTAAATAAGCCAGAACTATTGTTCCATTCAACCTGACAAAGTCCCAAATATACTTAGAACATATAAAAGATTAAGATCATGCTAGCATTTTAAGTCTTGGACATCTCAGGGTTGTGACCTACGGGGAAGACTTCTGATACATACAACTGGTACAGGAAATATTGTATCTTTGTTTCAGGGAGCTTGGCTTCTTTGGCCATTATTTACACTGAGAAAGAGGATTTGTCTAATTGTTCACTTAAACTGCATAATTAGCTTTTCTAATGCTGGATGGCTGGAGTACATGACTTATACCTATGGGTATCTGAAGGCATTTGATGTAGTATCTGAAAGACACAAGCTCTATGTGGTCAAAAAATACTGGTTTGAAGCAGAGAATTTCCTCCAGTAAAGTGGAATATTTACCTGGGGACAGGCAAGAGACAGATGAAAAGTGTGTAGAGAGCAAAAACCAGTACTTGGAAGGTCAGAGGACAAGGGAATGACACTGTTATGGCTAGGATTTCTGCTAGTAGAGCTATGCAGTTTATGATGAGTTGTGCCACACCTTTCCACATAGAATGGATCTATGTCCATTTGGCAATCAATACATGACCCTAGAAAATGACTCATCTTCACCAGCAAAGTACATGCTGCAAACTGGTTCTCTCTCGTCCACTGACCAATTACAAACCATAAGCAAGACTTGAACATGAACAGGAAAATTAAATGGCCCATTTCAGATCTTTTCCCATTGCAGTTTGAGTGAAGACATGGAAGGTGATGTCAGGCCCAGAAGACTCACGGAAGGAACTGTAGGGCAGTCATACAGTGCTTCTTCCATTTCTGTGCAAGATTTTGTAATCATTGCCTTGATGCAGGCTAGCTTTCAAGTTCCCAAGAAGAGCTCAGGGGAGGCTGTGATATTCAAGCCTAGACATCTTTTCTCATCTAGGTTTCCTGTCACAATGCCAGTCTCTGTGTGTGCAAAGTTCTGGCAGCCTGAAATACTTTGATATATTTTTTTTCCCAGGCTTCAAAAGAAAAGGTAAACAATGGGCTTGTGACTCCAGGGTGAGCACTGGTAACCAAGAGTTTACAAGGTAGCTCATCTTCTTTATGTTTCTGGCATCACTTTAGATGTTTCGCTGTGTAGAAGAGATGTGTGAGAGAAAAAGAAACTAATTTAGTGGTTTTTGAGGCTGCAGTTTTGATGCCTAGAGGTGATTTCTGATCCACACAGGTTTTCTGCTCTTGCTACAGGTAAACCAGAGGTCAACTCTGCATCAAAGACTTAAAACATCTATTTAAAACCAAAAAGTAAAGTTTACTTTTTAGTAGCTCCTTGAAAGATATATGGATTTCTTTGACAGTGCAAACAATATCTAAGAAAAAAAAATTGGCAGAGAAGGTGTGGTGTTCACCTTAATAGTGCTTTTGATATTTATTTGAAATGTTTTAGATTCACTAACATGGCAGCCATAAGATCAATATGCATATACGCTGCTTATTTTGCATTATAATACTGTTACATATTCTAGTAAACATAATCTTGGAGCTGTTCACATCTACTGGAGAATAGATTTTAATAACTGATTTTATATTGTTTAGCCTGGATGACCAATTATAAAGTCTGTAATTGTTCATTGACAATTCCTATGAGTAGTCCAACAATCTGGGGATGGGAGGATGACATTTAACAATCTAAATTGTCAAATTAAATGAAAGGAAATAAACATGAAGAGCAACGAGATGATCTTAAGGATCTTTTGCAACCTAAATAATTTTATGATTCTATGAAGATAATTGCAATTTGTGGCAAAGTGAGAACAGAACCCTCAGAAAAATGTACAGAAGAAAAACCAGGAAATATTTTAACAAAACATCGGAGAGGATTTCTGATAGGCAAGGGTATACACAATGGTTTATTAATTTGGAGCTCAACATTTGGTTTACTGAAAACTGGCAGGAGCAGTCTATTCTGTTCAAATTGGTCCACTGCATTTGTCACCAAGCCTTTAGAACTGCTGTAACTGCTGCTACATATAACATATAGTCTGTCTTCTTTGCATTTTTGTTATACTGGGTGTGAAATTGAAGTTAGTTAAGAATAAATATAATATAAATCCAACACAGTCTGGCAGAATAGACTGGTTGACCATATAGCAATCTGAACTTTCTGTTTTACATCTCCGTCTCTGCTTAGGGAGTGAAAATCTGTTTTGTAATACGGCTTTGAAAGAGATAGACCTTGTACTAAGAAGACATCACTTCTGGAGATGTTACGTCAGTCATAAAAAATAATCAGTACATTCATCAAAGCAACAGATTAAGATAGTTGAAAAAAACTCTATTAATAGAAAATCTTTCCCCTTTCCTTTTCTGTTCTCCTTTTTCTTTTCCCTTATCCTTTTTCTTTCCTTTTCCCTTTCCCTTTTCACCAAGTGTGCAGTTTCCCCAAAAACATATTATCCCCCTCAAAAATGTTATTCAGATTTGGAATTGCAGTCAAAGAGAAACAATAGTGGCTTCAGTATGTCTTATCTGAATTCCAGTAAAGTTTCAATCTGTTTCTACTGGAAATATTTCAGCCCATGATACAGCTGATGTCGTGCGCTGCGATGCCCACACATCCCTTGGTTATCTGAGTTACATTATGAATTCCTTGTGCCCTTTTGCCTCACATTCTTAAAAGGGGGATATAAATGGTCTAAAAAGACAGACTTGATCTGGGTAATTATAATTATTGTAGAGATTGAAATATTGTTGCATTTCACAATATTTTCACATTCTATTTACAACATTTTTTAAGGTGGAAGATGATGCCCAGAAAATCATCTGTGGCACCAAGGGTCTAAGACCCCTCTCGTTGGATTAAGCTTCTTTGCTCAAGCTTACTAACTTATTTAATTCCCTCAACTTATATAGCCAGGGAACTCTTGTACTTCACTTGGGATGACTGTGTAATACATTCCATTACAATCATATTACCATGCTTGTTTCCTTTAGTGCCAAGTAAAGAAAAATGGTGGCATTCAGCTTACTGGTGTTTTCACTTGTTTTCTTTGTATAGAACCTCCACCTCACAACAAACATTCAGGCAAGACAGTAGTGAACTGAAGCTCATGCCACAGTCCCCAGCCCTACCATTAACTCTGCATTTGAAAACGTGTTTGCATGCACAAAAATAAAATCTCAATGCAGTCAAAATGCATGAGACTGACTGTATCAGCTTTGTAAGTCTGTGAGGAATTTGACAGGGAGTAAAGGCAATAATACAGTTCCCAGAAAGTTGCTGCTGCATCTAATTTGTTACACGAGGTTTGGGGATGCAGTAGTTAAGAGCCTTCCTAAATTAGATAATCGGCTAGCGGGGCCACTCGGATGTGTGCATTGGCTTTTCTTTGTATGCAGCCCACTGAAGAAAATGGATCACTTTTGCTCAAAATCTCATGCTCACAAAATTTCACGTGTCAGTTTTAAGTGCAAAATGAGTCTCCTGAGATTCTGAGTTTTGAAATATTTGTGGAGATGTATAGGGACTTTCACACAGCTTTATCTCAGCACTGTAAAATTCCTCTGGTTTCTTCTGAATACTCTGTAACTGTATAAAACCCTGAAACAGTTGAGAAGGACACAGATCAGCCTGCTGTTGTCATGAAGGGAGTTCAGAATATTTCTGTTCTAAAAAAATAAATAGATATACAAATGCAGTGGATCTGTTAGCCATTTTCCTCCTCTAAATATAGCATAGTGAGCCTGTCAGTCCTAAACATGAGGTTTCTTCAGCCTTTTGGAAGGACTCTCTTTCCTTCAAAGGACTTTATTAAGTAACAATATCTCAGTCTTTTTTTTTACTGTCTGATCCCACTGTTACTGAAAAAGAGAGTTTAGTCAGCAGCTAAAGTCCCTTCTACTTCTCTCTCCTTGAGATTTATGCATCAAAAAGCACTTTGCTCCAGACATAAAGGTCCCTTTCACAGATACATTTCCCCATATATCTCCAACTGTCTCTACTCTTCTAGAGAGCAGCGAGTTCCAGCTCCACTTTTATGACTATGTTCAAAACAAGAAAATAGTAATAGCTTAGAAGAAAAGCTAATTCCATTTGGGTCTTCTGAGAGTTTTTATAGACAGATGATAATATTGCTTTTTCTTCAGCTTTTGCTACTTATTTGAAATGTGTTGTGTGTTGCTCTAACGGCTGCTGTCATGTCCAAGGCTCCAGGGCTGTAGACACCAAAGGAATCTTGATGCTGTCTTTGCACTTGAAGCTTTACCTGCTCTGGAGACCAAGCCAAGGAGGAGAGAGAAAAAGTGAGGTAGTCTGGGAGCAGCTGGCTAGCCTCTATCAACTGTGAGCAGAAGCACTGGGTGAGAAAATGAGAAGGAAGCAGATCAAGGGGGAAGGAAACGACCACATAGAGCTGAGGGAGGCTTGCAGAAGACAAATGAAGAGTCTGAGAAGAAATTCCTAGTTCTGCTGTCAAACCTAAAATTATCAAGCATTTAATTAGATCAAGTTAAAACAATTATTTATATTCAAAACTGCTACTACATCCATTTTCATAGTCAAGTCCTATAGGCACAAGGACTTAGAGAAATCAAGCTGTGAGCGCTGTCTGTAGTAAAGTTCGCACAGATCAATTTCATTGACTCTTCAAGTGTACAGAGATCCCTGATGCTTCACCTGGAATAATTCAAATCAATGTGACAAAACCTAACCTCTCTTTTTACATATCGACACCCACACAACTGCTCTGTGAAAATGAGATTACAAAAGACACCCTTTTACTCTTTCACTATTCAACCTGGTATTTACTTATGTCTTTGGAATGGCCAGCTGGGTACAGAGCAGATGGGTTTGTAACTTGCTAGAATTCACTAACCATACCTTTACATGTCCTGTCTCATTTTTATAATGGATTTACCATATTTCCACTGGACACACCACTTTTTCCGCTGGACACTCCAGAAAATCTGAGAAGAATTCCATTTATATCATTACGAAAAAAAAAATCAGTCCAAGAGTTTCTCAGTAAGAAGGTTTATTACTCTCTTATTAGTTGCAAAAAAATCAGTCAAGAAAAGCAAACAGCAATCTGCCAGCCCTTCAATTACCAGTAAGGGTCTACTTCTGTCCAAAATGTTATTCATTGCAAGTTGTATGATTATCATCAACCAAATATCAAAATTATTTTTGTTTGTTTCTTTTTTTCTACAGAAGTTTTTCAGATATTTCTAGTTCTTCATTTAATAAGCAAAAAGCACAAGCTAAAACCAATTCTAGTATGAGTTTGTCCTCTCCATTTCAATGGCCTTCTTAGAGAGCATCCTGTTTTTTATTTTCTGTGTGTATGTTAGCTTGACAGCCTGCAGATATACATATACAAGGGCAGATATACCTATATGATACATTTTCCCTCTATTTTAGAGACATGGTTTCATTTTCCTCTCCTTTTATTGACAGACTTGTCATTGATTCTGATCTTCATAAAAGCAATGATGACAGATAGATGTCTGTAACTGAACAACCCACAGTGGAATTCACTTGTTCTAGTATGTGTTCCTTTTTTCTTTTTTTTTTTTTCTACTTACTTTGTTTCCCTTTCTCCAGAGCAAGTGTATTTAGGGATTTATGGATTATTTTCACTGACCATATGTCAAAAATAAAGAATTTTGCTCAGCAGCAAAATTTCCTATTTTCTTTTTCTTCCTTCCTGTGTGGGTTCACAGTTGTTTGCTGAAATTTGAAAGTTTGATTCTAACTGATTTCACATTTTGTTTATTTAATATGCTTCTGTTTTGCAAGGGAGGATAAGACTTGTTGATATCTTTTTAAGAGCTCATAACCATCTCTGTCATCAACCCATGTAGCCTGCTAGCTGTTCCACAATAATCAGTTCTCTATTTATTTTCTTTGTATCATCTTCACAACATTCTAAAGATCTTTTACTTCCAGTTCTTAAATTGAGTTTTATGAAACCCAACACTGCAAAAGCTACCAGCAAGGGCAAGCTGATTGTGGGAAGAATGACAGCAATCACAGCATTAGAGCGAGGAGGCTCTTGATGACAAAACTAGAGCTTTCTAAAACAAAATGTGAGTTGGCAGCTTGTGAGGCCATTTGAAAAACTGTGGTTTGAAGTAGAATTTGGAGAGAAGTTCAGGTGGTTTCCCAAGGATTTGAGTCAAATATGTTATCTGGAGTGATTTCACCTGTCAGCACAGAGAGTTCAGGGAAATACTGAGCCCCCTGTCTTTGTCCCTGTTTTTTGTAGAGCAAACCCAATTTAATGCATAAAACTTGCTGTTCCCTCCACCCCCCGCCCTTTTCCTTTCCCCTGTTTTATTTGTCTAGCAGTTGCCAGCAGGGATCAGACGTTAGGAACAGTGCAGTCAGCACCTTTTTCTGGGGCACAAGCACCGCACCAGAATTTATTGGCTTCATTCACTGCAGGGAAGATCACTACATCCAAGAAAGAGCCTCTCCTGCGGAGTAGCAATGGTTTGCCACCAGCCCGGGCAGCCAACTCAGACTTCAGTTTCCAGCTTTGTTTCATGCCCCTGGGGCTGAGAAAATCTGCCTCTTCTGGAATGCTAACCATCCATTTGGGGCCAGATGCCTCAGTTTCATCAGACAATAAATTAGAGAGCTCGTGTTGGACTGGAAGTGACCGTTTCACCTAGCTTGAGATGGGGATAAAAAGAAGTGGTTGAGCTCTGATTTAAAAGAGCAGCCATGAGTCGTATTTATCAAATGGATCTCTATCCATCTTCTGGGTGGAAAACGGTAGCTGAAGCACTTCCCCTGCTGACGCAAACTTTATAAAGTGGGGGGTGCGGGTGTTAGAGAGGGGGGCTGGTGAGAACGGGAGGCATGGGGGCTGCTTTTGTGGGGCAGCCTGCAGTGACACGGCAACCCAGACATATGGTGTCATTATTCAGCCGACACAAATTTGACACTTGGTAAATTTATTATATTTTGGTTTGCTCCTGGTGCCTGAAAGGCTTTGCAACTGTCTCTTCATAGGGCCTGTCACAGATGTTGATGTATTTTCCTCCTCCACAGCCAGGTTTTACTGTGGAAACTGATACAACTTCATGATAGAATTTCTGGATGAATTATTCACGCATTGCATGCTTTCTGCACATAGGAGGCTGGAAGAAATCCATCCTATTCTATAAATGGTCTCTTTAATCCCCTTTAACAGAGAATTTTTCCTGAGTTTAAACCATTTACATTATCACCTTTGTGATACTAATGTTTTGGGGTTTTGCAGTTAATAGCTTTGTTAATTTTTTCACTATATTTTACCTTTGCATGCAATTAAATTGTCCAGATATAGTGATGAAACTGATACATCGAAGAGATGATAAACCATATGGGCCAGATTCTCATCATCTTAACTTCTGGTATCCTTTTTTTTGTTTTGTTTTAATCCTGCAGATCATTCCTTGTCCAGTGATTTATAGGGTAATTCCTGGAATATCTCAATATTTGTTGTTGTAGACAGAATGGGCTGCTGCTAATGCCAGTACCATCTGTGGAGATGATTTTTTAATTGAAAAGAATTCTCAGTCTTGAGAACAGAGCATTGGATGAACTCATCACTGCCCCTGAGTGAAGATTAATGAAATGAAAACATATCATACCCCTTTAATACCTGGAGAAGTAATAAGGATGCATCAAGTGACAATATAGAGCATAGAGCGTGGGGGAAAATTGATTTAACATAACATGCAAAGTCCATCCAAGAATTAAAAATTGCGTTTGCAGTTTTAAAAACTATTTAGGCATTAGTGTTTTGTATTAAAACTCCTGATTCCATTTATTTCCTCGCTTCTAACTCCAGGAGTAGAGTTCAAGATTCAGATTCCCTTCATCCTGACCCCACATGCAATAATCTGTATTCCCAAAATAATCTTGTTTAATTTGGTATTACATAGTTATATGCCTATAATAAAGTTTTGAAACCAAATGGCTGCATGGATATAATCTTATCCTGAACCATTGCAAATGATACTGCTCTTGAAAGACATGACTAAGTAAAAGTAAGTAAATTGATATTCACTATCTAAAATGCAAGAGTGCTATTTTTGGTTTAGTATAAAGCTTACACTGCTTTGACAAAAATTGGTAATTTAAAGCCTGATACATTTTTCCTCAGACTACTGTGTTTTGCATATTACTAATATACCCTGTATTACTCAATCACCAGTTGTTAAAATGAGATTTATAGTAATATTTTGGAAAATTGCCTTTTTTTCATAAAATTTTGTGTGTTAAGAGCTGATCCTTCTTCCTTCATGGCAGTATTCAAATATGGAGGATATTGAAATTACCTGGCCTCCACCCCATTGTTGTGCAGAAGGATTGTTAATGACCATTTAAAATATTATTAATAAGCATTTCCCAAAGTGTTTCAGTTCACACAATAACTTTAAATGAAATATAGGAACTAAGTTACATTTCATGTTTCTAGTAAAAACTTCAGAGTTTTCTTTCTTAATTTTTCCCCAAAGAATTGCATATTATTCATAAAATTACTGTAATTAAGAAAAATACTCTAATTAACAGAATTCTGTCATTACTATATCATGTTTCTGTGAAGTGAGAAACACTGCAGCAAAATACTGTTTGATAATTTGAAAAAAACAAAACAAAACAAAACAAAAACAAAAACTCTCTTGTTTTCAACAGTAGGGTTTTTTTGTAACTTTCCCATTTTAAGTTTAAGTAGAGCAGATTTTTTTTCTAAAAATGGATTGACCTGAGCTGGATGGACACCATCATTGCTTCCCTATCTGAATTCCAAACTCCAGTTTCTCCTGGACAGGACAGCAGGTCTAATCAAGATAGCAAAGGAAAACAGAACAAAACATTCCAGAAAATAGTTGCTATATGAGGTTATAAATGTCTCATCAATTAACCAAAAAGTGGAACAAATACAAAATCCAGGTATTTATTTAATCTTGCTTTTTTTGACATTAATACACATACAAAAATCCAGTGAACTTCCAATGATTTGGGTGTAATCTTTGGAGATTCACTTTTAGAGCAGGGAAATAAGAGTGTAGGATATTAAATTCACCCTCTCCCAAACATGCTGTGTCCTTTCTACATTGTTTCTGTTAATGTGACAACTATGCTTTCTGAGTGATGCTTTTCTGCTCTTACTGTCTTTGAATGTGTTCATAAGTTGCATTACGTGTTGAGGGAAGAAAGGAGATGTGACTAGTTACAAGAAATAACCTCAAATTATTATGGCAGATACATCAGTAGAAGCAGACTTAGTTCCTTTATTCAGGCTGGTTACAGCTAAGAAGCTCTATGACACAGTTATACTTGTAACAAAAAACCCTGTACTTTGATATTTCCATTTCAGTACTGAGAAGAATTGCATAGGTACACCTTTTATTCACACCCTTTGTTTGGTACCCTCTACTCTTTCACATGCCACTTGCCATGCAAACACTTTTCTAGTTGCAAAAAAAACCCCAACAAAAACCAAAAAACAACCTAATAGTAACCAGCCAGTTGCTTCATTATGAAAAATGACTGCTCTTGTCCCAAACAAAGAGCAATTACTCAGCCAGCAAAGGTTATATAAATATTGGGGTGCTTGCCTTTTTTTTTTTTTTCCCTGAAGGCACTGGACTAGTTGAGATTGCAATAGTAAAGCTGAGATGTGCCACTGAATTTCATAGAATCATTTTGGTTAGAAAAGACCTATAAGATCATTGCTTCAAACTGAAGACATTTGCAACACCTTGGAATGTTTGAAAGTCCCAAAGTCAGTCTTTGGGACAAAGTCTAGAGTGGACAATTTTCCCTTTTCACCTGATGCCATTTATTTTGCCCTAGGGTACCACTCTGCCCGTACAATCACATTTGAAGGTTAACTCCACTGAGCTGCTGCTCATACTCAGGAAATGCCATCGAGGTGCAGAGGTTGTGAGCAGTTTCAGTACAGTGCTGCTGGAACAGTAGCCAGGAGCTGCTGTTAAAAAGACAGCCATGGCAATTCGCTGACATACATCTTTGTTTCATCTGTCAAAAATACTCTCCATCTCTGTTTTCCAGGCTGTGTGCATATGTGCCGTAGGTACGAAGAGCAATGAACCAGAGGGCCAGTGCCAGACCTTACGCCTGGGAAGTCTCTTCAAGCCAGTAACCTTTCCCCTCCTTCAAGTCCCTCCTGAAAACTCATCTCTCACTAACACATGTATTAAATTACAGGCGGATAATAGTCCAGCAGATTGAGAGCTATCTAGGAACAGCGTGCATCAGGGCTGTTCAGCTGGAAGATCACAGCTGCAGCACTGTGCATCAGTTCCTTCTTCAACACATACCCCAAACACATGTGAAGGCTTTTATGGCTCTGAGCTGAGCCATATAGTCATGCTTCCAGATAAGAGCATGACCAGCCCCCAGGAGCTGGACAGCCTTGCGCTGTGGTGTTAGTGTAAGAGTTCATTCCCTCCTGTTCTTTCCATGCCCCGGTTTGCCCTGCCACACTGTTACTCATGGCTTTCCAGGCTGAAATCTCTCCAGACTATTGCAACTACTGAGGTAAACATAATTCTGTGAACCTAAAAAAAGAAATGCAGGTGATGGGTCTTTAAAACCTGATGTTCATTGCTAACCATTCTGCTGGAAAGCATGGCTCTAAATTTATTTCATTTCCTTGTTTTCTAAAGGAGAGCAGTGAGGGGAAAGGAAGTAGGAAGGAAATGAAAATGTTTCCAGGGAATTACTCAATTTTACTGAGTTGTTGTTGTGTGCTTTAATTCACAAGCCAACTCAAAAATTATAGGTGGCCTAGAAATGGATGATGTGATACAATGGGAAATTGTTCAAATTCAACACAGCTGAAAGATGCTCTGCTACTTGGCAGGTATTTTGGCACTTACAAATAATTTCCCCCCTACCTTTTTCTTATGCAATATTTAATCTCTTTGTAGCTTTTATTCCCACTTAATTCTGCCTGTCATTTCTACCTTGCCAGTTGTGGTTTTGGAGACTGAATTTTAACTAGGATTTTTATATTTGGAACTTTGGAAGTAATTATTTTTTTAAATGTGTATGAGAGTAAGCAGGCTTTAAAATCTTCCATTCACCTTAGAGAATTTGCTTGATTTTTATGGCTAGTTTATATGTGCAAGAGCAGATGGACAAAATAACTAATATACCAGGTAATAAATATTGCCTGGTTTGCTATTCGGAATAGTGGGAAATATAAATTTCTTGGCATTTTTTTAATGTGATAATATTAAAGAATTTGGAAGGCAGACCCTTAAAGGTAGAATCTTTCATTTTAAGGAGAAAAAGAAGAAAAGATAAAACTTGCAGGAAGGGTATTTACTGACATTTCCATATAAGCAAGAGCAGTCTCAAATAATATTTTGTGAAAATAAACTAACCTGGCTTTGTCAGCATTCAGTACACACTTAATGTACCCCATTACCCAAAGGTAGATATGGAGTTTAATAAGCTTTAGCTATACAAGGAGAAAATTTGAACCTAAAATCTGAGAAGGAACTTACCTCACTCTTCTGTTATTCCAATAGCTTTTTTTTTTTTCTTTTTTTTTTTAAGAAAAAAAAAGTTAGGGCTTTCACAATCTCCGTCTTAAAATTCATGCCTCTGTCATCCTCAGCTAATTAACTCTACATGAGTCTCTAGTCATCCTCATGTTGTGGTCTTAGGGTTTTGTTTGTTTCTTTCCTTACTGAAAATAGACTGAAGTTGACACAATTAAAGAAATCTGGGGAACGTTTAAATATTTCAAGACTGTCTAAGCCAGCTCCTTGGATCTCTTACTAACTTCTGACCTCAAAGGAAATGAGCTGAAACAAACAGGATTGTTAATAAGGTTTTGATGTTTTTTCTTAAGTCTATACTACCAACTTGACCAAAGACTTCTGTGTTGGCCCACTGGAAACAGAGCTCTGTGGGATGGAGAGGGCAGTATTTGTGGAGAGAAGAAAGAGGAATAAGCATTCAGTTTTACTGGTTATGGTTTTAATGTGTGGCTAGTGAATTCTGAATAGTCAACTCACAGTATTTTTAAACAGCTTAACTCAGAGTTTTCTAAGCTTTTCAGCTATATGTAAGTCTAACTCACTTTTTGGGTATTTAGATATCAGCACACAGAGTTGATGACTGTTGGAGTAGTCTCTTATCTTTGATAGTCATTCTTGTGACCAGCAATGAATAAGCCAAAGACTGATGCTTTGTACAAATCTGCTAGAGAGTCAGATAATACCCAGTGTGTTAGTAGAGTCTGAGGTGATTCAGGGAGCAGCTGGAGGTCACTGAAAAGCTTTGCCAGAGATTTTGATGAGTTTTCTTTGGGAATTCAGCAGCCTCTATGAAGGCCAGGTCTGTTTAAAAAGTAACAACTATTTACATTAAGGGTTCTAAAAACATAAGCTAGGCTTTTTGGTCTCTGACTTTAAGCATACATGCATACAGCAACATTTTTTCTTTTAAACAGAAAAATCTGCAAGCACGGAGTAACTACATCTATATCTGATTGCATGGTGCCCTTCAAAGTGATCTGGGATGTATTTTAGGAAGAGGAATCTGTCCTGTAGCAATCACAGTGCCCAGCAAGATCTTTCCAGTAGCGTTGAGGAGACAACAATGTGTATGACAGAAAATAAAGAAAGGGAGAACTCTACTTATTTTATTTAGGAAATTATAATTTTTCACTCCCAGAGCAGCCTTATATACCACAGTTCTTTCTCTAAAGAAACCTTGTGTGATGCTTCTTTTCTTATTTGGTTACAATCTTTTACATCTCCCAGATGAAAAAAAGCTGTGGAAAACACTGCTTTTAAATCACAGAAACTTTGTTTTATGGATTTTTCTTGTGCTCTGAATATGTTTACCTAAGTATAATCAGAATTAAAATTATTTTCTCACAATAAAAGCTATACAAACCAAGTAACCACAGTGTGAAGTAGAAAATACAGCAAAACCAACCTGTTTGAGTTCTGAGGAGCTATCTTCTCTGTCCCAGCACCTGTAACAGCTAGAACTGAGATCTTTTTCACGTGAAAAAATCTCACCAGTTGAGCTTATGTTATTATTTTAAAAAAAAATGTTGTTAATCAGGTGCAAGAAGCTACACAGAAACTTTTATTTTGGCTTAATCCAGCCTTACTATCTTCCACTTGGTTATAGAAAAGAACAAGGTCAGTAACACTGCAGTCTTTTGTAGAAGATTATTTTTAAAGTAGCACAATTATTAGGTTGCCTGCACATTTTGAATATTTGCTGGCCATATGATTATGAGTACGATACGATCTGGTGATATCTTCCCCAGGTAGCAAAGAGCTATAGCCATGTACTTGCATTTATCCCAGTATAACCATGTCTGCACTCAAACGTGATACCAGTATGGATACCAGCAAGACATTCTTAGCAGAGACAAATGCTGGTTTAGCATGTCACAAAAACCCAACTCTTTAAGATGCCCTTCACTCTCCAGACTGAGGGGAGCTGAAGAGGAAGCTTGTAACACGCCAACTAGTGAACATTTTGCATTTAAATCACTGTTTGGAGCATATCATTACATATTTAAAAACACTCTAAAAGAAGCACTCTAGTTCTTCTGACTGCACCATAAACAAGATAAGTGACCAAGGAGGTAAAAGGTGAAGAAAGGGATGGTCAACTACAGAAATGCAACAAGCAACCAGAGGAAATGGTATCACATTGAGATACAGAATGTCAACACCAGTAAATGATTTTTTTTTTCCCCAGTTTTTGAGGACCTGTAATTTAAAGTATCTATTTTGCAGAAAATCAAAAATGGACAATGCAAGCTTTTAACATATGTTTCAGTGGGTGACAATAGAGGAAAGAGCTCCCGAATATGAGAAAAAAATTAGAAAACATAAGCTCTGTGCACTGTAAGAAACACTTAGTCACAGTTTCCAACTAAATGAATAGCAGTCTCATTATTTAAACTACTATTACTAAAAGAAACGATACTCTAAGTGCATAAATAATCAATTACTAATGGATGAAAACTGATAATCAGATTAATCAACCTCTTCCACATTCAAAAGCAATTAAGCTAATGTTTTAATTCGCTATGCAGTTGCCAAATTTTACTTTTCCGTTTTCTTTTTCTTTTTGCTTCATGATAGCCTGTGACCCTTTTTACAGTGCCTTGCTTCTAGGTCAGATGATTATTTAAGAGTCTCAACCTTAATTTAAAAGAAACAGTGACTTTTAAACCTTTCTGGTTTTGAGGGGTGTCTCAGAGGTGTACTCCAAGCATACCTCTGAAAGATCAGGAACAAACATATGAAAGAATCTGAAGTTATATATTTATAAAACTCTTGGGATTTTGCATCATAAATTTTGAACTTGTTCCATGAAATCCATTTAACTCTGAAGGAAGCCAGAATTTTCCAACACCTTGGAGTTGATAACCTTCTTATAAATACTTCTAACACAGAAATAGCCAGTCTAAAATTCCAGCCACAAAGCTAGTCTTATTTGGATAATGGTGACATTGTGCAGTGGATCTTGAAGAAACTTATACTGGGTCCAGAGGACTTCATATTACCTAGGATATATATTGACCAAAGATCTCATATGCTATAAGGATTTAAAGCTCGTGTTGGAAGGTAGGTTTTGGTCCAGACATAATGTATGGGAAAGTCAAGCCAGGTGGACAAAGTGAGACCAGGAAGAGTGCTAATTACTTGCAGTTTTATGGATTTGGTATAATAGATATAAAGCTTAAGGGGAACTTTGTTTCCCAATAGCATTTCTGTGTTGTTAAGATATTGCCAGTGCTGAAAGAAGTCTGCCCAATTCTCTTCAAAACAGGTAGTAAGCAAAAGAGGAAGATAATATAAGCACTATGCACTACAGGAGCAGTGCAGCAGACATGATACTAATGAAATATGCTTGAGAGATGAGGCAAACAGTAAAACAGTCTTGTGCAAATATTAAGATAAGATATGATACTATGACAGTAGGTAAAAGTGAAAGCCTCTTATCTTTAACTTATTAAACTGCAGTGATTCTCTAATGATTCTACTGGACAGCACAAGGGAAATGTGAAATTTTCTTTCCGTTTCTGCTATTGAGCAAATAATTAAAATAATGTGGTCTGTACAGAGCTGACAAGAATATAGAAGTCCTTGCACATTGTAGTGGAGAGTAGAGAGCCAGTTTGCATTTACATCTTTGAGGATATGGCACGCTTGCTCCTGCAAGTGGTAAGGGAGCAACTGCTGAGAAGAGCAGGGCTCATGCTGTCAGATGAACTGATTCCCAGCAATGTTTTTTGTCAGCTGACATGAGCTCTTCCCTCATGCTGTATGTTTGCTTATGGCTGCTCCAGCAGCTATTGTCAAGATCGTGTTTGCAAAAGCGGTTGTGTAAATATATGTCTTTAGTAAATAAACCACAAAGAATGCTCATATCATCCCTTGAACACCTCAGAACGTAAAATATTAAGTAGGGACATAGTAATAGTCCTACTGGGACATGGGACAACTTTTATAGGTTCTTAAATGTTAGGAGGACATGAATTAAAATGGCTGGTGTCTTTTAGAATTTTAATTCCCTTTAACAATCCATGTCACATGTGAATTGTTAAAAGAATCACATCAGATAAAAGCTTGTTCCCTCTGCTGACTGAAGTGATTAATGCTCTAATGACATCAGTGAGGTTTCACCCACTTACTGTAACAGAGAATTTGGCCTTAAATACACTTCAATATACTCTGTCACTAATTAGTCCAAAATTATCCCTAACAGGTTAATGATGTGTAACAATCTCCCTCCTCTTCTCTTCTCTTCTCTTCTCTTCTCTTCTCTTCTCTTCTCTTCTCTTCTCTTCTCTTCTCTTCTCTTCTCTTCTCTTCTCTTCTCTTCTCTTCTCTTCTCTTCTCTTTTCTCTTCTCTTCTCTTCTCTTCTCTTCTCTTCTCTTCTCTTCTCTTCTCTTCTCTTCTCTTCTCTTCTCTTCTCTTCTCTTCTCTTCTCTTTTTCCTTTCCTTTCCTTTCCTTTCCTTTCCTTTCCTTTCCTTTCCTTTCCTTTCCTTTCCTTTCCTTTCCTTTCCTTTCCTTTCCTTTCCTTTCCTTTCCTTTCCTTTCCTTTCCTTTCCTTTCCTTTCCTTTCCTTTCCTTTCCTTTCCTTTCCTTTCCTTTCCTTTCCTTTCCTTTCCTTTCCTTTCCTTTCCTTTCCTTTCCTTTCCTTTCCTTTCCTTTCCTTTCCTTTCCTTTCCTTTCCTTTCCTTTCCTTTCCTTTCCTTTCCTTTCCTTTCCTTTCCTTTCCTTTCCTTTCCTTTCCTTTCCTTTCCTCTCCTTTCCTCTCCTTTCCTCTCCTTTCCTTTCCTTATTCCATCCCTTTTCTTCTTAGTAAAGATTTCATCAATGTATTACAGCAATCAAAAATCCACAATAAAAAGTAAAAGTATCAGAGCTGGCATGAAAATCTCTTGTCCTCTCTGACAAGTGAGTTTTACATCCACTGCCATGAGAGTGAAGCAAATATAACTGTATCACTCATCTCTGAGCAGCACCCAGAGAGAGAATTTGTAATCTTTCCCAAATGTCATGTTATTTCTACACTGCATCTTGTGCACATTTTTGCAGTAAAAGCATTTGCTGTATGTGTAAGGTCCTCTGCCTGTTTTGTTAAAGGAAAAATCTTCTAATAAAAACACAGAGAACTGTATATATAATATAGTAAACAGGTGGTAGTGTCTCATGGCAAAGTATTTTTGTTCAGTAGTTGTCAAATATGACTTTTACAGAAAGGACCTGTCTACAAAAGTTTGGTTTTGGGGGATTGTATTTTTGTAGGTGAAATGGTTGCTTAAAAAGCTTTATAAGCCATGGGGTCCCACTAGAAACTTAATGCTTTGAAAATGGGTTGTTGCCATTTTAATGTAACAATGGAGTATGTGCTAACACCTTCTTTCATTTTAAATAGTTCTGAACAATGAAAATAGCAGAATTAGGCTTTGGAAGAAGATTTTTATTTCTTC
This sequence comes from Caprimulgus europaeus, assembly GCA_907165065.1. The sequence goes on from OU015525.1 coordinate 35,306,753, forward strand.
TTTTTAATGTATTTTAAAATGCATTTGAAAATTCCTGGGCTGTATAGATTTTTTCCCTACTTTCCAATCTTCCTTTTGTGTAAATGAATATTTACTTCCCTCTTCTCTTCTACCCAAACTAGAAAACACTACTTACAGTAATATATGACTGTCCAGTGCACTGGCAGCAAGGTTTCTTGACCCAGCAGACAGAGAAATTATTTGCTGTTCCTGTAGCTTGATTGCTCTTGTATGCATCTTGGGTTCTGCCTGCAATTCAGATGCAAAAAAATAATAAAAAAAAAAAAATAAAAAGATTAACAAAAGCAATGAAGACCTACTGCCTTTGACTTGATATGCAGTAAAGCTTGGTAGGCTGCAATGCTTCTCCCTTGCTAGGCTTTTTTTCATGGAATACCTAGGCAGGAACTTTAGTCTTTCACATATTAAATATGTGACTGGGAAGGCTCACTTTTTAATTACAGTGCTGAGAGCTCGTCCAGTGGTGTCTACACCTCAGGTCAAAAGACATGTAGCTCTGCACTTCAGGCACCTGTCAGAACACAAAACCTGCTTCTGCAAAATGAGCAATTCTTCTAGAAAAAGGAGGATGAGAAATTTCACACATCATCTGGAATTAATACCATGACTCATTCTTGTGAATAAGACTCAAATTAGAATGTAGATTGCATCATTTTCTGGACCTATGGGAGTAACTGCTAAGTCCTGCCATGTGACTTGAGGCAAAAAGGATGCTAACACACTCCTTGATGGAAAAGGATAGAAAGATTTGAAAAATGGATTAGCTATTGTGAGTAACAGCTGTTGGTTTCTCTGCTACGCTCCTGTTTCCATTTTCTACTGGGGTGTCCAAAATGTCCAGTACCAAAGACAGGACTAGTAAAGACTTGCTCATATGGGTAAATGAAAAATAAAAAAACTTTAAAAAGCTGTATTTGGAGGAAGTAAAAGCCATTTACTGAAACTACTTCAGACCATTTTGTCATCAACTGACTGAGATTTCCTTCTTCAGTTTTGTCCTCCATCAAAGTGTCCTCCAATATTGGAGGACACAGGCAATTATAGAAATTGCCTGACAAATAAAAAGAATGAAAAATAAGTTTTGAAGTGATTTTCAAAAGCAAGGCCAGCTGACTAAACAATTTAAAACCAAAAAGAATGAGTGCTTAATTTCTCTTTGTTTTAACAAAGAAAAAGAAATTATAACTTGAAGTGACCAACCTCAGAATCATTACGATTCTATTCGGGTAACTTGGGAACATTTTACATTTTCATTCCTTTCTTTTTTGTTTAAGTAATAGTGCTGTTAGTCGTGGTACTCAGTCACTGTTTTAATCAAGAACTGTGCATTTTAAATATTTGTGTTCATTGTAGCCAAGAAGTCTGTGGAGTCAGTGTTTTGGCCAATTAAGCTTTAATCAGGACAGAATGTTTCAATGTTAAAATATACAAATTGCATCTGATTCACTGGCATATGCTACCTTTCTTGTTATGGCACTCAGTCTTCTTAAGCTTAATGGCTCAGCTACAGCCTTTCATTTCCAAATAACAATATGAGCCTGCCATTGCCAACAGAGCTGTTACAAGACCAGAGTGAATGCTGTCTTTAGTGCACATCAGCTGTGTAATAGCACATCTAGCAGGCAGTATCATAATTCTTTATTTGTTTACTTGCAATCTCTCTCCTTTACCCTGTATTTGTAATTTTCTGTCACTTATGTCCTGTAAGTATTGTTACACAGGTATTGGTTTTAGTACTTCAGGGAGAGGCTGGGTTGTCATAGCTCAAGGCACATTGAAAAGAAACTGAAAATGTTGGATGTTCTATTTGAAAAGGCTTAATTCTCAAAACCCATCCACCCAGGTTCATCCTCTGATAGTTAAATTCTGTACCCCTCCTTCCCCCTTGCCTGTGAAAGGGAGTTTCAGTAAAGGTCAGAGCTAATCAAGGCCAGCACACATCCCTAATGAAGGTTGATAATGTCAGACACCACTTGTTTCTCAAAACCATGAATCCTTGCTAATCTTCCCGTTTGTTCAATTTTCTAAACATGGACTGAGCATACCCACTGTTATGACATCGTGTTCACTTGTACAGCCTTCAGCAGATGTAGAACACTTCAATTCCTTGCACTTCAATTTTGTTCCTTGGCATTTCTACTACCTAGGTTTCTGCTGTTAATTGTGTTTTTCAGACTACTCGTTCCTCTCTTTTCATAGCATGAATATTCCCAAATTAGATTCTATTTTATTTTTTTGGATCAGGTTGCTAATTTCTCTAGATTTAGAGAAATTCTGCTTATCTTTCCCATAATTGTAAATAGCCTCAGTTTGGTAGTGACCTGGAATTTCCTTTAAATTCAGTCTTGCTTTTATTTTTTTGTCATTATGCACTGTAGTGTACCTGATCCTCAGATTACTCCATTAGAGTAATTGCTATTTACTCTAATAGAGTACTTGCTATTTTGCCATTTAGGGTGATCCTTAATTTACAGTGTCCTGTGAAGTCAATTTGGGTTAATTTTGAGCTATATATGCAACTCACAAAAATAGTCCCTTTGAAACTGGCAGAACTCTTCTCATGAGCAAGCACTTATCAGAGTGAGTAGAATTTCCATAGCCTATCCCTCAGAGCCTTCTCTTTTTTTGGCTTCTCATTCATTGAATAAACAATATATATCCTTGCCAAAAATTCTAACTAACACACCTCTTAGATTATTAAACAAGAAATTGAGACTATAATTTTTTGTACTGCTTTTCTCTGTCCTTCTAGCACCCATCCACAAGTAGAAAGAAAGTGCTAAAATAGCACAAGAACAACTGTTATAATACATATAAGTTTCAGAATGGCGTGAATAAGCTTTTTTTGAGACACACCAAAATATTTCTTAGGATTCACCAACCATTTGTGTGTAGGCAGGTTAGAAGTTCCTGTTCCCCTGTATTATCCCAGAGAACCCATTTCTGAGTAGGCAGCACAGTCAGCTGTTGTTATTTTAAGGAGGGAGAAATATAATATATTGGTTTCACTGAAAAACTGAGATGCAGTTTATAACACTATAGCCCGAGAATGAAAGTATAGCAGACTCTTCTATAAATCATATTTTGTGCATTTAAAGTTGTTGTGGTGAGGTGGAACAGAGGGAGACACGGGACAAAGCTTTGATCACTTTGATCAAGCACAGACCACCTATCAGGCTCCTGGGTGCCACTGTGTGTCATGCACATTTTCAAATTTTTGTCATAATAGCTACCAGTCATTGTAGTTGAGATAAAAAAGGGGATGGTGATTAAACATGTGATTGAATCCAGACATTTTAATCATACCCCTTCTATCTATTTTTGCAAAGCAGGCTGCCTGTTTTCCCAGCAGTCCACATGAATAGCCCAGGGATGACAATTTGCATGCTAACTGAATTCATGTACCACACTGATTGTATGGAACATCTGTTGCTGATTGTTTTGGTCCTCTGCTTTTCAAACTAATATATGAAAATGCAGAAGGTAGAAGGCAAATTATCATCATGCCAAGGGCAGAGACCAGATTGTTCCTTTTCTTTTTGTTGGAACTCTATATTTTAGCTGTTGATAAATGTCACTACACCCTTGCTCTCTCCTTGGACTTGCACTAAAATACTGTACTTTAAATTGCTGCAATTTTACAGATGCTTTTTTCTTTCTCAATTTAATTTTGGAATAATTGGCTTAGATGTGGTTAGAAAAAAACCTTCCCCTATCATCTTTCCCTGCCCACATACCCACCACTGTACATCTAGAACTGACACTCTATTCTGCTCTAGGTAGACATAAAGAAAGTAGGCTACTTAGCAGTTCCTCTTGTCCCTAAACTCCCACTTTACTGAAAAAGAAGAAAATTAATCCTCTCAGGTATTAAATTTTCCACCTTAATGGCAGAAAATTGAAACAATTCCTAATATTGGTTAAGGAAGCTTCTCCAGCATGAAGCAAGTTTCTGCCAGGATAGCCCTAAAATAACAGCAAGTCTCAATACAGAGAAATAAAGCTATACTTCTACATCCATGATATGTCAGGTTTCAATTAGTGAGTTGAAGAGTAAATGAGTGAGAAAATCACTGAGGAACTACATTCCCTTCAAAGGTAGATTTATTTTCACCCTGCACACACTTCTATTACTATATGGAAGTAGACTATGACATTGCCAGCACAGTTAGCTAGCTTCTTGCTAGTGGTTTTGCCTAATATGTAAGATGTAGGGTACTTTTTTCACCATAGGAGGAAGAGCCAATACGCCTGTGTGTGAAGCAGTTCAGTATATGGGCTATTTTAGTGTTTTAGTTTTCAGTCTGTGCAGAAAGAGAAATGGCTTAAAATAACCATTGAGAAAATATTCCATTAAACCATCACCAGCTGTTGATTCACAGTGCAACTGGCTACAAAGATTTGTTGCATATTCAAGATTGCCATAGGAACAGCTCTGGATTACATCACTCCAACTCTCTTAAAGTCTGGCTGCACTGGAGCTCACCTTCTCTACTCTGCCTGTGAATATTGTATTTGCCTTTTCAAATTTCCAGTATCTATATTGATTTTGAGAAATATGTCTGTGTCTAATTCCCCTGGTGATTCATTCTCGTGATTATTATGTAGGATCTTGGTTTGATTTGTGTGTGTGTGTTTATTTGTCCTTCAGCAGGGTTCATTGTGAAAGATAAATTATTATTGTAGCATCTATGAATGTGCATGGTTTTTGTGGGAAAGCAGGGTCAGACCTCTGTAGGATCTTTCACATTGAGTCTCTAGGCACCAGCCCACACAATGAAGATAAAAAAACAAACAAGTGAAAGATCTATTTAAAAAGTGCAGCTGGGCTGAAGGCAATTCAAGCAACATTGACCTACGCTATCTCCGTCATACCTTCAATTGCCAGAATCGGCTGATAGAAGTCAAGACTAATGAAAAATGTGGACAAAAATTCTGCTGCTTCAGAGGTTCTTGTACTTTATTTACTTCACTAACCTTCTCGTGGACTGAAAATTAATTTTCCGTGGACTTCAGTGTGAACTACAGTGGTTACAAGAGTCAATATGAAAAGTGTGTAGAAAAAGACACTCAAGTGCTGCAAATCAAAACTAAATTTCTAATTCACTGAAATATGCTTATTCCTATTCTGGCAAATGTTTTCAGCACTGACCTGAAGGAGTAAGGAACTTTTTTCTTTAAAAAAAGGCTTTTTCTTGAAAGTGTTTTTGTTTAAAAATTCAGAATTTTTTTTGTGTCATCTTAATAAAAATATCTTATGGTTTCAGTTAATTTCATTGTCCATGTCTGTTTAAAGATGTTAAAACAACTGTCAGGTTTCTTGTAGACTTTTAGGAAAAATAAGAGTGGATCTAAACTACTGATGCAAAGAATAGTGGAGGAAAAAGTATTTCTGACAAGATCTTTAGGCTTCCTTTGCCTATCACAAGGAAGGCAAACAAATCAATCTCTATCTAGTTATACATCATATTTCATTTCATAAGTTTATTATAGTTTTAATAATTGCTTTTATTTTGAAACTGTTAAAATTAATGCATATAAATGGGAGGGAAATGAGGATGGTAAAACACATGCTCAGGAAGGAACAAAAATATTCATTAGAATACAAACAAGTGCAATCTCCTAACACAGAACCCAATCTAAAATTCCAAATGCAACATGGCAGAAGCCAAGATGGTACTGCCAAGCAAGCTGTTTCCTTATATTTTCTCTTTTCTTGGGATTTTTTTTCTTTTGAGATAGATGACAGAGAAGAAGAGCCAGACTTAGGGGTTGGAAGGTTGTAATCTTCTCAGTTTTTCATTCTTCTCCTGGACTAACTCTCAAATAATATGCACAGTGGTAGATCCCACAATCTTCAGTTTTTGTCAGGATTGTCCCACAAATCATGGTCTTTGCTTTCCAGACAGCACCACAAGATGTAGGATTTCTACAACTTAAATGTCTGCTCTCTATAATAAGAAGTGACTAGCAGTTGTTTGCTGTGGTTTGCACCATGTTGTTCATACTGCAGAGGCAGAGCCACAGAAAGAGCTGGAACCCCTGTTAATTTTCTATCATGTTAGTTTGACAAGTCAAATACTCTGATATCATAAATGACGTTAAACCATAAATACGCAAACAAAAGCACTTGACTCACGTGCTTTAGTGGTTATTGGATAATTTAGTAAAAATGGCAAACACCAAAAATAACTGTGTCTGTTTAGCCACAAACTGTGCCTGCCTAGCCAAAAGTTTTTTGTCTCAAGTCTAGATCAAAGTAATGTCCCCCAGCACCATCCCGTCCTTTAATTCTGCTGATGTAATTACACATCAAGTGGTGGAATGTCAGTGTCAGACGTCCCAGCAATGCTGAGCGCGTTGGTTAACCAGCAGCGCTTTGGAGCTCCAGAGAGAATATTGCACCCAGAAAGGTAAACTTGGCATGATAGGTGAGCTAACTTTTTGCTCTCTGCAAAAAATATACAAAGCTCAGAAACCCATACTTAGACTCAGATATGTGAGACTCCCTTTTGTTAATTCAGCTTTGTTCCAGAATCACTATTCATGATACCCAAGATGATTGTGTTCAGTGCTTGGGAATAATATTTACCCATATTTCATCTTTCTCTCTTCTTAACATTAAAAAAAAAAAGTTCCAGATATTACTGGGAGGTTTAAGCTACCTAACATTAAGCACCTAAAGTATTAGGTTGCCCAGAGAGTGAATTGAGGGTTGACACTGGAAATCTTTCCCAATGGTTATATAGCAAGCGTTAGGCAAAGAGGATCTCAGTTTAGATTTACCAGTTAAGTATTTAATTTAGACAGAGGTAAAATACTCCTGGACATAATGAAGATTGCCACTCTATCCTCACAGGCTATTTGTGGGCTCTCTTTTCTTGTGTTGGGCTTTCCTTTTAGTGTGTTAGATGTTGCATACGCACAAACCAATCAGACTTGTAGAGATGCTGTGGTGAAATGCCATTGAGAAGAGATGCTTTCTGTTACGATTCTAGCATTTCCAGAATGCTAGAAATAAGGTACTCTTGTAAAATTTTCTGCAGTTACACAGATGACAGCAGCTACAGACTTTTAGTCGTGTCTGGTCCAATGTTCCTAAGAAAAGATGACATAAAAGGTTTGCTGATAAATTTTATCCACTATTTTGAGTACTGATCAGGAAGCTTCAAGATACTATGCTTGCATTCACCTAACCAGTCAAATTCATAATTGATTATAATGTGCTGAAGCCCATGCAGTGATGTGGGTTAATCCTGGTGGGCAACTCCACACCACCCAGCTGCTCACTCATCCCATGATGGGGAGTGAATTGGAAGAGTAAAAGTGCCAAAACTCACGGGTTGAGATACAGGCAGTCTGATAGGTAAAGCAAAAGCTGCACATGCAAGCAAAACAAAATCAGGAATCAATTCACTACTTCCCATTGGCAAGCAGATATTTATCCATTTCCAGGAAAGCAGGGCTCCATCACATGTAATGGTTACTTGGGAAGACCATAACTCTGAACTTACCCCCTTCTGCATCTTCCTCCAGCTTTTAGTGCTGATCATGACACCATATGGTACGGAATATACCTTTGGTCAGTTGAGGTCAGCTATTCCAGCCGTGTCCCCTCCCAACTTCTTCTGCACCCCCAGCCTCCTTGCTGGTGGGGTAGGGTGAGTGGCCTTGGCACTCTTCAAGCACTGCTCAGCTATAACCTAAACTTCCCTATGCTATCAATGCTGTTTTAATCACAAATCCAAAACATAGCACCATCCAAGATACTATGAAAAATTAACTCTATCCCAGTCAAAACCAGTACATGGGATGATGATCAGCATAGACTAAGGGCAGCATTTCAGGAGTCTCTGCTAGACATCTCCACTGAATTTGTATTGGAGACTTGTCCTTCTGGCAAGACACCTTCAACGACAGATTTGCCCGAATTCCTGCAAACTCTGAGCTCTTTTGTTAAATCTGAAAGATTAGGCATCATTAACACTAGACTATTCTCTGGTCCTCCTTCCTAAAGAGAACAATCATACCTTGTCTTTTTCTAGTGGATAAAATACTGAAGCTGATGCAGCATAGGTCCTTACAATACCTACAATACATTAGACATGACTTAAAGTTGATTGAAGTTATTTGACAGTTAGACTCTCCTAATATTTCTTACATCTTAATACAGCCTTTTAGACTGAGTTTTGCATGGTGGTATCATGGCCCTGTGGGTTCAGTCACATGCACAGAAAACTTATTTTTGCTGTCTATATCCTGTTTTGTGAATATTTGCTTTCCACATAGCTCCTTGTGTAAGGGGGGAATACCCCATGACAAAAATCATTTCTCTGGAGACCACGCAACATTTCCTGGTCAAAATAAATTCCAGATCTCAAAAAGACAGAGCTCTTCAAGGCTGGATGGTGGGTCAACAGTACTGCTAATGTTGAAGTCTGTCAGATATCACTACAACTGAATCAATAAAAAGCAAAGGAAACCATTCCCTCACAGATTATCTCAGTCTGTACCCTCAACCATTCACCAGTCTCTCACACCAGCTGTCAAAGGCATGATCTCCCTTTCAGTTGTGCTGTAACTGTCTCCTTTTTACCTATGATTCCTGCTATTTTTTCTCTTGTTTGCTAGCAACTAATGGACTAGTCTAGTCTTGTGGTAATTAATGACTGAACACTTGAACTGCAATGGCTTGCATGCACTGTGCTGAGTCAGGACTCTTTGATCATGTCAAACTTCAGACTTCTTTATCTTCTTATATAGCAATAAGAAATGGCATACAAAATTCAAAACCAGAAAAAAAAAGAAGTAGCAGAAAAAGATAATATTATATTGCCAAAGAAAATTATCATTATTGCCAAAAAGAAGGACTCTCCTGTAATCTCCTACTTTGACATACAGGTTCCATTTTTTTCCCAAACAAGACAAAATATTAATAAAAATTTCTTTCCATTTCAGTCATGTTAAGTAGCTAAATTTCTAGCTGTTTTTCAAAAGTCACACTGTGGGAAGAAAGTCCTAATGAATAGCAGAGGCCAGGCAAGATTAGTCCTTTGACTTAAAACACCCAGTATTTATCAGCTTCTAAAGAAGTGTGCAGTTTTACACATAATATGAACCCTGCTTAGAAACAGAAGAATTATTTTGGACTAGGATTTGAGTTTTGGTGGGATGGTGCTGTGAGAGTAATCACACAACAGCATGGCTTTTATGATAAGCAGAAGGGAGACACATTAACATTTTGTAAGGGACATGCATACAAGCAGCTCCAGTTTAGTTCATCATCTGTTCCCAGGGTTTAGGGCTTAGAACACCTGTGCTTTGCTTTCTCTTTTAAGTCCTTTTCCACAGAAGCCACACATAACACACCACGTGAACAAAGCAATGCCAGCTGATTAACATCTGTTGGTTTGATTAAAGTTGTATAAATGGAAAAAATTCAGGTTCTAGTAATACTGGCTTGTGCTTGTAACAAACAGACATTGTGTAACAAGCTGCCTTTGCTGTAGCTGCTCATATGCTTTAGATTTACATTTCGCACCTGAAAAGGGGGACCCAGGCTGCCTGAACTGGTTGTGTAAATTCCCTTTTATGTTCAGCCACTAAAAGATATTATGCCAGCTACTGTCCTTGCTACAAAATAATGCAACAGAAATTTTAGACTTCAGTTTATATTGGGTGAGGGAGATTTAGGCAGTGAATACATTGGGATTTCCTTACTGGTATTCAAAGCTGCTCCTAATGTGGATGTAATTGTGCTGGTAACTACATCACAAACGACTGCAGTCACGCTAGACCAAATTTTGTATCAAAGGAGGTGTTAGAGCGGAGAGGCCAGAGAACACAGAGGTATATATAGACACCCTCTGCACATTTCAAACATGTTCTTGTGTCTTCAAAAACTGGTCCAGAAGTTTTTTTTTTCTGAGAAACAAGACAATATTCTGATCAGCAAGCCTGTGCCTGTGGTAGGTACTGCTTGGGTTAGGTTTCTTACCAGTTAATTTTTACTACCACAGTTCAGGTTTTGAAGGCTCTTAGAACAAACAGGACTTCAAACAAGACCACCTGTTGCCCCTACAGCATCTGGATATCCAGAAACATGACACATGAGTGGAAGGTTCACAACTTATTCCATGAACTACTTTTGACATCTGAAGAATCTTTTTCTGGAAGGATGTTGATAATCTGAGAGTAAAAAATTAGGTTGGCTAATGCCTCTGCCCTCAGAAGTTTTGCCAAGATAGCAATATAGATGTCTACAGAACACAGTGGGCAAAATAAGCCTGCACAGGGCCATATTAGCACAATGCCATAATCAGCTGTATGTAGGATGTATTAGGAGAGCCCAACAGTCACACAACTTTTGCATCAGCATTAGGTCATGTCTTCCTCCAGTACCGTGTAAGGACATTTGCTGTATCAGTTTCAGTGTTTTCAGTATAGCCCCAGTGCTACAGCCAAACTCCCAAACATCTGTGCATGTTCAGCCCCTGCTATGTGCTACATGGCACTTAAAGTGAACAGCACAATGTCATAGCACTTAAGGCTCTAGTGGGGCTCCAGGTCTTAGGAACAATTAGCGCATGAAAAAAGAGTGTCTTCTAGTTGCAACATGGAGAAACAAACCTCACTGGTAAATAAGAATTTCAAGACCTACTCTTTTATACCCAAGTGAGAAAGAAATGCTAAGGTTAAAATGAGTATACTAAATCCTTGACACAGCATGGAAGTCAGAGATTTTAGTGGTCCTTCTATTTCACAGAATCACACCAGAAGAAAAGTGAAGTTGGACCAGATGCATCTGGCTGAGCAAAACCCAGTGTCAGCAGTTTGTGGTGCAGTTTATTCAACTAAAGAAAAAAAAAATCATAGGATAATGAATTTTCCTTTAAAACAGTACAGGGGGCAACTGGGCAGACACATGATCAGTGTGTGATAAGATGCTGTTTTCATTGTGAAGATGTGAGTGTATCTGTAGCTGTTTCCACTAACAGCTAAAAAGACCTCTGCTAAAATTTCTTCCAGGTGCTAGAGCAGAATGTCACGTAGCCTGTGGTTATGTTAAGTGATCAGGAGGACTCTGCAGGTAGGCATCATAGTCCAAAATCAGAAACACGTCTCAAACTAAACTTTCTGATGGGTCTAAAAGACCCTCTGGTCAGTCTTGTGCTTTTCCTTTGATAACTTTCAGAGTAGCTGAGGTGAAATTGCCTCTGCGGGTCCATTTTGATGAAATCACTGGGTGATGGTGGAAAGAGATAACATCAGCTGATAAATGGTTTTCTCAGATACTTGAAATCTTTCAAAAAAAACACCACTCTTTGTGAAGCACATTATCATCACCAGAGTAATTATACCCAAAGCTGATATTCTAAAGGAGTTTAGGGATTTCCTTTTATATAAGAAAGTGAGATGATTAAATGTCTTTGCAGTCTCTGTTTCTTTCAACAAGTGGATTTTTGCAGAACTGTTACAGTCTGAAATGTCCCAGATGGTGCTTTCCAGTTGCACTGGAGCATGTATTTTCTGGTAATTGCACAGCTTACCTAATTCCCTTGATCCTAAAGTCTATTCTCTTCTAATAAAGTTTTTTTTTTAAAAGGGAAGCATCTGTTTTATGCAAAAACACGCTTACCATTTTGAAAGGGTTGGGATGTGAAAGACATATGAAGCATGATTTTGAAGACTTGGAGTGAGTGTAGGGACTCATCTGGAAATTATAAGTAAAAGGTAAAACTTGAAAAAAAATGTAAGCAAATGGTAAATCTTGAAGGATGCTGAAAGTCAAGATTAGCCTGGGATACACAAAGATTACTTGTAAATCAAGCTTCTGTACACTGTGACATCTTATCTTGTTTCCCCCAAATTACTATTTTGCTCACAAATATTTATTACTTTATCTTTTTTTTATCACAGTAAAGTGTAATGTGTTATAGGAATCTACTAATAAACACTTCATTAAAGATTCTGCCTAGTGCACTGGTGCAAGGAGTTACAGCATATGGTTACATGCTTGATCAGGTATGTAGAGTGAAAAAAGACTTCAAGATACAACTGTGCTGGTACTATGTTGATAAAATTAATCACAAATAGCAGAAATACTATTTGGTAGATGAACACAAAATCTTTGGGAAAGGGACCAAGTTAGGCCCTGTAACTAAATTTTTAAAATTTTTGCCCAAATAAGATTGGCAGAGACTATCAAGGATTATGCAGGGGAAAGAGAGTTTGTATTTCTCTGGGAACAGGGGCAGCTCTGAGGAATTAGCCAAGGAAATGATCTTCACAGATAACTTCACCGAACAAATTCCTTTCCAGTAAGAACAGCCTGGTGCACTGACAAAACTCTCAGTGACTCCTGATCTCTTTCAAGGGTGCATGGTAGTTTATAAAGCTCTTAAAGCTTTGGGATTTTTTGTACTAGAGGCTTTGCGTTTGCTGTAGAGTGAGGAGGGGCTGTGTGTGAGAGGAAGGGGGTTGTGGCAGGGACATGTAGACAGCAGAGTGAGTGTGAGACAGATATGCCTGCTCTGAACAGCTATTTCTGGCTGCTCAGGACAAGGACACCTGGACACCAGCATGAAAAAAAGAAAGGAATAGAGTTGAAGTGAGAGAAAACCTTTATATTGCAAAAGACCTCATCTGTCCTATTTGTACTCTTCACTGACATGTGAATACAAGATCAGACAGGTAGCTGGTATTAGCACAAGCTGTAAGTTAATGAAGTGACATTGTAATTTTCATTTTTTAATCCAGATTAGTTGAGTGACAAATAACCATCACAATCAAAATTTTGTCCATATATTTTATTGCTTTACACTCTGAATAAGGTAGAGGAAAGGTGTAATATTTTGCTGGAAAATGAATGTGCATTCAATTAATACTTTGATCTGAATACTGATCTAACAAACACTGGTGAGTATTTTAATCATTAGTGAATTGACTAACTACACTGCAAAAGATATTAGCACCATTAAAATAAAATGTCACATGCTTATCTTTTTGGTTGTTGTTCTTGGTTTTGGGGTTTTTTTTTAAATTTAAAAAGAAAGGTTTGAAACTAACTAAAATTAGAAATCAAAGTCTAGTTTTCCTGCAGTCACAGAAACACTATATTGTGTATTTCCTTTATCAGGACCAAACTGGACAAGGCTGCTTTTGTCCATCAGGCAAGATACTCAGTGACAATAGAGATGCAGATCAGTTTAAGAATCAGGTCACAGTTCTGTGTTTCTTTTGTGTTATTTACGCTGTGCTCTCCACCATCACAAATGAGGTATTAAGGAGTTACATGGTCTTCATCACATAACCCATAATTCAGAAAAGTTTTTCCCAAGACTGCCCTGAGGATTCCAAGCCAAATGTCAGGCCCAGTACTCAACAACTACTTTCCTTCATCCTTGAAAAAATCAGGTTTATTGTACTAGAGGTGCATATACATGAGCACAGAGAAACAGCAACACAGCAACACGCTGGAAGTGCTGTGATTTACATGCTTCTGCACTTCCTATCACCTCACCTCTCGGGAACTTCTGAAGAAACTAACTTTATGTGGCTCACAACTTGTGCACCATCTGGTAGCCCACACCACAGTGTCCACACATCTACGCAGCAGCCATGTTTCCCATGTCTGCAGAAACTATAAGTGCACAACTCAGTCCATCTCTCCTCACTAGGACTAAAGATGAGTCTTGGAACAATTTGACCTACTGCTAGACTCTCTGTGCATCTGGCCATTCACCGAGAGTGATGCTTGTGTGATCTGAAAGTGTGTCGAAACCTGCAGCAGTGTGGGCAGGGTTACACTTTCAGCACTTGATGGACTAGTGTATGGCTAAATAGTGGCCCCAGCTTATGGCTTTGGTTTGTTAGGGAAGATGTGGATGCCTTTATGAGACACAGACTCCATCCAAAGTCACTTAGCACCACTGAGGCCCTCTTTCTGTTTTCAATTGTTTTTGAATACCTCAAGTGCAAAGAAATTGTTTTTTGTGTAAATATCCATTAACTCTAATGTATGCCTGGACCCAACCCCAGCTTCCTGAATCACCAGCTCAGGGAGCATGAAGAAGGCAAACATGAGAAATGCTGCTTTAAACTGAATTGAGTCTGTTTCCATAACTACGTTACACAGAGATGGAGAGGCCCCCAAATATTGTCTAGGCCAATTGCTACTCTGAGGCAGGTTCAAGTTTACGTCTAGGCCATCTCCAGCAGGTGATATGTGGGCTCCCATAGATGTAGTTAATCTTTTCATATCTCCCTGATTCATCTTTACTAACTAATTTAATGTCTTCTCTGGGTTATGTTTGATAAAGCTCTTTTGCTATTGCCATTTTGGACTGTAAATTATCTGCACCTTTTTTGAAACAATGTATGTCAATATGGGAACTTTGGTCCAGATAAAACCTAATAAAAGCCTAATAAAATATTTTTTCTCAAGTTCCAACTAGAATATTTTTGACACTAAAATCCAGAACCACATTTCCCTTTGACTTTTATTTTGTTTACTTCTTTATTACTACTTTGACCAATTATTCTGCACCTCAAAGAGGTCTTATTTTTTAATTTTCTTTGCATTTTTCTCTATGGTCAATCAGTCCAATTAATTTATTTCTGACTTTCTCAACTTTTCAAAGGCATTTTAAATATTGATCCTTTCTACTAGTCTGCTAGTAACCCTTCATAGACTTTTGCTATTTGCATATTTTGTAAAACATGTTCTCTAATCTACCAGCCAAGTCTATACTCATTTTTGAATGATAGTGGCTGAAGACATCCTTGCAGAACCCTATTTATATGCATAACAAAAAAATTGCTTCAGAAATAACTACTGTTTGAGTACATGTTTTCAAGCAATTCTGCATCTTCTGATCTTGACCCAGCTTTGACCTAGGATAGTCAAAATACTATTTTCTTACACTTTATAGATATGGCACATGGAGACTGTATTTTCTAAAACTTTCCTAGAGGCAAAATATGTCACTATTATTGTTTCCTGTCTATCCATCACACTACTTATTCAGCAGGGAAGAAAATTAGATTTGGAACTAGCTTTGGCTCAGTCTACTTTTGGCAACCTGTTCTGACTGCTTCTCTCTTTTTTTTTTTTTAATTAATGCTTCTCATTTCTTTATTGCTTACAATTTCGTTTTGTGTAAGAGAGTGTTTCTGTACCTTCCTGGGGCCCTAAGGTTAAGCTTGACTGATTCATAATTCTCCAGAATGTCACACATAAAGCATCCATTTAGTCCAGTGAAATCTTTCTGGCTGACTGACAATGGTACGCACGACCAGAGATATTACTTCTGTGATTTATGTTACGCTACTGAGCTACGTTAAGAGCAGTCCAATATATGACAATAATCCATGCTGATGCTTCAAACAGGAATACTTTTCAGGATGCACAAGAAAATGAAGATTTCTAACCCAAGATTTATAACCTCTTTCATATTGACTACTCAATTCCATATTCTAGCGATAACAGATTTTCTGAAGCCCTTTAGCTGCAGAAGTTAAACTTGCTCAGATATGTAAAATATCCTTTTACTATCCTGGCTGCAGTCATGCTCTTTTCTTTGACACATACACAGAGCCGTAGCTAGCTTCTGCAGTTCAGTTCCCAAGATACAACTTATTTTTACTTTGCATGATTTATACAAAGCTTCTTCAAACTACTGATGGAAATCTTACACACAAGATTAACATCCAAAACTATAATCACACCTCTTGAAATATTCTAGCATTTAACCTTACTCATCCTTTCTGCCTTTCCAAATAACTCTGTGTAAACAGATAAACTTGAAAGAACTGTATGACAATATCTAGATTATGAGGAACCCAATGGAAACTGTATCTTTCAGATTACTTATTCTTTTTTTGTTTAGTCCTCTCAAGACAATTGTTTTCAGGAAGGATTTTATGGTAGACCAGAAAGTACAGTTCTGCCAGAGGTTCCTCATTCACACCAGCACTGAATCTGTCATGTACATTGCCAGAAAAGCTATATATATTCCAGTATATCAGGAGTTAAAGGAGAAATGAGGAAAAGAGTAGCTCAACCTCCAGGATACTTTAGGATAAAGGAAGAAAACATGAAGAAATGGTTTCTTGAGAGCCCCAACCTAAGAAAACAAATTAAAGTAAGAATTTAACTTTTTCCAACAAGACATAGGGAACACTGGGAATCAAGTTGCTTCAGGGAGCTGCACACCTGAAGTGGACTGCAGACTTCCCAGTCAGGCCACCTTTCCACAATACATATATGGATAGGAACAAAATTCTAATTCTTGGATTTTTCTGGATACATACTTTCTCCCATGACAATTTATCAGAAATAATCAGAAAGTGGCAGAAGGCTTGAACACCACTCATACAGAAGCCATGTATTTATTGTCCAGTGTATACCTTTGAGCTAATAAGAATCCTGAGAGGCAAGAGAGAAATTGAAAATAATTAAAATCACCTGTAAAGATGTGACCTCATATTTACAGAAATAGGAAAGGGATTTTTTTTCTCTTTGAAAGTATGTTGAATTTTTTAATAAGAAAATATTTATATGAGATATAAAACTGTTTACTATGAGGAAGTTGCTGAAGGGGATGAGTCATGGTTTAAGCCCAGCTGACAACTAAGCACCACACAGCCGCTCGCTCACTCCCTCCTGGTGGGAAGGGGGAGAGCATCAGAAGAGTAAAGTGAGAAAACTCACAGCTTGAGATAAAGACAGTTTAATAGGTAAAGCAAAAGCCACATGCACAAGCAAAGCAAAACACAGAATTCATTCCCTACTTCCCACTGGCAGGCAGGTGTTCAGTCATCTCCAGGAAAGCAGGGCTCCAGAAAGTGTAGTGGTTACTTGGGAAGACAAACACCATCTCTCTGAATGTCCTCCCCTTTCTTTCTTCTTCCCCCAGCTTTTATTGCTGAGCATGATGTCATATGGTATGGGATATCCCTTTGGTCAGTTGGGGTCAGCTGTCCCAGCTGTGTCCCTTCCCAACTTCTTGTACAGCCCCAGCCTACTCACTGGTGGGGTGAGGTGAGAAGCAGAAAAGGCCTTGTCTCTGTGTGAGCACTGCTCAGCTGTAACTAGAATATTCCTGTGTTATCAACACTGTTTTCATCACAAATCCAAAACACTATTATACCAGCTACTAGGAAGACTATTAACTTTATCTCAGTCAAAACCAGGACAGGCTGTAAGGATACAACCAGGGGAAATCCCAGAGACACTTGAAGAGGAAAAATGTGAGAATGAGAGAGGCTAGGAGGTTGTGCAAGGAAATGTGGGGGCCAGGTCAAACAGAGATCAGGTGGGAGCAGGAGACTGAGATGAAAGTAAGGAAGTTTATGAAGAGAAGTAGAGGTAAATTGATAGGGTATGGGAGCAGCCTATCTCATCCCAGAGTGTTAGGGTAGGAAAATGAAGTCTCCAACAAAGAGCCAAATGGGAGGCACGTGTTTTGATATATGCACTGAAGTCTGAATTTTTCAGACTTAGAAAAACAAAATCAAAGATAAGGCCACACAGGAAAGCTCAAAACCAGAAACACATCTGAGTATTTTTTTAATGCTTTTCATATAACTGCTTTGGGGATAACATATTTGATTTTTTTTAACAATTGGACCAGTGACATTATAAAATGTAGTGCATTGTAAACCAGAACTAACTAGTGCTGTAAAGTATTTTTAATGACCTGGCCCAAGAAGAGGTCAGGTTGAAAATGTAAACTTTTAATCAGGAAATCAATCTGTGGGGATATGGTGAATTAGCTGTGTCCCCTTCTTGATTACTGCATTCTGGCAAAGACCCTTCAGTAGAAGAAGTCTGAATGAACAGGACAAGAAGATTAATTACAATGTATGACTTCCAGACACATTATTATTTAATCTTTGCACTTTTCAGTTGGCTTTCATTATCAGTCAACAAAAATTTCTTCATCATCATCTGTTTGCTATTTACAAATCTAACTCGGTTACCATCTCAGAATCCAGAAATCCAGGTCTCCCTGTACTCCTTTCTCTTCTGCCAACAATCTTTATGGAACATAAGAAAAAAAAATTGAAAGCTTTGGCCAGTGAACAGGACATAGCTGTAGTATCTTTTGTTTCCACACACAAATGAAAATCCCACATTATGCCTACTGAAACCTGCTTGATATCATCAGGGATGATGATTGTATTTATGCTATGTTTCAGTATAATATTCATTTCACTGGTGGCTCTAGAATCACTGTGCAAGAGAGATACTGTATCTACAGGAAAACTATTGAAGATGGATTAAAAAATTACATTGCAAAGTTACCATTTATCCTAAGGGGAAAAAGTTGTCTTTGTGCCTAGAATGGATTCACAGTCTTTCTCTGTACAGAACCTTCATGACAGAATATTACATATTTTATTGTTGCAGGCCGCACAAAAGAAGAGTAAGGCAGGTATCGGCCTTCTTTTTTCCTCTCTCCTTTGTATGGAATTCTTTAGAAATGTTACTTTGATGTAGTTTCAGTGCCTGTGATGAGACCACCTCTCCCACAAAGAGTAGAAAAAGCATGTAAAGCACAAGCAGGAACTACGGGGCAATGGACTTCATCAAAATAGGTGAAATTCCTTGAAGCAGTAGACGCATAGAACTCTTGATTTCTTTGTGAATCACATTCAGACACTGAAGTTCATGAGTACGGAACAAGTCAATGTAGATCTATAAGGTTAATTTAGTCCATAATCTATTTGTTTGGATGTAGTCCATATGTTTCTATCCTGTGTTTTCTAATGAGTTTACCTCAGTAGAGACAAACATGTTGATTTCTACATAGCAGATTTTTGTCTTTAATCATTGGAAGAAGTCATTACAGAATTCTGGTAAAACATGGTGATTTTTGCTGCTATCTTATTGTGCAAATAAAAGTGTTCTGAAGTGTACAGCATTTCCTTCAGTGACTTCATATAATCTATTCAGTCTAATTTCTAATTATCTATATAGAGCAGAAAACATATGAATTTCCATTCATATTTTTGCAACAGACACATCTTATTGAGAAAAATGAATTCTTATTCACCCCATGAACTGAAAATCAGCGGAAAGTAAACCAAAGTAGTAGCTTAATCATCTCATCTTGACATGGTTATTTTTGGAGGACAGTGAAGAAAAAAGTTGTTAACTTTACTTATACTTCTTCTGTCACTAAAAACTTTCCAGGAAATGCTTAGTGTTTAACTCCTACTCCTACTACTTTTGGTACATATTCAGCACCTCACAGGATATACCTAATATGTCAGAAAACTGGACTCAAAATACTAAAAATGGAACTACTCAAACTGAAATTATATTGACTATGAAACACTTAGTTTTGAGAGATACAAAGAAAAAATCATAAGAGAGGAAATTATGGGAAATTTTCTTTCGCAGTTCAACCACCTCTAGCACATGGCTGAGAACCCTAGGGAGCATTTGTAGATTTCTGTGCATATGTTCAGCTATAATATATGCTTCTATGAGAGTTTTTACAATGGTGCTCTCAGTACACTTGCACCATTTTGAAATGCACTCTATCAGTAGTAAATAAAATGTTCTCTATGCTTTTCTTACAAGTTCAATCTGGGGAGGAAAGAGTGAGTAGAAATAGTGAAACACAAAGCTCAATAGAAACTACAATAGTGGAGGAAAAAAAAAACCTAACCTAATGGCTTTATCCCAGAGTAATGCAAAAAAAAGAGAGTTTTGTGAGCTCACTGTTGAAAAGTCTGTCAGGAGCAGATGAAGCTGAATAGGTCAAGTACAGGTCAGAAACAGTTCAGCTTGCATTGCTTTTAAGTTTTATAGAAGGCACCCTTCATTTGTCAGAAAGTCAATAGGACAAAAATAGCCTGTGTAAGTAGCTTAGGGTCAGTCAGTCTTCTTCCAGTATGCAGATAGTCTCACAAACAAAAATAAACACAAAATTCTGTATTATTGTAAAAAAGCATGATGCAACTAAAACACAGCAAGCACAGAATGTAAACTTCCTGCTATGTGACCTAGAAAATCAGTAATTTCTGTCTTGTGCCTAATGCACCCATGCTATCAAAAGTTCCTGAGTTCAATTAAAAACCTCAGGTGCAAGTGAGCCAATTTCTTCAAGGCAGCTCAGCCAAGACATACAAGAAATGCCCCACTCTCCTTGCTGAAACACGGTCTCTG
Organism: Caprimulgus europaeus; assembly: GCA_907165065.1. Next base: position 35,326,956 of record OU015525.1, read on the forward strand.
ACCCAGAGGAATTCCAGTTTCTCTAAAAAGTCTTCTATCTGAGCTTGTAGAGCAAGCCAGAGAAGTTAGCTAACATTTAAACATCAGTACACTTTGAACAGAGATTCAGGTGGTTTTTACACTATTATCATACATGAATGTAGACCTAAATATTATTCTAAGGTGAGAGGCTTCTCTCATACAGACTAACTTAGACATAAAGAGGAGTACATGCAACTGATGGTTGAGTGTCATTGTCAACTCTGGAGGGACTTCCCAGAAAGGTCCTGAGGCTGTAAACATGATTGCTGGGATCTGTGGAAGCTGTGAGCTCAAGGACTGTGGTGGAAATATTTCTGAACTGTTTTTCTACCACATGTGGCTTCCACCTGAGTAATTTTAGACTTTTAACCTGATTAACTGGTACCATTGTGCTTTCTTCCTCCATGTGGTCTTCCTGCCCCTTTTAATTTAGGATGCATGAAGAAGCGTGTATGTGCTCCCCAATTTCTGCACTCTCACACAAGGAAGTCAGAAACCATGCTCTGGTTCCCAGGGCCACATGTGGGGTGAGCTGCTATGCTTTCTACAGCACAGGCAAAAGAAATATCACCCAGAGAGGCAGTTACCCAGTATGGCACTAAGGAACGTATCAGTGTGATGTACAGAACTGAGACACTAGGGAATATCTTGTGTAGGAGAAGGTGTGCCGTGGCAAAAAAGATTGGCAAGTTTGCTGGTGTGGCAATAGCAAGGCAGCTGTAGGTCCATTGGAATCTGCAGAATTACGAGTACATTGTTAGTTTAAATGAGATTACTTTCAGAATGAAAGTTAATTTGAAGGGCTTTGGTGACCTTTACTGAGAGCAGCACTTAATTCAGTAGATCTACAGCATGCAAACAAAATTTAAATATGGGTGATGCACAGTTAGACATACTGACCTTAAGTCCTTCAAGTATTTACAGAGCACTTTATAAACACAATGTTCTTACAGGCACTTGAGGCTGTGAAGTGTCAACAAATATTTATATTGCTGTGGAAAGAGCTCCTTCACACAAGTGTGGGGGGAAGCTTTGGAGTGCAAAGTAAATTAAATACCCACTGTGTGTGTGTTGTGTTGTTTCTGTGCTCTATACTCTCTTTGCTTTGGCTGAAATCCAGGCTGAAATCCCAACACCCTCCACACAGGTGGGGAAAAAGCTGTCTATGGGACTTAGTCTTTTGTCCCAGACTAGAGCTGAATAGAAAACAGGAAAGTTTTTATATTTTTCGATGGAAAACTGTTTTGCAAACACAATCATATTAATAAAAAGCTCTGTTTGCTGTTTGGAGAAAAGAATTATAAAGAATGACTCCTTGTCACCTGGGAAGAAATCCCATTAGCTGCAACAATTCACCAGATATGGTGATTTCACACACTGCTTTTCGCTGATCCATACTTATCTGCCTAAAACATAAGACGAAGGAGAGTTGCTGTCTGTGTGGAAAACAAAGAGCCAGTGTGAAAGAAATGCATGATCCAAGAAAGCTCAAATGACATGACACTGAGTGGCTGTACCTACCAGGGAATCTGCTAAAAGAAAAACAAAACAACAAAAACAAAAACCCCAGCACTCTCACCTCAAGAAAATTAAAATAAAGACCAAGAAAAGGAGTGTCTAGTGGTTTCTGAAACACTGTCACAGTGCTCTGTACGCCAGATTGCATGTATAAAGCATGAACACAACATGCTGTCTAGACAGGATCACTGAATCTGTGCTGTGATCTCCATGAGATGGTGAACCATGACAATGTCATATCATGATTCATTGGGGAGTTGCATTTTCCCCTGCAGTGCACAGCCCACTAAGACAAATAAAATAACATAAATATAATCCCCATGAGTCTATGAGGCAATATAGGCAAATAAATAAGTCTTGGTTTTCAGAAATTTCAATTTTCAACCCCAAGAAAGAAAAATTTCCACAGACAGCAGATGCATTTTTCATGAAAAATCATGTTTTAGCCACAATCTAACTTTTAATCAGCATAATTTATATGAAAAATCTGACTGGCTCATGAATTTCAGGCTCATTTTCTCAAGAGACCAGATCTACTCACGGTATAAATCATCATAATCCTATTGAGCTCATCACTGAGTTTACACCAGCTCTGGCCCTACACGCAATTATAACTGGGTACAGGCAAACATTAGTTTTAATTGTCTGTGGTGCAAGAGAGATCCCTGCTGCTGAAGTGTAGCTATTTAGCAATAGTTCATTTCACGGTAGTTTAAAAAATGCAGATTTGGCTTTTCTCTATGCCAACAGGCACAAAATAATAGTAACTATCTTCCTTACAGGAGTTAAAAAAAAAAAAGAATAAAAGGACTAAAAGTCCAAACCCGAGTGAAGTATTTCTTAATTTTAATAATAAACTTCTGAAATCTTAAAGTGTTTCTTCTTCAGGTGCTTTCAAGGGAGAAGAAAAGAAAGAGCAAATGAAAGGGAAAGAATGAAACAAGCCCAGAGAGTGCAGCCTGAGGCTGTAATCCCGTTTTCAAGAGGAGACATTAAAAAGAAACCTCAGAAAAGTCTTCAAATATCAGGTGAAAGAGTATAAAAGTCCTTCATGCTGTTTTTGATGTGGTGTCCTGACGTGGATCTTGGAATAAGTTTTATCAGCTGTAATTGAATTGAGATGAAGGAGACCATTCACACACCCTCCCCACCTCAGGCTGGAGAGCCACCAACGCAAGGCAGTGCTCAGTCAATATTCAATCTTCCCTCTACAGGGAAGAAGCCCAGTTAAGAACCCCTGGCTTGTGCAGTTTTGCCACTCTCACAGAGTGCCCATAAACATATGTATCTTTGGAAAACTATCATGTGTTTTCAACTTCCTGAAGAATTCTTGTAAAATATAACTGAACCACATTACCCTTTGTCCTGTGCTTTTATTCCACTAATGGACAAATTGGGAGGAGGCTGAGAACAAATGTGCTATTAATTACCCAGATGGCTTTTTAATAGAACCTTGGATGATTGCACAGCCACTAAACATTGTCCAGAAATTTCTTAATAACGCTGGTGAACGAAGCATTCCTTGGGAGAGAATAAAGATACCATTGACCGTGAGGCTAAGTTATGTCAGGTTAGTTTAAGAGATAGCAGACAAAGGGTGTGTATTGTATGGAAGGAATGACAGGCCATATCCTAGCTGTCCGGCTCCTCCAGCAATGACAGATTTTCTAATTCACTGCAGATTCTCATAAAAGTGGGTGGTCAGTTCTGGGGAACCAAACAGTGGACCTATTGATAGTGGGTGGGAGAGATGTAATTCGGAATTAGCCTAGGTTGATTTAATACAGCGGAGAGTCTTAGTATCAGCATAAAATTAGGATTAATACATTAAATGTTAGGTCAGAATGTTAAATCCCATTGTTGAAAGACCTACATGCAGTCAGTCAAGACTTGATATGAGTATTTCAGTCAGTCAGGGCTAGTGGCTGGTGTGCCATGCTTCCACAGCAGGAGCAATGCATGTAGAAATTAGAAACTGAAGATGCTTTCTCTGCAAACAGTAACTTTAAACATTCACATTTTTAAAGTTTTGATGTTCATGCTAATCTTCCTTTCACCTGACATCAAAATGAATAAGATAATAACCAGCTCAGGCTTGTCCCAGCTTTCTTGGAAAGATCTCATATAAAGAAACACAGTTCCTCATGTTTGCAGTTCACTTCTGCATTCACTTTACAGGAGATTTTTGATACACCAAAAGCTGTATGGATGATTATCATATCCAGTATCATTATAGTTCTTCAGCAATAGGATTTGAACTCAGGAGGAAGATAATTGATTTGGCTTAGAGTTTTTCCTGTCAGTAACAGATATAAAAAAAAAGAAAAAGAAAGAAACCTAAACATTTGTGAAAATTATGATAACTACAATGAAGAACAGGTAGCAGTAAAAAAAAAAAAAAAAAAAAAAACAAACAACAGATTTGATACTGCCAAACAAATTACAATAAACGAATTCTCTGGAGCTGAGAATAAAACAGAAGGCAATAAGATCACATAAAAAGAAAAACGCTATATAAGAACAGATTATCTGTGAGTTTTCTTAGAGTGTTGAAAACTAAGATCTTCACCTACTGTAACATTTAGTAATGTTTGCCTTTTTTGCTTCAAAAATTAGGATTAGTGGGAACTCAGTTCATGTATATTTTACAAAGACATGATATGAAATTAGAGAAGAGTTTATATCAGTAGCACTCCCACTCTTCTGGGGCAGCTGACACTTCATGAGCTCTCAGCATAATTCGCAGACCACCGAGATAAAGTTATAGACCAACAACTGCAAATCCAGCGCTCTGGAGTCAATATACTGTTGCATAAGAGTGCATTCTCTAAGCTAGCCAAGGTCTTACATCCTGCAATTGCTCTCCCCACTGAACGTTTGACTGCATAGGTTGCTTCTGCCTTGACTATGCCACCATCTGCTCACTGCTCTTAATTTTATAGTCTCCTTCATGTCTGCCTTACTGTGCTGACACTTGTGGGCGATGACTGCATGATCTCATTCTAAAGAAAAAAGTTCCTATTCACATAATTTCATTGTGGAAAACTGGTGGTGGGAAAAGTGGCTAACCCAGCTGGAAACAATGTCAGGTTTTTACAAGGCCACCCTATGTAGGAATTATTATAGGTCAAAATAATTGGTCCATAACTAGAGTCAAGATGGTGGTTTAATCTTCACATATTTCAGCATTAATAAGGACTTTTTTTCCCCTTTGTCATTATTTTAATTTCACTGTTTTTTATTATTTTTGCCTCCTTTAGGTCTGTCGCTTTCAGTAGTGTACAACAGTTCCTCCAGATAACTCAATTCTTCTGCTTTAGCTAGCTTTAATAGTGTAAGTTAAGGTGTTACCTACATGTAAAAATAGATTGATGCTTTTTTTCTTTCTTTTTTTTTAAAAACGTGCGGTGAGCCCTTCCAATGTAGCCTTCACAGGTCAGGAGAAAATCTCTAAAAAGTTCTTGATGAAGTGTAAGTATCCTTTTGTGACCATAGCAGAGTAGCTATTACTTTTGAATTTAAGAGGCTGAGGTATCCCCATGTGCCTGATGTGTTTTCAAAGATATGTACCTTTCAGTCTCAGATTTTAACAGTGCAACTGCACGGCAATTGGATGAAACACAAAACTCATCCATTGAAACAAAAGATAGTTTTACTACCAATGTTGCTTTTTCCTCTAGAGTACATTAAGTGCAAGTTATGTTTTTACTTAAGGTACTCTAGTTGGAAAAAATGAATAATGCACTTTTACTTGTACTTCTTCTTTGCTCATCCTGGTTTTTTTAATGCTGATATTACAAAAGTGATTGTAACACACCTTTACTCTCTGCTGAAAAACAGCCTTTTCACATCTGGTCCACTCACTACTAAAACTGCTTTGACATCAAAATAGACTGTATCATACTGGTCCTATGTGAACAGCATATCCTTATACATTCACCAAAAAGAGGTTGTGTGGGCTGTATTACATCCAACTGCAGGCATGAAATAGCACCTTCTTCAAATGAGAGATTTTAGAGTTCAGTTCACTAAAAAATCTGACTTAAAGAAATGTGGGTCCCTAAGGAACGTGCTTGTCCAGGTTCCCAGCCAAGCTCTCAGAATCCATAAATCCTAATTTTTTGGCTTTACTGGGAAAAGGATGAAAGTCAGTAATTTTACATAGATTAGCCATCTATGATAAAATAACCATAGTGTTGAGGATCTAGACAGGGAAACCAAGTGCATCATGGCTAAACCCAGCCAAATCCCACATTTTTAGGCAGACTGTCAGATCACCCTTTAGCTTTTGGAAACAGGTCAAGTGTCATTTCAAGCTGACCCTTGAGTTGGAATTTTACAGGAGTCCCTAGAGTACCCCAGTTCCAACAAGGCGAGACATGAAAGCTGTGCACGCCAAATGCTTTACCTGGGGGTCACAGAGGTGATTCCATGGGCATCTGCACTGCCCTTCCCAAGATGGTGGGCCAAGGTCAGAAGGTGGCAAAGAGCTTCCACTCTGCTGCCTTTTATACATTTAACTCCAATCCTCCACAATATTTTGTCATCAGAATTTCCACCTGATTGCAACATACTGGTAGGATAAACAGAGAAGCTTCAACCAGTCCACACTGCAGTGCTCAGTCATAGGATCATAGAATACCAAGTGGTAGGGACCTCAGGATCATCAGGTCCAAACTTTCTTGGCAAAAATAAAGGTACTCTTTTTAGAGAAATAGAGGGTCTTTAATTTCCAACCTCTCTCAAAGGCTGCAACAGAAAGCCTATCAAATGTTGAATATTGACTTCAGTATTTAGAGACTATATAAGGTCTAGGCAATCTTAAAGATTCTTGCCTCAGATATCTTTGTGAGTCCAAAGCAAACCTTTTTTCTCTCACTGCACAAGGGAAAAAAAAAAAAAAGATAGGAAAAAAAACAAGAATTAATAAGAATGAAAGAGCTTCTGAAAATATACATATTTTGCTGTCAGACCGTCAGTGCTAGTTTTGAGTAGAGAGCTACCTGTCAGAAACAGGTACGAGCACATAAACAGGAACTTAAGTACAATGAAGCATCAAGGAAAATGCCTGTAGAGTGTCAATTTTTCTTGCAAGAACAACATTGCTACTAATGTAGAAAACAAAATATGATACATGGGGTCAAGACAGAAGTTGCCTTAGCTCTAAATATGCTGGCAGCGTAACAAGCTAAGCTTGCTGTCTGCCAAGAAATACCTGTCCAACGCAGTCTAATACCCTTTCTTGTTTTCTTTTGGGCATATTTTTGTAATTGCTTGTCCTCAGGTACAAAGATGCTTACGGGAAGTCATTAATCTTTCATGAGACTATTCTACCATTTCTTAATTCAGAACAATAAAAGCTTGGAAAGGCATGCATTCTCATGTCACTGTCTACTTCAAGGGAAAGGAAGTTTTAGTGGAAGATAAATCTGATCAAATGATAGCGAGAGATAATGAAATAACTGTGTTAAAGAGAGTAGTGTATCAGAGTAAAAGAAAAAGCCCTTGAACTTCACTCTTTTTTTCTCTGGTACAAGACCAGATGGGCTCTGTAAACATTACAAAATATTACAGCTGAAAGAGGTGTGATTGGTCCAGGACTTTTCATCTTCCTCTTCCTCCCCCCTCATCTCATCTCACATAACCCCCCCTTTTTCCTCCAGATACAGAAAATAAAAACACTTCTTGTTTGCTGTCTGAAGCAGGTGTGGTTGAACTAAATGTAGAGGAGATGTCCAGCTGGAGGGACCCATCAGCCAGCTGCCCAGTGCAGGCTGCTTAGATAAATACCACCTGTTTCTAAAGAGCAGAGGAGAGAGTGGAAGAAAAACAAACCAATCCAAACCTAATGGTCACAGGGCTGAAACTTGCTGATACTCTGGTAATTGTGTAGGTGCTTTGTGGCTAGTTAGTCCCCAAACTCATGAGTCTCACAGAAATGAGTGTGCAGTATGCTTAATTTGATTCTGGACTGCGATGAGACGCTTTCAGACAATCGGGGAAATAATTCAACCAATGCTCACAGCACACATGTGCACAATCATAAACATCATCCAGAAGGAACAGGGGAGGATCCACAAAAGGCACAAACAACTTTACAGGTACTTTCTAAATCAAAGACCATGTTGCAGGAAGGCTTAGGTAATAAGATTACAATCATGAGGGCACTGAGATGATTTATATTCCTCTTTGCTTAAAATGTAGATTCTGCCTCGCTGTGCATCACCAATATAACACAAAGTTGCTGTCCCTATAAATAACAGCCTGTTTTTCTAAATCAGTCTGTACAAAATGTCCTGTACTTCTATTCAGAGCATCATACAGATGTGGTAATCTCTTGAACATTATTTGATCTGAAAGCAATTATTAAGCAGTGATTACAACACATCTGTACTGCTTATGGCCGTATATGAGTGATTCATTTGACTAAGATAGACTGTTTCCTAACGCTGTGAGACATTACTCTTTCTGCTCAAATAGCCCCAAGGCAAAAAACATCTTTTTGACTCAGAAGCACTGAAGCATTGTGACTGTTCACAATCACAAGATTGTATTCACAAAGCTAGTTAGAATAGGACTGGAGAGAAATAAGCACTCTTTGGAAATGTCTTTGTCCCCTTTGTTACTGATATTGTAGATTAAATTAGTCCTAACCTGGGGAAGCGGCATGGTCCTATGCTTAGCTTTAACCTGAGCCTGAAAATGTGAACCTTTTCCACGCCTGCTGCTCTGCATGCTCTGTGTGACCTTCAGTAATTAATTTGCTCTTTTTCTGCCTCAGTTCCCCATGTGTGAAATAGATATTCAGCTATAGCAAGGGAAACTTCATTCATATGACCTGGATCTCATTTTGGAAATTTTACAGAAAATAAATTGAAATAAAGTCCAAGGGTTCAGGGGTTCTAAAGGAAAATACAGTTTTTCGAGGACCATGGTTTCAGATACACTTCCACAACTACTTGTAACATGGGGGTTTTGTAGACCTGGCTGACTTTTTTTCACATATTCTTTATATAGTGTGCATATATAAAAAGATACCAAAATAGCATGAGTGTAACTGTGTGAGTGTTGCAACCACTATATATCCAAAGTGTAATTTCTATAAACTAAATATCTTTTTACAGTAAATTGGGCAACCGCCATTTTTGGAAAATTTGTCTTTTTACATTTCTTTCAAGTCTTACCTTCTGTGAAGAGCTAAAACACATCTTTGTCTGTTTAAGTTGAAAATATTCCGCATCTGTGCCAGGATGCTTTGGGGCATGTTCCTGGGAGATGTCACCTACTGCTTTCTGCGCTCGGTTAGCATCGGAATATCTTGGGATGAGTGGCACCAGAGAAGAGAAAACACAGCTTTTGCAGAGGGAAGTCATGGTTTAGAAAACTATTGCAGTACTTCGAATGAGTGACCAAACGTTCACCTAAGCAAGAGTAAATAATAGAAGCAGAATTTAGGACTACAAAGTCACTTTCACATCAAAGAAGGTCACCAGGGGAGTTCCCAGGGCTGTGTACCAAGGCAGGAATCACAGTGTGCTCATAGACAAGGGGCAGCAAGGTCTGCTCACCATCATACAGCTGCACGGAGAGTCTGCCCACTGTGGGCAGACTCTCCTGTGGTCTTCAACATCACAGCTCAGATCCTCCTTCTCACAAAGGATATGGTAGAATAGAAAAAGATTCAGAGAAAAGCAACAGGGATGATCAAAGGGACAGGAAAGTGCTGAGGCAGGAAATGATGAGGACTTTTCAGACTGGAAAAGATATCTGAGGTGGCTGTGATAGAGGTCTGCAAAATGAAGAGTAGCACAACAGGTACAGATGGACTGTTCGTTGTCTCTTCCTAACCACAGTCGAAGAGACATCAAATGAAATTAGCAGGTGGCAGGTTTAAAGCTGACAAAAGGTATATAGGTGCACAGGCACAACAAACAGCTAAACTTTGCAATTCCCTCCTACCCCATGTAATGAAAGGTAAGAACTCACCCAGGACTTAAGTGAGGTCCTTGAACCTCAGGGTCTCTTGCATAGATCTCATGAAATATTTGTAAGTTTCTCAGTTTTCTTTTCCCTTTCTGCTAGGTTTCATGGAACCATGTTAATTATGCTTTAGCTATTAGCTGCACTGCTGAGCCATACCTTTGCTAGCATGGTGTGGTACCTTCTGTTTCACCTCAAAAATTAAATTAATGGGAAAGACCTTGATTCTGCTAAAAAATTAATAATAATGATAGTGAATGACATGTAATTTCTGAATATAAAAGACCAATAAATGCTTTATGCATTATAAATACTTTGATTTGCTAAGTGGTCAGCATCAGCTCTTAAAAAAATTTTGTTCCTGTCAGATCTGCATTATTCCTTTCCCCTGTCACTGTAAGTAAATGTGTAGGACACATTTGTAAGGGAGACTATTTATGTCTTTATGTCTTTGATGCTGTACAATGCATTTTTCTGTGAAGAGGAACATCCATTTTCCATTATCTTTTTTTAATATATGTATATATGCAATAAATATATATATACAAAAATTAGATATATATAATTTTAATTTTGGACAGCTAGCTAGACTGCCATGCAAGCTTTTACTCTCTTAAATCTCTTTAAAGTCATTGACTTAACCACTGATTTTGCCTGTATGAAAGCTAGTGGCCCAGATACTTGTCTAATACTTAAGGTACAAGTAAATGTACTTCAACTTGGATAGTGCATTTTTCTTTCTGTTTTACCTGTGGCATGGCATAAAGGAAATTCTTTATACACTAATAATGGGTTCATCTTTCTAAATTGTAAAAAAATATTTCCTAGAACTATGGCCCAATAGTCTGGGGCATTCTTACATATCACTTTATCTGTGTAATCTGACCATGTACTTTAGTTAATGTCTGTCCCATTTCTGTGACCCACTTACTTTACTAATGTTTGTAAAATAATGACTTTAGGTAACAATCAGCAGCAGTTGCATATAAATGACTTTTTTTTAAAAAAAAAAAAAGAAAAAGAAAATCCTATAGAAGCTTCCTATTGGCCTATTTTATCCTTAAGGGCCAAGAGACAGATGTTGTGATACCATATATGCCAAAGGAATTTGTTTTGATTTTGAAAGATCTTTAAATTACATCCTTTGTAATGTCCTTTAAAAAGTAGGCTTTCTTTTAATACACACAGAAATAAATAGATCAGAAAAAAATGCATTAAAAATTATTTTATTTAATTGTAAAATATGGGAAAACAAAATTTGCTCTTTTCTAATTACTGTAATACTGATATTTTTTATGGAGGAGAACATTCTTCAGTTTTCCATGTGGCATCCTTAGTTGCTCTACACCATGTGTGCCTGAAACAAACAGCCCAAAACTCTGAACACATGATTGACTTTCTTGGCCATCTCTATTGCAATTCAGTTGTTGTCTGTCTTTCAGACAACCCTGGCTCTGGCCAGCACCTTGTAGGTTAAACAGAAATAAAAACAGTAACAAAATAATGGGAAATGCTGAATATTTTATTATTGTTGTTGTTGTTGTTGTTGTTGTTGTTATTATTATTAATATTATTATTATTATTATTATTATTTAAAAGACATATGACTTGCCTCAAAAGGAAAATAAAAGAGCTAAGTTGGTCTGTTTCATGATTTTTACACCTGCTAGAGAATCTTGCAAAACACTTCTTGCTTACTCAGACATGGCAGCTGATTTCACCAGATGGCATGTGCAGACTTTGCACTTGAAGTCTACATATGACATCAGAATTAAGCCTTTCCAGTCCAGAGACAGCTTACAACAATTCAAATGAGTATTTTTTATTCCTTAAGATACCTCTTTCTAATTCATAGTGACTTCTAATAAAAAAAAAAAAAAAAAAAACCAAAAAACCCAACAAAAAAAACAAACTCAGGGACATGTTAGATTATCAACAAGTTCTACAGAATATACTATATACTTTGACATTAATTAGCTATTACAATATTGCCTGAAACTTTCAGTGCTCCACTGGTTACAGAGGGTTACCTTGAAGACTCTGATGTCTGAGGAGTAATTCCTGAGAAAATGCTGTGACAAATATGTCTGAAGTGAGTTACATAGACTAAGCAAACTGCTAAATTATTAAATTTTTGCCAATTTATTTAAAATTTCATTATAAAGAGCAGAAAAGAAGTCTTGAGTTAATTTTGGAAAATATCATTAAACAGTATAACAGAAAAAATAACTAATAACTGGATGTCACCATTCAGAGGAATGCTAACAATCTGGACAATTGACTTGAAAGGAATCTCATGTGGTTCAACAAGAAGTGCAAAGTCCTGCACCTGGAGAGGAACAACCTCACGCACCAGTACCTGAGGCTGACTGGCTGGAAAGCTGCTTTGCAGAAAAGGACATGGAGGGTCCTGGTGGACACCAAATTCAACACAAGACAGCAGCATGTCCTCACGGAAAAGGTAGCCAAAAGCCTCTTGAGCTGCATTAGGCACAAAGTTGCCAGCATGTCAAGAGAGGTTACTCTTCCTCTTTACTCAGCACTGGTAAGACTCCTCTGGCATGCTGGCTCCACTTCTGGGCTCACCAGTACAAGATATGGACTTACCAACGAGAGTTCAGCACAAGGCCACAAAAATGATGAAGATGCTGGAGCATCTCTTCTATGAGGAGACAGAGAGCTGGGACTGTTCAGCCTGGAGAAGAAAAGGCTCAGGGTGGTCTCATCAATGTTTTTAAATACCTGAAGGGAGGGTGCAAAGAGGATGGAGCCAGGGTCTTTTCAGTGGTACCCAGTGGCAGGACCAGAGGCAATGGGCACACACTGAAACACAGGAGGTTCCCTCTGAACATCAGGAAACGCTTTTTCCCTGTGAGGTTGACTGAGCATTGACATAGATTACCCAGAGAGGTTGTGGAGTCTCCATTCTTGGAGATATTCAAAAGTCACCTAGACATGATCCTGGCCAACTGGTTTTAGGTGGTCCCACTTGAGCAGGGGGCGTTGGACCAGATGATCTCCAGAGTTCCCTTCCCACCTCAGCCATTCTGTAAATGTTGACAGATGTAATTACAGACTTTTGTAAGGCTTTTCATCAATTCTCCCTTCCTATGTAGTAGACTAATAGTTTTATCTTCAATTTGTAGGTTGGAAAAGTGATCTATAGTGATAGTATACCAGCCAGTCTCCCACAAAGGCAGGAACAGCATTGAGCTCCTCTGAGTCCCAGGGCAGTGCCTGGTCCATCAGGCCAAACCGATGTGAACACCAGCCAGAATAATGGAGAATAGTGTTTGCCAACCATGGTATTTATAGCATGTATGGTGGAAAAAAACCAAAACAAAACAAAACATAAACCAAAAAAACAGCCTTACAAGACATGAAGCTCTGTCTAGAAGATAGTTGATCTGTTTTCAAAGCTGATATTGTTTCCTGTGTGTTCAAAGAATGGCTGTGTTGATGTTTATGCACTAGAAAACAACAAGAGCACAAGCGAAGAATAGTTTGTTTTTCATTTGAATGTCCTGTCATTTGTATGTCCCATCCCTGTCCTGTGGGATCTACAATTTTCCATTTAACAAGATCAAGTTCTGACTGCAAATGCTTCTTCAGAAAAAATTAGATCCAGTGTTGGATTTTGACCATGAGCTGTTGAAAGTATTTGTTTATTTAATTATCTCAGCTTCTTTGCAAAATTAACACAATGAAAATAGCCCAGTGGGCTGAAATATGCTACCCATATATCTAAAATTATTCCTGAATACTTGCATATTGTTTATAAATTTTATATGTTTATAATTTTAGTCATTAGTAATAGTGTGATATCTATAATAATATGTAAAATATGCTCATATGATCTAACAAATACTGACTTCTCTGATTTTGGGAAAATACTTACGTTGGTCTGACATTTCTTACTCGGAATCTGCATTAGTTTACAAGGAAAATGAAGAAGAAATGTTGCAAAATAAAGAAACAGAACAGAAATATGTGTTAATCATAGTAAGCTAAACGTATTGATAGAACAAAACCTAAAATGCCCTAAGGTTGGAATTTTATATTATTTCATTCAAGTAAATCACACTTCCTATAATGAAGCAATAACCAATTATACACACGTACAAGTCTGACAGGTAGTAAAATCATGTGGCAAAAAAGTAAATTATTTGCAATTCTATTATTTGCTTTGGTGCTACACAGGAAAATTATATGATACTTATAATCTATTCATTGTGAGAGGCTTTGGGCTTGGTTTATGTCTTTTCATTGCTGACATCGGGCAAGAGTTGTATTGCTATCTGGCACATATCAGCTCCTGAATTTGGTACTTGAAACACAGCTGGACTATTTGTTCTGAATGTTCTTTATAAATTTAGCCTGTTTTCATAGCAAACCATTTCTGAATTGATACTTGCTTTCTCTGAAGATATCTTCCTAGTTTTTGAATGGTTTTAATAATTTAGCCCACTCTTCACACCAGTGCTCTACCAACAACGTACTTTTGATAAGAACTTTTTGGATAAATTAGCCATCATTTCTGGCTGATAATTCCACACTGTAATTCCTGACAAATTCTGTGCATGCTTCCAGCTGCCTGATCCCAGCACTTTTCCTGCAATCTGATGTGAAACCTGCACCTATATCACAACAGAGGGCAGATGGGCTGGAGCATCATTCCTATGAGGATGATCAGACACCTGGAGCATCTCTCCTGTGAGGACAGGCTGAGACATTTGGGGCTGCTCAGCCTGAAGAAGAGAAGGCTCCAGGGAGATCTTATAGCAGCCTTACAGTACCTGAAGGAGGCTGGGCAGGGACTTCTTTCAAAGGCAGGTAGTGATAGAGCAAGGGGAAATGGCTTTAAACTGGAAGAGGGTAGGTTTATACTGGATATTAGGAAGAAATTTTTTGTGAGGGTGGTGAGACACTGGAACAGGTTGCCCAGGGAAGTTGTGCATGCCCCTTCCCTGGAAGCGTTTAAGGCCAGGCTGGATGAGGCTTTGAGCAACCTGGTCTAGTGGAAGGTGTCCCTGCTGATGGCAGGGGGTTGGAACTAGGTGATCTTTAAGGTCCCTCCAACCCAAACCATTCTGTGATTCTATGGCAGCATGGCCAGACATACCCATGGCAGTTTAGATTTAGCAAGTTTGGGTATCCCTGGAAGCCAAGGCCAGGGAAAGTGTGCTGCTCTGAATTTTCTGGGATCTAGGATCCCTTCAAGGAAAAGATCTGGGCTGCTGTATCTTTACTTCTGTCAGTACCAGAGTCAGCTTGAGCAAAAGTGGTTGATGAGAAGCTCCCTTGTGCTACATGTTGGACCACAAATTATTCAGAATTCCTTTAGAAATACTATGGTAAGAAGAAGAGGTAATTTTAATGAATGGGAAACCAATGCCAGGTCTGTTTCTTGATTTAAGTGTCTAGAATGATGTCTGACTTTCAGTCAGTACCTGAATTCTGCAGAGGAGAAGCAATAAGTTCTTGTTTAAGCCAATAAGTCCTTGTTAAATCACTATAGCAATTGAAATCTTTCACCAAAGAGAAAACAGGCAGCAAATTGTCTCATGCTTTTTCCTGGCCCTTATGGTAAAGTGAGTTGCACGATGTTTAGCAGAGATGTTGCTGGAGTACATCATGGTGTGGAAAGGTGAAATGTGTCTAGCACAAGGCAGGGTAATCCATTCCAGACTCATGTGTAATGCAGGGGAAACAGGTGCAAACAATTGAGTTCGCTGTCAGTAACCTATGGTGATCGCTTTTGATATCTTAATCGTTAGTTGATCCATGTGCAACATTGGCAACATCACTGTCATAGCTGACTTCCTTCTGCACATCTGTAAACCTTTTCTGGGTGCTTCTTGATGTGTGTGTGAGTCCACAAAGTCCTGACATCATGAGAAACTAAATTGGGCATGATTGCTGCCATTTCCGTTTTCCTGCTAGAAAACCAGAGAGTTGACAAATGTCAATAACTGCTAATAGCTCACTACTGTTTGTCAGATGCCACACAGAGCAGGTGTGAAGAGAAAGTGGGGTGTTTCTCAGAGCTCCACTCAGCAACCAATTCATTTATGAGACTGCTATCTAATTGCTTTTGCAGATAAAGAAGTTGCTGCTCCTTCACTCTGTGATACCCTGGTAAAAGTTCAGCTTTAAACATGTTCCCACTGTGTCTACTGAGCTCCAGTAAACTGTGCTGCCAGTCTCCTTACAGATAATAACAATAGTTGGGAAATATTTTTTAGGCCATAGCATAGCTTTATGTATAACACTACCAGCTAACAAATCAGCCACCTCCTTTCTCTTCTTCTGCAGAAAACATTAAGAAAATTATATACACCTATTTTATGACCTTCCCACAAAACATAACCCTGAAACTAATGACACAGGCTGCTGTGGTGAGTGATTCTATTTCTAGTTCTGCCAGGTTACACCAGCAGAAAGAGAGCAGCTTTCCATGGATTCGTGTATTCTGCTCATTTTAAAGTTAAATTTATTTTTGCAGCAATAAAATCTCTATAGCCAGTTGGTGTTCAGAGCAGAATTTCAGGTGAAAATTGTGTCTTGTTCATGCAAAAATATAGCCAATACTCTATGTGTTTCACTAATTTATTCAATAATTGTTTTGGACCCCTATCTATTTTACATTATGATAGTGAATAATCTGACTTTTTATGAGATACATTTCAGTCACCATTCAATTAGTTCTTAACCAATTTTGAAGCATTTCTTGAGACTAACATCATCACAGGGCTGACATGCAAGTGACTGATCTTTTATTTAATACTTTTATAAGTATGATGGCAATACATTGGGCTTAGGATCTCCTCTATTCAATGCATATTTCTTCTAACATATTTATTAATCTCCCTAAGAAACCAGACAAAAGAAGTTAACCAAGGCATTTGATTGTCACTGCTGTTTGACTCACTCTATTTTGGCTCACTGATCTAGCTTAGGTAGATATTCCCAGGCACCTATTTTCTAAACAGCCCCACAGTGAAGGGCTCCATGAAGATCTTGTATTTTCTGCCAGCGAATCCTTTCAGAAGACTCAGTTTTCAGAAAATGTTTACAGAAATTCTGTAACCTGACTGGTATAACAAAGTTATAGGGAGTATGGCTTGTGGGTTAGATCCGTTTCCTCCTTGGTCTATTCATCAATGAAAGAAACAGAGGGGTAGATAAAGTCTACAATGGTTTTCCCACATCATGAAAAGCAATCAGAAAATTCAGAGGAGTAGTCTGGTCCAGTTCCTTATTAACAGTAGCAAAATCAAAGCAAGGTTCACTTCTGGTTGCCATGCCTTCACTCATCTGACTGCTCACTGCATCCTTATTTCAAAGGTGGCATGTGAGTTGATTCTGCTGATGATTATATAGGACACTTAATTCAGTTGTTTCTGATTATTAGAAATCTGTTGGCTTCATGTAGTAAGGAATATTAAAACAAACATTTAACTCTAATTACACTGAAGGTGAGCAAAACTCAGCATGTTTTGGTGCATTACCTTCTCCATCAGTGTAATACCACAGCAAAGAATGACAGAAATTCCTACAGTTGTACATAACTTATCTGCCACCTCCTCTGTACTGTTTTATCAGTTTTGAGGAGGAGCAGCCAGACTTTATGGAAGAGTATCCAATACAGTATTGTTGTTCTTCTCAGAGAGTTAGAAATTAGAGCTGGATCTGACTACGAGCCACTATTTAGTCTGCCTCCTTCCTCCCACTCAAAGGTGAATCATCTGTATCTAAACAAGTCCCGGGACATGTTTTGTAGCTTGTCCTAAAGCCTTTCTATAAGAAGACGTTTCCCATTTATTTTCCTTCCAGAATCTGTTTAGAAAGAGATTTACCTCATGTCAGGATTCAAAGACTAAAACAGAAGATTAACTCTAGCCCCTCTGTTAGACTGTGTAATTTCTTGGCTTATAAAACCAGATGGGTTACCTTTGATTTTTGAAATTTACAACGCAGAATTTAGGATCAGGCATGGTGGGTGTATAAATTTCTACATATTTTATAAGAAGATACTGATGTTTATACAGAAGTTTATACATACATTTAGACATAATAAATATATTTATTTAATATATGTATATTTACAGGTATTGGTAATCAAACTTATTTAGACATAATAATAAGTGGTCTCCGATGTCTTTCTAATGCCAATCTCCCTGTAAACACCTAAAGTCAGTACTTCTGCTTCCTCCTTTTTACCTTAAACAGATAGCTCTTTAGGACTGAGGATATATGTTTATGATTGGTAAGCACCTTTTCATAAGCTGAAAAATAGCAAGTTATAGCTCTGGGATGGGAAATGATGGTACCCTTTTGCATGTAGATTTCACAACAACCAAATTTAGGAATGCTGCAGGTAAGCGGAGCTGCACTCACATTGACACCTACAGTGATCAGATTATCTCACTAATTAGTTCAGTTTTACCACTGTAATTCAAAAATGTGCTCTTCCATTTCTTTTTTTCTTACTTTCTTTCCAGGAAGTTTTCAGAGATCATCTGTCTCGACTAAGAAGCTGGAAAGTGATCTCAGGAAGCTCTTAGCTTATAGGTTGTAAGAAAAGCACTAACTCTGGTTTTGTTTGATGTGTTTTCAAAGGTACAAAGTTCTACCTATTCTCTCTTTTTGGAAGTTACATGTTTTTATGTACTGCTATTTTTCCCCATTGGAAAGATTTAATTTCTAGTGGTAACCCTTTGGAGCACCTGGCTCAGGAGAGTAAAAGAAAGGAAAGCTTGATTTATAGAGGATGTCAATGACTTTTTTCTGGCTGTGAAACTTTGCTCTGTCCACCTGATGCCTTTTCAAGTATAACCATGTGTGAAAAATAATGAATCTTTATAACTTCCTTTACCTTTTAAGACAAAAAGATAATGCATTTATTGTAAAAATGTTTGGGTTTTTTAGACTTATATTTTATTTCAAAATATATTGTGTTATACAATATCCATCATTTAGGATGGGTGCTGATAGGTAATCCAGTGGTATATCCTTCATAGTTCTATAATATCATAATTAGATGTTAAAGCATTAGAAAAACCATATCTGGACAACATGAATGACCTTTGAAAGAAAATCCTTGTAAGACCAGAAAGAATTAATGTAATTATAAGCAAAATTATGACTGTGTAGCCAGCCAAGCCCAGCTGTACTCAGCGACATAATGCCATGTGTGTATTCCCCCGTCCGGTCACATCCGTCCTCTACGAAGTGCGCTGTAGTTTGCACCTAACCACATCTGCACTGTGGATTACCCACGGCCCCCAGCCTGGGCCCACTGGCTCTCATCAGTGTGGAAATGATTCAAGAGGAGCCACAGGGCAACCCAGCTGGCCAAGACGTCACTGGCCGCCGTGTCAGGGCTTCCTCTGCAGCCGGCGGTCAGGGAACGCTGCCAGAGCCCACACTCCCTGCCAGCCCGGCGGCTGCCAGGACAGGGCAGGAAAGGGATCAGTAATAGTTAAAAGGATTTACGCACTGCAGACAGGCAGGTGCAATGTTATGTTTGGCTCCTATTTTAGCCAAAAATGTGCAGCGGAGTGAACGAAGAGAAGTAAATGAGCAAGCAGGAGAGTGCCAGTGCAATGTGTGTGACCATTAAGACACTGGTGCAGAGTGAACCATCCCAGGCTGCATCACAGTGCTCTGCTGCTACAGAGAGGTTGGGAGCATTTCAGGCTTGGGAATCCACAGGCAGATCCAGAAATTTGGCAAGTAGGTTTTTGGTTTGGCATCCAGCTTTATCAAATTGTCCCAATAACTCAAACTGGAGAGAGTAAAGCCTTTTGGCACATTCAGCTACATGCACCAGTAATGAATCATAATGTCTATATTAGAATTTGAGATGGAAAGATGTATATGACTGATCAGATGTCTTTAGCATAGACTGAAATGCTTAGTATGAAGAAGATGGAATCAAGGCAGCAAAGATGGCAATCTGTAAAGTCTTGTGTGGTATGAAGTCGAATGGGAAGCTACTGTTTGCTCTCACACAGTATGCCACAGGTAGATGGCATCAATTAAAATTATCTGCAATTCTATTCAAAATGAATAGAAGTTTAACCTTATCCCTAGTAAAACCCTAGAACATAATGGATGCTGAGTGGTGACATGGGTTTAAACACTGTACAAACAGAAAAGCTCTATTGAGGGCTATCAGAAAACCAGATAATTTGTCTAGGTGAGGAATACTCTGAGTTGCAAACAGGCACTGGATTATCACTACCTATTTGCTCTATTCTTTTACATTTCTATAAGCATTTGACTTTGGACAGTGATTAAAACAGAATGCTGGACTAGATTAACATCTAATCTGCTGTACAGCTTGATATCTGTATATTCTTAGTTGCACTGCAGGGAAAATAGGGGGAGCAAATAGTTTAGCGGTTAGTGGGCATTTCCACTTTTCTGCAATGAGGCCTGGAATCTACTCAGAACAACATAACCAAAGGTGAAGAAAGTAATTTCCAATCCTCCCCCAGTCAAATCCCAGGGATATCCCTTTGTTCAGTTGGAGTCAGCTGTCCCAGCTGTGTCTCCTCTCAACCTCTTGTGCACCCGCAGCTTACTTGCCAACTGGCCAACTTCTTGATCACAGCCTCAGCATTTGTCCTATTTAGGTGAAGGACTTCCTCTCTATCAGCTTGCTCAACTAGGATCACCACAACTCTTCAGAAACTCCTGTATAGACAGAAAATGCCCAACACTTCAACATGAAGGAGCCTCCACTGTTGGACCAATAAAATGAATAAAGTTTCTTTACATTTATCCAAAGTCCGGGTTACCACAGCCAGCTAGGCTTGTGCCAACACATAAGGAACCAGAAATGACACAAAACCTGCAAAAACCTTTAGCAATAGCACAACAGGTAATGGTTTTAAACTAAATGATGGAAGGTTTAGATTAGATATAAGGAATAAATCTCTTTATAGTGATGGTGGTGAAACACTGGCCCAGGTTGCCCAGAGAGGTGGTAGAAGCCCCAACCCTGGAAACATTTGAGGTCAGGCTGGATGGGGCTCTGAGCAACCTGATCTGGTTGGGCATGTCCTTGCTCACTGCAGGATGACCTTTATAGGTCCCTTTCAACCCAAACCATTCTGTTATTTGATGATTCTAAGAAAAACATTGTCCTTCACAGCTGTAGCCAGGCTAGCCTTTACATCTGCAACTCACATTGAGGAGACTCTGTAAAGAATGAATTATTCTAGAAGAAGCTGGATAAATCATGCTTTAAATTATTTTTTGTTGGAAGGGAGTCCTTTAGTCTATTAACAAATGGCTTGCAAACTGACCCTGTATTCTATTTATACATATTTAACCCCAGCTGACAACTAAGCACCACACAGCCACTCATTCACTCTCTCCTGGTGGGATGGGGGAGAGAATCAGAAGAGTAAAGTGAGAAAACTCATGGCTTGTGATAAAGACAGTTTAATAGGTAGAGCAAAAGCCACATGTACAAGCAAAGCAAAACACAGAATTCATTCCCTACTTCCCATCAGCAGGCAGGTGTTCAGCCATTTCCAAGAAAGCAGAGCTCCACCTCACGTAATGATTACTTGGGAAGACAAAATGCGATCACTCTGAACTTCCCCCCCTCCCTTCTTCTTCCCCCAGCTTTTATTGCTGAGCATGACATCATATGGTATGGGATATCCCTTTGTTCAGTTGGGGTCAGCTGTCCCAGCTGTGTCCCCTCTCAACCTCTTGTGCACCCACAGCCTACTCGCCAGCAGGGCTATGTGAGAAGCAGAAAAGGCCTTGACTCTGTGTGAGCATTGCTCAGCCGTAACTAAAACATCTCTGTGTTATCAACACTGTTTCCAGCACAAATCCAAAATATATCCCATACAATCTAATATGGAAAAAATAAACTCTATCACAGTCAAAACCAGCACAATATATTAGCTGAGTGGTTTAATGCATGTCAGCTTTTTGTGAGTTGTTCCAAAACAGTCTGTCAATGGTTACATGAGTCATAGGTCATTGTTTCTGAGAGCTGATTGGGTGACCACAGTTTTTAATAAGGAAACGAAACATGAAAAATAGCACCCAGAGAATAAAACACTTTAAAAGGTCTGTGCCAAAAGATTAATCAATTATGGTGAAATGCTTTCGTTTGGAACGTTACAGCCTTTTATGCTGTCTGAGCACTCAAAATACGTGGGTGACATGACCTGCGAGTAACAGTTAGCTGGATCCACCACTTCAGCTTGCACTGTTTCATACTCTACAGTCATATCTATTTTATATGACCTGGGTCAAAACATGAAGTGTTTTTCTTACAAAAAAAAATTTTCATTTACTCTAAGCTGTTAATGGAGGAAAGTAAAAGCATGGCCTTGACCACAATTGATCTGAGCCATTTCTCCTTGCTTCTTATCCAATAACAAGAGGCTGAGCAAGCAGCCTGAGATTAAAACAACAAAAGTCCTGTTGCAGAACCGCAGTCCTCTAACTGCTGGTGTACGAGTGTTGACAGTGGGTAACTCCTGCCCCAGGCAGCATCTGTGGCGGTACCTTGGATTTCTCTCCGACAAGCCCCAGAGGTACTCATACATCACACAACAGGAGACTCAACGCAGGAATCTCCCTCCTGGGGCCTGCTTTATGAAATCAGCGCAAACCAAACTACTCCTTTTTGCCCAACAGGTACAAAACAGCTCTTCAGGAGCCTTTCCCCATCGTTGCCAGCTTTGTTTTTCCCTGCCTTTGACCCAAGGAATACAGCTTTGCAAAGTTTCAAGGGCCTGTTCCCCAGGGCAGTTTTGGTGTCAGTGCAGGCAGCGAGTCCCGTAGATCATCTGCAAGCCCTGACACAGGCTGCCTTTAGGATCACAGCCACCACAAACACACCCACTTAGTACCTGTGATGCCCACAGTTTGGCCCCAGGATGCCCCAATGACCCGTGTGTCCATTTTGGAAGTTTGTAGCCACAGTGCCCAAGTCATTCTTCCTGACAACCCTATTGACCCTCTTCGCTGAGCACCCCATCTTGAGTTTTTTTTTGTTCTTGTGCCAGGGCTTCAGCTTGCAGATGCATGGTTGTTACGAGCCCTTTCCTCTTGTATACCTTGAGGACACTTTTCCAACAGCTCTTTCCAAGTGGCAGTAGGCTGCAGTCACTCAGTAATTATTTAGGTTGACTATTACAATGGGGACACCTATGTTAGACATAGACATCTATCTAATCACCAAAGTCAGATGAGATTAAGCCCTTCCCAGTCTCTAAACTTCAGTAAAACCACATTTCCTGAAGGTCAAAGCAAGCACAGAGGATATACAGCATGCGGGCCCAGGGTTTTATTCCGCATCACCAAAGCAATAATTCATAAATTATTTTCTTAAAACCAGCAATGGGTTTTAAATCCTCATTCAAATGCTAAATATTCAGGTTTTTGGCTTGAAGATTTGGTTCTTTGGCTTCTAAGCCAGTAAAAAGCCCTCTTTTAACATTTCCTTCACAATTTTTGAGGACCTATAAACTTGTTGGTGTTTATTTTAAATTTAAAGTAACTGGATTCTCATGAAACTCTCCCTGGGACTTTTAAGAAAAACACCAAACATCGCAACTGCAATCGGTCTTGAGAAGCAGTTACTTTGCCTTTCAGTGGCATTTAACTCTCACATAAATCACGGCATTTGAATTGATTCTTTGACTCACTATTAGTGATTCCAGAACAAAAAAACAGAAATGTAGTGAAATTTAGGACAAATCCACCACAGACTAAAGGAAATGGCTGTGAGATCACTTGCACCGCAGCAAGAATCCCTGGGGCAGGCGATGGGAAGGATGCTTGTAAGTGCAGTTAGAAACATAAGTTATACTGACTGTTGAATTTATCACTTTATTTACAACCATACCTAGACTAAATAGACTAAGTGGTTAGTTGATTTTTAGTACCTGTATTGTTTGGAGCTGAATTTGAAACATAAGGAAAGAAAAATGGTCAGCACTTCCTGAAATAAGGCTATTTTTGTATGAGAGCAGGAGGAAACAACCTCATTATCCATTCAGATCATTCATCTTGCACAGATCCTGGGGCCTTGCCTGATTCCTGCCAGTTGTACGTCATACCTTTGGGACAAACCTCCTCTTTTGATTTGGAAAATTAAACAGGGAAAGACTCTCCTGCTATACCTTCCCATGCCATTTCACACTGTAAGACTTCTTATTGTTTTACATTAACTGGGATGTGCATGCACGCCCATGAGAGAAAATGCTGTGTGATTTTTTTTTGTTCTGTTTTTATTCTGCAGCTCTGTGAAACACATGCACTAAAGTGAGTTTAACTTTCAAAGGGCTTTTTATTTAGGACCATTAGGTCACCTGGTGTCTGAAAGAAGGAGCAGGCCACCCAGTCCCTCAAACAGTTGATAGCTAATTAGACAGTGGTTGTCTACATACCTTAGATGGAGGGAGAATTTGGATCTCCATTTGCCCTGGAAGCATCTGCTGGGTGTAAGAGCTGAAAGCAGGAGGTGACCCAACTCCCCAGACAATGATCCCCCAGCAGGCCAAAGGGGCAATACTGCAGAGCAATTTGTTTGAAGGAATCTGTAGCTGCTCCCTTAGAGCAGTTTTCCAACCATTTTGCATTGGCACAAGAAGACAAGGCAGCTACAGCTAATACCAGAGCAGATGCAGTATCCTGGTGGACACTGGGAGTTGTTCATCCATGGTTTGTTTCTGGGAACAGACAGTGACAGGACAAAGTGGAAAATGAGCCAGCTACGTGTAGGGAGCATGGTCAAACATCACATCTAGCAAATCTGTGAATTATAAAAATTAAGCCAACATTCCAAACCACTTCTTTTTACACGGACTTGCACCTATTCCCCTTGGAGCTTATTAGCTGATGGACTTAATTAATGGGCTAACACAGGGGCTCTCTTCCTAGGTTGTATTACCAAAGTCAAAGTGTTACAGTTCTAGGCACAGCAGGCATATCTAAGGAAAACATCAGAGACAATTTATACTACTTGGAGGATTCCTAAATCCAATATACTACACATAGGATTGATTCCTTAGGATTGATGGGGCATAGACAAAAGAGCTGATTATTCTTATATTGGAGGATTTTCCCCTATTCAATCCAATCTCTTAGCCTCCAAGGCTATTCTGAAACCTGCTTTGTGCAACCAGAATAACTTTACAAGGCCTCGAGGTCACATCACTGTCTACTTCACATTTTGCTCTATATTTAAGTAGAAGAAATGTGTGGCTTCCTCTAGACACCTTTGTAGGAAAGCTTGGAAATGTCCATGTTTTCTCCTTAAGTCCATTTTTCTATTGTACCTTAGTAATAATTTTTATTAAAATCTTTGTTTTATTTTTGAGTCAAGAGATCATATCCCTGAAGGTAGATTGCATAATTGTGAACTCACAGAGACCAGAGAAACAACCCCGTAAGTACTCCCCAGGGTAAAACCAACATGGAAACTGAAAAAAATGTTCTCCCAAGGCTGGTGCCTCCCAGACAGTTATAGGCTTCAGTGTTCTGTCAGCTTCTGTCTTGTACATAAACCATAAGACACATGGCCTCCTTGCATCATTATTTTGCAGCTGCTTTTATTGCTCCATCATTGACACTAGAACGTGAAATGCAGGCTGGAAGAAAAACTTTCACAGTTGCCGAAAAAAAAGAATGGTTGACCTGCCTTTCTCGGGTTCATAATTCTTTCTTTATTCTATAAGTGGTCTTCAACTTGTTCAAAATTATCAAAAATTAAAAACTTATCTGTCATGACCCAGGGAGAGCAGGAGCAGCTTGAACAGTGCCAAGAAGTTGGGTAATCTTTTGTTTTCAGAGGGATTTAATCTTTTCTATAGTGTGGTCCAGTCTAGTACATGCACAAAAAAAGGATCAAGGCACCTCTTTTACCTGCCTGAAGATATGATTACACCCCAACCAGTCACCTTCCTCCCCCTCAAGGAATTTTATTTAATCTGACATTTTCCATACCCCTAGCAGAAAGCAGCTGTGTGACTCTGCCCAGTTGTCTTTGTCCTGAGTCTGTTGGTGGTGAATACTCAAGGGGAAGTGAGAAGGCTCAGATGGTGCAGATCTGGTCAGGTGAGCCATTAGAAATCAGTCTATAGGTAAGAAGAGGCTCTCCTGGCCCCAGAACCTGCAGTGTCAGCACAGGCTGAGACCTTGCTGGCTGCTTTCTCTGCAGAGTCCTTCTGCCTTGCCTTGTGCTGGGGAGGGACCTGACGGCTGGTCAGTGCAACTGGTGGCAGCTGCCTCAGCAGGAGGCACATCCTGTGAATTACTCTGGTTGCTATGCAAAAATCCCTGAGATATAAACACCATTCTCCCTGCAGCAGAGCACCTTTTCCAAAAAAAAAACCCAAAAGGTTTTTGCATATTTTTTGACTGGCTATTTTTTTTTTTTTTATAATTCTACATACTATGATTTATTTCTTTTACTTCAGCTTCAGACTGGAATTATGCTTTTATTTCATGTTTCTCTATGCTTCTAATGGCCTTTGGCCATGTACTCTACAGTCAAAGTTGTAATGATGGCTATAAATGCTCTTACTAACAGAGAATAATTTGGCTTGCCATGCCACTGGTACCTTTCCTAAGGTAAGAAACCCTGCTTCCTTTCCACTCCAGGCCGATCGATTTCAAAACCTTCCCAAACATGAGGAGGGGCACCTTTTTGATACATCCCATCTATTTGCGACAGCGATCCATCTTGTGACAAGGTAAACACAAGAAGATGTCAGGATGTCCCACTTTCTCTGGTTAGCATTATTCACAGTAGATACGGTGTTTTCATGAGGGGGTGAAAAGACTTTAAAGCGAAAGGTAAAATCTAATTGGGGAAGGTTGGAGGGTTATTTAGATATATATCAGTTTAAAGCTTTTGATATAACATTGTGGTGTCAGCTTGGGTTAAACCTTTAAGATTGAGCTGGGATATAATACGGATAGTCCATCACGGGCAATGGGGTTTCCAGAGATCTGTAAGGTTAATCTAAATTATCCTGGAGATTAGCTCTGAGACAGTGAATGGTTCCACAAACATCACCACTGCTGTCCCAAGCAGCCATGTGATACCTTCAAACCTTGGTTAGCATTTTCAAGGAGACTAATCCTGAGCTCGCCGGTGAGGAGGGGACATAATTTTATAGGTGAGGCTGTCACGCTCTCTCAGGGTGAGTTATGGGGCTGAGCTGGCAGTGGAACAGGAGCATGCAAGTTACAGGTCAAGCTCTTCAAAGACTGTCAGCTCAAGCAAATCCACTCTGCAAATTTAAAACTCTTCACCCTGAAGCATCAAGCAATTTATTCTGTTTTAGAAGAGAACTAAGCTGTGACCCTGTTTCTTATATTTCTAGCTACTATCCTTGACTTATTGTAGTCATCATTCAATCACTTTGTGAGAGGTATGTAGCATCAGTAACATGGAAAAGTTCCCAGAAACCTCTTCAGTAGTTATTCTGCAAGTCCAAAAGATGCTAAACTACCCGCTCTTTGACATCAGAAAGTGCAGTTTGCTGTCTGCAGGGATTTGCTATACAGAGTTAATTCAGGGAGGCTTTTTTAAAATTGACTTTGCACCTGAAAAATGACTGAGCATCACAACTATAAGTAACAACTGTGCATGCCACTGCCCCCTCTGCACGCATCCATGATCCTCTGCACTCACTTGATACATGCAGGTTTCTTAGTACCATATAAACATGGAGTTTTCACTTTTTGTCCATAAGTTGTTCTACACATTAAATAAGGAAAACCTGCATATACTTCAGGTTCCAATTGTGCAAATATTTGCTTTGGTGCAATTTTAAGGGAACACAGTGGATTCCCACTGCTAGGAAACAGATTTAAAGAGAGCTGTGGACACAAATAGACCTGCAATAAATTAAGACAACTCAAAAGTACGTAGGGCATGAAATGACAACATGAAATTGCACAGTGAATAAAACTAGACTTTAATTAAACATTCAAATAATACCAGATCACCAGTTACTTTCAAGATTGTGTTTTGTTGATTATGAGCACTATCTTTGTAGGAGAATTAATACAGAATAAGGATTCAAATAAGAGTAAGAATTCAAATAAAAATCACGTGTACTTATGGAAGGATTCTGAAGCCAAACACCAGTGCACATGCTCTGATTACTTTTACTAAATTGTATTTTTAAAGGGGTAGGTGGAAAAGGAATAAACGATCCATTAAAATTCAGGTAATATTAAATAGAAGAAGATTAAAAACCTCTCTGAAGCAAGTGGATTTTTATCTCAAGTGCCTAGAACTATAGAAATTAGAGGCACGTGTAACAAAAGCAGTTTTCTGTTTTTTAAGTCTTGTCTAACTTTCTTGTTCAAAATAGAAAGGATGTGTGAATCCAGGAGCAGGAAAATCTGTTTCTTACTGAAGCACCTATGGGGATGTAGTGTCTTAATATTGCCCCTTCTAAAATAACTTTTCATATAAGAACACTTCACGCTATTGATACTCTGTGTAAGAAAGAAGAAGGGAGGAGACACCTATAACCGTTCAGGCATCTTTGCATCGGCACCTCTTTGCCCTTTCAACAGTAATTGCCAGTTGAAGTGCCAGAAGTTTTGAAACATGCAGGTTTCATTTCTAGTTTCTATTGAGAACTGAAATTGTCAAATACCACAAAAAATAAGGCAATTGGTCACATTTCCAGCTCAGTTTTCCAAATTCAAAAAGATGTGGAGAGGTTGGACAAGCTTCAAGTAAACACCCCAACAGTTCAAAGCAGAGAGGTAGATCCAAACCAAACCAAGAGCCTGGATATGAAAGTTCCCACATTTCATAGACACTTGGATCCAGATCCAAAAATCTCTGTGGGCCCATATGTACAAAGGGGTGAATCAAAACCATGTCCAAATCACCTTTCTTTTCTTCTTCGTCCTTGAGCTCTAAAGATGTCTGAATCTGAAACCAAGTCCGACCATTGCTTCTTAGGACACTCTCCAGTTGGGTGGTTGTTCACACTCGAACCTAAACACAGATCTTTTGAGGCTTGTCCAGCAAATAAACCAAGGTTTGGATAAATACTGTTGGCTATGATCTCATGAGACAGCATAATTGTGTCTGCACTGAAGGCCAAAATATTTCAGATGGCAATAAGAGCTACTTTATTTATCAGTGAATACAATGGCAGTAAGATGTTTGGCACTTGTAGGCTTAGTTTTTCCAAAGTAACCAGTAATTTGGGGTTTTCAGTTTGAGACACAATATGCTTAATTTTCAGAAAATGCTGGATATCTTAATTCTGAAAGTTGGAATGCCTCGGAATTACCAGTCTTTTTAAAAAATATAATTTTTTAAATTATTTTTTTTAGTTTTAAAGTGTCAGGTAACAATTTTCAGAAATATGAAAATGGTGTCACACTAGACATTATTTCTGTAAAAAATAGACACACAGTTTGCTGTTATTTTCTCCCTTTTATGTTGTGAGTATTCTTGTAAGTGATGTCTATACATTCCTTAAGGAAAAAAAAAAAAAGTTGTAAATTTGTTGCATCAGTTTTGTTAGACTCGGTCAGACACGCGGGCAGCTGCTTTAGCTGCTAAAGCATAAAATAAATATTTTATAAGTTAAAAAATCGGCCTGATGCTTAGCTCTGGGCGGGGTGGGTGTAGGAACTGGTTGTAACAAAGGGACAAGGGAGGCAAAGCCACCGGTGCCGCCCGAGAAGCGCTGACCGAGCCCCAGCACAGCTCGCACCGCCCGCACCCCCCGCGGGCCGCTTCCGCGGGGGGACAGCGCCACCTGCCGGAAGCACCTGGGGCAGGGTGGTGGCCAGGAGGCGCTGGGCGTTACTGGGGGGGAAGACACGAACCCCAAAGTGTCACCTTCCTTCAAAACATAATGAGACCATAAAGGATGGAAGGGGCCCCTATCACATTCTGCGCGTTGCTGCTGGGACAGCAGCTCCGGCACCGCAGGATATGATGGAGCCCCCATCCCTGGAGGGATTCGAGTGTGCTGTGGGCACAGTGCTGAGGGACACGGTTTGGCCAAGGACCTGTCGGTGTGAGGTTAACGATTGGACTCGATGATCTTAAAGGTCTTTTCCAATCTAGGTGATTCTGTGATCGGCTCTCAGGGCTGGAGAGTAAACGGATGGGGAACAGCCCCAGGATTTCAGGCAGCTCAGAAGGAGATTCCCGTGTTGGAGGGGCTGGAGATCTCCATAAACTCAGTCCTGAGCATGGCATTTGGCCTCTGAGAAGGAAATATGTCAGACCAAATTGACTGGATCAGCAGAGAAATTAAGGTAGTGCTGGTTTATGAACTAAGACTGTGATTGACTATCGGGGTGAATTTACAGAGTGGAATCAGAAAATAAGATAAATACCTGAGTTTACATGGTTTTGGCATTGTAATCTCTGTGTAAAGTACTGAGAAGACATCTTTAACTTCAGTGATGGTGGATTTACAGTTTTCATCTTTCTTTTTTTTTAATTCTCCCTTGTTAAAATGTCTTTTCAGTACTCCAAGCAGTTATACACTTCTTGTAGAAATACACAATGACCAAAAAAGTGGTTATTAGTTATTGCCCAAAAAAAACCCCAAAACCTAAAATCTCCTCCTATTTCTTCCATCCTTCTCCTCCTGCAAAAATCAAGCTGTGAGAAAGACAGGATTTTGTCCCTGCTTATGGTAGGGGGTTGGAACTAGATGATCTTTAAGGTCCCTTCCAACCCAAACCATTCTGTGATTCTATTCTATGATTTTAAGACTTTCCTGTTCTTGAATTGCTTATCAACTATATTTAGGATAGGTAATACTTAGTGATATTTAGAGCTAACGATCACTGTAGGTTAATCAGAAAACAGTGCTGGGGCTTGACCATGTATTTATCCACAGTGGAGTCCTGTTGCTGTATTAGTGGGCTGGTTCCTTTGGCAGCAGTGAAATGTGTCTTTCTTCAGAAGGTATTCATCTCAAGTGTGGGAACAAACCACATGCAGGAACTGAATCACTTTTTGATGTTACATATAAGGACATTGTATATCTCATGAAACGTGAATAGCTAACAGAACTGGGCATTTTTTAACAGTAAACCTTTGCAGCCTTCTCTGGGAATGACTGGAGGTAAAGTTTCTAAACGAAAAAGAACTCAATCTAAACATTATTTTAAAATTATTTTTACCCTTCTTTTTTATTTTTTCTGCCTGGATATTCTCAACTGTAATTATTTGTGCTGATTATAAATACATACAACTGCCTATCTATGGATGAACCCAATTGGGGTGATACTTTTGTGGGTTTCTTGCAGTGCCATAGAACAGCAGCATCATACCTGAAAAAAATTGTGAGCAGAAAGCTTGTGTTAAAAAATGTTAGTCGGGGCTTCAAAAATGATCTGGATTTGGCATAGAAACTAAAATTATTGCACCTGTGTTGTCTCCAGTTATTTCAGTCATGTAGTGGGTGTCTTGGACTTTCCAGTGGAAAACCAGCCATTGTGGTCTGCACCACTGACAGTCGCAGAGAGACGAATACAATGGTCACATACTCATCTTTTACTTGAGTGACTGCAATATGGCATTTATCTTTTTCAGCACTTCAGGTGTTGCTGATATTGGATGTTCAGTCTATATTAAATGTGAGGCACAGTGTAAAGAGAGGTCAGTATTTTTGCTATTAGACTGATTGACAGGATTGGCAAATAAAGCCACAACTTTCAGGCATGTAAGACCTTCTTTGGGTATGAAAAAGAGATTGTGGACCTCATTTTTCATCTTCTTGATACCATGAGGAAACATATCAAATTATTGCCTCTCTCTACATATCTAGCCTGTTTACATCCTTAGTTTATCACACTATGGGTTAAGCACCATCCAGTTCCACCACCCATTCAGTGCCTGGAGGGTGCACTGTGACACTGGTGGGTGACTGGACTTCCCTTTTGCTCCTTTGCTGGAGAGTAGCTTTGGGATACTGATCACAGAGAAGCTTAGCAGAAAAGGTATAGAGGAACAGAGCAATAAAATTATATTTGGCATATTTGTCAGGAGAGAGAGATTTTCCAGAAGTCCTTCCTCCTTTCTTCCTTGCAGCACTGCTTCTCTTCCCCAGTAAATTTCCCTGTTCCCTTGGATGCCTTCCAGCCACTTTAAGTCACCACCGCTATGACAGCCCTTTCTGGGTGGCAGCACTAGCAGTGACAGCAGATGAAGTGTCTGGGATATACTTATTATTTGGCATGTTCCCCTTGCTTCCCCCTCGCTGACCCTGAAGGGTAACCTCAGATGCTGGTGTAAAGCAGCAACCAGAATTGTCCTCAATCTACTCATTCCCAATTTCTCTCCCCAGCCCAACTCACCTTGCTGGGGAACAGTAATGCAGTGGCAGTGATGACAACCACCCCTTCCGCTGCCCAGCACAGGGGACTCTCCAAGTTGTGGGTCACACCAGAGGGAATGGCATTTGCTTCACGTGTAAGGTTAGGAAGACGCAAAATGTTTTGTAAGATAGAAGCCTAGGAAGGAATTTAAAAGAAAGGAATGTGGGCAAGGGATCAGGAATTGTTATCTGAGATATATCACAACTTGAAAACAAAGAAGCCTAAATAATAACCAGTGACATGCTGAATGCAGTTTTTAAATGACCAGGATGGTGCAAGTCCCCACTACTAATACTGTTCTTCCACCTCTGTTCCTCACCCACACACATATGCACATGTACATACGTAAGTGTAAAACCACATCTGATTTACGACTATGGCCCCTCTTGAGAAGGATCTTCCCCAAAAAAGCTCCAGATCTGGTGCTCTGTGTTTTTGAAAGAATATAAGCTCCAAAACATTGTTACGAGTACAAGTCTCTTTGCCTTAGAATAATGTTATGAACTTGATAACCTAACCAGAAATGAGACCACAGTGAAATGAGGTGATGTGTTGTTAATGTGAAAGAATATTTGTACTAGATACCTGATTTTTTTTAATTATTTTATAATCAGTCCTAATAGATCATTATCAAACTAAAGTAAACCTCTTAAACGCTCAATTTGTGTTCGTGTAAATGAAGCTACACAGAAAGGCCTCGGGATAGAATGAAGTTTATAAGATCGTAAGTGAGCTCTATTTATAAAACTGTTTGGAAATGAAACAAAGAGTTGTTTATGGCTCTCTCTACACAAACCATCATCCCTAACAAGCAGCCTGGGACACTGTACATTTGGGATTTCCTAGTTTAGAAGGATGAAAATACACAGTTCCTGTGTTTCAATACAAACAGGGCTTTTTCTAGCAAATAGTCTGATTTTGAAATATACTGGAATAAAATATGCTGTAAGTCTAAAAGAATAGGGGTTCAAGTTCAGTTTGTGTCAGGATGTAAAATGCTGGTGAGAAAATCCGTATTGTGTTTTAATGGGCCTGATCTGTGCCCCTTTTTTTTAGGACATAATATTTCATGGATGTCAGAAATTACTGGGACTATTTTGCAGTCTCCTTTAGATTTCTAGACTTGACTCCACTGTAGTTACCATGCACTAAAATGCCATCTATTTATTACTCCATATCCTTATGCATGTGTATAATTGCTTGATAGAGAATTTATGTCATACATCAACTATCTGAACATCAAAGATTTGTTTTAGAATCTCAATAGGTGTGTGATATGGTCACTGTTTCCTTTGTTTTTTTTATATAGAGTGGATCATATTATATTTAAAAGAAAGTAATTATACTAGATTTTTATCTGGGGTTTTGAGGAGCAGCATGCAAACCCTTCCAGGCACTAATCTGTCTTTTTATGATCCATTCTTTCAGCCCCAGGAAATGGCTTTTTAGCTTTCTCCATATGCATAAGCTGAGTGTCTCTACAGTGCCACTATTACAGCAGGATCTGATGAGGAAAATTATCAAAATAAACCATTCTGGTGACACAGTTACTTTTGTCTTTAGAGTTTGCACCTGTTGAATTGTTAACAAAAATTCAGTTAGGATTCAAACTAGAAAAAAATGTATGCTACACATGCAGGTTGTTGGAGTCGGGATCAAGGGGCTGGAACAAAGATGACCGGTATTTACCCTTTAGAAAGTTTACCACAGCCTAGATAAAATATCCTTTAGCCTCTTATTTGATTTCCACAGATCTATCTTTATTATTAGGCACGCTCTTCGAAGACATTTTTAAAATATATGTATGCAACTATGCATCCTCAAACACACATACATGTGTACAAATGTGAAGAGCTTAAATCACTGGTTAAAAAGGTTGAAAATGTCTATTTTTATTTCTCCTTCTCAATGAGCAAAGCATAGCTAATGGAGGGGAAATTTTATATTGCCTGTATTTGTTACAAATGAATCATCACAAAATGTTGTTTCAACCATTTTTAAGTTGTAAGCTCAGGAACCTGGTTCAAAGAAATGCAGATTTCACAGTGAGTGTTCAGCAAAACTCATTGCAGAGGGTTTTGCCATAACCAGAGGTTAAACCCTCACTAGTGAACACTGGCAGTGCTTGGAGTTTTCCCCGCTCCCCTTCCCAGCGCAGCAGGACTTTGCACCTGGGACTTCTCTCACAAGTGCCCAATCACTGCCTGGATCCAAGAGCAATCAGTTCATGGTGACATCTTGCAGGCATGGACACCATTTGAAGCCGGCTTCCCAAAGGGAGAGTGCAGCAGCACGGCTGTGGGCAATGGGCTCTGTGGCTGCCCCTGCCCTGTGCCCCTCTGTCACCCCCCATGTGTGGGTCCCCCAAGCTGCCCTGCTGGCACATGGCATCACTATGGCTCCTTCACAGCTCCATGTAAGGAGCAGGGCACATCCTCATTTCCTGATGGGCATTATTGTATCACATCGTGGTGGTGCTGAAACTTCCCTAGGCACTGAAAGGTGCAGGTCCAGGACTGTGGGAGCAGAGGGAGGTCTGAGCTCTAGTCCTCTGCAACTGCAAGTGCTCTGGCAGAGAGAAGAGCAGGAGTGAAGTCCTGAAAGCCTCTTCCACATATGGTCTAAAATGTTTCCTTTTGGACAAAAATACAGACAAACTAAACATGAAGCAAGAGACTTGTTGCAGGACAAATGAAGCTTTCCATTTATCCTAAAAAAGATAATTTTTTTTTCACTTTGGTGAACAAAATGAAAGCCCTTCATTACAAGCCAAATTAATTATTCTTTAAAAAATGAAAATCTTTTCAGTTGGAGTGATTAACTGAATCTCATGTCTGAAAAATGCACTTTCTGGCTTAAGAAAGTGGGTTTTTTCTCTCTCACTCGCTGGCATGTTCCATCATGCAAACAGCTTGAGCTAATATTTAATTAGGTAAATAGAACATTAGTGTTGGAGCGAGAGGGGCTGGTCAAGCATTTCTGACTCAGGACCTCTTAGACACTCTGACCAGAAAGGAAATACTGCTACATGTGGGAGAATGAAAAATGAGATGTTTTACATGCAATATTATTTATTGTTCTATTTGAAGTTTGAACAACAATTGTAAACTGTGCATGTGCATACATGTGCATGCGCTTAAAATAAACAGTGAATGAAATATGGATACAAATGCCACTGCTGATCTCCTTCTATATATATAGTAGACCTAGCCAAAACACAATCCTTGGGTTTTCCAGACCTGGATCAAGATCCAAATGTCGTGGCTCATGCCCACCCCTACTTCTTTTCAAGGAACTCATTCATCAGTGGTGCAGACATTTCTCTGGACCTTATTTTAGCTGCCAGAGATTTTTTGGCATTTTATAATAAGACTAATTGCAGTCCATGTGAGCCCTAAGGAATGAAGACGCTTCTCTGCTTTAAAATTAGTAGCTGTGACTGCCAAAGTGACATGCAGAAATATTCTGGAGGGCAGATAGAAAGCTCAATGAGAGTTTGCAAGGCCACACAACAGAGTGCTGACATTTTCAACTTAGCAAATAGAGTTTTCCAAAATACTTGTCTTCCTTTTATTCTTACAGGGCACTGCAGCTAAAAGAAGTAGAGTGAGCAATTCTTGGACTTAACTACTTGATTTCCTCTCTGATGAGCTTTCATCTCTCTCTTACTGCACAGCACAAGTCTTTTCTTGACTGTTTTGAATATTGGCTCCTTGGCTAATAAAATTTTGCAAGTGATTTTGAAAACAAACAATACTATATTGTCCCTTTTTTTTTAACTCATGAAATAAATATTCCATCAAAGAGACTTTTATGTTTCACAGTGGCAGTTCTCAAATGACCAGCATGGTATCATGTTCAAAACAGGGCACGGTCCATTTTTACAGTAGATTTACTCAATCACAGTTACTAATCGGATTAGTACTGCTTTTATGTCTGACAAATTTTTAAAAGTTGGGGGTCATTAAAGCACTTGCACATAGAGAGCCTGTGGTGCATGGCTGTGTTTTCCCAGTTAACTATTTCTGCTTTGAAACAAATCAGACATTTTTTTATTTAATGTGTGTAGAAGCTAAGTTGCTCTTTTAGGTTGCAGTGCCACCAAGCATTTAAATCCACTCCTCAACTTATCAAAGCACATGCTTATGTATGGAGTTAAGAAAGAACAACATCACTTTAAAAGGTAGGAGATATTAGATACTAGGGAAGGACTCCACGTAGGTCACTATCCAAAAGGAAAATATTTACTTAGGCCTTGCTCTTCCCCTCTCAACCATATGCAAGAACTAACCCTCACCATCTAAATCACAGCTTTTGATATTATTCCCCCACAATTACTGTCCAAAATTCTAGTAAAAATTATTAGGGTTAGAATTAGCTGTCATGAGCTTGCAAGTGATTTCTCTAGGAAGTTAAGAAGAAACTACATGTACCTCCAAAGGGAGAATTTGGCCACCAAAAAGCTAAATTTTGCTCAAGAGGCTGAGCTCTAGTGAAGTTGGGGGTTATTCCAGAAATTGTAAAAGTAAAGTATAGCCTTTTTTTGTCTGGTAAGTCTGTATCTCCTACTTCAGCTCTTCTCATGAACTGCACAGGAAAACAACTAGAAACTTTTTACTTGTCAAACTATAGGAAGGTCCAATAACCTCTATCAGACAGTTGGCTTAAAGATCAAGCAGAATTAGTCCTATGCCAAAAAGGAAGAAGACAAAGTAGACAGAAAGAGACAAAAATTAAGCCTGATCCTTAACTTCTACTGGAAATTCCCTCCTGGAGCTAAAGGAGGGAGCAGAGGGCATACGATAACCACACCAATAGCTATTGCAGAATTAAAATGGTAGGAGTGGTTCTGACTGGCTCATTTCTGAACAGAAAGAAATGAGATGTAAAACTGGTAAAAAACATACAAAACATTCCAGGTGTCATACAGCAGCAAATGCAACTAACAGTGTCTGTCTTTTCTTGAGAGTTGTCTATCTTAGTTCTAAAAGACTGCTACCAAAAGGCTGTCTTGCTAACATCACCACAGTCACTGATATCTGGAAATGGTTCCACTGCTGCCTCTCTCAAAGGCATGCAATCAAGTAGCTTTCATACAGCCATTGAATTGTCTTTATTTGCTCTAGTTTAATAAGTCTGGGGGGTATAAGCAACGATTAGATTTCTTAATGGATAAAGAAAAATAAGACATTTAATTTTTTTTAACATGAGTCAATTATGCCAAAAGGATTTCAGTAAAAACAGATGTGGTAATATACAAAATAACTAAAACAAAAATTGAATGAAAAATAGTCTATATTTGTACATGCTCTCTATAAATACTAACTTTATGAGAAAGCAAATGGGTTAGCATCAGCCAAGCACAAGTCAGGAAATGACCAAATTAAATTTACACACCGAATCTTAGACTGTCCCCTGGGTACATGCATTGCTGTGAGATCTTTGATACTAATATCATATGTCATTTTCCAAACAATAAAGTGCAGTAGCATACATTTTTTTAAAAAACTTAATTCATATATATAAATACATATACAATGGTGTCTTGCTGCCTGTGTGTCAACTCTGGAAGGGAAAAACAACTTAAGGATAAAACCTAAAAGCTGAGGTCTCCTCTGTAAGACTGCCAAGCTCTGCTGATCTGTAAAGTAACAAGAGTATATAAATATAAACCTGGCTTGCTATTTGTCAACAGAGCTATTAGCTAGCCTGAGGAGGAGATCATTCCTGCAATTCTGGCTCCTTTTTGTGGTCAGAGAGCAGTTTCATGTCTTCTCAGAGGAAAGCAGGAGAGGAGTCTTTCCTTTGTTCTACCCAAAAACATTAACTGCACAGGAGTCCCTGAGCTGAACACCATCTGATACCTACAGAGATTGTGCAACTAGCACTAACTCCTCTGCACTTCACAAATTAGCACAAATAAACTATACAGAGCAACACACTGACAGAGTTATACAACTTTGAAGGAGTGATAATGTCCAGTAACATAAGGCTGCTACTGTGAAGACACTGCAAAATACTGTATAAGATATGAATAGTATCATATTGGATATTATAATACCATCATATTGTATTGCAATAGAAAGGTCCTCTAGTGAAATTAAGGTTCAATGAGGTTTTGGCATTCATAAACAAAGGTAATGATTGAATTAATAGATAATCCTAATTAGAAAAATATCTTTTCTTTGTGGCACAGCAGGTCTTCCAAAAGCTACTACTGAGCAAGTTGCCCAATGCATGAACAAAACCCCCTGGATCAGTAGGTTTGTTTAAAAAGAAGACTCACGAGATATTAAACTGATTTCTATTGTGTTTTGTCAGTGCAGGTTCCTCCACACCTTAAATACCTTCTAAGGCTCCATGTGAGAATACCAGCACCACTGTATAGTGTGATTAGAGAGGCAAACTGACCCAAATAAGTAGTCCTTAAAACAGGATATGTTGAGAAATATTAATTGTGATCCTGAAAATTCAGGAGCTCTTATGTAGGGGCACAAGGGGTAGGCTTCAGACAGAAAGGCACCAGAATTTAAATGTCTGCTGTGAGCCAAGGTCATCTTAGGCTTTCAGAGTAATCAATGGAGACCTAGCCAATACAGTCAATGAAGCCAAGAGAGAAATTCACCTTATCCTAAGATAAATAAACAAAAGAGGTATTCACTGTCCTAAAGAGCGATGTCTAGAGCTGTTGGAGATGCTCTAGGATACTCGGGACAGAACCAGGGGTGCAAGACCTACAGAAAATCTTTGCTCTTCAAAAGCAGCAAATGATCGCCAGGTGAAATACCCTGGGGCATCCGAAAGCTCACTAGACATTACATGACTAGGCGACAGAATCCCAACTGTACTGGACAGTCATTTGAAGAGCTCCCTAAGGATCTCTAAGCTTATGGATTAGACATCTAGTGCATATGTGCATTCACTGCTGAATCTAGGTAGACACCTAAATCCCAGGTGTTGTGTCAGTTTCATAACTCCTAGATACAAGATGGATGGCCCCACACTTCTGACTGCCAGCGTACATGGGATGCTGAGACCAGAGCAGAAGATAATCTTAGGAGCAGTTATTTGCTGAACACTGAACAATGATGACCCTCAGAGAAGAAAAACATTGAAAGCACTAACTTACGTATTTTATGTGTTTAAACTCTTGGAATGTTACTAGTCACACTGTCCCCATTTATTTATTATTCTCAAGCAAAAATAAACAACCAAAAATCCCCAGGTCTATGACAAGAAGACACTAACAGTATTTTTTCATTTCCAGAAACAGATGAGGTAAAACTATTGGCAGCAAAAGTTTGTGATAAAGATGGTCAAACAATTTGGGGTTACAGAATTACTATGGGAAGGACCCCACTTCTGGTTCATTTGCTAGGCTGTCTTTAACTCAGACCAGCAAGTCCTGCAGTAGCACAACATTTTTCCATCAGCAGGTCAGGAGGAAAGCCATATTTCATGCTCACATCACTGACCCAGACCTCTGGCCGAAACGGAGTGATATTGATGCACTCTGGAGCAGGTTTATCTGACTCTTAATCAAAGCTATTAGCCTGACACAAGGGTCAAAGTAGAGAGTATAAAATGCACTGATATAGGAGGGATCCTTATGATTTCCAGAAAAGACTTGGAAAAAGAGAGTCTGTGGCACTTCCTCTAATTATTTTTATTACCATGTTGGACTTCAAAACAGCAGCTCAGGAAAAGAAACAGCAAGGTAAAGCCTTGACCCCACTGCAATCAGTGGGAATTTTACTACTGCCCTCAGTAGGACAAAACTTGATTTTTTCCTAAAGAGTGCCTGCTTGTTTTGAGCATATAAGTACTGCAAGATGGGCAGAGATTTCAGTGAGACTTAGAAATCTCCCTCTGATTTCCTGTGCAAACCAGAGGCTGTCCAAACAAAACCATTGTCTTAGCTAGTTCCTTCTGGGTACCCTTCCCTGGTGTCCATCAGGCCCTGAGTGCACAAATTGTCTTTACTTGCCCTGACCATCCTCCCCAGGGTGCCCCACCACACCTTCTGCCCATGGGCTCAGGAGCCCCATTTAAGTTTGGCCTTGGGTTGTTGACTGGTTTTCCTGGGCAGATACTGGGTCTGTATGGTAGGGAGCTTTCTCTCCAACCTTATTTCTAGCAGCAGCTCCTGGATGGACATCAAATCTAGGCAGTAGCAATGTTTCTGGTCCTGTCTCCAGTGTTCCTGACTGGTGTCCCTGGCTGGATCTTGGATCTAAATCATTACTTTGGCTTGCTAGAGACTGTCAGTTGAAGCTAGCAGCAGCAGCAGAATCCTGTTCAAGTACTGTGGGATTGTGGCTTGGTTACACGTACAACAAATGACAATCATGGCCATTTTCTAGGGAGAGCAAGAGTAGTCATCATTGCTCCTCTGCTTCTCTGTTTAATTTCTATCTCCCTAATATTACACCAAGAAGGTTAGATTCAGCAATTGGAACTGAAGTGTTTAAATCACTGTTTCCTATTTGTCTTTTAGGGGGATTTTTTGACATTTTTACACCAAGAATGTGGTAGGTGGTTACTTATCTGCCCACAATGTCGCTAGGGTGCTGCTAGCAATCCATTCTTATAAAAAGTTTAAAGTAACCATTAATGAATTAGACCTGGATGCTTCTTAGGATGTGGATCCCTGCATATGCAGTTTCCTGTCACACTGCAACTCTAACAGGGTATCAGAGACTCTGGATAATAAGTTCCAATATGAAAAACCCACTACCAGTGGCAGTACACCATCTCCAGGTCCTGTTCTTCCATCCCCTGTGCTTGTACTGGACTGGACACAAGCAACTTTCAGACTGGTGGTGAGGAACTGGGACAAGCTTGTGACAAAATTATGTCTATAACTAATAGCCCTCAAATAATTTTTCTTCTGTATTTTTTGTTTGTTTTTTCCTCTCCGCAGTGGCTGAGTAAACTTGCACAACCTCTTAATATCGACTATATCTATGGCAAGAGCTTTAATGGAATACAAAATTCTCTTCTTTTGTTTTGAAAACAAAACATCTGTTTTATTTGATGCTCCCTTCTTACATCACTAGAGATAAGTACATAAGGAGAGATTATTTCCTTTTCTGTGTCAATAGCAAGTTTGTAGACCTGTAGTATATCACATTTCAGTTCACTCTAGTCTGAAGAGTGTTGATATAATTTGCTCTTTTCTGAGAAAGTTGCGAAAATTTTCTGTGAAAGTTCCACTTGAGCTAATTCCCCAGCCCATGGCCTCTGCCTCACATCCTCTCCCCTCACAGGCACGCACCCATGGCCCAGGCTGCCCTGCACCCAAAGCCTGGGCTTCTCATCAGCCTTGCTTTCACACCA
The DNA here is from genome assembly GCA_907165065.1 of Caprimulgus europaeus. Next base: position 35,368,191 of record OU015525.1, read on the forward strand.
ACACTCACCCATTCACTTGCCTGATCGAGGTGCCTCCTAACAACCCCAGTGCTCAGGAACACCATCCCATACCCAGGTTTACCTGAAACTACCTCGGCTGGTTGTCTTTGCCACCTCAGGCAAGAGCTCATGGCTTGTCTGCCCTTGAAGGGCAGAGCCAAAAGGAAGAGGAGTGGCAGAATCTGGGCCAGAGCCAAAAGGGCACTCCTTCGAGCCGGAGTTGAACCAGCGACCTAAGGATGGCCGTGCAAGGGAGCCTACAGTCCTCCGCTCTACCAGCTGAGCTATCGAAGGAACCATGGCACCTTGACACCTCCCTGAGACAGAAGAGTCAAAGGAATCATCCTGCATGAGACCTCAACACATGTCTGTTCCAGGACCCTCTTCCAAGCAGCCCCAGCTCAGGGATCACAGCAGCTTGCTCAGGGCTTCAGTCAGTCAGCTCAGGCCAGCCTGCAAGCATGGGGGTCTGCACAGACTCCTGGGCACCCTTCTTCTGTTGCCTGGCTGTCCTGAGAGGAGAAAAAAATGAAACCTGTCTTGCTTCAGTTGTAGGCCCTTGTTTCTCATTTCTCTATGTCATGATCTGATACTGGGTGAAATAATTTGGAAGTTAAACCCCCTTGCTTTCTAACCAACCTCAGAAAAATCTGTGTGGCTAGGGGTGGCTAGGCTGAACTCTTGAGTGATAGCCAGTAGAGTATCCTACCGTGACCACGTTCTTTTGTATTCTTGGGAACAGAACTAAAATTCAAAACAGAGTCAAGATCACTTTATTTGGACAATAACAAATGTACAAGGAAAAGGGAAAAGAGAGGAAGAGAAAAGGGTGAAAGGAGAAAGTGAGAAAAAATAGAGAGCATGAGGCAGATAAATGTATGAGGTAGATAAATGCATGTCAGCACCAGGTGTCCATAGCAGGTGTTGTGTTTTTACCGCTCCCATTGGGGGGATGGCGGGGTCCGGTTGTCCGGTGGCAGGGTGGCGGTCTGCTCCCAGGAGAGAGGCGGGTCCCCCCAGGGGCTTTGTTCATACAGTTTGGTGTCTTTGTTGCAAGGGTCTTCCACCAATGAGTGATTTGGCAGATTTGTGGTGCCCAGTCACATTAGTCCACGTGCCCTTCATGCCTTTCTGCCCTCAAGCCCAGGGCCAGGCCATGCGGCCTCCTTGGTGCCTCACCCTGCTCCCCAGGGGTGGGGGGCACAGGAGGTGGTGCCATACCTGCAGTTTCCTTGGCAACACACTCCAGAGCGCCAGGCAGGGACCACAGATGCCCCTCCTGACACGGAGTCTGAAGCACAGTCCTGAGCCGCTGACTATCACCACCCCACACCTCTGTTCTGTCGCACAGTCAGTGAGCTCTTGGTGATGAAGCCCTAGTGATGAAGTTTCGGTGGTGAGCCTATTCTTCCAACAATGCTGAAACATATTTCTAGTCCTTACACTCCACCAACCACATCACTAAAAGGCCTATACCTTTGGAATCAATAACCTCCAGATAAGAATTTGAAAGCTGCTTTTGAGCTCCCTCAAAGCCTCCTCTTCAGCATCTGAGTCATCCCACATTCATTGGCATCTCCTCAATGGGCAAGTGTGCCTGTTCCCAACCACTGTGGTGACCTTGTTCTGAAGTCACTGCACTTGGTCTATGTCTATCTTCCACACAGATGCTCCAATTTGGCCACAGTATTCTAGGTGCCATCAATGAAGTGTGGAGTAAAATTGGAGAATCACATCCCTCAATCCAGAGCCCATCCTACCCTTGAAGTAGCCCTGGACCTTGTCCTTTTCTGTGCAGACCAGGGGCACCATGAGATCCCCACAACCCCCAGAGGACACAGGCCTCAAGCAAAGGGCCTCCTGTCCAGGCAAGAGGAATGAAAAGCTTTGGAGAATGCGGGCATCGATCCCGCTGCCTCTCACATGCTAAGCGAGCGCTCTACCACTTGAGCTAATTCCCCAGCCCATGGCCTCTGCCTCACGTCCTCTACCCTCACAGGCACGCACCCCTGGCCCAGGCAGCCCTGCACCCAAAGCCTGGGCTTCTCATCAGCCTTGCTTTCACACCAACACTCACCCATTCACTTGCCTGATCGAGGTGCCTCCTAACAACCCCAGTGCTCAGGAACACCATCCCATACCCAGGTTTACCTGAAACTACCTTGGCTGGTTGTCTTTGCCACCACAGGCAAGAGCTCAAGGCTGTTCTGCCCTTGGCCCTTGAAGGGCAGGCACTTGGGACAGGGCCAAAAGGCAGAGGTGTGGCTGGGACAGGGCCAAAAGGCAGAGGTGTGGCAGGGCCAGAGCCAAAAGGGCACTCCTTCGAGCCGGAGTTGAACCAGCGACCTAAGGATGGCCGTGCAAGGGAGCCTACAGTCCTCCGCTCTACCAGCTGAGCTATCGAAGGAACCATGGCACCCTGACACCTCACGCCTTCATCACACCCTCATCCAAACAGCCACCTCTCACACCAGCCCTGCACACCTGCATGACTCTCTTCAGCAGGAAGAAGGAAGGACTTGCCTTAGACTCACATGATCCACAACCTCCCAGGCCCACATCACCTGACCAGGACAGACCCAGCCATGGTGGCTCGCTCCAAGTGAGCATCCAGAACAGAAGTCAATATCATCACGGTGAGGAAGGGACAGCTGCGAGCCAGGAAATCAATGCGTAGGTCAGAGTGACAATCACATCAGGGAGCACCAGGAAGGTTCAGACTGACAACACACAGATGAGGTCAAGACAGAACATCCCTCTGTACATCAACATCTGCATCAAGGGTCTCTGTCTGTGGCTGGGCATAGCCATTGGCAGAGCCATAAGCACGGCTGAGCTAGGGACCAAGACTCTGACTGTATAGCTTGGAAAGAGAGTAAAGGCCTGGAACTGAATGTAAATAGAGCTCCTGGACTCACGGGTTGAGCTGGAGGCCCTGCGTGAAGGCTGGTCAGGGTCATTCAGACTTACTAGGGCAACCAGGGCCTGGACAAGAAGTAAAGGTAGCCATGCAAAGTAGCCTGCAATCCTCTGCTCCACCAGCAGAGCTGTTGATGGACCAGCAGGACCCTCTCCCAGCTCTGTCTCCCTGACAGAACAGTCAAAGGAATCATCTTGCATGAGACCTCAACACATGCCTGTTCCAGGACCCTCCTCCAAGCAGCCCCAGCTCAGGGATCGCAGCAGCTTGCTCAGGGCTTCAGTCAGTCAGCTCAGGCCAGCCTGCAAGCATGGGGGTCTGCACAGCCCCCTGGGCACCCTTCTTCTGTTGCTTGGCTGTCCTGAGAGGAGAAAAAAATTGAACCTGTCTTGCTTAAGTTGTGCCCTGTTGTTACTCATTCCTCTGCCAGTCACTGCAGTCAAAGGCCTAGATGCTGATTTATTAACCTCCTGGTAGACATTGGAAAGCTGCTGCTGAGCTCCCCCAAAGCTCTCTCTTCTCCGGGATCTGAGCCACCACAAATTCTTTGGCCTCTCCTCACATTGCAAGTGTGCCTGCTCCCATTCATCCTGGTGGCCTTGTCTGGAGCCGCTGTGTTTGGTCTCTTTCTTCTAGACAGATGTCCAAAGCTGGGCACATTATTTTAGAGGCCATTGATGAAGTGCTTAGAAAATGGTGAGAATCTCTTCCCTTGATCCATGGATTGTGCTGCTCTAGACAGAGCCCTGGGTGCTGTCAGTCTTCCTCTGTACAGTCCAGGTGCACTTTGAGCTCCCAGCAGCCCCCAGAGGACATGGGCCTCAGGCAAGGTGCCTTCCGTCTAGGCAAGAGGAATTAAAAGCTTTGGAGAATGCAGGCATCGATCCTGCTGCCTCTCACAGGCTGAGTGAGCTGCCCAGGGAAGTGGTTGAGTCACCATCCTTGGAGGTATTTAAAAGACATGTAGACATAGTGCTTTAGTGGGCATGGTAGTGTTATGTTGATGGTTGAGCTTGATGACCTTGGAGGTCTTTTCCAACCTTAATGATTCTATGATTCTATGAAATAGCTTTGATTACATTCTTTTTCTGACATGGGGAAATAAGTACTGCATGCAGTATTTGAGGTCAGCACATTGTGGAGTTGTAGAATGGCGTTATTATTGCTGTAGAAACAATCCCTTCACAAAAGTCTTGGGAAACAAAAAGTTATTTCAGTTTGGAGTTCAGCTGTAGCTCTTCTGGCTTAAAGAGAGGCCAGGCCTACAGTTCATCTACAAAGGCAAGTGATTTACTCAGTAACACAAGGAATTTTAAACTTAAACTGTCATCACTTAAATTATTATCCCATTCAATCAAACAGCTGATCAACCCTTGATCTGTTGGACCAAATCTTAGGTAATAGGGGACTGAAATAGTCTTTAATAATGCAGAGATTCCTACATAATCCTAGGATAATTAAAATTCTTCAGGTACATCCAAACCCTCAGCCAGTATTTATGTACCCAGCCTTCACTGCTTAGCCATGGAGGTGCTCAAGCCCACAAGTTGAATGGGCTTTACCTCACTAAAACTTCGCTGGCTGCTTGCTAGCTCCACTGAAATTCTCATCTGGGGCAACTGAGGCAATTTAAGCACAGAATCAAAACAAAAGAAGCCAGCAATTCCTTATCCCACACTCTACTGACAAACGTAATACTGATGTCACTTTTTCCATGTGGCAACTTTCCTAAAAACTGTTAATGTTTAAGTTCCTGCACCCTGATCTTTTTCAAGTTGACACTGATTAAACAAAGAGCCTGACTTGATAGGACAGGATGGGTTGAAAACGTGCCATTACCTGTGTTGTAATTTTTTTTAATAAAAAGAGAAATTCTACCACTGGCATTGTCAACCTCCTATCTTTGTAAGCCAAGGGAAAAAGAAAACTTTGACAGTTAGAGGGGGAGTAGGGAGTAGAATGGAGTGATACAAAATGTTGCTAAAAAAATATAATCTGTGAAATTATTTTTGTCTCTGGATTACATTCCTTTCTTTAATAACCACTTAGGCAAGTAAATCTCCAAAACTGAGGATGCTTTCTTCAGAAACTGAACTTCTGACATTATTACCTTGCAAGGAAATCATCATACCATGCCCTATTTGAAAGGTTGCAAAGTCTTTTCAGTAATTCTGCTAAGAATGTGTTTCTTATGGAAACTGTTTACCAAATGAAACTAGAGCCTAGATAAAGACAATATCAACTGCATGATGAATGCTAGTACTGCTGCTTAATAATTTATGCATGAAGTAAACTAGTTGGTAGGTAACAGACCAAGGATGTCAATGAAGGATTAGGAAAATGGAAAGGAGCCCTCTCACCTATGGTTGCTTATACAGTAAATAATAATGCCCCTCCTGGCACAGCAACAACCATCTGTTTTCATTATATATGTGAATGTTTCCATAGAATCACCTGGTTGGAAAAGACTTTTGAGATGATCGAGTCCAACCATACCTGTCCGCTACTAAACCATATCTCCAAGCACCCCATCTAGCCAAACAACTCCAGGGATGGTAACTCAACCACCTCCCTAGGCAGCCTGTTCCAGTTTCCTGGCATCCAATCTGCAACTCCCCTGGCACAACTTAAGTCCATTGCCTCTTGTTCTGTTACTAGTTACCTGGGAGAAAAGACACATACCTGCCTCGCTACTGCTACTACCTCCTTTCAGGTATTTGTAGGCAGTGATAAGGTCTCCCTCCAGCCTCCTCTTCTCTAGACTAAACAATGCCAGTTTCCTCAGCCATTCCTCATAAAACTTGTTCTCCAGCCCCTTCACCAGCTTTGTTGCCCTTCCCTGGACATGCTCCATGCAGTCATCTATATTGCCTAGAGTAATAGGGGCAAAAAATACTTAAGAGTTAACAAATGCAGATTATACAGACATATATGATCCAGGCTATAGGAACGTACAGTTAAGTTAAAAAGAAAAGATGTCAGAGACTCTGGAGTCCTGGAGTTACTGACCCAAATCAGTCCATCTGCCCGGGTCAGTGATGCACTGTGGGGATATTTTGGCTGAATCCCAGAGGCTCTTGCTCACTCTTAGACAGCTCCATGCCCACACTAACAAACTCTCTCAGCCCAAGATGCTCCCTAAGGAGCTCTCTGCAGTGCACTTCGTAATGCCTCCCTTCACAGAAAAGGGTTTAGAGCTGGTCCCCGTGCCCCTGCCTCCCCAGCATGGTCATTCTGCAGCTCGTGTGGACAAGCAGAAACAATGAAGGTGTGACTATTCAACCTTACTCTATAGGAAGTTAAGGGAATATCAATCTTAGGAAGGGTCCTGTGGTGCTGGAACGATACGTAGGCTGCGATTTTTCACAAGCCATATAAACAAGGAAGACTACATCAGACTTTTCTATTAATATTTAGGTGTTGGAAGCCTTGTAAAACCTACAGCTCTTTTGGGTCCATGATATGTTTCCTAATTTCACCTTGAAAGGCTAAATACTGTGACCTGCTTGTGTGTTGCAATGCTATTTTGGGATCTGGGGGCTTTTCATGGTATACTTCCTTTTTCAGGTTCTCCTAGCCCAATATTTCAACCTGTAACTATTTTATCATGTGATCACCTCTGGCAATAATGAAATACAGGCACGAACTGCATTTCTTATCTAATTTTTACTGGTTATTCAAGATATTATGTGATAAGAATTATTTTTTTCAAAGGCTTTTTATTGCCACTTTTCTATAGTTACAAAATTCCTCAAATGCAGTCCTATTAATGCTGCAACATACAGCAATGTTCCTGGCTTAGAAGCCACATTACTGTCTGAAAATATTTTCTCTTCATTTATTACCAGCCCCCTTTCAAGATTATCACTGTCAAAATTAGGGGTTTTAAAATGTTCCTATTTTTGTCTTGTTTGCTGACCTGCAGATGACTTGATGACCCTTCTGTCTGTCCAGATGTAGTATACTAACTTCTCAGTGTTGCGTCTAACTGTCCCCTGAAGTTCAAATGACAGAAGAGAACCTCTTTTAGCTGGGGTAAATTTGGATGGATATGAAAGAAGATGGAAGGGCAACTGACAACCTTTGCATCTGTTCAGATAAGCCACTAATTCAAACACATTTGCAACTGTTTATAGATCAAAAAATGGTCAGCAGAACTAAGTAGCATGTTCCAACATAGTATGTCTTCTTATCTCATCTCTACTAACACTCCAGTTGGCTGTAGGTGGCCAGGCCTGAGCAGAAGGGTTGGAATAGGTGACCTCCAGAGGTCCCTTCCAACCTTATCTCTCCTGTGATTGTGACACAGAAAGAGAAGTTAAAAGTGAGTAACAAAATGATGTTAGGACCAGAAGTACAGCACTGGTATTGGTATAGGCATAGGAGGCTTGAGAAAGCACATAAAAGTATGAAGGAACAGGGCAAGACCTGGGAAAATGAGAATGAGTGCACAGAAGCAGTAAAAAAAATGGCTGAAATGGGAGACTGACAGACTGCCTTAGATAGGAAGGATGGGTGGAAAAGACACTGGAAAAAAAAATTCTGAAAAAGGTGTTACAGAGCCTCTGATATAGAGAGGGGTAGGACTATACAACATTCCTCATCTGAAGGAAGACAGGAGGCTGCATGGCATCATAACATGTGGATGAGACACTGGCATACAAAGGAAAAAGTTGTGGAAAGGCAGTCCATGTACACACAATAATCAGGCCTACAGAAGCAAGAGAACCATGCAACACTCAAATTATCTTTAGATAAGCAGCAGGGGTGAGATGCAGCAGAAAAGCCTCACTTTGGGGCACTTCTCTGGCTGCACATCCAGGCTCTGCCCCTCTTTGCACGAGCAAGGGACTAGAGGAGACTGAGCTGAAAAGGGGGCTCTATGCTGGAACAGAGAGGGGATTAAGCTGCCTCTTCTTTTCTCCCCTACACCTTGGTCCCACTCAGGTTGTATCCAAAATCCTGTTGCCATTTGGCCTTCCCATGTGTAGACTGCCTGGGTGCCATGCAAAGGTGCTTACCAGTGAACAGGAGCAGCAGAGCTAACTGTTGAAGAAGCATCAGGTAGGCTTTAATAGAAAATGAAGGAGTGAGAGGGACAAAGTATGAGCAAGTCTCCTCTAGAATTATTTTCTAATTGCTTGCAATTTCAAGATATACCATGATAGAAGATAGATGTTGTATGTGCTCTCTTCTCAAGCTGTGCTCAGATTATGGAGCAATGGTGAACTGCACTCGCTGAGAACCTGCTTCTAGAGCTCAGGAGGCAGTAGGAGAATCTAATCTACTAAAATTTATGAAACAGGCTATTTTTAATTTTTTTTAGCATGGTACTATATTGAATTGATCGATTTATTCCCCTGAGTAACACCCATCAATTTCCTGAGATCAGCTACAGTAAACTGTATCAGTAACCATAGATTCTCTCTAATCTACTGTGGAGAAAATTCTTTTTTTAAAACAAAAATTCATATGTCTTAAATAATGTTGAATTCTTGGCTCAGTGGACAGCTGTCTGACACATACATGAGATACCACTGACACAATATTGTTGGGACTTTTGTATGCAGCAAATAAATCACTGCTTTGACAATCACCCATTTGCACATTCTATTGATAAATGGAAGCTGGAATTGGAAGACTTAGTATTTTAGTGGGAATCTGTTGCTTTCTTCCTGAGTGGTTGAGCTTAAAACTCACTCAAAACTTCCTCAAAATTCTCAAGCCTAAGTAGTCATTAACCAGCAAACAAGGGGCCACCCACCTCACATGTGGGGTTTGGTAACTGCTGAGCCTCAGCACTCCAGCCCACTTTGGTCGGGTGAAGACAATTAGTGCCCATGACAAGGCCTGCAAGTTATGCGTTTCTATTCTCCCACACGCAACCCTCATTAACAATAACTAAGTGTGGCTTTGTGTTTTGTTTTTCTTTCTGACTAAGGAAGACCACACCCAGCTGCTTTAATTATACTTCTAAATGCAGACATGTAAACATTATTTCTTTGCCTGGGAGAACATAAGTGAGAAAAGGCTTTTAGGGGTTTTATTTCTATTTTTTCAAGGAAAGGTAAAAATTAGTTACTAATAGCTGCAATTTTTGTTCCAGTCCAATTACAATTATAGCCATTAAATCACTAATTATAATTTTATATAATAATCATTCTTGATTGAAACTGCCATGCTTATTTCTCTTTGTAAAATTCCTTAGACTATTTAACAAAAGATGGTAGAAATGGGCATGCAACTGTAAAAAGAACTTTGCTTATATTATGCTTTTTTAAAAAGCAGTTGATTATGATAACTGCCAAAGTGCAAGTTTATTAGCCTATGCAAATTCTGATAGTGTCATTTAAGAAGTTGTTTATAAGGAACATCTTCCACGTCATGTGGCCTAGCCTATTTTCCCTTGTGTTTATGTAACTGTGCCATTCAGCTTTGCAGGCTATAAGGTCACACTCAGTTAAGAATCATCATAGAATCATAGAACGGTTTGGGTTGGAAGGGACCCTAAAGACCATCTAGTTCCAATCCCTCTGCCATCAGCAGGGACACCTTCCACTAGACCAGGTTGCTCAAAGCCTCATCCAGCCTGGCCTTAAACAGTTCCAGGGAGGAGCATCCACAACTTCTCTGGGCAACCTGTTTCAGTGTCTCACTACCCTCATAGTTAAGAACATGTAGTCAATGATGTGGTAGACAAGCCAGGGAGAATTCACCAGGGGTAAGTTCCTCCCAGTTTTCTTCTCAAGTGAGAAAACACAAGGTCATATTAGCAATTTGCACCTAAGCAAAACCTAATACTAGTCGATATGCATTTAACTTCAAAATACTTGAGATGATTGCTTACTACACTAAAGACATTAATGCTAAGTTTCAGAGGCAGGTTATTTCAGCATGCTATGTCTAGTAAAAAAAAACCCCTTCCTATCCTTTCTCATTCCACTAAGATATTTACAACTGTGTTCACTGTCAGAAATAAAAATGGTATGCTAAAAATAAACATATATGGAAACCAACATATAGTGATATGAAGGCCAGTACAGTTTGTATTTTCAACAAGTGCTAGCAGCATAAGGTAAGTTTGAAGCATCACCCCCTATCCCACCAAGGTCTACCTTTTACTAAGCTAGTGAAAGTAAGAGTCACATAGTGGGAATCTTCAGTGTAACTTGTATTTGTCATTTGTTAGGTAATTGGAGGTAAAAGAATAAAATTTTTTTGTGAAGATGAATTCCAAGGGGTTATCTGCACTCCTTTCAAATACTGATTGTACAGCACATCTCCTTTGCTACTCTTCTATGAAAAATCTAAACATGAAACTAAAGTGCTAGGAAGTAGAAAAGAACACAGAGAGTTAGGACACGAAAATTCTTCGGCTGGAATGAATGACAGGGACATGTATTGTCTCTGTTCAGAGACAATAGGTTCAGACAAGGTAGGTTGTTTACCCTCTCGAAGCCTACAGTTTTTGGAAGAATATACACATGTGGACAGAATGTAAGTGAGCCTAAAACCACCTACCTTTGAGCTGTGTGCATGCTTCTACACTGCATCATAAAAATGAGAGATCTTAGTTTTGAAACTGTCTTGGCGACGTTAAGATTCTGTGGTAGAAAAAAGAGCTGGTACTTCAGTGTCTAAATATACAACGGTTAATGTTTGGGTTTGGGTCTTTTAGAAAGAAATACATATAGTACCAGTAACAAGGAAGAGGTGGAACTCAGTACTCTGAAGGGTTAAAGTGAACTTTAGTCTTCCACTGATCACCCTCTGGTACTGTGTCTTCATAAATTTCCCCAGTTTATGGAGTGTTTTTGATGGCAGGCAATTCTTTGTTGAAAGTTAAGTGCTCTTTTATATGAATAAATAAAGAAGGCTTTAGTTTGAATGAATACATTATTTTGACAAATGTTTATTGGAAACCCAATTATGGCTTCATAAATCAGTGCTATCTGTGGTACATCAGGTGAGCTCACTAATGCCATCAAATAGCACATTGAATATTAGTAGGATAATTAAAACAATTCTGTTGAATGTTGTCCCTCTTACCCAGGTCTGACAGTAGTCAAAACAGGAAGAAATTGTTTATTATTTTTATTTAACTTATTAAAATACTTCTTATAATACGTAATGGAAATAGTTAACAGAAAAGAAAAAAAAAACATTTGTTTTCAATTTGCTGATAGATTAAAATGACAAGGTCAGGCACAATGCATGGACTGAGTGACAGCTGCATTTTAAGAGTAGTTGGGGAACAGAAAGGATATGTATGAAGTCTATTGTTTGAACTTCACACCTAAGTGAATGGAGCTGTGCTTGTTTTGTCTGAAGGGGTCACTGGTATGAAATGTGTCTAGAAGCAATTCATGTGCTTCCTTGTCCTTCCTGCTACAGTGATTCTGAGTTAGAATGACTACATTAATTAAAAGACATTTTCATAGTTATGAAGGGAATCAGGTGAAAATCTTGAACTCAAGGTCAAGAAGAAAGGGAAGATGTGAAAGTTGAAAAGAAATAAATAAAAGCCTACAGGGGACAATCTAACAGGAATTCCCATCTCCTAAGGCCCTCTGATTGATGACCTTTGGAGACCTTTACAGTATCTGTGGCAGGACACTGAAGATTTGTTTAAGCTTTATAAAAAGAATTTGCATAATTTCCCAGTTTTAGGATATGGCTAAATTTATATCCACTAGGATTTACAAGCATAAAATAGGGATTAAAACTTAAGTAATTGGGTTTGGTGTATATTTGTATTAGTGTGATATATATAGTCACATAGATGCCTTTCTTACCGGCTCACCTTCAGTTTATCATTCTTCTTAGTTGCACAGAAGAGGGAACAAGGAGACATAAGAATAACAAAAGGCAGCACAACATTCAGCTTTTCTCCCATGAAAGAAAATGAGTGTTCAAAGTTGGCCAGAGACATGGCAATGAAATACTTTTATTTGGAATTTGTCAGTTCACTAAAAGGAAGATAAAAAAAACCAAAAAACAACAAAACATCACCAAGTCAGATTTGTTTTGTTTCACCAGAAACTAACTTTCCTCCAGAGCAACTCAGGCTCCAGATTTCTGGCATCTGGCAGCAGGAAGCCAACCTGGAGGCCCCAGGGCTGAAACTCTCACACTAGGACTCCTCAGAAGCTCATATTTCCTCAGAGATCTGTTTCTCAGATAATGTACAAAGTTTGAGGTCTTCTTCCAAATAATGGTCAGGCAAAATTTTGTGATTTTCTGCAAGACAGATATAATATCCTCCCCTTCCCACTCTACCTTACCCTAGTCCCTTCTCTGGATTTCAAATGAACAAAGGATAAACGTGGGAGAAGAAATATAGGGATAGTCTTCACTATTTAGGATCCTAATTTTTCATATCAAAGTGAGTACATTCAGCCCAAAACCAGGCATGCATTTTGCTGCCAAAGGTACCATCACTAATAATAAGTACTCTGTAGATAAAGGAAACAGAACTTAGGGCAATCCTGATCCATGATGACGGATAGAGCCTTGAGCTTTGTCTCTTACCTAAGCAGCTCTTCCAGTGCAAACAAATCTCTTTTCCAGAGTAGAGAGAAGTGAAGGTACTGTATTATGTATTAATTTTAGGAAAACTATTAAGTCTCATGGATTGTGCTTTTTTTAATGTCTTAACTTCTGGACCCACATTCTAGGTACCCCTAAGTGGAAATATGGAATTTTAGAAGTAAGTTCTTCTTATTACACCACTTTTTCATGTGTACCCTCAGAAAGGCAGACCAATCAGTCCAACCTATGCACCTAGAAATTAATTTCCTTGAATAGGATTAAGGAGATGTGAGTGGCTGGCCTGGTAAACAGAACTATGAAACTGCAACAGGAAAGAAACACTTTTAGAAACTTTACTGTGCTCTGCTAAGGTTGGAAGGGTAATAACAAAAAGAGCCTGCAGTCCATGGACTTGACACAAAAGGTGCAAGACACAGCTCTTCAGCACCCTAATTATCAATCAAAACATCATCCTTTCCCCCAAACTCTCAGGGATGTTTGCTGTCAATCAATAATGCTAACAGATTTGGTTCCTGGCAAAGTTTATCAGTTTTTCTTATCTCTGATCTCTTTCCTCAAGCTCTGTTTCTTTGTTTTGCCTGTGGCTATTCTAATTGCAAATGTGAATTATTTGAAGTCTAAAGGAGGGGAGAGAAGGAGCCCTAGTTTTCATAATTCACATTTAAAACCCAGTAGCTCTTCCCCTCAGATTTTATTTCTGAAGAAGCTGTGGCTATCAATCTTATTTCCTTTGCTGTTGATTCAGCATTTGAACACAGGACTGGAATGTTGCCTAATTTCACTCTGCTTTCTGCCAAAAAATCTTGATGGACAAGCTGGTTATGCCAGCATTTCCCAGGCCCTGTGACTGCAGTGCATCATAACAGTTGCTTCTCCCTTCTCCAATGACAAAGACAAAAGAAGCTGCACCACTGCATACCTTGCAAAGCCTCTTATTTCAGTGTAAACCAGCATTTAAAGTATTACATCTTAGAGCTCAAAGAAGAGGAAATCTTCAAGGAAGGTAGTTCTTGCTTTATATGCAAGACTTCTGTTGTCATCCATAAATCACTCAGGCTCCTATTCTAATTCAGAACAACAAGCTGGCATCACCCCTAAACACAGAAGGTTGTGTGAAAGATGAGCAGAACAAAAACAATTAAAGGAGTCATTAAATCACCTAGAAGATAAAATGCTTGAAATTATCTCCCCAAATTTCCTTGTGGCAAGACAGTGATTGAGCCATAAATCAAAGCTATTCTTCTTTAGGTGACATTTAGGGAGATGGCAGTAGGGTTTGTAGCTATGCTCATCTAAAGAGCTGCAGCTTTTACACTAATGGGGAGAGCAGAGATAACTGATCACCACTCCAAATTATTTCAAATGCTCTCCTCTTTCCTTCCAGCAAGAAAAGAAAAGCAAGCCTTGTTTTTAACAGAATCAATAATCTATTCTAAATGATTAGAATATGTTTTTAATGTTAGCTTTCATTTTATTAACTTTTAGCTTTTCCTACATTTTATTTGCATTGTTAAAAGCTAAAACAGTGAATTGTGTAGGATGGATAGATCAAATTGCTTCTTTTTCAAAAGTAACTTTGACCAGCACATAGAGAAATATTCATGTTAAAAGGGCTTTGTACAGTATCTCAGAAAACAGATTCAGAGCCAATAACTCTGGTCCATTATGTACTACTTAGTGATGATACACACGGAACAATGACCAAGAAACTGACTGTCCACTAAGTGCTTGCTTTGAAGTCCACACAAAAAACCTATACTGTTCATTGCATTAAGAAATTTTGAAATCTACCCATTTCCACTCTATCTTTTTGTCCTGCTGCTCCATCAGCTTCATCTGAATATACCTGTGGTCTGCAATAAGCAGTGGGATGAAAACACCTATAATAAACAACAAGAAAAATGATACCTAACACCAGACTAAGAATAGTTAAGACACTCACAATTGTAAAATGTATTGCCATGATAATCGAAGGTTTCCAAAACATATATACAAATAAAATACCTAGTGTCACAACAGTGTGAGTAGCATAATAAATAGAAATGCAAAGTTTTGTTTTTCTTCCCTTTATGTTAAAAAAGGTAAAAATTAGAATTATTCCAACAACAGTTCTGTACAGATATTCCATCCTCTTAGATTTGCAAAATGTTGTATGTTGTTTTAAAGTCCAGGTGAAGCCACAGGTCCAAAGAAATATCAGCAGTATTACAGAACTTCTAACACTCAGTAGAGTGATTAGTGAGATACTGAGTATCCAAGAAGTGATAGTAAGCAGTTTATAGAAGAGATACACTAACTTGGGAAGCACACGAAATTCATCTTTATCAGGCAGAGATTTTCGTAATGATATCTGATAATCAACCGTTGAAATGGAGATACCACAAAAAGACATAATAATGGCAGCATCTAAAAAAAAAACCCACAAGGATAAACATTAAACCTAAATAAAAGAAACTTATTTTACATTATAATTTCTGAATGAACTTTTGGACAAGTTCATGCTTTCTTAACACTTTTTCAATACCAGTTTTATATTTCCTCTGTGCTCCTGAACAAGTAATCTTAGTTTTAAGGCTCAGTTTAGTTCCCTAAATCTAGGCATCTAATGCTGTTTGGGATGCCTATGTTACCCTGCCCAGGCTCTGGCCATTGATGGTCTCACCTAAGTTGTGTGTCATATTTGCCATTTCCATGCACAGGTGACTTAGAAATTCCCAAAGTTTTTAAAATAGCTTAAGTTTCAGCAACCTATATTGACTCTGGGGTGTCTATAATGTAGAAATCTATAACTAAGACTTGACTCTTCACATGGTCATATTTAAGATGATATTCATCTCACTATTTTGTCTGAGTACCTATTGACTTTATGGACTATGAGGGAACACTAGACAGCAGTGCAGGTTAGATTTGGTTAGATAAATTCCCACTCTCCATTTGGTTAGATAAATTCCAACCCTGTAACATGTGGATGGTGGCAGTGACAGCTCACAGAGCTTCTCTAAATACCCTACTGATTTCAAGATGTCCAGTTAGCAATTTGAAAAGAAGCTGTAAGCAAAAGCACACAAAACAAACTGCTCTGAAAATTATATACCAATTGTATTCAACGGCTTATTTTCAAGTGACATATCATTATGTTTCTACTAGATATTATTACTTGTTATCAGAAAATCTTCCATCTTATGGATTTAGCAGAGTGGACCATCTACTAGACAGAAATTTTAACTAGATGCAGAGTAATTATCCAGTGGAGTATATGTTTTCCAAGGTATGTTTAAAATGTTACCCAATCACATGAATTATCCTTTTAGGTAAGATACTCAACTTGCAAATTAAGGAGAAAGGCAGACTCACACTGACAGAAATTATTTTTCCCATGTTCCATGAGGATGTAAAGCTGGATAAAAAGCTGAGGTGTGGTCTCAAGAAAAGTCTTGAACACCCTGAGCATGTTAATATCAGTCACTACATCAACGGCTTGTTTTTGAATGAAGTTGGGAGGGTCCGTTTCCGATGCATCTCCACTGTTTTGTTTAAATGCAGCTTGGCAGCCATACTTCAAAGCAAACCAATACCTATTAAAAGGGAGACTTGATTAGACTGCATCTTTTAAAAGTGCAACTCAATAAAATTATATAGCCTAACTAGGATTTTTCCCATTTTGTTTTCCATTTGTATTTTATCTTTGAATGTAATCCAGCACCTTCTACTAAGATAAAATTTAGTCCAGTATGTGTCTGGTTCAGTGATAACAGATAATAATTTATGACCAGTGATACCAATGCAATATAAAAACTATTAGAACAGAATGAGACCTGCCTGAATAAAGATTACAAGCTTTATTTTGTTAGGTGCTTATTTCTTCACACTTACTGCATATCTGAAAATTTTCTTAGCAGCTCTTCTCAGTCTCTCTTTGAGATACTCATTCACTCTCTTTTTATCCTTTTAAGGGTATTAGTGAATATCCAGCTGTGACCATCCACCTCTATTTAAGTATAATATAGATCCATAAGCCTCAAGGATAACATCTGATGAATTGCAAATATATAACAGGCTTTAAAAAAAAAAAAATCACTAAAGTGTTATTTTCTAAATACTCAGGAAGACTTTCATTTCAAAATATTATTTTCAAGACACATAGATTCCTGGGTTGACAGATTCAATTAATAACCTGAGTGGTTTTACATGAAGTCTTATAACTCTGCAGCACCGTAATAGGCACTGTCATTGCTACTAAGGCAGCACAAGCTTTGCAAGGCCTCTGGACTAAGGCTTGTCAGGCTTGTTCTGTTTGACATTGTCTTGACCTGTCTATGACTTTGTTTTACTTGGTTTAACTTTTATTTTCTGCAGAAAAAATGCTGATTTCCAAATGACCACATGGCTAATTTGTGTTACTTTTGTTCATTTTTTATGGTACAGCCATAGTTTTATATAGGCAACAGAAACAAGCAAATATTCTGTACTGAATGAGATATTTATCACAGAATCAGAGAATTGCAGGGGTTGGAAGGGACCTATTTATATAGATATGATGATGTAGTATAGAGAAATATAGTCCTAGTATGACTGTAGAGGTCCTGAGATATGGAGACACAGGATTCAGTGTAGAAGAGTACATGCATAGAGTGATAATGGATGCCTTGGCACTGTAGACTCCATGGCTATAGACAACTCACCAATGGTCAGTTATAGAAATGCAGACCTGTAGATAGATGAAACTATTCTAGAAGTAACAAAGATAATAAAGAAATCACATCTAACATACATAAAAGGCGCCACAGATACTAAGTTTGGATGTAACATGAAGCTGCAGAGAAATGAAGAAAAAGCAAAGTCTAAAAGTGTGTTAGCAAACATACAAAAAAGACCCAAAGTGGATCCTAAGAGTGAAGAAGAAGAAACCATCAACATGACCATCATGTTGCTCCCAGCAAGACTTTGGACACTGGTAACACCTCCTCATGAACCAGAATGAAACTGCTGACCTTAAGACCCAGAGGAAGGGTGAGCAAAACACAAGGAAAAGGTATAGGAACTAAGAAATATGTGTGTAACAATTTTAACAGTGTTATTATTACTGAAACTTTTTATGCATAGAAGTATTATTTATTTTCCTGCAATAAATAGATCTGGACTAATAATGATTATTGGAACCAACTGTTAAAACCTCCCTTACACCAACAGTAAGTCATTGGTTTTACAGGTATATAAATCCTGTGTGTTTGCCCATGAACACTATTTTGAGCATAACAGCCTTCAGACATCACTTTCAAGCCTATCTCTGCCTATTCAGTTCCTAGATGTCTTAAGCTTCCAATATTCTTCTCCAATGAACCCATCTTGACTATAACTGGCAGGCAAGGACAGGCAAAGCAGTCCTTTTTCAAGAAAACTCACTGGTTTTCAGCCAGTTTTCCTATCATTATAAACACTGCTAAAGGTCTCAACACAAGAATTTAGTCATCTGGGTTATGAAGATGGTGTCATTTATTCAGATCTAGTTCTTCAAGAAATCAAGCAGAACACCACAAACCATCACTTGATTATCTTACACAGTTGTACAAGCCGGCTAACAGGCTCAGAAACACAAGGTCCTATGCCTTAGCCTGCCTCCTACTTCCATCCCCTAAGGCTGCATCAAAGATAATTTCAACACTAATGCTAAAGTGCTGCAAGTTCCCGGTTCTCTGATTGTCCACAGAACCACAAGCACTACGGAAATCCATGAAACCCATGCAGTTGCATTTCCTTCACATAGAAAACAGAGGGCAGCAGATCATTAGACACCCAGATCTCATCCCGAAGTACCTTAGTGCACAGCCCCCTTCTGCTTACAAAGGGAGCTAGGAAGAATTCCTGGCTCCTCCAGGTGCTGAAAGTTTAACACCTTCACCACCTTTAAAGACCACATCCTTTGATCACAAGGGAGACAGTGTCAGGGGTTCTTCCATAGCTGTGAGACAGCTGAGATTTGCAAGTCCTGGGTTAAGTGCATGCTAGGGGAATCATAACTTATTCCTTGGTATGTTAAAGCACGTCGACCATACAACTGAGAATTGCAACCTGGAAGCACCAGTAGTAGGTCTGGAGCAGATGAGCTACTACTGAGAAGCCTTAGGGGAAGACGTTTTGCTCTTCTCCTTGCAGAGATTCATAGACTGCAGCCCTGCCCTTCAAGCCGTACGTTGATTCCGTGAGCTGGCTCCAGCAGCATTATTTACTCCCAAAGGAAACTGCTTTCTACTTTTATGTTTTTGTGTATTTATCATGCTGTTCTCTGAACAGTCTCTCATAAGAAAAGAACTATTTGGCAAGGCATCTATAGCTTTTTCAGTTTATAAAACAATGAGTATTGCAAAACATCTGGTTCTTACATCCAGGATATAAACATCTGGAGAGTTTGCAGTGTTTTCAAGAAAAAACAATTGGGTAGACCCATCTGTTAGTTGTCCATGGACTTATTCGCCAGAGCCTGTGTTTGTACAAACAGCAAGAAGTGGAAACCAGTTGCACAAATTTTGAGCTGCAGAGCTCACAGCCGAGAAGGCAAATGATACACAAGGCAAGAACCAGACAAGTTGCAAAAGGACTATTTCAGTTGGATGTACAACTGAAATAACTTGTCAGGTTTTGGAAGTATATTCCTTCTAAACTGAGTATGGTATACTGGGTTTATAGTGTCGTAAGATGGTGTGCTATAGTATTTTTCACTAGTTGTAGCTATTTCAGTTAGTCCACTTCTGACTTTGAATACTGTATAGAGAATATTGGTTTTTCTCATAAAGCCCAAATACTTCCATTGCTCTTTGACTACGTATTAAACAGAGTGGTGTTCCCTGAGCTCCACATGCTCATTTACTGTAGTTCACTGTGACATTTTTTTCATCTTTTAAGAGTATTCTGAGCTTATCCTCACATTCCCATTTGCCCATTTGGCATGCAGTATTTGGACATTTTAGGAAGGGCCTGTAGCCAACTTTCAGGCCTAACACTGGACAATCGCATTCACAGCCAAGGGCAAAGTTCTGTCAGGCTCAAATTTTCTCCTTTATCATGCTCACAGCTCACCTAAACACTGTGCCTGCTCTGAACTGATCATAACTATATTCTTATAATCTATATTCCTATAATATATCTATTGCTATAGAAGTTCTATTTTTCAATCTTCATAAACTGAAAAAAAAAAGGCTTTTAAAAAGATACTTCAAATGGAATAAAAATACAATAATTAAAAGTATTGTATTGGTTATGTATTTTAAGTACAGGTACATCTTAAACTGATTATTAAATTGGTATGGGTAGTATGTCATAAACACAGACAAATGCAGGGTTACCATTTTTTTTTTCCTCTCTAAACTCATTAAAGAGGAATTTTTTTTTCATTAACCAAGGTAGATAAGCTACTTGGAAGCCAACAGAGTAAAAAACACAATTTCTTTACATCTGGAATTGTCAGATGTGAACAGTAAAGAATTATCAGTGTTTCTAAATACCATATTCACTTTGATAGGGGAAAAAAAGGTTTCTGCCTTTGTAGTGTTGCTTTGTGGAAAATACAGATTATAGGACTCCTACTTGTTATAAACACTCATTGAAACACAGCTCCACTGTCACTGTTCTTGAGACGCTCCCACATTTTCATCATCATTTCTTAAGGTGTGAAGTCTGTTCCTGGTCTCTGTAAAATTAGGAAGGCTTTGGCTCTCCAGGTGTGACTAGCAATTCATAGATGTGACAGCTACCTGCTTTTGTTGCTTCACAGCTTCACAGCCTTCATGGGCCACAGGCAACCTGCCTTGCCAGTGCTTCCATATCACCTGCCTCCCCTTAGATTTCCAGTGAGGACTTTCCACAGCAGGCCCAGTACTACACTACATGTCCCATCTCATCAAACTACACTGACAAAGACTTGAGTGCCATTTAGAAATTCATGTAGGCAGGGTGTGAGAAAGACCTGGCAGCAATGACTGTCCCTTCTAAATTCTGGTCACGCAGTCACAGTTTGCAGTATCGTATAAATCCTTAATCAAAGGAAAATCATCCTCTGCTGCATGATAATCTTAATTTTCTAAGTCTCTAAATGCTTGAATTAAGTCCATGAAACTGATTGAACTAAATCAGTATTTAGGACAGTAAATTTATATTAAAAAAATGTGAGCAAGTACCTATTATTATGTAACCTCTAAGCCACTTAAAGTATCGTTACAAACCTTCCTCTTTTAATTGACTCTCTGTACCTCACTGACTTGATATCTTAAATACCCTTCTATTTATTTTGTCCTGTGGAACTTCTTCTTACACATATAAATTGCTAGACGCATGTTACCAGCTTCAGTCCTCACCTTTGAGCCATTCTTGGTTTAGGTGCTTAACAGGTTCTAAATTTGTGCCAGTATAAACTGAACATCCCTTATCATGACTGAATTTTTCTCATTGCCTTTTAAAAATGTGTAAAGAAATAATCCCAGGTTGAGCAAAGCACTCACATTTACTCTGATACTTCATGGATTTAGAATTCATCTTTTCAGAAAAACCTTTTTAATCTGTCCCTCTTCAAAGATACAGGGCATCTTGAGCCTGCCTTTAAGCATCAAAGACACACAATAGCAGCTGCCCATAGCATAATGGCTGCTGCCTGTATGGCCTTCTGTTCTGACAGAGAAGGTTACTGACTACTAAAATTTAGACCTCTGCAGGTGTCCTTGACTGATGCTGCAAACTGCTACATTTCAATGGACTCCAGAATCCATACGGTGCCTCAGAGAAATGCATACACTGACTGTATTATCATCTTAATGTTGTCTGTTATGCCACAGTCTGTTCTCAATTCTACCAACATCTGTGTGACCCATTTAAATGGGTCAGGCTGAAAATAATTTTAGTCAACATAGTTAATATACACTTTACCAACTTAATTTTATCTCTTTGCAGAGAATAACATTCCATATGAAGAATAATTACAGGTCTACATTCTTTCCATTAAAATAAACTAAAGCCTTATTAGATATTAAATAGCTTTAATTTAATTTTTCTATATTTTTAATACACATATATGTGTACAGAATTGTATACATACAACCAATTTCCATATTTATTACTCAGCATTGGTCATGTGGGAACGCTACCAGACTGATCCCCATCATCTTGAGCACTGTATTAACATAACATAATGAAGTTCCCTGTTTCAAAGATGGAACAAGAGGTGTAAAAGATGCATGAGATAAGGATGAAAGAAAGGAAGAAATAAAGAAAGATATTTTGGTAAAGTGTATTCACATCTCACAATTTCAGGCATTCTACGTTCACTGGCCAAGTCAGTATCTACTGGCCAGGCCCCTATTATCCCCTGTGGAGTATGGGGAATACAGGTTTCTGCCCCAAATGACCTTCTGGAGAGGCTCACCTTAACAAGTATGACCCAACTCCTGTCAAACCTATTTTTATCCACTGACTGTACAGATAAACCTGAGACTCATTGTCTAAATTAACTGGGTAAATCAGATGACTAAGAGGAAAGACAGGAGTTGTACATGGATACACCTAAGAAAACACATATAATAGGACATATGTAATAGTTGATCACAAAGGTACAAGCACAGATGTCAGCTTGCTGTTATCAGCTTATATTTTACAGTATTTATTATCACACTGCTGCGTTTTGAGGAGTGGCTGAAAGAACTTTGTAATTTGTAGATATGAACTTCAAAACTTTTTCCAAGCCTAAGTGGCAGCATAGAAGAAAATATAATTTGTGCGACGGCGAACAGGTGACCAAGTTGACAACACTGTCAGTGCAAAGGGCAAAGTTATGTTTGCTAGATAATAAACCAGTCAGAGAAGATGGGGCAAACTGTGGAAAAGAAGCTCTGAAAAGTATAGAAATTCATAGTAAGAGGTATTCATTGGTAAGGGTACAAGTTAAGGAAAATCCAGGAGTTTCATGGATTACCTTAGAGTTAAGGTAATCTGTGAAAATTTGTCTGTAAAAGCAGCATTTTTAATAGATACAAGCGCTGAGTTAATATTACAGTATTTAGAGTTGTAGGCTATCAGAGCTTGGATCTGAATTCTGAAAGTCTGGGGTGAAAGGTGAGGTCTTAGAGATAGGAACTAATCAGCATGAAGTTTTAGGGAAAACCTGGGAGTATAAAATGAAGCCAAAGGTGATACTAGAATCACAGTTCTGAAGAGATTGGAGAGAATGAGGTCATGGAAGAAAAAGAGGAAGAAGGGAGGTTTTCAGTCAGACATTGAAAAAGCAGCTTCTGACATTCTACACTGCAGTTACTGGTTTAACATTTATCATCAATTACCAGAAAAAGAGGTCATGGCTTTAATTTACCCTGGAAGAAACAAACTCAGAGGGACAGGTTTGTAAGTCACGAGAACAAGAGCGGCACTCCCAGCCACACCTCAAAATGAAAAGCCGTGGGGACAGACAAAAAGGAGAGTGCCACAGTGGTGGGCCCTGAGACACTGCCTCTACAAGGCAGAACCTGGCAAAGTCCCTGTAGCAGCATCTTGGTATATCCTGCATGAACCAACTCATGTCCACAGATCTGGTTAGTGAATAACAAAGCATCCAGAGAAATCAAAGAAGGATTTTCTTTTTCTTCAAAATGTAGCATTTCTAAGTTTTTCTAATACCTGACACCAGAAAAATTAAACTTGTCAATAAATACGCCTCTGTGAAGTCTAAAACTTCAGGACTGTAAGGGGGGGAGGATCAGGAAAGTAAAGTAGGCAGACAAAAGGAAAAAGAATATTACGAGGCAAAAGTTAATTGTGATACTTAAAAGCTCCATCATTTTCCTTAATGCATGATAAAATCAAGTGAACAAAACAAGTGTGTGAGGTGAATTTTTACATTGGCATAAATATATCTTTCATTGCTGTCCATAGAATAGTATAGGAAGTTAAAGGAGGCATTTTAAATAAGTATTTCATTAAGTCTATATTCACTCATGTTTCTTGCATGTTACATACTCAGAATAATTAAAACTCAGGACTTTTCACCAAAATCTTTAATTTCTCTTCTAAAATGGAAGTAAGATCTTTGCACAAATTACCTTTATAATGATAATGATAATTAGTAGCAAAGCCACCACAGAATGTTAAGCATACAGTATCTTAAACTATTCCTGGACATGTGCTTTTCAACAAAGGTTCCTGTCACCATTAACTCAGTCCCTGCAGGAAGTGCTGCTACAAATATTCTTACTAACTATTCAACTACTCATTTCTCTTCCAAACTTGGTGGGTTTTCTACATATGGTTAGACTCTCAGGTTCAAAAATTACCTCTTACTTCAGCTGTCTCATCTGCTTAGTGTAATCAAATTAATTCCCTTTTAACTTCACTTTAAAACACATTTATCAGTACAACAGTATTACCCTGTAAAGCAAGCATTTTTCTTAAATATGCTCTATTAAAAGTTTGATAAATCAAATACAGTTAAGATGTGAATATCAAAAATTACTACTTACAGGTAAATGAAAGAATATCTACATTTCCATCAAAACCTGACATAATTTACCCCTGGCATAAGCAGAAAATAATCCATTTGCTCACACAGAACAATAATTGCTAAGACCAGAAGTGCTCTTATCTCATATTAAGTATTTCTTAATAAATTGTCTTAGAGCAATAAGATTTCTCATTTTAAAATAAATTTTAAAATGTGCTTACCTTATAAAAATTCCACACTGAAAGAGATGAACTAGAAAAATCCATTTTGGCTTCCCAGTATCAGTACCTTCCGAGTCATTTTTAAACCACTCATAACTGAATATCTGAGTTATTAATGATGAAAGACCTCTAAAACACAGTATCAATATACTCCAAGAATATTGTCCTTGACAAAAATATTTACTAGCTACCCAGAAGTCTACTCCAATGTCAACTACATAAATTATAATTCCACCAACTAAAAAAATTAAATTCTGCTTAGTAAATTTCATCATGCATTAAACTGCCACTGTTGTCATTCTCTCCTCACTTCATGTAAAGGAAAGTCAGAATTAATCTAAATGCTTTCCTACAATGGACTCTCTTTCCTGATGATACCACCTGCTCATAGTGCTTTATACAAAGGAAAGTTGGGTTATGCATTTTTATGGCAAAGGGACTTGCATTTTTCTGTATTCTTGATTTAAATATTAAATTAACTGCACTGATACACAACTATTCTGGAAAAGATAAATGTAAATTCTCTTTTTAATTGGTGGAGTCATTCTTCATTACTAAATGAGGTTCCTAAAAAGAAGAAGAAGAAAAAAGAAAGATTAGCAGTAATTTTCTTTTAAAGTATCATACAGCAATTCTCATGATTGTTTAAACAAGCAAGTACAAAATGCAGAATGTACTGAGATGTCAGTGAAAAATCAGCCCAAGAGAAGTTGCACTTGAGAACCTGCTGCGGTCACCCACTCTCCCAACCACAGTGACTCTTCACTTACCAAGCAGCTGTTGAGATAGTTCCTAATAGTTACAAAAGACTAAGAAACAAGCTTACATCTGCTAGTTTTTAAAACCTGTTTATGGGGAAAAAAGATCTATTCCTTCCCAGAACTTTCTTAATTTCTGAGCTCTTCTCCCTTACTGTGCACAGCACGAGACACTGAGAACGCTCCTGTCTTGAGTACACATCATTGTATCAGAGTACACGTCATTACGCCCTTTCCAACTGTGTTACTGCATTTGTGTCCGTATGCCTAGTGGTTTTATAATTTCCGTGTCTGGTTTTATAATTTCTGTGTCTGGTTTTATAATTTTATAATTTCTGTGTCTTGTTTTATAATTTTATAATTTCTGTGTCCATATGCCTAGTGGTTTTATAATTTCTGCTTGATTTTCCACGTGCAACACAAAAATGCTGAATAGGATTGCAGCTCTCCTGTTAAAGAGACTTGTAAGGACCCAGACCTGAAGCAGCCTACACCTCTTTGGGAAATGCCTCCTTAGCTGTGTGAGTAGCAGCTACACACAGACAGCCTCACCACATTGTCTACTACAAACAGAACTAATTTGCAGTCCGAACTATATTTACATTGCCTAACCTTGCAAGGATTCTTGTGACCTCTTTTAATAGTCCTTACACTTCTTTCCTCTGTAGATCTGTGGTATAAAAAGCTATATGGCAGTTATGTTCTTTGCCTCATTCATTTCCAACTCTGCAAAGCTATACGTATAAGTCCCTTATTTTATTTGCATATCTTAGGACAAAGCTGCTGGCAGCAATCCCAAAGGATGGAATGCAGGACATGCCAAAGCACCAGGTTCAGGCTGGTGTCACTGCCAAACAGCAGCAGACAATACATGGGAACAGCTGTGCCAGTGAACTCAGGGCAGGGGAAGGGCGCACGGAGGGAGGTCTCCTTTGGATTTCTGTGAATTTAGGCACACTGCCACAGAGGAATGAAATGAGACAATTGGTTAACATCCCATGAACAAAGATAATGACTATTCCTTGCTTGTGTTGACTGGGCTAGTCTATGGTGTGACCCAGGTACAAATCCAAAAAAGAGAACTTAATTTCCTAATAAAGACAAGTGGGAACATAACAGCCTAAAAAAAAAAAAAAAAAGTTGCTCAGTGTCTAAACATTATTTTTTTGGATCTAGGCCTTAGCTATTTCTAGCCTCTTGTTCTGTCTCCTACTTAGGTTTCATATCCTGGCCCCAAAGAGGTCAGAAAGATCAGGCAATCTTACAGTTAAGATAGCTGGAATCATTTTGCTGTCCTCTCCTATCCTCTCCAATAAAATACCACTAATCTCTTTCAAATCACTAATTTATATCCAATTCACATTCAGATTCAGGGAAGTGGGCTCCAGTACAAAGTCCATCATAAACTGAACTTTGTGTTCACACATGTTTCATATACGAAAACTCATGTATGAACCAATTTAAGAGTTTATTACTAGAGTGCATTCAAGAAAATTCCAAAGGAAATTGTATTTACTATATATAAGAACATCAAGTCTCTCTGCAACTTGATGCACCACCGTTGTCAAGCTGTGTCCTTTTTTGTGACAAGAACATTATGCACAGCTTTTAGAATAGATTAAAAAAAATACCCCAAAAACCCAAACAGATTCACTATTTGACTATTGCAGGAAACACAACAGTAAAAGGGAAGTCAATAACTGGATCCAAACAGAAGGTTCTTTGGATAGGCAATTTATGGCCGAAGTAGGCAGTACACCAAGTTTCACATTTAATGAGTAATACTGTACTAGACATTTGAGTGGCAAAGAGTAGCCTCTAATTTTGTACCTGAAATTAATAAATAGAGTAACTGGATTCCTTCCTCTTTACAATCTCTCTATCCTTCTGTATCTGAGCACTTCACAAAGAGGAATTATTTCATCGTCATATTATCCCTAATAAGAAAGGAAGCTTTACAGGCTATGTCCAGAATCCTCTAAAGCAAAAGCATGAAGAGTAGCTGTGAGCCAGCTGATTTCTACTTCTAACTGTTATACTGTCCAAACTGCTGCCATGCCAGCAGCCTGCAGACCTGGCTGGACATCTTGGTGGTATATGAAGCCATCAGGTAAGCTGAGATAAATAAGGAGCCACACATTATAAAGCACATCAGCTTGCTCACAGTCTCATAATTATCTTGAACAAGGAACTTAGTATTGAAAGAGCCTCGGAATGGCTGATAAGACACAGGGTTTACATTTTGCTCATGTTAACCTAGAAAAAAAAAATCTATCAGACTCACAAATCTGTGTACTCAAATGTCCAATGTCTTAATTCCAAGACCAAGCAGAAATGCCTGCTCATAGGTGCACACGACATCTCTGTTGAAGATCTCAGCCCTTAATATCCTCTATATTTTATGTATGATAGCACTCCAAAAAGCACCATGGTCTCATGCACCAGGTGGGGTGCAATTAAATGCTACAGAAGACAGTGCCTTGTATCACTCAGAATGTTACTGGACCTGGTCTTATTAAACATACAAGGTCAGGTTGGATGAAGCTCTGAGCAACCTGATCTGGTTGAAGATGTCCCTGCTCAGTGCAGGGAGGTTGGACTAGATGACCTTTAAAGGTTCCTTCCAACACAAACTATTCTATGATTCTATGATCTAACATGACAAGAGCTAGAGGAGTGCAGTGCCTGTCAGCCAACAAAAATACAAGCCTTCTCTAAAAAACAAGATACTTTTACAGAAGCATTTTGCGATAAAGCAGAAACAGTAAAATGGGATTAGAAAGGCCTTCAATACATTTAAAATGCTGTTACAAAATGCAGGCTTACCTTAATACTCGCCACAGATAGAGATTTTTCACTTTGAAAAATAGTAGATTTGCATATTTGCCTGTTTCTCCTCCATACTTTTACAAGACTTGCAATCCGGTAAAAGTTAAATGGCTTACTGATCCAACACAAACTGAAACTAAAATCGCGCAAACCATGTGACACAGTTAATGATTTGCTACCTGTCAAGAACTGCTATTCTTATGAATATACCATAAAAATTCTATCCTAAAAATTCTGTTTAGAAGCATCTGTCTATATTTAACACTATGTCTAATACATTAGAAATTCCCTTCAATAATTTAATTTCACACTTTATTCCATAAAAGTTTAAAAAAAAAAAAGTAATGCTTTCCCTCCCTCTGTGTATATTTGTGTACTCATTTTCAAACTTTGAATTTAGTTTGTTAGACTTGTTGAGCAAAAGCCAATAGATATTAATGGAAACTTATATGTGTATATATGTGTGCTTATATGTGTTTATATATATATATTAATTTATTTATTTGTATACACAAATACCAGAGATTTATGGAAAAAGAACAATCTTTTTAGCTATAGTTGAAAACTGTAGTACAATGCACTTAAAATCTATACAAAAAGGTTTTCTGTGCAATAATACATGAAGAGACTGCATGTGTCCAGGGGCAAGTGATTAAAATTGATTTCCTCTGGTAAAACTACAGGTGTTGGCAAGAGTCTGCTCCAGCTGAGCTGTCACCACTCAACACACAATTTTTATGCTACTGAGAAAATCTAGAGCATGTTTAATAGAGCTGCAGGGTACAAGGAGCAGCTGTTCTGATTCAGCCTCCATGACTGCTGCACAGGACAATGCATGCCCTCAGCCAGAGCAGTCCGTAGCTTTTCTAGCTCTTAGGCCGGGAGATGCAATCCTATCAGTGTCTTCACAAGGAACACAATATCAGTGCTTGCCTTTTTTTGTGCTCCCTCTCCCATATACGTTAGAAACATCCTAAGGAGTTCTTTCAGTGCTTGAAATATCATTATTTTCATGTTATCATCTGAAGAACAGTTAATTTTCCAAAACTAAAAAAAATTGTGGCTGAATCCAAAGCAGTACTGCAGAATTACTGGTTCAGTTGTACATGGTTCTTTCCTGCAAGACAATACTTTAGGAAAACACCTTAGGACATCAGTGGGGCAATGATAACACAACATAACCCATAACAGCCTTCTGAATAGATGCAGCAGAGGACTTTCTGCCTGTGTTAAATCTCAGTGATGAGTCAAAGACAATAGGCCTACTGAGTGCATGCCCAACAAGCTCTTCATAATAGCTCTGAGCATCATGAATGCACTAATTAAAAATGTAGTTGTATATTGCTCCACAATAAAACCCCGGTGACTTCAGAAAAGAAGAAACTCAGCAATTACAATGACAGTTGTTCTGTCTTATAAATGATCAAATGAACATAAGCATTGTGTTAAAATGCAGTTTTTGTGGACAATATTTCTTTCAATGTTGCTTTTGCAGCAAACTGAAGATCTGATACCGGCATAAACCTATTTAATTTTTACAAGAAAAACAAAAGGGATGCATCACGCTCATTCTGTCTTGTATTCCCCTGCCTCGATTGTTCCACTTGCATAAAATCCACTGGAGTGCACTGAACCACCAGATATTCACAATCTTCATTTCACTGGGACCTTGCTGGATGAGACTGCAAGAGTAGCTGCAGACAAGACAAAACTGTGTCAAACTGACTATGGACTAGACTATCTACATTTAGCAGCTTTTACCATGACTACATCTCTCCACAGATCTTGACCAAATTTGAAAAGCAGCTGCCTTTCAGTACAACACAGATTTATTTTAAATATTAAAAAAAATCTCCAGTGATCTTAGTCAGTGATTAATATCAATCTTTTCTTTATCAAAAATGTTGGTTATCTGAGATATTATTATTGAATTATAAAAATACACATAATTAAGCAGCAGAGTAATAAATACATTATATACTGAGTTTGGTATATAGTTTTAAATTCTTATAGCTCCACCTCAGCTTTTTAAAATTCGCAAAAGGCTTTGCCTAAATAGTGGCTAAGCTCCAACAGCTTTAAGGGAAGGCATCTTAAGCCAAGTCACAAACTTGTTAGTGTTACCTTTATTATTATCAAAAAATAATAACATGACAAATGACAAAAACTCTATAGCACAGAGAGAGACAGAGGGTTTGTGTATCTGACTATAAATCAAGCAGCTCATGAGCTAAATTACTGGCTGGATGATTTATTTGTTTTCTAGTTAGACTTGCTATCAAAGACAGCACATCTCTGTGACAAAATTCCTACAGTATTCAGTACACATCTTGTCCTTTGCATCCAAACAGGGTAGGGGGGACCTTTTTTCTCTACTTTGATTTTTCTCTACTCCTGTCCAACAGGACACTGGATATTTTATCTTTGGAACAGTCAACTTATTCCTGACATCAGAAACCAGGTCCTCACTAGGACTAGCATAGAAATAAACAGGATGAAACCTCAACCTGAAAAACCCCAGAATTTCTGAAGACTCATTTTGAAAGTCTCTCTATTTGATAATTAAGCTTTGTTTTGCCATTGGTATTCATGGAAGTTACAGAAGAAAAGTATGGCTTGAAAGAGTGTATTAGCAGATGACTTCCCCTCAGTGTAACACCTTGCTCTGCTTCTTCATGAATTATTCCAATATACTTGTATAAGCTGTTAGTAGTTTTCTCACACTGCTGCTACTTGGTACCCTGCTATAGCAGAACCCCTGGTCACCTGCTCAGTGAACCCAAAAGTTGAACCCACATGGAGTATTTATTCTCTGAGCAGCATTAACATATAGACTGTTGTGTGATTCACAAAGTCACAGAATAGCTGAAGCTGGAAGGGACCTCTGGATGTCATCTGGTCTAACTCCCCTGCTCAAGCAGGGCCACCCAGAACAGTCTGCTCAGGACCATGTCCAGTCAGCTTCTGAATACCTCCAGGGAGAGAGACTCCACAACCTCTGTGGACAACCTGTGCCAGTCATCCTCACGCTGAATTAGTGTTCCTGATGTTCAGAGGGAACCTCCTGTGTTTCAGTGTGTGCCCATTGCTTCTGGTCCTGTCATTGGGCACCTTGGAAAACAGCCTGGCTCCATCCTTTATGCATCCTCCCTTCAGGTATTTATAAACATTTAAGAGATCACCCTGAGCCTTCTCTTCTCCAGTCTGAACAGTCCCAGCTCTCTCAGCCTTTTCTGATGGGAGAGATACCTTAGTCCCTTCATTATCCCCCCTAATCATCTCCTACAAAACAGCTGATGTGGCTTCCTACATTTTCTACACAATGCTGCCTCTTACAGCCTACATTCTCTCTGCTAAATCTGCTTCACTTCTTTTTGGTTAAGGTCTCTCTACTTATCTCTGTACCAGGTAACAAGCATAAAAAAATAACAAGAAAAATTATGCAAGTACCAAGAAACATATGCCTATCTTACTTCAAAAAAGTTTTATAAATAGCAGCAAGAATTGTATTAAAGTAATATGAAAACCTACCAATCAAAAATCCTCTCAACAAGAATTTCACGCACCAATGTCTACAAAGATAAGTATCTCAAGAAATTTTCTATGTAATATTCAATTTTTTCTGCCTAATTACCACAGAATTACATGCTTGTGCTTAGATCTAATAGGCTATTACACAGACACAGTGGAGAGGCATTTATCTCAACAATTATGCTTAAAGTGGGGAAGAAAGCCAAGTGGCAGCTTGAGCTCAGAAAATGCAAACAGTGACCTTGTGGGATTTTCAAAAACACCAAATTGCATTTTTTGTATATCATAGTTGTAGAAAATTAATCCTCCATCAAATATCAGATTGTATATCACCAACAATCTTACTTTAGGTTTACTGAACCTCAGCTTTTTTGCTTTTTTTTTTTTTTTTACTGGTAGTCTAACATTCCCTTCTTTAGATATTTTTCCCTTCAAAATTTTGTCTTAACAAGATAACCAAGTGAACCAAAAGAACTTGAGGCTATTCACTCATATTTGTTTGTACCACCTTAGAGAGTACAACAGCAAGGCTTGTGCAGGAAATTAAGGACAGAACACCCGGCACTTCGTTCTCCAAAGGCACCCACTGCTACCACCTACAGGCGAAATAGATTCACAGCTCCTCCCTAATAGAAAACGTATTATTTAAATAACTGGCACCTTACTACTTCTGAGTTATCAATGACATGTAAAACTTCAGGCAAATAGTCTTGGAAATCTCCTCTAAACTTTCTGAATTTTCTTAGAAATAAGAAACCACTGAAATACTAAACATTACCCAAGGACTGAAAATGTGTTGAATGCATGGTATCACGTGTGCTACAAAATAAGCATAATAGGGTAGCTCATGATTAGGTAAGTTCAGGACTAGTCACAGTTTCTTATAAAACAATATAAAAGAAAATTACATGGGAAGAGACTAGAATATTGTGTATAGGGGTGTTTTGCTTACTTCAACAACATATCTGCACACAAAAAGGCTTCTTTGACGCAAAATATCCTTTCTGTTTTCTATAGTTCACGCTTTGATGAGCTTGAAAATAAAAAATAAATGTTTTATATATCAAACAAGTAAAGTTTTTATTTATCAGATAAATCAAAGAAATTGGATTGAAGGCCTAAATACAGGTATGGCCAACATCTGTACTGTGGCACAGTTTCTGTATGTGGCTTTTGTGACGCCTGGAACTTAACAGATGCAATGGAAGTCCATGCCCAGGAGTAGATTTTTTTAATTGCTGCATAATACACGCCTGCACAACGTACTGCCAGCAAGCCTCTTGTGTGTCATAAACCAAAGTGTTTGGCTGAACGGATGACTGCAAGGTAATGCATACTGTTCGTGTAGCTGAAGGGATAGCTAGCATTTCACGTGTGCAAACTGTAATTAAGTTAGCACTGATGATACAGCATGGAGGCAAGCATGCTCTTGGTCCCTGGACAGTGAAATGCAGTGCTGCTGTCTGACCAGGCAGCTGAAAGGCACCATTTGTCCTCTGACCACAGAGGACAGCTGAAAATCTGGGGTTATGAGTCAATGCTAGCAAGGGCAGCGTGGTTAGGCAGGTAGCAGGGCCCA
Source organism: Caprimulgus europaeus (assembly GCA_907165065.1). Next base: position 35,401,054 of record OU015525.1, read on the forward strand.
CCTCAGAGCTCCTCCCCGCCTCGTGCCATCCTTGTGCCACCCTCTGCCTCGCACTGCCCGGGAAGCCAAACGCATGCGGTGGATCTGTGGCAGACTGAGATCTAGCAGTGGGGGAAGGAGGAAAGAGACGTAGTGTGAGAGGGGGGAACACCACTATGTCACGCATGGCAAGATGCAGACCTTTGTTAGCATGGCAGCCTTTAATAGCTCATCTGTCAGCGTGTATTGCACGGATTACTTGCCCACATGAGCGTTTAAGAAAAAAATTAAACTTCGAAGGTTCATGAAGTTACAAAGTTCTGTTGAAGCTACAAAGTTTTATTTCTCAGTTCCATGCTGTACTTCAAGTTGTTTGTGTCTAATAAGTCTTTTGACAAGATCATGTTTGGGGATTTCTGCCCCTTCAGAAGACAGTTGTAATCTGTCCTGTTTGCCCATGCAATTCCTAGAAATGGCCCCAGATCACATATAAGGGCTGCTACTTTATTTTCACATAATGAAAAAACATTTAAACAAAAAATATGCTACCATTGAATACTTTTGTGCATTATAGTGCTATGATCACCTTATAAATTTACATTTACTTGTTACAGGTAATACATAGGATCTTATATAGATACAAAACAATCAGATAATATTTGAAATTCTAATACTGGTAAAGTTGTTCACGGTAATATTTTCTGCTTTAATTTCAGGTTAAATTATCTTTATTCTTCATTTACAGACACTTTAAGGAGATAACAAGTCTGCTCTCACTTCTCTAACAATGCCAGTTGAAAAGCAATTAATCGGGGGTTTCAGAGGCAACACTGCAAAGCCAAACAGGTGAATTTCAGCACCTTGCAGGCTCTAGAATGAGTGCTGTTTGCAAACACAGTATTACTTCTTGGATGGCAGCAACAAAATTTCACAGAAATACAGAACAGCTGAGGTGGGAAGGGACCTCTAGAGGTTATCTGGTCCAACCCCCTTGTTCAAGCAGGGCCACCAAGGGCTGTCTGCTCAGGACCATGTCCAGGCAGCTTTTGAGTATCTCCAAGGATGAAGATTCCACAACCTCTATGGGCAACCTGTGCCAGAGCTCAGTCACCCTCACAGTGAAAAAGCATTTCCTGATGTTCAGAGGGAACCTCCTGTGTTTCAGTGTGCGCCCACCGCTTCTTGGCTCTGTCGCTTGTCCCTGTGACAGGACCAGAGGCAGTGGCCCTGTGACAGAGGCTGGCCCCGTCCGTTTCACATCCTCCCTTCAGGTATTTATATACATTGGTGAGGTCCCCCCGGAGCCTTCTCTTCCCCAGTCGCAGCTCCCTCAGCCTTTCCCCATAGGAGCAGTGTTCCAGTCCCTTCATCACCTTAGTGGCTCTTCGCTGGACACTCTCCAGCAGCTCCTCAGTTTTCTTAAAAATGCTGAATCCTAAATAGCACCGATACGCCATACAGAAGCATATATAGCTCCTATATACGCTATAGAACATATAGGCGATGAGGCTGCCACTACCACTAACTCCTCTCGGCTTTAGGAAGAAGCCAGCAGAGTCGGGACCTGCCTCTCACCGGGCAGCAGCGAGGCACCAACCCATCAGAAGCGAACACCGCCTTTATTCCCCTGGATTACCACAGTCGTTTGTTCTCAGAAGCCGAGTTTTAAGCGAAAATCGCCGGTGGCCGGCGGCCGGCGGCCGGGAGAAGCCGCCTCACTGAGGGCGGCAGCCGAGGCGCCTCAGAGCCGTTCCGCTTCACCGCCGGGCGGAAGGCCCCGCGTCCGGTGCCTGGAGGCGGAGCAGGGGGACAGTGGCTTCCGCCTTCGCACCGTCGCTCTGCGGTGGTGGTGTGAGGGGAGCGGAGCCGGGAGCGGGGGCTCGGGGATTTGTGAGGTGCCGCTGCAGAGATGGTGTCGCTGCTGCCGCGTATCGAGCGGCTCTCGTCGCGGGTGGTGCGGGTACTGGGCTGCAACCCCGGGCCCATGACTCTGCAGGGCACCAACACCTACCTGGTGGGCACCGGGCCCAGGTAACGACCCTGCTCGGGGACAGGGAAAGGGGACGGGGTGGTGGCAGCCACCGCCGCCCCGCGTCCCCGTCCCTTTTCCTCTCCCCACTTGAGGCCTTTGCGTTTCCTTCGGCTCGAGAGGCGGCTACCGGGCTGTTCCGAAATCCGTTAATTAGGATAAAAAAAGAGGTGGGAAAAAAAAAAAAATACCAGATGAAGATTTGGGGAATGGTGCCCGGAGGCGGCTCGGGCAGGTGGGGTGCGGAGCCTCGGCCGGGCTGAGGCGGGGAATTCCGTGGGGGAAGTGAGGGGGGGCCTCACCGCTCCCCGGCTGTAGTAAGCGGTATCTCCTGCGGCTTGTCCGCGGCTGCAAACGTGTGGACTAAATTTATTAGTTATCCCCCTTTGTAAATTGTTGTGCCACGGTGACAGACTATCACGGAAGGAAAAGGTGGCGTCTGGAATATGGAGACATCCGTTATTACCACATTTCCATGCAGTGTAGGTTTCAACATTTCACTGTCACATGAGCACTCTTAAATTCTCTTACTGTTTTGTTTCGACATTTAAGTGTCACATGAGCACTCTTAAATTCTCTTATTGTTTTTTTTTCCTCCTTTTTTTTTTTTTGTCCATATGTAGAAGAGTCCTTATTGACACTGGGGAGCCAGCTATTTCTGAATATATTGGCTGTTTAAAGCAGGCACTGTCAGAGTTCAGCGTCTCAATTCAAGAAATTTTAGTGACACACTGGCATCGTGATCATACTGGTGGAATACCTGATGTCTGCAAAAACATCCCTAATGGTAGGCCAGAGATTTTGGATGTTATTGAAAATGTTAGATATGTGGCAAGGAAAAAACTTCCACTGAGTGCTTCTGTGCAAATCAACTGGATTATCCTTCTGGAATCTCCATATAAACTACATGTCATTTCATGATACTCTTGCAGTGTGTAGAATGATAGCAGTGAATAATCTGAATATTGTAGTTGTAGTACTACAGTTTTTCCTCAATGCCTGTGCATACCTTCATAGTGAATTTTTCTTAAATGTGAATAAAGAGAACCTAGGTTACCATCAGCAGTTTACATGATATTAAGAGATGTGAGAAAAGCTTGATACTTGTTTTATTCTATATTGACAGTAATTACAAATTGACCATTGTTTTCACTTGGGTAAAAACAATAAATAATTAATCTCTGAAAAAGAAACATGCATAACTTTGAGGTTCCTTGCAGTAGACCTCTAGTAATTGCTGACGAATTCATAGGCCTCAGATCATGAGGGGAAAGAGAGTAGGCCAGTTTGCAGGTAAATGTATATTTCGTGTTGATAAACAGTAAGACATTTCTGCTTTAGTGTCTGGGAAGAGAATAAGCAGTATGGCTAATACACTTCTTAGTATCTTTGGGCTTCATCACAGGCTTTACCAGATTTTGTAAAGTTGCCAGGTGCTTATCTGCGAAGAAACCTGGGCACTACTGAAAACAGCATTGGTATCTTTGTGAGGAATTTGGGCTTGTCAACTCATGAGCATGGTTGTAGAGACTAGCAAGGGATATAAATATCTTTCTGGATTGCTATCCATAGCTGTTCTAGCCAAGGCATTCAGAGTTCATAACAATAGTCACTGAGGGAAGTTGCAGGTCAAAAAGCCTCCATCCAGTGTTAGGCAAATGTTAAATGGTGCTTCTGTGGATCATAATGCAGAACGTGAGCACAGAAATCTTAGTGGTGGTGTATAGAAACTTGGGATTTTTGGCTCTTGGTGAGTCAAGAGAGAACATTTGTAAAATACAATAATTATTGACATTTCTTTATTAATTTCACTTGTGCTTTTTCATCTTTAAAACTGCTGCTGGCACAGAGTACAGTATTCAGATTCAGTGGCTTTCACTCCTCAGTGTTTGTGACTCTGGAATAAGGTTGCTTTATAAACATAAAGTTACTGTACAGAATTTCTTGTTTCTAGTTTTGTATTCATACTGTGTAATTATCAATAGTACTTGTTCCAAAAGTAGCCTTTCTATGGAATTAGCTTTGTTAGTGACAAATTAATTTTCTTTGCTTTCTTTAAATAGACTCTGAATATCGCATCTGTAAGCTTCCTCGTGTCCCTCACCGTGAAGAAATAATAGAAGGAGGACATAAATATTTTTATCTTAAAGAGGGAGACGTGATACAGACAGAGGGAGCCACACTCAGGTAAACACCAATTCCTGCAAGTTTGCTGGATCACTTTATTCTTCAGAATTCTGACATGTATATGTAATCCTTACTTCTAATGATTGTCAATCCATACATCTAATCTCATCAATACTTAAGCATGTAGCCTTCCTATATGATCCAACAGGGTATGTTTATATGAAGGAATTTTTCTTATGACTGAGGATTATCAGGAATTAGCCTTTGGTTTTTGGCCTCAGCAGATAAATTAAGAACTTTTCCTCTGAAATATTTCCTCTGGCAAAATCGAATAGGATTGTACATAATTTCTCACCACTCTTAGATATGTAGTTATTATTAAAATTGCTACTTTTGAGGAAGTTTATAGAAGTCTGGATGGATTATTTAGCATGCCCTTCTTTTTGCTTTAAAATTATTTACCAAGGAGACACTAAAGCATTTAATACTTAAAATCTTAAATTTTAAACCTTTGACCTCTCAGGTTCTTCTAGGGTGCAAATTTGGGAGAGCTTCTTCCTGGAGAGCATATTGCCTGTCTTGTTAGCTTGAATGAGTCTGAAACAGAAAACCACTCTGTCTCACAGAAACACACAGACAGTAGAGAGATCTGTCCGTCTGTTTCCAGACTTCTGTCACTAATAAGGCATTCTTCTTCTAAGGACAAATTTTGCTTATTTTCCTCAGTTTAGATGTGAAGTATATCCCACTTGTAGAATATGTCATCTGACTGATAGGAAAGAAAAAATGTAAAAATAAAGGATATATTTGGCCAAAAGCATTTTATTTTGTTAGTGTAAAAAAAAAAAGCAACCCACAAAAAAACCATTAAGAGTATTATATTGAATCTTGAAGATCTGTTATTATGGTAAGTGGCCTATGTTTGGACAAAATCAATTTAGAGATGGAAAACAACTTGTTAAATTTGAATCCAAGTAAGATAGGGATGGTACATTTTGAAGTTTTGGGGTAATGCAGCCAAACTTATGCTTAGTTAAAAGCAGGTATTCTCACCTGGTTAATTCAGTCAGTACTTTAAGGGTAGTCTCAGATCCACCACTGGTTCCAAATTAGCAGTATCTGCACATTAAATTTCTAATTAGCAACCTTCATATTTTCAAGGTGTGCCAGGCATTGTTGGGTTCTTTTTCCTTTGATTTTCCATGTTAGCGGTTAAGCTCCTTGGTAAAGTTTCATCAGAAACTGGAAAACACCACTTCCTACAAAGACAAGATACAACCCATCAACTTGATTTTTATGTTGCCTCCGCAGGGCGATGGCTCACCCGCTTTTTGCTGAACTCAGGAGTCATTGCAGCAACGGTGCTGAGCTTCTGGCCTCCCAGCCCTGCACTGACGTGGCTGGGTGCTGTTCAGCATTGGCCTGTACACCCAGCTTGGCACCAGCTCTTATCAGTTCCTGATCACTGCTTTGATGCATCTGCCATTAACAGGAAGATTCTGATGAATTTCAGCAGTGATGCTGATCTGAGTTGTGTACTTTCAGTTTGAATCATCCTCAGCATGAGGCCTTCTGCCCTTCAGAAATCGTAGAGAAAGGACACTGCAGTGCAGCTCCTTAGCAGCTCAGGTTGCTATATGCATATCAACTGTCTGTTCACTCTTTGGTGCATTCTAATGCAGTACTGATTCAAGCTGTGGTGTCCGAAATCCTCACCATTCAGGTGTTTAATGACCTGCACACAGAACAGCTAAAAGACCGTGATTCGTTGTTGTATGACAGCTCTGCTCTACTGGTGTCATAGGGCTTCCAGGGAAAAATAAATTTTGGGAGACAACTTTTCCTGGGTCGGGTCCAGAAGTTTATAGTCAATTTCTGAAAGAATTGGCAACGTCATCCTTACCTGCTTTTGCTAAGTGCAGAGTGTATGTCAAGAACTTCACACATTTCAATCTTGAAAGAACATAATCAGTTTTTCTTTTTTAAAGCTTCAGAGTGAAGCCCTCTGTAACACAAAGTTCCTACGTGAGTAGCCAGCTGCCTTAACGCACTTTTATTATGATGTGCCATGTAAGTAAAAGCACGTTAGAGATGACAGTTTCTGTTTGGTATAAGAAAATGGACTGGGATAAGACAAAGTGATAACCTGTTTACATTGACATTTCAGCCTTTTTTGATTTATTTTTTTCTGGTTCTGGTTGTGGGCTACTTTGCAAGTGTATGATTTTATCATTATTTGTTGCTAGCTTCTGAAAATGTAGCACATATGCTGTGTGGAACACTTAGCTTTTTTGTTGTTGTTCTTTAAACAGAGTTTTATATACGCCTGGACACACTGATGATCATATGTGTTTACATCTAGAAGAAGAAAATGCTGTATTTTCCGGTGACTGTATTTTAGGGGAAGGAACAACAGTAATTGAAGACCTGTATGATTACATGAAAACTCTGAAAAGATTGTTACAAATGAAACTAGAGTTAATATACCCAGGTAAGTGGTTCTATTTTTAACTACTCTTATTTACTATATATAACTTTTAAAATATCTCCTGTAAGAATTTGAGAACTCTTATTACAAACACCATTACAGTAAAATGGTAGCTATAGCAGAAGGTGGTTTGCTTTACCAATACGTTCTATGTAAGCTCAGTACTTTGATTTTATTGCAGTTTTAGGTCTTTGTAATTATCAAACTCTTTCTGTTCCCCCTCCATGCTTTAGCAGTCACATTGCAGCCACAGAATTAGATTTAGGGAGCATACATTTTTATAACAAGCTGACTGCTGGCGAGGTGTGAGTGACTGAATTTTGCTAAGCCTTCCTGTTCCATGTTTCTTTTTTAATTTAATGTGGAAATGACTCCAGGCAGAATACTCATGACAGCCTATTTACAGCCAATAGCTGAAGAGAATTCTCAGAACCAGAAAAGGGAGTTTTGGTCAGCAGAGGGCTCCCTGTCCTGTAAAAATAAACAATGTTCCTTGATAATATAGGAAAAAATGGCACTGGAGTTAGGAATCTGTGCAAGATTTCATGAGCCAATTATTTCTTCAATTTTATCCTTTGTGCTTTAATTGACTATAAAGTAAGAGAATCTATATTACTTCACAGGGTGTTATGAGAATAAAAACTTACTGTTTCTGATCATCTGGGCTATACAGAGGTCTGAAATACTATACGAAGCTGTCTGATATTGAGTCTGAATTATTGGAAAGACAGACATATTGTGAGAGATCTATTGCACATGCTGAGAAACATTTAACATTTATGCAGATATTAATTTATTTATTGGTAAAGTTAACTGTTGCTGTCCTTGAAAAAGTATGGATAGGAAAGATCCACATCTGGATTTAGTTCAAAGCTTTCTGACATCATTTTAATGTATGCATATGCATACACAATGGCTTTGGATCAGATGATGTAATGGATATGAAATGCCTTTAACTTCGCAAAATGTGGGTTCCATTCTAGGTACAAACATTAGTCTTGTAGTCTTAAATCAATTAAATCTCTTGGAAGAGCAGGGACTGGTTTTAAGAGTGCCTTGTGATTCCATGTTCAGTCCTTAATTTTGAATACCTTAATGTGACTTCTGTCATTAGAGGATGCAAGAGAATGGACAGTTACCATTACAGTCTCTGCTCTGTATATCTTAATGTGTTTTTTCTATATTTAAACTTTTGGTTTTATGAATGGTAACATATTTACTAGAGATACGGTAATATTTGTAACTTATTTTGTAAGGAACAATAGCTTCTGATTAAATATGTTTGAAATCATTAAATATGTGTGCATATGACAATATAGTTTTATATTTGCATGTTACATATTTTTTATTTATAATACTCTTTACACAAGGTAAGCTTCAATATATATTTAGTAATTTCAGATCTGCTGAAGCGAGTGTATAAGTTGAGATGCATAAATATTTTAACTTGCTGAAGGATAGATACCTGTGACACTTTTTAATTTCACAGATATTCAAAACATGAAAAATTGGTTGCTGTTTTTCTGTAAGCTGCCTGTCCTCAGGCAAAATAAGCTCTAGTTTTAAAACTGTTAAAACTAACAATGCATTTAGTCAGTTAACCCAGAAGTACAAGTAAAGTACATAATATGATTATTTTCTTTTAAATAGTCAGAGAACCTGAAAAGATACTGTCTGATTTGGATGATACCAAATAGCTTCTAAAAGAAAGCTGGTTTTTTTTACAGTAGTTTCTGTTCTGCTCATTTTATATATTACTTGGAGTTTAGACTGGCAGAGCTGAAAGTTGCTGCTGCTACTTCAGGTGAGGTATACAGGCAAAGAAATGGGAAATCTTGCCATAAAAAGTGTGTGATGAATATTCATGCAAGTAATATTTTTTATAGGTAAAACGTAAGATTTAATTTCTATACATATAACTCTCAATAGTTTCATTTTCTCTGTCATTTTAGTGTATCATGAAGCAGTATTTGATTTTTCCACAAAGGTTGGTGCTTTGCCACTTAAGCCTTTTTCTAATTTGATTCAAAGACCTTTCAGTAAGTTGAACATCTCAGATCTGCTACAATAAGTCCAGGAGAAAGCATGTATGTTTTGTTTATTAACCAGCCAGATATAAAATGATCCACATCTAACCTTCCTTGTGCATTGCTTATTCCTGCCCTGACACGTTCAGATTGGCTCACTGATTTGTCTTTTATTAATTTTTTTGATCTTATTTTTGAAAGTATGTTCTTAAGGGAATAAAATACAGTGTGTGCACCAGTTTTGAAGATCTGTCCTGGAAAATTTATCTGTCACAATTAAGGATGTTTTTCTCACCACTGTATTTGCTAGGTAGCTCCACAACACGACAGCAGTACATGAGTCCTTTGCCTCAGCCACTACTGTTGGAAGACCAGTATCAGTTTAAATCATCACTATCAATATCCTGTGGGGAGAGTGAGACAGGCAGACAGAGATAATATAATAATCTGAATCTCATCTTTCAAAACTCTTCAGCAGTGAACTCCTTTCCTTTTTTTTTTTTTTTAAATAGCCTGAAGTAGTCTCTCCTTGCTTTCCTTATCTAAATAATTCCCTTTCCCCATTCTGATTTTCCAGGTCCTAATTCTTCCTTTTCATCTTAATTCTTTTCAGTTTCAGACTGTGATGCAGGCATTCAAACTTAATGTTGGCCTATTTATATGGGGGGTGTAAACACAACATGCAAAGAGTGTCTTAAAATTTAACATTGGGGATACTCTGACAGGGTGGTACATACAGGTGCTGCTCCCTTCTTAGCACTTTTAAGTCTACTAGAGTTTACATAAGAATGATTCAATCCTTCAGTAGCATACTTAATTACAAATTTAAGTAATAGCACTGTGGTACATGTGTTTTGATTTAGGTCATGGCCCAGTAGTACGTGATGCAAGTGCTAGAATCCAAGGCTACATTTCTCACCGGCTTGCACGTGAACAGCAAATTCTAAATGTTTTCCAGAAGAATGTTGGAAAATCGTACACATCCTCGGAGCTTGTAAAGATAGTATACCAGGTAATTGCTGATTAAAAGTTTTTAGATCAAACTGAAGAAAATTGAGGTTCTGTTCATAAAATTGTATGTAACAGTTTAAGTGTTTGGGAGAAGACCATAGTAGCTTTTCAAAAGAGAAAAAAAAAATCTGCTTGTTGAGAATTCATAGATGACTGTGGATTTAAATTGTGTTGTTTGAGCACTTCAGTGGAGTGGGGCCCAGATTATTCTTACAAATTTCTTATTTCTAGATGGTCCTAAGCACAGTTTCATAGGACCAAGCAAAAATAAAGTTGTAGTGCTTGGTTCTAAGTGAAAAGTGTGAGATGACTGTTAATTTTTGATTTGTCAAAGTGTGTGTTTGGAATCTGCTGAAAGATTGTTTAAAGTTTCTGATTCCTGATTTATCAGTCTGCAGGAGGGTGCAGGTGAACTGCAGTTTCACAGAGGTGGATATTGCTCTCAGAAATTGAGTAGCTTGCACGTGTGATTAGATAGGCATAAGGTTATTTTTTTTGCTACTTCATCATTTTTCATGTAACCTCAGTAATTTCTACGTGTGCTATGGGGGTTACCCCTCCTAACAAGCCAAGATGAAAGAGATGCAGCATTTGCTTCAGAGGAAGATGTCAAAGATGACGATGGATGGGTGTTGTGAACAGACCTGTAACAGCTTCACAAGGCATTTTTCATGGTTCTGCCCATCCCCAGTTTCCAAAAGAATGACTGTAATTTCGCAATGCTGATGTACCGTTACCTGTGGCTGTTCAGCTCCTGCAGTTTTCCTGCCTGAACAACTACAGTTTTTAGGTATAGAGCCATTCACATGTTTCTGTAAATCACAAACCGCTTTTCCTGTCACCACACGGTAAGAATTTTTTCAGTACTACTAAAGTTTTCATATTAAAAAGGAAGTGTAATCTTTCAAAGCTTTTTTAAAGATTCACCATTTATTGAGCTAGTTTTCTAGTGAATTTTCCTGCCAGACTCCTGTTATTTGGAGAAGAACTTTTTGATATTCAAAAAGAAGGCTTTACTTTTAGAATGATAGACCTGGAGAGGAGGATTTTGAGAAACGTTATTCAGTTTTACCTAATGAGTGCTGGAAAATTTTAAGATAAGTTTTGTCCTCCTGAAGCTGTTATGTATTCAAATTGTTTACTCGTTTACAGATTCTAATTGTCAGAGGATATTTAAACCCTTGCAAATATTATCATGGCATAGAAATGATAGGTATCTATGGAGAAATGCATCTTTAAATTTGTCTTTAAAAATGCTCAGCTATGCTGACAACCCAGTGCAGACCAAGCTCAGAAGAGCACGGTCATCTCAGTGTTGCCCAAAGTTTGCATAATACAAATGGATAATGCAGAAATGAGCAAAGGAAGCAAAAATGTGTTATTAGGCTACTAGTTTAACTGGTGTAAAATTGATTTCCTCATTTCAGTTTGTTGTCGTTACATGTTCAACATAGCAATTCAGAAGGAGAAAATCTATGTTAATAAACCATGAGTTCCATATATTGAAAAAATAATTGGGAGGTATTTAAACAAATACAAAATACATTATTTGTGTTCCCATTAGGAGATCCCTGAAAATTTACTTCTAGCAGCAGAAAATAACCTCCTAGTCCACTTGAAGAAGTTGGAAAAAGAAGGAAAAGTGTGTAAGTTGTGGATGGGGGAATGGAAGGAGAGTAATTTTCAGTTTTGTTTTCTATATACTGTTTCTTATTATGTTTTAGTGCATTATTTCCTGGGGAAAATAAAAAAACCCTGCAATTAGTTGTGGTAGCTGTTCTTCAGACAATTTGAAGCAGAATTATGTACAAAAAGCCTATGGCTATATAGTATTTCCAGACTTTTGGAAAATATTTTATAAAGTGTGACATGCTTAGAGCATGCTTTTCAGCATTTACCAGCCTGAATAACAACATTAAATCAGTGTATTTTTTCTAACTATGACTTTCTGTTTATTTAATGATAAACCAGCTGCTAGGTACTAATTGTTCAAAAAATTGAGACTTAATCTTTTATAATAATAATGACCTGCTTTTTATTCAAAGAAAATAGAGTAGAGTCACATGGATACAGCCATTACTGAAGTTGAGAAAATTATGTCTTTAAGCATGTTTTGTGCAGAATGCCACGGAAGCTTACCAGCATGATAATTACTGCACCAGCTTTTAAATGGGATCTCAGTTCTTGCTGATTAACACACATTATTGACCAACACATTTCTCCAGTTTGGCTCCACAAGATTCCTCTGGGGTATCAGATGCTGTTGACTATTTAGCCTTTCTTTTCACTGCCAAAGTAGCTCAAGCAACAGTATTTTCTGTTTAGATGAAGTACTGGTTAAATTAAATTTCTCTTTAAAGGTAGATTTGCAGTCTTTCCTGCAAAAGACTGTGTGTATGCATCTTAAATGTCCAGGAATTAATTTGTCTGAGTGAGCTAGTGACTCTCATCTCTTAAGCCAGGTTTGGTTTCTTGTTTGTTCGGGGTTGTTTTTTTCCCCAAAACACCCTTTTCATGCTAACTGGACAAGAATAGCTCAGTTTTCCTCAGAAATCACTTTTGAATTTTGAAGAGACAGCACATGGGGAACTTTGGTGAGATATCTGTTCACAAAGTAGCAACCGCTTGAAACTATTAGAACGTTTAAATAACTAGAAGAGATACTAGTCAGAAGAGTTGTTGTGACTCTTCTACACCAGTTGGAGGTCCTTGATTGAGCTGTGGGCTCCTGCTTTCCATGAAGCACAAGAAGTGCCCTTTGAAGTCTTTTGTTTTGTTTTGTAATCATCAATTTCTGCTCATATAGAAGGAGGAAAGCAATCTCAATAGAACACGTGAGGGTTTTCTGCATTGATCTCTGCATTGTGGAAACGGTTGCTAAATTTTTAAATACAAACTTAGACCCATATCTATGATAAACACTTAACATGTGACCTTCGTAGGTTTTTCAGTTCAAATTAAGGACATCTGTTAAGGGAAATTGAATCTATTGGTTCTGAGCATGTAGCATACCAGTGCCTGTGTACTCGTGTTACTTGTTCATTTGGTTTTGATATGATGTCCTTTCCACATAGTCTGAGTTGCAGTATTTCAGGTTTTGTTCTCATTATGGAAGACCTGAGTGGCAGTCATAACACTGCCTGCTGAATTTTCACAAAATATTTTTCCAAAGAAATCTGTTGTCAGGATGGGTAATGAAAGTGACAGGCACATTACAATGTTACGAGGGAGCTACTCCATGCAAATGATGGCCGTATGTCGTCTGCTGCAGTAACTAATTCACCACTTAATTCTAGGGATTGCAGTTTGTGGTGGTATATAACTTTTATAACTTCAATTAGGAGTGATACTGTTTTTACAGATTTCCTTTTCTCACTTTAAACAGAAGAACAATGTCTTGTATACAGGAGCATGGCACAATATGTGTATCTAAGCTTTCTCCCATCTCTGGATCTAAATATCTTGCTCATTGTTTTACATTTTTAAAACACAACTGATGAAGAGATAAAAATAATTAGACTGTTCTTAATTTAGCAGCACAGATTTTTTCTCTTAAGTTAATGAATGTCAGAAAATGCAGCAAGTGCTCTGCTACCTCAGATTTCTTAATATCTAGAAATTTTAATATTCTGAACTTTAAATAACTGTAAGATTATTAAACCCTTTTTTATTAGTCATTCTTTATATTGCTAGGTTACATTGTGAAACAGTTAATGTTTATCACCTTCCATTAAAACTCAACACTGGTCTGAAAGTATTCCAATAGTTTTAATAAAAAATGACATGTACAGGCATACAGATGCATGTACGGGTTAAGTTTGAGATAGTCCAATGTTTATATATAGCATCTAAGTGTTAGTTTGTGACTAATACAGTCTCTTTCTCTTAACAGTATGTGAGGCGTCTCCAAGCTTCAGATGGAGAAACAATTTATAACTTATGCAAGATTGTGCAAGAATACTATTAATCTGCTCAGTTGATGCATGAAAAATAGAATGATGAGCTCAGTTGATATGTAAAATAAAAACTAATTCTTCTTTCATTTTTTTTAAAAGTGGTAACACAATTTTACAGCAATGTTACAGTTAGTTAACTAATTTTTTCATGTTCTACTTTATGGGAATTTTAACAACCTGATAGGTCTGAGTTAATAAAATTGAATTATGTAAATACAGATGTAAATACTGGGGTTTATATTCCTTTTCTAATGTAGCTGCCTGCGCGCACCTTTGCTCATTGCTCACTGTAACAGGTTTTAACAAAAGCTGAAAGTAATTCCAGACTTCTGTTTTCTGGTGGAAGCTCCATTTCTATGGAATTCATTCAAAGGATTCATTCATTTTAACTAGTCAGTGTCAAAAAATGCACAGAGTTGAAGCAGACAAATTCTTTATCTTAGAAGATTCTGCAAGAATCTGATTTAAAAGCTGTATAAATTGAGGTATGTGTTACACACCATATGAAGTTAAGTTTGTCTATCACTTTATAACCAACAAGCTTCAAGTTTTGCTGTTAAATCCATTTAAACTGCAAATATTTTAACTAAAAGTTGAATTGGGTTGTAAGATACTGTATAGTGTATTAAAATACAGTGTTTGAAGATTAAACTGCAAGTTCAGTTCTCTGTGTAGCTTAAACTGTCAGAATAGTGTATAAATATTTGCATTACTTTGTGTATTTTATGATTATGTTTTCATGATTTTCCACTTATAATGTTGGCTCAACCTTTAAAAAAAAACAAACACAGATATGGGATGTTTGAAAGTACCAAAGACAAATAAATGTCCTTGAAAATCCTCAAACACCTTTCACTGTTCAATCTCGTACCTTAATTTGTGAAATATGCATAAGTTTGGGTATTTAAGGCATGTCTTGGTAATTGTCATTACTTTATGAAGTTGATGGCATTTGTTCTGATCAGCTGAGACAAATCCAGTATAAAAATACTGCCAGGAACAGCACAGCAATCTGAAACTGAAATCATATTCTGAAGTAGTAACCAGTCCCCTGAAGAGGGGAAATAATAACTTTCTGCTCTATTAAATGGTACATTTTGGAAAGTTAATTCATCTGGTTTGTTGGCCGCATCATGGCTCTTGTTCACTCTTTAACTTTCTGAGCATTTTGCGGTCTTTTGCAGATCTCCTAGTTTTTCTTCCTTTTATATTTTCTGTTTACTTGCATTTTTCCATTTCAGCCACTTTTTTTCCCTTTTCCCCAGAAACCTTATTTTTTTCAATTCCTTTTGGATTGTTTCTCTCTTCATAATTACTCAAAAGCTTTCACATGAACTCCTTGCCATTAATAATTACTGTTTTCCTGTAGCTATTTCATCAATTTATAGTTACCTTTTCCGTTGTTAGGAATAAAACTGTAATTACTGGTGTTTTCTTTTTTAAAAACTTTATTCACATGCTCCAAATTATGTCATTTTGCTTCAGGAAAACAGAAAGATCAGTGAAATGGCACAATTTTCTGTCATGAGGTCTGAGAAACCCAAGCCAGCAGAAAACTGGTGTGAAGAGGTGATATCTCATTAACCTTCTGAGCTAAAGAACAAATCTACTGGTAGGCAAAATGTCGCCAGACCATTTTCTTCTGTTTTACTACACATATTTTTTAAATACACAGAAATGGCTTTAGAATTCAGTTAAAGTGGTGTTGGAACTTGCAGGCATTGAAGAAAGTGAGACGATACAAATCAGAGAATTCCACATTCTGTGCTGTGCTGCAGCAAATGCCTGAAATTCTCAAAAAATGAGGGAAAATGCACTTTAACCAGACTTGTCGCTAATGATCATATATGATGTCTCTGAGATATTAAAAGAGGCGACTGCACTGTTACTACGATGTATATACAAAAAAGATACTTAGATCAGCTATGACATGTTGTAAAAGTCTTAAGAGTCCTTGCTGATTATGAGATTATAAATCATAAGGAATGTTTGTTTATTCAAAAATAGAGTGGTAATGTAAACTATATATCCTGTATGTATAAAAATGGGGATTAGCTTACTTACATCCCTCGTATTTAATACATACATCTGTGTAGAGTGCATTAAAAGTTAAGAATAAAACCAGGAGAAACCAATTTCTTTCTCATCAAGATAGGAGGGTAAACGTCATTTGATGCATTAACTTTCTAAACAGCTAGGGACAGAAGCTGGAAGCACAAATTGCATTTGCAGCCTTTCTGCCAGCTAATTTTAACATCCTGTCCTGAAAGGCAGCATCATTTATTAGGTTTAAGACCTAGGAAAGAAGTTTGATGGTAGTTACAACCTTTTTTGGCTTCTCTGTTCTGTTTCTTGCTGACTTGCTTGTTTACACTTTATTTAAAATGCTGTTCTTGGTTATATCTTTAAGTATGTTTGATGACGGGTGAATTCAGGAAAGGTTCCCAAACAGGAAGGGCATTGTTCTGGTTGTGTCTTGCTGCAGGTGCAATAATATGCTCACTGCCAAATCCTCCACAGGTTCATATACCTGAAATGGTGTATTGTGTCTGCGTGGCAAGGGTTTGGTAGTGGGGGGGCCACAGGGGTGGCTTCTGTGAGAAGATGCCCAAAAGCTCCCCCATTTCAGACTGTTGGGAACTTCCTTCCTAAATGATGCAATCATTTGGAAGCCTAGCATTTCAAAATACGGACATCTGGAAAGAAACCTGGCAAACTCAGACCAGCAACCCATTGGCAAGAAGGGGACTGAGGGCTGACAGTCTTAGGTGGTTTAGATCCTCACACTTTGAGGAGTAAGAAACATCCTGTGCTAGAAGAAGGAACTCAAATAGAAGGAAGGTGTTGAAACTGGTCAGATCAGGCAACAGGTTGCCTTGTTTTCCATTTCAGTATAGCACCTTACACTATGTCCTCAGGAGAAACACAAAACTAAATTGAAACCAAGGAGCTCTGTGCCTGTGTGAGGGGACTTGTAGCCAGAGACTAGAGACACTTGCTGATGGCAGCTTGAGGAAAGGCTGTCTTGTCCCATTTAGGTCCTGTTTGTTATGTTTATGAGATAATTTCTTTTAAGGCTGAGATGGGAAATAGATGCAAGGCTGCACTTTGAAAAGGATTCTAATTTTTATCCCAACCCAATGTACTTTGCTGGTGCAGTATGTCACATCCATGACCACGTGGTATGTGATCAGGAATATACTTTCACATTGTTATTGTTGAAATAATGCCCTTACTTTAGAGTTACAAAACACTAGTATGGACAGAGGATGAGGAGATTTCTAAGACAAAACATCTTGGCACTGAAATAGGAATGCTTGTTCTGTTTAAACTTTTATATTAAAAAAAAAATCTCCAACTGTGAAGAGAAAAATTTCTGTAGCGTTTCCTGTATTTTTAAGTACCACAGATCAGCTCCAGATACCAAGTATCCCTTGGTTCAGTAAATTCATACAAAACCTCTGAGTACCTTCACAGCTGATGAAGGTGTTTCACAGTTGAAAAACCTGGTCATCCATTCATCAATCTGCTCCAGGAGTCACTCACTGCTCCATATAGCAGGAAGAAACCAACCTATTAAAAATTGTTCATACCATGTATTTGGTGTCTACTCTCCATTCTGGCGAGGCAGAGCTGTACCAGAGTTGCTTCTTAACCTCTTACCCTGTATTTGCTATCTGCTGGCAGTAAAAGCCATTCTGACAATGCTCAATTTCAGCCATATTACTCCTTTTCTTGATCTTTCTTCATACATCCATTGGGAGTCTCTGTCAGCCAGAAGCTTTAATAAATAAAAGTAGCCTGAATTTTGAGGGGTTTGAAGGACAGCTTAATTCGGCCTGGATGTTTTCGGCATTAGTGTTGATTTCTCAGACCTCTTCGTTCATCGCTTTTAACCTGGAAAAAGCGATCTGTGATTGGGATGGGTTTCTAATCCACAGCTAGCCTTCCTGGTTAGCTTTTCTTCCCATCGGCTTTTTTGTCATTTGATTCCTTGTTTCTGTTACTTGGATATGGTATATGATTTCTCTCTATGGAGTACGATAGAAGCAGAGGGGATGGCAGGACCCTGCTGCCGGCAAAGAGAACGCTGTACGGACCTAGCGGCTGTGCCCCGGCCGTCACACAGCGGGCGCCGCTTTTCGGGTGCGCGGCCTCCTGCTGTGGCAGAGGGCTGGCGGCAACAACCGAGACAGAGTCCCGCGTGGGGGGGGGAAGAAGAAACCAAAGGGGAGCCTGGAAGGCGCGGGGAGTGGAGCCTGACCCGGCTCAGAGGGCACACACCGCGGCGGGGGCGGTCCGCTCCAGTTCGCCGCTGCCCGGGAGAGCGCAGGCCCCGCTTGCCCGGAGCGCGGCCGCCTCCCGCGCCCCCCGGCGGGGCCCACGGCCATTTTCTGTCGCCGCTGCCGCGGTGGGAGAGGGCACCTGAATCGGTGTCCAACGCGGGCTCCGGGCTACCGCCAGCGAGTAGCCGGCCAGCGCTGCCAGGCACGCAGCACCGCTGCCCGAGGCGGCGCGGCACGGCTCGACTCAGCTCGGCTCTGTTGACAGGCCCCGGCCCGCACGCCACCGGGGGCGGGGAGGAGCCGGTCGCGCCGCCGTTGGTCGGTTTGAACTGCCGGGCGCTGCCCCTCACCGCCCCCGGGGACGGACGGAGATGCCCCGCCGGCCGGCAGGGGCGCTGCTGGCGGCGGCGGGGGCTGCGCCCCGCGGCCGGGGCGGGGTGAAACGAAGCGGCGGCTGCCATTCCTCGGCTGCGCGGCCGCCTCCTCCCCCTCCGCCTCTTCCTGGCCGCAGCGAGAGGAGCTGTGCTGGCAGCGGGGAGGCGGCGGCGCCCAGCTCCCTGCCCGCCATGGCGATCCGCAAGAAGAGCAACAAGAACCCGCCGGTGCTGAGCCACGAGTTCATCGTGCAGAACCATGCGGACATCGTGTCCTGCATGGCCATGATCTTCCTGCTGGGGCTCATGTTCGAGGTGAGGCGGCACCGGCGTCCCCGCCCCGGGGGCTTCGTCTCGCTTCTCCCGCGTCCGCCGGGGGCTCTGGGCAATGCGCCCCGATGCGCCGGGGAAGGGTTGCCGGCCAGTCGCAACGGCTGCCCCTCGGCCAGTGCCAGCACCTCCCGGCGCACCTGCCCGCCAGCCCACGCCCTCCACGGGCCGCGCGGCCCCGGCATTCCCGCTGCGTGTGGGGAGAGGAGCCGACCCCCCGCCCTGCCACACGGCCGGAGGAACCGAGGCGGGCACTCTCCCCGCTGCTCATCCTCGCTTCCCCGGGCCCGGCCCCTCGGGTAACGCCCTCTTCCCTGTCTCGGCCCGCAGAGGCGCGGGCCGTGGTTGCCGCCAGGACCCGTCTCCGCTCGCCGCTTGCGAGGGGAGGCCGTGTCCTGCCGCCCCCCGCAGCGCGGCGCCGGCGTGAGGGGACGGGGAGCGGGGCGGCGCGCTTCCTCCTGCGGCGGCCGGGAGTTCCTGCTGGCGGCGGGGTTACGTGGCAGTCGGAGCGCGGCGGCCGGGGGAGGAGTGAGGGCCGCGGGGAGGGGGGTGGGGAGGCCCAACCGCGGCCGAGGCTGTCCCGCTCCTCTCTTTGTGTGCGCGGCCCCGGCGGGCCCCGCCGCACTACGGCTCCCGTCAGGCCGCGCGACGGGGAAGGGACACGGACGGTGACGTGTACATACCGCCGCCGCGTGCGGCCCCCTCCCCCGCGGTCTCCCGGGGCTCGAAGCGGTTTGCGGAGCCCTGGGCCCGCGGGGAGGCGGTCCGGGTGTCTCGGCTGGCGCCGAAGGGGCCTCTGCCCCCGCCCCCCGCTGGGAGATGGGCCCGGCTGCGGGCGGGTTTGACAGCGGTCGGAGGGAGCTCGGCCTCGGGCCGGCCCCGCCAGCCCTGCTGCTCGGGCGCACCGCCAGGCCCGGCGCCGCGGTTGGGCCCCCGTGTTGGATGCGGTAACTGAAGCTCTAACTCAGTGACGTGAAAAGTTGGAGAAGTCCGGTGGAGGGGTGCGTGGGGACAGCAAGCCCTTGAGCTTGGCCGCTGGTCTGAAGTGTGCCTCTTTACCCCTTCTCGGTCCCCTTCTGCGAGCGCTGGAAGGGTGCAGTCACCTGTGTGACTTCCCAGATGTTCTCAGTGGTGTCCCATCAGAGTAAGGCGTTTCTATTTTTCTTGACTAAATGTTTCTGGCTTTTCAGTATTTTAGCCGTTTGCTTAGAGTTGTGGGCCTTTTGGTTATATGGATGGTTTTCAGAATAATTTTATCTCACTGTTGATCCTGCTCAGCACTAGAGGCCAGTGGAGTTAGGAAAACGAATAATATATGGAAAAGAAAAACAGGACAGACCAAAAAAGCTGTTATGTTTGGGTTTACTATCAAAAATCACCAAGACAGTCTTTATGTGGTGGTTTTCTGGAGACTGAGGTTAAAGAGATGGACTTAAACCATTACCTTTCATGTCTACTTCTGACTTACTGTATTTACAGTGTTACCAGTAGGGTTGGATGTGCTGAAGTCTTTTGTTTCAATGTATTTTTTTAATCCAGGGTGTTTTCTACACCAGTGTAGAAAGGCCGTATGCCTTTGTTGGTACAGATGTGGTATGGCTGAGAAGATTGATGCAATTTTTTCAAATGCTTTTATATAATCACCTCCTGTGGTTAATGTTGCTCTTGTAAGGTATTTATAGTCTCTGACTTTTGCAACTGAATTAGGACTTTGTGAGTAGGTGCCTTCAAAGGGCAGTTAAGAATTGTCCTCTGAAGGCTCCCTTGATGAATAGGGAGCCCTAGGGAACTTCACTAATTCGGGCAAACTGGTTCCCTGAAGTTATGTGGGGTGAACAATGCACTGTGTATTCCTGGATTCCTAGGAAATCTAGGACTTGTTTACAAAGCACTAGTGTTAAAAAATAAATAAATCTTATTTCTTATGAATGGTAATAAATAGTGGCAGTAACCTAATCATTATCTTCAGATACCTGGTCTCCTTCCAGGGTTCATAAAGGACTGCAGGTTTTTTTGTCATTTTGGTTAGTCCTATAAATGCAACAAGGATGCTAGGTGTTTACAGCAATGAGAAACTATCAGATCATAAACATTGTAAACCATGGTTGTTTCTCCCTCTCTGTTAAGACATATTGATTCATGTTGGGATTCAAAAAAGATGTGTTAAAGTTGAAAATTAACTTCTGCTTATTGACAGCTAAATAACTTGTGCTTCTTATTTTTATAGTATCGCCATTTCACTGGCGCCCCCCACAAAAAGAAGCCTTTAGAATAAACTTTTTCTTTCCCTCTCTCTCTTTTATTAATTCTGCTTTTTTTTTTACTGTCCATTGTAAAGGGGTAGTACCATTACTGCTAAATTTCATTTCTTTTGTTATATACTTCTTGACAAAGGATCCCCAGGGTCAAAAGAATGCTAATTGTATTGAATTGCTATGCAGCTGGCCTGAAATGGCTCTCTGTTCTTTATGCCTTTTCTCCTTCCCTGTCTGCATTTTCCAGATCACCCACAGATTTATGCCTATGATATTGACCTTCAAATTTTGTCAAATTAAAAACGAATTTTAAATGAAGTTTATTCTTAGCCATTACTATGTGTATCATGTTCTAGGGATTACATGATACTATATATCCTGTTAATGTAGTAATACAGTATGGACTGGAGAAAGAATTGCAGCTTGTGTTTTTGCTCTAGTTTTTTATAAAAGACTATTTGTAAGTAGCATTTCTGAGGATATTTAATTCAGGAGATGGGGTATTCTGTGAACAAACCTGTAGAGATCATGCAATGTGTTCTGCCTTTGGGAAATCAGGTGAAGTGGTGTGATAGTGAGAGTTGATCAGCTTTATGGGAGGGGACAAACAAGCTGGAGAAGGGTGCTAAAACTGTAGGCAAATGTTTTGAGTTTAGTTTATTTCAGTGAGAACTTATAGCACTTTTATTTTTTTCTCTTTCAGATTACAGCAAAAGCAGCTGTCATTTTTGTTACACTTCAGTATAATGTTACCATTCCTGCCACAGGTATGTATCTTGCAGGACATTAGTTATGAGACATTGTATTCAGGCATTATTAATATGCCATACTTTCTAGACTGAGAGTTAATGAATTTGTCAGTCTGAATAGATAATAAGCAACTTTCAAGGTCTTCACTTTATTTTCAATAGAACTCCATTTTAATTAATAAGGTTAGGGACAGTGTTTCTGTTCTGCTGGATTCATCATCTATACTAAAACACCATCTCACTGTTAGATTAGTTCACATTAATTCTTACTCTGGTTTTGCAAGTTGCAATCTTTAGTCATCAAAGCAGGGTGATAGTTCAACATAATTTTATAGTCCCCTTTCAGTGCATTTGGTTAATCTTCCTAAGTGCACTTCAGGTTTCATTTTTATAGCACATCTTTCCAGAATGAAATTTAGTTGGTGAGGTAATGGAGAAGATGAATGTAAATCTAGTGACCTAGCTCATGATGGCAGTTTATTTTGACTTCTGTCTGTTCAGGTGACTACAAACTACTTTTGTCTGAAAGGTCCACTTTGAGAAACAAACTTATTGGCCACTGTTGTATTGGTGCCTAACAGTTAATTCTGTTTGTCTTTTAGAAGAACAATCTGCAGAAACAATCTCTCTCTATCACTATGGCATCAAAGACTTGGCTACGATTTTCTTTTACATGCTTGTAGCAATAATCATACACGCTATAATTCAGGAGTATGTACTGGATGTAAGTACAAAATATTAATTCCTTTTGTCAAGATAATTGTCAGGTTTTAATTAAACTTTAAGAGTATTAACTTAAAAGTAAACTTTTGCAGTAAAGATTTTAACTGTTAAAACATACACTAAAACATTTAGATAATCTAATGCAGTTAACAGGTACCTGTTAAGTACTACAGCATATAAATAACAATGGACTTTCATTTCAGAAAATTAACAGGAAAATGCACTTTTCAAAAACAAAGCATAGCAAGTTCAATGAGTCTGGGCAACTTAGTGCTTTCTACCTTTTCTCCTGTGTTTGGGGAACAAGTATTCTTGTCTCTGTAAGTACGATTTCTCTTCTCTTTGTATTATATTTCAAAAGCTTCACTTATGATAAGGGGTTTTTTTAGCTTATTTTTCTGGTTTTAGCTGGTTTTGATTAATATTAAAGCAGGGACAACTTTAGGGATTCTGTGTAGGCTGTAGTCATCACTGAGTGTAAGGTGACTGTTGCTCAGTCTGAGTTAATTTGATTTACTGTCAACTGAATAAGGTAAAACTTAACTCTATTACAGTACTTCATTCTCTGTGGTTTTTCTGTGTTGGCTTATTCGTGTAAAATGAGCGTTAGAAGAGCATCATACATAGCGTTTTGGGAGCCTGGGGAATGGGTGTATGGACAGATTGCTGTAGGCTCAGGTGAGCGTGGGCTTTCAGATGACATACTCGTTGCTAGTGGCTTGGTTTCAAAAAAGGAGAGTATGATTTTTTTTTTTTCTTTTTTTCCCCTTAACGTAATGGCTCCTAGGAAAACTTTACTTAGTTAAGCTCAAAGCTTGTCAGCATTTTACGAGGAAAGACTTATGGCTGTAGTGATGTTGAAATAACTTCCATCTCATAAGTTCACTCTGTCTTGAATAAACACTTGGTTTGTTTGATTGCTTTTTCTATGCCAATACAGCTGTCTTTTGTTTGGGTTTTTTTGTTTGTTTGGGCGTTTTTTGGTAAAGGAAATATATTGGTTTGCAGCTTTTACTTGTGTGTAGATGTGTGCATGTTTGTATATACACATGTGGATATACATAAATGCCTACATGTATGTGGGTTCATTCATTATTTCTGACTAGGAAGTAGCGTCTTTGAAGGTTTATTTGGGTTTTTTGTTTATTTTATTTTTATTTTTTTTAGGAGAACTATATATCGGATCCAACCTCTCTGTGGAGGGACTATCCGCACACTCTGATTCCGTAAGGCCTCTTCCTTAGAGGATGTTTGGGGAGAGGAGGGAGTGTTTTAAACTTAGGGTGTGTCACATACAATTTATGTAGAATTAAGTAGTCTGTAAAACTACATTAATCACTAATGCATTTTTGCTTGTATCTGTAGAGGAACTTGATTCTCTGTCAATTTGTAGCACAGAGAGTTCTCTTTCAGTAGGCTAATATTTAAAGAATTAAATTTTTGCAAGCTTTATTTATCTTAATTTTTTTTTAAGAAAAAATAATTTACTTTTGAGTTGACTGGCTTGTAGGATCTATATTTTCTTTCTAAATGTGGTCACTAAAAAGTTTCTGAAATGTTTTAAGTTCATTAATAAAAAGTAATATTCTTCAATTCTTGCTGTATTGTACAGGTTTCAAATGAAGTTTTTCTACATCTTACAGTTGGCATACTGGTTTCATGCTTTTCCAGAACTGTACTTCCAAAAAACTAAAAAAGTAAGTTCAAAATTAAATCAAAAGAACTCCAAACAAAGCGACTCGAGCAGTGGAATAGTTAATTTCTTTTGGACGTCCAGAGTAATGTGTTATCCTAGATTTCATACTGTGTTCTTATTTGTCTTACTCATTTTTCTTGATGGAATTTTGGGTGCTCAAATTTCCATGTAAGAAGGTAGGCTTTTTCTTTTCAGTTAAATCCTGTATTTCTAACTGCAGTAAAATTGCTGTATATCTGTTGTGTAAATAAAAATTACTAGTATTTCTCATCTACTAAAAGAATTTTCCCTTGAGCAAATGAATGTGAGATTTTCTTTTCAAAGATTTTTGTTTGTTTGTTTCTTGTAATTAGTAGTCTGAATAGCCTCATTGAAATCTAGAGTTGCTTCATGAAACATGATACAGGTACGGAATATAAGCAGTGAATAATTTGAGAAATCCAAGGAATATTAAACTCTGGGGTTTGATTTAAAAACCACTGTCCTCAGATGACGTTCTGATTATATTGAGATTTTTTTCAGTGCTCAGTTTTTTAAAGCATCCTTTTCCTCCTTTTCACCAGTTTTTCTCTGTTGGGGTTTACTGAATTTACTGTAGATTTTTTTGTAACTTTGCACTTTTTACCTTCCTGTACCAATTTAAGTAGTCTGGTTTTGCTCAGGCTCATTTTGCACATGCAGTTTCCCTTTTAAACTTAAATTTTAAACTCTCCAACATTGCTTCACTAAGAGAAAGTCATGCTTGACTAATTTAGTGGCTTTCTACAGTGGAGTGACTGCATCAATGGATGAGGGAAAAGCTACTGATGTCATCTACCTGAACTTCTGTTAAGGCTTTTGATATGGTCCTCCACAACATTCTTACCTCTAAACTGGAGAGAGATGGATTCGATGAGTGGATTGTTAGATGAATAAGGAACTGGCTGGATGCCTTCTTCCAGAGCATCGTGGTCAGTGGCTCAGTATCCAAGTGAAAACCAGTAACAAGTGGTGTTCTCCAAGGGTTCCTACTGGGACCAGTGCTGTTTAATGTCTTCATCAGTGACAGAGATAGTGGGATCGAGTGCACCCTCAGAAAGTTTGCAGGTGACTCCAAGCTGAGTGGTGGTGCTTTTTTGCTTAAGAGAAGGGATGTCATCCAGAGGGATCTTGACAGGTTTGAGAAGTGGGCCAGTGTGAACCTCCTGGAGTTCTAAAAGGCCAAGTGCAAGATCCTGCACCTGGGCATGGGAATCCCTGACATCAATACAGGTTGGGGGATGAAGGGAGTGAGAACAGCCTTGCGGAGAAGGACTTGGGGATGAAGAACTGAGCAGTGTGCGCTTGCAGCCCAGAAACCAGCTGTATCCTGTGATACATCAAAAGAAGTGTGGCCAGCAGGTTGAGGGAGGTGATTCTGCCTCACCACTCTGCTCTGGTGAGACCCTACCTGGAGTACTGCATCCAGTTCCACAGTCTTCAGCACAGGAAAGACATGGACCTGCTGGAGTGGGTCCAGAGAAGGGTCACAAAAATGATCAGAGGAATGGAACACCTCTGCTATGAAGAAAGGCTGAGAGAGTTGAGGTTGTTCATCCTGAAAAAGAGAAGGCTTTTGGAAGACTTTATTGCAACCTTTCAGTATTTGTAGGGGGCTTGTAAGAAAGATGGAGAAAGACTTTTTTTTAGCAGGACCAGCAAGGAGCAGTGATGAGGGTGGTGAGACCTGGAAACAGGTTGCTCAGAGAAGCTATGGATGCCCCTTCATTGGAAGTGTTCAAGGCCAGACTGGATGGGGTTTTAAGTAGCCTGATGTAGTGAAAGTTGTCCCTGCCCATGGCAGGAGGGTTTGGACTAGATTATTTATAAAAGTGCCCTCCAGCCCAAACCATTCTGTGATGCTGTTGTTGCTCTGTGACTAGATCGCGTCTCTGCTGCAAGAGTTGTGCTTTAGTCAAGAAAATTAAACATACATGTTAGGTAACCATAGGTGTTTGTTGGAGAGCCAAGAAGAGGCTTGGGAAAACAGTAATGAGGTGCTTTGTTTTCATGCTGATTAGACACAGTAAGCACTGATGTTTTGCAGATACACTGCAGCTGATGTTCCCATACTGCACTTGTGATAGCTCTTGAATTTGACTTCACGTCCAAGTGTGGAGTGTTTTTAACATAACTTGAAGACAGCTGTCACAAGTGGCAGAAGTGCTGTATATTGAAAAGTGTTTTACTGGGTCACTGCTTGGAATTTTGGCCTCTGTATTTCCATTAAGTTTTAAGAGTGATAGTTCATTTGTTTTAGCAAGTTCATAGTTGATATTTATTTCCCCACAGTTTAACCTCTGCCATCTTGGCTTCTCTACCTTACTCCTTCTCTTGAAGGAACTGGCTCCTTTTACTTGGGTCTAATTGTCTGTCCTGCTGATGTAGACAAGAAAAGAATTTCTTAACTCGGCTTTTTTTATAGTAGTGCATACTGCCACCTGTGTTGTTCCAGGAAGCCTTCAGTCTCTGACAGTTTGTCTAAGCAGCCAGCCTGGGCTATTTAAATGTTACTTCACTTTTGAAAAGAAAGAGCAAAAGTTTTGTCCTGAAAGTACTTTGAGAAACTGAGCATTTGTACTGACTGTTCCCTGATTTGCCCGAAATACTTTGGGTTTTGTTTTCTTTCAGATTGTTTAGAGTAGTTCTTTATCTATTTTCTGGTTCTTTATGTGTATGTGTGTGGTGTTTGCTGTTGTCACAAGCGTTTGATTCTGTGCTTTTGTTGGCTTGGCGTATCGCATAACATAGCATAGATCTTACAAGATTAAATTTTTATGCCTTTTTTAATTACATGTATACAAGACAAAGCTGCAGCCCCTTGCTTGAAGCTTAAGGAATCTTTCCAAAAAGTAGGAGTTGCTTAAGCACAACTGAATGTACTCTGCGTACTGCTTCAAGACTTCAGTGATTTTTCTGTTCACAGATGGCACCTTCTGCTTTCCTTGTGCTGTGTGTCTATACTTGAATTCATGTCTCTTCCTCTGTATTATTTCATCTCCATGAAGTGTTCAGTTGAATGGGGCAGGCTAAAACCTAACTTGGAAGTGTGAGCATGTGGCTTAGTATGACTGGTTAATAACATTATTGTCTGTATTTGCCAGCAACAGCGTGCCAGAATCTTGGATGATCTTGAATTTTTTAAACTGATGTCAACACTTGGAAACTTTTTCATTTTGATTCATAGACTTTTATTTCTGTGGCAATGTGACAGAATCTGATGGGCAGCAAACATGCAGAACTGTAGGATGTTAATCTGATGATACCAAATAAGTATTGTAGTAGCTAGTACAAGTTCACAGTAGTCATATGAAATACATATGGGCCCTTTTAAAAAGCATCTTCTTGATGTTTGATGTGTTTTTCTCACAGTAGCATGTGTCTAATATACCAAATGTTATTGGTAAGTAAGCAATAAGTTATGTTTGGAATTAGGTGATCTAGGCTGAGTAATTCAGTGCTGGAACAGGCCATGCTAAGGTAGCTGATAAACTAAGAAGAATTTCCAAGACTAGGGAATAGTTTATGATAATATATAACATTGTACAATAATGTATAATGCATAAATACTTCTTTCTTCCTAATAGGAAGATATCTTTCGCCAGATTGTCTACATTGGACTTTATCTCTTTCATATTGCTGGAGCCTATCTCCTGAAGTAAGTCAGTTGTAAACTTTTGCTGTCTTCATTCACCATCTTAAACATCTAACAAAATGTCTGAATGTTTGTTTTTGTTTGTTTTGATAGTCTGACCCATCTTGGACTTGTTCTTCTGGTATTGCATTACTTTGTTGAATTTCTTTTCCACATATCCCGTCTTTTCTACTTCAGTGATGAAAGATACCAGAAAGGGTAAGTAATCTTTATTTTTTAAATTAATTTAATTTCTGTCTCAAAGCCTTGTACATTTAACTAGTGCTAAACAAAAATTATAAGTGTTTCCTTAGAGGCTACAGTTCTCCAAACTAGTTGTAGTATTTATATCTCTAAAAAAAATATTTTTTTATCTTATTCACCTATTTAAGTAAATGTTAGTAGCAATATAAATGAAATAAAGTATACTAATAAAAAAATGTAGAGGAAGGAACAGCATAGGTTGCTAATGCAGCCAGTTCTAAAGGAACTAGTAATATGCTTATGTTTTAATAGTAATGGAAGCACTTTCTGTTGATTTGAAATTAGTTTTCAGAAAAAACTGTGAGGCAGGGTTTTCTTGCTTTTTGTCATCTATGAGTACTAGAAGTACAAGACTAGGATATGTGCAAAATAATGAGTTTAGGTAAATTCTTAAATTTCAAATGAATTCACATGGTGAAGAGTAAAATTTGCATTGTTAGTACTTGTGTTGTGAGTGGAAAATTAATTTAATGTGTGTGATGATTGATTTTTTTTATTTTTTGTAGATTTTCACTGTGGGCAGTTCTTTTTGTTTTGGGAAGGCTTCTCACTTTGATTCTCTCGGTCCTCACTTTTGGCTTTGGATTGGCAAGAGCAGAAGATCAGCAGCTGAATTTCAGTACTGGAAACTTTAATATCCTGGCTGTTAGGTATAGTAAACTTGGAACAGTTCTTAAGTGTGAGCTGTAAACATGTGCTAAATACACAATATAAATGATATGGTATTAATGCTAGTAATTCTAAATGGTTAGGTGTTTTCATGCAGCTGATGGGATTATTAGGAATAGCTTCTTTAACAAACTGGTATAGCACAAGTAAAATTAATTGAATTTAGTCTACAACTGAGAAATCCGTAACTCCTTTTTTGTCAGAAGAAAATGGAATTAAAAGGAATATCCAATTACAGAGAGTACTTACAAATATTTTAGAGTTAGTGAATTGAATTCTAGATATAATTGCAGTGAGTTTATCTATAGAGGTCAAAGCATTATGCTCAGAGCATCTTTGATCCTGCTTGAAGATTCCTACCTCTTTCTCTGCCTTTATTGGGGCTTCTGTTGTTGCTATGTGGTACAGAACGTTCAGCCAACCACCTGACCTTTTTATGAATTAAATCCAGGAAAGGAAGTTATTGAAACATTGTCAGTGTCAGCATTACCCTGCAGAACTGATGCTCAGAACTGCAAAACTCTCTTAAACCGTTTTGAGCTCTTACTACTACTAGTTTTGTTCGTCTGTGCTAAGCCCAGTTGCCCTGTGTGAGTTAACTCTTGCCTGGCTTAGGAAATGGATGTTGCTAGGAGGAGAGGGAGAACTCGGAAAAAACAAAACAAACAACAAAAAAACCCCTACAACTTCAGCTTTTGCAAATTGATGCTATCTAGAAGGAATAACTGATGAGTCTGAAAAACCTGAATAAAAAGTCAGTTTATGACATACAAAAACTATCTGTGGTGATATTCTACTTTCCTTTTCTATTTGAATAACAAGATAAACTTACTGATAAGCCTTTACCTGTGTTTTGTTTTCAGAATCAGTGTGCTGGCCTCCATCTGCATGGCTCAGGCATTTATGATGTGGAAGTTCATTAATTTCCAGCTTCGGAGGTGGAGAGAGCATTCTTCTTCTCAGCCTCAGTCAGTGAAAAAGAAGTTCGTAACAGCTAAAGGAAAGACTTCCAGAAGAGAAAGAGGTTTGTATTTTCAGCTTTCCTGTTGCCTTGACTTCTCAAAACCATCTTTTTTTAACACAGTTGCTAAAGAAACATTTTATGTTTCACTTGCAAGTGAGATGACTCAGTTACAGAAACAGTATTAGTGAACATTGTTGTGGGATGTTGGTTTGGGGTTTTTTTTAATTAAATAAAATAACTATGTTAGTTGTTTGATTTTTCTCTTCTAATGGACTGAATGAAGGAATTAGCATTTCTTTAGTTACTGGAACATGAGATTTTTATTATATCTGATTTTATTACTTGAGCAAAACACGTAATGCTTGTGTTTTGTTCCATTATAAAAAGTGAACAGACACATTTTTAGATCTGTTCTCATAATAAATTACTTTTAAATTTTTCTTGAAATTAATTTCAAGCTTGTTTTTCATTTGTACTAAACTCTGAGGTTTTAGGGCCAGAAAATGGTTTGATGATCCAGTAAATAAGCTTATATCAGACTGTTTTTACTTAAAATAGAATTTTGTTACTTCTTTTAAGGGAAGGTAATAACTACTTAATACTTTAAACCTGTACAGAAGCATTTGGAAATGAACTAATGACTCCAGGTTTGACTTCTTGATTATGTCACGCTTTTTTATGGAAAGGGCTTGAAAGATGAACTGAATGCTTTTTCCTCCAAGGAAAATTATGTGCTTCATTTAAAAAAAATAAAATAAAATCCCCGCACTTCAGTATTTCTGTTGTACCAACAATTAGATTTCTGTGTATTTAACCGCTAGCTTGAATAACTTCTACGCTTATTTTGAAACTGCTTGAGTAATTTCAAAAGCTTGTTTCAGCATGATCCTGTGCTACCAGTCATGTATTGCCAACCTGTTCAAGTTTTTTATCTATCGAGTGTAACGTGTGTGAAGACCGTTTGCGCTGAAAACTTAAGATTTGTGGTCGGAGATAAATTCCGTTATTTTAATTATTTTTAGGTTTGTTTTTTTGTTAAAATCATGTGATTTCGAGTATTTCTGTACCCCCTGTTGAAGATTTGTAATTATCACAACTTGGCTTTTGTGGGTTGGAGTTTTTTGTTTTCATCAGAAAATCCAGTTGGACTTTTTCTTAATTGAGCGAAGCTGGGTTCCTATGGAGGTGTCCTACTTAACCAGAGCATCGTGTTCATTGTGTCTTACTATGTTTTTTATGGAATTAATTTCAGTCTTCTATGACAAATATTTTTAAAGTATAAACTTAAATGACATTTTAATCAATGAGTCAAAAATGTAGTAGCTTTTTTAAATCTCTTAAATTTTTTCATTCATGTAATTTTCTGATTTTGCTGGTTTTCACCAACTTCAATGGAGACTTGAAAGTGGTAAACAAATAGTGAAGAAGGCAGGTAATTGGACTTGTGGTTTAATTCATAAAATAATTGAGCTATGCCTGTCTTAAAGACTGGGGAATTTTAGTTTATTTTAAATGGAAAATAAATAACTTTAAAATCCAAAAGGTTAGTGTTGTTTCAGACTCTTCTGCTCTGAAGATTTCCTGTAATGTTATCTGTTCAGAACACTTGTGCAGCAAGACAGTGTTTTTGAAAGAGTAATAGATGCAACTCAACTGTTCAAAACAATCTTTTTTTTTTCCTTTTTGTGGTGGGGTGGGTTTTGGGGAGCCAAGGCACAATGAGATGTGTTGCTTCTAGACTATGCCAAAAGCAAGACATGACAGTAGAAAAATCCTACTGGTGATGTAGGTGGGGTACCCAGGCACATGCTGATTCTTGTTCTTTGTTTTACTTTCTTAACTGTTTAAGAAAATATTTCAATTAGCTGGCTTGAGTCTAGCTCATTGTTTGTAAGCTTCTTGATTTAAGAATAACACTAAATTTTTGAAAAGTATCCAAAGACCACCTTATGTAGGCTTAAAATGATGTATCATTTACAACCAAATATGTTGGATAGCTTTTTACTGTTCCTATGTGACTAATTTGGCCTGCGTCTGATCTCATTTTCATGTATGTTTCTGATTTTATTTTTTCTAGTTGCTTTTTTGCATAAATATGAGCATTTGGGTGTAGTGGAATAGAGAGGGAGATTAACAGTTGGTTTTGTGGATTGGCCACCCTCTGTGGTGATCTGCACATCTGCAGATGGGAAACATTAACTTCACCAGTTATTTGTACAAAAACCCCACAACGATTGCTTGAAGTTGGAATGATACTGTTAAGTCAGAGCAGAGATGTTAAGCAGCAAGCGTTGTAGCTGGCCGTGCACTCTGCTCTTCAGATCTGTTTTATTAATATGGTTACTGTCAGGCAACAACTCTGCTTCCTTGGGTTGTGGTGACACTGAATAAAGGGGATACTTTTCATTCACGGTGGTATCATGTTGCTCCATTTTACTGTATGTTGTGTGCATTATAAATCCATGGATTGTAGGTGATTGTTTTAGGGCAAACTTGCTGTCAAATAGTCTCTGTGGTACTTGTACAGATTAGAACTCTTGAGACATTTAAGTTGACCCAGAAGTGGGATAGAAGTAGAGTTGCAGCTGGTAACATCTTCTTGCTTTATATTGTTAGATATAGACACTGGTCTTGTGCTTGAACTCTTTCCATGTACACATACTCAGTGTTTTACTTCTATCCATCTTATCTATGTAAATATCTTAATCAGAACATAAATGAATTCTGTATGTTAAAGTATGTAACTTAAAAATTCTGTGTGCATGTGTATATAAAGATTTTCTCTATACATTAAAAGCTTGTAAAGGTAAGTGAAGGAGTGTAATTGTAGCAAGAATTAAAATATTAAATAGGAGGGATAATCAATAAAGACCTATAGCAGGGAATTGTGTATATACTCTGTGTCTCCACACAAGACAAGTCTCATTTACAGGCAAAGTATTTTACTTTTTAAGGTAGTATCTTCTTAAAATACTATAGCTGGTCTTGATTTTCAGTCTAGATAACATATATAATGCACATGTTTTGGTGTCTGGCTGTGTCAGGAAACCACACTTTATTGCAATAAGCTTAAAATTTTGCACTTCATTAAAAGCTTCATTATACTGTTGCATTATGGATGATGATGCATCAAAAAATAAGTTAAAAGACTTTATGTAGGACATACAAAAATATATATAAAAAAGCATCTCATTGTATTTGAAAAATGTTGTGTTCTTTTTTTTAGAAAATGGAATAAATGGAACAGTGACCTCAAATGGAGCAGACTCGCCTCGTAGCAGGAAGGATAAATCCTCGTAAAACTGGGTTTTATTAAGTTAATTGACTAATGTCCCCAAAGAATCTGTTTTTTACATGGATGGCCCGTCAGCACTAGAGATGTTGTGGATTAAAGAAAATACAATTCATGGTTTTTGATTATTGCTGTTGTTTTGAGAAACTTTTTTTAAAAGCCATTTTGACTAAGGAAAAAGGTTTATCTGTCTTCAGATACTTGGGTGGGGGGGGTACAACACTTTTTTGACACTTTTATAAACATTTATTGTGATGAAATAACTTCACTTAATGAGGATCACTGTTGCAATGTAATATTTCCTTCCAGTTTTTGTAATCTTGGTGATATATACTGTTCTCCCAACTTCACTTTTTCCAAGTTCTTCAAGTATTGCAGAATTGAAGTAAAAACTTAGAATGCATTTTCAGATACTCTGGCTTTTCAGTTAATTACCTTGATTCAAATTTACAGTTCAAATTGGGATTTCGAGACTACATCAATAAACCTCTTTATTTTGTAGTTACTAGCTACACAATGTCTGCTCTAAGAATTGCCCCATATCATTAAAACAAAAATGAACTAATTGGAAATGTTGCAGAGTCTTATTATGTATTGGTTAGAAATCTCTTACAAGGAGCAAAAAACCTTTTTGAGATATAGCTTTAGCACTTGAAAATTAGAGGAGAGTGTGTATGGTCATAGAAAGAGTTGATATATGAGTAGCACTGTTAACTCCTGTCTGTGCTTTTAAAGTGTACGTATCTTGGAGAATAGTGTGTGTTGGACTTTCTTTGAAAACTTGTCTGTCTGATTTTAAAGGGTGGAGGTTCTTAAAATGTGGTGGTGTGATTGTTTTAAGAGGCATTTAATGCTCCATGAAGAGGGAGTTTGTTAGATAAATGGATCAAGTTATGAGAAACATTCCTTTATTCTCACTGCTTTGCTTTGTTTCACCTCTGTTAGGAAATAGTTTGATTTCTCCTATATATATTTTTTTATGAAAAAATATTTAAAAGCTACAGCTTCTGGAAATTGATTTATTGTGCCCTTCCTTTGCTACAACTGGAAAAATATTAACGATTTTTTCCATTATCTGTCTTTCATAACTGTATGAAATGTGAAGCTTTGTCCAGTTGATTTTCCAGTTTAATATGCAGTTAATGTTTCCTCTGTAGTCTTCTGTAATGGGTATAATTCAACCCATTTCACTTGAGAGAATGAGTTAGAGATTCAATTCAATCTTAAGAAGAAGTTGCTAAATTAGTCTTTCAAGTTAACCCAAGTATTGGACTGCTTATTGATTGAGAGGAGTAATTATGAGCCATCAAGCTGATAAATAAAATAGTCTTAATTAAAAAATGTTATTATAGTTGAGTTTATACCCAACAAAGTAATAAATCTATATTCTGTCTCTTCTACAGTTCGGTTGCTTACTATAGAGAATAAATGTTTCTAGTACAGAGTCTTGACTACAAGGAGCTATCCATTCTTCAATTGTTGAGTGCTACTTGGAGTTACTGCAGTGTAACTTATTACATGTTTCAATTAATTTCAGTCACAGTGCCTGAGTACTTGCTTCACAGCTCCTGAAGTGGACTTGACAGAGTTGGAATTCAAGACCCTCCTGGATGCCTTCCTGTGTGAACTCATTTAGGTGTTCCTGCTCTGGCAGGGGGATTGGACTAGATGATCTTTCGAGGTCCCTTCCAATCCCTGACATTCTCTGATTCTGTGACTTGCTTAACTTGAGTACTCTGGGGCAGCATGCCCAGTTACATGCCCGGTCTGCTGCACTGGAAAAAGCTATGCCATATCTTGATTTGAAGAAATAAAACTCAAGTGACAAAACCGCGAGTCTTATCTGATCTGACCATGAAACTGGAAAACTTGAACTCCAGAATTTTGAGGGAATTGCACACATTAAATGCTCACTGCACAAAATCACGTTTCATGTCTGTTGTTTCTAAGAAAACCTTAATAGATTCTGTGTGCCTTGCTCTCAAGTTGTACCTTAAGCCAAGAGGGGGAATTTTCAGTTTCTAGTCTAGTACTTTGACTCTGAAGCAGTTTGCTCGTGATACCTGGTTGTCCTGGGGCTGTCAAAATCATAAAGGGTGGAGGAACAAATTATGAAGGGAGCATTTAAGGCATTTGTTGAGATCTTTAAGAATTTTTGGAGTCTGAGGGTAGTAATAGTTGTTTCCCTAAGGCAAACTCTTTCTTGTAAACCTTACTCTTTGGCAAGTAGTTTTGAACTGTAAACTTCAGGTTCACTTCCAAAAACCTAAAAAGCAAATAATTCTGATGTTGCTCTTTGTCTCCTTTTGGCCTTATGGGCATTCTTGGCCTTTGGACTTTGAAAAAAGCACTTTTGTTTCTGCAATGGCTTAATCTTCATCCTTGCCTTATAGGAGTTGTTGCTTTCTGCCAAGTAACTGAATCATTTCCGTTGCTCTAGAATTTAGATAGAGTATTGAAAGCCAGTTTTTGTGTCACGTGTCATAACTAAAAATGCATATTTATAATTTCGGATGAAGCAAAAGCAATAATTTTAATTTTCTACCTTGGGGTGGAAAACCCCATGAATTTAGAAGATTTTTAGACTTCTATTTGCAGTTTGGTATTACTTGTTTTGGCATAAGATGATTGTTTGCCTGGATAACTTCTTTTGAATTGTTTAAAACTGGCTTTCAAATGTCACTGCATTCTGTCGGTTTGTTTGTAATTGGGATTCAGTAAGCTGGAAGATTAGTTGTCTAATCATGTTTTCTTAATTATGGAATCAAGAAAATTAGAAATGGAAATGACTGAAGAGCTCATTATATTCCTATGCTTAATAAAATAATTTTTGCTTAGACTGTAGTAATTTAGGCTGGTCAGTTACCAGGTCCCACAAAGAGAAGGCTTTGTCCATGTACATGGATTTGAATTGAGTGAATCATACAGACTGTGGATAGTTTGTTGGTTTGGTTTTGTTTTGGTTTTTTTCTTCTTTAAACACCCTCCTCCTTACCCCATCTTGTCAGAACTTTTCAGGACGTAAAACAGATTATTTCAAGCCTTTACTCAAACTCTCCGAAAATGTGTGTTTGGTTTATGTGCCAGAATCTGCTATTCAAAACCAGTATTTTACTAAGTAATTATATGTAACTTCAAAGTACAAACAAGGAATGCAGAGCAGCTGAAATTAATTTTCAGAGTTTTTGTTTTTATCTGGACACTTCCTCCTCTTGACTAGTTGCAAAGATTGATTTCTTCTGTGTGAATTATTCATGAACGTGGCTCTTTGGACATACTGCTTTTTGGATGATCCCATGCCCAAACTTAGGAATGATGAAAGGATTTGCCGTGCAGAGAAAATGCATAGGCTATTTCTGCTGACATTAAAATATGCTGAGAGTAAATTAAGTATGTTGGGATAATGCATTGATAAAATCAGTAGTTATTGGTGAGCATTTGATAATTTTCCTGATTTTTTTTTTTTTTTAATTTTAGTTGTGTTTATGGGGTTACATTACCCAGAATTGTAATAAGCAGCGTGGCACTTTGGTACAAGAAACACCATAGAAAAGGTTAATACACATCTGCAGTCCTTTTGCTCTTTGCAGATTTCTGACCAACTGCATCTGAGGTGATTTTGTCAGGAGCAAAACTTGATATTAAAGGGAAGGGAGTATTTTTGTGGTCATGCTAAGCTGAAAATAATGTAGGTTGCTGCCAAAATTGGGGTTCTGTCCCTTGCATTGTCTTGCACAGGCCTTTCTTGTTGCATGGCGAGTTATATGAGAGCCAGTGTGGCTGAAAACTGGCTTGTTTGCTTAGTTGTTTTTCCAGTGGATTAGTTGCCTGATAGTAACCCTGGAGGTACTAAATTTGTGTATAAGCAAGAAAGCATGATGCAGGGGAAGGGTGAATCAAGCTCCAAGGCAGCTACCCCTTTTAACTGCGCATTTGGTTCAGAATTACACTAGATATGAGTTGGGAGGTCTCATTGAAGGGCTTCCAGCCATCAGTACCAGAAGGGAGCTGGAATACTGTCTGGTAGTGCCTGCATGCCAGGCTATTTAAGTGGTAATGGATTTTTGTTAGATACTGTGAGGGAAGGGGAAATACTCCATATGCTCTGCTGCACTGAGATACATTTTATCTGTCATAGTTCCGGGATTTCCAAACAGTGCAAGGTGATACTGGTGGTGCAGAAACAGGAGTTCTGAAAATATAGTTTCTCTTTGATCAAAAAAAATGAGATTGCTTTCCTTAAAAGCCAGGAAACTACAGCTTTTTTGGTGTGGGATTTTTGTATTTTTCCTTTCCCACATGAATCCTTTATGTATTGAAGTAGCTCTTCCAGAGAGCTTTGCAAGAATTGCACTGTATGCCCGTCTAGGTATGTGGGGGCAGGGCTTTTTGGTTTCTCTCACTTTTTTTTGCTGTTTTCAAGAAGTTCACCAGCTGATTCCTAGGTCATACTTGGGTTTGGTTCCATTTGTGACTCAGCCCTTTGGGCCTCTGTTGTAGAAGGTGGAGACTGACAGCTTCAATAGGCTCCCTATGCGTGTTGGTCATTGCTGTCCTAATTGTTCTCTGTGGAAAATGTCAGTATTGAGGGGACTGGAACACTAAAGTAGAGACAGTCGTGATATTTGTAACGTTTACAGGCTGATGAGAGCCCATGTACAGAGATGCTGCATTCCAGGAGGCTGTGGTGTAATGCCTGGAGGCTGTACTAGTAGTCATCTCGGTATGCAAATATATGGGTTACTTCTTGCCTACAAAGTTAAGGCTTGGGGAAAATTTAGGAGGTCCTTTAAAAAGAATAAAACTCTTCAAAGGAATCACGTCAGTTATCAGCTGTTCATTGTATTGTACTTTCTCCCATTATTAGTTGTGGATTATCTTTAGAGCACTGGATTAGCCCATGCTTGGTTGTTTGGTTTTGTTTTTTGTTTGTTTTTATACTGTAGGTTGTTGTGGTGGATGTCCGATGTCTGGTAGATATCCCCTCTTCTCATTGCTCCCTGAACTACTCAGGTTAGGATCTGATAAGCCTGGTTCTGTACACTTTGAGGAAAAGAAGTGCATCATTGGAACCTACTTAATGGGAATTGCAACTCTTTAGGACAAATACATTACGCTACAGCTCGTATAGCAGTGTAGCGTTTGAATGTAGCTCACATCCAGGTAGCAAGTGCTTTTGTGTCCTAAAACAGAACTGCTATTGGCATCTACAACCGTCGGTTCCCTTCTGTGAACAATGGGTGAGGAGTACTGGGCTGCAGCCGCAGTAGGCTTCTTTCTGTCTTTTAGAGAAGTTCTTTTGATGTTGACAAGACAAAAGGCAACAACTCTTATTTCAGGTTAAAAAAAAAAAAAAAAAGCTACCTAGTTTTGAATCAATACACTTGCTCTTGATCTCTTTCTCTGCGTCCTGTCGCTTTTATTTTAGGTTTCCGCAAATACTTTACTTTCATCCGGCTCAAGGATGGCACATCTGTGATCTGAGTGCCAGAAATGACAACTCTTTTTTCTTCTTTTTATGTTTGAAACTTTTTGCAGAATCAGAGCAGCAAAAGTGTAGCTTTATAATTTGATAGCTTTTCAGTATTCATTCTTTCTCCTTACTTATTGTGGTTAACATTAAAGGTCAGGCATTGTCATGCGGCTCAACACAATTGTCACTTCTTCATTTAAAACACAAGAGTGTTAGGCAATTTGATAAACTGAGGTGAAAAAAATGTATCATTAAGTCTTGACTGGTTTAGCAGGAACTGGTATTCCTGGGTGGTTTTGTGTTCAATACCGCAGTTCACTATTACTGCCTTTCTCACTTAGGAAACTGGGCACTGAAGATCTCTGAATCTCTAGACTGTAGTTCTGCTGTATACAACTTGCCAAATTATGGTCTAGAACTTGAGCTTTGTGTCTCCTTATGTCAGTTATAAATGTTGAAGAATGTATCTTGCGTTGTAATTAACAGACAAAAATTCAACCCGTGGTGGTAAGAATGCTGTAAGGGGGTAGGAATTTCAACTCTTGAGCTCCGGTCTAGAAGCCAAGCCAAGACTATGCTGTGTTCTCACGCAGGTGATTCCTCCTCTTTGTTTCTTGATTAATCATTATCTTTGTTTTGTTTATTTAGATTGTAAGTTCTTTGTGGCAAGGGTTGTCTTGTGTGTGTGTGTGTGTATGCGTGTGTGTACCCAGAACAATTAGGCCTGGAGCCCCAGTCTGTGGAAGCTGTAATAAGCAATCACCTTGTTATTATTTTCCTGGATATCATAATAAAGAGTATCAAATTAAACCTGTGCTTGAATAGTCTGTTACAAAAACGAAGGCATGTAAATTGCATCTGGCTTTGCTTTACAGTCCTCCAGCATCAGTAGCAGGGAGATGGTCAGAGATAGAGATGGGGTTCTGTTTGGGGATATTTGCTTGATCTGATGAACACAGAGTCTTTTTCAGCTGAAGAGCAATGCCTTGTAACTCAGACTGGAGCTGGAGCTTGCTCAGAACACCAGGAATTCAAGACAGATTTTCTCACCTACTGTCAACTTGAGAAACTGCATTGGTCCTTCCTCTTGGGAAGGTGGAGCTCATTTACTGTAATGCTTGTGCAGTGTTTTGTGTCCTTTGAGTAGCTTGAGAGGTAATCATGAACTTGGAGAATACCAAAACTGCACTGGGCAACGGCTGGTGTGGCCTGGGAGCTTACTATTCAAATTCAAGTGTCTCCAGTCTGTTCAGCTAAGCAACTTTTAAAGCCTTCCTAGACTTCAGCTTCACTGATACAGAAGAATAAAATTTCATCCAGTATGAAATTAAACCTCTGCACTGATCCATTATTCATCTAGGTGAGATAGTAGGGAACTGAGGACTGTTACCCTAATTAAGGAAAGTTAGGGGTTTGGGGAGGGTGTTAGGGAGGGTGAGGGGGGTGGGCAGAACTTGAGCCATGAACATTACCTTCTCTTGGGTTTGATTTGCTACATAATGGAGGGAATGGCTACAGATCCCAGGATCTCTGTATTCAGTTCACCTCAAGATATATCAGATCATTACTTCTGAAGGATGATTAAGTAGTTCAGTGTTTCTTAAAACCTGCCTTTGGAAGTTCTAAATCCTCAAGTTAATTGAAAGAAAATGTTAAGTGAAGAGCCTTCCATGAAGGTGCATCTGGTTCTTGGCTTTGTTGTTAAGCTTAAACCATAACTTAAAAAGAAACTGTGTTAGAAAATCAATGGAAAACACATAACTTTAAGAACGGAGCTACCTTGCCAGTGGGTATAGCTGGTGGGTGACTCACAGAATCACAGAATGTTAGGGATTGGAAGGGACCTCAGAAGATCACCTAGTCCAATCCTCCTGACTCACTTGACCATAGATGGTGAGGACAGGCAGGTACTGATATGTAAATGGCATCTAGGACGATTGTAACAAGTCCTACCTTGCCTTTCACCTGCTGCACCTCTCAAAGTCACTGTCTTGCCCCGCTGCCACTTGTCAGGTTGATCTGGCAGATGCTGGTGGGGAGTGGAGCAGCTGCAGTCCTGGGAGCCAAATCGTGTGATGAGTTTGGGATGGGGGAAAAACAGCCACTAGAGGCCACCACGGCCTTTGTCAGCTGTGCCTGACTTTGGGTGTCTGGTAGCCAGCGAAAATCTATCAAGAGGCCTGTGTTTTTGCAGCACTTTCAGCAACAATTACTTGTTTCCTTTTAAGTAGCATCTCTGCTGTAACTCAGAAAATTGAGCATTGAATTAAACTAGACACAACTCCTTTGTAGGTTTGGATCCTTGTAGGTGGTGACATAGTAGTAAAACCCATGTTATATTCTGCAGGCCTTGGAAGATGTCTTTGTTTGGCCAGAAGCTACTTCTTTGCTTCTGGTTGAGAAAGTGAGATGTAGATCTCCAATATTAAAGCTTTATCTTGATCCAGAAGTGCAGCATCTTAGGTTAAAAACAGTATTGAGAATGCAAAGTAACCCTCAGGTTCCATCTCCTGGCTGTGTTCAGTTTTGTAGGCACAGTGCTCTGGCAGATGCTGATTAATCCTTGGGGTGAGGGTTAGTACAGAAAACCTGCTCTCTGTATTTGCACCAATTTTTGATGCTTTCAAAACAAAGTTATTGTTAGAGGAGCTTATAAAGTAGTTTCCTACACTGAAAAGAAATTTCAGCTTTTACCTGCCAATAGGAGACCCTTATTTTGTGGGAGTGTTGCTTGTGGACATCTCAGTTTTAGATGCTGCAGGAGCTAGATGAAAACTTTGCCTGCAGCAGTTAAAGCAACTTCTTAGAAAATATAAATTAAAATTTACAGCTTATAGATTTTTGTCTTCAATAATAAGGAAATGTCTTGTTGCTTTAGCATAGTCCCCTTTTATATAGAAGAAATAGTTTTGGTATCCTATTGGAAAACAGGGTGTGATACGCTAATATTTTTTTTGTTGTTGTCTTGGGGTAATATTACCCTAGTCTGCCCAGAAAAACAAAACATTGTGCACTGGCTTTAGCTGTTCTGGGCCCTGTTAGGATTGCTCTTGCTGCTGGAAAGCAGTGCAGTGCTGGGTAATCTGGCCGAAGAATCATAAGAAATATGGCTCTCCTTCAGGAATGTCTTGGGACTTTGGTGGAGTCTGGGCAAAGTTTTCCTGCACATCTGGATTTGGGTAGTCCTGGTAAGAGATGGCAAACTAGCTGAATCACGTTATGAGCTGTGAATGTCCTTTGATTTGTAATTCATTAAATTGTAAGTGACAGGTTGAGTGTCTGACTGGCCTGATCACCAGCTCAGTATTGCTACGCTGACCTCCAAGAAAGATGTGCAAAAGGTCAATTTGTGTGGCTCCATGTCTATGGAAACATGTTTGAAAACAGGTCTTAAGACTTGCCATGCTGACACTGAGAAGATATGATGGCAAGCACTCTCCTCCTGCCCTGGCTATCACTTTTGAGAAGAATGGCTGCGCTGAGACCTGCAGGAATGCAGCAGGAGCCAGGAGCTGTGGTTGTGCTGGAAGCAGTTCATTCCCTCAGGACTTGAAGACGTACCCCCATTTCCCCACCACCAAGCCTGCCCTGCTTCAAGAACTTAAGGGATTTGAAATGGAAATTTTTCATTTATAGTGATAAATGCAGCTCAGCAGCATGGGGAATATTACAAACCTCTAACTGAACAGAGGATGGAGTG
The DNA here is from genome assembly GCA_907165065.1 of Caprimulgus europaeus. The sequence goes on from OU015525.1 coordinate 35,443,098, forward strand.
TGCCCCACCCTGGAGAGAATGATGTAAATCATTCTAGTTCTTGGCACTGATATTTAAATTTTGTTCATAGCATGCCATAAAAAAAAGCTTTCAGACACTGTAAACTGTCTATGCTGTCAAGAAAACTCTCAGAAGCTTTCTAGAGGGAAAATTTTTAGAAGGTGAAGGAAATGGTGTAGTTTCTAGATGTGGCAAGAAAGGTGCCATAGTTCTCTTGACCCTCTCTAGTCCTGCTCTCGCTCTTTTCTCTTCCCCTTCTCTGCCTCACAAGTCAGTCAAGTCATGAGAATGAGCTGCAGTGAAGGCTGAGAGAAACTGTGGTTAACCCTGGAGGTTCCTCTTACAGGGGAGCCCGGCAGACTTTTTGTCTCCACAGCTTTGCAAAGCAAAGCACTGCTGTCCTGAACAAACCCAGGCGACCACATGCTCCACTATCTTGCCTTTATGGCTCTTTAGGGAAGGGACATGAGACTGAGAGAAGTGTCATCCTGTTTCATCCACCCAGTTTCTGGCAATCATCAGCTTAGGCACTTTTGGAGCATCTGGTTGCATCAAAACTGTTTGTTTTTTGTTTTTTATAGCCATCACTGGAAGTATTCTACATGCATTTGTATAATCCCTCTTGAACTCATTTAAATACTTGGCATTCACAACACTCAATAAGTTACACAATTTAACTATGCCTTGTTTGGAGAAAGTATTTCCTTTGGCTTGTGTTTCAAACCTGATGATTTCCTTGTGTGAGTCTCAAGTAGTGAATAATCATTCCCTCTTCATCTCTCTCGTACTATGCATGATTTTATAGACCTCTGTTTCAAGCCTGAGGGTTCCCAATCTACTTAGTATTTTCTCATGCAGAAACTGTTCTATACATCTGATTATCTGTGCTACCTTTTATGTACCTTTTCTAGTTCATCTAAATGCTTCATTTTTGGGCTTATATATTATTTTAAGTTTATTGGGAAGTAGCTCCTAATAGTTCATTCACTTCTAATTTTTTTTTTTTTTTTAATCTCAAACCGCTGGTTTTGTTGCATTTATGTGTTTGAGTTACCTAGTTGTATTACTACAACAATGAGACATTGAGATATTCACTTCAGGACATTGATTGGTGATATGGTGATTCCTCACAAGGAAAATAAACAATAACTCGCCAACACAGAAGCAAAAGGCTTTTTCTTGAGCACAGCCTGGTCTTCCTTGGCTGTGCTCGCTCTCCAGTGGCCTGTGGATTTTGTTTGTAGCACAGTGCCTGAGCGGTAGTTGTTCTTACTGCTGATGCTATTAAAACATCCTTCAAATGGTTCAGGAAAATGCTTTTAAAGCAGTAACACTTGTACTGCATTCCCAACTTCTCTATAAGGGTAGTGAGAGCTGAACTTCATCCTGCAGTAAGGCTGAAGAGAATCAAGGCAAAGGTCTGTTTTACCTTTCATTTTAAGTTCTTTTCTCAGATGAAGCCTCTCAGCCATGAGCTTTTATGTGCATGTACATCTAGAACCTTAAACTAATTGTACAAAATATAAACTCTTGAAGAACTGAGGAATGGATACTTGCATTGTAAAAGTAAGGAAAAAGTCCTGAACTGGTCGTCACACTTTAGTTCTGCAATATTTCAACAGCAAACACTGGACGTTTCAAAGGTCTGGGATCATGAGGTCTTGAGGCAGTGTAACAAATTAACCCCTTTTGGCAGGAGTGCTGCTGGCCTTCCCTCTGCTGGGAGCAGCTGAGATCAGCTAATTCTTAGAGGGTCATAACTAATCACAAGACATAATTCTAGAAACGAACATCTTAATAAGCTACCTTACTAGTTGTTATGCCAGTTTGCTTTGTCCTTTCCCCATTTTATTAGTTACTTATCTTTATCCTTAGTTATTTCGTAAAATGCAGAGTTGTTCTCCTCCAATGAGGAATTGTCCTTTGGACATCAGAGCAGTATGTTTTGGTCACTCCAACATCAACCTGCTAATACTTCCATGGGCAGATTTAGATGTCTTATCAAACTGAGATGCTGCATAGTACAGTTAGGATGTTAACTTGAAAACCACAATGAGTTAAATTCTGTTTCTTAATCTATCTCAGTCTTTTTGTGAACCTTGGACTAGTCTTTTAAACTTTCTACCTATTTATCTTTAAATAATGGATCATGTTTAGCTCACATAGATACCAGGACACTGACTTAAAATATATTTGTAGGTCACAGATCCTTATCTGCTGTATCTTGCAGTTGCTGCTTGAAAGAAAAAACAGTAACACACTGGGTTCTGCGTGGCCAGGTGATTCAGCTTTATGGGGAAGCTTGTCAAAAATCACCCATAACTTCAAAAGCAGAATTTCTACTCAAGGCACGCTGTAATGCAAACAAGATGCTGTGCTGTAGCACTTTGGATTTTCCATACTTTCATACTGGATATCTGAATGACACTGAGTTAAAACAGCATGTCTGCTCTAGAATAGCTAACGGCCCCAGGACTTGCATCTAAATGTGATAAAAGATGATCTGTATATCGGACAAGGAGAACTGGAGAAGCAATATGTTCTTACAGCAGAAGAACTGGATCTGATGGTCCAAAGGCCTCTGTGGTATCATGGGAAACCGTGCCTGAATTACAGTTCAATGTGTAAAGTGGTGGGACCCTTCTTCCTTCTACCATGGCATGTATGCACTGGAAAGATTGACTTAGATGCATTGTTAAAATTCGTCTGAAGCCAGAAGATATTGTATTTATATTTGGTGTTTTTTTTTTTTTTTTAATGAACTGAAAATAAGAACTGAAGAAAAACTGGAGTTTGAGAGGCCTTCTGATGTTCCAGCCTTAGAAGCTGTGGAGTGCCAACATTTGGATGAGCTTGCAAGTGCCTACAACAAAATAAGAACTTTGTTCTGGAAGTCACATGCCTACAAGGGAGCTGCTGACTTCAACGTTCAGGCTCTGAGGTACAGTATAACCATTTATACTGCTCCAGAAGCATCCCCAGAGGGCTGAAAACTTTTTCAGGGATTTTTTCCCTGCTCTGACACATGGTCCCTTTTCCATGCCTGCAGCTATGAGCAGCGTTTGTATCTGGGCCTGTAATTTGGTGCGGTTTGGGACTTCCACTTTCTACGGTGCCCCTCTGTTTTTTGGCAGCAGCAGAGTTGCTGAGCGGCCGAAACTTTTGATCTCCGTTCAGACTGCAAATGAACATTTCGTCTAACACCTCTGTACCTGTGTTTCCCAGAACAATCAGACTCTTGATTACCTCCTCCCTTCCTCCCTCCCTCCCTCCCAAACTGGAGTACAGCAGACTCACTCCACAATGGATGACTATACTTCCAGCAGCGTCTGAAGGACTATAAATATCCATCAATAAATGTGCATAAGGATCCAGCGTATTGTCTGAATGATCTAAAATTAGATTGCTCTAATGTTTGTGCATCAGTCTTCCTTTGCTGCAGGAAAATGAATTTCTTTCCAAAGTATATAAGCTTGAATTATGGTTCCTTAATGATGGGGGAGGGTGGGGAGGCTGCTTGAGGGGAAACTCCTCTAGGGATGGGTCTAGTTTTCTTAAAAAAACAAGATCAGCTGCAGCCACTACTGAGGAAAAAAAAAAAAAAAAGCAGCTCCAAGTTCCTGGAAAGCATGGACATACATCGTTGCAATATGCTCCCAAAATATCACTTTTATGCTCTCTTTATTTTTCTCTTTCAAGGACATTTGCACCTTGAATGCAACAAACATTTTGAAAGATTTACAGAAGGTGGAGTAGAAAAATCACAGAGCACACATTTACTTTTTTCTGTCTGGGATTCAATGACATTGTATGTCCTATGTTCAAAGTATTTTAATTCTTGGTCTCCAGCCATTCTTTGCAACAAATAACAGTAGCTATTTATTTTAGATAAATTTGGACGTTTCCTGATATCAGCTGAAAATACCTGAGTTAGCTGTTACTCCTGTGAAAAAGTATGTTACTCATACTATAGAGTGAAATAATGCTTTCTTGTTCAAATAACTTACTATTGAGTTAAAAAAGAACACCAGTTTCAGTAATTCCATAGTCTTCTATTCTCATCTTCACACTGCAGTGTTTTGGGGGAAGAATTTATTGTACAATGATATTTCATATAAAAATTTGAATTGACTTTTTATTTAAATTGTTATTTGTTAGAAATGAAATAATGGAAAATAATTCATTGTTCTGTGATGAAACTGCAACTTGACTGGAAGTAGTACTATTCTTTTTTTTTTTTTTTTTTTTGTCTTTGGGGGCCCATTTATGCAAGTTTATTGTGCAAATCTACATAAAAAAAGGTCCACTGCATCGAGACAAAATAAGAGGCATCTTCTGTTCTGCTGTCAAGTTGGAAACCGGAATGAGGGAGGGGGTTTCAAGCCATTTGAGTGCATTGGTACAGCTCTGTTGAACAGCACTATTAACACATCTCTTACCTACTTATACGTGGTAAGGGGCTGTGTCGTTACACTGTATGTTGGACTTCCGATGGCCATTCAGGTGAATTAAAAATTAAATTGTGAGGTCTCTGGACCCACTGAAGTCTTGAAATGCTCACAGAAAGTCTTGTGTAGGGTTCTGCACACCCTGAGAAGAGATTTAAGGGTGTGTGTTAATCCTGTGAAGGAATCCAGTAGTTTTACATCTTTAATTTCCAAGCTAGCTTGTGAGTTTAACTCTTTGTTATCTACAGGACAACAGTTCAGTCAGTGTTTGTATATGAAAAACTCAATCACTTGCAGCCTCTTTTGTATGGGGGCATAGAATTCTGCATATTAGATCCCTGATAAATTTTCTATTCTGTTTTTATCAGCCTTTTGAGGGAGTTGTTTTTTGGTTTGGGGGGTTTTTTTGGTAGTCTTTTAACACAGAGATACTAGGTGAAATTGTATATTCCATATGAACTCTGTGCATGGTGTATGATTATACTCACACTTTTACATGTGTGAACATGTATGTGACTGCGCACTGAGATGCCAATTTAGGCGAATAATCCTTTGTTCAATGAATTTTCATGAAAAGATTTGCAGTACCGCTGAGTTAGCCATAGTTCGTTTTAGCCACAAGAGGGGGTGATGATTGTCTTCCCTGGGAGCGTTGCTGGCGCTGCAGAGAAAGGCTCTCACAAGGTTAAAAGTCTTTCTTTTCCGTTCTTATCGCTGTTCCGTCTTGTTTTTCCTATGTCTGTTGGCGAAGTGCATGATAAAGAGAATGTTAAGTAAAAAGCATAAAGCACAATAAAAGCGCAATATGGTTGATTACAAACCTCCAACTACATCAACTTTCACCTGAAAGTTGCAAAGTGGTTTTGAACTGAGAGTGTCCATTGTACCCCGGATAACTACTGCCAAACCTGCAGCCTGGAGGAGATATCACTTATGTCAGAGGATTTCTCCAGCAGAGTTGAAAACTGTAGCCGTATCTCCTGATTCTCCAGAGCTCTGCTTTTCTCTCCGATTCCCTTCTGCTCCCTTGGAGGCAGTGATTGGAAATATGATTTTATTTTATAATTTACTCAACAGCCAATGAGTTCAGAAAGCAAACTACTGTCCTTTGCTGCTGCAGGCTGCTGATGCTTTTTTTTTTCCTTCCACCCCCTAAAATGTTCTAGTTAATCTATTAAAATTTTAAGTCCTGGACACTGGCCACCTTATTAGGTGGTTCCTGAGCTGGGATACAAACACCTGCAGAGGGGAAGCCAAAAGGGCTGAGAAGGGGGTCTGGTTATTTCCACCAGCTACAGGTTAATGAACACACATGCAGTTGTGCAATAGCAGTTATAAAGCAAAATGGGAACAGCAGGTGGAAAGTGGCTGTGGGGAGATGTTGGAGATGTAAAGCTTGAGAGAGAAAAAGCAAGAGCAGTGAGGAAAGGAGGAGTGAGGAGCAAGGAGGTTCAGCAGCTGGTCAGGGAACTGCTAAAGGATGGGAAAGAGAAGTCTGCTGTTCGGCTCGAGGTCCTGTGGTGAGAACCTGTCAGGGAGGGCTGGTGTCCCAGCTGCTGTGGGGAAGGAAGTGGCTCTCCAGGGGAGAAGAGGTATAAGGGCTGGGGAGCCTGTGACTGGGAAGTGGCCTCAAGCTCGTCCTAAAAATCCTCAGATCTTTTAAGTATGAGCAAACGGCTGCTATATGTAGATATAGGTCTGGGTTAGATGACCATCTGCTGCCTCCTTATCTATCCCCTTAATAACAAAATCTAGGTGATCTGGCAGTAGATAACAATATGGTTTAACAGAAACCTTTTATTGTCATTATGCACTCATCCCAGCTCCACCTAAAGAGTTTATGTGCGCTTTCTTGACTTACCGAATGAATAAGACTTCAGTAAAGTTTAAAGGTGATGTCACAAATGAAAGACACTGCTATTCTTGTGTTTCATTTTTATTTACATGCCATTTTGCATTTTGTTTTCATTGAACCGCTCTCGCTTGGGTTTGGGTTTTTTATGTATTTTCCTATTGATTGCAGGCTAGAGAGCTGGTCTGTAATACTTAGACATTGCTCTCTTAATAGCAGCCTTGTCACTGTTCACATGTTCTCTTCTCTGGCAAAAATGAGAAGTTATGTGTATTTGCAGCAGACCCTGCTAGCCTGGTACAGTCTCTGGACACCCAGCAGTGTCCTCTTCTGCTGGAGGAGCTTGTGTCTTTTTAGGGGGCTAAAGGGAAGGGCCACAGGCAGCTCAGTGCAGGGCATTTTTGTTTTCTGGATTCTTACAAGTGCACCTAGTAGTGTTCCGCACTCTTTCCAAGATTTCACAGGGATTGTCTAACAAGAACATGAGGGTCTGTTAGTTCAAAACCAAATTTTCAGACAATAACAACATACATGAGTTTGTTACTTGTGATGTTAAGGCAGTTCTTTTCCTGCTATAAGATGAACACAACTGAATTGTACACTTTGGCTATGCCTAGAATATGAAATGGTGATGAACAAATGCACCTTTGGCAATGTTCTTGGGTTAAGTAGGGCTGTAGATGGTTGATTAGGCTAGAGAATTCAGTAGAAGGTTTTATTACAGGGTTTGGTCTAAGGTCTAAAAGATTCTGAGCCTGGAAACAGAAAATGGTCCTTCCCATGAGCAAAGCTCTATGTGCATATTTGACAGCCAACATGGCCAAAAATTTTGGAACTTCCCAATGGGTGTATCCTGAAGAAGGCTTTTTTGTAATACAACCAGAAATATGCTTTAGATTAGAAAGACTGAGCAGTTTTGATCTGGTTTTTTTTTACATAGATACAGTAGAGAAACTTGGTCTTAGTCAGAAAATCCTTTGTACGAAAGCTAGTTTTTATATCTATTTCTAGCTGTTTTGCTGATTATTTTTCCATTTCTTGTGGAAGCTTGGTTGCTGACGAGATCTGTGTTTACTTCAGTAACAGATATGTGGTTAGTTCAGTTGCCTTTCTCTCTTTTACAATCCATTTGTAGGAAACCAAATTATCATGGTAGCTTTATATGCCTCAGAGATTTTTCTGAAAGCACATATCTCCTCCAGCACCACTGGGCCAGGAGAGCTGTGTTCTCGGTCACTTTGATATTGCTGAAGGCGTCATAGTGTGGCTTTCATTCTTATTGCGAAGGCAGTAGTGAGAAAGAGAGAATAGGATCTCCTATTATACTCATGTCCATTGTATGAATATGCTAGTTCATAAAAAGACAGAGGCAAGCTAGATCTTTACTGTTTGTTTTTCCCTATAAAATACTGGCTTTGATTCACAAACGCATGGCTAGAAAGTTCCTGACAGCACCACTTGGAGAACGTGGGAAGGAGTAATGCTGTTGTAGAAATGTCTTAGCAATCTAGGAAATGTTAGGGAGAAGAAATTCTTTCTAGGGGAATAGAGAAGAAAGAGGTAGAAGAAATCAGTGCTGAGGTGCAGGTGCTGGTGAACAGAAGTTTTAATTCAGTTTGGAAAATAAAACATTATAGGTTCAATATTTTGATCCCACTGGAAAGAAAAAAAAAAAAGTTTAAAAAAACCCTAAAAGCCAACATTAATGACTAAAACCAAAACAGCCGCAAAAACTCAATTCCAAACCAAGAAGGAACAGTGGGTGACAAGCAGGAGAGAGTTTCAAATGAAATCCTGATTCACTTTGAGGGATGCTGAATAAGTGTTAGTGTGATGAGAGTAGTGCTTCCATGGGGATAGGAGTGATCTTTCAAGTTCAGCTTTGCCAGTCCTATGACTTTAAGTGCTTCTGTTGTGCTCAGACACCCTCTTTTCTCGTGAGACGACACAATGAAGGAATAAAACCATATTTCATAATATTGCTCATGCTGCTAAAATGCAGCTGTGAAGTGCACAGCCTTATTCCTGTTTGCAGTGGAAGGTTTCTGGGAGTGTGTGATCAGTTGCTGCTAATGAGGCATCACCAATGTAAATATAATAGCAAGCCAATATTCACCTAAAATCTTAGCAAAACAAGTTCTTTGTACTTCTAATTACGCTTTTAATTCCAGTAGAGCTCAGGGAGTTTTAGTATCAGGAGGGTTGTTTCACTGATGACTGAATCACAGCCACTTCTGCTTGAAAGAGCAGTATCAGTTTGACAACTCAGAGCTTTATTGCTCAACAGTTTTGAGCAGGAAGAGGAGCTGATAGTCATCTTGGAGGAGGCTGAGGACAGCTTCCAAAGCTGGGGCCAGGCCAGGAGTCTGGGCCAGGCTGTCTTGCCAAAGCCTTTCCTTTTACCCAAAGTCATCCAGCACCTCACATTTTGGTCTTGTTCTGTAAACTCTGACTGCTTTAGAAAGAACAAAAAACAACCCACAACAAAAAAAAACCCAAAAAACAACAACACTTCTTGACAACCTTTTTTAAATACCAGCGATCTAAAAATAGGACTTGTAGCAGAGGAATTTTTTTTTCCCCAGCCACTAGGTACTTCTGGATATACTCATTTTAGATAGGTGGTTCAAGTGTCAGCTGGATGCTTTGCCCACTTCATTATATATCTGCTTTAATACTGTGACTATCCTAGCTGATCTCCAGTTGCTGTTCAAAAGCCCACTGAGCAGAGTTGCCCTCTGCTATAGTCCTAGGTGAGCAAAAGCCGACAGGAATTGTGTTATGTTTGATAGTTTTCCCTGTTTTATTCTCATTCCAATCTTCCGTGTTCCTAAGTATATAATCTTACTTTGTACATTTACACCAATGGCACAAACAGCTGATGTTAAGCTTCATAATGTCCCCGTTGGCCCTTTTCCATACATGAGGAGCCTATAGTATCTCAAAATACAACTTGCCAAAAGCACATCTGGGAATTTAACAAAGACCTATGTTTTATTGTTACATCAAACTTTCTTCTTTCCCTTGTTTTTCCTTTTATCTTTGTTTGCTTCCCTGTTGGGTCCCAATTTAGATTCCCATAAAAGATCTTAGATTTGATGGGATGTGTTACCTAGGATTCCAAGTGAATCAAGATAGTTATACTGCTTCAGAATGGTTTGGGTTTTGGTTTGGGGGGGAGTTTTTGGTTGGGGTTTTTTTGTGTTTAGGGAATTGTTTTCTTGTTTGGTTTCCCAGTTGTCTAAGGTTTCACAGGTCTTCTAGTGCTCTAAATGCTGAAAAATTGATTCTATACAGGGTAAAAAAAGCTACAAAAAACAACAGCTAAAAGCAGTAAGTGTGAAGCTAAAAAAAGTCTCCAAATTCCTATACCTGTTCTTATGTTGCTGTATTATTTCTGAGAACTGGCTTTTTAAATCTCCACCTCTTTGCTGCATCCTTCATCTCTGCAGAGACACCCTACTTAGGTAACTTTCCACTTATAGCAAAACAGCCCAGATTTCAGTGCTGTGCATCAGCCTCACTCAAGAGGTGATGTTAGTAAAATACAGTTACAATGGTAAAGCATTCTTCTCCATCTGTCTTTCATTTTAGAGTTCTTTTAGTTTGTGTTGATCAATTTATATTCCAGATTATGTTGATAATATTTGTAAAAGTAGATTGATATGACCTTTCCAATTGTAATGAACTGAAAGAAAAAAAAAGTTCATTTTTGTCACAGCAAGGAAATTCCATGTTAAGGGGTGTTTTCACTTTTGATGAAGATGAGTGTTTTGTATGTATAGAGGGTTTAGCTGTCAGCAAGGTGATGGAAAGGCACCTCTCCTCTGCACTGCAACTGACTCAAAGAATGACCTGGGGATAAAGTTATTTAACTCTTGGTTCATACACCTGGCAAAGCGGTGGTTGGTATCAGTGATGCCTACTGCTCCCAGCTGCAGCTGGATGCTCTGATGCAGAACGATGATGCATTATGTCTTAAAGATGCAGGAAATAGGGCTCACAGGTCACAGCTTTCTGAAATTTGCCGAGGACTTTTGAATGCCTTCATTTTGTCACTCTTCTTGATGCCAGCTGCCTTTGAGATGCATGTCTGTTGCACTCACTACCAGGCCAACTCCTTAAACGCTCCTTTTAGGATTTCAGTCTGGGTTCACAGAAAAATAAACTCAAAAACAGTAATGAGTTTTTAAAATATCTGAATCTTTGTGAAGCATTTGGAGCTCATTAGCAGAGAAGCATTATGAGCAACTGTGAAAGTACTAGGAAACAATATTTTGTAACACACAAAGTATTTAGCTAGGACAGAGGCTCTAGCTGTGCCATTCACTCCATATACGCTGCCAGCCACCTTCCTTTGTTGGCTATTGTACAAAAGATATTTTTCCCACCTTCAAGGTGTAAGAATTGTAGATTGTTTCATATTGAAGACCAGTAACAGGGTTACCCAAAGGACTTTAGAGACCTTGGACCTCCAGATTTTTTACCACAGTCTGGGTGCATCTAAGACCCCAGATGGTTAAATAGCACACGTGCTACGAGTGGATCAGGTTGTCTTCATCACACTGAAGTTGAAGGTTCACACTGCTCACAGGGAGTCCAGTGTCAGATTTGTTGCACATCAAGAGATCCTTTTACTAATGCAACTCACTTACATGTGTCCAGCCCTTTCCCTATAAAAACCACCTGTTCCTAACAGAAAAGCTCTGTCCTTTGTGCTTTTCACCTGCCATGGTTTGGTGGTGGGAGTTTTTTGAGTGTTTTTTGGTCATACACTATGAAATCACATAGTATTTGCTGTGTCTAGCAGCTCTATTGCAAATCATGGGGGCTTTCCAAATCAGTTCTCAGGCTCTAGGTTCCACCAAGCCCTCTCCTTAAGATGGCAACTCTTAGCTAAAAAGCCTACATGTAAGGGCTAATTTTCACAACAGGAATTTTCCATGAACCTTACTTTAGGTTACTGAGAAGAACCATAGCTATTCTACAGTCTTTTGCCATGTTCCCTTTGCAAAATGGAAAGCTGCTTAAGCTTTATATCTATATACATTTATATTATATATATAAAGTATATGCATTACATAAAAAAAAAGTGTTACAACTAGCCATATGACAAATGAAAAGCAAATCAAAACATACGAAAACATAGAAGGAAAGCCTACCAAAATACTCTGTGTGTGTATATGTCTGTGTGTGTATATATGTATACACACATACATGCGTGGCTTTCCTAATCACAGCTACGATGTGTTGTATATTAGCTGATTGGTTTCTTCATGGTGCTTTTGCATAATAGATAGCTGCTATGAATCAGGAAAGAATTTGTTCAGAATGACACTGAAAGTTTCTTGGAAATCTCACTTAATTTTTTGGTGAAGCAGTTAGGTTTGGTTTCTTTTTGAAAACCACCCGTCAGCACAAAAGCAGCATTTTTATGTCACTCGTTATGTCAGAGTTTCTGTACTGTAGATTTACTGTCTTTCTCCTAGTAGAAATTTTTTCATAAGCAACAAGATATATGGATGTTTAGGTATAGATTTTGATACAACACTTTTCAATTTTGTTTTTCTTTTATCAAAGTAGTTCCATATTTCATAAGGTTAGGGATCACTTTTGCCAGCCAAGGGACTCATTTTTGCCACTTGTAAAAGTCATTACCCCATTGGCTTCAGTCAAGATGGCCAAGTGCAACATAACAGAATTGCTGTTCTGTGGAAATGTGTTTATTTTTCCAAGAGGTGATTGTGGCTCCCAAAATAGCTGCCTGTATGACTGTGTAGTAAATTTTAGATTTGCCAGTCTTGGCACTATCCTTTCAAATAATTTATTTCCTCCTCCATATTACTTCAATGGTATCTTTAATTTAGAATATACACTTCAAGCGGTCACAAGGGCAATTTGAGCCCATCTCATTTTCTGGTAAACATCCAGTCTTCAGTGAAATAATCTCTTCTGCATTTTAAGTTCTGCACAAGCTTTCACTTACATTTGTTAACACTTCCTTGGATTAGTCAGCGGATATTATAGCAGCAAGTGAAAAAGAAGACACTTATTTTCTCCAAAACTTGGGGGAGGAGGGTAACAGGAAATAAAAGCATACTGTGTATTTTTACTTCTCTTTTAGAATTAATATTGCTAAAGTGGGTAGTGCTTTTATTTTAATAAGACCATTGAATGTTTTCAGCCAAAAAGACACTGACAGATATAGAAAATTAGTAGAAGTTTTGCCTGAAAAACAGGGAGAAATCTCAAAGCACTCATTAGTAACTAGGAGAAAAAATACATTACAGGGACATTTCATCATGAATGAAGCATCAGAAACGCAGAGGTGCGTTCCTCAGTGAGGTCCCATCCAGAGCCCTATTTATCAGGGCTTTGCCAAGGGCAAGCATCTGGGTTGGAGAGGAAAGGGTTGCAGGGAAGGGGGGATTTTCTGCTCATGAGCTCTTTGTGCTTTTCAGCTCTGTAGGAAAGATCTGAACTTCTCAGATATAATCGCTTGGGACAGGACTAGTGTGATGCTGGGTGTCATCTTCTGCAAGATCTCATTTTAGAAACAAACTTTATCTCACAGTCTGCTTAGCCTACTGTTCTTCTCAAAAATAAAGTAACAGGCCTGCTGTTATTCTCCAAAAATTACTTTTGGTCCCAAAATACTATTTTCTTCATTTTGGGAAAGAAGTTTGTAATTGAAATACCACAAAAATTGAGTTGCTGCTTTACAGATAAGGTGAAGTTTACATTTTTTTGTGGGTCAACTCTGTAACACCAGTTAAAGACAGATAGCAAAGTCTTCTAGTCTACATAAACCCAAATGCTTTTCACCTTTCTTTCTTTTCAGCTTTAATGCCATGTTGTCCTATACTGTGAGTGAGTTATGGTAATTAGTAACAGAAAAATCCTTTAAAAAATACTGAAGGCCTGACTTATTTTTATATCAATAAAGCTTCTGTGATTTCTTGGCTGTCTTGTAGCTTCAGAGAAAATTCAGAGTACCAGCAGAGTAAGTGTAGTGTGGGAGGGGTTCAGCTGAAGCATAAATTAACTGTATTTCATTTCCCCTTAATAAAGAATTTCAGTTTTTCCACAGCTAACTGTATAATCAATTTGCTCCCCTGCTGGCTTACTAACTTGCTGTTGGCTTTGCTTCAATAATATCAAGCCTGTAATGAGGGAAATGGGAGGTTCTAATCACACAGAGGAGAAATAAGCAGCTGCGATTGAACGTGTAGTTTAGCTGTGCTGAATTTTGCTGCGGCTTTTATCGCTGGAGAGCTCAAATACATTTCCCTCACCCCCCATGCCTGCCTTGCTTTGGAGACTAAAAAGCAATGTACTCCTCCAGACTCATTAATCATATTTCACTGATTGGGTGACACTAAATACTTAAATCCTATTCAGTTTTCAGCAGCCTTGAGCTTACTCCTTCTTCTCTGCAAAGTTTTATCTTTACGCTGTACTTGTGTAGCCAGAGTGCATCGCAGCTCTGCTTTTCTGTATTAGTAATGTGGCATAATTTTGTTTCATTCTGCTGTGAAATTTTTAGTCAAAGTATACTTTAATTGTAACATTATTGTACCACAAGTCTAGGAGAGATTATAAAGGGAAAAAAAAAAAAAAAGGAGGTATAATAACTGCTGAGTTTGTTTTTCCTGTGTTTACCATGCCTAGAAATTATACCCTGTGTTATGGGTTTGTTCAGTTACTCACTTGTAATTCCACATTTTTTTCCAACACTTTGGATATACAAAACACAAGTTAAACATACAAGATAAACAAAGATTATCTTTAGTCACAGTATCGCCAGACAAAAGGCTCTTCTGAGCTAGCAGTCCCCACCCCTACATTTCTATTTCTGCTCTTCATTCTAAATGCTCTACTTCTGGTTGCAGATAATCTGCCTGGCAGAACTCTGGAGAGAAAAAAAAAAAAAGTCTTTGTGTCAAATTAAATGTACTTTTTTGTTGTTTGTTTGTTTGACTTCAGCATTTGTGGGGGAATGACTTCTGCTTCATATTTGGATTTTATTTTTCCTGCCAATCCAGGGTGGGAATAACTGGGGGAAGGAGGTGGGGTTAAAGTTCACTTTCAGTTTTCTGCGTCATTTGGTCTCATTTTGACTTGTGGCCATGTGATCAGGCAGCATTCAGTGCAAGGAGAGGCAGAGTGGGGGAGGCTAAGCCAGTGTCAGAAAAGCTTAGAAGAAAAGGTCGTTAATTAAAAATGGATTTTAATTACTTTTCTGCCTTTTTATTTTCTGATTATGAGTATACAGTTATAGTTCATAAACAATTTCTTGTTGCTTCCTTTGGTGTTTTGGAATCTCCTGTATTCAGAGTCCTGATGAAAAAAGCTTTTTTTTTTTTCAATTGCACACCAGCAACAAAAGTCAGTATTGCTGCAAAGATATCTCCCCATTTTCTACATCATCAGAGAGTTCTTGATGTCATTCCAGAATATGTTCCCTGTTTGTGATGAAAGTTTAAAAACCTAAGTGATGTAATTAGGAAAACAATCTTGTTTCCATTTATAAACAAGGTGAAGTTAACCATTTATTCTATTGATGTAGTGCGTGTAAGAGTCCATAAAATGGTCTCTTTTTTTGAGAGGAAAGTGATCAGAACCAACAACACCCCTCCACCACTTTTTTTTTTTTTTTGTGGCTTTTTGTGCCATCCTGTGTGTGCTTGCATGTGGGCATGTGAATACAGGGGTGTGTGCTCAGGTGTCAGGAAGTCGATCGAAGGTGGGGTGGCTCGTTGCCTTCACACTCTTTCAGTCTCAGAGGACCGAGCCGTTGACCACAGCGCAAGCGCTCTGTTTTTTCTAGTGCTGTATTTGGGCTGTACCCATTAGATTTAGTCCAAAAACAGAGTACAGGAGAAATTATGAGGGCCACAGCCTGGCAGGTTGGAGTCCTGGAGCTGCTCCTCAGTGCTGAGCAGATGCTGGGAGTGCCATGCAGGAGGCAGTCTGGTTGCAATGCAGGGATGAGCCAACTACATGTGCTTATTTCAAATATCCTGGGTAACCACCAGAGGAAGAGGCTTCAAGGAGTGGGTGATCCTGAATATGTCATGGTGAACCTTTTCTGATACTGTTTTGTGTGCTGCATGGATTGAGCATGCCCATTCCCACTTTTACTTTGTTTTCTAGTTGGATCCCAAGATTTGTGGAGCATTTGTGGAGGCTTTCTGTCTTGGCTCAAAAGACAGAGTTGTGTTGCCTTTTAACTCTTATGATTCACCATTTTCAAATCTGAGTGCATAAAATTAAGGATGAGAAGAATGTTGTTTTGGTTTTAGCATTTCAGAAAGAAAAAAAAACAGTTATTAATGAAGTTTTATATTTTTCCCTCTGTATAAAGCAGGGTGGTTCATATTACAACATACCTACTCCAAAGTTTCAGAAAATAACATCAGCAGTGAGGAAAAATTACACACAGACCCTATTTGGGCTATAGTAGTTGTTATTTTATTAGAAACTAGGCCAGAAATTGTCCATCAGCAAGGCAGTTGTCAGTAGCAGCTATTACCTTAAGCACTGGTTGAGAGAGAAGAGCTGGAAAGCCTTGAAATAGAGGCAGGGACAACACAATTTAAAGGAAGCTTTGGTGGGATGAGGAAGTAAGAAAGTACGATGGTAGTGGTGCTCTCTGCTGAACAGTGAAGTTTGTGGCTTTCCCCTTTAGATGATTTAACATGATTTGAGTGTCAGCTTTCCGACTGACACATTTGTAAAATGTTGGTCAGAATTCTTGTGAAAAATGCAGATAATGAGCCCCTAGTCCTCATGATTAATACCACACATGGAATAATTTGAGAATCACTGAGAGCACGTACTTCTGACAGGAAGCTGCCTGTCTTCTCCTGTCAGAACCTGACTCTTTTGTTGGGACTGATGGAGATACCATTTGGCAGGAGGCCTTTTCAAAATGAAGCCCTCGTCCCTGGGACTAGTAGAGAGAACCACAACTCATTTCTAATTTGCCACCATTCTTCTGCAAGAGACTTTGAACAGTTTCTGGCCAGAATTAATTAACTAAATCAAGAAATATACCCATTGCCAACTCCTCCTTCATTTTTGTCCAAACTTTCACTCTTGTAACATTTGTGAAAGGGAAAATTCAAAACCTCTTAGCAGTTTAACATTTTCCTTGCAGCCTTTAAGACCTTTTCTCTCTTTCTACCCTTCAGTTCATTCTAATCTATGCCAGCATGCTGCTGTCTTCTGGGAATGAAGACTGAACTAGATTTAGCTAGCAAATGTGTCTTTCTGTGCTCTATTAGAAGAGAAACGCCACAGTAGCAGTCTGGATTTTACACACTTTTTATGCTACCACATCAGGTTGTGAAACCTCCTCCAAATTGCTGTCTAGTGTCACCTGCAGGGCTGCTCTGGCATGTCTGCCTTCACCAGCTCAGCCTTCCCTTCTCCAGCTTACCCTGAGCTCTCCCTCTAATAATTTCCAAAGTTTGTTACTGTATTTTCTTACAGTGTTTTTATCCTCTCTGTTGGGTTTTTTTTCATTATTATTATCTCCCTTCTCACTAATACTATCAGAACCTCTTATTTTAACATTACATGATGTGATTACCACGTTGTTTACAACACGGTCTGCAATTTTATTAATGAAGATGCTAAATGAGATTAAGCCAATTTATAAACCTTCTTAAGCTCATAGAGAGTGAAATAAACTCAAATACTGTGGTGGATTGACCCTGGCTGGATGCCAGATGCCCACCAAAGCTGACTCTATCACTCCCTCTCCTCAACTGGGCAGGAGGGAGGAAAATATATCGAAAGGCTCATGGCTCGTGGGTGGAGATAAGGACAGAGAGAGATCTCTCACCAATTACTGGCACTGGCAAAACAGACTCAACTTGGGGAAAAAAAAAAAAATTAATTTATTACCCATCAGACATGAGGATAATGAGAAATAAAACCAAATCTTAAAACACCTTCCCCCACCCCTCCCTTCTTCCTGGACTTAAACTCCCGATTTCCACCTCCTTCCCCACAGTGGCACAGGGGGACAGGGAATGGAGTTTGGGGTCAGTTCATCACATGTTGTTTCTGCCGCTGCTTCCTCCTCAGCGGGAGGACTCCTTCCCCCGCACCAGCATGGGGTCCCTCTCACGGGAGACAGTCCTCCACAAACCTCTCCAACGTGAGTCCTTCTCATGACTGACAGCTCTTCACGAACTGCTTTGGCATGGGTCCATTCCATGGGGTGCAGTCCTTCAGGAAGGGACTGCTCCAGCGTGGGTCCCCCACGGGGTCACAAGTCCTGCCAGCAAACCTGCTCCGGCGTGGGCTCCTCTCTCCACGGGCTACAGGTCCTGACAGGAACCTGCTCCAGCGCGGGCTTCCCGCGGGGTCACAGCCTCCTTCGGCATCCACCTGCTCTGGCGTGGGGTCCTCCACGGGCTACAGGTGGTCATCTGCTCCACCATGGACCTCCAGGGACTGCAGGGGGACAGCCTGCCTCACCATGGCCTTCACCACAAGTTGTGGGGGAATCTCTGCTCCGGCGCCTGGAGCACCTCCTCCCCCTCCTTCTTCACTGACCTTGGTGTCTGTGGAGTTGTTTCTCTCTCATCTTCTCACTCCTCTCTCTGGCTGCAAAATGTGCAGCTTTTTTTTTTTCCTCTTCCCCCTTTTTTTTTCTTAATTATGTTATCACAGAGGGGTTACTGATTGGCTTGGCCTTGGCCAGCAGCGAGTCCATCTTGAAGCCGGTTGGTATTGGCTGTGTCGGACCTGGGGGAAGCATCTGGCCATGCAAACCCAATACAAATACTCACTACCTTTCTGGTTTTTAAAAATGTCTTTAAATAGCTTTTAAGCCATATAAGCCATCTTGAAGTTGCTCTTTATGAAAGATTAATAAGACATGTCACCAACCCTCACTCAAACCTGTGAAACAGGCCCTGCCATTTCATGAGAACAACCTGTTTGGGGACTACAGGTGTTACTGCCCTTTTTAAAGCATTTTAAATGATAGGTATCATCATTTTTTTTTTAGGCAGTTGATATTTCTTCCAGGTTTATTGGTCTTCTTGCTGCATCTTATTTGGAACAAGCATTTTCTCTTCTGATCTGCTGCCTTGCAATAAGAATTAAAGCACTTGAGCATTTCCTTTGTGAGGTTATTCGTGATGAGTATCAAAAAGATACGCTGAGGGATAAATGTTCTCCAGAATACTCTTCAGTAATTCCTGACTTCTAATTTAGAAAATAGGCACCCATGTGACTACAGGTCCAGACTGTGGGCTGTAAAATATGCTTAATGCAGAGATGAGGGAAAATAATTTTTTTAAGTAGACCCAATTACAGGGCCTTATATATTTTTTGCTTGATCTTAACTTTCTCCAGTGCTACTCAAATACTTTTGAACAATTGAACCTTACTGTTTATGGACAAAACTCTTGAAATGTATTAGTATTTTTTTGCATATCACCATGCTTCAACTGTTTTCTTATTGTGGATATCCTATACACTCAACATGTTAAAACCTTCTCAGAGCCTTTGCTACAGTTTTCTGGCTGAAAAAATAAAGACCATTGTAATAGTAGTAATAAAAATAGAACATGTACCACTTCATAATTTTATAGTGTTCTATAGAAATGAAAGCACCACTGCACTACGTGCTATTAGTATTAATTGCACCATGCTGTTGTGGTAATGTGGCAAGAGAACTTCCCCAGCACCATAGCAGTGGTGTGGTGAGGTTCTCAGGCTGAGAGGTCTTGGGCTTTTAGTTTGGTACTTTCCCAAAACTTTTAATATGTCTGACAATGGTTTGCTTGTTAGTGATTATTTTGCCAGCTGATGCACCGGGGTGATGGATTCTCCTTCTTGTAAATACGTTGGATTATTTTTTTCTTTATAACCTTATTAGATTAGATGCTGCATCTTAATTTCTCTTTTGATGATGTGTGACTGATATGTTAATACTTATTTTTGGACATTCCATTATATTCTGTTTGGCCAAAATGTTCTCTGGAGTCAGTCAGAATATTCATCAAGCTTTGTGAGGTTATCTATTTCCTGAAGGTACTTTCAGGCTACGATTTTAACAAATTGATAGTTATTCTATGTGCCCCAGTTTTTGTGGAAACATCAGAGGGGACCTGATTTTCAGAAAGCATTGAGGACAGGAGAACAGACCACATTGAAGTTTCAAGTACCCTGAAATTACCAGCTGTTAAATCTTGGCCATTACTGCATTCATTTCCCCAGATTGTACTCTGTACTTTGCATATCATCTAGCACAAAAATAATGAGAATTTTGTCTTGCTATACATTGCTGCAGAAAATATCTAATTTAATTTTCAACTGATGTATATTTCCTGTGCTGTACTGGATTTATAATAACAACTTTAACTGTGTTAAAAATATGTAAAAATCAATTTTAAAACACTCCCTCAGTTGATTTTATCTTGCCTATTTATCATATAATCAAGTGGTTTTTACTTTGTTTTTGTAATTTTCTTGGTATTCCTGTGGAGAAAATGGAGTTATGATGGTTCTCCTAAGTTTCCTCTTACATTCATTTGTTCATATCAACTTTTTTTCCTTAGGAAATCAAAGTACTTTCACTGGTCTCCTAAAGATACCTTGCTCTCCTATATGCTCTGCTTTCTACATAGTGACTGTTTGCTTGGGGTTTTGTTTTGTTTTGTTTTGTTTCCTTTTGCAATTTATTTAATTCAGGTATAACTCTTTCTTTGACTTTCATCCTCAGAGATGTGGCTTCTTGTTTAATTTCTAATGAAATTAAACATTCATGTCACAAAACTTGTGCTCTGTAAAAAACAAAGATCTGTTTTGTGTCTCGACTTATAGTGTAGTATTTCAGTGAAGGGCTTGGAGAACTGTTCTTCGTTTCTTAATAGAACTGTAAGCAAAGCCATGTTACATGAGGTTTTTTTTACTGACCATTATTTTTTTTTTCATTTTGAAAGATGATATCTCAGTTTTCCATGTGAAGTTTCTATGTTCCTTCTCCAGCTAGCCTAAGAAAAATACGTTGTTTACTTTAAAAGATTTCAAAGTCTGGGCAAGCTAAGATGGGGAGACACAAATTTGTTTGCATGACAATGTTATACTACAGGCTTGTATATTCTTTTCTTCATCAGAAATGGGATTATGGCACGAGTATACAGCATTTCTTATCCATATAATTTGATGGCAGGAAATATTAAAATAAACTATAAACTCAATTTGCAGCTTGTCTTAGGGAGGAAATTGGGATATGACTGGGTAAAATACAGATTGCAGACTAGCAGCTAAAAAGCGTGGATTTGCAGAAACAGAATGATTACACAAGGCTCTCCATAATTTTCTTTCAGTAACATTCAATAGAATTACCTTACCATTTATCTTAGTAAATGTTAGGTTCCTGAGCAAAGCATAATAAACACAAATTTTTGTATCCCTTAAAAAACTAGACACAACTATATTTTTGGTGAAGCTTCTATGCCTTAATTCATGCAATCAAATTAACTAAGGAATTGAAATCCAGAGAAAACCGTTACTACTTCGTAAGAAATTCACTTCTACAAACAGCTTTTTGTTAATTTTTTAGAACGAGGGCCTAATTTTTAATAGTGATGAACCTCTTTTAATTAGTTTGTGAGTGAATTAATTGCTTATGGAAGCTATTCTACTGAGAGACAAGGAAATTACAAAATGGACTTTGCTGCTGTGAGCCCTGTCCCTGTGCCTCAAGCTCCTCGGCATCAAACCCATTTTCCTTATGCTCATTTTAGGCCTATTCTGTTTCTATATGAAAAGTCAAAGTGGAGGCTTGTTGGTACCGAGTCCTGAGGCTGCTCTTGCTGGGCGGGCTGCCTGGTAGCCTGGTAACCAAAGTAATGCAGCTTCTGATGACATGCACTGCCTACAGGAAGTAAGGGGGTTGCACTGTTGTTACTGTCATATAGGCCTTCCCCTTCCCCTTCCCTTCCCTTCCCTTCCCTTCCCTTCCCTTCCCTTCCCTTCCCTTCCCTTCCCTTCCCTTCCCTTCCCTTCCCTTCCCTTCCCTTCCCTTCCCTTCCCTTCCCTTCCCTTCCCTTCCCTTCCCTTCCCTTCCCTTCCCTTCCCTTCTTTCCCCCAACATCTACCTGATGCCCAGGTTTCAAGAAATGAAATTTCACAGAAAAACAAGGTTTATTTGTTGGTTTTGTTGGGTTTTGGTTTGGTTTGGTTGGTTTTGGTTTTGTTTTGGTTTGTTTTGGTTTTTTTTTAAGTGAGAAACAAACCTCAGAATTTTTATTATTTTGGTATTGTTTCTTCATCCAATTGTTGCTTTGAATTACCAGTAGTACAATGATTTTTTTTTTTTTTTTTTTTTTTTTTTTCTGGTGCCTGTGAAGGACCATCAAGGTTAAACACTGGCTTTGGAGGGCTTTGCAGGACCATGTTGCACTTGCCAGTGCTCAGCAAGGCAGGAGGCCCTGGGCCAGCCACCCCTGGCAGCACTGCCTTCTCCCCAACACCTCCCCTCTAGCCACGCTTGCTCAAGATGGGAGAAAGCAACTTCTCTGTGGAAAAGGAGCCTAGGGATATTTTAACACTTTCAGTGAATGAGGAAGTGAAGATCAAGAGAAAATACGATGGAGACAAAGATTGCTTTAAAGGAGTACAGCTGGGGCAAAAGGAACAGACTGCTAGAAACTGCATGGGTACAAATCCAAGAGGTTTAAATTCGTGCCTCGGTCCTGGCTTGTGCCAAAAAAGGCTCCTTGGCCCAAATGGTAAATAATCACAGAATCACAAAATCATTAAGGTTGGAAAAGACCTCTAGGATCATCCAGTCCAACCGTCAACTCATCACCACCGTGCCCATTAAACCATATCCCTGAGTGTTACATCTACATGTTTCTTTAACACCTCCAGGGATGGTGACTCTACCATTTTTCTAGGCAGCCTGTTCCCACATCTAACCACTCTTTTGGAGAAGAATTTTTTCCTAATAACCAGCCTGAACCTCACCTGGTGTAATATCTCATTATTCTGGCTGAGAAGTCCAAAGTAATTGATTTGTTTTCTAAAAGTCAAATGCTTGCATTGCTTTTTTTCACCATTAAAACCATGCTGGGATTGCTAGTTTATGTCAGCTTTCAAAGTTTGGCTTCCATAGTGGTTTTCTTCAAAAGTTATTCAATTATATTCTTTAGTGCCTAAAGATTTGCCTGACTTACAATGTCTGAGCCCATCCTGCATCTGGACCCCCAAAGGTGGAGGGGTTTGGAGGTGAGGGTAGAGCTTCCTTTCTGATGTACAAAACATGCCGTGCAATCGACTATGAAACAGTACAGATGTAACACGCTTTTTAATAGAGCTAAAACCCAGAGTATATTTAGGGCATTTTAAGCCTTTATTTTGGAGCTGATTCACTGCAAGCTGTTTGGCTTCCATTGCCCTGCTCGTAGGAGCGTTTCCTCCAGAAACAGGCAATAAGTAGCGGTGTCAATGGGAAGAGCTTGCAACACAGAAAGTGCTACTGGCTGGAAAAAAGAGCACAGGGTATAGGCAGAGAAAGGTTGTCTGAGCCTTGTTTTAATGCTGTACAACTTATTTTGCTTTATGTAGGTGATGTCAGTGCTGCAGTTCCATCCCAGTGCATGGGGCAAGGTAAGGGTAACATGAGGCATTCGTATAAAAAAGAGCTGACGCAGGGTTTTGATGCGGATTTCTACCTACCTGTGTGTGAACCAGTTACACAAGAACTACAAAGCACTCTTTTCTTTTTTTTTTTTTTTTTTTTAAGTAAGTGGTAGTTGCAGACACTATGATTTGAGGTAGGGCGAGGTTCCTTTCTGCTTGTATTTAGAATACTTACATTTACAAAACATATTATAGGGTTGAATCTTCCCATTGTCTCTTTTGGAAGCTTTTTTCAGTAAAATCATGCTTTATTTCAATGTAGATGCTATTATTCTTGCAATCTGTACAGTATTTTCTCATGTTTTTCCTATCTGGATTATAGGTAGGTAGGTCTTAGAGGAGCAAATGAAGTTTGGGATCCCATTGCTGCAGGTATAAATAAAAAGTCATTTCCATATTTCCATACCTGGACTATCCGGGTACTCTTTTTTTTTTTTCCAAACAAACCTTTTTACTTGCTCTGAAGTAGCAATTCAGTTATGATTTGTCTATGGATTGTGGGATATCTGATATATATGTACATTTCCTTGTTTAAGAAACAACTTGATTTTCAATTTTACCTTCATTTGCATTGGATTTTCAGGATTTGTTACTCCAGTTACCAAACTGGCATTTTGCATGTAAAGAGGAGAAATTATCTCTTGAAAGCATTCTTGTTTACTAGAATTTTATCTGTCCAGAAATATGCATAGTTTTATCTTTTCCTCTTTTAGCTTCTATTACTTTGTCTCTTTGCTTTGACTTCAGCATGTTTAATTACAATGAGTATGAATAATTAATTAGAGATGGTCATTTTACAGATGACATTGATGCCTATAATGTGTGTATAGGCATATCTCTAGATAGAACATATTGTATTACAAATGATAAATATAAGTTTTAAAAGCAACATATTCTGAATGGTGGTGGTCAGATGAAATTCCAAATGTTTAAATACTCTGCTTCTACAAAATGAACAGCATTAATTAGGAATTACTCTTGCATTACTTCTTCATTCCATTGTTTGGGGTTTGCCAGCTTACTTGATTTTCTTGTTTGGGTCATGTGAGTTAGGAGGGTTTACTCGATGTAGGCAAGCTGGCTACTCCTTGCTCATGCTCTCCTTGGTACCCATGGTTATCATCTACTTTTTCTGCTTTTTGATGGAATAGTGAGAAAGTACTTGGGAAATAAGATCACACAGTGAGTAAATTGCAATTCATTACTACATAGTTGCATAGACCATCTGATGGTTAAATGGAAATACAATATGTTACTTCTCTAACCAACATATTTTCTTACTGCACCAAAATTTGCAAGTATTCACAAACAATGTGTCAGTGAAGAGGATGCTAAGAAACAGGCACTGGGGAATTTAACACACTTTAAAGTAAGGAATCAAGTAGAATTATTGAATAATAGCATGAGCAGCTCCTCCAGAGAAAAGGGATGTAATCAATTTAATAGGAATATGTAACATCTCACTCTGTTCTTACGGGTAGATAATAAACTAAAATGCATTTTTTCATAAAATTGCATATAAAACAGTTGATGTGGAAAACCAAACCATGTGTTTTGTTGTACAAAAGACCAAGATGTATTATATTTATGAATATTGACACATTCAAAATTATACACAAGTTATACACAATTATATATTGCTTTTCTTGAATAGTACTCATTGTACATGTCACAATCCAGGGTTCCTTCTTTATCAGGTATTAAAAGAACATGAAAGATTTTATCAAAACAGTAGGGGATGAGATTTAAGTAATTTCTAAAAAAAGCTTTTTTTTTGTTTGCAAACATGCTTTGCCTCAAAACTGTAAGTATTTTCTGAATACTGAAGAGTTGTGTTGATTAATTTATTTAACTGATTTCATTTTAACAGAAAAAATGAATACATGGACCTACAATAATGAGTATGAAAAAATGATCTTTTAAAAATACATAGGTAGCAAATAAATTCAACTAAAGACAAGTTTGGAAGTCATATTGTATTATGCATGATTCTGTCTTGCAAAAACTAGCTAAAACCAGGCCCACCAGTGTCACACAAACACATTTCAATTTCTGACTCCAAATAGCTTAAATAGCCTCCTGATTAGCAAGGTACTTAGGCATGTAAGTAGTCTCAGTGAGTATCCCCAGCAAAGCTAAATATATTTGCCAAATCACTTACCTAAGGGTGTCTCCTGAATTTTTTGCATTGTTGCATTGTTTACCCTGCTCTAGTTTCTACCAAGACTGACTCAACAACAGTTAAGCAGCTGCTCGAGTAGGACACCTCTCTATCATACCAAGCCCTATACTTGGCCAGTTTTTCATTGTTCCGTTTCACTCAGTTTCTAGGTGCAGGGTGGGGATGGGGGTTGTAGGTTGGGGGGGTTTTTTTTTTTTTTTTTTTTTAATTCAATCCACCTGTTCCTTATCTGGCTTGTAATGTTTGGCCAGGGAAAATATTTTTGCAATAAACTTGTACAGTCCTTAGCAATATGGGATCCCATTCAACAACTAATCACTGCCACAGCAGAAGTGTAGTTTCATGATTGAGCTTATAGTTTTGAGACCTGTTTCAAAAAATATATAGATATGAATATCTGAATACCTGAGCAAATGTGACCATCTCAGTTTCATAGACATAAACAGTATCTTCTCCATCCTTGGAGGTTTTTTTTCTACAAATCAGACTATTTGGCTTAGAGCCTATAATGAGACATTGTTAAGACTTTTCTGTAGTTAAAAGAGTGGTTCTCTGATATTCCTGATCCTGACTTGTAGAAATACTACCAGTACAGAAAATATCGTATGTTCCATTCTCTATGAAAAATTCAGACAGATCTACACACAAGCAGTAGCTGTATTCTTTGTTTATTATACTTTGATTTAGAGTTTTGATTTTGCCCAAGTGTGCGAACATTAGTGTTCTAAACACCTCTGTTAGATTTCTTCCTTTAATTTTTTTTTTTTTTTTTAAGTAAGGACTGGGCCAAGTCTTCAGTTGAAGTGTTGTGTGTTGTATGTCTTTACATCAATATAATGTCTGTAATAATATATTTTAAAATTTATGGGTCCTAAAGTTAGGGTTGTAGATCTAATCTCTGAACAACAGCAAGCAATGTCATGTTGTTGGAGGGGTGGGGGAGGAACAAAATACTGGCATGTGGAAAGGAACATACAGCTTGTGTGGCAAACAAAGTAATTCTTCCAGCGTCAGTAAGGCCTCAAGCTAAGCACTATGCTCAGTAGCAAAAATGCATCCATTTCTCCACACCAACTGGAGAAAGTCCACAGCAGCTTGAATGAGCAGGGACCAGCATAACACACCCAAAAAAAGGAGAGCTGGAAAGTACTGGGATTGCTAAGGTAGAAAAAGACTGAGAAACACTGCATAAGGGTGAGAACTGGCAAAAAGAGAGATTTAAAAAATCTCTGTATCTATAGTATATTTGAGAAGATAAAGGCCTAAAATGTAGTAAAACCCCCCATATTTAAACATTAGAAAAAATTAATGGTGAGGAGAGTAAAGCAATGCAGTAGCCTGGAAGGTTGAGATGTCTTCATCACAGGTCATTAAGAACAGGTTAGACCAATGCATTAGGAGTGAGATAGATGTTGATCATCCTGCCTTAAAGGGAGGGGGTGGACACAGGTGGCCTCTTGACCTCTTTCAGCCTCATGATCTTGTTGTTTCTTTTTTTCTGGATTCAGGGTATATATTTAACCAATCCAGCTGTATTTAAACTAAGAGAGAATGTGATGTGCACTCTCTAATGTAAAAAAATGGGCACCTTTGTCTCAGCTCAGTCTGTCCTTCACAGGTCTTTTTTTCACTTTGCTAAGCATAAGGCTGAGACTGGATAGAGGAGTATATGAAGGAGAGTTGGTTTTGGAAGCTTGCATTCCAGCAAGCACAGTATCTGTAACCATCTCATCAAACATACTTGAATTGTCTAACACAGGATCTTTCTTAACTGTTAGAGTTAAAATGGGGAGGAGGAAGCTCCCCATTTTGCCTTCTGAGAGGGGCAAGGGGGAGGGATAGCTTTATGCCACTTGTCTTCCAAACATGAGGGTTACAGTGGCTCTTGCAAAACACTTGTTGATTTAAACAGTGCAAGCAGAACTATTGACAGAGCCCATTACCTCACCTGTCAGGTTGGAGTCACCAGACAATGGTACGGTTGAGCTGGTTAAGTTTTGTGTAAGTACAAACATGGTTACAAATTGTGCTTTTCCAAACCATTCAGTGCATTTGCATCATCTTTCAAGCACCTATTCAAGCATGTACTATCTTATTGCAAATACAAGCCCTAAGTTAGTTTACCCATTTTTCTTAGTTCTTTTTAATCTTTTTTTGTTTGTTTGTTTTTATGAAACAGCTTTACTGTTTAATATTTGGTTTTACACCATTGTGATATTTATTACAAATGTATTTGAGAACTTAAGTGGAATGGCTGGGGTGGGATGGATAAGAAAAAATATAAAAATGTAATACAATTGTAGCCTCTTCCTTCTTCAGCCTTGGCTTTGCTAACCTTGCTGTTTCCAGATGAGCCATATATACTGAATATCTCACAGACACATGCAGTAAAAGCAAAAGCAGTATCTCTCTGTACAAAACCCAGAGATGTGCGAATGTACTCTGGTAGGGTCACAACTTCAGAAACATGAACTACCTTACTGATATAGAGCTGTTTCCTTGAGTAGGCAAAGAGGCTGGAGCTCAGACTCATATTGGTGAGGTGCTAATTCTGATACCTTGTAATTATTTAAAAGTCAACACTGTTACCTTTCCTTCCTGATAAAAAAAAAAAAAAAGAGAAATAAATCTGTAGAATTGCTTGATGAACTGTGAAAAATGTGTCATCTTGATCCTACATATGGAGGTCCATGTGGTAATAGTATCTGCTCCTAAAGTCCTGAAGTGGGCAAAGCCAGGTCACGAGACCACCAGAGTCTGCAAATCCAAGGAATTGCTTGGGAAAGGAAAGGACAGATGTCCAAAGCCGATCAGGGAAATCTTCATCTCTTCTGGTTGCTCTGCATTCTCTGGCTCAGTCTTTAAGAATGACTGTTCCCCATCCCTGATGCCTTTGTCTAGTGAGTCAGATGAAGATGATGCTAAGGTGCTTTCAGAGGGGCATGCCATTAGGGTGAAATGGAGGTAGTCTGAGGGGATGGAAAACCCCTGTCCTACTGTGTAGTCCAAAAAGCTCAAGGACAATAATTTTTTCTAATATTTGTTCGATTAAAATAATGACATACAAAAATTTGGTTATTCTGGATTTTAAGGGTGGAAGTAGAACTAAAACATGAGCTTAAGAAGCTCTAATGAAAGTGTAATTGTAATAATAAAAATAGGGATAAGTTTGGGTTGGTTTGCTTTTTGTTGTTTTTTTTTTTTTTAAAAAGCCAGCAAGCAGTTGAATGACCGAATTTACAGAACTTGGACATAAAACTCTTAACTCTATTGTGAAGTGAAGACAAGCTGCTTGTATTTCATTCTTCATACTTTCTGGGCTTTATTTACTTCAGTTAAAGATTTGTAAGATCAAACTTCTGTGCTATCTGTAAATCAAAAAGTTATCTGTGGCCTCAAGTTTGGAAAGCCATTTAACTGGTTCTGTGACTAAATCACTGTCATCCTTCCATCTTGATTTCATCTCTTTCATAATGGCATTAAGAACTGCAACAGAGAGGCAGATCTTAATTCTGCTGCATGAAAAGTGCTGCTTGTACAGACATGCTGAGTTTTTGCTAGTTAAAAATATGCTTCACTACCACTCTGGTTTTGGTTTGTTGTTTTTTAAAAAAAAAATCTTCTGTACTCTAGTTACATGAACTAGTAAATTTACATGTGTGCATAACTCTAGATTTACATGGTCAGTGACCAATGGAGAACACAGATTGATCGTCCTCAAGGTATAATCAGCTTAATAGTGAATTTTAAAAGTACATTCAACATAAAAGATGTAGGGCCAGTTAGGCTGAGGGTTTCACAATCATTCACAAAATATTCTAATGTATGTGGTCAGTGATGAGAAGTAATTGTTAAATTTGAATTAATAAAGCTGCCTTAGAATATTTTTTCAGAGGACATCCCAGAGAGAGCAACACAAAGGAGTGCCTAAGGGACTTGTTAAAGTGGATATCTCCACTTGCTAATGGTGGGATGGCTTTTAATTCTGCCCTTTCTCGGTGATGCTTTTTACTATCAAATTCTTGTGAAGGTACAAAAATTTGTGTATTCAAGTGCAGGAAATGAAGGGAAGAGACAGTGTTACACAATTCTAAACAAAAGGTAAATTAACATATTCAACAGTGTAATTACAAGGGGAAGTGAACATTGCTCTTTAAACAGCAAAACCATAATGAAAGACTTCTAGCTCTATTTCTTATATGTAGCTCAGTTATACCCCTTAACATGTACGCTTGAGGGCTGTTTACATTTTTGGTTAAAGTCAGAGTATAGGGGTGAGCTGGGCTTTTTTCACCCTCAGTAGGAGGAACAGCAGTATCTTTTTGAGTAGACTGCATGAATATACAGGGTATGTCATAGCATAACTGTTGTTGAGCACATGCTGCAGGATGAGAATATGGGAGGGACTGAGAATAAAAGACTGGCAAAAATAAAGATAAAAGGGAAAATAAGGGCAAAAGGGAAAATAAAAGATGTTTAAAGAGATAAATGATTAGAGAAGTTGGGAGAGCAGTGTGAAATAAAGCAGAGTAGCAGGAATAATTTTATTTTCCACAAAAAGTATCAGAAAGTCACAGAATGGCTGAGGTGGGAAGGGACCTCTGGAGGTCATCTGGTCCACCCACTCTCTTTAAGTAGGGTCAACTCCAGCAGGCTGCCCAGGAGACCCAGCAGGCACTACTCCTTTCCTCTGGGTTGGAATTTGGTGCCACCTGCTCAGCAGTCCCATCACAGTGAGCAAGAAGAACTTTATGGTCAGGTTTTGTTTGTCTGATCCAGCACTTCATGTAGTCACAATTGCTCCATGTAGCTGAAGGAAAGTGGTACAAGCAAGTGGGCTGGGTAAATGGAGGTGCAGGCCCAGCAAGACAAAAATGCAATGTTTTTGGTATGATATGACAATATAAGAAAATTATATACACTTCCGGTACTAGTGTAGCAGTTGTGCTCTAGCTCTACAGGTGTATTTCTCTCAGATGAATGTTATTTTGTCTTAGCATGAACTGCTATCAAAATAGCATGAGTGAAATGAGACATTTATTCTAGTACAAAAATATTTGCACAAATATTGATTAAAAGTCTAATTCTTACTCTATACATTTATAACTTTCTTCAAAATATATTATCAGGTGAAATTGATCTTGCTTGATTTCTTATATTAAAAAATATGGAGCTATTCAAGGTCAACTGATTAAAAAATATTAATAGGAAGCATTATTGAATTAATAAGACAATAAAAATAACAAGATATTTGATTAGCCACTTATTAGCCACTTTTTAATTTACAATTTTGTTATTTGAAGTGCAAAATATTTTTTTTTTATGTCCAAAGTTTTTCTAGGACAAAAAGGAAAAAAATCTTCTTTTTAGTTTTAGCACATAAGCACTATATACCTAGGATGTGTTCTTCACTGCAAGCTCTTAATGAGTCCAGTATATCACTGTATCAAAGTGCCGTTGAAGGATCTATGCCAGACCCTAGATGCTTTAAAATGATATAGTGCCATGTAAGCCAGTGTGTTACTTTGAAAGGGCAGAACTTGGTAAAGGGCTGATGGAAGGAGGATAATCAGAGATGGTTTGGAGATGTGAGGTCAGAGGGGCACAGTAATTGTAGTATCAATAGGGTGTGTGTTTAGGGTATGTGTTTTGTGACAGGTTTGTGTGTGTGTTGTGTGGAGGTGGTGGTGACAGGGGGAAGCCCTTCATGGCTGGAAAAAGACAAATGTGTCCACCTTGAAGAAGGCAGACCCAGGGAACTACAGGCCAGCCAGCCTGACCTTGGCCTGTGGGAGGATTAAGAAGTAAATCCTCTTGGATACCATGTCCAGGCATTTGAAAGACTAGAAGGTGACTGGGGACAGGCAGTAAGGCTTTACAAAGGGCAAATTCTGCCTGACAAACCTGACTGCTTTTTATAACGATGTAACTGAGTCTGTGTACAAGGGGAGAGCAGTACATGTAATTTACCTTGACTTTGGCAAAGCTTTTGGCACAATCACACATAGACCTCCTTTAACCATGCTGGGTAGATATGAAATAGGTAGGTGGAAGATAAATTTGGTGGACAATTGGCTGGACCATTGGGTTCAAGGGCTGTGACCAGCAGTAGCAGGTCCACCTGGTGGCCAGTATGCTTCAGGGGTGGATACTGAGGCTGATACTGTGTAGCATCTTTGTCAGACACCTCAGTGATGAGATGAAGTGCAGCAAACTGGGAAGGAGCGGTCACTGCAACGAGAGGACTTTAGCACTCTGGAGAAATGGGCTGGCAGGAGTCTTATTAAGTTCAACAAATGCTGGTGCACCATCTTGCATCTGGGACAAATAGTCATCCACTTTATGAGCTGGGGACCAAGTGGATAGAAAATAGCTTCACAAAAAAAAGGATTTGGAAGTCCTAGTGCGCAACAAGTCATCAGCTGTGTGCCGAAGTCGAGGACATCCTGGGCAATAATAGTGAGGGAATAGCCAGCAGGTTGAGAAAAGTGGATACTCCCATCTATGAAGTACTTGGGAGATTGCATCTGGACTACTGTGTACAGTTTTGAGCTACCCAGTACATGAAAAACATGGACACAAAAAAGCAAATCCAGAGAAGGGCTGCCACAATGGTGAGAGGGCTGGAGTACGTGATGGACAAGAAGAGGCTGAAAAGGTCAGGCTGTTCAGTCTTAAAAAGAGGAGGCTGATGGAAATGTCGTTGTTTTCTTCAGTGACCTGATAGGTGGGTGTAAAGAAGATGGTGCCTTCTTGGAGATCCACAGTGGTCTTTTCACTGTGAGAGGCAACAGGCACAGACTGGAACATACCTATTAGATACCAGGGCAGGGGAAAGGGGGAAATCACAAAGGCAGTCAAACACTGGAATGGATTGTCTAGAAAGGCAGTGGAATCTCCATTTTTGGAGACAGTAAGAGCTCAGCTGAATATGACCCTGGAAAATCTGGGTTTGAGTTAGGTATATGCTGTGTCAGCAAAAATCTTATTGGTTCATAAAGACCATATTTAAATCCACTTGGGAAGGTTAATGAATAAATAGGGACTCAATTCCCCATAAGGGTGGGCAGAGTGATTCTACGGGGTAAATGCAGCTGTTCATGAAAAGGTCTTTGTGCACCAACAGCTGCACTACATATAGACCTGGTGTCAGCAGGTGCACATCCACCCTTCTTCATTACGTGTTAAAGCTGCAGATAGAGCTTTATGAGGCAGCAGCCATACCTGAGTGGCCCACTAAGTTCATAAGCATTCAAGAATTTGTTCGGAACCTTTCAACTTATGGAGGAATAACTAACTTACTTGAAAATCAGTTAGAAACACACCTGCAAATGCTAGTTTTACTCGCAATACCCTGTGTACCAATTTTAAAGAAATATATTACGTTAAAAAAGTAAGAAAAAAAAGAACATTGACAATATATTGTTATACTGATCAGGAAAACATGCTTGCATTCAGATGCTGATTTTTTTACTGTTGATTCAGAGAAAAAAAAACGTTTGGAGAGGAAATTTAACCAAATTTTACTGAAAATTCAAAATAATTAAAAACTTCCCTTTGTGTTAAATTTCACACCAGGAAAGGTGTGAATAATAGCAATGAATAATCAAGTGACTGTATGAAGTGGTGTTGTGTACAAAATAGCCTGCACAATTAGAAGTATAAATGGGAGTAGGATGAATATGAGAGGATGAAATAAAGTTTATATTACTCTTGTTGAGAAAAGATGAAGCTTCTGTTGAAAAACTAAGCCCAGCTCTAATCAGCACAATGCAGCAATGGGGACACTGGAGAAGGTTTGGAGAATAGCTGCAATACTGAATGAAGTCCAGCACTGAAATGTGTGTATCAAATATGTTTCCCATCTGGAAGATGGTTCTTTCCCTTTAAAGAACAGCAGTTGGGAATAACGTAATTACTGGTCTTTGCACACAGTGATATTTGTAACTATGGTTTTGGCCTTAGGTGACAAAACGTATTTGTAACAAATTTCAGTGGATCTGAGCATATGTGTGTAGTTAAATCCCCTCTCTCACTAAGTTTGACAAGGACATTCTGACATACCAGGCTCGGGGTTTTTTTGTTTGTTTGGTTGGTTGGGGTTTTTGGTCAATGTTGAGACCATCAACTTTGTGTTACATGGGCTACTATTTATGTTTGTACTGCAGCAAGTTAAAAGGCCCTGCTTGCTCTTCCTGTCGGATTTTGGTACCAGTTTAATAAAGACTTTTGATTATGATAAAGGAAATGTGAAGCTGGGAAAAATCAGGGCTTCATAAATAAGAAATGCTGGAACTAAAATTACCTGTGCAACTCTAAATTGGTCTGCTCATGGTCATAAAATTAAAGACATACCTTTTTTTTCCCCCCAGTGGACCACTGTTTCACTTAGCATAGGAGAACAAATGAATCACGACTGTGAGGTAAATGAGATTATTGCCTGTATAACTGCTAGCTTATTTGCTACAGAGATTTGCACAGATATAACAAATGAGGCCAGAGGAACAGCTCTGTCTCTCCAGAAATCTTTGCCCCAGGTTTTTTTCACATACAAGCAACTCTCATTTGCCATGTTATTTCAAGGTAATATTCTGATTTCTCTGCACTCCAGACAGAATTAACCTTCAATCTCTTTGCTGCCTGCCTAAGGGTAGAGTGGAAGAGCTTCCTGAAGATGGTAATTTCTCTGCTGAGTACCACTGATGGGGAGGGACATCGAGGAAGGTTGTCCTCTCCAGCTGCTGCAGCCCAACACTGGAGCATGCCCACTTGTCTTCTGGAGATGATGACAAAAATACTCCCTCTAAAACAGTGGCATTTAATGAAGATAGGACCTCTGGTTAATTTAGCAACAAAGCTCTAATTGAGCATATACAAACTACAGTCCCCTCCACTCCCATTTCCTAAAGGGACTAAATTCAAATAGATTTCTGATGGTCATCCCTCCCATACCAGAGTTTTTCTCCACAAGAGGAAAATACTATAAGTTTTCAGTGACTTGGTTGCAATGACTTTTTTTAACATGGGGGAGTAGAGTGGGAAAGAGTTTTCCTTTAATTTGTTTAGAGAAACAATTGAACTATTTTTGCCGAATGAAAGAAAAAAAAAAGACCTTAAAAAAATGAAGTCAGGCACAAGTATGGGAAATTGTATGCAGCACAGTAGGGCAAAATGTAACCATTTGAAAACCAAGGGTCATAATCAAAAAAGTATTGGATGGAGCTACTGCAAGCAGAGTTGGCCATAGCACCAGTAACAATGTATAATCTGTGGATAGCTGCAGACAAGCTTGGGGCTGCACACCCATGTGAGGAAATGTCAAAAATAACAATACTTACTGTGTGTGGAGTATAGCTTGCAATTATCAACACATGTGAAAACGTAAAGCTTTTCTTTTAAGACAGAATTGAATTTCTGCAGCATGGATTGCTTCTTGAACTAAAGGGCAATGTTGTTTAACAATCATCCTCCAGCCCTCAATAATTTTTAACTCATGTATTTGCTCCTCCAGCCTAGGAAAAGCCTGCATCTTCATCCCCTCGTTCCTGTGAGTGCGATACAGTCGCTGCTGTTTGTGACACGATTTTAGCATGTGTGCTTTTTTTTTTTCTCTCTTTTTTTTTTTTTTTTCCCCGGGGGCAAAGAAAGGAAATAAGACTGTTCCTCTCGTCCCCCCGTTTTTGTGAATATGGGCCACCAGAAGCCTTGTCTGGGCTCATTGCTCTGGTCCCGCTTGAGAGCCAGGTTCCTCCGAGGGCGGATCGCAAAGGGCCACAGTTAAAGTCTCGCCCTCCGAGGGCGAAGGACTTTCCACACCCCCCCCCCCCCCCCCGCCCTCGCTTCTCCCCCGTTCGGGTGCCGAGGCGGAGGCTCCCGGAGTGCTGCGAGCGAGCGGGGCGGCTGCCATTGTCCCTGCGGGCGGCGAGCGGGGCAGCCCCACACTCCAGCGGGCGGCATCAGCGAGGGGCGGCGGCGCCCCGAGCCCCGCCGCGGTGCCGCCCGGCCTGGCCTCTCCCAGCGCGGGGCCCGGCCACTGCCGCCGTGCCCGGGGGCAGGGGGGAGTGACTTGTGCCTCCCCCCGCCTCCTCCCCGTCCAGCCCTCCTCCGGGTAGAAGGGGAGGAGGAGGAGGAGGAGGGCGAGTGGTGGGAGGGTCTCCATTGAAATAAACAAGCAGGCAGTTATTAAAACGGGAACATGGCGGCCGCAGACCCAGCTTCAGCTTCATCTTACAAAGCGAAGGTCAGCGCCGGCGGCAGCGGCGGGAGACGGCACTGACCCCGGTAACTGCTCCCGCACGCCCCCTCGGCCCCGGCGCGGCGGGGGGTGTGCCCGAGCCCCCCGCGCCTCCCCGCCGCCTTGTGTAATGCCGGGGGGACGCCCGGGGCCGCGCCGGTGCGCGGAGGGGCGGTGTTGGCGGGCGGCACCGCGGCCGCGGCGAGGCGGCTTCCCCTGCGCCGGCGGCGGGGGGGAACGGGGCGGGGGCCACGGCCCCCTCCGTGGGGAACCGGACCGGAGGGGAGCCGGGGTCAGGGGACCACGGGGCCGCTCCTCGCCTGGGGGCATCGTGTTCGCATCCTCGGGGCCCGGCGAAGGTTGGGGGGCGGCGGGGGTCGCGGGTTTACTTCCCCGGGACGTTCCCCATTTCGGCCGTATGGCTGGGGGGGGAGGGTTACGGCACCCCACCCTGCCGGGCCGAGGGGCTGGTTTCCTGCTCCCAGGCCAGGCGGAGGTCGGGTGCTACCTCTCCGCGCCCGTGGCTGGGGGCGGCAGGGGGAGAAAGTGCGAGGAGCCGGGGAGGGGTGCTGCGGCTGCTCTGGGGGGCGGGGGCTGCCCTGCCCGTACTGGGGGAGGATGGGGCAGCCGGGGGGTGGCGGAGGGCAGTTCTGAAGGGGTTGTTTAGGACGTTTCCTCCCTCCCCGCAAGCGCACGCCGACATGGAAACTTGAAGGGAGGGTCTCTCCCCGGTGACAAAAGGGGTGATTTGGGGAGCAGGGCGGTGTTCACCCCCTCCCCTTCCCCGGCTGACAACGACTTGGTGCGCAAGGGTGCGGGCCACTCCGCTTCCCCTCCGTGGGGCCGAGCCGGCCGGGGGCCGCGGCGGCCGCTGCCCTCTCCCTTTCCCCCTGCGCCGGGGCGCCCCGCCGCCTCTCCGCGTCCGCAAGAGACGCGCGGGGAAGGAGGGGGCAAAGCGGGCAACTTCTCTAACTTTCTGTGTGGGGGTTGCGCCTGCGTGTGCGCGCAGCGCCGGGCCGGGCCGTGCCGCGGGGCGCCGCAGCCGCGCAGCCAGGCCGCGGCGGCACAGCTGCGTGCGAGCGGGGCCCGGGGCGCCCGGCCGCCGCCTCCCCACGGCCCGGAGAGGGGTGGGGGCCCGGCCGCCGCAGTGCCGTGTGTCTGCGTGTGTGCGCGCGGGGCGGGGAGCAGCAGCAGGAGGAGGAGGAGGCGGAGGAGGGGATGGCAGCCGGCTGGGCGCGGGGCCGGGGTCCCTGGGCGGGTGCCGCTGGCTCCTGCTGCGGGTGGCGGCAGCAGGGCTCCGCGGAAGGCGGCGGTGGCCGCAGGGCTCCGCGGCCACCCCCGCCGGGAGCGGGCCCCTACGCGCGCGGGGAGCGGGGGAGGGGTGGGGAGAAGCCGGCCGCCTCGGCGGAGGGCGGGTGCGCGGCCCCTCCCCGCCTCCGCGGGGTCGGTGCGCACCGCGCTGCCGCCGCGCTCCTCGCAGCCTCACGGGCGAGGTGTAACTGGAGCCTCGTCCTTTTCTCTCGCTGCCCCTCGCTCCTTCGCCTCCGCTTGGGCCTGAGCGTTTCCCCCCAGCCCGGGATCACATGCTTCTCCTTCCAGAGAGGGGCGTGCGGGCCCAGCAGTTTGTCTGCGGGAAACCTGCCCGGGAGCTTGGCAAAAAAGGCTGGGGGGAGGGGGGGAGGCAAGGAGGTTGCTGATAGTCACCGGGAAATAGTGATATCTGAGTCTTGGTTTGCGTTAGCCTTTACGCTGCTGACTGGAGTGTGCGTATGCGGGAGCCCACTGCCTAAGTACACTTGTACATGAGCCAGGGAAGAGTC
Organism: Caprimulgus europaeus; assembly: GCA_907165065.1. The sequence goes on from OU015525.1 coordinate 35,480,311, forward strand.
TCCTTGTAAAAGGAGAACAGCCTGCTTGTACTGTAATAATCAACTGGGTTTGTATTTATCTTTTTTTTTTTTTTCCTTTCATAGTAATAGGCAGCAGGTAAATAGGCTTTAGAACTGAAACGATAGTATTTTTATGGTATTTAATTATAGTTTGAGCTAAGCTTGTACTGTCTGGCTAAGACAGTTACAACAGAGCTCTATTGCTGCTTTAAATAAGTAAGCAGTTTAAGACTGCCAGTCTTTTTACTTAAAGCTTTTTTGTTGTTGTTTTGTTCATAGTTTGCTGCCATTGTGGCTGAAGGCAGTTATTTGTTTGGGTTTTTTTTTTTTTTTTTATCCCTTTCGGGTTTTATGTACTGAACTCTATGCAGTAAATTTCCTGGCTTGCGGTGTTGGGCCACCTGGTGGGCTCCTCTCATAGGGGAATCCTCTGTGAGTGCCTCAGGGGAGGGAGCTGCTGGTCGGCTGTGTTGGATGCTCTCAGAGAAATGATAGTGTTCCACACCATCCTTAACGTCATATCGAAACTTCTACTCCCTAAAGCAGGGCTCTTGTTTGCTTATATGCAGCTTAAGACCACTGTGAATGGAAAGTGGTAATTTTCTGGCAGGTGGTGTAGGTACTACACCTTCTACATAGTTTTCAGGATGCTGCTTTGTTTATGTCAGCGATAGTGTTACAAATAGGATATACTGGGGTTGTGGATAATTGCCCATTCAGACGTGTATGCAGGCACATTTGGATACTTGTGCATTTGTGTCCCTTATTTTGGCTTTTGTGGTACAGCTACTTGGGGACTAGAATGTAGGAGTCAACTCCACTGTGTCATGCAAGATAAAGATAGATATAACTTGCCCCTGAATAGTTTGAGAAGTGCTTTGGTAAACTTAATGTTCATAGCCAGTCTTGGTCATCTATGGTCTTGAGCAAAATACTTTGTTGTGGACTCAGAAATATTGAGAACAACTTTTAAAAGAAAGGTTGTTCTTTTTAATGTCATGCAAGTATTTGAAGAATCACGTAATTTTTAGTATGTTTGTATCTCGTTTTAGTGAGCATTATGCAATAAATGCCTCGCAAAAGTGGTGTAATGATCTAATTTTTTTTTTTTCAGGCACTGTACTCTTTTATTTCACGTAAAAACTTAAGATTTCTCAGCTTTGTATTTTCACAAGCTTGTGTTCTTTACTAGGGAGAGGATCCATGTATGACACGCTTCCTTGGTGTCTCTGTGATGTCTGAAGATGCTTTACTGAATGTGTAAATCTCCTGGTGTCCCTCGTTATGCATCCTGGTGGTGTTAGTGCTAAATTTGAAACTTGACATATTTGAGAAAGGAATACTTTATTGCTATCAAGAATGATAAGACAGTTAAATTTAAGTTTTTAAACCGGGACTACATTGAGAGAAAAAATAGTCAAAGATTATTCCTGGTGGAAAAATGAGAAAATACTAGGAATTTACTCACATATAGTGTAGGGTATTACATTAAACTGAAGCTCTGAAGTAAAAATTAATTATTTAAGAATAATGTTTATGTTTTTATAATCGTTTAGGATGTCGCTTGCTATAAGGCTGAAAGCCTCTGTCGAAAGAAGCATGTAACCAGTCTGTAGAGTTGATATTCCCAGCTCTTCCTTCCCTCCTCAGAAACACTCAGTAAGAGCTGGCCCATCTGCAGGGAGCCCAGGTTTTGCAGCAGGAAGAACAGAGTCAGTGAGTGAGCCAGCCAGCTGCTGCTACAATGCCCACTGTCTTCTCCTCCTTGCCTTTGTTGCTGATGTCACTGTCTCATTGGCAAAATCTGGGCTTCTGTCCTCAGCTGGAGTTTCTCTAGCACCCTGCACCAGAATTGCAGAAATTGCAGAGGATTATGAGGTCTAAGCCTTGAGGGTGCTGGCAGTTCATTTAAAAGAAAAAGCTGAACTAAAGACTGGTACCAAATTCAAGTATAAATGTAACTCTCTTTGTCTGCTGAATGCTAATAGATTGTGCATTGGAAAAAGGGAACAGTGAGCTAAAACTGTCCTTGCCACGTTCATTTTTTCATTTGCTATAGTTGGCCTCTCTAAACGATCCAGTTGTATGCAGGTAGGTATAAAGTGTTTAACAAATTGTATCTATTTCTTCAATTTATGTATAGACATTAAAATGCTCAGTATTCATTTATTTCTACATTGGGCTTTGGAGGTCAAAGGTTAGATATGTTGTTATAGTATATACTCTTCTGTGTGACACAGTGTTTTAAAATAAGAACAGAGTAACACCGATATTTACTTTATAGAAGGTGTGTTACAACATTCATTCGTCTACCCATTTTCTGCTATTAGTTAATTTAGTTTCAGGCAGCTACTCTGGCAGGATCCCTCTTTTTTTTTTTTTGTTTTGAAATGAGGTGAAGTTCACTGCACTACTTTATTTTTGTTAGTTGTTAAAGCATTCTCATACTCCTGGTGGCAGATAATGACAAATCCTTCAATGTAAGGCTGGGAGCAAGGGAGGCGGAGAGGGAGAAATAGGGAGGGAGAGGGGGGGAAAAAACCCTCCTGAGCATATGGAGACATCCAGAAAAAGATGTGCATCGTCAGCTGTGATTCCATTGTGTGCTTGCAGACGGGATCTGAGCTCCTCTCTTGGGAATTTAAACCTTACAGAAGTATTCTTTGGCTTTTACCCATCAGGATAATTGAGCTTAGATAATGTACATTTTGCATATTTATTATAGATAGTATTTTGATAATATTTTAAGATGTCAAGGAATAAATACAGTTACCAAGACTCTTGCTTTGTGTTGAATAACATTTTGAACAGGCATACATATTGGTGAAATGGCAACTTAGAGTATTAAGAATAATTTCTAGTATTACATCAGTGGTTACATGTTACTAAGGCATCTTACCAGTTCTACAGTTAGTAGTTTGTCTGCAGTATTTACATTATGCAAACACTCCCTATTTTTAATGATTCAGTGGCTTAGCCTTTTCAGAACATACCAGGTAGAAATGTGACATGAAAAATGACAACTGGTATAGTTTAATCAATTTAGGATACAGAATTGAAACAAACAAAAAACGCCAAACAAACAAAAAAAAACCCAGAGAATTTTTCAAACAGGGTTTTAAAACAAAGCTATCTTATCAGTGTTGTGAGTACTCAGAAATAGTATTTACATGATGAAAAAAACTGAGTGGAATAAATTAATTTTCTTGTATTCAGTCCTGCGTTTACCTGTTACCTGGAACAGCGTTTCCTCTCCTGAGTATTTGTAATACTACTGCTGATTTTATACAATTATTTTGAGTTGATGAATAGTTTGAAAAATGGATCTTGAATGTGGTGGATTTACTGCATTGCATTTTGTTACTCTTTATGATTTTTCAATCCTGTTCATTGAAATTGCATGTTATTCAGGTTAAAGAGTAATGGAAATTCTACTTAAGAGTTTTATGGAAATATAATAGGCACGATTCCTATGGAAAGTGTGTGGTCACTGGAGTTTTTAGCATTTTGAAGTTTGAAATTAGTTAATCAATTTAAATGTCTGAAGCTATGCAACAGTATATTAACAATGCACACTTTTTTTTTCTTCTGCAGCTGCATCATTATACCATTCCAAGTCTTGCATTTCCTTAAATGGCTTCCATACAATTTCCCATTAATACAGTTACTGGTGGATATTATTCTTGCTTTGCTCTCATTTTAGCAGTTATAACTGATGGTAAATCTCTTTCTGTGAGTGTGCTCCCATTACTTAGATATTCAGAAGCCTCTTTGTAACGTGCATTTGCTTTTTGCAGCTAACATGCAATGCTGTCTGTAAAGTCTAATTACATTTTTCTGTTTGTTTTTGAACTTCAAGAAGTTACTTACTGTTTGGAAAGAATTACTTGTTTTTTGCTAAAATACTCACATTATATGGAGAACATTAATGTATTAAGGAAAGGGCAGAGTGTAGGTGACTAATTAAACTACCTACTGAATGTGTTGATTTATCCATATATCTTAGGTAGTATGGATCACATGAGGTTGGGGGGGGGGGTTGGGAGAGGATCCTGGGCCATAGTGAGAACATATATCTGATGCAGTGGTGACTGAGAGTTGCTATTTTGATGCTTTTTTAGTGAGCTATGTAAGACATATTGTTGCTCTTTGGTAGGATTTATAGTGGGCATATCACAATTGGCTGCCTTATTGGCTGCCTCAGTGGAAAAGTCTAGGATTGAAGAATGAGCATGGAAGGTAAATATCATTTTACTTGTTAGGTCAGAATTATTATGGAATTTTACTCTTAGTCTGCCTATGCTGTAATTCATCTGTGTGTGAACTGATTTAGTTTTTCATGGCTGTCAGTATTGATCTCTAATGAGCCTTGCCCATGGATTTTGAAGAAAATCACTGCAATTAAAAACAATGTAGTATGTCATATATTTGTACCTTGCAGGTTATGTAGGAGGCACTAAATCTCATTTAAAAAACCAAAACTTTATGAGGATGGAGGAGAGTCTGCTTATGAATAAATTCAATAGTATATACTGACACTTTTATTATAGGTATTTTTATGGACTTACAAGTCCATTGTATGCCTGTGTGGCAGAATCAAATTTAAGAAAAAAAAAACAAAACAAAAAACCCCCACAAAACAACTCAAAACCCAAGGTCATATGTTTTAATACTTGCACAAGTGAGAGTTCAGATACCACCTGGTCTACGGTGGCGATAGCTTTTCTTCATACTACTTCCATGGCGCTTTGAGTTCACAAGTTAGGTCTTCGGTCCTTATGCTTTACTGTTTCAAAATTAATGTCAGGACTTGCTGACCAACCACTTATATTATTCCCAGAAAATAATTACTGTCAACTAATTTCACTTGCTACCCTTAATACAGATTTGTACCTTGGTCTACAAAGATATGAGCAGTGTCCTCATCCTTTTCTATACATTTCTTAAAATAGATTCTTTGTGGAGGAAGATTGAGTGTATACAGATAAATACATAATTTAATTTATCAGATTTCAATTATATTCTCAAGGAGAAAAACTCTTCTTCAAGTCTAAATCTTCGTATTTTTTAAAAAATAAAAATTTACGACCAGAAATATACTATTTTTTTCAATGTGACCAGAATACTTGTTGCCTTTATCTAAAAAGAAAAAGTAATCGTATTGATGCCTTACTGGCTATAAAATGTAGCTCTAAGAACATAGTTTAAAGCTTTTTTGTTTGTTTGGTTTTTTAATCATTTGCCAGTTAGTGTTGGCATTTGCTGTGCAAACATACTTTTGCTTATTTTGCTGGGGTTTTTTTAAATCATGGCTTACTTTAATACAAAGATACTGAATTTTTAATGAGGCCTCAAACTATTTTCTTGCTACAGTTCTGTGTGAAATCAGTGTTAAATGCACAATGGTGAGATCACTTATGGCACCTTTTCTTCCTAGTGTAAGAATGAGGGAACCTGAAGACTGTATGTGGATGAAAAAATACGAAGCTTGCACACTGTGGATATGGTTGCAGTTCTAAGTGTGTTTGAAAGTGGTACCCTTTTAGCTAAACTGGAGCTTGTCGAGTTGATAGTGTGTGTTCTGTTCACAACTTAGTTTTTATGGGGCGAGGAGGTAACACATTTAGGTACCTGGAATACAAATGTCCCTTTGCACTGGAAAATAAAGAAATGACTGTGTATGAATGGAAAATAGAAGTGAAGCGGTCTGAAGTCAGAGGATGACATGTTATTCTGTGCCCTGTCAGTTGTATTTAGGTATTACGTTGACCTTTAAAAAGTTTTCTTTTACCCTTTGTGGGATAGAGGATTGAATGGTGATGTTAGAAGATGGCAAGTGTGGATAATGACTGTGGTGTATTCTGTTACTGAATATAATGCTGATATGTATGCTGGTTGAGATGGAGATCTGTTCTTCATGGAGGTCTCTGAGGCCTGCCTGCAGGCCTTGAGCACTGCCATTAGCAGCTGTTATGTCACTGTGAAAGCTGTATGCAGGAGTGGTTTCTGTTGAGTTTCGAGAGGCATTCCAAGAACCTTCTGATTCTTGTGGGAATTGGCATGGCAATAGGTCCTAGCATTGCCTTCTGCTGCAGTGTTGATTTTCCTCTATTTCAAGCTTCAGAAAGGGCTTGAGAAGGGAAGGCAAGGACTAATAGGTAACTACATTGTCCATCGCTTCACATTCGTTGCTTTTCTTCACTGACAGTCTAGTTCCATTAGAGGAATAAATCTGGAATATACCAGATCATACATCTGTTGGGTACATAAATTTGTCACTAGTTTCTCTACAGTTAAAGAGTTTTCCTTGGGAAGGAAGGTCTTGTTATTAGTATTTTGAAGGCAATGCTTCTGCTGTGAAACTATAATGTATCGTCTTGTTTTTCAGTCTTATTATTAAATGTTTTATGAGTAGAACAAATTTAAATCATCAAAATTTGTCATTTCCATTGCTGCTACGTGGGGCTCTGTGGGCTCCATTGTAATGGTCAGGAGCCATGTTACTCATGTGCAGACTTGGAGCTGCAGTACTGGAGGCCACATAGATCAGGAGGTGGGACCCAAAAATACATTAGCAGCAGCAAAATAGCAGCAAGCAGCCATGCTAGTTGTAAAGAAACAAAGTGGTGGTAGAGTAGCCATTCTCATTTTGCTGGCATGCAGCAGCTGAAAGACAGGAGATGAGTGGGAAACACTTCTGTCTACTTAAGATCTCTCGTAATCACTGCTCCTCTGTGGAAGAGATCTCCCCACTGTGGGCTGGGGCTGCAGCCTACCTCAGCAGCATCCCTTTGGTGTGTCCCTCCGAACTGCAGGTGCCTAACACACGTAAATCTCACTGAATGTTCTAGTAGTGTTTTAGTTAAAATTTTCTTTTAAGACAAGGTGATGCTTTCTATCAATAAAGATCTACTCAAAGCCCCATGCTTGTCATCTGTAGAGCTTGTGTGCTTTTTGGGCATTCCTGAGGGAATAATGTATTCCAGTCTTGTGTGTATATATTTTCTATAAGAATACTTATTTTTTAGTGGCACCCCTGAATAGCATGTAACTGTAGTGATATCCTGCCTGCAACTGAAATAACTTAAGCAGATGCTTTTTGTTTGAAGAAGATTTCTGTGAGCTGGCAGAAAGGACAGAAAGAATGAAGTTGATTCTAAATTCCATCTTTCTTGAGACATAATTAGTGTGCTTTTTTGTCCTGTTGATGACTTCTGCAGTTTGTCTTTTGTTTGCTTTATGTTCTACCTTTTTGTTTGTCAGAATAAGAAGGTAGAAGACTCTATTTGGTGGCTTGCTTGGATATTTTTGACATAAAGTACTGTTTGACCTGCAAACAGAAATGCACGTGCTCCTCTTCCCTGAAGAGCTGTGTATTGCTATGCATGTCCTTTGCTCTTCTGGACTCTTAAGAACTATACTAGTGAAGAACTTTCTGTTTATTTATCCACTGATACTAGTCATTTGGGTCATGACTATTGTAAGTGGAGGTTCAGAGAAAAAAAACATGTTTCTGTATGTACAACTTTTAATAATGGTTAAACAACATTTTATAAGAACACCAGTTTCTCCTTTTTAGAGATTTGAAACTTATGTGTTATAAAGTCAACCAGCCAAGTGGTCAACCAAAAAGGAACCAACCACTTTCACAGAGAGTTCCCACAGATTCTTTTGTGAAAATAAAGGCTGTGTACCGTGTAAGTTAATGTAAACATCTTAGCTGCTATCACTGTGAATTTGCAGTAGGCAGCAGGTAGAGAGGAAGTTGTGTGCCTGGAGCGATTGTGCAACTGGAAGGGGGTTGTAGTTATGTCTGGAAAAGCAGATAATGCTCTGCAAAGTTTTTGTTTCCCTGGTTGTGTTGTGCTTAAGACTGCAACGTGCTAAGCATCGTATTTTTTATTTTTCTGTGCCTGTCTCCAAAAAATGACTAATATTTTTCTCTCAATTTTGTTCCTAGCACACTTGAGATGTATCTGAGTAGTGAGGCCCCCTGCACACGCAGACCCTAGAAATCGTTGCCCGCCTCACTGAGTCTTGGTGAGTTGTCTGTATCCTGTTGTGTTTAATTGGATTGTGTTACAGTGTTGCCTTCTTCACTGGAAAATTTGATGCGAGATGTCTTAAATTGATTGTGTGGATACAACAGAACAACCCTTGATTTTAAGTAATGTATGGTATTATGCAGTGAGTAGAAATACAAACATTTTGGAGACTTTCAAAAATAACAGCCAGGCTGGTTATGGAAGCAGAGACCTTGCTTCAGTGCCAGGGCCAGGAATGAGACTCTGCTGAAAAACGCTGAAGGGATCAACGTGTGAAGTTCTTTCACATTAAGTTTGTTTGATTTTTTTTTTTTTTTAATACTGTAACTAAGGAATTGACATTTTTCAAATGTGCTGATTATGGTCTGTCTTATGGCAAAGGTTGAGTATGAAATAATACAAGCTTTTCCATCCAACTATCTGTGCTAATAAATTACTTAAATTGAGGGTTGAAATTGGTTTAATAACACTGATGACTTAAACTGCTTGTTGCTCAAGAAGTACTCTCTGGTGACTCCATCAGGCAGTGCTGTGCCTGTTTAACTCTGCTCACAGAAGGGATAATACAGCTGAGAATTAGAAAAAGGGACCCCTGTGGATTGTTTAAATGGCGACTAATAATAGTTTGGTAGTACAGTGAAAGAAAGTAGAATATAAACGCTGTATTTTTATTTTAGGTTTGTTTAATATATCAATATATTCACTTGCTTTAAATCTTCTACAAATATGCATTTGAGGTTTTGTGAGAACCTTTTCAGGGTACTCATGAATAAATGTTGTCTTATAACACGTAGAGTGACTTACTAAGGTCAGAAATATGTATTTTTGAGGCTTGTACACTAAATATAGATGTGGGAAATGAGCCTACTGAAAAGATTTTTAGTTGTTTGGAGGATAACTGTTTATGAAATGCCAACAGTTCATGGGTAAAATTATGTATGTCCACATCAAGTATAATTTCCTCTTTTGTTAATTATGTTGAGCAATTTTTGCAAACTAACAATGCTTTTCTTTAAACTTACTGAATTTTCTAGCATCAGTGAATGAAAACAGATTAAGAAGCTTTCCAGTGTTTCTTTTTTTTCTGCCTTTTCCCTTGGCTGTTCTGATAAAACAATTTGTAGTTCATTGTGTTCAGTGAAGTTCATAATACTGGTTAATAGTATATTATATTAACTTGAAAAATGCTCAGCCACATAGAAGTTATTACTTATTTACACTTATTACTTATGCTATATTACTTATTATTTATTTACACTACTTATCTGGGCTGCATAATGATCATAATGTGCATGTGCAAGTCTTCTTAATAATAAGCTTCTCTTTTGATCACTTTAGCAAATTGTTTTTAAAAAAGGAAATAGTAAGAATCTTTTTTTTCTAGTGAATAGGACTCATAATAGAATGAGTTAGATATGTATGATAAAGACAGAGAAAAATGTAATTGCCAAGATTTTCCAAAGAGAACACGGATCTCTGTTCTCAAGTTGATAGTATGTTTGTTTTCAGTTGTCTCAATTGTAATTTTCTATTAAAAAAGGATCACTGAAAAAGGTAAATATTAAAATAAAAAGCAATTTGCATATAATGGACTTTTTCCTTAATGAATATATGTGGACCAAAAAACCTCTCTTTTGTTTAGTATTGCCACATCATGCACTGAAGTTATAAATTTGGTTGTTACTGTGACAGAAAGTAATCTGGTACCTTTACAGGCGCTGATTAAAACATAGTTGCTGTGTTTGAAAAATTCAAAACTTTTAATAAGAGCAAATAGGAGATAAATATTTGTATATGAAGTCTATGGTCATGACAGTGAAGAAGAATCCCCTGTAAAAAATAGATGTCATGAAAGGATTTAGAGGGCAAGAATGAAGTAGAGAGGTAGCTCTCCACTCAAAATACCTTTTTGCTGTGAAGTAGATAGTTATCCATGTGTTCATGTGATAGACAGTTCAGCAAAAGTAAGTTGCATAAGACAAAGAATAATTTTGGTTCCTCTGTATCCTTGGAAATTCTTCCACTGGTTTCTGCATGTCCAGGATTTCAGTTCTATCTTCAACATACTCAAATGTTCACCTTCTCCCTCACCAGGTCAGAGAGCTGTAGCTGTTTATTTTAACCAGTACACCCATCTGAAACTGTACGAGTTGTCTGAAGGATGTATCAGTTGGAGTTTCATTTAAGTAATCCTGGCCTCAGCTTTTGACTGGAGTTGCTTGTGGAATAGATGTTGGGTTTGACTGTGGATGGCAAGACTCTACAGCCACTGTGACTGAAATTGTGTGCGTTCAGCCTGTCTACTACTGTATTAAGTTTTTTGTAAGGTTGAAACTACTGTTTAATACTATTGGATCTATTTTTATATGATATAACAGATGAGAGTATCAATCTTAAACTGGTTAAATGCCTTTAGAACATGTGCATATGAACTGTTAAGAAATAACGTAACTGACAAATTTTGTGGTGGCTCCTTTGGAACGTTGTTAGTTGGGGTGGTGGGAAGTAGCTGCTGTGTGCTACTGAAAAGCTGTGCAATTAGGATGGCAAGAAGGTTAGATTTAAAAAAAAACCAAGCAGATAAAAGCCCTAACTTTAGTTATTAGTCTAAAAGTTTTCAGTTAGAAAACTTTTTTTTTCTGCCTTTTTCTTTTTGTATGAAATGATTTGCTTTGTAAGGAAGCTTTTTCATCAAAAAAAGAACATAGATTAGAGAAATCTCAGGTTTTTGTCACTCTTGATCTGGAGAGTCTGTTTCAATCTAACTTTGTAGTGATTTTGCTGGCATTTGTGTTGTAGTTAGTGTCAAGTGTGATAGATAGAAAATATTTGTGTGTCTGTTTGTTCTGAGTTATAGTACTCTTTATTGTTGTTTACAGTGGTAGTAGATAAAGGAAATTCTGACAGATGTCTCATTTTTGACTGTGCCCTCCTGATACATGTGTGTATAAAGGGAATGCTGTTGGAAAATAAAGTGCAATACTGAAAATAGAGTGCCTTATATTGAAACGAGTTTTTAGAGCCTTCAGTATTAGTTTAAGGATGCAAGTGAGGAACCTACAGTAGGTTCCAAGTGTCAAATCTGACTAAGAGAACTCATTGCTTTCAACATGCAAAGCTGGGCTGGATGGTGCCTACCTAGAGCTCTGGAGTGAGTTCAGAGCACCTTAGTTCCCACAGGAGCTGTGTTTCTGAAATACCTGAAGTAAAATACAGATATGAGTCACAGGTATGGATAAGCTTTACTGAATCAGGTCTTCTCATTTGCAGAGGGATCTGCGAGGGATATTTAATCTACATGGAATTGATTTGTGATAAATAAAGGGAATGGCTTCCTGTTCCTAGACTTCAAAATTGAGGAATTGTTTTGCATGAAATAGGATCAGATTTTTCTGTTTTCACTCACTCCTGTTCAGTAGTGACATTAGTTAATGTGAATTGCCTATAAAGATGCTTGTGTAAGTGGATGCTTGATTATAGTGAATTAAATGCAATCGGCATTAGGATGATACTCCTAAGCTGAGAGTGAAGTTCTGTCCGGGTGCTGCAATGGGAACAGAAGTATTGAGAAATGAGCATCTATTAAGATTATACAGTTGTACCTCACAGACTCCCCACCCCGCCCCTTCTCCCCAGAGTTGCGTGTGGGAGCTTATGGAAATCTTGGTTTTTATTTTATGGAGAAGCTGAAATTTATACAAATGTAATGCATCACATTTCCTTTAAAACTGATTAGAAAGAAATCTTATCATGCTTGCAACTAGCAGAACTAGATTTGTTAACAATGACAGCAGTTTTAAAGTACTTTCATAGTTTTGAGGCAACAACATTCAAATTCATTATAAATCTGGAGTAAACCATTCTTAAATATGTAAAATGTAAAACTCATTAATTACTATGAGTGAATTTAAATAGAGTGCTCTGCCAGTTAACTTTGTACTCAGTTGATGGAACCAAACTTCGTATATATCCAGGACTGTTGAAAACACTGTCATTCGATTGATTGAAGCTTGCCTTTTGTATGTAGCTATATCCTGAAAGATTATTTTTAACACTTCAGTTTCAGTGAGATAAATAAAAAATATTTAGAAAATGAGATTGCTAACTTGATTTTATTCACTTCTTAAATATTTATTTTGATGTAGTAATGGACTTTGCTAAGATTTTTTCATTTCTTACCTTGATAGGAACCTTTTTATATGGGCAAAGGTATAGTATATACGCATTTGCAGAAGAAATAGATGTCATCATCATCTGTGGAAAATCAATATATATTTTAAATGTAGATTGATGACAGTGTACCACCAGTATTGGAGTCTGGGAATTCTAGAGGGGTCAAGAACAGGACAACTGAGCACTTGAATCGTCAAAGAAGATGAGATACATTTACTTGGGCAAATTTTCCTCTGGGCCTGCCTTTAGTCTCTGCATTGGGAAAAGTGAAATATTTGCCTGGCTCAGCTCTTGACGGTAAATAGTATTAATTAAATACAGGGCTTGAAAATGACACTGGTATTTCAGATTAAGGCCAGTAGATTTTGCCTTGGCTTTCTGGAAATTAAATTCCAGTAGTCTGTTTATTTGACAGCATTATAGTATAATAATTTGAGGCTCATGGATATTTCTGTAGATTAAAGTGGGTGAGTTTTTATAATGTCACAATGCTGGGATGCTAAGCTCAGAAGACTTATGTGACTAGAACAGTAAGTGAATTTGCAGCTGGTTAATATAAAGTGTGGCACAGTGTGTTTCCATCTGATTGATTTACCTTTCTATTAACTGGATTGGCAAGCAATTACAGATCTTCTTTTTAAAACAAACTTTTGGATGTTGAAAAATTCAGGTGAATCATCTTAGATAAGTTACAGATGTTAAGAAGTTAGGTATTATTAAAATGATTTAGAAATATTGCTGAGTTTTACAATATTATTGTGAAGGGCTCCAACTACTCCAAATGTTTTACAAAATCCCCCTAGTCATCTCACCACAAGCAAAAAGGGGTAATGACGCTTTTACATACACAGTATCTGTCAGTGTGTATATGAGTTAGTAAAACTATTTACAACTGTGGCCATAATAAATGAAGAATGTGGTCTGTTCTCCTGTTCTGACATCTCTTTTTATGGTCCAGAATTTTCCCTTTTTCCATTATCAGTACTTTTGTTCCTTCAGTAAATCCCAGTTCAATAAACTACAGTGTTCTGTATCTTTCAAAATGACAGCAATAGCCAATCTAGGAATATTTAAAATTGGAATTGAGAAAATAATTATTTTTCATCCTTGAGGGAAACTGTGGTAGTGTCAGAGGGAGTTAAAATGTTTCTATTCATATTTTTTCACTATGTTTTTCTTTTGCTTTGGATATTCACACTTAAACTTTGAATCATCATCCTTACAAGTAACACATTGAATTGAAGATCCCTTTTAATATTGGATTCCTTTGTCCTTCAACCTCTAGGTACCAGTTCTACAGCTATAAAAAGTGAGATGACTCCTACATTTATTTGTTCAGGTTGTAAGCTTGAAACTGTACCGTGAAGTGCCACAGTTCAGCAGTATTTTAAAATGGGATAAAAATGTCTCTAAAAGTAGGTGGCCAACACATATGAAATTTCACTTGGGTTAATTTTTATGGCCTTTCAGTTTTCAGTTGTGGTTTTTTGCTTGGCTTCTCTTCACAAATCCTGGTTAACTATGTTTTTATTGCTTGGTCCTGCTGAACAGTGTCATGTAAAACTTTTTCTGTCTGCAGTTACAATATATAACCTCCAGAATGTGTCCAGCAGTGGAATAAGGTTTGGGTGCGGCTGATGGTACATGAAGCTTGATGCATGACTACTGATGTCCCTGATGACTGTTATTTTAGTCTTTCTTTCCTCATGAGCTCACTCTTTTGTCATTATCCAAGTTCTGGGCTCCTGATCAACACTGAAATATTTGAGGAATCAATACACGTGAGTCCATTGTATAACACTGTGCTTGACACGCTTAAAACATACTTGACACAAATGCAGAGAAGAAAAAAAAAAAAAAAGGAAAAAAAGAAAACACACAATATTAGGCCATATTATATGAAATACCACATGCTATTCTACCACTATCACACCCCTGAAGGGGTTAAATGAGTTCTGTTAATTTGCTGCTTTTGTTGGTTGGTGTCAGTTAATAGTGTGTTTGAAACAGCACATCTGTTTCACAGTAGAATGTATTTATTTTTTAATATCAACATGGAACCATGCATATGGTGCTGTGGTCCTGTTTTGGGTATTGTGGGCACTTCTTCAAAGACAAAAAAAGTAACAGCCTGCTGATGATGAACTTGATTCCAGTAACAGTAGTTATCGAAGTTGCCTCCTACTTATTCTTCCTCTTATTTGCTTCACTGCTCAGTTTCTGAGCTATTTCCTTCCGCCCCCAGCTTCCAGAAGAAGTGTTTTGTGTGTAGTGGTCTTCTGGTACAACATGATAAAACTTTGGTATAGTCTGTTCTCTTCCATTCCTGCCATCAGTCAAAGCCCCCAAGCAGCAATGTAAGAGGAGCAGTGTTGTGGATCAGGATGGCTTGATCCATGGTTCTGAGACTCTTCTTAGTTAGACATATTTGTGTGTGTGTGTCTGTATTTTGAGGGGGGATTTCTTACTGAAAACATGTTTTTGACTAGCTTGAAGCTATCAGTGGGTCGACTTGAATTTAATAAGTAGGTTTGAGGAAGGGGAAAAATCCCCTACTAATCAGAGACGCTATAATGGCTCACTTAAGAAATTCTGAAGTTAAAAGTTTTTAATCTCGAGGCTAGATTGACAGGAAGACATGGGGAAACAGCCTGGCTATGGGGTGTGGCTCTGAGTGAGGAGCCACTGTGGGTATGTGAAGTGAGGGCTCTCCTTGGGCTACCATTTCAGTGGCACAGCCTGTGCCCTGGGTAGAGGGGTAGCTCCTGAAGGGTTGGGCAGCTCGTCTGCTTCCTAGTGCCTGGTCTTGCTGCCCTGGAGCTGCATTTTACCCTGCTGCTCTGGAGCTCAGGCTGGGGATGGATGGGTTGCCAG
Organism: Caprimulgus europaeus; assembly: GCA_907165065.1. Next base: position 35,495,403 of record OU015525.1, read on the forward strand.
TGTTCTACAGCTGTGGCAGAGAGCTCCCAGTGTCACCTGCTTCACCTAGGGTGACTGCAGGGCCCAGGAGCCCTTTCTTTCGTGTCCCCACACGGGCACCAGCACCAGGGTAATGGGAATATGCCTGTCTTCAGCTGCCGAAGCAGGGAGAGGCAGGAAGGCAGATAGCTGCACACTGCTCCTGAACATCAGACATGGGTGCAAGAAGATGGAGGGGGGGGTCATGATGCTCCTGATTTGGAGCTTTGCGTTTGTGTCTCTTGCCTCTTAAGAGGTTGGTGCTGTCTCTAGGCTGCTGAATGTTTTTGAGCAGAGCTTGCAGCCTCTGAAACAGCTCTGCTTTTTATTGATGGGCAAGTACTTTGTTGGAGAACTGAATTTCCTACACTGGCAGTGAGTGCCCTATCATGTGTGTGCTTCAGTAAAGGACAGTAGTTTCTTCACTTGCCTACTTTTATAGATTTATTTATCTGCTACCCATAAGGTTGTCTTCTCCGACAAGGTACTGCAAAGGAAGCTAAGGTATATACATTCACAGATATATTTAGCAATTAAATCCCCTTGTGGATGCTCTTAATTCTTTGAAATAGCTTACCCTACTTTGACATGAAGTAAGCTATCTGAAACAAGCACATTTTTCCTGGTAAATTGAATATTTGCACAACTTGAAACAGTTTCAAAATAAGTTACTTGTTTTTTTCCTATTCGGTGGCTAAAATGAAAAATCCATTATGGACACAGCTCTGTTCCTCATATCAGAGGTGTCATTGTCCATAATTAAATTAATACATTTGACTACAAGGATATAATACAAATTTAAGTTTCACATGGTTGCCACTGCTCATGCCATACTTCTTTCCAAGTCCTTTTATAAGGTCAGTGTGAAATATTTTACCATGTAAAACTGAAAAATTCTTAAAAACCTAAAAAGATCAAAATGAGACATATTTAGATCTCTTGGAGCAAATGAGAAGTAAAAATGTGAACAGTGTATAATGTGTCTGTCAAAAGCAGAAATAAACCCTTAAAAGTTTAAAACCACTAATTAGTATTTTGTGTTATGGTGGGAAGGGCCATATTGCTGTTGACATGATTTGGAGACTGTTCTTGCTGTTCTGATTTTGTGGAAATATCATTGTATAAGCATAGTGGTAACTCTTTCATGATGAGCTGTACTCTGTTCTGTGACGTTTGTGTGAGTAATTTTTACTTGAGTTGGATTGCAGAAGCTGAGAAAGGAAGGCAGCAAGCCTGGCCTTAGAATTTCCTTGGGGGAGGAAGGACTTTTTTAGAAAGATGAAATTCTGAGAAGGGAAATAAAAAGGTTTCTTGCAGAAGGATTGAGCTAACTAGCAACACAGGAAATATGAAGATGTAAAATCCAATATTGGGTCAAACTTTCTTCTGCTAATTGAGAAACTTGCATTAGTTGAATGTAAAGACGACACTGTTTTCTGTTTTTTTAACTGTTTTTGCTTACCCTTGGTAGGGAAGGAAGTCAGTAAGAGGGAACTGGTATTTTCTTACACAGACAATGTCTTGAGGAGCAGAATAAATGAATGCAACATGGTTTTACGCAAGGATGCGTACCTGCAAAAATGTTAGAATTTTTAATTTAATATTTTAATAATTGTAAATGTGTGGCTTTTTTCAGTGTGTATATGTTTGTTTTTTATGTTGTAATTTGTACTGATTGTTACACCTGTTTTTAGTTCTGTCTTGTTGCTTTATTCAGGGTGCCAGGTAATATCAGCCACTTCTATGCCATGCTAGTGATGGGCTCCGTGGCTCTTACTGTGCCAAACTTCTGTTCTTGTCTTGTGTTGCACAGGCACTTAAAACGATTTCTTCAGGCTGGCTGAAAGTCAGCTACAAAAATTGAATGTATTGTTACCTTGGACAACTGGGGTTTTTTTGTTTGTTTGGATTTTTTTTGTTTAATCCACAAATAATTTAGGTAAGGTGGAAGGAACCATTTGTAGAATTTGGGGACTTGCAATGTTTGCCCTGCATGTGATGGAGATTTCCCTATAATTATGCCTGTGGGAACAATGGTACATGGGTGATGACAAAGATGGAGCTAGTCCTTATGCTAGAGAGCCAGGAGCTTACTCTTTAGTGTCAGGTTTGCCAGACATATATTAAACAAGTCACTTGAGCTCTAAGTCCCTCACTTTCTTAGCTGTTAAGTGGGATCAACCTTCATTATTTTCTCCATATGCAAAATTCGGGTTCGTTGGTGTAGATTACGTAGGGAAAATAAATAAAAACATATTTATGTATTTAATTTCCTCAAATGTAGATAAAAATGCCTGCTCCTACCTACCTATGTTGTAAATTGATACTGATATTGTAAAAACTGATAGAGAAAACTCGCCTGTTAAAATATTGAAGCAATGTTCTTTTGCTATTTTATTTTAAAAGAGCCAAGGTTGTTTTGAGTTATAAGTATTTGTGTCTGCTTATGTTTTGAGATAAAACATCAAGTATTGATTTAACTTCACATTTCACAGAGGAAGAATTAAAAATTATCCCTGTGAAGGGTAACTATGGAGTTACTCTTTGAAATTCTAATTTAACACTTCAGTAATGGGTCAAGCCTGCTCCGAGTCCTCTGTGGGATTATTTGACTTGCTGTCTAGTTAACCTCAAGGAAAATGGGATGTCTTTAAATTACTAGAGGTGCTAGCTATCACCTTATAATGGAGCCACATGGGAGAATTTGTTGGTTTAAATTAGAATTGTCACCTGATGACTAAGGGATTATATGAATGGGTTTTATTTTTAAGATCTGTTTTGAGACTGAAACTTGCTTTTTTTTTTTTTCTTCTTTTACTTACCATCAACTGTATAATTGGAGATTGATGCAACTGAGCGATAAGGGCAAAAATAACTTCTTTACCCGAGAGAGGGATGGGGTTAGGGTTTTTGTAGTTGTTTTATCTTCAGTGTTATTTGTGCATGGAGAAGTTTTTATTTTGTGTGTCTTTTATTTGTATAAATGTTTTGTGCCTCAACAAGAATACATTTTTTGGGTTTTTTCATAGTAAAATCGTTTATTAAATGTCATTCATGTGACTGTGGAACTGAAGGGAGAAGTTCTGCTTTTTATGAGTAGACAAAGAAGCAGCTTGAGTATTTTGCAAGTTTGTGCATGTAACATTTATCCTGCCAAAACCTTTAAAATGAATTTACAAAGTATTGAAATACAAGTACTCAAATGTTTTATGCTTTATCATACATAAAGGGAGTATTTGGCATTTAATTAGTAACTTTAATTTTGGGGGGGTAAAAGCAGGATTTCGGTTAGTAATATATTCACTCCCAACATTTTATTTTTCACTCCATTTTATGTTGGATATTCTGTGCATATTGCTGTTATAGTTTTTTCAGCTGCAGTTCACCTTTAAAAGCCGTATAATGTACCTAGTAATATTTTAGCAGGTTACATATTTCTCTATCTTACAAATTAAATTGAATTTTTAAACATCTATAGTTTGTGATATCATAGGGTATAAATTAATAAAATGAAAAGCTTATTGTAATACATCATTTTAATGGCACTTAGTGTCTCTTCAGGAGTACTGAATGGAGACAAGCTGTGCAGCATGCATTGCTTATACTGAGAAATTTCACAAGACTTTTTGACATCAGTTTTGAAATAAGTCGTGGGCTCAGCTCCAGCGCTGCTCTGAGCGTAGTCTGTCCTGCAGAACTTTCCTTTGCCGGTCTGTCACATACCACGTGCCTGTATTTCACCTAAGAGTTCTGATTTGAATAGCTGTGGCTATACATCATTGGAATTGCATATTTAACAGAATTTATTTACTGTTGCTTCTGAGAATTTTGGTTTGTTCTTTTTTTAAAGAACACAAACATATTTATTGATGTACAGCTCCATGTATATAAATTTGTAATAAATTTTTAATTTGTACATCAACGTGTTGCAGCAGGTTTTGAAGCTGGTAATAGCTATGGCAATGTAAGTCTTGAACCAGGTGTGAGGTCTTGTGATTTTGGGGAGGAAATACTGGGTAAAACAACATAGTCATCAGTTTTGTATGTGTGTAGGGGAGGGAAATTTTTTAGGATATGAAAGTTTTTGTGCGCCTTCTAGGAGCTGACAGAGATGTAAATAACAGTGCAATGAGGATTATAAGGGTAGAAAATATACAGATTAATTTTACAATATTTCTGAGGTTTGTTTACAAAGGCATTTTTGTAAAGGCGTTTTAGCCCTTTTTCTGTCTGCTGCATTAAGGTTGCAGCAGAAGCAAGCAGGACCAGGCTCGCAAGCCTCTATCTGAGGAATTGCTAGCATGCATGAGTTGGGCTGCTTTGCCACTTCAAGCTGTATAGCTTTCTGGTGATAGGAGAGGTCCTACAGCTACCCATTTGCTGGTTACTAAAAATAGTGGTGCTGGAGTAAGGAAAGCACAGCAGCATAGCACCAAAAAGCCTCCCCAGCCCTCCAAACCCTAAGATTTTAATGAGTAAATGTTTAAACAAAACACACCATTTCCCCATGGTAAGCAGAGTTTGGCTGACTGGCCAGCTTCTGCAGCGTGCCCTATAGGTCATTCATTTGAGCTATTCGTAAAGAGGGTGGATTCAAAGTGCAGAAGTAAAAAGCTTTTGTAGGAAATGCCTGATTTGCTTTTCTTCTTTTTCCTAGAGGGGAAATATGAACCAAAGTGTCTTTTCTGACTCCAGCTGTAGTAGAGGAGAAGGAAGACAACTTCCAGACAGAAACCTCAAATACAAAGTATTATTGTGGAATAGAAATCTTCAGATCAGGGCTGCTATCAAGTGTGAAGAAGAGAGATTTTATTATTGGTAGATGAAATGCATCTTGATTTGTCTTTTCCCTTAACCCTGAGGTGACCTTTCAGAAGGTGAAAGGTGGCTCAAACTCTTATTAGCTGAGATCTGGAGATTTCCTGATTATAAACTTACGTGTTTTGCCAAATGATATGGCCACAAATCATTAGACTTTCTCTAGAATTTCAACTTGGCCTAAAGCTGGGGTTCAAATAAGAAAAAGAGAATAGCACTTAATAGCATAATTTACGCAGACTGTTTCATGTGACAACATTTTGTTTTTACTAGCTACTGTTTTCTGTCTGGTTTTTGGGGATTTTTTTTGTTGGTGTTGGGTTTTTTTTTAGCAGTAGTTTGGTGGTTTAGGCTGTATTTCAGATACAAAATACCACTAACAGTAAAGGAACCAACACAGATTTTTTTTTTTTTTTTTTCAAGCTTGCTTATAGCATACATAGAGAAGTGAAGAATATGTTCAAAGTCCTAATGGGAAACTTCTTTGGTATCATAGCAATTTTTTTTCTGAGTCGTGGTTATGAGAAATCTTGCCATGAAAAACCTGGTCACTTGGCAAATCTTCTGCTAGTAGTTTGGTTTGTATTTTGGTAGGTAATTCATAAGACATCCTTTCCTTGTGATCACATCGTTTCCCCCAATGGCAACAACTGCTTTCATGGGAAACCAGTAGTAAGAACATGGTTTGTATTTTTAGTTTTCTTTAATGCAACTAAACATCTGGAAGTAAGCAGAACCGTCATCATGTGAGCAGCCAGCTTTCTACAGAATCTCAGGAAATACTCTTGACTGCTTTTTGCAAATGTCTGCTACAGTTATCTGGTGTCTATTTTTTGTTCAAGATACTCAATTTAGTGGCCCGTACGCATTGTTAGGGTTGGTTGTTGGTTTGACATCTGGCCAATATTCTTTCCTGCTTGCTATTAAGTACTTATTATTGTGCTTGTTGCTTTGTGTGAAATTAATATATATTAAGCTTCATGATGGTCTTGTGAGGTAGGGGTTCTACAGGAAAGTCAGTGGCAGAAATTAGGGTACGAACCTAAGCTGTGTGTCTTCTAGACATTAATAAGATCATCAGTAGGATGATAGCTAGTAGCAAATAAGATGGTCTAATTTGTAAGCACTGATGATGGCTTAGTCAACTGAGTTTAATTTGTAGAAGCATACGATATTGCAGAGTAAGAAGTTGTAACCAAGTAGTATCTGTGTAAATAAGCTCTATCCTAGTGAACTTCTTGCCTTCAGACCTGTACTGTTTGTATTAGCTGGGTCTTTAAATACAGAATAAATGAACAAGAAAAATAACTCTCTGGCAACAACTAAGATGACCACTTCATAAGGTGTTTAAGAAAAACAATCTTGATTTCCCTCTCTCCCCCCTGCTTCTCTGCCTTCACAGTCTCTGCTTTCTGCTCATGTCCAGCTAAGATAATATAGTAAATGTCTGAGCTCTCGCAAGTAAGGCTGTCACGTTGATGTTTAACTGACTTTGAAGCAGTGCAGCTGTAAAGGGGAAATGAATTCTGTTCTCTGTCAAAGCCTGTAAAAGAGTGTTTGTTTTAGCAGCTACTGAAGATGGAAGTGTTTATTTCATGACTGTGTTGGTTGTCAAAGCCGGACATATTTTCCTGTATTAATAATATTTGGAATTTTTCATTGGTTATCATTTCCTGTTGGTTCTTGAGAGGAGTATTGAGATGCTGATCACTCACCCAATCTTTTTAGCTCTTCTTTCTGCATTTGAATGGAAACCTTGGAATTCCATTGGTGGGGGGGTGTGTGTGTGTGCATACACATGCAATTATGTATTATATAACTTTTAAAGCAGTTGCAAATGTCTGATGTTTTTTGATCTAAAAAGGCAATAAGCTTTTGTACAAGAGACAGAGGAACAGCTCTTCCAGTTTGTCAGGTGATGGAAGACTGTACCTAATACTCATGAAATTAAACTGATTAATAGTATTTTCTTTTTTTTTCTTTTTTTTTTTTTCCTTTTTTTAATTTGACTTCTGTCACAGACTTTTGCTCCTGATATATAGAATTCTCTCTTGATATGAAAAGACTGACCAGGATCTGGATACTCACTGTTACTGAAATGTATGTTATGCTGTGTAAATTGATTTCAAAAGTAGCTTATTACGTGCACTTACCAAATTTTATCCATTCAATATGAACAAAATCCTCCTGAAGTGTTCCTGATGCGTTGTTGCTACAGTGAGGGGGGGGGGAAAGGTGAAGTAATAGGGATGGAGTATTTTTGGTTTGTTTGGCTGTTTAAGATAAGTCATCTAGAGCTGGAACTTACTCAAGTATAAGGGTTTGAAGTTGGAAACAATAGCCATGCTAAGTCAGTCTATCATGATCTTGGCATCGTTAGAAGAGAGAGCAAGTGGGTGAGGGAAGCTGGATTTGTGCTGGTGTTGCTTACAATGGTATGCAAGTTACTAATTACCTTGCTGTAAAATGGCTGGTAAAAAGCCAAAACACTATTTCCCTAGTTCCCTAGGATCCTTGTTTTGAGAGGATTACAGTTCCTGGTGTTTTTGCAAGAATTACATGGATGCCAAAATGTTTCCCAGTTTCACTTTGATCATCTGTACAATGTAACATGGAAGGCTGACCAAAAATTACTGAGGAAGTGAGTAGGAGAGAGATAAAAAGATAGAAAAATAAATTAATCTAATAACTGTATATTTTTGCATCTTCCCTCCTTGTCTTTAGTCTGATTTCTAAAGGAAATGAAACTCATGTGATCATGACAGACAAAACATGTTTATGTGCATTTGTGGAGTAGATGTGTGTTTGGTGTTTCCTTCCTCTGCCCCAAAGAAACTGTGCTTCTATAGGTTGCAAGAAAATACGTGGTCAGGTAGATGCCTGCCATCCTGTTAGTGAAAGAAGGACCTTACCTCTTGACAGCCCTGATTCAGCATCAGAAAATTATTATGGGAGAGCAAAATTATGGATGGCTGAGGGCACAAAGTCGGTCAAGTGCAGAGATGTTGGCGTGTTTGTCAAACTAAATTTCCATGTGCCTTACTCTTTCTGCTTGTCAGCTGGAAATTGAAACATCCTTTGATGCAGAGGAATTCTGAGGTTTAAGACTTTTATATTAAAAATCAGAAGATATGTTATATTAAGACACTGTTTTACATGCTTCAAAATCTATGGGTAGAATTCATGTACAATATTAATATAATATTCCGAGATATATATAGGTAATTAAAATGTAAAACTCCCTTTCTTTGAAGAAGAGTGTGAAAAGCTTTACATACACTGAGAAATTCAGATTGAATGTGCATATTATGGATCCTTTCATTGTAATAAAGTAAAATTATAGCTGATGGTTTTAGTTTTATTTTTTCATCTAAAAGCTAGCCATAATGCCATTTCTTAATGTCCGTTACTTTTTTACAAGTCTCTGTTGATTTTCAAGGTAGAGGTAGGAGGAAAATGTACAATGTTCTCTGGCAGTGGGATAGTGCAGGACTTAAATTTGTCCTTCCCTATGTCTAACATAATGATTTTGGCTGTTTGTGCTGCAAGTTGTTTGTTTCGGGCTCGGATAATCAATCTGATTAAGTATCCTGGCAGTATATGATATTATAAAGAAAACATCTGAAATGACAGTGATACTGCATTGAGCTACTGCTCGTGTGGAAAGCTTCGTTTTAATAATTTTGGTAATAACAAAAACTTACTGAAAAGAGTGAGGTGGATATATACATATGTATATATCTGCTTATGTATATCTTTTAGGGTGAGCAATTGTAGATATAAACCATGATGACAACTTTTTCTTATGTGCTTAGTTCCTATTTGGATGAGTGAAAGCAGTGAGATTTATATAGTTAGTCTTTCAAGTGTTACTTAATAAAAAGTTTGAGGAAAAAGTTCTTTGAATGGTAGCACGCTATACATGAGTGTCATGAACTGAAGCTTTTACTGGCCAGGCTTGTGGTCATCAGAGTTTTCTGTGAGATAGAAGATGCCCTTGTCAGGTCTGATGCCCCTGGTGAGGCCAGCTGTACTTCAGGAAAACCAGTAAATGCAGTGTTGTCTTGCCCCAAGCAGAGGTTCTTCAGCATGATTGCAAGCCAGCTTTAATCTAGGCTGTTTAATTCCCAGATACAGCTGTTGGATGGCTTTTCTGCAGTGTATCTCACAAAATGACACATAACAAAATTTTTGTACTGGGGTTTCCCCAGGACAAGTGCATTGTTTGCCAGCTCTCACCTGGACTCACCAAGTCCAGTGCCCACTGCAGCATCTCTGCTAGCCAGGAATCTTAATTTTATCCCTTTTGACTCACCTGTCTTCCCTCCCTTTTCTCAGTACGGAGTCAATGTAAAAAAAGATAAAACTTTTCTACTTCATAACATGAAGGCAGGAATCAACTTTAAAAAGGAAAAAAACAACCAATCAAACTGTAAATAAACTTGCTTCCTAGTGAAAACTTTCTTTATTCATCTTCCTCAGCATTAAAAATAAAATGGCACAGTGTACCTGCTATGTAAATAAATGCAAGCCTGATTTAGCTTCCTGACTACAGCAGAAAAAAAATTCAAGCCTGCTTTTTAAGGAATAGTTATTTAAAAGTAATGTGTTTTTGTTGCAGCATGATTACATATTTAACAGGAAACTAGGTTGCAGTCTTTATGACTAACTCTTACGACTACTGCTGCCTTGGTTTCCAGGAGATGATGATTATAATGCTATATAAAATCTTCAGGTATCTAGCACCATCTTAGACAACTTTCTTTTTTGTCTTGTGTATTACTGTGCAATCATTATTTTGTAAAGAAAGATATTAAATTCAAAGCATGTATTAATATAATATTTTCATTTTCCTTCTAACTTGTTGTTGTTGGTCTGGGTGGACCATAATGGGACCACATCCTGAGGTTTTTTGGTTTTTAGTGCTTCATATGCACAAGTACAAAGTGTATCTGGAACGTGTGTTTTATGTGGAGGCAAAACATTGGCTTTGAAAATCAGTAAAACGTACCAAAATAATTATCTTTTTGAGATGAAATGAAGCAGGGAATTACTGGGAAGAATTTTTTTCTTACATATATTTTTGAAAGGGTTTTTTTGATTGACAAAGGTAAGTATATAACGAATAGCATTTCTCAACCTTACATCATTTGCTGCATATTTACCTATAATACCTCTGTGAAGGATTGCATGTGTCATTGCTCAGAACGCCAAGTAAATTTTCTAAAAAGGCTTGTGTGGGAAAGAAATAACTTGAGACCAGTCCTGCACAGGCTCCATTTGAGAGTCAGAAGCATTAAGCATTAATATTTTTCTAAAAACCACCAGCCCTGTTCAGTTACTTTGGTAGCAATGCAGATATTTTCTTAAAGCTGCATATATTTTATGACTGTTCTTTAAAATACCAGGAATGTTACTGTCAGTGTGCCTTTTAGCATCGTATATTACCATGATTTGACAGCTGACAAAACAAGCATGTGAAGGCTGACATTTGTGCCAGATGTCTTTCATTATATATTTTTATAGGCTTAATTTTTCATGTATGCACTTGATATTGGCAGCTTTAATATTTTTTTGCAGATGAAGCTTAATTGTCTTTCTTTTATGCACATCTGTATTTTAGTAGATTAAAATTTTACCACAAAATGTACCTTGTAATTTAAATTGCTATGCAGAAAGTAAAAGCATACTGAAAAGATGACCTAAAAAGGTTTTACCATTCTTTAGGCTTTAGAAAAAGGAGTTTAAAGCATCTTATTCTGATAGAGAAGCTTTTGACCACCTGAGGAGCTTAATGGTGTGTTTTACCTTTGATTGCCTTATGGTGGCCCTTGAGAAACTCTTGTGATGCTGCTTTAAGGAGCAAACAGAATTCTGTTGTTCATAACCAAGTGTATAATTTAAGTTTTTGCACAGACTTAGCTCAATTCTGATGACATGTTACTTTATGGCAGTATTTGAGTCCTTGACAAACAAGGGAAGTAGTACTGAACCTTGAGTTGTCTCTTGGGTTTGGCCCTTCTGCTGCTTGGTTTCCTAATGCATCTGGGAAGTGTCTTCCAAGGAGACTTGGGCAAAGTCTAAACATAACAAGAGTCCTTTTGATTGTCCCATAGCTCCTGCTGTACATTCATGCCAGCTGTGAGCCCCTTCTCACAAGAGTATTTTAGGAAATGGGAGTGAAGGGTAAAAAACATGGTTTAAGACTTTAACAAGTGTCAGAAGCTAAGCCAGGTTTTTATTTTCCATTTCTTAAAAAATAGAGAGATATCTGATATATGCTTGTTTTATGTGGGAATGAGATTATGGTTTCAGAAATTTTTTACAGAGTATGTGGATGAAAGAGAAATTCTGGAATAATGAATAGCCAGTGCTATGGCATTTTCCCATGGAGAGAGGGGCTCAAGTTGTAAAATTTCCAAGTTAGGGTTTTACACATCTGTAGTAAGCACTAGAACTGCTCAGCAGGTTGTTGTCTTGGGGTGATAACGCTCATCCTCACTCACACGTTCATCCTGAATTTTATTATAATGGGATTCTTTTAAAACTGGAATGTTTTTGCAAAGCAACGGAGTTTGAGAAGTTTGGGTTTTTTGATGAGCACTGTCTTCTAGAAAATCGACATGCTACTTATCTGAAGCTTAGCCGTCCGCAGTTGCAGCAATGTCCCCTTCTCCCTGCTCCCTTGTGGTAGAAAGATACGTGGAAAGGAACAGAAACTGGGGGCCATCACTTTTACCCTATCAAGTTTATGACTTTCTTCCAAGTGAGATTTGATTCTGGAAAAAATAAAGTGTTGGGAAAAAGACTCATGGTTACAGCAATAAGATGGTGAGAGAATCCAGTAAATTCTGCTGAACTTGGTGGAACAAAATTTCACGGGTATTTTTAAAACAATTAATATAATTGTTGACTCACATATGTATTTCCTTTTACATAATATCCCACCCACACACATACACTTGTTTTGCTCCACTGTACTTTACAAGACTCTCTTGTGTTTGTATGTGATATCGTTACTGTAATCCTGTCCTTCCCTCTCTCAACTTCTCCCTTTAAGAGCTTTCAAATAATGGTTTGAACTGTTAACACTTCTCTTTTTCAAAAAATATTTTTCCTCAGCTTTCAAATGAGCACCATTTTGTCTGATACTTTTCATTTTTCTGCATTTAAGACAATGAGTGGAGCACTCTCATCCTCTGTTTTCTTTTTGGTAACAGAAACCATAAAAATGAATAGAACCTAATTTGTGCTTGCATTACAAAACCAGTAATGTTATGTGCATACATTTGAACACCATTCAGAATTTTAGTTTTATGAAAAATCTGCTCTCATCTCCCTTTACCAAATGCAGAATTTATGTGCATTTTAATATAACATAGCCACAGAGATAAATGAAGAGAAGCATGTGGATAGGCGATAAAATGAGAAATCTGAACTGCAGAATGCTTTAAAAACTTAAGATACTTCTGTATTCTACTCAATTGACATGTTTTTTTGGCAGAGAAACTGTTAGGACATGTTAGTTTAATTGTAAATATGTTAATTTGTGTATTTGACTACAAATACGATGATGGATATTTTTATAACTGTCCTTTAAGAACATATTCTATTCTAAAATATTCCAAATTCAAAAAAGTACATAAATTTCTGTTGCACTGTTTACATAAATAATAGCCAGGAAGTTCTAAATTAAGACATATTCTTATTTTTCATATGCAAGTACATTCTGAAGTTTCTGGTCCCAAATCTCCTAAATCAAGAGCTGAAACAGTGACTTCAGTTGCTGTGAATTTGTGTGTTTGTTTTAGTGTGGATGACATATATGGCATTGTTTCAATGTAATTATGTGAATTAAGTATTTATATACTTTCTGTGTATCATGAGATTTGGTCAATAGAAGAAGTTAAAAGTCCAGCCTCTTGTGATTCAAATAGCCAAGTAAATAAATAAATGTCATACAATCTGGCAGAAGCAGAAAGATTGGACTGTTGCATCCAGTGCTGTTCTACAAATTAAATGAGTATTTAGCTGTCTCCCGAGTGTAATACACAAATGAATGTTACTCAAATATGCACTGTTATTACCAGGCAAGAGAGTTATGAGGAAAAATGTTTAGAGTAACAATTTTACTTTTCATATAAATGTGGTTTATTCCTCTTTTCTACACATTGTTTTCCTGTCCTTTTTTTATCTACTGGTGTTAGGTCACTTGCACACTTGGTTTTTAAAATGCTCTTGTGAAAGTATCACTCTATTACTTCCAGCTGAGTAAGTACTCAGTTGCACCTCATAAGCTTTCCAAGTCACGTCTTGCAACAGTGACAACCCTGTTAGGAAAACAACAGAGTTTTTAAAGCCTCGTTCTTGTTCACCATGTTAGCGATGCTTGGACCTGATTGCGGGCCTATCGATAAATGGTGGCACAGAATTTCAATTATTCCATTCAGTGGTGATGTAGATGTTGAAAGGTTTTCAGATACTAATCCAGTTTCCTAATGTAGCAGTTGGCCACATATGCAAACTCGTCCCATTAAGGAATGTCCTTCAGGGAAAATGAAACACTTGGGCCTGGAGTTTACAAATTTCCTAGAAACTGGAAAGTAAAGAAGAAATGGGTGGATCAATTTCTAAAGGCAACGATGAAGTACAACTGTCCTACACCAATGAAAAGCAAATAAAATACCAGCCTTTTGTAAGGCTGAGTATATGACTTGTTTCCTCGAGTGCATTTTGTGAAATTTGTCTTGCACTTAAACTTTTAAACAAAGTTCTTGGGCCATTCAAGTGCTGTCAGTAGTGAAAAAATGTTGGAAGGATATGCAAGACGGTTTTTATTCTAGTGCCAGTTCTACTATTCAGCCTTAATGTCAACAACTTTTGTCACCAGGAATGTGATATAACCAATAGAAGAGTAAAATATCAGCCTAGCTGTCCGGGGATGATTTTTCTGCTGTTGTAAATTAGTGGGAATTCTTGTGAAAGAAGCTTTCCACTTCGGGAGTGCTTTGGAGAGTATCAGCGCAGGCTTCAGCTGCCTTTCATTTGCCTGTGTTAACTGTGTGTTATGTCCATCTTTGCTTCTAAAAGTTGCATGTAAATAATTACCTGTCATCCTACAAATAGCCCAACAGAGCTGTGATTGCAAAGCCAGCTTTGAATGGGTTGTACACAAAAGAATAAGTAGTTTTTCTGTGCATTTGGTAGGATTTGAAATTACTCTTTGCTGCAATTTTTCATTGTACTGTCGTTCCTTGGCTCTGTGGTTTCAGAAGATACCATACCAACAGTTCAGATCATTATGGTAAACCAGTAGTACTCTTAAGTCCATTTATTTTATAACATTTTAATGTTTTCTGCTTAATTATGGATGGTTTAGTTATCTGGCCTTAGCCAAACATTTTTGTCTGATACTGCCAATTTAATGATCTGTAGGGAAGGTATGTTTAATTTAAGATCCAAGGACACTTGTGAAGGGCTTATGTGTATGTTCAAAGACAGAATTAAGAATAAATCCTCTTAGTTTTTTTCTTTTTGACCTTTTTAAACTAGAAAAATGTGTTTTAATGGGTTTCATCAATACCACAGTGTGTGGAAGCTTTGTACAATTTTTGTTCTACCTTGTTCTTAACCTGTTTTTCATTGTGTCTTTCTTTTAGTTTGGCTCCTATGAAATATGAGAGTCAGATTTCTAATGTATAGCATGTTGGAACAGGTTTTACTGCATCTCTTTCTTTCCATTTGTGTGTTTAGGTGCATGAAGCTTTGAGAATTACCTACCTTGCTAATTTGAACACTTAATTTCTTTGCAGGGTTAAAAAGAAGACCTACTTCAGTAAATCGATATAAATTTACCTGTCTTCAGCTTAGGCTGTAGTTTTAGATATTTTTGTACTTTTGATACATACAATCTGCTTATTTTAATTAATTCTTGGGTGGAAGTCAATGATACTGAGAGGGAAGGACCAAACCAGGTGTATATTCCAACTGGTGGGGTGGCTGACAGTTTCTGCTTACTGTCAGAAGTACTTCAGAACTACAAGGTGACTTGAGAGGTCAGGGTACTCTTCAACTTTGCAGCAGAACTAAGCATTTTAACAGTTCTATGTGAATTGGATATTAAGAGTATTTTCTTTAACTATATATTGTGGGTGTGATCGTGTGTTTTCTGGTGACGTTTTGAGCATGTCTACTGACATAAGGATGTGCTTGTTGTTTCTTTTTTTAAAGTGTTGGAAGAAATTATGAATTCCAAGGGCACCTCTAGTATATATGCAAGACCTCTTTAGGCCTGATTTAGTAATCTGTGATTTTTGTGTTTTGAATGACTGCAAGGAGAAATGTTCTTAAAATTTGTTTTTACATGGCGTTTCCTAAAGCCTATTAGCTGTTTTAAGAGAAGGCAGAGGGACAAAAATCTGATAATGGTCTATAACTTCTTAAATTTTGCTTTATGGAGCTAGCTGTTTAGAGGACTCAAGTATGTGTTTTATATTGTTGTTTCACAGAAGCAAAACAAACTCATGCCATCTTTTTAATAAGAATGGTAAGCTCAGCAGTTGGAGGAGTTGCTCAAATTGTTCAGGTTGCCAATGCCCCTATCATACTGTCTGGTTTTGTATGAACTTTTTATTTTGGATTACCCATTTACGTTTTTCGTGGGGTTTTTTTAAGAACTTCCTTTTGGAGAAGCGTTCCCTTGAGCTAATAGAAACACTAGAGAAATGCTTTCCTTCTTGAAAGGGACCGTGTCACTTCCCCCCCTACCCCCCCACAACCAAGGTTCCTAAAAGTGGAGACAGTAATGGTTTGTAACTTGGGAAAATGTGGTGCTCAACTGGGACATACATATCTCTTTGGAGAACTTTACAACACTTCTGTAGCTATGACTGTGCATTGCTAAGTACCATGGCTTTTTAATTTAAGAAAACAGAAAGATACACGTTTAGTTTTGCACCAGCATTAAACTGTAGCATTAGTAGTTACCAGCTCCATGCTTAGTTCCCTTGGTTGTGCTGCTTGTGCAAAGGTATTGATCTTTCAGGTGTTTAGCAATCTTTCTCAGTTGTCCCCATGTACAGAGTTTGTCAGGCATGGGATACGTTGCCCTGGAAGAGGGCATATTTGTCAGGAGGTTGCCTGTTATCCCGTTTGGGGCTTTTCCGAATGTTATGAAGTACAATTTAAGTTTTGCAGGAATGCTCAGCTGGTAATCCAAGTCGTCTAAGTTTTAGCATATGTCATATTAGCTTTTTAACACATAAGATGAACCTGAATGTTTCCAGCTGTTACTTGAAAACCTAGTTCACAAGGACACTTATTTCAAGAACTGAGTTTTTTTTGCATTTGTGTGACAAAGAATAGAAATAAATATACTACTGCATATGCTTTTTTGCTAATAGCAGAAATTGGTGGAAGCACAATGTTTATGTAGAACCTGGAAGAACATTTGGGGGAAACAAAATCTTCTTTGTCATTTTTTACAGGAAAACTATGAGTACTAAAACTGGGGGAATGCTGACATGCCTTTTCAGTGTATCACAGAGTAGCAAAATCCTGTTCTATTTTTTATTAAATTCTGCCCAAACCCTGTGATTTAATGACTTCCCAGATTAACTTTTAAACCTTTTTGGCTAAATGGGATGAACTGACATGGCACTTGGTGTGGTTGTAGGAAACCCAGGAGGAAGGTGCTTTGCATGGTATAGGGGGACTTGCTACGTGTTCTGTTGTTAACAAAACTTAGAATCACAGATGTCTAACTCTGCATTTATAGCTGATGTTTGTATGGTGCATGTGTTACCTAGGGAAGTTGTGCTTGCCTTGGCAGAGTACACAGTGCAGCATTCCACAGAACTTGTGACTTTGTACCCTGAAAGTGTTTAGCAACCTGTAGAGATTATAACAACAAACATTTTAACAAACTGAAAAAGTTGCTATTACAGGAATAAAATAATAATTTAACCTTAAATAAACAGTTTATGAAACTTGTTAAGAAAAAAAAGTTTTGTTTTTTGTGGTTTTCTTTCTAGGTACACTGTGCACATGTGCAAAGGTTTTGCCTTCTCTGTAGTGTAGTAGTTCATCTACAGGGTGATTGGTAGCAGCAGCATTTTATGTGTAGTACAACTACAGATATATATGTAGTGCAACAACATAAATGCCAATGAAGTTGTAAACGGAAAAAAAAAGTTAGCTTGAAATACAACTCAGTTAAGAAAAATCAGATTTTGACAGTACAATGTAAATCTGACTGTTCTGTAAAAAAGACAGTCTGGAATGTAAATACCTACTTATTGCCAATCTTATGTGTGTGTCTTGGCAAAGTGCATTGGCTTTTTATCAGGTGGACGAAGTAAAAAGTAGACTTAGGTACTATCAGGAAGACTAGAAGCTCAATTCTGGAGCAGTGTATTATTACCAAGATTTAGTGATTGTGAGACCATAGTAAGTTTAATAACAATAGTAATAGTGAAAGCGTTAGCAATTTGAAATCCCCTAAGCCCATCTGGAGGGTGGGTGAGGCCATACGAACAGCATCCTTTTCTCTCCTTAGATCTGCGAGTATTTTTGAAACAAGCTTGCCTTATGTGTGACTGAGTTGGCTTTAGCCCTTGATAGGTTTTGAATGTGGAATACTAGTGGAGCATGTTGTATTTTGGGTATGTTTGTTTTACTGTTTCTGAAGATGAACCCTTTAACATGGATTTATTTGTTAGCCGTGTGTAAAACTGTGGTCCACTACACACTGTAGAGTATATATAGATTCATGCCATTTTCAAATGAATGTTGCATTTACCTGAAAGGCTGGCACGCCAGCTTAGCACAAAAATGTGTGTTATGACACAGATTTGGGTGTTCCCTCCATTTCTGCAGTGGGCAGAAGTTGCCCTTGTGCTTGAGCTTGGCTCAAGCTAAGGGATAACTTCCTGTTTGGTTCCTGCACTTGTGAGTCCCATTTGAATTCAGGTAAATTAAACCCAGTCCATTTCTGACAGATCTCTTACTTTATGTTCTCACTTTGGTGTAGAGATTAGGTAAAATGGTGCTTCTGATTTGTTTGGCAGAGATAGTGAATTCTGCTAATGAATTCCAGTGAGTTGTTGAAACTATAAATTTAAATATTTAATAAAATGATGTTTCCTAAGCAGTTATTTAAACAAAACATTGAGTGATGTTTAAAACCACCTTTTAATTATCTTAGAAAGCTAATTACTGAGAGGGCCTTGAGATCTTGAAAAACCCTGAGAGTTTGTATTTGCTTTTCAGATGTGAAAAGGGTTATATATTGATTAATATGAGCATCCTCTGCCTTTCAGATTATAAATAAGGAACGTAGCTCCAAAGATACCAATTTGCTAAAATAGTTTGGGTATCTTTGAAAACACTATTACATAATTACTAGTTTTGACTTAGGTGCTGTTTCTGTAGAACCTCTAATCAGTATTGAATAGGTATGAAAAGAAAGGTTAACTGCTTGACTTAAAAATATTTTTTTCTTTTTTTAACTTAAACTGTGCCAGAGTTTTCAAGAAAATTTTAGCAGCAGAACAGCTCTCCTCCTTCAATATATTAAAGACCACCATGCACTTCTAATAGAGGCTTACAGGGAAAATACTCTAAATAGGACCATGTGCCAACTGTGGCCTTTTAAACCAACAATTTAGAAATAGCCTTCTAACTATTATTTGTAAGTCTGTAGAAGTAGTATTTTGGCCACAACATGAACATGCATCCTAACAGTGTTCGTACTGTTAAAAGCATAACACTGACTGTCATGATATTCTTCTTAAATAAATCTTCCACTATTACTGCATTTTTCCAGCTTTTTTGTAGTTGATCTGCTGTATGAGAAAATGTAAGTTTTTACACTTGAGTAACTGTGCATGTGGAATAATTTAAAAATATCGATCAATACATTTCCACATATGGACTTCTCATGGGCCCTGATTTTTCAGAACAGTCATTAAATACATGCTCTTTTTAAATAAAACATTTACATAACATTTAACTGAGTAACATACGCTTTGTTAAATAGAGCTGGAAATTAAACTTGCTAAAATTTTTTTCCTTGATTTAGTCTTTATGAAATGTGAGCAAGGCTAGCTTTTTTTAACTAATTTTTATGGATATATCAGCTTGGATATTATCAATCTAAAATTGCATGGTTGCAAACAGTAACTGGGAAAAAAAAATAGGGTAAAATTTATTCTTATTTCAGGCTGAAAAGTGGTTGAATAAAATCTGAAGCTGCTTTTTATAGTGAAAGCTTTCAGGTTTTGGTTGATGGTTTCTTACATGTATTTCACTAAGACTATAAATACTTGAAAATAACATCAATGAATTAAAGAGGGGTTGGTATTTTTTCCAGTCTAACTGTAGTACTGTTTCTGTCCTCTTGAATGTAGCAGCTTTTGACTTTGGCTTTTTAAGGTGATTTCTTGTTTCGTAATTATTTCATTGTGTTCACATTAAGCTGAAACCTGGCACACAGGGTGTGTGCCCAGATTGCCCACAGTAGCTGTACATCCAGAATACCAGATGTGTGCAGCTGCACAGGGCTGGTGCATGTGCTTTGCCTTCCAACAAAGATCTAGCAGATGAAGCAGCATCAGCTGTGTCTCTGTCACGGATAGCTGCACTCTGTTGTTTACCTGAAGGTAGTTAGGAGTTAACTTTTGCTAGGGAAGTTCTAGTTAAGTTTTTTGTTTTTTACCGTGATGCAAGACATAAATCGTTGGGCTTTATTTTTGTTTCTTGGTACCAGGGTCTGTGTTTGATGGCAGTGAGCAAGTGCTTAGCTTGAGAACGGCCATATGTACAATTTGCCCTGCAGACTCCTCTTTTCTAGCGTACCACTGTTTTATGAGCTGCCCAGTCTGTATGTCTTGCTCTGCCAAGCAAGTGCTAGGCTGCTGAGGTCCTTGAGGTTTTGTGTGTGCTGGAGGGTGCTCTCTGACTGCACCTGATTTTTCTATCTCATTATCAGCAGAGCGAGCAGGTCTGGTCTTGCTGGTGGCCTTGGGGCAGCCCTAAAGAAGCAGAGGAGTTACAACCAAAGTATTTGGTCTTTGAGATGCTTCTTGCTGTAAGATAGTCTTTGGAGGGCCTGTTTTCCAGCATTCCACCTCTCCTCTTTTCTAAACTCTCAGAGGCGACTTTGTGGGAAGTCTGTGAGGCTTTCTGAGAAGTTTGTGATACCTGTCTAAAATGATTCTTAATGGAGAAGTTCATGAAGAGCTGGTGTGACTCTGAGATGCTGTCTTGGTATCAGACTCCTGCTTTGAAGTTGAGTCTGTCATGTGTTCTGGCTGGAAGAGCCCCTGCAGGAGACGAGAGATCTATTGCTTGAAAGAAACTTCATGCCATCAAGAAATGCTCTGATCCACTTAATCCATCTGCCTGGGCTGGTGGTTATTCCTTCTCCCTGAAGCAGGAGAGATCAAAGATTCCCAGGTGTGGCCAAGCATTATTTGCTTTCACAGAGCTGGCTAAACAGGGGGTTAAGAGATTTCATGAGGGTTTCTCGAAGCAGGCACACTTCCTGTGTCAAAATTACATCGGTTCTGTGAGGTTGTTAAAGCTGGAGGATTACAGACGTTGGAGTCAGTACTGCATCCTTCATCTTTGAGTGAATCAAAGTATGACTATTTCTGCAAGGTTAATATTGACATACTGTTACCTATTGGTGAAGATGTTTTCTTCTACCAAGACTGCTTGGTGTCTGATGCAGGTCTGAAATTTTCCACTAAGGTAGTTTTATTCCCCATGTATGTTAAGTCTCCATAGTAATAAAAAAATACACTGCTTTTTCCTCTTAGCAGATTTCTTCCTTCACTTAGGCATCCACAAAGAAATCTCCTGGTTAAAGATTCTTTGCTTTAAGAAGTCTTCCCACTTTCCTCTGTTACTGCATTAGATGTGCTGATGGAACCCAGGACTAAATTGATTTGCCTTGCAAAATGATCAGCCTTTCTCCTGGGCTTCTTGGTCAGTTCCATCGGAAGCAAGGTCAGTCATATTTGAAAGGTCTAGGAAGACTTCAGCATCTTTTTGGCTGTGGCTGTGTCTCTGATTGCTGTAGCAAGGGCTTCCTCAAACTTTCTGGAAGTTCTTGTTGAGATATCATGGATATCATATGGGAAGATCACACAGTTTTCTTTGATATTCCACAAGTGAGCTACTGAGCCACTCAGTCTTGTTCAGCTATTCTCATGAATGTATATACTGTGAACTGTAGCAGGTCTCTGTTTCCCTTCTAGAATTGCATAGAAGGGCAGATAACAGTTACCAATTTTTCTTTAGAAAGTGTAAACACATAGTTGAATGTTTTAATCAAACCATGCAGAGCCACTGAGTTCTAGCCTGTAGATAGATTATGTGAATATAAATAGAGTTGGGAAGAAGTTTTGCTTGAAGGAGAGTCTTGTGACTGTTTTGAGGAACGTCTATTTCTTTCAAGTGGCTTTGAGGAATGTATAATCCCAAACTGGATGAATCTTTCATGTTCTGAAGTGCAGCAGGGCAGGAATGCCCAAATATAGTGTTTGGATGGGCTCATCATAGATGAAAATCTACATAGACTTTGGCTGTTGCCTTGAGAGGTTTCCCGGAGAGGTTGTAGAGTCTCCGTCCTTGGAGATATTCAAGGCCCATTAGGACATGGTCCTGTGCAGCCCACTTTAGCTGATCCTGCTTTGGGGTGTAGACTAGATGATCTCTAGAGGTCCCTTCCAGTCTCAGCCATTCTGTGATTCTGGGATAGCGTCACTGTGTTTTCAGTGTAAATTTCCCCTGTTTGGGGATGAGGGTGGGATGCCAGTGGTAACTCCATGCAACTAGAAGCAACAAGAAGAAAAATTCAGGCAGTGACTCTCTTTGAGATTATCTCTCTGGTTGGGTAATAGCTGCAGCTCTGAGCCCTCCTGGAGTTGATCAGTTGAAACCTGCAGCGGTGGATGAGGGCTGTAGCTGATTCCCATTATGTACCCCTCTCAGTTCACTCAGTGTGATCAGCTGTTCTTTTGGGTCTGAAAATGGATGACTTCTGTCTCTAGAAGAAACAGTTGTCTGTCCTATGGACAGAAAGGATAGGATAGAGATTGAAAAGATCAGAAATGACATGGAGAGATTAAAAGGGGGTCAGTTGTCAGTTGATCCCCCATGCCCCTTCCCAGTCCAAGAACTGGGGGCGCTACATAAAATTAGCAATGATTCTTAATTCACAGTGGAGGGATGTGGTTTACGTTCTGCTCTGGTGGTACTGTCATTTGTGAACTTTTGCAGCATAAACCTTTGTTCTGCACTTCTCTATTCTGAAGCAGGAGGAGAAAAATCAAGGCAAAAGGGAGTTCGGAGTTCAAGGTACCCTAGACCAAAACTACTTTTTTCTCATTAATACTGAAAAAGTATTTGGCATCTTGAGGAAGAATGACATATTGCCAGAAGAAATCTTCCTGCAGCAATGAATTGAGAGCATGTGAATGGGAGTATGCTCTTTATCTGAAAGTTGCTACAATGGGAGGGTCGTAGTCTACTTGTATTTGGTTCCTTTACTCATTTGCCTTTTTCAGACATTTGCATATTGTTTTTCTTGACAATAAAGAAGATAAAGTTAATGAAAGAATGGTATTACATAAGTAAAAAACTCAATCATAATACATTTGCATGACATTGTGGAATATCCAAAGTAGCACTGATGACTGTCAAGCTACTATTTCCCATGTTTCGAAGTCCTCAGTGTGTAACCTAAATTGCGTTATCTGATAATTTGTGCAGGAACATTTCTGAGTTTAATGGGAAACAGTAAGATTATACTTTTGAACTGCAGCACTGATGTCTTAGAGTATTCAACAGAACTACAAAATTGTCTGCCATCAGTCTTCAGTAGGATGTGTAGTTTGATTTAGATTTTAAATTGCTTGGATGGGCAAGAAAAATTCTGGTCATGGATGGTCATGCAGTTTTTTCTCCAAGACTTAAGAAAATGATTCTCATTGTTACCACCTCGTGGAATATTGGCCACTGTAGCTGTGTGCTGAATCGTGGGGTTTTTTTAGGATTGTTGTGTGATACTTGGAGGTAAGGGAACTTCTGACCTGCATGGTGACTTTTGGAAGGTAAATTGAGAGGATGTGGGAGGAAAGTTTTCTGCTGACCAGTTAAAGTGATTATGGCAATTCCATTGCTGCTTTGGTGGTGAAGTGAGCCCAGCTTTATAACCGCTGGTTATGACTATGGTATGCTGCCAAAAATTTTGCAGGAATGCAGGAGAGGAGAAAAATTTGGACTTTAACAGCTTATACATCATCCAAAAGTGAATGGAATTTCATGGGGCAAAATGAAAACAGTTATATAGCCCACAGGGATTTCCTCTGCTGAATATCAAAGGTATACTGTAAACCATTGAGGTGTAGGCACTTCTGCTTGAAAAGATTTCAAGATCCTTTATGATGAAAGGAGTTAGGCAGTTGAAATATAAGGGTTACTAACAAGTCTCATTAGAAAGTACATAGCAGTGTTATTTGAAATGTCCCATTGACTTCAATAGGTCTTTGTTTTATTTCTTTTCTCATTGTTGCTGTTTGACATTGAGACTGT
This sequence comes from Caprimulgus europaeus, assembly GCA_907165065.1. The sequence goes on from OU015525.1 coordinate 35,518,839, forward strand.
TGAAAAGATACTGTGATTTGATGTTTTTGGGTATGCCCAGCATTTTAATCTCAGTGGCCTGGCTGACACTGGGCCAAATTAAACTTTGGCAAACAAATGTCCTGAAATTGCTAGACATTTTATTATTTTAAAAGCAGGTCTTCAAATTACAGAAGCTTACATATCACAGTTTCTCAAGTTTTTAGGCATAATGCATTTGTTGGTAGTTAGATGTATTCATTCTAGTGCATGTGTATTATGTTCTTAACTGTTGGACAAAGAATTATTATGATGTGTACTAGAAGATTATAATATTTTCCATATCTACAGAAATTCTAACCAGTTTCTTACTACCCTGAAAACAGCAGTCTTGAAAATAATAGGAAACCCCTACAGGGTGCTATTAACTTTCCTAGGAAACCTTACAAGACAGAGACTGAGTTCTTATGTTTGTGTTGCTCAGAACAGTGAGGCTTTAATTCTAAATAGGATCTTTGAGAGCAACCACAATATTAGCTTTTTAAAAAAAAGGCTCCTGATCTTCATTTAACTTCTGAAATATCTGGGATGCTCTCCTCCTTTTTTCAGCCTTGATGAGTACTGGCCAGTTGGGTCAAAATTTGTTAGGGAGAACTGTCAGACATGTTCCAATTTTGAATGTGCTGCTTCCCTAGGTATCCATGCTGAAAACCAAAAAGTTTATTAAAATTGTAAAAGGCAAATGCAGTTGAACATTTGTAATGGAAGTTAATTTGTTTGGTGCATGTAGATTTAATCAGGATATGACTGGAATAGTCTTAATCTCATCTAGCAAGCACCTTTGGTGACTAATTGTAGCTTGACTTCTGGAGCTGCTGTTCAGAGATCTAAGAATCAAACATAATGAAAGCAAAGTGATGAGAAGAGTGCTGCTGAAGACTGAGGAGCTTTCTAGTTTTCATTTGAAAATAAATTTTTTTAAAAATTATCAGGGTTTCTGAAAATTATACTTAAGATGAATTATCCTTCTGGTAATTTTTTTTCCCCTTGTATTTTTTTGAAGTTAAATAAGCAGAGTTGCAAATGTCTGTAATCAATCTTAACTACTTAAACAAAAGCTTTTCAGAAGGTAATATTCCTGAAGGTTGCAGATTTTACTGATGCAGCCATTCATATCAACGCCACTGGTAAACAAAATACAGAAGGAATTGCAGGTAAAGAAAATAGAGTTCTTTGCCAGCAATACGACCTTCATTGCTTTTTTTTTTTTTTTTTTTTTTTTTCTTCTAGCTGAAGTGCACAGAGCTCCACAGTCACACAGTGGAATAGCAAGTGGTTTTATTCCACCAGCCTGGCCAATATAATCAACATTTATGTGAACAAATTACAGATAACTGCAACAGGATTATCTCTAATATTTAACCTGTGATCTCTAGAAGCTCAGTGCACACATGTTGTCAAGAAATCGATGGCAGTACCACAGCCAGCCCAGGTACATTATGAGAAGTGTTAGTTGTTTGAGTGGAGTTGGAAGCAAAAGTTTTTTCTAGGCAGGTTGGCTGTGGGGTTGCTGGAAGACATTTCTTGAATCCCCCAGCTTATGCTGAATCCAGTCAGGTGAAGCAGGAATTATACTCTTCAGCAGCTGCATGTTGGTCCTGTCCCAGTCCTGTCCCCTTCTTGTCATGTCGGTCCCTCCATGTCCTGTGCCCCCCGATTTTTTTAAATACTGTACATTTCTTATGTGTTTTACATGAGAAGCTTAAGGGACTTTATTTCTTTATATTGATGTGTTCCTCATCTGTGCACATTTCATAGACCTCGTGAAAAGGAAATGTGAGGACAAGCTAAAGTGTGAGCAGTAGTATTGTTGTAGTAGAACATGTTAAGATGGCAATGGATGTAACAGTAAGAGGCATAGTCAGAGGGACTGTATACGGAGGTCTTGGCTGCTGTTGCAGCTAGACTGGCTGTGGCGTGGCAAAACTACATACAGGAATGCAAGGTATTAGAAGTCCTAAGATTACCAGGAGTTACAAAACTGAGTCTTTAGTATAAAATAATATTTTAATGCTTTATTAAAATCAACAGTTAAATACAACTTGCAGAAATAGATAAGATCTAGAAAAGTCATAACCCCAACCCAACAGCACAGACTTTTTTTTGAGGAGCAGCATATTAATAAAATTTTGAATTTGTGCTGTTAAGAATCCAGTGGTAGAATTGTGTAGCAAGGAAAACCTCCTTTGAGACTTTGGCTTAGCAGCTAAATCTTATAAAGTTATGCATTACTTGATATATGAATCAAATGAAAACAAAAGGAAGTAGAGAATTAGAATAAGCAGACTAAACTGAAGTCAAGAATCAGAATAATTAGACTAAACTGAACATTAATACTCGTATTAACTTCAGTTCAGCACAGGTTCTGTACATGTAAGACTGTGTGCTTACTAGGTGAGTTGTCTTGTTTGAAGCTAATGGTTATTAGCTTAAAAGTTGATTAACTTGTCATACCAGTCTCACCATACTTTTGTTTTTCTCAAACTAGATGAAAGGTTCCTTTAAGTATGGTTACTGTAGTACTGCATTCCTGATGATGCTGCTAGCTAATGATACTCTTTGTTGTAGAAATCAGGAAATGTGGGTTGAGCTTCTGGGATCTGTGTGGCTGGAGCATGAAAATATTATGTCCTAAGTGGCAAGGTCTTGCTGGAACAACTTGGTATGTACTGTAGCTAATAATACATGTCTGTAGTTTTTGCTTTCAGATTAATTTACTCCCTTGCTGTAGTGCTGTTTCAGTTCCACCCATGCCAAAATACTACTACTAAAACTAAAAGATATATTTTTGTAAAAAGACTTCTCCATATTTCTTAGGGCATCTGGCTTCTGTCACCAGTACTGTCTGATGGCATTTTTATTCAAAATCTATTGGACACACATGTTCTGTTTTGCTAAATGAGCTGATATTTAACATGATTTAATTTCATTATACTAATTAAAACAACACTTGTGGTATGCAGTCTTATATTTCCATTTTAATTTTTAATTTAAATACAAAGAAATTATTCATAAATGTTTACATAGTAGACTATTTGCCATAAAGTGCAGTTAATGTATGCCAAGCTCAAATGTTCTTGCTATGAGACTTTCTTGCCTGTTTGGCTTATTTTTCTAAGTTTTCGGTGAAGTGTGGGTGGGGCAGAATTGGCTTTGGGGGCTAAAGAAAGATTTCTGGATTTGTGATTCACTTAACTGAATATTAGGATCCTTGTTTCTTAGAAATTTCATTTTGACTATGTTTAATGAACAGCAGGATGATTTTACTGAAGTGACGTTGATATGTCTTCGTAAATGAAATACCTTTATAGTATGCTGGACGTTTATGGAAGGTCGTAGATTACTAGTTCTCTGTCCAAAGGAAAAAGTTGTCTGTGGAAATAGAGCCCCTGATGATGTATCTCTTGGGGCTGCTGCTTGGTTTAAGAGCATAACATAGTCTCCTTCTCAACATCTGGTCTCCCTACTAAGCATTACATCCCTTGGAAACTTTATTTTACATACAGACCTGTTGTATCTAGCTGCATTAAGGACCAGCTCCTCAGCCATGATCACAGAGGATAGTGTGGATTCTTCAGTTCTCTGGAAACTAATTTCATCCCACGAGAACATGGTAGTTGTTCGTGTGATATATGTTGCAGTTTAACTCCTGCCTCCCCATGTTGATTCTAAAGTAGTTGTTGTGCACTTCCATGTTCTAAGGCATGTCCTTTGGTGCAAAAAAAATGTAAACAAAAAGATCAAAACCTATAGGTTTTCAAGCATGCCTGAACAGATTGTCGTTGTTAGGTGTACCCAGAGTAAATTCTGTGGGATGCCTCTTGTGTGTTCCTCATTTTTTCACAAGGAAAAGTAATTTAGTTTTAGCAGGATTAGTTTACTGAGAAAGCCTGGTGATTTTAGTTTTCATGAAGACTGAAATATAAAGAGAATGTACTAAGGAGTAGTCGTGACCAAAGGCATCCCTTTGTAGTGTGCCTATACTCTGGTCTTTCTGGAAATAGGGAATTGTCCTGCAAAGAACTGAGGACAGACCAGAAATGTATATTTGTCTGCTTTTGGAATACATTTTCTGCAGGTTTACTGGACAATAGTGAGGTCTGAGGAAAATATATGATTCTAAAATAACCTTTCAAATAAACTTTTAATATGAAAAGGAATCTGGAATTTCTTTAGTTTCTTCTCCCCCCATTCCATGCTGTGATCATGTAGAGTGATGCAAAAAACTTAGGATTTGTAGCTCTCCCAGTTACATTCACCCGTGGAGGGAGTGAAGCTCCCAGTATCCTAACTCAAACTTTTTTTTCTATTAAAAATATAACAGCATTTTGCATATGAAAGCAGTACACTAAGCAGTTAAGTAGACATTATTTGGCAAGAAGGCTATAAATGTTGAAAGGGTGAATTCATCACAGATAAGAACTGGAAGAGCAGGTGAGTTAGAATATGACAGTTGGATATTTGGAAGTAGATTGGAAAATTAATATTCCTAGTTGCCTGCAAAATGGCAAGATGCCTATCCTTCTAGTCTGTCTGTATTTGCTTATTCAGTTTTAAAGTCTTTTAGTTGTCTTTGACATGACCTTTAGAAAGTGCTCACTAACATAATTGTGATTCAGTAGAGTAATGCTTTCTTCATTTTATTGCCTTAAAAAACATTTTTTTGCCTTCTATTGAATACCATGTTGGTTTTCCATCTACTTTAAACAGTTGACTTGTAAAGGTTGCAGGCAAACTTTGGCCACACAGATATGGCCAAATTAAAAATACAGCAGAATACTTCCTTTGTTTTCAGTTGAGTAAACCATTTTTTAGCTACAACTAAAATTTCTGTATGTTGAACAGCTGTAGGCAGGAAAATGGTTACTGTTTTAGGATCTTGGTTTGAGTTTGGTTTTTGGGGGTTGGAGGAGTGGTGTTCTAGTTTTTCTTTTAGTTTGTACACCAATTTATTAAAAAACCAAATCCAAATACCAGCACTCCCTTGCCCCAACCCCAAAGCTGTGCTAGGCTTCAGATTGTAACTTGGAGTTACCAAGTGGGTATCTCCTGCTAATAGAATGAGACATGCATATCTGGCATCTCTTAAGTTTTCAAGAATGATACTAGGTCTGTGGAGAAGTAACAAGGTGATGAATACAATGCCTTTTTTTTAAAAGGTTTTGTTTTCCACTTTTTTGCTTTACTTTTTTTTTGTTTTATATTTTGCTTCATGAATAAGAATAATGAAGTTATAGCCAATATTAGAAAAATCTGGCTATTTTCATATATTATCAAATCTAGGCATTCATGAGTTTGGAGCCAAAGTTTCATGACTTGCCAAGGCAAGGAAGATTCAGTAATAAGAAAAACTGAGTACGTTGTCTTCAGGAGAGTATTCAAGTCTCTGATAAGACAGGAATTCTACTGTTGGTTACGTCATTTCTTAGGAGCTACATGCATACAATATGTATCTTGCCTTAACATATCTCAGAGAAGGCCAGTCTGTCAAAATAATCTTTCTTTGGGCTAGAATACTGCTATGTCTTTTGTATTTATTGCAGTCAATATGGAAGGAAGTTTGAAGGAAAATTATTTTATATACCAATTGTTCTAAAATGTAGTTTACAACTATCAGGATGTAATTTTACCATAGTACATTGAAAATTCTTCTATAAAACTTGTAGTGTATTTGGACTACTTGCTGGATGAGGAGAAAAAAGAGAAAACTATTAAAGTATGCATTTGCTAAGCTCTGTGTAGTGTGATTATTGCATTTAGTCCTGGGTTCAAACTCTAAAACGCGGTAGTGGTGGTTGAGAGAGACTGAAATTGAGATCTTGCTCCCCCCACCCCCTCTCCCCCCTTTTAATAATCTACATTATTTTTGCAAAAGTTAAGGGAAAATAATAGATTATTTTTTCAATAATTTAATTAGTATTATAGCATTACATTTTAAATGTATAATCAGCTCTTTAGAGTGATTCAAATTTAGAAAACTTTGCCCTTATAAGGGAAATGGATGGAAGATGAGCTTAAAATAGGAGACTTGGAGCGTGCTTAACATCTTCAGAGGGGTATGAATGTAAGGACTGTTTCTAGCAAGACAGCTTTAGAAAAATCACAGCATTTTAATCTGCTCAAAGTTTCAAGCAGCAAGATTTTCCAGTTGTGTGATAGCCTCAAATAAAAGTGCTCAACTTCAAAAAGCTGGAGAACTCTTTGGCAGAAAGTAATCTGTAATTGTTCTATCGAGCTTTTTTTTAAAAAAACAGAAATGTGAAATTAGTAAATCCCTCCTGTAACAATTTCTGAAGTAGCCTGTACACTGTGAGTGCTCTTACATCATGCTCTTTTGGGCTTTGCACCTGAAGCCATAGTAAAAAGAAAAATACAAGTTATGCCTACATGGTACCTATTCTGCCCCTCTCCAGATCTACTTATTCACATTGCTAAATTGTCCAGGGAGTGATGAGCTGCCCTTTTTTTCAGTTAAAATTAATTTTAAATCTAGTTTAGTCTGAAGTGAAGGAACTCCTGTTGTTGCAGTGTGAGCAAGTTCCTTTTTGTCAGTTAAACCTCAGTTTTCTGGTCATACTCTTACTTATTATACGTATTCCCCTTTGCCATTATTTGTCATAACTGTACAGCGTAGGTTATGCCCCACTAAAAAGCTGGACTGTCTTACAATGAATGCAGGGTGCTGTGGGTGAGGTACCATATACCAGGCCTGCATTCATGCTGGTCACAGGGACCTTACATCCACTACAGAATTGTCATCGAGAGTTCAGAACCAAACTCAGTTACAGATAATATCTTGCTGAAGGCTTCATCTAGAGATATTAGAGCTAGACCTGTATCATTTACATAGTGCTGGAAGGTGGTAGCCTGTATCCAGTTAAAGGAAAAGCATATGTTGAGGGTAACTGGTGTGTATTCACTTAGCGCAGTGTAAGTGTTGCCACTTGTCTTTGTTACAAACATCTTTGTTATAAACCTTTAATCTGTCTATATTATAGCACCTTATAGGTGTTGATGTGTACAAGCCTAGTGGGATATTTGCTAGGCAGTTATGCTAATAAGTGTGCTAATAAATCTATCCACTCAATATATGTTAGGGTTAGGCCTTGTCTAGTCCAGGCTTTAAAGGTGTGATCCTGATTGAGTTACCTAGCTCAATGTAACTAACACCTGTAGTTAATGGAGTTAGAGCCTAGGGGGGAAGCTTAGGCATTAACTTGTGAGTTTTAGCACTTTTTGAAGAACAATTGCTTTGTCTTTGCTAGAGTTTTAGTAAGGAATTAATTAGGTCAAAACAGGTAACAGGTCCAACATCACTTTTAATTTTCAGGCAAGGTAGTGCCTTAACTGTGAGCTTCCAGAATTTCAGACTTTGTGATTAGGTGCAGTTTTTCTTTTGTCATCAGCTTTTGAGAGTTGTGGGTAGTACAACACAAATGCAATGAAAGGTGCTGTGCTTTCCCTATATACCAAGATACTCTTCTCTTAGAAAACACTTAATAACCATTTGAAACTCAGAAGTTCAACGTTTAAACTTGCTTTACATTAAAAGCAATGATTATGATTAAGCTATCTGCCTGTCTTGGGGTTTCATCACTTGTTAGTTTTGAATTATTATCTCTTCAGTACATATTTGCAAATATCTAAGTGGCAGGAGGAATAAATATCTCAAAGACATTGGTAACAACAGAGAGTCGAGTAAAGGAGAGAGACTTTATTAGTACCTGAACTGAGGAAGAGGAGACATTAAACCCAAATGGATTGGCATAGGTTAGGGTGATTTCATAAATGTCTTGGGCATGGGAAGAGCTTTAATTTGACCAAAGTCAATCAAGCACATGGCACAAACCTGTAGGAAAGCAAGCTTTGTTAATCATGGTTTTTGTTGAATGACTTTGTTTAGAAAGCACGTATTTATTTTACAAATAGCTGTTAACCTTAAGCAATCTGTACTAAACAAGGTGGCTATTGGAAGTCAGCAATTTGTGTTTATGTTGAATTAACTGATAAATTAATTTTACTTTAGATTTTAAAGGTGTATTCAAGATACATTACACTGTCATTAGTAAAGACAATGAATCTGAGATGGTGAACTAAAGTTGCTTCAGAACAAAAGTTAATTCAGAATAGGCTTGCAAATTCATTCGTTAATGGTATTTTGTAGACCCTTTAAAAGTAGTTCTGTAGGGTGATTGGAACATCTCTTATGTGTGTGTAATCCTCCATATGAATGGTTTTATTTTTTTTGCTAATAAGACTTTTCAAGTAATTTGTGTCAAGGTATCAGATAAGAGTGGTTTTCCTTCCATATACAATAGTGGAAAAAATATTTAGGTGCAACTGTAGGGGAAAGATGCCTCAGCTCTCTGGGAAGCTTCAGTCTGTCATCACAGTTAGAGGTGGTATATGAAGCTAGGCTAATCTAAATCTTTCATATCCCTGCTGTTTTGCAGAGTGACTTGATGTCTTGTTTTTCCCTGTTTTGGAGCACATAAGACTTTTGTTTGAGTCTTGACATCAATTAAATAATTGATTATATCTTATCACTCTTCACTGTGTATGAAAATCAACATGTATATGTACATAAGAGTTGCATAATGGCATCAGCAGGCTAGTCACTTTTCTGATATATGTAGAAGTGCTTAGCAAAGGGCAATTTTTAATGAGGAGTTTGTTTTCTTTTTCCCATAAGAATACTGCTTTATATTTGTAATGTTATCTGTTTGTTTAGTTAATTGGGAAGAAGTGGAATTTTCTTTGCCTGCAAATGTGTTGTCTCTTCTGTTAATTCAGAAACTCATTTATGGTGTGGTAAGATGAAGCCTCTTTGGCAAATCTCAGAACTATCTGAGTATCTGTTTCCACCATTGTCACTGCCTTGGAAAGGTTTCAATTTAAAGCATTTCTTACATCAATCAGAAATGCAAAAGTGATAAACTGATGTTTATTGCTTTTAGTTATAATTTTGTTATAATCTTAAAATTTAATAGTGTGTAAGATGTCTTAGAACTGCTATAATAAAACATCTTTTTCTACTTTGAGAGCATAGCTTCATTTTTCCTTGCTTCTACTCTGTTTAATTAATGAAAGGGATTAGTATGGCTTCTTTTGTTTACATCTCTGTGGACTAAGATTACTTCTTTCTCCTGCTTTGCTGTTTTATTCACTTTATTAATAAGGAAATTAAGGGGGTTTGTTGTTGGGTTTTTTTTTGTTTGTTTCTTTTTGGTTTTTTGTTTTTTTAAAGTTAAATGGGTCAGAGACAGTTTATGATACTAATTTAATAAAGCCCTTTCTATGCATGGCATATCTTTATGCACATGTTGGAAACAGACTGGGGTGGGTCTAGCACACTGGTGTTGGTGATCAGAGGTGTGGGGTGCCAGCCATTCCAAGCCAAAGTGCAGGTGTGTGTAACTGATGCCATCAGCAAACCAAACCAGCCACATTTTTATGGAGTTGTGACCACATTCCACAGGGAATGTTGACAAAATTTAGGGATTTAATATATCTTAGAAACCAAAGTAAAATTATTTTGGAAGTCTATGATGATGTTGGCATTTAATTTGAGCAAAATGAATGTGTCTCGTGCCCTGTGTGATGGTTTGCAGATGGCAGTTCTGTAGATGTGTTAGTTTGAGTACAGCTCTGATTAACTTGTGCTGCAAAAAAATGAAGTAGTCTCTAATTTTGCCCCTTTCTGCTTCTCCTTTGAAGATTTTTTTTTCCTTTGTGTTGTGATTGGAATCTTCCTGTTTCCATTCACTTTCCATTCCAATGAAGTGAAGATGGTGGTGAAGGAAGTGAACTTTCTTCCTCAAAAGGCAGCTAAATGGAAATGAGCCAGGGATCAAGTTAAGGCATCTCTTGGGAAATCGTTGTGGACATTTTGGAGTGCTGTTTTCACTATATGGACATCTGATCCAGGTTATAAATATATGGCAATATAGAAAATATATATGATAAGGGGTTTTTTCTATTAGGAAAGTGAAAAATTTATATATATATAAAAATATATATATCCAAAGATCAAAGAGTACTTGATGAGATTGTTTTGAGAGTGTTTTGGGTTTGTTTTTTAATTTTAATTTTTAGATTATTGACTGATATTCTTTTAGGTGAGGAAGCTATGGTAGTTAGGAAAAAACATAACCATTAGAGATTTTGTCTGATTCTTTTCAGTTCCTTGATGAAAGGAGACTTTTAAGGTTTACTTCTTGGTGTAAGGAAGTTGGAAGGTAGTGTGCTAAGGAAGAGCAGTACTGCAAAGTCATTGAATATTTTTGTGTGAAAAATGTGGGTGAAAATATAAGTGTTTGACACAAAAATCTACTGTGAGAGACATTTCCTTCCGTAAGGAAATCTTTCCCCCTGTTTGAAAACCAAAAACAACAAAAAAGCAAAACTCCACCACTAGAATAAAACACCCCACCTCACATGCAGATTTAAGATTGGAAAACTGAAACAGACCTGAGCGTATTGAGGACATCTGACTTAGTCAGAAATGGTGTCATTAATTATCTGTGATTTTTCAGACAGCCCTGGGGGAAATGATTTTAAATCTTTATGACAGAGTGTAAGATGAAGATCTGCTAAAGTCATGCTACAGATGAGAACACTTGACCCTCTTTAGAGATAAGGAAGAGGAGAAGAGAGGAGGACAGCATGGGAGATTTTAAGCTGAGGAGTACACACCAAGTCTCTGGCTGGTAGTACTGTAACTTTGGGCATTCTAAGTATAAAGATGGCAACTTCTTTATGGAAGATGCTTTGCACCCTGCTCTGAAAAAAGGGCATTACATCCCATTGTGTGAAATAAAGAACGATTAAATGCAACTAAAAAGGTGCTGCAAGTTTCAAGGCATGATGAAGTCTGAATCAGTAGGTGGGGTGGAAGGTACATCTCTAAAGCTAGGTGCACATAAATTTGTGTATATTTGTGTATTTCACACTGTAGAAAGTGTGAAATACACAAATAATAAGCCACATGATTTGAACAAAAATTGCTTTTAAAAAACCTACAAGAACAAAACTCTCCTTCAGTATTATGAAGAAGATTAAGACAGTTTGGAAATGGTATGTAACAAATCAAAGTGGGAGAGGGGAGAAGACAAATCTAAATCAGAAGCTTGTGATTGTTGAAAGTAACAAAAGAAAAAGCAAAGCAACCCAAGAAGAAAACTGTAAATTATCAATTAACAATACAGAAAATGAAGAATATCTCTATGTATTTTTACTTTAAAAAAAACCCAAACAAACAAGAAACCACCACCCAACCACAACAAAAACCCCAAGCAATCCACCAAAACCAGAAAACCCCTGCTATGTCATGATATCATGAGCTAATGATTGAAACACTTGCCTTTCCTGTGGCTCAGGAGGCTATGAAACAGCAGAATAGTTAGACATACTGGGTTAGTTTGCCAACTTCTGTCCGTAACTTCTTGGGATTATCTGCAGAGCTGTCTGTACTGATAACGTTTTTTCTTGGGTTTTTTTGTGTTTTTTTTTTTTTTTGTTTGTTTTTGTTGTTATTGTTGTTTGTGGGTTTTTTTGTTTGTTTTTTTCCAGGCCCTCTCCCCCTGCTCTTTCCCCTTCAATTTAGCTGTGAAAAATTTAGAGGTCCTTGGAAGAAGTTTAATATTGTCTTGGGCAGGATGAGCTGCTTATTCTAGACTTAATAGCCTAACTCCCACCTGCGGTAAAATCTCAAAAAGGATGACCAAGGACTTGATTAACCAAGAATTAAAACAGAGCAATATAATGTTAACCAATACAATTTATTTTACAAGATCAGATGATTTTATCTGGAGGAAAAATGAGTAGTTTTGATGTAATATGCTAATACACAGTATGTTCCAGAAACAGAGCTCGGATAAACTTCAGGACTACATGCAGAGATTGCGGTCTGACTCCTTCCCACCAGCAGTAGCTGTGCAAGGATAGTACAATGTTCCCTTATGCATATTTAAAAAATATTTTTTATTTGTTCTTTTAATCCAGAGCCATTGAAAAACAAAATAGAAATACTCCTGGGATCAAAGACTAGGAATTGGGACTTTCTTCTTAAAAGAGCTCCCTAACTCTAGTCTTAAAAAAAAAAAAAGAAAGATAATTCACATATGCTATCACATTTTGCCTGTGTTTCTTCCAGTCATTCTGCACAGTGAAATAAATTTAAAGAGAGAGCAAATTATGAGGATTTGGATTCTGCAGGGATTTAAGGTATAATTAGATCTATGACTGCCATTCATTCTAGATAAATTTTTAGATGGCCTTGTGGACCATGCAGTTTTAGTTGGTGTTGCACAGAATTTTAAGAAATTAGCACAAGGCAAAATCAAAGTGATACATACCTGGCTACATTAACACTGGCTAATTAATATGTTCTAAATGGAGAATCATTGAGCAACTAGTTTAACAAAAAACAAAGTGACTTATATGGTCATATGCCCTTTGATATTTGTGATAGGAAATAGAACTTTGTTATTAAAAAGGTCTGTAAATGATACAAAAATGTTTTAAATGATGAACAATGAAGAGAACAAGCAACTACTACAGAGCCATATGGATCACTTCACAAGTGGTAGCAAGCTAACAGACTGTGTATTTGAATAGTAAAATATGGAGTCCTACATCCAGAAACAAAATAACAAAGGTGGCTGTTGGAAGGGTGATGGTGAATAATCAGCTGAATCCAGGAGTTCCCAAATAGTCGTGATGAAAAGGACTAATGCAATTGCAGTTGTATAAACAGAAAGCACAGAGCGAAGAAAAGATGTATTGCAGTAGTCAGGATGTTGTATAATTTCTGTATTAAGCTACAGTAATTATTTAGTTTGCTGGCACCCACCACTTGGGTTCATAAACTGGAACTGCTCCAAGTCAGATTTTTTGATTAAAGAATCAGAAAAGAGCTGAGAAAGCCGAGAGCCTGAGTGTGCTTTCCTACACAAAATAGTAAGGCTAAAGTTAAGGAAGAGACGACCTTCACCTGCCTCTATGTTCCTACATAACAAGCAGTTCTGTGATAAGGGGTCCATAAATTAAGCAAACAAATCTATAAGCAGATCCAAGGGCAGGAAGGCTAGATAAATTTAATGTAAAAGTGAAGGTGCAAGTTTTTATAGGAAGGAAAACAGAACATTACGTTGCCATATACGGGAGTGGATTTCACAGTAAATTTTAATCAAGATCAGATGTCTTGCTATGAAAAAAAGCACTATTTCAAAGATTACTTTTTAAAAAATTAGTTTTATTGCCTATAGTAGTGTTGTTGGATCACAATAGATCTTCTGATTTACTAAACTGTGCTCTATAATGTGATCAGGTATTTCCTTACTACACTTATGAATAGCGTGAGTCTCCTTCTAAGGGAACCCAAAAGGGAAGGTGGAAAATGTCATCATATTAAATCCCCAGTTCCCCAGCACGATAAACATCTGGTTCTTCATGAGACTTGAATTAGTTCATTATTTTTAGTTCGCAGACATCTTGGAGTGGGGCTGTGTAATTTACATATTACATTTGTATTCAAACTTGTGCTAATAGTCCATAAATTAACGGTTCAGCAACAAATACGATGCCAAAGAACCAGAATTGCCTTTGCAGTGTATTTTTAATGTATTTCACATTTAGGTGAGAAGTTTCTCATCAAATGCCCTTTTTTCAAGAATGGATGCTGTGGTGGTTTGACCGACCACAGCATCCCACCCAGAGTGGGTCCACCCCCTCTCTGGCATTGAGTGTCTCTTGGGGTCTCAGTTTCAGTCACACCTGCCCTTGGGCTCAGCTTTCCTGCTCCAGCGTGGAGTCCTCCATGGCCTACGCGTGGGTATCTGCTCTCTGCCATTGAACCTCCATGGGCTGCAGGGACCTCCTTTGTTTTCTCCTACTCCATGTGGTTGAACTGGGTGTCTGAGCTTCTCTGTCCTCCCCTTCCTTCTCCTCCTCCTGGCATCAAAGCTCTCTCTTTGTTTAGGTCAGTGGTCATTTTTTTGTTCAGGTCAATGGCCTCTCCTCCAGGTTCTCTCCACCTTCTTCTTCTCAAGACAGTCCTTGAGGAGCATTTCTCTATTGCTACTTGGCTCAGTCTTGGCTGAGGACATCTGCCTTGGAGCCAGGGGAGCTTCTGCGAAGCTTCTCACAAGGTGGCCCTTTCTCCCACTAGCAAAAATGCCCCTTAACCCCCGCAACCCAGCACAGATGCTTTATTCTTTCATGCTTCATTTACTTAAATTATAAAATGTTGTCTCCCTTATCCCCCCTCCCCAAACCTGGTTTATTAATATTTAAATAAAATTTTGGCTGTAGTCTTTTTTAATATATATAAAATATATTGAAACCTACTTATATACAAAATATATAAACATGTAGAAACAAATACTTACACATATATATAAAGATAAAACTCAGTATACATAAAAAATTGTGGCCTGTAAAACTGACAACCCACATAAAAGGGGCAGAGAATTGGAGAAGGTAGTATTTTAAGCCAAACTGTTAGTATAATACCTATAATTTATTCTGATAGATCTCCATATGAATATGAAATCTGACTTTCAGTTGCGTCCATCTTTACCAAGTTTTTGTGGCAGGTGTCTACCTAAAACTAAATTAATAAATACTTTTGCTGTATTTTTCAGTGGAAAATTTCTAGCTTGTTTTGTGAGTAAGTCTGGTTAATTGTATCCTTTTTTAACAGTTCTGTAGACTATATGCTTCAGAGTGAAGATTTAGATTTTTTTTTTAATTATTATTCTTTAGGAAAAGATACCTTTTTTTTTTCCTGTCCCAGTGGTATTCACTCACCCTGTCTTCATTTCATCATGATTGCAGTCATGATGCCAAGTGATCATTTGTTATTGTTGCTGTTGCTTTTTCCAAAACTCAAGAAATGACATGCCAAAAATACTGAAAGAATCCTAAAGGTTCAAAAGCTATGGTACAGAAGTTAGAAATGCCAAAATTCAGTTTATTTCTTCAGGTGTAGCTCAGTTCCCTGGCTGTGCATGCATCATGCCACAGGCCTTGACTGTGTCACCACATACCATTTTACTGCTGGACCCCTGCTGTTGGTTTCTTTCTAACTGGTAGGAGAAAATGGATGGTGAGAATGGAACAGGACAAGGATTGCGGTCAGAAAATTGTCTCCTGACCAAGACAACTGTAAAGAGCTGAATTCTGCCCTGGGCTCTGCCACGTGCTTCCCGTGTGATGGTCGGATGTCACCCAGCTTTTTAGGAGGTCGGCACTAAATACGCTTCTTGCTTGCATGTGCTCAGCTTTTGGGCTGATTTGCAAAAATGCTGAGCGCTCATTCTCAAGAAGCTGTACTTTGAGTCAGAAGATGATGTGCTTTGAATATTTAAATAAATATGTTTCTTAAGTACTTTGGAAAATAAGGGCCTAAGTTTCCGTAATAACCACCTACATTCACGTACTTCCTGCTGCTCATGCTGGAATCTGATCCTAAATGCAAATGATGCTGTTAAGTGAAGCAGGTCAACTCTACTGATGAACTTCATCAGAAGTTCTCTTATGAAAATAATACTCGACTGAACACTTCTGAATACCGCAATAAATGGTGCGTGCAGTCACGCAATGGGCAATGAAAGTAAGACAAAAGATTGAACAGAGTGAATATTGTAGTGAAGTACAGAGGACAGCACAGCTGGAAAAGGGCACAGTGTGGTTAAATGCATCATGTGAGGAGACTGATTTGGTCAGGCAAGCTAAGTTAGGTCCTAACTCGAGAGCTTGATTTTCTGTTATTGTGTTCTCTTTGAGGTTTTTATTAGATGCATTAACATGGAAACAAAGTGAATGAGATGATAACACTACTGTCATGTGAAACCTGTTTTTGATGGTGTTAAGGGATTTTGTGACAATTTTTTCATTATTTTTCCTCTTGTGGTTTTATAACTTCTCTGTTGAATGCTGAGAAGTTTTATATGGATGGAAAGGAAGCAGTGTCTGTTCAAGGTACAGCAGTAATAGCAGAAAGAAGTAGCCCTAGGATCACTTACCTTCCACTTGCTGTCTGCAGATGGTTTTAATGGTTTTAGTCTCCTGCAGATACTCAGTTGCACTCACGCCAAATTAACTATTATCTTGTAACTGGTTATAAATACCAAGGGATAAAACAACTCTGAAGAAAGCTAATTTATAGTTGGAACTCCAAATCTTATCTTGTAAATATTAAATGTTTCATTTCATTCCCCTGTCAGTGTCAGTTCATTGCCTTTAGCCTTTTGTCAGCTCTTTGGGGTGAGGGACCTCAAAATGCATTGCCCAAGACGAAAGTTTCTGAGATACAACTGGGACCTGTGGGGGTATTCCAAATATGAGTAAGTACAGAACTTACTGATACTCAAAAGTATATGTAATAAAGAGGTTTATTCTGTCTCTGTGGATGATTAGTGCGCACATGGTACATGTGGTGTGAATACTCATGCTCTTTTTAGTTTCTTTGTGTTGGTTTTTGTTTTGAGTGTGTGTGTACTTTTAGACAGGAAGTTCCTATATCCTATAAGCTCAGGAAGAAAATTGCGGCTTTGGGACTGAAATTAACGTTAGGAACCACCACTGTAGGAAAGATTCATACAGTGTTACAGAGTCTGATTAAAAGTTGACTTACCTCTTCCTTCCCCCTCTAATAAACAACCAAAATCTTCATTAGCTGCAGTACTTATGCACAACCAGAAATGAGTTATCAGATAATCTCAAATATACTGCAGGTATGTAGCAGAAAAGAAACTAGTCTGGGAGAGATAGTGCAGAATATTTTTTGTGCTCTGCTATATGAAGGGAAGCTCTGCAGGTCCAGAAATCCAGATATACACATAGCAAATTAAAATGTATTGAATATCCAAACATTAAAAAAAAATAGTAATCCCGTAAGTATTAGCCACTGTCACTTGGGGTTGTGTCTTTCTGGTGTTTTCTTTTGTTGGCGGGCTTGGGGGAAGAGGGAGTTGGTTTTTATTTTGTTTTGGTTTTTTTGTTTTGGTTTTTTTGGTTTGTTGGTTTTTGGTTTTTTTTAGAGGGTTATTACTTGAAAGAAGCCTTAGTATCTCTGTTTTCTGCTCTGAGACATGGGGCAAGTATATTTTTCTTGTAAGCAAAAAAATCTGTTTCTTCTAATGATATGAAAGTCTGAAGTTAGAAAGCCAAGAGAGGATGAAGGAGTAAGCAATTATAGTGACTGTGAAAGATAATGTGCACCCTGGAAGAAGTACCATTCTTTCAGTGGCTAATGCTGTCATATATATTTTAATATTTAACTTTTGCTGTTCAGTTGTCAAATGTTACTGTCCCGTTGTCAAAACTCTCTATTAAAAAGATAATTTTGTTTGACCAATAAAATAAATTTGCTCAGAACAACTTTAGCAAATGGATAATTAACCAGCACTATGACAGAGCTATGCAAAATTTTGCATGCATTATAGGGACAACCAAAAAATTCCTAAGCAAAACAAAAAGGGACATTTGACTTGAGATTAATTGATACATAGATACTTTCCTCTATAAACAAAAATATGGTTCTTACATACTGAAATAATAATTTCAAGTAGGTGCTTGCTTTGTGATTTTAGGTAGTATTATGGAATTTGATTATAAATATATTAGCAGGTACTGCTGGAAAAATATAGTTGTTACATTCCCAGCAGTCAAACAGTACCAGTATCCCCAAAATGTGCTTAGATGTGTTTTCTTTCTAGGTGTCAGCCTTTTCTCTGGATAATGCCTGATGCTGTGACTCTGTGTTCTCTGAGCATCCCACTGTATCTTTTGAGATTAGTTACATAGACTTAGATGTGTTTACATCTATATTTTGAAACAGAAGTAGATAAAGTCTTACAAGTGCCTTTTTGGCATTAGGGCAGATACTTCCTGCAGAGAAAGTAGTATTGAGAAAACTCAGGGTCAAACCTGCCAACCTTATTTGTTGATGTGGCTGCTGTTTACTGAACTCTGTACAGCCACATGTTCCTGGTGTGTGCTCACTCCTGTTGCCTTTCCTACTTGAGCTTTCTCTTCTAGCTCTGACTTTAGCACATCTTTGAAGAAGGACTCAAATTCAAATTGCTGCTTTTCTAAGTGAGAGATTTTGAGCAAGTTTGGTTTTCTTTCCCTTTTTCTGAACTGTTTTAAAGACTGGTTTTAGAAAGTCCACGCTGCTGCATCTTGGTCAGAATATAACCTTTTTTTGGTCCAGGTCCATTGCCAACTTTAAAATTAAAATGAAAGTGAACATTTCTAGTCAGTTTAAGTGTCTTGTGGTTTTTTTTAATGTTATATTTAAACATATATGTAATGACTGTTTAGTTTTGCCTCCCCTTTTATCCTATTCCAAGGAAGCTCGTATGGTCAGGTATTTAAAAATAACCCTCTGAGAAAAAAAACTCCTAGTCATATTTACGCACACAAAGTCATAGCTGAGACTGGCCTAATGTTAAGCTGTGGAAAGCGTTGGGTTGCTGCTTCCACCTCTCCAGGGCCAGGGCTGCGGTGCTACGTTGGTGATGCTCCGTGCTCGTGCCCGTCTCTGTCAGCCAGCCCTCTGGCTCATCATGACAGCTAAACTTTCCTGTGACAAGCATGATCAGTCAACTTTCTTGGCTTATTTGTAACACCTTAGCTTTCACATAACTTCTCTTCCCAGCTGGGCAATAGCTATGCAACGGTCTTCCCTATAGCTCTATAGCCTGCGCTATAGCTTCCCCTGTAGCTTTCCCTGCCAGGTCCCTGTCTGCTCCTTCCCTAATAAAATGAGCAGGATCTTCTTAAGACTTTTAACAGATATAGACTATTATTTCTGACACATTTGTTGCTTACAATACTTAAGCCAGTGCTTTAATAATGACATTAGTATCATTTGTCTCCAGGGCAGTGGCTACTAAAGTTGCTGCTAATTGCTGTGGAGCTGGGATGAGTGGAAGCTGTTGCAGGGAGCCTTGTAGGACAGTATGTGGATGTACTCAAGCAGGATTCATTCTTGGGCTTAGTTACATGGTAGGCTTGTATTTGCATACAGATTTCCTTTGTTTTTCCATGAATCTGCTCTGACTAATCCTTTGGCCTGTATTTCATTAGAAGTGTTGACTGTAGACTGATGGTTTTGGTAACAGATGAAACAAAACTTTTCCTTTTTTCCTTTGCATGTGCATGTACAAAATAAAAAGTACAGGATGACCTTTTTTTGATAATTGGGAATGTGCCTGACTTCGTTAGGAAAGCCACAGTCTAAGAATATGATGCACTGATCTTTTTATAAATTAGTGCCAGTATGGGGTATCAGTTCTCACTCCCACTTATCCTCTTATTCTCTCTCCTATTTCCATCCCCCACTACTCCCTCTCTATTTTTAGAGGCAATACAAAGCAGTTTTGCTTCAAGCCAGAGACAAAGATTAGCAGAGTTTTAATGTTTTGCAGCAGATATCTGAAAAGTAGATGAGACACATTTGTACATTGTACTCATAAAACGGTGCTAAATGGTTTCTACATTGTACTCATGAATACTGGGTTCATTTACTTCTAAAACTTTTACTCCTTACCCTCAAGCTCTCAGCGAATTATGGCTGAAGTTTGAATTGTGGCAGATCTGTATGTGAGGAGTACAGATTTGCTCCTTCTCCATATGAGAAATGGTGCTGTGTAACATTCCCTGTGCTCTCATGCAAATAAAACTGAGTTCAGAGTCTCTGTGCTCCTGTGATCTGCAGACTGCGTAGTGAGGAGAGGAGTATTAAAGAGGACTGTTTATGTGGTGGTGACAAAAATCACACGTACTTTCAGGAGACCTAAAGACCCTGCAGATTTTATTAAACTTTGACAAAAATCACGTGCATGTTTACATGCTTATCGGTATTGACAAATATATGTAACCTGTACAGAAGGATGTTGTTAAGGCTGCTAATGTTCATGTTTGCATCAGATGCAAGTTTGCAACATTGCAAACCTAGTACTGAATGAGGACTCTAGACTTCTAGCTTATGTGAGGCATACTGAATGTTTCACAAGAATTACTTGTTTTAATATTTATATTATAAAAATATTTATTTACAGTACTTGATAATGTGGGAAACATTTGTGAGATAGTGTACAGTTCTTTTTATCTTAAAGAAGGCAATAGAATCCATTGCTGAAAAAATGGGACAATTCAAGCAAATGCCGTCACTATAAACAGATACGGAGCAGACTTAGCATAGCAAGAATATTTCAGTTTAATAAAATGATTAATTATTTCTTTCAGTTTTAAATTCTGAGATTAAAAAGTGTTGCGGGTGCTGTTACTTATAAATTTCTGCTATAGAAAATGGAAGCTTTTGCTGTAGAAAATGTAAGAATTTGATGTTGAGTGTGTTTACTGAAAATTTAACTTTAATATTTTTCCTGGATGTAATATAGTGTACACCCGATTCGTTGTGAGAAGTATCTTTTTAACAAGGCAGCACATTTTAATCAGTTCATCAAAGCCATCTAGGCATCTATCCTTGTAGTTAAAAGCAAATCTATCAGTCCACCATGGTAGTTTTATTCCTTCCTGAAAGCCCCATCCTTCTAAAGAAAAGTTCATTTTTCTGTTTTAGGTTGCCATCCGCAACCTTTCAGCTTAAGGCCTTGCCCTGTGTGTCCCTATGACAAGTTCTGGTTACCCTGCAATTATGAGTGAGGTGATGAAACTGGCACTTTAAGTAGCATAAGTATATGCTCCAAGCAGTGGGGCTTGGAGAAATCACAGTTATTAAAATGTAAATAGTTATCCAGCTTGCTTATCCACCATTGTAGGAGATTTTGTCTTATATCTTTATCCAAAACTCATCTAGCAAAAAAAAAAAATACAAATGAGATCTTAGATTTTAATAAGAACTTAATTTGGTACTGCCATTAGGTTGGTTTTGTTTGGTTTTTTTTTTCTCTGTGTTGAACTGTCAGTTCAAATTTTTGCTCCCTTTTAAAAAGAGTTGCAGTAACACTCGTTGGATGACACCAAAGCTTCATCTTTTGTGAAGCTGATACTGATAACAGGTTGTAAAGAATTATGGAATCTACACATGGCTGAATGGATCTGGATTTTACAAAGCAGGTTTGACACCTGGCCAGTTTTGGTCTCTGTAGACCTATTAAATGAAAGAGATTTTTCCACTGCCCTGTCACAGAAAACAAAAAATGTAGCTTACTGAATTGGCTGTTCACTGCTAGTTTAGGAAAAAAAAATGTAATTTTCTTACCCTGTATAATAAAAGCAGTACTAATTAGTAGAAAGCACTAAAACAATCTCATACGCTTTTAATCTAGCATTTGAAGCTTTAAAAAAGTCGGGTTTATGTATGATTGTGAGAAGAACTCTTGAGAACTTTAAGTGATGTTAAACTTCAGCAGTCAAATTGTGTATTTTCAGACAGCTTTCGAGCAGACAGAAGTTGTTACAAGAGTCTCTTTCAGAGTTAAACTGTTGGTTTGCCAACTCTTTCCAACATCTCCTGTGAAAGCAAAATAGTCCTTTTCTTCTTTTTAAATTCGGAAGAAACCTATAATTGGTTTATAGGGCCTTGCACTCAAGTTGATGGCCTTTCTGTCCGTCTGGGATGCAGAAGGAAGAGGGGGTGGTGGTGGGGAAGAGGGAGCCTCTTGCATCTGGTTAGCAGGCCCAGCTCTGTAATTGTCTGGAGATCAAAGAACCATTTGATGGTGGCCGTTAACACCTTCCAGCATAATATCCCCAGCTCCCTCTCTGCCTGTCCTCCTAGTGCAGCTCAAAAAGTTGGCACTCTGAAAGACCTACCTTCTGAACAGAAGCAAGATAGATAGGAATGAGGATTTGGGGTGCATGGGAAGTGGGGTGAAAGAGGAGACAGAAGAAATGTGAGCTGGGAAAGGATGACTTACAAAGCCTTTTGCAGATTAGTGATAAGAATGGAAGGATGACTGTCCAGCTGATGTGCGAGAGCAGAAAAATAGGCATGCCATCTGGCCAGTTATTAAAAAGAAAAAAATGCATCTGAAGATGATTGCCTGCACAGATGCCCTGCACGTGGTACCAGCCATGCCAAGGGTACGCCACAGGCGTGGTGCGAGAGCTGGGATTCGGCAGGGCCACAGCCAGGCGTGTGCACCAGCGTTTCCACGCATCCCCTGGTGGAATGGCTACTTGGAAAACTGGAAAATTCCATCGTCTCATTTGCAGTTATTAAGACAGCAGTAAAACTGGCCTGCCTGGTTAGAAACCAGTCAGGTAGCAATCATATAAAAGGCCCTTAGCTTCCCAAAAAGTGTTTGGAGGGAGGAGTAGTGCTCATGTGATTCAAGAAGCAGATGAGGTGGGTCGATAGTCTGTGAAACAGAGAAGCGTGGAAACATAGCGTGACAGCATGTTCAGGACACTCCAAAGAGGCTCCATGAGCCCGACCAACAATTGTAGCAAAGCGTGAAGCTTTCTTTACCTCCTTTAATTTTAGTCAGAATTTCTTTGCACTCTACCTTTCGTGAGAGTGTTACTTTAACTTGGTGAAAGCTGTGGCCTGTAGTTGCACTGAGCTGCAGTTATGGCAGCTTTCCCGTTTGCTTCCACTTGCACTTCAGGAACACTTGAAACAATTGAAATATTTTATTTCTTGTGAAGAGATGCAACTTATTCCATTTGTGTTCAGCAGGAACAAAGGCAGATTCCTCATTTTTGGGGGTGTCTGCAGAAAGATCCTGGAACGAAAATAGAAAATGAGTCATCCAATTTAGTCATAAAATTGGAGCTGTTTTGATTTTTTAGAAGAACTGAGTAGCATTTTTGGGGCAGGTTCTTTAGCCAGCATTAGAAATTATATATATTATATATATGATTCATAGTTTTATATATACATATGTGTATAGCTATATAAATAAATATGTATAGTATGTGCTACCTGATTTTTTAGTAAATTGAGTAGACCTATCTCATTTAAAACTTGTATTTAAATGCTGTACATTCATTTTTGCTCAGAAATTAATTGAATTAGTATATAATAATTCTTTGTTTCTGCATTGTAACTGCCACTGGAGATAAGTATTAAAACTGTTTCACATTGAGGGAGATTATGTGATAAAGAAGCTGTTTCTTTATCTGGGTTCCAAAGTGAGTTGCTGGCAAGTTGACTTAAAGGAGGGAAGAAAAAAAAAAAGATGCTTGGCAAGAAATAAAAAAAATAATAGAAACCAGGCAGCTCAATTTGAACCAAAATACTGAAGTTGCTGTTGGTTTTTTCCTCTTTGCTGAAAGACTTACAAAACCTTCCATAACTGCTGAACTGCCCGGTTTGAAGTGTATTAAGTGTGTGGTGTTCATGGTGTCCAGCCATACCATCTGAAGATCAGAGAAATAATCACTGAGACTATAGATGAAATTGAATGAGGTTTGCTCTGGCCTTTGAATACTGGGGGATTTCTTCAGTTCTTGCAGAAGGACTCAGGCCAGACAAGCTTTATCACTAGGTGCTTCCCTAAGTGTTTGAAGATGTTCCCCCCCCACATTACTACATTTTCTCACTGGCTACTGCTATAACCCTGTGAAATTAGGCATTTATAATTATGGTGTACGATACAGTTCTGCCAGACTAGCTATAGACCACTTACCATGACTACTGACTATGGATTACAGTTTGGAAACTGCTTTTAGGGGTATTCAGAGATTCTTCATTCTCAGTAGGAGAGACACAGGAGGTGGCAATAGTCGTTGGGCTGCAGAGGCAGAGGTACGTAGTTCAGAGGCGTTGTCTGGCTTAGACAAGTGCACTTGCCTGACAACAGACGTGCCTGATTTCTAGTCTTTGGTCTAGCAAGTGTTCATCAGTCTGTGCAAAGTGGTGAAGCATCAACAGGTGAGTGGGAAGGTTTGGTACAGCAAGATAAATAGAGTTAATCTGGTAGGGACAAAAACCTGGTGACTTCTGGAACGGAAAGTCATTTTCCTTTTTTTCTGTCTTCTCCATAGTCTTGGCCAGGTTATCATGTTGTCCCTCTGTCTTGCTGGCTGTAAAACTTCTCTCAGCCTTGGATGAACTGATTCAGTTTGGTAATCTACAAAAAAAATAGTGAATAGTTTTATGCCAGATTAGTGAGCTAAACAGATTTACTAAAGGATAAGATTAATGCAAGGAGAGGGACAGGAGCAGAAGAACTTTTTAACAGTAATTAGCTGTTAGGTTGGCTCAGCAACATGGTGTAACAGCACACTTTGAACGTTTCTGTCCAGAATAATGTGGTGGTGTTTGAGGTATTTCCATGTGAGGAAGAATTTGTGGGTTCAAGTAAGACATCTCAAAAAGGAGATTAAGTTTTACAAATATAGCTCAGAGGGTAGAGGAGAAATCAGCATATTAGATCAGAGTTGTCAAGCTTTGAGGCACCAAAAACATATTTGCACACAGCGTATGTGCTAGAAAGTATTCTCTGCTCCTTCTCATCATGGGTTTTAGGCTCAAAACCTACAATTTCTGGAGCTAAGCACGCTACTAGAATAGCAAGAAGGTGTAAAAAAAGACATTTTATTTAAAGAATCTCACAAATTGGGCACAAACAATATAATTGAGTTTAATGATCATTGCTTTATTAAGGAACCTGTGCGTGACATGCATTTTTGTGTGTTTAGGAGCAGTAAAATTTCTCAGTTCTCCTATTTTTTATTCTCTGCTCTATGGAGAACTTTCTTGTGTCTTTGGCAAATGTATGAATTTTATAATGTTTTTTTGAATTTTGGAAAGTTACCTAGGTGAAAACTAATGCATAGTTTAAAAATAGCCATAAAACCCTGTAGAAAAAAGGGGGGGTTGCTCACAAAAATAAATGGTCACAGTGTATTCCTGTTCTAAGCCATGATAATAAGAGGGGGATACTTTTAAAAGGTTTGCTTTGGTACAGTACTGCCAAATGTGTGCCAGGAGTCATCTGGACTCTGTGTCCTAAGGGCCAGTTCAGTGGCCAGAGAATACTACAGGTGTATTTGCATTTATTCTAAGGACTTTCTGTTAACTTTCTATGCAAGATACACTTATATATCTGTGCAGTTACTCAGTTCTGCTTTTATAACTCTCTGATTTAATAAAAAAAAAGTAAAATAATGCATCAGTATATAACTTCAATTTTTTACAAATCTGAGACTGAACAGCATTATTTTGAAAAATTAACAGACTGTAAGTAGATTTATTTTAGTCGTGGATACCATACTACTATATACCCTTTACTGTTGGCTCTGTAGCTATTTTTGGCACTGCATTCATAGACTAAGAAAAACAAATTCTTCTGTAGAGTACATGGAGTGAGGTGCACTTAAATATGGGTCTAAAATAAGCACTTATGAAATGATCAACTAAAACCTTTTAGTCAGTCAGAACAGTGCTTGAGGTGCTGGAAATTGCCATGGATCCTAAGGAAGTCAATGGGGGACAAGAGTTGATGTCCATAAAGCTATGATGCTTTGACTCACTTTGCACCTGCTGTTTCCCTAGGTGCTTGGTAAAGAATGGAAAAGGCATTCAACCTTAAAAATCTTTAACTGAAGCCAAATTCCCTTGAACTTGATGGGGTTAATAGTAGAGGACTGATGTTGTGGGTTCTTCTTGTGTCAGACTTGGAGGTTCCGCTTAAATTTGAGAAAGAACTTCTTTACGGTGAGGGTAACAGAGCACTGGAACAGGCTGCCCAGGGAGGTTGTGGAGTCTCCTTCTCTGGAGACATTCAAGACCCGCCTGGACACCTTCCTGTGTGAACTCATCTAGGTGTTCCTACTCTGGCAGGGGGATTGGACTAGATGATCTTTCGAGGTCCCTTCCAATCCCTGACATTCTGTGATTCTGTGATTCCAAGATACAGGCTGCTTTTCATTTGACAGTGAGACACAAAATTAAGGATGCTGTGCCACAATAGCTGTAAGTTGTAGATGTTGTTGTCAGTATTGGTAATTCAGATTTCTTTCTCTTCTTTCTTTCTTTCTTTTTTTTTTTAATAATATGCCCTAAGTCAATAAAATCAATGGAATACAGGTATGAGGTTGCTATTCCATTTTAATCTACTTCTTATTGTGAGGACAAGCTGTGAGCAGCTGTTTGCAGTGTATTGTGAAGCAGTAACCTTAATGTGGGAATCTGTTTATTTGCATAGGAACCATAATGTTTTATACTGAGCTCACTGTGTCATGTTATTTGAACAGATTGAAATTAAAAAAAAAAGTACATTATACATGTTAATCAATGCACAAAGTAGTTAAGGATATTACAATTTGAGATATTTCTTGAAATTAAAAAGAGAAGCATGACTTTGGAATTTTTGATGATTGGAAGTTCTAGTATTGTAGGAAATTATGTTCCTTATGATGACTTAAAGAACAGCTTCCCTAAACAGACTTAATAACAGAATTAATTTTACCATATAGAGAAAAAGTCCGTATCAAATTATGCCAATATTTTGATCATAGAAAAGATCATATTTACATTGTAGTGTGGCTTTTGTGATAATTGTATTAGTAACAAAAACTTACCGAAGGTTTTCAGGTAGTAACTTCTACTTCAAAATGCTGGGACCTACTTAAAAAAAAAAAAAAAGAGTCTTACCTTACAATGAATTAGTAGTCTTGGATGAATCTTTGCTGTTGGGTAAGATGTTCAATACACTTCAGCCAGCTGGCTTAAGTCCTTGTAAGAATACGCTTGTCCTAAGGAAGATTAGTCTTTTTGATTATTAGTTCACTGCACTGAGCCTCACCTTTTTCTTGACGTATATAACAGAGTGTTTATATATTCACAAATCTTACATAAATACTTGCAGTCCTAGAGCCTTTTCAAGCGTTTCCATTATCAGTGTTTTATGATTTGTTTTACATTAAAGCTTTCATACTTGGTGCAGTGTTTTAGCTCATAAATACTGATTTTGATGACAAAATAATTAGATTAGTTTATGTTAAACAAACAGATAGTGTTTTTTGGAGTTCTGTTGGATTTCAGATGAGTTTTTAGGAACACTATATAGTGGTCTGTAGGAACTAAATCTGTTACAGTTGCTTACAGTTCAGAGACAATTACCAGTGCCTGATACTTCTAATCAGTTGGGCAATGCTGTATGAATGGAAATTCTTTTCCTTTTTCTTCATTGAAAGAAGTAATTTGCTGACAGCAAATATGTTATACTCTGCCAAATGAAATAGTGCATTAAATTATGCTTTCTTTTTTTAAGAAGAAATTTCATGTAGTTTTCACTGTTGTACATTGAAGTACTTGAAGTTTCATTCAACCTAATTATATTTTTCGTCTTAAGTGAGACTAGTGATCAGATAATTATTTTGGCCTTAAAAAAAAAGGTATTATTGATGCTTGATAGCCAGTGTCATAACTTAAACTGAATTCAAGATATAATAATATAATGTATTAGTAATTTTTGAAAATGGAAATGTGCTTTTAATGCTTCAGTGTGTTTTGCACACTGATGTTGAAGCTTCTCGGTTTATTTTTATAGGAATAATTATGGATGTTCTAGGAGAGTGTGTGTGGGTCACATACTTTTTTGTCATAGTTAATAAGTGCTTTTTGAAAATCGGGTACATCAGATGCCTCTAGACTAAATATGATCTCACAGGAGTACTTAGTCATTCCTTGGAAATAATTATTTCTTATTGAACAATAAATGTCGTGGTGCATTTAATCCATACTATAATTTGCATCAATCTATGAGCATGTGACACGCTTTCTTTTTTCTTGATCTGCCCTTCTGGACCATGTTTGTACAGAAGTATTTATAAAAGCCACCAAGAAATTGTTGTCTTGTTTGCTTTTAAGTGTTCAGTAAAAAAAATTAAAATAAAAATAATAATAATAATAAAAAAATCCGTAAATTGGATTTTGCTCTAAAAGAATGTATTTTCTGTTTTGAGAAGTTTCCCTCTTTCTATATATGTTACTTCAGTCTCCTGCATTTGTTTTTTTATGCCGAGATAAATAACTGCTAAATAGAGAAAAGGAAAGAAAAAGTTTCCCAGAGTTTCATACAAGAAGGTGATTTCTCCTCCAGGCAGGGACAGACGATCACAAGCAATAGTGCTGTACGAAGCTACCCTTCCTTTTCGTAACTGGTACACAACTGCTCCTAATTCAGTGCAAATGTGAAGTAGAATGGATTTGCTTAAATTATCTGTGTTAGCTGTGTGCGACCTTCATCAGGAATGAAGCTAACCAATTTTACTTTGAGTTTTCGTGGCCTAGAAGTATTTTGTGAGCAGCTGCAGCTTTTCAGGCAAGCATTGGTACCTCTAGGATGAAAACTGTGGCATCTGAAGAAACATTAGCTGAACTGTGTGCTGTCATCTGGTGATGCTCTTTGGACATTGCTTGTAGGCAGGCAACAACTGGTGGTGAAGACAAAGGCGGCTTATGTGGCCTTCACCCCAGCACTGTCCACCTGCAGCTGCTACTCCTCAGCTTGACCACTGGTCTCAGGTGTTAATATTTGCACCGATCTTGTTTCAGGGAGCTGAATGATTTAGGGTATTTATGGCTGAAAGGGGGGTGCAAGGAATTGCAGGATAGAAGGCTGCCTGATGCTTTCCCTGTATAGGATGCTGGTTGGAGTTTTTAATAACTTTGTAAAACATCAGCCTTTGGAACTAGGCAGTTGCCTCTAGCTTATTTTTTTTTCTGACAGTTTTATTTAGCTATCTGTAAGAATGTGTATAAAAAGTTATTTCTCATTGTAGGTTTTTTGTTTGTTTTGAGAAAGAACCTTTTTCTTTTCTTTCTTTCTTTGGAAATGCTCTATGTCCCTCCCTTTGAAGCAGAGACTAGGAGTTAGATCGCAGTGTGGGAAGCGGTGGTGATAGGCAGTGGGGAAAGAACGGTGGCTTATGAGTCATGACTTTGCCTTTGTCAGCACTGAGAAAATCTCATATCTAACCAAACTGTAACCTTTTAAAGAAATCACAGTTCTCGCTGTCTTGAGCATGTGAGAGCTGTATGGCCTGGAAAGGGAGGGAGTGGCTGAGCTGGAGGACAAAACCAATGCCTTGTACCCCAGCAACTAAGAGCTAGAAGTGGGCCTGTGGGGTCCACTGCACAGGGTCCTGGTGTGGTCCTGGCCCCAAAATACCACAGACTGTGAACAGGGGAGATGGGCCTGGGGTGAGAGCGAGAGTTAATAAAACAGTGTGTTGGGGAACAAAGGAGAGGGAGTCAAGGGGAGAGCGTGGCTGATCCAGGAGAGATGAAAAGCCTTGGGGAGTGGGAGTGAGGAGAGCCTTGGCAAAGGTGCTGAGGGTAGAAGCAAAGAAGGACCAGGGCTTGAATCAATGTGGGCCAGAGGATATGGCTTGAGGAAAACAGGTAGAGGAGTTTGTTCTGGAAGGTCCTTTTCCATAGATATCTTTGAATATAACACTCTGATTTCAGCAGAAGCTCCTTGAGAATATGTTTTTAACCATCACCTATGGCTAGTCCTCTTGCAGAGAATTGTTTTGCATTTGCAATGCATTTGCTTCTTTGCCACAAGAGCTGCACAGTAGGTCTAAAGATTTCAACCCCGCTGCTGTTTTTTCTAGGTGTCAATGTGACCCCATCGCACAAGGTCTGATGTCTCAATTTCTTTTTTCTAGAAGTGACAAATGCAAAGTGCGGTGGTGTCTGAGTCAAGGAATGTCAAAACTGAGCTTGTCTTTGCAAAGCTCTTTCGTTTGGCCCCTTGTGAGGAAGCATTACAATTTAATGGTATTTAACTGTGTGCCTGACATACTGTTTTTTTTCCGCAGGACCCTTGCTTTGTTCTGCGCACAGGATGGGCTTGCTCCAGGAATGAAACTGGTTGATGCGGCGGAGAAGGCTGTTTCTATAGTACCCCTGCCTCACTTCCAGCAGCAGTCAGGACGTGCTTGGTGGGCGAGGCAGGGGATCACAGAAGGCAGAAGCCGTTCTGGTGCTCTGCACAGCTGCATGCTGCCCTGGCGAGCAGGACTCTCTTCCTGGCTGTGCTGCAGACTTCCTAGGTGATGCTAGGTAAGTTGCTCAGGCCTGCCTTTTCTCATGCCCTTGCTAACTGCATGTGTCTTGCTTTCTTGCCAATGACTTGAGATCTTTGGATCTGATTTGGAAAAGTGCTGAGCACTCATAAGTGTGAGGCAGTGGGGGTTGAGGTTTGAAAGTGCTATATAAAGCACAATCTAATGCTAAGTGCTGAGAGAAAATTAGGTCTGAGTTATGCCAATGTAGAGACAAAGTTGTTTTCAGTACTGGAGGATCATTTTGACCTTAAAGCTGTCACTGCTTTAGCTAGGTTAGGAATAACACAGTTATCTAAGTTAGGAGTAACAGCAGGGCTAACTATTATGTTGATAAAGCACTGAGCTGCACTGCTGAATTCACAAAGAAATTACTTATTCCTTCTTCCAAAAAAAAAAAAATGAGTAGTGTGCAGTAAAATAAGGTATTGGACCATATGCCAAATACCAAGAGTAAAACAGATTACTGTTTTGATTAGTGGTAATTCTGTATGCTGAATGAAGCAGAGGTGCTGTAGAAATGGTATGACATAACTGCGGTGTATACTTTGCCACAGAAGCAAACAAAGGCAAAGTTTAGGTTTCTCCAAAACTTACTTCTGACATTTCCTCCTATGAGTGCTTGATTCTGCAGCTTGGTTTTAGTGTAGATGTTTGTATCACATAATATGTGCAAGAAGCACATTGGGGTGCAAGAAGCACACCATTTTTTCTATGCTGTCAACTTAGATAATATATGTATATAAAACCAAAATGACATGTAAATTCATCATTCATCGTAGGCACATGTCTCTTGTGCCTGGTTATTGTACCAGATACAAAGTAGACAGTGTTTGTAATGCCTACTATCAGAACAGCTTGAGGTCATAATTTCATCTGCATTTCTTCACGCTCAGGATTTGTATTTTCCCAGTGTGATGTCCGTAGCTAGCTACAGTGCTGTTGTAATCAGTAGATAACAGAATTTTTTGGCCAAGGCATGGTTAAGCTAAATATTGTTTTAACTTTGCTAACCTGAATGCAAAATTTCTAACATTAGATCAGATTTTATGAATTAACCAAGAGCATGTCTTCGGTGCCTAGAAACATAGTGAGTGTGTTTGCCAGATAAGCTGTTAACTCTGTATTGCAGGAGAGAGAGACAGTAAAAGCTATGAAACTTTGATAATGGCTAAATATTATATTAAATGCACAGAGTAAGAGTGCACATTCCCCTTCCAGCCTGCTCATGGGGGTTCTACTACATATGGCTCTGTGAAAGGCTGCAGTAATGCTTTAGGCACCAAACAATATTTTAAAGTGCTGCTTTCTAAGAAAACCTGAGGTATTTTTGTTTGTCTACTGCCGTGCAGTGCGAGTCGTTCTTTAAATCTTTAAAAGTAAACCAAAAAGGCGAAGGGGTTGGGGGGGAAAATCTGTATTTTTATGAGCAGAAGTTAAAAATGAAATTATTTACTTTACCTAGAGCATTGAAAATTCTGTTGCAATGAGACTGATGCAATAGCACACATTACGAAAGGATCACACAATGCGCAGAGCCCGCTGGAGAAAAGCACGGGACTGGAACAGCAGGGGTGTTGTGGGCCTGCGGGGCAGCGCGCTGGCAGAGCTGCGCAGGGAAGATTATCGGCTGATGGGGAGAGAGGAGCGCCAAGAAAAATAAAAACTCTGCCGTTCCTGTGTATCCCATGAAACAGGGGGGCAGGGGGAGGAGGAGGACGACTTGTTTTCTCAATGTGGCTGTCTACTTTGTTTTGGTGGCACATCTAATCCGTATGGAAAATACTTTCTGTTATGTGAAAGAAAGGAAGAATGGAAATAAGAGCTAATTTTGAGCTAATATATTTTGAAAACTGCTAATAATAGTGGAATTTTATTCGTCGTGTTCTATTTCTACAATAGAAAAGTAAAATTCCTCTGGGTTAACTGAAACATCTGTTGAACAAATTGGTTCAGTTTCATGAGTCTGTTACTAATTCTGAGAAGTAGATGATGTTTTAGAAAACCAGTAGAGTCGAGGGGTTAGTGCCCATATTATTTCTTTTTTTTTTTTACTATTATTAAAGTAGGTCATTTTGAAGTGTTATGTTTTCACAAGTACAGTAATGCTGTAGTTACTATTTCTAGTATTTCAAGCTTTACCTCTGCTTTAATGAGTTTTCTTCACTTTTTAAAATCAACATTACTAATATTCTTTCAAGTCCTGGATTTCCAGCTTTTTATCAAGTTCTTAGTAATGAAATAATTGAGTAATTTTTCTTTAAAAAACCTTTCAGTGCTTTTCTTGTATTTCCTTGTTTCAGCAGTTTTTTTCATACTCTCTTTGCCTTACAAAGTTTCAATCTTAACAGAATCTTAGTTGCTCCTACTGTTTTCTTGTTTAAACTTATTATTCTTTGTAACTTTGCAGTTTGGGGAAGGACATTGTAGGTGGCAAATCGGTTTATGGCTTCACATGGTAGAAGCTAAGAGTCAATGAGCTGGTGTCATATGAATTAATGAAAGAAGACAAAGGGAGAAATTAAAACAAGTATCTAAGATTCTGTTCCCATGTGTCAGAAATGCTCTAATTTAATCTTGTACACATACGTGCATATTAAAGTAGCTTAAGTTTCTCAGGTACATCTCCTATCAATATAATCACTGAAAGGAAATCACAAGTAAGTGTAATGTTATGCAGATCAAATTAACTTCTGTGTGCTTTACTGTTAAATATATAAAAGCAGTGCAAGTTCTTCTTGTGTAGTACATGTAATAAGCTGTAATACATTGATACATCTACAGGGAAAAGCTGAACTTTTAATTTAGACAATGAATATATATTTTCTTTGTAGTGGATCTATGATGTGGCAAATACAAGACTGGCATTAAGGATGTACATTCAGTGTGGTTCTAAGCTACGGCATTTTCAGCTTTGTGATCAGGGTGTCTGACTTCGGTGTAGCTCAGTGTATAAGTAATGAAGGATGTGAACAGAAGTTGATGATAGTTTCTAGTGTTACTTTAACTGATAATTTCCTTTTTATTATGGCTATTTTTTAAGCTTCTTTAAAGTAGAAGGTAATGGAGTTATAAATAAGAGGGACAGCAGTGTGGGATATCATTGTTTTTGAGGGATTGCTGGATTGGGGAGTAATGAGATGTAGATACGAATTTTGTGAAGGTACATGTGAGTGTTGGCAGTGCAAGGATCTGCCCCGCTGTTGGTAAGATGTTCCAAACAACCCTTGTGTCAGTTTTGTCCTTGGTGCAGTTTGCTGAAGTTTCAGATGACATGCATGAAATGAAGCGAGGGGGAAGTTCTGTGGCTCAAGTTCTGTGCCAAGTCTTTTTGAAGTTGTATGCAGCAGCTGTGCTGTAGCTAAAGGAAGACTTTCTTTGCCTCCATCGTAACATCTGCGCGATCTTTAACAGCAGAATTGTTCCACTGTGATGTATCGTTTAGCTAATCCGGGTTGTCTTCATTAAGTCCTTTTTTTTTTCTTTTTCTTTTTTTTTTCTTTTTCTTTCCCTCCCCTTTTTAGAAATGCTGACATTACTTTTGGGGATAAGTTTGCAAAGATCTGGACTTGAGTACTTCTATGTAAAAACAGTAGGCTTTGTTTTGTTTTGTTTTGTTTTTTAAAGTCAAAGGAGGAGCTGAGACTTTGAGTCTGTAGCTCAGTGAGGCTCTTAAGGTAATTGGGCAGCTTTAGACTACATCCCAGGAATTGGATTTTTCTGTGTCCTCCCTTGTTTGGAGGATAGGGGCTGAACATAGGGCCAGTTTTTGTGGAGATGTCACAAATGTGGCAGCGTTGCAGTTAACCTTGATCTAACAGCTTCCAGAAGTGTGGCTTGCACCTTCCCTGCTGAGGCATTACCCTGTCTCCCTCGTGCCAGCACTGCTGCTGCCGTGACTCTGGGGTGAGTTGTCTCAGGGAGCCAAACCAGTGGTCAGCTAACTGCGTTTCTGGTTGGGTTACTTGACTGGCTTTTAACTCTTTGAACTTGCTAACTGCATAGTTGGACAAATGCCTGCTCTGAAGATGACCTGGAAGAGGGAAAGCAGGACCAGCCTCTTCTAGTTGCAAACTGGCTTGTCTGCCACTTCGAAACTGCCTTGACTTGAGGCAGGAAGAAGGCAACTGAGGGAAGTGTTTTTTAAAAAGTGCAGGAGTTAGACTAGATACTGTGTTTTACTTTGAAAGTTAAGTGAAGATAAATCAATAAATCAGGTGTAATTGAATTTGAAATTTTAGCTTTAGTGTTTCTTTTAGTTGCAGGTTTTTGCATAGGGGCTTTTAAATTGAATCTTTAATTAATCTTCCAGTTTGAGACTAAGATTAATTGTTCACTCTGTTAGCACTGCAAAGCTGGTGAATTTTCATAGTTACAGGTTTGAATCTAGTGGAGAAAATTAAGAGGAGGTGGTCTTGGAGAGCAAAACAGAAGCTGATATTTCTCCATATTAAGGATTTTGGTGATCTTGGCTGTAAATATCTTGCATTTGTAGGGAGTACTTGACTCTTAAGCAGTATGTCAGGAAACTAATCAAGAGGAATAAATTGTAAATTGAATGTGGGTGGGGTTTTTTGTAAGAATTACCACATATTATCATCGAGAGTTACTGGATATGCATTTGCTTTTCAGTTGAACAATATGATCAGTCTGTAGATGCCTTCCTGTTGTAATCTCTTAGGAAAATGACTGTCAATGGAAAGCAAAGTGCTGATTTATGTAACTACTCATTGCAGAAGTTTGGTTTGTGAGATCCAATTAATATAAATAAGCAAAGTAAAAAAAAAAAGGCACAGGAAACATACAACTGCTTATGAGACTTGTTAAATGGCGTTTTCAAAATTATCTTCTGGTCAAATAATTATTTTCTTTGATTTGTGCCAGGAGGACTGTGTTACTCCCCAGACTCAGTGTCTGTAAAATTGAACATATACTTGCCATAGTGAAGAATTAATAATGTTCAAAATAACAAAGCTGCTGTTATAAATTACTTGAAATACTGCATATTGAGTGGAAAAAAGATGGATCTGCTGGCATGTGTAATTCAGAGCACAGCCTGCCTACTTTGGGGAGCGCAACACGCCTGCCTCCCCGTCCGAGAGTGACTGTGACCACGTCACCAGGGACTGAGCACACCCTGGGTGACAGCTGGGCGTTTCAGACTCACACGTGGAAAACATATGTGTTTCCTAACACCTAAGGAGTATGGTTAGGTACCAGAAATAGAGGTGCTTGACAGCAGTGGTCCAATATATGCATTTTATGTACATGTTTAAAAATAGTAAAATAAGATCTTCAGACCAGTCTTCAAAACTGAGTACATTTAATACATTCTGGTTCCAGCAACCTTACTGTGAGGTAAGGGTGAGCAGCCGAGGACTTGCTTCAAAAACAGGAAGTGCCCACATTTATATAAAATTGCATAGTTTCAGCTGTCATAAATGTGGTTTCAATGCAGTAGTTATAACCAGCTTACTTCCTCTTCCAGTCAAAGTGCAAATAGCCATATAATTAACAATCTGTGGCTCATTTTCTCTAGCTGGGTTAAGTATTCTGTTTTGCCTGTTCAGCTGCTGTATAGACAGAGGGAACTTGACTTGCTTAAGAACATTTTAAAACACAAATATTCTTTGTCATAACCAGATCTGCAGATTCACAAAATAGGATCATCAATTGCCCCTCAAGCCTGGCAGCAGAAATGAGACCCGTGAGTGTGGCTGGCCTCCTGCCAGGCTCCTTGGAGAAGAGCATGTCTTGCCAAGTTGGCTTCTTGCCATGGTAAACTGCATGGGGCAGCAAAACCTGCTGCAGAGCTGGTAGACAGTTTTTCTCTTTAGGGACTTCCCTTCTTACATTCCATTACAAATTGGCTTTATTCAAAGTCTTTTATCATTAATTTTTTGAGGACTGATTGCTCAGCTTTTTTGGACGGCTTTTTTTCTGAGTTAATTCATCCATCCTGCCTTTGACTCTGTTCATGCACTTAGTATGACAGAAAAGCATGAGTACAAAAGGATGAGTTCCTCTTCCGCTCCTGTTCCTGCTTGTGTTGGTTCAAATATTTTTTGCGGCTGCTTGGGGTCTTTGAGGAGAACCCTGACCTTTCTTCTAGAAAGGGCCTGTCGTCACTTCTCTGAAGGTCTCTGCTGATATCGGGGACTTGAGCAGCAAATACCTGTTGAATATTCCCCACGTACTCTGCTGCCTGGAAGAGCCAGTAAGGAGCCTTTCCAGAAAAAGGGAGCTCTCTCAGCTAGGAGAGTTTCTCCAAGGAAGCTTTGCTTGGTTTCTGAAGCTGCAGCACTTGCAGGAATTGGCAGTTGACTTTATCTTCTCGTAGATTCTTGGAGAGAGACTTTTTTTTATGTGAGAGAGAGCACAGCATTTTGCAAAGCCCTTCAAGAAACCTTTAGGCAGAGTTCACCAACATTACTCTGTCCTAAACATGATATGAAACATTTCCCTTCCCTTACCTAGCTTACCTCTTCAACTGTCAGATGAATTGTGGAGGATACTTACTCAGGCCCTTATGAAGTATCATACATTCCTAGTGACCATCTTTTGACTATGCAAGAAAGCTACTATTCCTGAAAAGGACTATTTCATCCTATCCAAGGTTTTCCCTTCTTCAGGAAAAGCTGGCTGACCCATTTGTTGTCACTGAAACAATGAGAAGAGCTGCATCAATGACCAGTACATTGACTGATCTTTCTGAGTGAAGTTTTAAAAGCAAAAGCAGCCTCAACACCTTCCGTGTAAAAAAACAAGATACATCTGACAGCAAAGGAAACAGAAATCAGAACAGAGTTCTGCTTTTTGCTCCCTAGTCCTTTTAGCTGTAGTTTAGCAGGGGAGTCGAGGGAAGACCAATGAAAGTGGGAACTCCTTTGCGACCTGTGAAAAACCATGATTGTTAGATACATTGAGGTGTTTGTTTCATTCTAAATAAAATTTGGAAACTTCCAGGACACAGCAAGGTTTATAACATTTTTAATTGTGTAAAGGATTCTTTCCTATTCTTGTCTTCCAATATTTTAAGAGAACATACGCTGCCACTCTGAAGATGATGTCTGCACAGCTTCTGCTGCTGCTTCTGCTTACTCTGTGTGTGTAGGTAATGTTATATTGATGTTAATATAAATTATTACCATCAGTCATTGAGAAGAGCCTTATCATAGATACTTGCCAGAGTTACTCGTGCGTTTCTTTGCTTAGTGTGACATAGCCATATTTTCCTTCATGGCTTAGTTCCTAGCCCAGGCACAAGCACTGAAATGTGCCCACATTGCACTGTGTTTTATCACTGAGTTAAGAGATTGGATGGAGTTGTGTTGTAAAAGAGGACAGTAGGGCCAGTCAGTTCGATGCAATGAATAGATTGCTTTTATTCACAGGGGAATAGTATGGTCCAAACAGTGATCTGTGGGCCAAAACCAGCCTACAGGAAATTTCCATCTGCTCTGCTTTTTACCAGAGGAGATGGAGAGCAGCTTTGCAGCAGCTCTGAGCAGTTGGAGGCTTGCCACAGTCCTGTTTAGAGTGCTGCTTCCAGGGGAGTGGAAGAAGGTACAGTGGAAGGGGCCAGGCAGAAGAGCCTCCTTTCTCATGTGGTCCAGTCTTATTTCCATGATGACGCCTTGACAGTATTTCTAGGATAGCTGCTTGTGGCGTATGGATGATCTTTCGAGGTCCCTTCCAATCCCTAACATTCTGTGATATGCAGGCTGGTCAGGTTAGTGACTACCCTGAGGACTAGGAAGGTGAGGTCTGTGAGAATTAGCTGGTGGAAAGATCTGCATTCCAACTACCAAAATGTTATCACAAACCCCTTGTAATAAGCGACCTCTTCTAATAGAATCCTTTGAAAAAGTTCATTAAAAATGCCCTTATCAATTACAAGCTACTATGCCATATATAAAGACCATCTTATTTGCATATGAAGTAATTCAGATTCAAACTTCTAACTGCCGTTTGAAAAGTCACATACTAATTTTTCAGTGCATTTTATATGTATATAAAAATAAAAACCATTTTTTTTAAAAAAAAAGTATGTGTAATGTTCATTGGCATGCAGTAACAGTCTATAAAGTTTTTATTATTCTGAGATGATACACACCCATTACATGGCAACACTGAACACTTTTTTAATCTGTGCAGGTCATCCAAAACAAATGCCTCTAACAATTATCTCCACACTTGACTGTGTATCAATATAAGGTTAAATACTAAATGAAGATTTAGATTTTTACATTATTTATATTTTTTTACTTTTTCATTTTCTTCAGATTCACAATTTTAAGAATTTTCACACTTAGGAAACCATTAAGCTCTTGTAACAATAAAGTTGCTAATGTCTGGTATATGATTGTTAGTAATAATAATTTTGTAATTCACTCTTTTATATTTATATATAAAATAACATCTGCCAATATGTTTTCCAGTTGGATAAATCTGTTTCATTACTTTAAAACATTGATTCTGATTTACTTTGTTGTTTAGGGGAAATACAACAGAAAAGTAGCTTTTTCTGTTTTCTAAAGATCAGGCTTTGACTGGTACTGAACATTTTATGGAAGTAGTATGTGACTTGATGGATAGCATTCTAGAGAGATGTGCCTCATTAAAGAGTGTGTAACAGCTTGGGTTCAGTTCCTGTGTATTTTTATTCTGGTGGGACTCCTACATAGGAATATTCTTGTTTAGATTTCTCTAAGGTTCCAGTTCTTACCTTTAATGATTAAAAGGTGGTCTCAGGTCTTCTACCAACTTTTGTTTGTTGCTGATTCTTTCAAATCTGGTTTCCATTTCAGGCAGAGTTCTTAACATTTTCCTACAGCAAGAAAAATTACAGGGTTCAGTAAAGTTGTGACACTTTAAAATTGTTTGTTTCTGCAGGATTTTAAATTAATCTTCTGTCAGTGTTGTTAATAAGGGGCACAAAAATGAGAAAAAAATCAACATCTTTACAGACATGTGGGCAATTGTTCAAATATTAGGTAGGCATAGACGTCAAAGATCTGCCTTGTCTAGAAGTTTGCTAAAGCTTTTAAACATGAACGATGGCTCTTTGAGAATGGAAGAACTCTTTTCTTTCTGTATTTGCAGAACAGAGCCATGGAAGTATCTCCAAGCACAGATACCAGTTTAGAAGTGCATATTTCGCTTGTTCTGCTTCTGACAGTACGTGTCTGTCCAGACATGGTCAGGTCTGAAATGGATAGGTTGTCAGTAACAATGCATAAATGCAATAAGCTTCGCTGGTGGATGCCAGAGTATCAAGATTGCTTTAGGAGCTGCTAATTAAAATCCTATGGTCTTTGTTGTACAAGAGGTGATGGACTGTTTTGGCCTTAGAATCTGTATTTTGATTTATTTATTTGAGGTAATTTTTATTCTGTCTTTTAGTAAATGCTGGGATTTCATAACTATGTTAATTTTGTATGTGAGTATATTTTATGACCTCCTTAGAAATGGCTTAATGCTGTTATTTGTTTGGTTATTCTCTGGTATATATCACTCAACTGATCTTCAGTGGCATGGACTTGTTTTTGTTCTCCATTACATTTACGAAAGGTTTGGCATCTAAGAGTCAAATGTGAAATGGAGCAATGCAACTATTCATGTGAGTGCTGACTTGTGTTTATATCCTTGGAGACAGAACTCACTTGCATAAATACTGGATTAAAAAAATGAAAGGATCGCAAATCTATCACAATTCACAGATTGCAGTAAAGTACATATCTATGGAAAAGTATCTCTAGATCCCTGTTAGAGGATAAATGGGGCCTGTGTGTTGGTTTTCCTTTGAAAACTGGCTAGCAAAATCTGTGAGATGGATTTAAATACTGTGATACTAGTTTAGGGTAATTTTTTAGTATAGCCGGCTGTTTAGGTTTGGTCCATCTCAATTAGCTTTCTGTGTAATAAGGTGAAATATTCTCCTTTATTTTTACCTCATTTCCTATGGAAACAAGGCTCATGAGCTCACACTGTACACTTGTGTATGTGCAAGCACATTCCTCCGTCTCCCCTCAGTAGCTTTTGAACCTTTTTTGATCACATTTTTGGCACAGTGGAGGTCTCAAAACTCAGGTCCCACAAGTTTTGTGACAATAAGTAGCTGAGTATAGGTGGAAGCACCTATAGGTGCCCTGAAAGAGGGAAAGGTTACAGCATGAAACGATCTTACTAGTTGCCTGGGAAATCCTAGTAATGGGAAAAGAGAGACTTTAAACAAATGTCCCGATTGTGGGAAAATCTTCATTCAAAGCTTTCACCTTTCTAGTCACCAAAGCCAACAAAACAGGAGGTGTAAATCTGTGGGAGATGAGGCTTAATTAATTCTGTTATTCATAGGACTACTTGTTCCTTAGATATTTTAATAGTAATAATATCAGTAGCATAAGTTTTTCCATGCTAATATTTTTGCATATTTAATTTTTAATGTAAATATATAGAGATATTCTTATGACAGTCCTAATTTTCAGAGACAATTTTTGTTTTCACTATGAACATTAATTAAATGTTTACAGAGCATCTTCTGTCTCTATTAGGACAAAATGATCAGTTGCTTCCCCCTGCTTTTAAACTGACAGGTACAGTGAATACTTTCCAGCCCTGTTTTACATGTGGTTCTGGATCACAACTAGCCATAAATGCTGGACTATTTTGTGGGGCAAATTCATGGCATTATGGTTGCGCTCCAAGGGATTTAACTGGGAAGAACAAGGCTGGCACAGTACGCTTACTGAATATGGAAATAATAATTATTAAGCTAACCAATGAGAACTGTATTCTTAATAGAACCTGTGGTTTTTTTTCCAGCATAATCATATGACTGTATAATACAAAAATTGCTTTGAGAGTGGGGCAAAGATTACACATAGCAGAGACTTGTGTGATTGGTTATGAACAAGCGAAAATAGAGTAAACTTTTGACCCGGCAGCAGCAAATGGAACTGTGTAAAGCACCTACAGATGGCAGGATTTAACATATAGTCGGTCTCTCGCCCTTTCACAGCAATTACGATCATATTACACCAGGCGCAGAGGGGAAGGCACGCTGTAACTGTAAAACAGTGCGTCTTTGAAAGTTTTGAATATGCAGTTGCGTGTTTCGTTTTTGTAGGACCATCAATTAGCTTAGCAAGAAGAATTCTACTTTTGTTGCTCGTGTTTGACTTGGCGAGTTCCTGACCAGCATGCCAAGTCCATTTGGAACAAAAAAATCATTTGAACGCTCTGAGTAATTTTGATAATTCAGGCTGCAGTGGATTTATTGCTAAGCTTGAAAGACTCGGTGAAAATTTTATGCTGTTGTGCTGCTGATGTGGGGTTGAAGGGCTGAAGAGAATGAGGCTTCAGAGTGTGTGTTCTAGGAAATGACGCTCCCAACTAGCTCCTTACATCCTTGTGTAGACGCATGTTTTTCCCTCTTTAAGTTTGCAAAAATTAAACAGTAAAAAGACCAATTGGTAAACTGTGTTAGTTTGACAGTATTGTGGTATTTAGACAATTCAATGGCTTTTGGTTTCATTTGTACCTATGAAATACTTGGCAGATTAGAAAAAATGAAAGAATCTTGTGAATTGGAGACAAATGATGGCTGTTTTCCCGTTAACTTTGTCAGTTAGCAAAATCAGAAGCCTCGTTTCACTTTTGGCACAGAGTGACAGT
Source organism: Caprimulgus europaeus (assembly GCA_907165065.1). The sequence continues at coordinate 35,560,539 of OU015525.1, forward strand.
TCTGGAGTCATTCAAGCATATTTTGTGTAATTCACTGCCTTTCGGGGAACTGATTGAAACAGGAGGGGTGTTTGTGTGTCTGTGTGTCCATGTGTGTGGAGTTCTTCCATGTTTGGTTTTATTTATCATACTTTGACCTATTGGAATGTGGGGAAAAAAGTCTGAATTAAAGGAGGCATGCTTCCTTCTAGTTGTGATCCAGCTACTATCTCCCTTTCCGTCTCTTCACTTTGCCTTCTGGCCTGTAATCTGATGCGTGTGCCAGATGTGGGGAGGCGGAGCAGAAGCAAACGAAGCTTTTGGACCATTTCATGGAGTGGGTTATTTTATTATATCTGTGGTTCACAAAAATTTTCCTTTGGTTTTCCAGAATGGCTTCTACGGAGAGCAGAAATTGCAAGCATATGGTAATAAGCTAAATAAGATACTGAAAAATGCTTTTGGAGGAAGGGAGAATGTTCAAATACTGATAAAATAAAGAGTGGTTGGTTGGGTTTTTTTTTTTTTCTTCTTAAATCATGCTGAAGCTTGCACTGTGCATAGACTGCTGGGTTTAATTCCAGTTCTTTTTGAAGACAAACTGTATTCATTTTAGCCATGCCTGTACCTGCAGCAAAGAGCTTTTGATGGAAGCTTTAAGGCACTTAAACAGCTTAGTGACTGCTACCACGAATTTGATCCGGTCCCACAAGATTTTGAAACTTTCCTGGTTGTTAAAATACAGTGAAATATAAAATGCTTTTCTCAAATGCCAAACAGCACACCCTGTCATAGAGTTTTTTAACTCCCCTCACATAAAAAAAAGCCCAAAAACTGCACCACCAAAACAAACTTTTATGTAATTTAAAAACACCACCCATGCATTCCCCTCTTTTACTGGTGAGCAGCCTTCAGATATCCAGGTTTGAGCTGCACTCAAAATTTGCCTGGACCTGTTGAAGCCCCAGCTCTTCAGCGGAGGTTCCTGAGCTGTGGTGCTGTTGCGCGCTCCCCACCGAGGCTGGGCTGTGGGCCTGACAGCCAGCCTCTGCGGAGATTGTGGGTTGGCAGTCACTGACCTCGTTAAAATGTAGTTGAGTAATCTTGATCTGAAGGTAGTAGCATCATTCTTCAACGTGAGGTGGTTGTCTCTGTTGTGTTGATGACTTGTATGAATTAGGGTTATTTGTGTGACAGCTATTCCTCCTAAAAACAGGCAATTCTTGCCAGCTTTCTGACTTGTAGGTACCAACTTTGTAGAGGCATGCTAGATTGTTGTACTTGGGAGATGCAAAAAACAAAGGCAACTTGCTAGAGAAAAAAAGTCCTTAATATATGGAGTAGAAAAGAAAATTAATTAAAGAGATGGGTTTCATACTTGAGAAAGGAAGCGATTTTATCTGGTTATGTTCTTTCATGTTCTTTTTGAAGTACAAAAAAATATTGAAGTGCTATTACTGAAATACTATTACTGAAACATTATTGAAATATTATGGGATTATTTCTGTAGTTTCATTGATTAAAATAGAAGTCTAATTGAAGGACATGTACTTTTCACTGCTATTTTGTAAATAATAGATTAACCAGTTTTGTATTACCTAACTGAAGTATCTCCAACAGTTACTTCTACTTAATAAATAGGCTATATGCTTCTATAAAATGTAGACACATCAACCAAACTGAGGGAAACCTTCTAATATAGTATATACTGTCTCTATATTTCTATAATATTTTTTATATGTAGTATATGGTATGTACTACCAGTGATATTTGCTTTATAGTGCCTGCATTTTCTTCTTTTAAATTCTGTTCATTATTTCTTGCCACAGTATAACAGAGACACTCATCTTTCCTAATTGTTACTGGAAATTAAATAGTTAAAATGACTCTTCTAGTATCACTCAAAGCTAAGTACGAAGGTTTCCATTATGAGTCGCACAAAAAGTTCTTATCTGCCCTTTGGTAAGTAGGTGAAACGCCTGTGTGCAGTACGTGTAAGCTTAGTTTCCTTTAGTGTTATCTAAATATCTAATTTAGTTTTCCTTTGTGTGTGCATTGAGAGAGTAACTGACAAAAGCTATCATTTCTTAGACTGCATCTCGCATACAGATATATGTAAAGCATGATGAGCTTTTTCTGCTCCCAGAGGACAACTTTCCGAACTAGGTGGAATCTTTCCTTGTTGTCCTGTATTGAAGCATTGCTCACCTGTGTCCATTCAAACCCAAACTTGGGTTTGAAATTAGCGTGGCAAGAGAGCACCATCACCTCTATACCAGTAATATTTTGGTTACTACAAATGAATTACTGTCATAGGAATATTCTGGATAGTGAGATGTTTTTAACTTGTCATTATGTCATTGTATAATCATTGCAAATAAATTAATACGTAGTTTATAGTTAATAGTGTAACACACAGTTATTTGCATGCTGCTCTCCAAGCAGAGTGCTGACTGTGTAACTGGAGAATAAAAGTAGGAATTTGCCCAGACAGATCTAGCTAAAAGAACTGGTTTTCCTCATAAATTTAAATTTGCTAGTAGAATAGTAGACAAGGTACAGATTTAGACGGTTTTTTTTCCATAAAGCACCAAAATTAAGATGAACTGTTTGTGCAAGGAAGTGTTGAACTTGGCTCTTTTAATTTGTAAAGGAGATGGGAACTCAGAAGATCCCTACTCCTCAGGTGTGTCATCTTCTGAGAGAGATTTTTCTTCAGAAAACCCCCCATACAAGCTGTGGAGATCACTGGCTTTGCACAATGTGTGTGACATAACAAATAACTTGAAAATGAAAAAAAAAAAAAAGTAACTCGGCACGTTTGTTTTCCATAGATGTGGGAAATAGATTGATACTGGCCTTTAGCAGAAGAGAGGGAGGCAGGAATGTGATTTTTGTGCCCCGCCCCTTGGCTCAGGGGACAGTTTTGACCTCCTGACAGTCAATCCCGAGGCGCAGCGGGAGCACTGGAAGGGTGCAGATTAGTGAAAGCTGATTGGCACCAAGCACTAGCGCTTCCCATGTTTGTAGACGTGACCACTTACAGCTAATAAGCTTATAATAATTTCTGCTTAAGCACAGGTGGTGAAAGTAGTAGCAGAAAAAAAGGTAAGGACCTTAAATATGAAGAAGATATGGGGTGAACTGTGGTGAAATGTGCTGTGTGTGGTAATCATAATTGTCCGACTCCTTTCGCATGAGGGCTCGTGTTCATCCCGGTCCTCAATGCTAATATTCCTGTTTATACGTCAGCTGTAGGGGAATCGGAGACTGAGTTCCACCAAGAAGCATTACTTATCTCTCCATTACATTAAAATAATTTTCCATGCAGGCATAAATATCAAGACTTTTGACAGCTACTTGTAAATCCTGTGCAGGAATTTTTTTATGACATATATGCATATTTTGTTTTACTGTCTGGAGGACTCCATTTGCACAGAAGAATATATTTCATTTGGTCTTCCAAATGATTTTATATTTTGAAAGCTTAAATTCTCTTCTATAAACCAGATTGCTTTGCTGTGGATGACTTGATTGGAGAAATGCCTTGCTGCCTACTTTTTATTTGTTACCTAAATGGAGTAAATTCAGCTTGGAGAGGCTTGGGAAGAAGAGAGGGATTTAAAATGATTTGCCTTTAATTAATCCCAGGAAAATTCTGACAAATCTGTCTTTCCTTAGTGCATGCTGTATGTCTTTAACTCCATTTCATTCTGATTGCATAATAAAAATCAGGGTGGTTTGTTGTTATTTTGTGTTGTTGTTGGTTTTTGGGGGGTTTTTAGGGTTTTTCTTAAGCAATGATACTTTGGTTTGTCAATAGCCAGGTTTTGGGTTTATCTCATTTTAGTACATGCACAATAAGGACTGTATGTGGTTTGTGATTTTTTTTTTTTTTGTCTTTTTAAAAACTTGTTTTCTGTAAAGGAAATACTCCAATGGTACATTAGTTAAGTCTAGCTTTGAATCGCTAACCTTTTATGAAATAGTGTTTTACTACCAATTGTTATAAGCAAGTAGTGATAACAGTGGTGATAATTTTTTTCCCTGTAAAATATAAATCTTTGGTTTGTGTAAACGTCATGTTATTTGAAGAGAGTAAGCTCCCTCTGTGTCAGATTATAGTACATTCTTTCTTTGGGGGAAAAAGAAAAAGAAACAAACACAAGCAAAACAAAGGCTTATTTCTTTGTTATCTTTCTTGGCTGAGACATAAGGACCTTGGGTCCTACTACTACTGCACTTCAGAGGGCAGCTGAACAGATAATTTATGCATATTATATGCTTCTAAGTCTTCAGCAGTCTGAGACAACATAAGGACTCCATCCTGAAAAGTAAAGAACATTCTGATCTTACTCCAAGAAAGCATTTACACCTAATCTTTACAGTTAAGGACATGAATGGAGCCTTGGACTTAACATTAGGTAAGACAGTTGAGAGAATTGCAAGATTAAGTATTTAATCCAAAGTATTATTGCTGTGGAGTTAACTAACAAATAAACTGTCTTCCCACAATGGTACACTCTTATAAATATTCTTGTATTTATGTAATCAGTTCAGGGTTGCCATTAAACCATTTTCTATGCAAAGCTTTTTGCACGCTTATTTTTTATTTAAAGTATTTTTCAGAAGTTAAAGTAAAATGTTGACACCAGAGAAAACACCACTTTTTAGCTCATGAACATATAAGAGTATCTTAGATTTCCTAGAATTTTAAAGGTGCTTCAATTCTGTTTTACATAACTTAAATCCTGGTAGCATACCTTCTTCTGGTAATGTTACCATAAGTAGAATCATTCTTTCTAAAATCAATTATTTTCTGCTTGGAATGTTCACAAGGTGTAATAAAATCAGTATCAGAAAATAAATCTGCTGAAGTACCTTTCTGTACAACTCGTAGAATTGTACAGAACAACTACTACTACTTTCTTCAGGTTCAGTCTGGTATCTGGTATGATCTCTAAGAAGAGGACAGCTTTTTTGCTCTTTGTTCAGCAGATCCTGACAGCTCTGCCCATGGAGCTAGTGTCCTTCCCAGAGTGTTTGTGTAAGACGATTCTGGGGCATTTCTATACTGTCCCGGTACCGCATTCCTAGAGTTAGTAACTTTTTTCCCTTTTCCTCTATAAATAGAATATGTTTAAACTTCTGTATTTGTGAAAGAGCTAACATCCATCGTGCTTTCTTGTGATTATCACTGAAGTTCAAGGTGGTATCTGACTGTTTTCATAGTGTCATCATAAGTTGCAACCTGAGTAAAAAGGCAGTGTGCCTAGTACTACCCACTTAAATACACCTGGCTTACTGAATGACATTGAATAGGTCATTTTATTTCTCTGTTCTGAGGTCTATAAACTGCAGATAATAAAACTTATATCCACCTTTGCAAAAGCTCTTTGAAATCCATGAGTAAAAGGTATCCCATAAGGTCAAAATATGAATTATGTATTGCTACATGACATGCACAGCATGCAGACTGTAGGGTTATAGAAATCTTGTCTGTTCCTTTTTCCCCTGAGAACAGAAGTCATACCTTCAGAGCTATACTGAGAGAAGTATTTGTCTTATGAAATCTAATGTAATCTTTGTGTACCACTATGTGATAATATTGAAACTTTGGTATCTCCAAGGAATTTGTTTCAGGTGTTAATACCTAGCTTTTTACATCTCTGACACTGCAAATGCAGTTTTCAAAATAATAAACATTTTAAAAATAATGAGTATGAGAAGATTAGAAAGAATAGTCAGATGTGGGGCAAGATTGGATTTTGAAGTAAGGGAATTAGAATTTCATGTCACCAGAATTGTGGAAGGGTTACTACAGGGTAACAAATCACTTGAATTCCAGGTAGTTACTAACAGTCATAGCCATGATCCATTTCATAATATCTGAAATACCAGCAGTATGCTTTGAAAGAAACTGATTTTTCTTTTAGCATGTTTCCTAGGCTTTGTTGTAGGCCCTACTTGTCATCCAAGTATAGAAGGGGGAAAAAGTTGTGTTCTCTGCTTACTATTTATAGTAGTTATTTTATTATTTTAGGTATATATTATTTGAGATAAGCTAAATATACACGCACACACACATAGGTAGATATGGATATAAAACATACAGAAAGCAAGAATAGGCATGTTGCAAGCCATTTGAGGCTTTACATTTCAATGTGAACATCTTCAACTGTACTTGGAAATCGGTGGGTAACTAGCACAGTTCTTGAAGAACTGATATAGAAGTTCCTGCTGAGATTTGCTACTTTAATAATTGGGTTTATCTATATCAGTTTTGGCCTTTGAAAGGGTTTCAGGAATGGTCTTCAGCAGAGAACACTTAAATTATCATCTAGCATTGTGATCCATTATATTAGCATACACTTAAAGTGCTTGGCCTTTAATCCAAGTCCAAATATTAGGTCAGAATTGTATCCAACTAAATCTAAGAGAGCCTTTAACTATTTGGGATAGGTCCAGACTTCTAATACTGACAATAGAGGCAAGAGGGTTCTTGCACAGATTTTAAAACTCCCCTGGGGTTAACAGACTCCTGGATAACTTTGGTTCTCTAGTGCACTATTGGATAAAGTGCAGTCTCACAGCTGAAGTTATGTCCAGTTGGGGAGACTGGGGAGATGTTACTAGAAAGAAAACTGTTTTGGAGAAGGGAAGCAGTGCTTTGCCCAAGTAAGAGATTTTTGAGAAAATTATTCAAAGAAAAATTACTTCTACATATCTTAATACGGTTGGTTTAGAAGACTATACTTTTAGGCCATAGGAAGTTGTCTGGTTAAAAGGAGCCATCTCCTTGGAAATATTTCTCTTTATGTTGCCTTCCATGTTGGTTCTCTTCCATTACATTTTAGGCATCATTTTGTTTGTTCTTTGTATTTATTTGATACTTTCATCTAGTCCTCTTTGCAGCTATAGAGTCTGAGGATTTTGCTAGTTTGATTTTTTTTTTTTTTTTTTACCTGCCCACTATTCTGACTCTGAAAGTGGCTGACATACTGCAGACTATGTATTAATAAAAATAATTAATCTGTATAAATTTACATACATCATAGATATCAAGCGAGTGTGATGTATTAAAGATTGCAGGGATCCTGTCACAGAAGCTTCCTAAGTACCTAAAACCTAAACATGTACTTTATAACTTCCTCTTCTTTCTTCTTATCTTTCTCAATAATACCTATTTCAAAAGCAAATGTTAGTGTCAGTGTTAGGTAGGGATATACCTGGCTCAATATTCCCTTTGCTGTTTTTTTCCCCTTTTATTATGAAATATTTAAACTAATAAAATAATATTGGTACCACAGAAGTTTTTTTGAAACTCTGCTTTAGTAGAGAAGAAAAACATTGCACTCGGGAGCTGTAATCTCATATTGCCTGGTTTTCTAAGACTGAGGCATTTTAATTCACCCTGTTACTTAATTCCCAACACTTGACTCATTACTTCCATTGAGGGGCTCTCCCTTGTTGCTCTTCTCCAAAAGTGTTCTCACATATACCCCTCCTCAGTGCCAACTAGTATATGCCTATATATAGTATGTATAGCTGGCATATTCAGAATTGTGTTACATCTGAAGTCTCCAGACTGCAGGTAATTTAAGAAATCCCATTTCTTGGCTACTAGGGATATAGATTTGCCATTCTTTATTGGCTTCTTTCCATGTTTTTAAAAATGTCTTTCACTTCAAATATCTTTGTCTACTGATCTGTAAGGGCTTACATTTCTGGATGATCATCACTGTATGTTGCAGCCATTCCCATGTAAAATTAAAAAAAAAAAGGAAAAAAAATTTTTTTTTTCAAAGGCTTTTCAATAATAAAAACCCCCCCTTCCAGCTACCCCCTAATACCTTAACTTTGTTTGAGCAGTAACTTCAGCAAATACATTCAGTGTCAAACATGTTTATCAAGGGAATCACTCCAGTTTGAGAGCAAAACTCCATTTAATATTTATTAATGACCTTGGTTCACTTAAATTATATTGTATCCACCCCTGTTAGACTGTTACCTGGGAGAACAAGCCCTTGAACCTTGTCTCTGCTCAGTTAAGTTAGAAGCAGTTTCCAAATTCTGAGTAGCTATCAGAGTGTCTGTACAAACACTCCAACATTCCAAAACAACACCACCCCAAACCCATAACTCTCATCATATGCAATAAAGAGAAAATCAGCCTTCCTATGTCCAGGACTTACATGGCCTTTCCAGTCAAATTTAGCACCACAGTGTCTTCTGTAAATCATTTGATACAAATGCATGTCATAAGACGAAACCGCAAGATGTTCTTGAAATGTTGCTCAGCAAGTAAGGCTGACTGGATTGCCCCTGGACAGTGGTAGTGGCTGTACACCTGGTGTTGAAGGTGGCCTTGTGGGACATCCTGCTTCTCAGGTGGAGGGGTATTTTGGAAGCACAGAGCTTATCAGTTCTCTCATGGTTGCTTTGGTAGGCTGTTGGCTTATGATTGAATTTCTGAATTTGAAAGCCATATATGACTTTACATCCAGATTATTTCACAGATCATCTCTGTCATCTTTTGTCATACTGCTGTTAAAACTGCCAGCAAAATGTTCTCTGTCAGGCCTTTCTGTCTTGATGTGTTGCATCTATATGTTGTCTATTTTTTCTGTAGTTTTGGGAAAGAAATTGAACAGGAGAAAGGACAGTTAATTACAGGAACTTGGCTGATCTCTTCTCAGAAGGATACCTTCTTCACTGAAGGTAAATGTCTTATACACTGTTATTTATTACTATGTTATTAACTTGAAACTTAGAAAATGTGAGTTCTTAAGAACCTGCTATAGGCAATTTGTAAAAATCTAAATAACTCATGAATCTCATATTAAGGGTGATTTGCTAAGCATTTTAAGAAATAGTCTTGTGAACTATGAAGCAATGTAGTTTCAAGATGAGAGTCATGATAACCATGTGTTTGAAAGATACAGATGGGAGTCTATTTGCCAAAAGCAAAGCAATGAAACAGTCGTGTATTCTTCTAAACTTGACTTTTCTCCCCATTTAATTGACCTTGTATCATCTTGTGCTTCAGTACAACATGCTTAAGCACAGTCTTTAAGGAAGTGAAACATGCTGTCCATATTGTTGATATTTTTGTTAGACCAATGCTTTTGATAATTGCTTTTGGGGGAAATTTGAAATGTGCAAACATGGTAGAGGCTGCTAATTTTACACTGAGGGAAGATCTGTCAGCCCTGCTTTTTGCAGTTGGTAGCAGTTGTAATGTGTCTGCCATCTATTTTCAAAGATTATATCTGACTAAGGTTTCATGTTAATATACAATATAATGTCAGATGTGTATGTGAAGTTCTCAGGATGGGACAGGATTTGCTGTTCCATATTTCTGTGACTATAATATTTCAGATTAAAATGATTGAACTGTATGCTGTTTCTGAGCTTTTCCCTTCAGTTATACATATACACCTATTTTGCAATTGATTTTAGGGAAAATCTAGAACAAACTGAAATGGAAAAATAGATTTCTGTTTTGGAATTTAGTGTGTTGAACTTTTCTATTAAGAGTTAGCAATAGATCCAAAACTTGACAGTTTCCTCTCTTACCATAGACTTAAATAATCAACAATAACCACATTGGGGGTTTTTGGAGGTAGTGTAGCATTTCTACTCAGAATTAGGTCTCTGTTAGAATATTACATCTCGTTTGTACTGCAAATAATTACCTGCATGCCCAAATTTTGCTGTTTATTTAGATGAAATATGTATTGTCTTCCATGTTTTAGAATGCTAGTAGCAAACCTACACTTTTGTTGGACAAGAAGTGAACAAGTCTGATTTCTGAAAACACATGACTGATTGTTTTAAATATTCCTTAATAGCCTACATTCAGTGATTGCTGTTGTATAAGCAGAAGGAGGTTTTTTATCTCTTATCAAGTAAAATTTGAAGTTCTTGAATTTTCACAATACCTCCATTAAATCTCAATTTTGTCACATCAACTTCATTATAAAAAGGAGCACAAACAAATTGTCCCGAAGTTGATTTTTATTTTGTATCAGAGTGTTTAATTATTTTCTTGTAAATCAAATAAATTCTAGCTGCTGCTGCTACTTTTCCTTTCACTTTTGTTTGACTTCGTAGGCTTCAGTCTCTGTCTCTTGGTTCTCTCATTAAATAGAGTTATCTCTGACGGCCCTTTTACTTTTCAGGAGCATTTGTGCTTGGGCTTAGTTAAGCAGGGTTTTTAAAATTATTCTGTCTGATACTGTTTGAAAATTATCACCAGAACACTTTAAAACTCTTAATAGAAAAACTAACTTTCTTTAGTTTCTTTTCTGTACCTCGTATCATCCACTAATGTTCTGGATGTTTAATAATATCAAAATTTGGAGCATGACTCTGCTTTACTGTGCACTAAATTCCTCACAGTTAAGGCAAGAGGTCAGTCCTCACTGTTTGCCATTCAGCACTTACATCGACTTAGTGCTGTTTGACGAGTTTGTAAGATTTGGCTACAGTGAATAATGCGGTATTAAATTAGTTTGTTATTTGTTCTCAGATTTGTAAAGAACAGCTGTCCCTGTGTTCCAGTTTCTCCCATGAAGCAAGTTGTAATCAGTAGTGTCTCTCTTCTTCAGTGAAGTCTCTTAGGGGGATGTGAAAGCCCAGAGTTTCAGCATCTGCAGGATACAGTCTCTGTGTGTTTCCTCCTTGCTGCTGATGGGAACTGGCTTCCTAAATGCACAGCGATGTCTGAAAGCCATTAGCAGTTAGAAGACAACTACTGAACACAGACAAGCTATGAGACCTTTATGACTTACTGGTAGATGTCAACTTTCTCTTCAGAGACAAGTCTAGGTGGGGACACACATGTATTCATCACCAGGTATGGTAGAATAATTTGCTGTATCGTGAACTAAAGGTAGAGGTCCCACTTGCATTAAACACAACAGCAACTTTCTGTTTCAAGGAAAACCACAGGCAACGTATCAAATCTTGCCAAGTTCACACAGTGGTGTTATGGCCAGACAGAGCGTTACACTGTGCTGCCCTGACTGGTTATCAGAGACCATGACATTTCAACAAATTATTTCTACCTTAATCCTCTACCTTGATTAAGTTGTAAATGATGTCATCTAGAAATGTATTTGTTTCTAGCTGAGACAACATGAAAGAAACCCTGCCTTATCCTTGAAGGAATTAGTATGATTTTGTTCTGCTATTAATAATGAACATTTTCTAGTCTGACTTTTGTCTAATTTAAATCTCAGCCATTAAATCTTGCCAGCTGTGGGTCTGCAGATTTGAGGAACCTTTTATTATCAGAAGTCTTTTCCCATGTAAGTACTGAATAGGGTGAAATAATAAGTTTGAGCTGATTTTAAAAATACATTCACTGAATGGCACATTCTGTAGAGCTAAAAGTCATTTATTTAAAGAAAAAATCCTGGACTCTTCATTAATTTATCTACATTCTGTTAAAAACGGATGGCAGCACAAGATGTTATTACATTTATGCAACATATCATGTTAATACAACATTTATTTCTATTCTGTAGTATTTCCATTCCGGTTCTGTTTTGCTCTGCTTGCTCAACTTCCTGTGCCGAGTTCCTCTTGTGTGCCATCAGCGCAGATGGAAGCAACCCGCTGGCTTGAACTTGTCTCCCTGTGGTTTGAGGCCTATCTTCCCCAGAGAGCACCTTGTTGTGTACACCCTGTAGAGAGCACCAGCAAGCACCCTGAGGCAGAGACTCTGAGCAGCAGATCTGACCCCTTTTTAGTTTGCAGGAGGAGAAAGAGCTGAGCCAGGAGCTGACCCTTTTTCTTCTCTGATATACCTTCTTAACTAATGGTAAGGGAGTGAAGCAGTAGAGCTTTTTTTTTTTTTTTTAAATCATCTCAACCATTACTCAAAAATCTCAGTAAACAGGAGTCATCAAACTTGTATTAAAAAAAAACAAGCTGCACAATTGTCAGTGGACATGCCCATGCAGAACTTAATTGCTATATACAGCACACACCACAGTATTGAATTCTTCAGTTAGATATTGCAGAAACTTGCACACTGAATACTCTGAGTGGGTGGCTGGGTTCACACCTAAGGAGTTATGAGAGCCTTGGTAGGCTGTGTTCAAGAAGCATGGATGTTTTTGTACTACAAACAGAAGTCAACAGTAATATCTGAGAGACTGAGAGAGGAGGGAGTGTCTTTTCATTGCCCTTGTATGGAAAGAAGTTGCACGGTACTTAGCAGTGTAGGTATATATACTGCAAATACAGAGAGTCTGTGAGAAATGCCAAGTGCTCTGAATTCCAGTGGAAGTACAGTTGATACGATTCTTGTGTCTCTCAAGAGGAAATGCAAAGATCAGAAAAACTGGATTTATTTACACTATCTTATTTATTTTTCTTCAGCTGGTAAAAAATAAAAACCTACTTAGTTTTCAAGCAGTGGCAGGATCATTCCTGAACTAGTAAAATGTTAATGACATTGACATGTAAGTCAACAGGTTTCCAGTTTTTACTTGAAAACCCTAATGTTTTAGTTAGTGTTCAGATAGAGGAATTTTAAAAATTAACGTAATATTTGAAAACTGTATGCTTGCTTCTACACTTATTGAAATGTAACACGTGAAAAATCAATGTGCTATCTTTCTTCCTGACTTCAGTAGCAATACACTTACTGTGCTTCTTGGAAGTCAGTCCTAGTAGTTTCTGCTTCTCATTCTCTGTGCTGGTGGAGAGCTTTGCCCCTCCAGTCTTTCTCATAAGCAGTACTTGGTTCTGCCTGGTCAGCTTTCCTAAAAGTCAGTGGCCTCTTGCCTTGAATAAGGCCTAGAGAGTTAGCTTTGTAATCTTTCTAACACATTTTGAAGTGTCTCACTATTTGACAGGTTAAATAAGCGTTGTCGCTATAGCTGGGTATTATGGTACCCCTTTGGGTACTCCAAACTGAGAGGACTGAAGAGATTATGAAGGTGAAATTGCATTCTCCTGGATATGGCATAGAGGGTGAGAGTAAGAACTAAAAAATCATGCTTTGAGACTAAGACTGAAAAGATGTGTTGTATTTGCTTTATCAGTCCTTCCTTCGGGTGCAGGTACATAAGGGCAGATAATGCCAGATTGTTTTGTAGTATTGGATGGTCCTTGTCTCCGTCCAAGTCATTCTTTCTTAAGAGAGAATAAAGGAAGAAAAATGAAACACAAACTCAAGAGACCTGTGAAATGCATGCAATGAAAGCAGTTTTCTGTTTATTAATTTCACTTATTTGATTATGTTAAAACATAAATTGTAAATGTTTAATTGAAGGTACAGCTTCCCTGTGTCTATTGTGAAGCCACCTGTGGCTGAGCAAACAAAATGAAGTATTAATGAAATATTTCTTGAAGAAAACTTAGATGAACCTCTTCTGCTGTGTAACATGTTTGTCTTATCCTACCATGAAAAAAAATCTGCAGTGCCAGAATTAGCTTTAAAGGTCACCTGCTCATCCCCAAATTATGTGTAGGATTCCTGTGAAACTATTGAAAAGGAAGCAACAATTCTGTTGTTTCCATTGGAAGCATGTATTTGCTGATAAAAGCAAACAGCCTTTCCTCCTTTGCAGTTGCATGTTTCCTTATTTATGTTCAGACTGGTGTTTTCTAATAATATTTTTTCACTCGTTTCTTCTTTCCATTTTTGTCTAAAATCAGTCTGTGCACTGCAGTAGTATGTTCCCTTTTCTCCATTTGCTTTATCTGTACTTTGTTCTTCACTAGGCAGCCTTTTTAACCAGTCTGCACACTTTCACTCCTTTCAGTCTTCATATTTTATTGCTACAACGACCCTTTTATGTTGCCTACTTTTTTATTTACACATAATTCCTTCCCTAACACTGTGATTATTGTGTTTGTGTTCACCATATTGTGTTGTCTTTGAATTTCGCATTTTATGATTCCTGTAAATATCAGCAATACAATTCTAGCTGTGGTATATGATTGGTATGCTCACATTTATTGTTTTCCTTAGATTTGTACTTCACAAACAAAGTATTTTGTGTATGTGCTCTTGTGAAAGCTCATTTTCCTTCTGCTGCTTGTCTATTAATATAATTTCTTGAATATCAGAGATGCTCTCTGTAATCTTCACAATTTTTCCCACATTTGTATCATTTTCCAATTGAACTAGTATGCTTGATGCACCTTCCTTCAGCTAAGGAATTAACATGGAAAATGCAAGTGACAATTTGTTTTAATAAAAGAATATTAAGATCGCAAAGCAGTTCTTGTTCCATTTGGCTTAAAGTTATATGTAGCTCCAAATAATGTTAATTTTGCTCACCCTATGGTGTGGCACTTTGAGATGGAAGGAATACTTAAAAAGAACTAGCAAAAAAAAAAAAAAAAAGTAGTGTATGTGGTTATATGTTGTTCTGCTGAAGATAGTGTATTATATAGTCTCCTTATGGAACCAGGTTATTTCCTCCTGGATCTATGATCTTTCTCCCAGTTTATCTCTAAAGCATGGAAAAGGAAAAAGTAGAAAAAAGCTTTCATGCTGCTGCAGAAGGGGCCCCATTTCATTTCCAACTCCTCTGCCACAGAAAGGTTGTGCCTCAGCTTTGAATGTAGCCTCAGAGCAGAGAGCCCCCAGAACTCTGGGCAGGGCCACTTTCCTGAGAAAGGCTCTCCTGAGGAGGAGTAAACAGAAAAGGTGACGGGGCAACATTGGTGTGTATGGGGTGGCCACTATTTCCTCACAATTCCCACCTTATTTTCCTATAATAACAACCACAGCCTCTAACAGTAACCTTTTCAGTTTCTGAAGAATCTGTAAGTGTATGATCAGTGTTGTCTTCAAGGAGAATAACCGGGTTTAAGTAGAAGGAGAAAAGGAGATAATTCTGTTTCCTGGTTCTGATCAGAAAAGAGTAGATATGAAGCTGCAAAAGTTGTTTTATAGGGTTGAAAGTTACTTTAAGATTCTTCATCCACAGCTTCTTAAACAGTTTGCAAAGCCCAACACTGAAATGTCAGGTGAAAGGCTACACTGGTGTGTGCCCTCCTGCACTGCCCAGTGCTGTCAGAGGTGGACAGACCCAGGGGGAAATAAATTGGATGTCTTTATGCTGTGTGCCAAGGTAACAGGGAAATGGTGTGCCAGTGCAGAAAAGGAACGGTTTGTTCTGCTTTCAGTCTGTGAAGTATTTCAGTGAAGGTAGGACAGAGCAGTATGTTTGCGTGTATACTTTGTCTTTTTCAAGTAGGAAACCTTTTGAACAGTGAGCTGCAAACCCATCTGTGGATGGCACTCAAGAGGGATGGAAACTCTGAAGCTTAGGTAGGTTTCCCCACTGGGCAGTGTATTTAAAAAATGCTTAAGATGTTTGTCAGGGTACTAAGCTAAAGCAAGACAAATGATTTTACTAAAAAAAAAAAAAAAGGAAGCACTCACACTAGAGGTTGTAGGGCGAATCATTTGTTATTTGTGCTTTCTTGTATTTGCAAGAGGGTTGGGTGCTGGGAGGAGCTGAACCATAGGATGTTGCTTAGAGAAGAGTATTGCAGCAGAACTAGAATTACAGGCAAAAAAAATAAAGTACTCTAGAGGAAAAAGAGTAATTCTAGCACAACAGATACTCAGCATTAAGCATGCTTAATATTCAATTTAGTCTCATATGACATGTTTATGACCAGTGTGTGCCCCCATGAAGGCACTGCCTAAAAATGTTATTTGTCAGTTAGTTTTGGGGGAAGAAGTAGAGAGAGTGCATGTATTCCTTTTCTTCACCAGTAGCACAATTTGCTTTTGATAGAGGAAGGTGCAAAATTATTTCAGGCGTGATGGGTTTGGGTTTCTCCTGGAGTCGTACCCTTAAAATCAGCAGAAGGGAGGGAGGGGAGTTACTGTGTCTATTATCATCAAGCTCTGCTAATGTAGCCCGGGCGCCACGTGACTGCAGAAAAGGCTATTATCTCAATGAAAAGGAAACTGCTTTTTAGAGCAGCAACAGAACAGAAGCAGGAGGAATTTTCGAGTACTCCACCATGCTGGATTGTCAAAGGGGGATCTCTCTGATCAGCAGTTAGGGAAGGATTAGCGTGGCCGGTTTGTCAGCTGTCATTAGAAGCAGATAACAGAGATGATAAGCTGCTGTGTGCGCACGTCCTCACTCAGCATGTGCTTTGGTTTACATCAAGACATAACACTGCTTTGGGATAATGGAGAGCTGAAATTTTTAAGGCTGCAAATTTACTGGTAATTGTCTCCCCTACCTTTTTTTTTTTTTTCCCTCCTGTTTTTAATAAAAAGCCAGTATGATGGATGGGGAATTTATCTACATCTCAATCTGAAGACGCAGAAAAACTAGTGAGCTCTGCCTTCAACTGCAAAGGCTGGAAGACAACAAGGTGTGTTTCTGAAGTGCCGTGACTTCATTGTTAGTGTTCTCTTCTGTGCACATATGTGTGCTCCCGTGTTTGCATCGTAGGTGTCTTGATGGTGGGGGGGAGGAGGGTGAGGAGGGTGTTGGTTTGGGGGAGTGGGAGGAAAAGCTAATTTATTTCTGAGAGAGACATTTTAAAGATAATGTTTCTAAATAACAAATACAAATAAATAATGTGAATTTGATTCTCCAGATTCTGTAGTTTCTCCCCTTTTTAATGGCTACAGGTGTACTTGTGGTTGTCTGTGACAGTTTTATGGGTTTATGAGGCTAAATATATCTTAGTCAGTGCACAGGAAATATTTTTGTGAGTTTTCTGGCATCCAGAATAATACACAAACCCGTCTATATTTTCCCACTGTCAAGAGGAGGTGGAGCCTGAGAGTGTCTTTTTCATTGCAGTAATTACTATTCAGTATTCAGTAATTTCTATGCATGTGAAAAAGTACAGAGTAAGTCAGACCAAGACATTTTTGCAATAAAGCTTACTCTTTCTGACCAAGAGCTTAAGTAGACAAAACACAGAGAAAGTTATATAACAACTATGAACATTTCAGTATTCTCTAATGTTAATAGTTTTCTTTACAAGTATGTGATCCTGGAAACAGAATGACATTCAGTTAATCTTCAGACCTCGCATTTATCTCATGGTTATGCATGCTGATGTCATTAAATATCTTGGCAGTATTTACCTTTCTTTTAACCTTGGGAGGGCAACATCTAATATTGAAGATTAACTAAATAATAATATCCCCTGAAAAAGGTTATAGATAGTTACTTGCAGTAAGTGAAGATAGTATGCTATCTTCCCTGCTTGGTTCTGTTTGCTTTATTTTCCTATTGTACCCAGCATTGAGCCCAGCGTTGCTCTTTACCTCGCAGCTATAATACTAATCCCAGACTGCAAAGAAAAAAAAAAAAAAAAAAAAAAAAAGAAATAAAGTGTTTGAATGTATGTAGGAGTGCTGATTGTAACTTCTCTAGAATTTTGCCTACAAAGTTAAGGGCAGGATTGCGAAGATGCATATAGCCGGTCATTACTGCAGTGCATTAGCAGTTTGATAAGTGTGTTTTCCTGGATTCATATTGAAATACTGGTGGTGACTATCATGCTTAGAATCCATTTAATAATTAACTAAATACATACAGGAAATGCCTTAGTTTATTTTATTTGGGACTTTGAAAAACTCATGCTACTTTGAGATAGGAGGGGGAAGGAAAATATTATTGTTTTTCAAATTAATGTAGTATGTGTTTGAAGAGACTTTATTTCATGCTGTGCGGGCAGAGCCAGAACCATAGACAAGTTAGCACTATTTATTTGCTTGTTCTCTTTTGTCTCAGTTTGATTATTTTAATTGCAGTATACCTACATTTTGATACAGAGGCCTGGGGCAGGCGGTGCCATTGAGTAGAGACTTGAGAACCCGTCACGTTCGCGGCACCAAATGTCGAAGCCACAAGAACAATGAAACTTCCTCTCTGCTTCTTGTGTTTTCTTCCTTTATTTCATTACGGAAGATCTAGCAAGATAGTGGGGGCAGAGTAGTGCTCACTGAAATGTTGGCATCTATGTTTTGTAGAAAAATAGATTTTTTTCTACTTGTACAGTCATTTTGATTTGCTTGATGCCTTTTAGGACATATTAAGGGGGGAGAAATTGAACAAAATCAGCTGTTTGTGTACACTGTGTTCTTCAGGTAGCTCCTGTTCTCACAAAACTCAAGTTGGGGTGTTTTCTTTCATATTCAGTTTCTTACAGAAGTAGGATATGTAGCATATATAAAGCTTCAAGCACTGTCTTTGACTACAGTAATTTTGTTTACCCACTCTTCAAGATTCTTTATGCTACTGTAGTCAACAAGGTTACACTGATAATATTCAAAAGGCGTTGCTCTCTTTTTTTCTTTTTTCTTTTTTTTTTTTTCTTTTTCGTTGTCTCTGTAAGGTGAATTTTTTGTGCAAGGAAGGAGGGAAGACATGACTGCAGTGCAGAATATACTATGTTGTAAGAAAAAAAATCCTTCTTGGGAAGTCTGAGTTAGAGGAGTACTTTGAAATACTTCATTTCACTCCAGAGTTCTTAGCATGATATTTAATAACAAATGTCATTAGGAAGTCCATTTGCTGGTTAGATTTTGCAGTGCCATTTTATTTATTTGTTTAGACTAGTAACAGGAAAAAAATGAGGAAAGGTGTGAAAAGAGCCTTGATTCTCAGAATCTACTTAATAAATTTGTTAGCACACTACTACAGAATAACCACATAATTGTAATCAGAAAGCTGAGTTAAGGACTGAGGACTGGGTCTACAAGCCAAGCTATCTGAGCTAAGTGAAGAAGACTATTTGTAGGATGATAATTATCATATCTGCAAGGAAATCCTGATGGAGTCATCTTACTGCCTGCATTCCTTGCTAGCTTTTCTTAATTGCACAGGTTCAGCTGTGACAGGCCTAGAAGGGTGCCCGAGTTGGACTAAAAATTATTATTAGCAGGTAAAGCTTTCGTCTCTGAAGGTGAGGGGTAGGATTTGAAAGGCTGTGTCCCTCAGAAGTGGGCTGCTCTCGATAGCCAGGCATCTGTGTGCTGCCTCTTCCCTGATAGCTGCATTTGTTATAGTAAAGGATTGGGAAAGGCTGAGTGGGATGTGACAACATAGAGCATAAGGTAGACAGGAGGAATTTGAGGGTCCTAAATGAAGAAACTAACCAAAATTTTATGATAAATGAACTTAATTTACAACGTGTGTGTGTTTTGCTTGAATCTCCTCTTTGTTCTTCCCATTTAATTTTCTCCTATGCACACTGTCCCCAAACAAACTTCATTGGAATACTGTCATACTCTAATTTTCCATTCCCCACAGCATAGATGGTTGTGATTGAGCAACCATATAACACTAAGATTCTCATGAAGGAACTTCTGCTAGAACTGCATGGTAATAAAATTATTTTTGTTGCTTTTCCTGAAGTTTTTCCAGATGTTCAGTCCAACTAGTTTTATATGCATGTTATTTTTCATTTTGGGGCAGTGTATTGAAGGCTTCAGGTCAATTCCTTCTATGAATGCAGCGGGTGTTTCTTCCCCTCTTTAGTAATTATATTTCATTATATTCCAAAATTAAAAATACTTGGTATATACGCTAAAGCTTTCCTAGCACTTGCGATTCTTCCTTACAATAAATTCTTTAATTATTGACACAAATTAAATTCAGTTTATTTGTACAAAGAAAATAACATGGCTGATAATGAACATTCAGCTTTAATAGTAGAGTAACCTTGTTTTTCTTGGGCTGCAGGATATGGGCATAGTTGTGTCAGGCCCATGGAGTGATTTATGTCCTACAAAAGAGAGAAATAAATTTGATGTCTTCCTCTAGACCAGGAGGAAAATCCAAGCTTCAGTGAAGTCAGTGACAAAATTCTGATTTATTTCAGTTGAGTCATAACATCCCCTTAGAACTTTTCAATTTTTTCAGAATTTTATTTCTGCTGTTAAGGGGGCTGTGGCAAAGCTTATAGGGTGTTGCCTTTAAGCAGTGTGGTGGCCAAAGGTATATATGGATTTAGGAAGGAATTTGGCACAATTGATTCAGAGTGGGGAGAAGGGACAGCAACACCTTAGCTAAGCTTGAACCACTGATTGTCAAACAGAGAAGGTATCAGGGGAAGGATCATTTGTACATTTTTCTGAGGCATCTGCTATTAGCTTCCATGACAAACTAATCACTAACTAAATGTCTCTTTCATTTGACTCATAGAGCCATTCCTATGTGTTTTGTTTGAACGTAGTTTGTATTCATATATGTTTGTGTGTATATATATAAACTTGTGGGTACCAAGCTTCTGTCCACAAGGTTTTATTTCTTGTCCGTTAACTAACTAAAATAACTAGATTTTTGTGAGTTATGTTTTCCTTTTAAATGCTTAAAAATTGCAATTAAACTTCCCTCTTCTTCTGTTACTGCTAGTTGCTGTATTTTACTAAAATGGAAGAGTATGAACAAAGACTGGCACAGACATGAAATTTGAAGTCATTAGTAATTGTTATTCATGTTCACAGATCAGTTTGTAAACTCATGGATGTATTAAGAATGTGCTTGATTAAGGTGTACAGGTTGCTACAGACATGCAATTTTTATCAAGGTAACAGTACTTCGTAAGTGTTTGCAAGATGCTTCTGTGTGGCTCTGACATAAATTATTAGTTTTGCTTTTTGTTCTTAGTAGCAATGTGCGCAGTTAGTACTCTCAATGCCTTTGACAAGAGTTTAACACATACCTAACACATCTATATTAAGGTACAAAACTAAGTCTGCATCTTGGGTGATGATACAAGTATGATCTATTATGCATATTGCTGTATTCTCTCAAAACACATGTATTAACTTGATTGTTCTTCAAAGTTTATTTGGAAAAGAATAATACTATTTTTTCTACTTCCCAACTCTTATGCTGCTGCTCCAGTATAAATGGATGATACTGGCACAGGTACCAGTATCAGCAGCAAGCATCTGCTGAGGGGGAACTACCTGCTCATGCAAATATGGGATAGAAATAGGGACCAAACCCCATCTAGTCTCTCCCTTAGTATCTGGGATGACATCTTTGTCACCAGGGCACCCTATGGGACCAGGGCTGAGATAAGCCACCTTAGGCTGAGGAGGATGCTGTGTTTTCCAGGGGAGATGCTCTAAATGCATCTCAAAGGCAGAAAGGTTGATTAAACCAGGCACCAAACTTAAAAAGATGACTTGGGTATATAATTTCAAAAAGCGGTGCAGGGTTCTGAACCTCACATGAGCACTGGCCGCATCCCTCACTGACAGAGGACATCAGTGTGAAGTGGAATTCACCTTGTAGGCAGCTGTTAACATTAATACGGCCATGGCTCTTTGTGGACCTGGGTACTAGTGTTTATATAGCTTGAATATAGATGTGTTTGACTTTGGTCTGTTGTTGACTGGCAATCTTCTGGAATAAAGAATGTTAAATTCTTGATTCTTAAATTGAAACTTTATTGTTATACACTGTTAAACTAAATGCATGCACGAGAGCATCTCAATATTTTGGAAGAGTATGAGTATATGGGTGTATATGGTAGGTATGTGTGGAGTAGGTAATTCATTCACCGTGATAACAATGTCAAAATGTGTAGAAGTGCTTTAGATAATGTTTAGCTACACTTGCTGCAAACCAGTTTTAATTCAGTGCTTGGTATTTTGCACTTGAAATAATAACCTGAAGATTCAACATGCTTCCTAGTAATAAGTGGTTGGGCAGAAGAGAAAAACAAACCCTCTTAGTGCTGCAGCTAAGTGAAAGTAGGAACCATGAGTTTAATTTTTGATTAGGCACTAGAGAAGATACGCAGAGCTGTGCTTTAAAAATTTCAGGAAAATAATGTGTTTTCAGTAACAGCATCTACTCTGGGACTAAAGGAACATGGTTTTGATGATCAGGTGAGCACTCTGAAAGGTAGTATGCAACATAAGCATCTCTTGATGAGGCTCCAGTGCAAGCTTGGGTTGCACATCACATAGCACCTGAGCAGTAGCTCTTGAATAATATGACCACATAGAGGTGCTAAGTTGATCCTGGTGACCAGGAAGACTGACACCTCTCTAGCTATGTGAAGTCATTGAAACTGAGGTTGATAAGTGATGGAGCTCAAATTCACGTGTTGGGTTCAGTAACTCCATAGGTGTGGTGGTTTGATAACTCCATGTATTACTGTATAAAACTGATGCGGAAATGCCATGCTGTTCTCTCTGGCTCACCCTCTTCTTTTTACTTTTGACCCTTATGGAACCCAGTTTCCTGAGGTTTTTATTAATAGAATATATTTTATCTAAAGTAAGCAGACTGACAGGCAAGTATTTGACAGGCAGTTACCTGGAGTTAAATCCTAATGTAGGCATGCCCATACCAGAGAGATGCGTAAATGCCTTTGTCATATTTTTCTCATTGCTAAGACAGGCATCTTGAAAATCTCAATGAGCGGTATAAGCTCACTGGTATTGGAAGTAATGTGTACATTTGTATCAGTTATATTTATGAAATTAGAAAATGTTCTTAGATTTGAGTTTTTCTATGGTGCCTTAAGCTTGTGAGAGCAGATGTTTCGCTCTTCGCTCTTTCTCTTTTGGTTCCCTTGCTCTTTGGTGGTTTCCTGGGGGGAAAGTTGGTGTGGGAATTTAAGTGGACAAATAGCAGTTTTGAAACTGAGATCAGCAGAGAGAATTCAATAGGAGTTAAAATATGCTTAAATCACTGTTCCAGAAGTACCATCAACTGGAAATGAAAGCTATTCAAATATGAAGTTTCCTATAATATTATCTTTTTCAATGTTGTTAGATTTGCTTCATTTGTCAGCTATACTATTCACAAAGTTTTACTTTAAATCACGGTAGATTTGAAATACTGTGCTTCTAAATCAATTTCATAAGTAAAGTTGTTGAGAATTGTGAAGTATAAGAAAAGTTCTAGATTAAGTAAACCTTTGGGAATTTGGAGGAGTACTTTTCCAAGAAAATGCTTGGAGGGTTTTTGCAGACATAATTTGATACTTATCAGATGCAACCTAGAAGGGTAAGTGATTTTAGAGTTACTTTTGTTTTCCTTTCTTTTTTTCTTTTTTCTTAATTTGGCTGCCCACCACAAACAAGGGATGCAAGAGTGACTGGCATATATACAGATAAAGTTCTGGCATTGTATTTTGGTTTTTAATCTGGTGTTTTAAGGAGAGCATTAGTGGTGTTGAGCTGCATTTCTTTTGTCGTTAAGAGTCGGAAACAATTATTGGTAACAAGAGAGAGGTAGAATCCCAAACCTGAAATTATTATACAGAATCTTGAACTTTTTTTTGCAGTAGTACCACCTACATCCTTTTTGACATTGTTTTGATGAAAACAGACCTTTTCCTTTTTAAAAGTTGAAATGGAGTAAACCTCGTGCATGTTATATAAAAAAAAATTGTACTTTCTTCCTCTGATACTTTTTCTCTGTTGTCTTATTAAAGCCTAGTCTTGCTATTCCTGGGCATATTAGAGGTGGCTGACGTAGTCTAATCCGTAAGCAGCTGAGCGAGTGGCTCTGTTAAGAGCCTTAGCCTACGGGAATAGAGAAGGTAGGAGCCATCTTACAGTGCTGGGGTCAGCCTAGAGGGGTTTTTGCAAAGTCTCAAGCAGAACTAGGGGTTTTTCAACCCTGTAGTTTTGAAAAAGTATCTGAGAAAAAACTCTCTCCTTCAAGATTTATGTGGATTTTAAAGAAAGTCCTATTAAATACCAGTCTGTAACACTGAACATTAACGTTCACCATTTATTTGATTGTAACAGCATGTGTTAAAGAGCTGCTACCACCCATTTGCAGCCTAATGTGTTTATTAGACGGTCTTCCCAATGGCATCTTGAAGTGTCTTTCAGCTAAAAAATTCATGAGCATTATTGGCTTTCAGGCTGCAAATGGAGTATGTCATCTTCTTACTGTCTATAATACACCACTCTAAAGCCATTACACGGGTGTAAGGGAAAAGATACTGTTGAGGAAGGAGCCTTCGGCTTAAACATTTGTTTATAGTCTGTTACAGCTTTTTGTGGACTGAGGAAAAATGTGAGTAGTAGGTGATGGAGCCAGTTTTCTGTTCTTTTATACACGGGCTCAATGGCATTTGCTAGTAAATCATGTTCTTTTTCATAGCGCTTGTTTGTGAAGTTGAAGAATAAAGTAGAACTTAGTAAATACTACCATAAATCTTGTTTTAATGTTACCTGTAATAGGCTCTCCTTCAAATAAAATTATATCTTCTAAGTAACAAGTGTTATTTTCAGGTAGAAAAGGCTACAGGTGCACATCAGTTTTTGTACAATTCAAGAACTCTTGTTTTCTATTTTCACTTTATACTGTGTGACTATTATACGGTGGCAAAGATTTGAGGCAGTTTCATCTATAGTGAAAGTGGTAGTGCTGTTTCAGGAAAAAAGCATGCCCTTGAATAAGTTAATTTGTATTTTTAATATGAGGTTACCATCACCAACTGAGGTATTTGACATCTTGACATCTTGCTTATTTTGACAGACTGGCATTGTTTTGTTTGGGCTATATCTGAATTTCAGGTGTTTGATGATGGATGGATATAGTAGTTGGTTATGGAACATGTGGCTTATATATATACCAGGCATGGAGGAGGATGGTTTAATATATCTTTAGCTTTCTTTTCTGGAAAACTTTTTAGTGGTGAATCTCTTGCTTTAATTTAATTTTACCAGACAATACAGTCTGCCTTTTTTTTTTTTTTTTTCTTTCCTGCTTCTTTTATTTTCCTTGATTTTCACCTCTATTTTTTTACTCATTTCCAAACTCTTATCTATGTCTTTCTGGATTTGGTGAAATACCTGTGCAAGAAAAAGTTTCTCTGCGTGGAGGCCGAGCTTTCCTGAGCACAAGGCTCAATCAGCTGATCTGGATTCTGATGGGTGCTACAATTAAAGGTACTGCAGCTTAAAGCAACTCTTCCTCCTGAACTGCTGTGCCTCTTCAATAAAATGTTGGCCTTAGGCTCCAGTGGCTCCAGTCTCTGATCTGGCATCTTATCCTGTCTCTGACAGCAATTTCCTTTTGAAGCCTGGGAAAGCATCTAGCAAATACTGCCTTCTTCAAAAGGGTTGGAGATTGCTGTATGTATCAATATTAAATGTTTTCTGATTCAGAAATGGAGCCAGTGAAAAAAGAGTTCATAAGCAGGAAAAAATGTGAAGAATCAGAAGTTGCATGTGACTTCCAACTTTCCTTTGGTTTCTACCAAAATTAGTGCTACATGGGGTACAACAGTAATTGTGAAACTGAGACCGAAACCTTCTAGTCATGAGAACTTCACAGGAAAAAAAAAAAAAAAAAAGAATTATAATGGATGTGGTTTTAAGTTTATAATTAACCACAGGAATATGAGCTTTTTTATATTTTTTAATTGGGCTGTTAGAGAAAATTTTTGACAAACTTTTCACTGACTTGTAATATTTTTGGTCAGTAAACAGTATTTTTGCTGCTTGTTACTCAATACTCAAAGTCACTCAGTGACTTTAGTAAATCACTTACATATTTAGCAGTTGTATCTACACTAAATGCATGTATTAGTGTGCTGGAAGGGTGGTAATATAGTGCTGCTACCTGATTGTCCTCTATGTGGTACTTTACCTTTTGTTTGCTACTTTTCAGATTGAAATAGCAGCTTTAAAGGTGTAATCCTCATTTATTCTTTAACTGCATTTGTTAGGCTTATAATAAATCTGACAGTTTAACAGGCCTTGTTTGGAAGATGGCCTGCCCTGATAAGAGATAAAATGTACATTATCTTCTTCTACATTGACTCTGGATGATTAACTGGATTCACTGGTGCTGAGGATCAGTGCTGGAAAAATTACTCTGCTTGCCATGTTCCTTCGTGGCAATTTGAGGAGCGAAGGAGATATTACAAATTCACACAATTGATTTGGGCTAGGTTTTTTTTCTCTCTCCTCCTTCACGGGGCCTCTATTTTTCTTTTCTTCTCCTGTGTGTTTTATTTTTGGGTTTACATTGTTTTATTTTTTTCCCTTTGACAGATTAATGTCTTGTAAAAATCTGTTTATTACTGTTTTATAATTAGGTTAAGTCTCTCTATGTACTCTAACTTAGAGTGGTTGCTGGTGGAGGATGTGAAGGAGGATGTGCTGTCATGACCAGAGCAGAAACTATTGTTTTGTTACTGATAATGAGAAGAAATGAATTGAAACCTCTTTCAGGCTCTGTCGTTTCAGTATCCCAACATCTGGTAGAAACTGATTAGGTCTTGACAATTGCAGTTACTAATGTATACTGTCCAAGAGTTTATTAATTTAATTTTTCAAATTTTATGATTTGTATTGAACAATTGTCAAAATTAAACAGATTTTGTCTACAAGTATTTTGGATGCTTAGGCCTGTGGTAGTGAAACAGAGCAGGAAAATACACTTCTGGTGTTGAATGTAAATACAAAGAAAGTATTTACTTACCTGAGATGTCCTGTTGGTACAAGTCATCAGTTAGAGCCTAAAATTAGTTCTTTAGGTATTTTTAGTAATAACAGTTCCATTTCTCTAATTATCTCCTTCCTTGTATGAAAATACTGTGGTGAGTATATTTATCTTTCTGTTGCTCCTCATTGATGCCCAGTGGAATTGAAGCTTGAGGGACATCTGAATCAGCATTACAAGTTCAGCTCTTAGTTATTGTTGTAGGGTTTTTTGTGGGACAAATTAAAAAAAAACCCTTAATATATACTGAGAGGAGAAATCTGCTACCACTGCTGAAGGCAAAATGCTAATCCCACAGTGGGATATTATGTTTGTATTTTGGAGTGCAGTACAGTTCCCAGACAACTTACACAATAGAAAAGGGAGTGCCTGGCCTTGCATGACAGTTCATTCTGCAAGACATGCATTCAAATTCAGCTTTGTAAGACATTTTCTTTCTTATTTGAAATTGGTTTAGTTCAGCATCTGACGTATCATGATGCTATTGTTTTCATTAACAAACATATGTCTCCGTCTCTCTGTCCTCAATGCAATGGTTACTGCTGGTAATAGTTTTTACTAATTCCCAATTTGGTTAATAATTTTTCTATTCTATACCATGCTAAATAAGCCTTATTGCCTTTTTCTTGATTTTTGTTTCAGAAGATACATGATAGAGCTGATTGTATATTTCCATTTTTTTGTAAAGCACTAAATGAACTGAACTGTTTAATTTCTTTATCTTTTTTATTTCTTGAAATTCCTGCAGAGATGTATAAAAAAATCAGAGGAGTAGGATGAATGCTGCTTTCTAATCTAAGGTAGTTCCCTATAGGGCAGATTTACTGGAGTAAAACTTTGAGCCTCTGTTTTGTCGTTCTACTTGCAGTGGCTTCAGTTTTGAATTGTCATGTTTCCTGGAAAAATTTAGAGTTCAAGTTTGAGTGTTTTATTTTCTCGTCTGAGAAGCTATCTGTGTGGTTCAGGAGCATAAGAATATTTAGAACAACTTTAAAAGTTCCTAGTTTATCCTGTTAACATTAAATAAATTAAGATTATTTTTTTATGATTTTTTCTGTATTATAAAAATGTTAGTAATAATGAATAACAGAAATTTTGAGATTGATAAATTAATGTGTCTGGAGGGAGTTACAGCCAAACTGAAAACCACTAATTTAGCTGCTCCTGATCCAGAGATGTTTGGTTGTATGTCTAAAATTCATCTATCAATTCAAGCTAAATTCATGAGGTTTTCCCCTTTTTAATTTGAAAGTTTCCTAGGTGCCTACTCCTCTTGTTCTGCATGTGAACAGAAGTACTTTCTTCTGAAAAGTGTGGTTTTAGTACTTTGCTTATGCTGCATTAAAATTGTAGAGGTACCTAAACCCTACAGAGACCTTCATCTAGTAGTGTGCATAGAACTTGAATGTGAATTAGCTCATGGAAAAAAATTGAAATAGCTACTTTCTTTTTAAAATACATGAGTAAACTGGGAGTGCGCTCACCTCTTGGACTCTACTTGTTAGAGTCATGGCTGAGAAATGGGAGACATGGGTTTGCTGTCCTCTTCAGCATAAGGGATTCAAACCTGAATCCCTTGTGTCTTGAGACAGTGTTTGAACTACATACCCATGAGTTTAGTTGGTCTGAAACCCCTAAGGATTCCTACTGCAGTGCAAGAGTTATTTAGCCTTGCCCCCTTTGTTTAATGAAGGTCAAGTTTTGGTAAGCAGATAGCCTACCACCCAGGAGGTTGTCCTGCATGGTGGAAAATACAGGCTTGAAACCCCTCTGCAAAGAGGGAGCTGAATCTCCATTGCCCAGTTTCTGTTTTTTCTAGTTGGTATGTAGAAGTAGGGAAGAACAGGCCAGCAGATTATCTATCCACAGCTTCTAAAAGGTGATTCCTCCTAACTTCTAACTCAGGAGAGGATTTTAGTTTCTGAATCGCAGGAGAGTAGCAGCACTTTACCTGTCCCAGTCAGCCTCTAAATCCCTAGGGAGATAGGGTTTGGGGATACGTCCTTTTGATTTTAGCATTGTGTACTGGGTACTGCTGAGTGAGTTTCATTTTGGCCTGTGAGATTTATTTAGATTGGCTTAGTCTTATCTGTCTAGCTCTTTGCTTTCCAAAGCACCGAACTCTGGATTTTGCATTCTGCTCCGGAGCACAGGCACCGACAGCTTGGGTGCGGTAGAGCCTATACAGATCTTTGAGGTATTGAACATCAGTTTTATTGAAGAGAGCAGAAAGCAAACATTGTAGTAGGTGATAGATTTTCAGATAAACTTTATGAGTAAAGATTAGTAAAAAGAAAAGGGTAACTCATCCTAAGAACAAACTGATAATGCTGCTGAGAAAAAGATGTAATGGCCTGTAAATTATAATGTTAACAACAATCTCCTTGTTCAGACCAAATTACTATTTTTAATATGGAGAGAAGAAGGTGCTAGCTTTATAATAATGGTACCAGTTTTGTTCCCTTCAATACAGAAGGATGAAGTTTAGATGTTTATGGTGGGAGGTTAGTTTTAATGTGTCCTCTAAGGCTGATACTATAGACCTAGTGAAATTCCTACAGAATAACAGTGTGTGAATGCAAGAACAACTGAGCTGTGCGTTGGCAGAGCTACTGGTGAAACTTTGGTTCCTGCAAAAATAAACCTCCCTTTGAAGTAGCCCCAACAGACTAGATGGGAAAACTTGTCAATAACTGTTTCTGTTTGCTTTCTTGGGGAGGAAGGAGGAGTGGAGGGAGATGTTCCTCCTAAATGCTTACCCCTGACTTTAATTCTTACTACACCAGGGAGGAGAAGATTACTTGAATGTTTGATGGGTTTTAATGAATTGTTGTACTTGCTTTTCTCAAAAAAAAAAAAAAATAGTTAACTGGTTTACATTTCTTGGGTGTTACTTGGGAAGTGTAAGAAACAAAGGGAATCCCCAGTGCGATTTTTCTTTTGAACCTTAGGTCCCAATCTGAGTCTATCTTGGAGATCAGATGATGTCGGGAATGTACAGCTTTCATAATGAGTTTTTTCTTACCCTGGTCAGTGAAAAGTTTAGTCATTGGAACAGAGTTCCAAGGGCAGTTCCAGCTCTCCACTGACAGAGATGTGGAACTGCTGTCTGCTCACAACTTTTCTTTAATTGTTGTCACAGTTTTCTTTATAGTATATTGCTCTTGTCCTGGAGCTGCTCTTGTGATACGTGTGAAATTGCTTATTTCCAATAAATTGTTTAGCTCCTAACAGATTAATATATATTTCTGCTTTTGTGTTTAGATAAATTAGGACATGAATGACTTTTAGGGCAAGCAATCAGTGAATATGTAGTTGTTAAGGAACAGCCAGTGTCACAGTCCACACTGGAAACTCTGGCTCTGCAGATGTTTCGGGCTCTGCAGTAAAGTTGGTTTTGGTGTGGCACTGTGAGTGTCCTGACTGGAGCCACTGGGAGTTCCCCAGCAAGTACAGAATTGATGGAGTTTGTGATGGTACATCTTCCCCTTGAGAGCCCAGCTCTGCTCTGCTGCAGATCCAGGACGTTCTTGGTCTTCTTGAAATGGGTTGTTCTTAAAATGTTGGCAGTGTGTACATACATGTAGATATAAATATGCGTGTATAGACTCAATAGAGAAAAAGATAATTCAGATATTTTTCAAATAAGCTCTTATACCATCCACGTCAAAGGCCAGCTGAGAGCTATATGTTTCAGGGATGATGTAGTGTGTTTTTCATGAAACTTGACCAGTATCTCAAAAAACAAAATTACTCCACTTCCTGCTCAAATTGGTTAAATATATATATATAATTTTTTTTTTCAGTACAAAGAAAGGATTTCTTTATTCCTGGTGTTTTGAGGGGTTTTTTTATTCAGAAAAAAGTTAGGTGGTGCTTAGTTCTGAATCTGAGACAGCTCTGAGTCTTCATTTGCTTGCTAAAGTTTCAGTAGCTAGCCTTTCTCAGTATCTCTGCATGGATCTCAGTCTTCAGGCTGTTTCTGCCCATATCTTCATTCAGCTAGTTCACTGGTAAAACTAAGATTTCCAGTGTGAACATCCTATTGCCAATGCAAACTCTGGCTGCTAGATTTTACAGTGTGAAAAAGAAAGAGAAGGGGACTGCAGTTTTAAGCCGAAACAGTTCCCTCATTTAGTTCAGTGTATGACTGGTGAGGACAGCAGAGGGAGGGAACTGGCAGGGCAGAAATGAAGGGCTTGGAGGAGTTGGTGGACCCCCTTATATTGAAAACTTATTTCCATTTTATGCCGGTGTAAAGTGATCATAGAATTACAGGCTCCAGCACTTATTTTAGCATGGTATGAATCACCTCTTGGAGACACTCACCTCCTTCATGGCCCTCGTGTTTATTTTTCTGCTAATCCCAAACAATACAGGACCTCTCTGAAATGTCTGGCAATGTCTCTCTGCTGTCATCCTTACAGAACTGGCAGCAACTAGGCAGATGGTGAGTTAGGACTGCCCTGCATTGTATGAGCTTTTTGATGATTTACATCATCTCCTTATGCCCTTTGTAATAGTGTTTTCTGCCTCTAGAATATCTGTATTTATTGAGGGGTTTGTAATCTGGGGCAAGCGAGTTTCCTGTGCTCCTACAGTGCATAGGACAACAGACGGCCAGGAGCGGAGCAGGATTTCCATGGGCTGTTTATTACTCAAATTATAATAAGCTTGGGGTGTTTTTAACACGATAGCTTGACAAGTTATTTTCTTTAAGAGGTAGATTGTATGTACAAAATATTTATCAGTTCCTCAGTGATCTCTAGTGTTGACAGATGTTCTGTTTCTATGATATTTTACATGTACTTCTGCAAGCATTATCTTTTGATTTTTAACTAAAGCTGTGTGTGTTTTCACATGTAGCTGGGATACATGTTTCATTTCGTGTATTTCAATTCTGTTGTGTTTTTCTTGTTGTGTGGCACTATGGCTTTCCCTTTGTCTTTCCTCATTCAACCTTGCAAAATTGCCATGAAAATTCAGCAACCCAGGCACAAAACGTACTTATCTATTCTTACGTAACTGGTAACAATCAAAGAGATAACACTTTACTTGCCCACCACAAATTTTCTTCTGAGTTTTTTATAGCATTTTGTGGGGTCATAAACACAGTATTTTTATTGGTACCTTTCAAACAACTGTTGTTTCAAATGATAGATTTGCCAAGTAAAAACTGAGTTGAGCATCAAATGAGAAACTTGGAAATATGAACAAAGAACTTGTGACTTTTCCACCATAAACCTTTCTTGCACTTTCTTCCTTTTAGTTGCTGATATGTGTTCAAGATGAGTGGGATGGGAGAAAATACCTCTGACCTATCCAGGGCAGAGTCAAGAAAGCGCAAGGATCCCGATCAGCTTGGACCCAGGTTAGACCATTTATGTCTGAAGGTCTTGAAAGAGAACGACTTACCAAAATGTTACATGTGCACATATTTTTCAGTTAGAAAACTACAAATGTACCATTCTCATAAAGAGAAGTTTGTACCAAACTACTGTGGTTCGGTAATTGTGTTGTGGGTTTGGGATGGGAGGTGGAGGGTATTGTCTTTTATTATTATTTGTTTGTTTGTTTTGAGTCCAGTGTGGTGCCAAAATACAGATTTTTTTTTTTTTAAATTTTTTTTTTGGTGACAATACAGGAGCTGTATAAAAATCTTTTTTGGGTAATCAGTCACTCTTCCGGCAATCTTAAATTGTTGGGGGTTTTTTTTACGACCTCTCTTGTATGTCATAATTAGGGACTTGAAAAATATTTTTCAGTTTTATAGCAGTTGAAACAAAAACATAACTGCTGGGAAGAAATTAAGTAATGGCTTTTTAATGCTCATTTCCTTGTTTCAGAGGAAACCTTTCTACTTGAGAAACTTGTAAGTTATATTTTTTTGTAGTGAGAGAAGGCAGTTCTCTTTGTTAAACTACTCTCAAACCATCTGAAATCATCTTTGAGCTGGCCAGAAGGCAAGCAACTGACATTAAATATAACATTATTATAAACTCCTCTTTCAGCCCTAAAAGAAGCACTGAGAAACGCAATCGTGAGCAAGAGAATAAATACATAGAAGAACTTGCAGAGCTGATTTTTGCAAATTTTAATGATATTGACAACTTTAACTTTAAACCTGACAAATGTGCAATCTTGAAAGAAACTGTGAAGCAAATTCGTCAGATAAAAGAACAAGGTAAGAAGACTAATTAATTTACTTCAAATATTTTCTGTGTTGATTATTACTTTATTTTTGGCCAACCCCATAGTTTCTTCAGCTTTTCTTTAGCAAATTCCCAGATTTTCATTAATCAGTAATGGAAAATTCTATAATGTCATGTGAACAGAGCATGTTAAGTATCATATTCAGTATTTTAAAAATAAGCTTCACAGAAAATTGCTAAGAGAGAGAAAATTGCTCAATCTGATGTGTGCATCTAATGGAATTGAAATCAGTTGTGCTTTTACAAAAGTTAAACTGGCAGATGGCTTTGGGAGGAAAATAAAAAGACTGCTTACATACTCTTATATGGATGATGAATCCATGTAACATAGGAATAATCCAGGAGAGAGGGGTATGAAAGTATTCTGCATCCCCCCTTTTGCTTTCTTTTGTTGGTATGAATAGATATTGTGGACAAAATTATCTGTGTCCCTTAAATGATGACATCATATCCTCAACTACAATAGATTTGAAACTATTCTAATCTCTAGATAGGGTCCTGTTATAAATGTAAACCAGAGAACGTGACAGTCTTCTTCCTGTTCTTTGTCTAGAAGATCAGTTTTGTATTTCTTTTCTTTTGATATATTTTCTTTCGAAATAAAAAAAAATCTTTTAGAAACTTTAAATTTTTGGAAGTGGGTTTTGTGGGACAGGTCAATCTGGACAGGCCTGAATAGCACTGCAGGTGTTAGGGGCAGATTCACATTCTCAAAGTAGGTGTATATTGTTTTTCTTCTAATTTAGAAAGTTGCAGTCTCTTTATAAAACTGTATTTAGAGCAATTCTTTTGATTTTTTCTAGCACTTTAATTAACACCTTTCACTTCTTCAGTATTCTGTGATTTCTATGGGAAAATAATGCTTCCTTTTCCATACTGTATGTGTGAAGTTATAAAAGTGGAGATTACGTGTTGCATGATTTAGATACAAATTTCTTTCTAAAACAAGTAGGTAAGTAGAGCTGTAGTTTCAGACATCAGCCTGTTCCAAGCAAATGGAATGTGGGAAGTGTCAAATTATGGTCAGCTGCCTCTGAAGTGGTTCTGATTTATTAATCTTTGTGAATTTTCCTGTTTCTCAGCTTATTCTCTTCTTATTGCTACTAGGTTGCCATAATTTCCAACATGGATATTCTAATGAAGTTGCCATGCCCCATGTTGGAAGTATACCTCTTAACCTGGCACAGTGTCCATCATCATTGTGCACCTTGCTGGCTTTTGAGATATTTTTTTTTCCCCTTATTTTATTTTCTTCTTCATTTTCTCACTTTCAGTTACAGATTTTTGTTTTGCTGTCAACAAGAGACAAATTCTCCTTATTCTTACCTGAGAAGGGATAAGGAGAATAAAGTTGTGTTTTCCTGGAAAGTGGGTGCACAGTGAGAAATGTATTAGTCCACTTGGTAATCCTCTCAGAAGTTCTAGACCATGTCATCTGAAAATCTAGCTCTAACTAATGGCAACTTGGGCATATCCAGGGTTTTGTTGTTCAGGACAGTATTATAAAAACAGTTTTCATAGTGTTACAGAATGTTCATACTCATCAGACCAGGTTACGGGTAGATGATGCAAGTCATCATGGGCCAGAATTGTACCAGAGCTGGATGTACACTTAATTTTCTAGGCTCATAAAGTTGTATTGCAAAAGACAACTGAAAAAAAACAGCTCTAAAACCAGACTAAAATGCTATGAATACTTTTTATTTCAACAAGTAGAAGTAGTTTGCAACTAAGCAATAAAGGTACCAAATTACTCTTTATGATGTTGATTTGTTGTACGAGGTTCTTCAAATGAGAACAGTTAGACTGTCTGATAACTGTTTGAATCTTAACATAAAACTTACAGCTAGTACATACTAGACTTTAAGCCTCTCTGAGGGGCATTGCAAAATACTGAGACCTCCAAGGTGCTCATTAATAGCATCTCAAGATGTAGAAACTAAGACCTAGGATAATTGAAATTGTTCCTTTAAACTAATTGCAATTTTTGATACCAATTTCTACATAGAAACTACATCTTTTTGTTGCTAGAGCAGATTTAAAAGGCTTTTTCTTTTAAGAAAAAAGTCAAATGGCAGCATATTCTGAAATGCAAAATTGTTTTGGGACCAGCATTACATTGACAAATATCACTTACATTTAGTAAACATTCACACTGCACAAACAGTACACCTATACTTCTGTTGAGTGCCACAAAAAACCTGACCTAAGCAAGGCAAACAGCTTGAAGACCTGATGAAGCTATTACTATTGCAGTCTCATGTTTTTTAGGTAGTTTTATCACCTCACATTGGGAATCCTGTGCTCATATATATGCATCATTTAAATGCATTGACTTTCAGGTAGTTCCAAATCTTTCTGTTTGCTTTTCCACTGCCAAGACATGTTAGAAGACCTTTACAATGGTGAAACAATACCTATTTCTAGAACAGTAATGAAATAATGCTATACTTGCATAAAATGCCATGAGACTCTGGTTAAAAATCATAAATTTTTACAGTTAAGATATTTTGTGGATTTCTAGTGTTACACTAAATAACTGTAGGAAGAAGGTAAATGAACGTTCTGAAACTCCTGGGTGATTCTACACTAACACGGACAAATTAAGATGGCTCAGTTATTATGCAGTGGGTCTGCTCTTCGTTTCTTCAAAGACAGATTACATTAAATCAGTGAAAACTTATTTTACAGATTTATTATTTAGAAATTTTAGTAAAGAGGCTGGATTTTTTAGATAAATACTGAAAATTCTTCACAAATTTTCTTCTTTGTCTAAAAATAGAATTGCATATTAAGGTCTGACTACTTACAAAAGCGCAGTCAATTGTAAATACCTGATGCCACTGAAAATAACAAGTTTTATAGCTGCTACTGAGATTTGGCAAGGAGACTTTATTCTAGGTTCTAGGAATGAAAATGAGGAAGGAAGAAATACAAATTGATGCTCATTTCCTATGTCAAGCTTGCTGGACTAGTAGCTGAAAAAAGTAATAGATTTTTTACTGTAGTAATACTATATAATTTAGTATAATGTTATCCTGATCTATTTTATATGCAAATATATATTTGGAATACTGTATCTGTTATCTTCGTATCATTTCTCACAGTACATACTTCAGAGATTCTTTAGTTGTGGTATGTTAGAGATTCAATTTATTACAAATTGGAAACAAGTTATAAATATATACATGTAACTGAATTCATTAGAAGAATTAAAGATATTTGAAGATGTAACTGTTGTGTAATGTTTTAATCTGGGTTTTGAGATGTTTTTCATACTTGGGAAAATGAAGACTAGTTTCTTCACAAAAGCTTAATTTTCTACTGAGGACTTTCACCATATTATTTCACAGTGATTGAATAGAGATTTGTGGATGTCCAGAGGAAATGATGAATTGTGATTTTTAGTATGAATATGAAACAGAAGCTGTATTCATGTAAATCTTAAATGGATATTTCTACTGCGGATTTGAAACTTGTGTTTCAAGCACTTGGGAAATATTTTTTATTTATAACATAAAAGTAATGAAATGGTGGTTTTATGGTCATGTTACATGCTCTTGAAAGTATAAGCTTTCCTGCTATTTACAGTCTATGTTAAGTTACTTTGAAATAATAAGTCATATATGTTGCAGATGTGTTCATAATGTATACAGATGTGTACAAGCACAGTAAGTTCTAATTTACATGTGCTCAATTAAAAAAGCTTGGTTTAGGCAAGTGTAAAGACTATTGGGGATAAATGTTCCTTTATACTCCCAACAGCCAAGAAGCTATAAAGCCATTTGATTGTAATTAAGAAATATATTTAGTAAAATAGTGTCTGATTGATTTTAGGATCCTGCCTTCTTTTTAAGAAACAACTTCTGCACTTAAGACAGATTCATTTCAGTTGTATAAGTACTGCTGGAAATGTTTTCTTATATCTGAAGACAGCAAAATTCTGGCAGTAAATAAAAGGAGTCTGGACTCTCTTCTTCCTTAGTTTACAATTAGTTGAACTGTTTCACATCAGTCTAATTTGATTTCGTACCTACAGTAGTCCTTTTTCTTGAATATTGTCATCTGCCTGAGTCCTCTCATGTTAGTGTTTTTCTTTCTCATTGTTGTTTTTGGTTGCTCTGTCCCACTTTAGCTGATTTTTTCCACCCCCCCTCTGGGTATTAAGCAAGATCTAAAAATTAAACCTTTGCCCTTAGTTTAAAGTTTTCTTTATCCATCATGCTAACCTCAGTCTCAGCAGCTAAATAGCTCACATTTTAAAGCAGAGAATATTTGTTATATTTCACTGCTTGGACATCTCCTGGCTCAGACTTTGAAACCTCTTTTTCTTCATTATCTAGTTGTGCTTTTACCCTCTTCTCTGGATATCGGCATGTCCTGGTTTTCCTAGGATAGAGTTAATTTTCTTTTTAATAGAAGAACTGTATTTTAGTTTCAGTGTTTCAGTTCAGACTTATTATGAAAAGAACATTGATAACAGTACTGGTGTTATTAGTTGCTGCTGGAGCTCAAGGCCACCGTATTTGGCTGGTTCACAGCTGCATTAAGACTGGGAGAGAGAAGTGCAGTGAATAGCAAAGCCCAGAACCGGCATTTGGATGTGGCACTTTTCCAGGGTTTCGGTTTTAGGACCGTCTCGGCTCCAGGATCTTTAGCTGGCACAGGCCGGGCATCAGTCAGCGGGTGGTGAGCACTGTGTATCACTCATTTGTATAATTCTGTTATCACTATTATTATCATTATCATTTTCTTTTAATTAGTAAATAGTTTTTATTTCAAGCCACGAGTCTCCTTGCCCTTTTCTTTCCAATTCTCTCCCCTACTCCCTGGGCGAGGGAGCAGGGAGGGTGATAGAGCAGGCTGTGTTTGGCTGCAAGCAAAAGGGGTGAATCCACCCAAACCACCACACAGCAATCCAGTAGGTATAGAGAATATTGAATATCACCTTATGCTTCTTCTGCAGTTTCTCTAGCTAAGCAGTCTCCTCTGACCCCTTCAGTAGGAGTGCTGAAGAATTTGTCCTGACATCAAGTACAAGACGTGGATTTTTTTTTTTTTTCTCAAGTCTCCTGAGTACCTTTTATTAAACTCCAGGTCTACATTTCTTATTTTTCTCCTTCTACTCTCCATGCCTTTTTTGTTTTCTGTAGCCTTTTTTAGGATGTCATCCATCTGTCTTATTTAGATTCACATACAGTGGGATACAACCTAGTGTGCCAAAGTATCCCCAAATGCAATTTTATGTCTCGGTTCCATTTTCCTGCAGAGTCCAGCTTTCATCTGTCACCAGTTTCTGAAGAGATT
Organism: Caprimulgus europaeus; assembly: GCA_907165065.1. The sequence continues at coordinate 35,598,496 of OU015525.1, forward strand.
TTTTGTTCTGTAGATCAGCTTTTCCATAGTACAGGGAAGGGATATCAGGGTGGTGGTATCAGCCTACCTGTTAATGTACACTTCTAAATTGTCAGATCTTGTTTTCAGAATACTCTTACAAGATGGATTTTGAAAAGAATGAATCACCATGTGAAAGCTAAACAGTGTTGGGAGGCAAAGTAGTACTTGGTGAAGAGAGACATGCAAGAGCTATGAACCTGTACAAATTAAAAAGACTACTTGTTGTTAATCATATATATCTACTATTTCTGGTTTCACATTTGATAGCAAAACCAGTTTTTGCCTCCCCATAGCAGTACTGCTTTGTAATCACAGGGTCACTCCAGCAGATAGTCTATTGTTTGTTGCCTGCAGCACCAGTATGCAAGTAAAATCACTCACTAAAAGAAAACAGCATGGTCTTAAAACTGTAATGAGGTGTTACTTTGGCTGCTGCTACTTTGAATTTATCAGATCTGAATTTAGATTCATATTTTACAAGGTATTTAAACAACTGCCTAACTTTAAGCAGATGAGTAATCCCTGTTAAATCAATGGAACTACTTAAAGGTTTAAAGTTATGTGCATGAATATCTTGCCAAATTAGGATATTAAGACAACAGAGCATATGCAGACTTGGTTTCTGTTTGTTGGGGTTTGTTTGCAAATATTTCAGTTGGTCAGTTTTACTGTAATTATGTTGGAGTTTTTTATGTTAATCATATTTGAGATGGCAGAAGACTTAAAATTAATGCCAATTTTTGGACCTTTTTTTTTTTGAAGGAGTTTTGCATGGCTATTATTATTATTTATATGTGCTATACTTTCAGCATGATAGGATTTTAAAATGGAGTTAAGTGTCAGAGGAATTTGTGCTGTGAAGTCGAGCAATTTATGCAGAACATTGACAAAAAAACCCCAACCTATTACTGAATTTGCTTTGCTGTTTCCTCTACCTAGAGCCGAGTGATGCACTGAAAATGGCTTTGATCTTCCTCTGTACGTTGTAAAGTATTTTGGTTAAAGATCCAGTTATGTTTACTTAACTACTTGCATGTCTCCAGAGAACTACTGATTCACTGAAGAATTTAAACTGCTTTTAGGTAATGCAGGCCATCAGTTTCTTTTCTGGCTCTGATAAAAAGTAGTTATTAGCTAGCAGACCCATCAGTGGATGGGAGGCTTTGTGGGGTTTACTTAATTTACTGGAGTTGCATATCATGCAGACTAGTTTGCTTAGACCTTATCTATACATAAGTTATGGCACTTTAACTATACTAGTAGTTTTCTGTGGAAGCAGTGTTGTAATTTAATATGACTTATGAGAGGAGTAGCTGAAGACACCTTTATGCCATACAGTTGTGTCCACACTAGGGCTCAAACTATTGAAAGAGTTGGGATGGTTCAGCCTGGACAAGAGAAGGCTCTGGGGAGACCTTGTTGCAGCCTTTCAGTGTATAAAGGGGGCTTATAAGAAAGAGAGAGACTTTTTACCAAGGCCTGTAGTAACAGGACAAGGAGGAATGGTTTTAAACTGAAAGAGGGTAGATTTTGTTTGGACATAAGGAAGAAATTTTTCCATGATGAGGGTGGTGAGACACAGGAAGAGGTTGCCCAGAGAAGCTGTGAATTCCCCATCATTGCAAGTGTTCAAGGTCAGGTTGGATGGGACTTTGAGCAACCTGATCTAGTGAAAGATGTTCCTGCCAATGGCAAGGGAAGTGGACTAAATGATCCTTAATGCTCCCTTCTAACCCAGACCACTCTGCAATTCTCTGATTCTCTTGTTTCAAGAAAACAGACAAAAATAATAATCAAACTAGCAATCAAATTGTGAAACCAGTGTAAAACCGATGCGTTTAATAAGATTTAATGGATTGTTGACATTTTTTGCTTCCTAATCATGGTTAAAGTCCTATCTGCTGTTTTAGAATAAATATAGCTTTGCTCCCCAAAGTTAATGAGACTGTTTCCTTGTCATCTGATTAGGACATTTAGGTCAATTTTGTTTTTCTTTACTTTGACTGAGAGCAATAATAAAGTGTTCCTAGAGATGTTGATGTACAGGCTGCAGACTAACCTGTGGGAAATGAGGCAGCTGTTGAAAACCCTGGTTCCACCAGCCCTGCCCTCCTCCTGGCCAGGAGTTCAAATTCCCTCCCTTACCCTGGCAGTAGCATTTGTGCAGTTGTGTAGTGAGCCTGAGCAGTATTTTTTATTTGACCAGGAGGATAGGATCTGTCTCCCCATGCATCCTTGGAGGGGCCCCCTCCAATATGGGTCCAAGCGTGCCAGCAATGACTGAGCCATGGGCTAATGCCCACAGCTGTCTTGGCACTGTTGGTCATTGCAGGGTGTTGGGTGATGACTTTACAAGGCATTTTTCTTGTCCGTGGGCTTCAGCTTTGTCGATGATGGATGACTTCAGTTCTAGAGATAATTTGCTTGAAGTTTCAGACCAGAAATCTAAGCTTTGACTCCAAGTTGTGGCTCAAAGTTGAAGAGAAATTAAATGTTCACTCTTAACTAAAGATAGTGATGTTTTTCAGGTAGAAGTAGTAATTATTAGCAGTAATTGTTAGAGGAGAACTTGCTTGTTTGTTTTGTATCCTACTTGTATTTTGCTTTTCTTTGATCTTTATTTTGTTTTCTTTCATAACTTGTAGATGACCAAGAGAGAAAATAATTCAAACTAGTGGAGCATGGCTGTTTATTTTATGTTCTGCAGCTGCAAAGATGGTTGTGATCTAAGAGCTCTATAATACCAGTGTTGGGGAATGTTATGAAGGATTGAGTGCTGCTTCTATATTTACATGCTTTGGGGGATATGTCTCAAGTGTTCCCTCTTTGTTCTTTGCAGGAATATTTTCATCAAAGTTTTGGTATTGTTACTTTAATATTTAACAATCACAGAATGGTCTCTATATTTTTTACTTCTGGGAGTGCAGTAAAAATGTCTTGTATAAGAAAGATGGAGACATTTCTTCCTGAAATACAAGATTTTTAGAAGCTACCTTCTTGCAGATAGTGTATTGTTCTCAGGCTGCATTTAAACTGTCATTGAGCGCTTTAAATTGCAAAACTTTACAGTTTTTATTTTGCAGTTTATCATGTAATCTCTTATGAGCTGTAAGCATCATATATGCATTTAGCATTTTAAATTTGGGAAAAAAATAAAATACAGAAATATAGGCTGATATCCAGCTCTCCACAATATGATCTAAGCTCTTGAGTCAGTGTTTCTCACCAGCTGTTCTGTCTTCAGAGGTGTCTGGTCAATAAGAAATACTGAGTTTAGGTGCTAAAGAATTGGAGGCTGCTGATTCAAGTATTCATGTTTGTGTTTTTTCTTATTGTTGGAAGGTACGTAGTGTAAAAGATGCTGACTAACACCAGGGCTTTAAGAGTAGTGAATGCAATGTACTAATCTCAGCAGCATGTAAAGCAAGTAAATTAAGAAGGAGACTTCATCTTACCTTGACTGTCTCTGTGGAGCTTAATTTATCGAATAGCAAATTAATTTACGGAGAGTAGTGATGATACTTCAGTCAAAATAAGATCATCTATTATAAGGAACCTAGCATTTGTTACACAGCTTTTATCTTTTTATTTTTAAAGACTGCAGCCTGAAAAGGGATAATATAATATTTACTCACAATGGGGTGCAATGCCTTTCATAATACGTTTGAATCCTGGAAACCTGTGGATTCACAGCACATTAAAGAGGTATTGATCAAAGGCTCCTCTGTGTTCAAACTAGAACCAAGATAATTGCATCTGTTCTGTCTGTAAAAGATTCTGCGTATAGACAACCACACAGTTAGTTAGAAATACGGGTCCTTGAACATGAAATGACTGAGAATATGAACAATTAACTACTTCAAGTTTCAGTTTCTTTTATGAAAACCCACAGTGTGCAACTTGCGGAAGAAAACATAGACTGAAGGAGGATGACATGGCAAATGATAATTTACTTGCTCTGTCATGTACACTGTTAAGCTCCTAGTGAATGTCCTCAGACAGATGGTTAGAGAGCCAAGACACATATGCCTTCTGTTTCCTTACATCATTAAAATGTGTTGGCACATCTGTATGTGTTTTGTGGGACAATGGGTGCTCTTGTGTGCACACTGCACATGCACTCGCGCACTCTCCTTCCTTCTGAAAGCAAACCGGTCGTCTTCAGCTTGCACAAGATCAGAGCTAATGTCAGAAGATGGAGACAGAACAGTACACAAGTTCTGCTAAAGCAGAAAACTTTCGAAGTAGGTACTCCATAACTGGAGATGCTCCAGATGTTGCCATGTTATCTGAAGTATTATTATCCACATGCCCCTTCAGAAGAAGCAGCAGTGTGGTACAGTGTGGTGACTGAGGCTCTCTTCATCTTGAAGCAGAAAAGCATGTCCCTGCAAACCTTGATTTGCTTACTATGCAAAGCTATGCAGCGTGCCTGCCACAGGGGACTCTTCAACAAGCAAAGGCAGGATACGGCCTGACACCTGGAATCTGTGTCCAAAGCCAACTCATACATAAAGTGCAGATTCTCAGTGGAAAGCTAATTGAAATTTCAAACAACTTAATGAAGAAATTGGTCTATCAGTCCTCCCAAACAGATTTGAATTACAACATATATTGTAATTTAATGGAGGTTCTTGGCATGATACAGAAGTTGCTTGGTGAAACATTTGGGATGTGTTACAGAAATCCGACTACACAGTATGAGTGGTCCCTTGTTGTCTTAAGATGTGTGAACATGAAGAGCTAGGCTTTTACTGGTACTTTTTCTTCTGAGGCACAATTTCCTAGAAAGACTTTGAACAACCTGCGGTTCCCATGATCCTTCTGAGGGAGAGGTCTTCCAGAGACAGCCTGTTCTATGTCAGATTAGGTCTGGGCCTATGTTCAACATTGAAAAGGAAGTGTGGTTAAATATAACAATTGATTCATTTGGAAATTAAAAAAAAAAAGGGGGGGGGGGGGGGTGAAGATGTCAAGGTTGTAAATTCTAAATATAGATTGGAAAACTCAGGGACCTTCATTTAGTTTTTTCTTGGTTTGTTTGTTTTGGTGTTGGGTGGAAAAATATCAAGGTATTTTGTGCCAATAACATAAAATTCTTCCTGTCTTCCTTCTCTCCTACAACCTTTTACCTTCTTGGCTTGCAGGAAATATTTGAATGTTTGAGTTTATTTTTCTATCTTTAGTTATTTCTTAATATCCCACTTGAATTTTCTGAATGCAATACTCCCTGCCACTAGGATGGATTTTCTTTGTATTTCCCCATTTCTCCCTTGTCTCTTGAAGGGCTTTATTTTTCATATTTTGCTGTTTTCTTTTCTCTCCTTTTTAATAATTGTCCTCGGTTTTGTTTTTGGACTTTTTCCCCAGTTATGCTCTCTCTTCCTTCAGTGTGGCTTTAGCTGTGGTTTTGGGACCATGATCACCATACCTGTGACAGTTTTATTCCATTCACTGTTGTCTCTCTCATACTGTTTTTTCTCTTAGTGCTGCCGTAAGAAATCATCAAATAGTTTTAGGGAGTGTGACAAAACTTACTAATTAATTGTTGAGTGTTACACTGTTCAATGTCAAGGATTATTGTGATTACTATTAAGCTTGAAAGTTGAGTCGCCATCTGTCTAGCTGCTAGAGATGCTGATTTTAACTGAACATTATAAAAAAGCTTGGCAGCATTGTAATTAATCTTCAAAATATAATTATGTGTTTGCAATTGGCAATCTAAAATGTAAAGATGCTCAGTAAGCTTTATTTTTCTTGCTTTTTGTATCAGTGATATAGGGAGAGAAGGCAGTCTATAAAACCTTTATTAAATATATCGGAGAGAGGATATTGGCTTTCTCAGGGTCGTTGTGAGTTACTGTATAACAATACTCTTCCTTTCCCTGAGCTCTGTGATGGTAGTGAGCATTGTCATTCTTTCTATGAAGCTCAGATAAGGAGCATATATCCTTTATCTCAACAGCTTAAACTCTTTCCAAAGGTGGGGGTTTGCTTTCTTTTGTTGGGTGGGTTTGAGTTTTTTTGTGGTTGGTTGGTTTGTTTGTTTTTAATAAGGACTTTGTCCTAGATCTGCAAATGGCATAGAATGTAGATACTTAGCTCAAAACACAGTATCCTTAAATGTTTAGGCTGAGGTGGACCCATAACTGTGTGGAAATAACAACTGTTAATTAAAAAGTCTCACCTGTTTGTGCTCTAATGGGTGAAATGAGGAGTAGACACCCACATTCCTCTTTGCAAGCAAATTGCAGACTGGAGGAAAAGGTTTTGGATTATCACTTCTGATCTGGTGCTTCGGCTTGGCTGCAGACCTGCATTACCAGCCTTTATGCCGAGGAGTGACATGACTGAAGTCAGACCTTAATCTTCAACATTTCCTGGTTAAAGCCACATTTGTTCAGCATATTCAGTGTGACGATTGCCAACTGGGGGCACCTCAGTCCAAGCCTGCACTGTGTCAGGAGCTCAGAGCTGGGGAAGAGAGAGCGGTGAGGCTACAGAGCCAGCTATGGCAGTGCCCACTGCCACAATATGGAGCATCCTTTCCAGTGAGCTGCTAGTCACCTGTGGTTAAGGGGACTGTTTTTAAGGCAGGTCAAAGTTTCTTCTCAGAGGAGAACTGATAAAGCTTGCTGAGAAAATAGAGAAAGCAATACTGTTTGGTTTTAATTATTTTTCTGTTTATGGATTATACTGCCTTATTTAAAACTAGGTGATGATCCCTATTTCATGACTCTGAAACAGAGAACAAGAAACAATAACATCTAATGAGCGTTAGGTTTTCAAATGGACTTGATCTTAAAGGTCTTTTCCAACCAAAACAATTCTTTGATTCTTAATGAATTAAGTTGAATGTATGGTTCAGTCTATTGAAGGGAGCCCATTTGTACCTATCATTTCTATTAGCAGGCATTTTAAAATGTGACAGAACAAATGAATGTAATTGAGATTAAAAGTGACTTTGTCTGGATGTCAGTCTTAGTAACAAGATAAGACAAACTTTTCTAGGGTAATGAAAGAAGATCTTTTAATTTTAGACAGTATGTTAAATGAAATGTGTTAATAGTGATTACTCCTTCCAATAGCCATGCTGTATTTAAAACACACCTGAAGTAATGTAGCCAGTGTTGAAATATATGAAAAGAACCTTAAATGCAGTTTCATAAAGGATTTGGATTAAAAAATTCCTTTGAGCAACTAGCATGCAGAAGTAAACAGATTCTTTTAGGAAGCTTTTGTTTTTCCCTCTGCTTTCCTAGCAGTAATAGGAACGTTGCTGTTTCTAAATTAAGTGTTTGGCACACGCCTGTGATGGTGGGTTAGGCAAGCAAGAAGAGGGGCCCCAGCTTCTATTTCTGAACACTGGGCTATTATAGGAAGAAAACTTTACTTGTCCTTAATGATTTAGAGTTTTTTCATAAAAGATTTATCTACTACAATCTGGACTATTAGGAGCAGTAGGAACCCTGCTATCCATGTTAGCATGGACACATTAAATTAAGCTTGTTTCTGTTCTTCCTTAGCTGTCTTTAATTATCTGTGCTCCATTTTGGCCTACACTTTATTACGGAATCTTTTTTCTTTCATGGGCTCATAGGGAGCCCGTGATCCATCATATTTCTTTTTGGTGCACCATATTAGGCCTCTTGAAAACTTTTGCAGTCGGCGATGGCAATTTATAAAAGAAAAAAGATCTTTGCCTGTTGTTGTGAATGATCTGGTATGTCACAAAGATTTATCATCAGCATCCTAAAATAAACAAGATATTTGGTAATCATGGTGATGTGGCATTCGAAGAAAGGGAGTCATCTGTTTCCTTTTAACAGTTGGTTGAGTACATAAGAGCTAGGCTTCAAGAAACAGTCTAGTTAGATTAATATTCCTTTGCAGTGTGCTATTTTGGCCTAAGCTTTGAAAACATGTAAGTTTCATTAGCTTGACAATTGCATCTACAGATTCTAGTCTAAAGAGTGTTAACCCTTGTATCTTTATTTTCAAAATCTTGCTTGTGTTCTTACGTGTCAGATAACCAACTGGAGAGCTGGTAACTTTTGTGAAAGCAATACATTATTTCTGAGACAGTGATGTAGCCCTGTTTTGAATGAAATTTATCAGATCCTGCCATATTTCTTGTCTTTGAAAACATGAACTCTGCCAAAATGTTAAAGAATATCAAGCTCCCACCATTTAGGCATTCATATTAATACTGTTTTTAGAGATGAATTATGAAAACAAGATGAGGTTATTCATTAAGTAAATATCTAACACTTACTAAACTGTAAATGCCAAAAAATACAGTAAAATTTTCTGTCCTAATTCAGTACATACCAAAGAAAATAATTACTTTGTTAAACTGAGTGATGCCAAATATTTGTGTCTAATACTTTGGTGCAGAGGTCGGTTAACTTGGCTCTTTCTTTTGAAATTCAGCCATATTAATGTAACAGATTTTAGGTCAACACTGATAGATGGGTGGCATTTGTTATCATGTACAGTTGAGTAGTTTATGTGAGTGTTTTAAAGTCATCTAAATACCAACAGAGGCAAAATTGTTTCCTGGAGATGTAAATGTGTGTGTATATAGCTACAGTGCATATATTTGAATCAGCTTATCTGATTTCAGAATAGAATAATAAGTGACTAATTAAATTGAGAGTATATTTGGGTAAGGAACTGATAGCCAATGTACTTGACCTGCCATGTGTACTGCTTTCTTATCCCAGTGCTGTATTTTAGGCGTTTACAAACGCCTAAATATTCTGAATTATACCACAACCAGTTAGAGATTTGAGATTATACCAGTCACTACCTTTCCTAGGAAGTGTAAATGCAAACAAAGCACCCAAACACCAACATTTAAAAAAGCATTTGAAACCAGTGAAAATTAGAAGTTCTCAGCACCATTCTGGACTTTGGCCTTTTGATAGGGGAAGTCTCCTGGGCAGGCAGCACCTTTGATGACTAATTTATTTATGCCCTTTCTCTAGTCAGTGTGTATACACTGGAAGATGGTGTTTGTGGTCTTTTTGGAGAAAAGATAAAGAATATAACTTAAAAAAACATAGGAATATACACACAAACATTTCATTTGTCAGTTTGCAAGTTAAGCGTAACCTTTCATTTTATATAAAAGCGTATATTGAATGTACTGAAATATTTTAATAAGCTAAGGCCTGTCTGAAAACTCTGCAGGAGTAAAACTATGCCCAGTTATATTCCTTTCATTTTTTTTGAAAACTTACTGGAAAAGGTCAATGTTGCAATATATCCAGGGGTCAACAGGTGAAGGTTGTGGTAGAAGCTTAAATCCACGTTCAAGAGATGTCAGTGAAAAACAACTTTCCACTCACAATGTGGTGGTTTGACATTTCCTCACAGTTTAAAATGAGGCATGGGGTGAGAAATAGTTTCTGGATCCAGAATTGCATTTAGTCTTAGTTTAGAGTTCACTTAAATGGTAGGATGTCAGTCATCCTTCTGTGTCTTTACTGATAAATAAAAATACTAGAAATAGACTCAGCAGGGAAATTGCTTTACTTTCTGTGTTGTTTTGTATTTTTATTGTGGTGCTGAGGATGGATCAAGTCATTGTAGGGGCTATTGTAATTCTGAATTTTACTTCAGTCTCCAGTTCGTAACCTACCAGAAACTAGTGACCTCCTGATATTGTCCCAGAGAGTGACTAGTCCCTGCCACTGCATTACGTAGATAAATGTGGGAATAAGTAGTGCATATTTCTGCAAATAATGCTATTTCCTTAAATAACTTTGTCACTTCTAGTTGCTGCTGTTAAATCCAAGAGTTAGCAATCTTTAGAGAAGCTATTTAAGTGTATTTATGGAAGGTGAGACTCAGCCTCAGTGCTCTGAGTGCAGCCGTGTGCTGGGAGCGTGGGACTGCAAGACCCAACTCACAGGGCTTGCAGCCGACCAGCTCCTAGAGAGAGGGGAGGAAGGAGGAGTCACTTCCACCACTGCCTCTTCTCCTGTTCCTCACTTTCAAGAAGTAGACTGTTGAGTTTTGTAATCATGAGAGAAAAAAGGGATTGTAGATGTGACAACAGAAAATACTGGCTAAAGGAGAACAGGGAAGAGAAGAAACCAAGGAAAAGGTAGTAAAATGCTTATTAAAGTATTTAGTAAAAATGCATACAGAGATTCTGTCCAACAGTTAATTATGATTCTCAGTGAGTTGAATTTCATTATTTTCGTCCTTGACAGCTTGATTCTTTTCCAGTTTAACTGAGCTGGGAACAGTTATTTCTCAGGCAGTACTTCTTACAGAAGTTGTATTGGGTGGCAAAAATGCTGACTTGTAAAAAAAAAAAAAAGATGGAGAAATGTCAAAATTATTAAGAGATATTAAACTAGTATTAATTTTATATATTATTAGTTCCATTTGTTTCTGTTCCTAAATCCATCATGGATTTTCAGTCCTTATTTTACTTTCAGTGTCTGTAAAAATTTTATACACTGGCTACTGTTACTGACTTTTCTAAGAGCAGACTTCCCTCAAAGCTTGAAAAGCTCCATGAATGCCTGTATTTGGTGGTTTTCTGAGAATACAAAGCTTTTCACAGAGCTAGTGTCTTTCTGATGCATTTTTATAGTAGGAAGGTGGGGCGGGTATGGGATGGGAGAGCAGCTGCATCAATTAAAAGTTGAAAACTGCAAAGAAGAAAATGCGGTGTTGTAAGTGCTATTACTCCTGAGTGAGTAATTGAGCTTACAGCTTTCCGAGGGCTTGTAGCTTAAGCCTTGGGGTCATTTACGATTTAAGTGTGCTTCTACCAGCAGTAATAAGTATGAAACTAAACTATGTGGGTGTGATGAGTGAAGCAGGGCATGGGGAGGTGTGGGATGCTGCTGGGCTGGGCTGGGTGGGCGCCCAGTGGAAGGGGGGCTGAGCTGTGCTAACAAGAGGGCTGTGTGTCAGGGAGCTGGGCAGAGCTGTGCTCTTAGATTGCTTGCAGTGAATAAACGTGCTGAGAAAAAGTGCAGCTGTGCTTTTTTAATATGCACTGCAGGAGATTTCAGCAGCCTGATGATATATCGTGCATTGATGTTGAAAAGATAAACACATTTGGAGAGCACAGGAAGGCCTTGTGTTTTTATGTTAGCAGAATGCTTCCTAATGAATAAGAACGTGCTGCTGGCTTTACAGAGCCATATGGCAGCTTTTCTAATTTTAGTTCAGTGCAGATGCATAATTCTCCCTTGTTTTACCTCCTAAAACCTTCCTGAGATGTTGCATAGTTTTTCCTTTAAGATTTGATCTATAGTTTCTTTGGGGGGGCGGGGGGGAATGTATTAAAGAATCTAATAGCGTCTTTGCTCTGGATAGATGTATGCTGTATGGTGAAAGAGCAACCTCACTACTTAATCACATCCCTAAAATAGTAGCTAACTTTATTCACAGGGATGGGATAAGCTGGTCTTAAAACTGATTGCTGAAGTAGTTGCTGTTTCTTAGGCACTGGTCTTTTAGAAAAATTACTTGCTTTCAGGGAGAAAAAACAACTTGTATCAAGTCAGTGGGAACTGGGTAAGAAAGATGCATGTGGGTATCAAGTTCCATGTGAGCTATGGATTGTAGTGCTTTGAGTTACACAGCTACAAGGCAGAGCTGCTTTCCCTGTGGTTAACCAAGCATCAAAATAACTTATATGTTCTTCACTGCTCTGCTTCATCACGTGTAGTGATCCAAAACTACTCACATTACCAAATACAAGCTTTCTTTTTTTGTTGGTTTTTTTTTTCTGGTTTTTATTCAAGTCGATACACTTGAAGGTACTTTTTGTATAGCTCTATTCATGTTAAAAACCTCTTGTCTGTTACTACAGCCAATATCATTACTTAGCAATAGTCATTCACAGATGTTATTAAATCTATTATTTCAAAAGCTATTAAATCTAATACTTAAAACTGTAATGGCAACTAAAATTTATCCGTTTGCTAAGTATGCTTTCTATAACATCAGTTTTTAGTAGTGTCTCTACACTTCTTTGTTTGCCCAGTTGCGTCGTACTTCTACTCTTTCCTTGATTGTTTGGATTTTATTTTTTCATGGCAATTCAGGAGAGATCAGAAAGACCACACAGGGTAAACTTACAAATATGAATGGGCCAAGACAAAAGTAGTTGGCTAATGCATACCAAAAAATGGAGAAGATAACATTGCCATGTGGAATTTAATTGCATGTTTAAACATTATGTAGCATTTACAGGCACTTTCAAAGTGCTTTTACTGTTATAACAATCTACTTGATTCATGTGATTTTTCTAATGTGCAGAGTTGAGCTTTCTGGTATACCTTATATCAAATCTCTTTGCTTGCATTTTTTACCTATTATTATATAAATGAGGGTATATAATTTGAGGTGGGTGTGACATTTCAATTGCAATTCCAGAAAATTATTAAGAACATGAATTATATGGGGCACCTGAGGAAACCTTTTTAAACAGTATTGGATAATAAATTTGATTCTTCCTGTTACAGTTTTATTCCTCTTGACCTCTTTCCTCAGCATCCAGAGCATGGATGCTGCCCTGTCCAGGGTTTCACCAGCATCTCTCTTTGCTCCTCTTGTTCTATAAAGAACCTTAAATGTTTCTCCTATGAAAAATAAACTAAATGTGCATTGATGCAAATTTTCCCTTTCAGGTTATGCTTCAACTTTTTGCAATCCCTAATAGGCTACAGGTTTTTCTTTACTTTGAAAATGCATTTTGGTTTTGCAGAGAGCATCGAGGGGTAAATGTCTCTAGCAGGTTTCATTAAGAAAGTTGGAGTAGAGCTTGAACACAGACAAAGAGAGCTTTTTGGGTGGTTCAGCTGGTCCTGCCTGACCACCTGTAGATGGGGAGAGTTTGAAACACAACCAAGAGAAGGCGATGCCTGTCAGTAGCACTTCTGAGTCTACTGTCAGAAATCCAGAGAGAACCGACATAGCTTGGGTTGGGAGGATAGAAAACCAGGAAGGCTTCCTGAGTTAAAATGTAGCAGGAGACTTCAAACTGTTGCTTTTGGCTTCTCTTTCTCTGACTTAGGAATTTCTGTTAAACAAATGTGATTTCACAAAGGTTTGCTTTCAGAATCTGGAATGAGCTTCAAATAAAGCTTGAGGCTTTCCCACTGATAAATCTGTCAGAAAATATTTGTAGGGGCTTTTTTGTCCTTCCTTCTTCTGTATATTAACATAGAAAAGTAAATACTGTTTATGATCACTAGGAAGATGCCCACTTGAAAATATTACTGCATATAGAATTGTAAATATATCCACAGTTTACAGTCTATATTTCACACATCACTAAAACGCTACATAATTAGATGTATATATTCTTTGTAGTATCTCTCTCTGGAGTACTTCTATTTTATTTACATTTTTTTCTCTCTCTAGGCTAAACTCTTAATTGAGCGGACCTAATAATTATTTCATGTGCGTGAAGTTTATTCCGCTCTAATTTAGATAAAATATGCTTGATCCCTGGTAGCCGTATTCATAAGGATGGGACCGTTTTCTAATCTGACACTCCCTCTCCAGTGGAGAATTCCCTGTATGGAGGTGAAGCCATGGGAAGCCCTTTTCCACCCCGCTCACTTCATCCATGGGTGTAAGGCTGTAGTTCTCTTTCCATATTAAATCTCTGCCCTGCTTTAGCCGCTGTGTCTGTAGGACACCTGGTAACACTTTCCTGGTGTTTTACATTTGAACAGGGGCATCCCTGTTCTAGGAGGCGGCAGTGCCAGAGGGTGCGAGATCAGGGAACCGGCTCCCGCTCTCCATGCTAGTGGCGGCAGTGGAAAAATCTAGCGGCTGTGGTTAGTCACAGGGTAATACCAGCAATTCCCATGGGGCTGGAAAAAAGGCTTCTGAGAGGCTTTGCAGGGTTGGGGCCTCTGCAGCTATTTTCCTAACCCCTAACATTCAAAAATCATTAATCTAGTGTAGAAATAATAAACTCTCTGTGTGTTTGTAGGGCCTTCAGTGAACCTAAAAAAGATAGGAAAAGTGAAAGGAGGAAAAGTAAACTTCACATTTTTGCACCACTACTTAACGCCAGAAGCTGGAACTGTTAAGAAAAACAAAAAATAGTGACTTGTGATAAATGTGTGAGTGTTGTCAGCACTAGAAATTCCTGTATCAGTTGTTGTTTTTTTCCAGCCTTCCTGTAACAAATTTTTCTTCTCAATTAGCCCCACATGCTGTATCACTGAAGAAAAGATTTGCATTTCAAGACGTTCCCTCTGCCTGTCTGTCAGGACAACACTGCTGACAGGGTTTGCACTTACTTTTTCTGTATGTGCTGATAGAGTCTTCAGGAGGGGCTTTGTAGTTCAGTCAAAAATGGATAATTTACTGCACAGCTTAATGTTATCAGTAGCTGCAGTTTACAGCACTGACCTAAGTTACTGCCGGTCCTACTCAGAGGCTGTCTGAGGCCATGCTTTCCTATCCAGTGCTGCTTAAATAAATGTATAGGAACATTCCATTCTTCTAAGCTCTCTGGCCACTTAACTTCTTACACAATTAAGTTACAGATCCAATTATAAAGTCCATAATTTTGGAGCACTTGTGATTTATGAAGTTTTTCAGAATGCCTGACCATGAGTAGTGTAGGGTAGTGTAAGTTGTCACCCTCACCGGGAGAGGCAGGCAGGCAGCGTTTGTGTCTAAATAGCATTTTCATTTTTTCTCCGTTTGTTAAACTTTTTCCTTGAGCAAGCACTGTGTTTATTGATCCCACAAAGGTGTTGGGCCCTCTGTGGAAAAGATTGTCTACAGGAAAAAAGATGGAGAGGTTGAATGGTTATGAGGGACAGCTGGTGATGAAATAGAAGCAATTGAGGATCAAAGGGTCAAAATGGAGAAGTGGGGAGCCAGAGGGGAAAGCAGCCACTGTCAGGTAGTGGATGTGAGGCTTGAAACATTCTTGGTCTGACCTGGTGTCACAGCTTCTATGTTGATTACTGTTGTGGTAATTAAAAACTTTCTCCTTAGTATAAAACCTCACCTGTGTGCATAGAAGAGAACAGTTGTTTTTATAGATATCTTATTGATGATTTATATGAACCCCGTGGTAGTAAGAATGAAAAAAAATCTTCGGCAAATGTTTTTTATTATGTGAAAAATAATAATTAAAAGTCGTCTTTATAAATTGGTGAAACCTGAAAATACTGGGTAGTGAATGTGCTTGCACACCATTGCTGTACCGTATCTGCAGCCCCTCCATTTCTAGCACATAGAGTATAATCCCTTGTTCTCCAGTACTCAGGATGGTATCAGTGGCTGAAGCAGTGAGAGGGTGAAAGCAGGAAACTGGTATCCATAGCCATTATAATATTTCGCAGTGTGAAACCAGGGATCACTTTATGCTACCAGGAACAGATGAGAAATAAATATCATCGCCAACTTTATTAAAAGAGAAAAAACCCCTATTTTTAGAGTCTTTTAGAATTCTTTCACAATTTTTAGAATGTTTTCAGTATTGTGTCATCATATGGTGCCAACTCTGCTATATCATAGTGTGAGAAGGATTGTTCAATTTTTTTATGTTACACCCAATCTCTGTTTTTTGCCAAAAGAAGACAAAAGAAGAGAGAGGGGGGGCGGAAAAGAAAATCCCATTGCAGTCCTCACTCCAAACCAGAAATACTAATTTTGTATCCTGGTGAATTTAAGTGGCGGATGAAGTGTTAATAGTAATTTCTAGCATATTTATTTCTATCAGGTTATGCTAATCAAAGTGATTTAAAATTATTCTATTAGCTGCAACAGTCCATCTTCAGAATACTTTTGTTTCATCATTATTCACAACGGTGTTATTGTGTATGAACGCACCCTGATAAGACAGCTAAGGTTTTTGTGACTCTTTTTCATGAAAGCAAGAAAGTATAGAAATCAAGGATGAGATAGCCCAAGTGACCAAAGCCTTATTGCCAGTGGGTGATCACTGATAGCAGAAACACCCAGGGGTTCTCAGAAGCCTTTACTGTATGTCTAAGCAGCGTATATTCATGCTGACCTTATAACCTCTGCCAAAGAAAGAGTTCAGAGGAACTTCGACTGCAGTATTACAGCTCTATTTAGTGGAAAATACTGTATGTACATTTGCATGCACTTTAATTTTCATTAAGGGTGATTTTCCAAAGGCTCTTTGCTCTGTCTGCACATGGTACTTTCAGTCATTCCTACAATGACTCTTCTTCTGGTTTATTGTTGTAGAAGGCATAGATTCTTGTTATCATAATTTCAGTCTGCTTTCATGTTTATTAAAATATTCTGTTGTATAATGTTAAAAATAAAAAAATCTTTAATGATTTTTAATAATCTAGATTTTTGTACAGTCCTAGCTTTTACATAATTACTTGAAAAATAATAAAAGAATGTTCTGAGTATAGCACTAGCAACAAAAAATTAATAATTTAACTAATTTATAATGTAGAATATGTATTTTGTATAATGTTTTAATTACTTTTATTACTTTTCCCTTAAACACCAATATCATTTTTTAATAGAAAAATTAATACAGTCCATTATTTGATAGAAATTATAAACCCTCTTGATTTGAAAGTTCCAGTATGTATGAATATCCCTTACATTTGGAGTTGGGTATGTGTGTGATACTGTATATAACATATTGTAATATGTGACATTATGCTCCAGAAACCTTAAATCATTATTTTCTTGCCTGTAATTTTCAAATACAGCACTTGAAACTGTGTGTAGTTTTAATAACATATTGGTAAATAAGGCAGTATGAAAATTATGTGATAGTAAAAATGTGGGTGGAGGCATGGGAACCGAAATGACACTGCTGTTTCTCAGTACTGAAACAGTAGATTGCAGACTTATGTTTTTCCTTCTAAATATAGTGATCATGGAAAACTTGTGCAGCTGTGAGCTTTGCCTGTTCTTTTAGGTCAGTCTGTTAATACACCTTGATGCTGCCTTTTGCTCATTACACCTGCATAAGGAGTCCTTGTCTTTGCCCAGTGTTACGTTTTATAGTTTAGCAAAATGTCTAGTAGAGAAAGAGCAGAAATTACTTCATTTGTGTCATAAAACTTCAAAGCTGAGAAGCAAATGTGCTAGTTATGCTTCCGTTGAGTCATTATGGGAGACTAATCTCATTTTCAGAACTGTTGCACTGTAACTGTTTCATAGCTAGTCTCAATACTTGGTGGGTTCTTACTGTATCACTTAGTGCTGCTCTGTCATTTAATGCATAATTTTCTTTATTGCAGAAAAAGCAGCAGCAGCTAACGAAGATGAAGTGCAAAAAGCAGATGTATCATCTACAGGTCAGAGTGTCATCGACAAGGATGCACTTGGACCAATGATGCTTGAGGTGAAGAGCACAAAATTCCTTTATTTAAGCAAGTTCTCCTCCTCCTAGAACGAAGAGCAGTGTAATGAAATGAAAAAGTGCCATTGGAGGTCACTGTACAAGAACGATCTTAAGAGAGACAAGCCATCTTGGCTACTTAGAATTCTGTCATTTAACAGCAGGCAGCATATTTCTGTTGGATTTAGTGATGAAACTCTCTTTAACTTGGGGTGGGGAAAGGCAGAGAAAGATACTTCAGCTGCTTTGTAACACAGACAACTAGAAGGTCTTCAGCTGGTAGAAAGTCTTGGGTGTCTGTTATGTACATGTTTTATTTGTTCTAAAACATGACAGTTCTGGAAGACCTGTTGTACCTAAACATTGACTTAGATATACAGTAGTATACATGTGAATAATACTTCCTCTAAAATCGCATGTCATCGCTATACTGTTTTAATGGTTTATCATTTCGGCACTTACAGCATGACTCTTCCCTCTAGAATATGAAAGTAATCTGGGAGAGCTTTTCAGGCTGTGTTTTTGGGTTTGTTCAGTCTGATTTTTAGCTGTTATTTTGATATCCCAAAAGACTGCATGGTTAAAACCTAGCTTCTAGATGTACTAATAGTAATGTTGGGTAGGTATGTTATCTGGGATCCTAATGTCATATGCTGCTGTCCTTTGGCACTACTGCTTTATCTGCTTAAGCTCACTTGCAAAGTGTTTATTCCTGTTCTGACTGTGGCCTTTATCTATAAGGAAGAATACATTTTACTTAGATAAAACACAAACTCTGAATCAAGCTAAAGGAACCAACTTTGGCAGAAACGTAATTATTCTGTCATTGCTGAATGTTGCAGGGGCAAGATGCGTGTTATAACAGCTTTAAAGATTTGCATTATTTTTCATTATTTGTTAGATGCAAACATAGTTTCCTGTACTAGGTACAACATAAAAGCTCCAAAATCACAGTACTAAACATAAGGAAGATTAGGCAGGTTGGAGTGAAAACATTATTTGAAAAGCAGGGGTAACAAATTAATTGATTTAATTTAGTATTTATTATATGTGCTCGCTGAATTGAATATTGTTCTTTTTGCTATCAAACAAGTTTAAACATCCATCTCTTACATTGCTATGTTAAAATTTATCTTTAACTTCCTACTAGTTTAATTGTAAGGACCTGTTTTAATCACAGGGAAAATAAGGATAAAAAGATTTTTTATTTTTTTTTTCCCCCTGGCTTATCTTGCATGATTGGCTCTTGCAGCAAACATGACGTAAAATCAACCGTCTGTCCCATTATTGCATTTATTTTAGTTTTCCTTCACAGTAAAACCACTGCATAGTAAGAATGACAGATCGTGGAACTAAATTAATAAAACAGTGGTCCTTTTGAACCAAGAAACTTAAAAGTATAACAACCAAAAGTTGTTATATGTTTACTGTGAAAAGACTACGGATACTTTGTGTCTTTATCTCCTCAAGGAAATGCAATTAAGTTATTTCATCCTTACAGAACCCCTTTGTACAACCTCTTCAAAAGCCTACCCTTTTCCATTGCTGAATAATAATGTCAATGCTGATGAACAGTTTATTAGTTGATTTGGTTTAGAAATGTAATTGTCTGTTTTTATTAAAGAATAAAACTGAAAAATCCTCAAAATAGTGAGTGTTTCCAGCTGAAGGCAGTGAGTAAAATTCATCGTGCAGCTGCCTCTGAGGAATATTTTAATATATTTCTTGGTTAAAGCAGAAAGTAAATAGGAAGAGAGGGTGAAAACATAGTCAGTGGAGCTGACAGCAGCTCAAAGAAGGCAAATGTATTTTCTGTTTCAGTATATCATCTAAAATAATATCTGTTCTCTCATTTTCTCTTCCAGCATGTTGTCTGTTATTTGTTCCCCCATTGTCCCAGTAGTTCTGAGAAGTGTGCTGGCCTTCATTACTGTTCTAGTTGTTTATTGTGGTGACATACATCTGGGGACAGAATTAAGAAATAACTGCAAAAGTGGAGGCTTCTAAGAGATTGAAGTTGCTTGATGCATTAACTTGCTCAAATGCCTGCTGCTGCTTACCTACAAGATTATTTTATTTATAGAATAGAAAGAAATGGGAGACTGGCATATAAGGCCATGTTTTACTCTAGGCTCAGATGACCACTTCTGTGGTCAACCCAAGAAATAGCTGTGAGGAAACAGCACAATACTTCCTTGCCAAAGAAGTTGCCATAGTAGGAAATATTAGGGAAAACTGAAGATTACTGTGGGATGCCAGTAACGCTCATAACCTTTTGCTTGTCATCTCTGCCTTTGAAGGTTTTCTCCTTAGGACTTTGATAAACATCTGCTGTAGGTTTGGTTTTGCAATCTCTTTGAATTGATGTAAGCATGGACTGCTGCCAAGCAGAATGGTTTAGCCAAACCCACACCCTTCTGCAAGCTCTAAACGCCATGTTGTTTCATGATGGGCCAGTTCAGAGGACTGATGTGGCTAGCTTTTTTTTGTTTGTTTTTCCTTGCATTAGTTTTCAGTCAACTCAGTTCTCTGGTCCAGCTCTTCACATCCTCAGAAAGTACAGGGAGCTGTCATGGTATAGAGGGAACTAAACCAAAGTGGTCATGCTTACATTGGCTTCAAGCAGTGGTAAAATGTAGTCTGAGATACTAATCTTTAGCAGAGATGCTGATAAAAAATTGTATTAGTGCCTCAATTAATTAAATCTTGTAAATCATTATTAATTAAACTAAATATTAGTCAGCAGGAAAATGCTATGGATGTTATGAAAGCACATGGAAAAGAGGGAGCTCTCTAAAGAAAGTGAATTAACAGGAGGAGCCAGGAATGATCAGAAGCAAAAGGAAGGCAATGATAAAAAACAAAGTCAGAAATTAGAATTTGTGACAATTAACAGGGACAAAAAAAGACCTAGTTTATCTTAATTTAGAGGCACACGGGAAAAGCATACACTTGTACATTTATTTGTGGGTTTTATTATTTTGTAATTTAAAAATGGAACAAACAAAGCGTTTGGCAGCCATTAGCTCAGCCACTCTGTGTGTGGTGGTGTCGCTCTCCATGCTCTTTAGCAGAATCATTACCCAACGTAGTTTGGGAAGGGGCTTATGTAGTCCCACCTCCCACTGCAAGCAGGCCCGACTAGAGCAGGTGGCTCAGGTCGGAGGCCAGCCAAGGTTTGAATATCTCTGGGGAGGGAGATTTCACAGCCTCTTTGGGCAGCCTCTTCCCATATCTGACCACCTTCATGGTGATTCTTTTTCTTTTATCTCCATTAAGTTTCCTATGTTGCAACCTGTATCTGTTGCATCTCATCCTTCTCTTGAGAACCTCTGAATAGAGCCAGGCTCTGTATTCTCCTTAGCCTTCTGCTAGGTGGCTGAGGTCAGAAATAAGATCCCTCCTTAGCCTTCTCTTTTGTACTGTCTGGATTTGCTAACTGCTCAGTAGCATACAATATTTTTAATTTGTATTTGTAGCCTGAAGACTTGAGCACTGCTTGCTGTGACCAATGCACGAGTTGTACATTATACAAGTTTGGTCACATCAAAAATGCCACACACCTGTTTACACTTGTTGTGGCAGCTCCTCCTTGTTAGACTGTTCTGCAGAGAGACAAGTTCAGGTTTAATATGGATCCACTCGCTTTTAATTAACTCATAATGAATCATGGGTTGCCTGGTTTTCTGACTCGCTTCTGTCCCTGGAAATGCAGTAACTAACAACTGTTCTAGTAACTTGCCACCGATCCTTAGAGGGGTGACTAAATCGGGCAAAGCTGCAGAAGTCTATATGAGTTAATTGTTAATTGAAAGCTTACATCAGAAACTTCGGTGCTTTAAATGTATCCCCCTTTATATGCTCATATGACTTAAAGGTAGAGGGATGTATTCTGAAATATTTCTACAATCCATAATCACTCTTGCATCTTAAGGAAAAGAGAGTTTGCATGAGAAGTTCTTACTGATACTCAAATTTTTACTTTATTCTTATCAGGTAGAAGTGGTGTAGGCTTAGGCTTCAGATAGCATACAGCAGATATCTTGGAAAGAATGCTGCAGCTAGCTAGGTTGTCCCCATCACAAGAGATAAGGGGGGAAATCAATCAGCAGAAATTACTTTAGACACTTCCTTGCAGAAACTTTAAGTCCTTTGGAATACCATGGAGCTGAGTTGAAGAGGTTAAAGTCTGGTTCCTGTTCCCTGGATCACGTGTGGACTGAGTTAAACTGGTGTCAAATGGAAAAAAAATGAAAGCAGTCCTGGGAGCAGGGACTAAAGCTGCCCCATCCTGGCTGCTCACTGCCTACTCTGAGCTCCCTTTGCTCTTCTCTGCTTTTAACCCTCCACATTCCTGGCTGCATGGGGCCTCACTTCTATGAAGATTCACTACTAGGGACAGGGATGGACCCTTTCTCTTTCTTTCTGCCAGTGTTTTCCTTGTCTTGTGCCAGCACATCTAGTGATGTTTTTCTGAGATCAGTCTCCCTGTGCTGCGTAGAGGAGTGAACAGGCTCTAGGTTTAGCCAAACCAGATTCTGGTTCAGGTTTCTTACTTCGTAGGCAGGCAGATAGGTAGCAACCTCTTCCATTATTTTGGTTGGTTTGTTTGTTTGTTTGGGGTGGGGTGGTGGTGGTTTGTTTTCATGTGTGGGTTTTACTATTTTGCAAGGCGTGCACCTTTCTGTGCTTTTACAGTGGCTTGATGTAAGTAAGATTAGATGCTCAATCTGAAATGTGTTCTTTGCTATTACAGACAAGAATATAAGAACTGAGATGGATGCAGAGGGCTTCAGCTATGTCTTCTGAAAGGAATATTTATTTTCTTGGTATCTTGTTAAACTGACCATTTGGTATTGTGTTTCTCTTTCTTTCTTTTTCTCTGCTTTTTTTTTTTCCCCCCTTTAGGCCCTAGATGGGTTCTTCTTTGTAGTGAACCCAGAAGGTAATGTTGTGTTTGTTTCTGAGAATGTGACACAGTACCTAAGGTACAACCAAGAAGAGCTGATGAACACAAGCATATATAGCATCCTGCATGTAGGGGACCACAATGAGTTTGTCAAAATCCTGCTGCCAAAATCTTTAGGTATATATATCTTTTCCTTGTATCGTACCATTACCTATTTAACTTTAGTTTCATAAATCAGCGTTTCAGTAACTTGAGTTAATATAATTACACTACTTAACAGTTTCATCATATACACTCTATTTATTTTTAATATATATCTAGGCTGTATGAATGATTAATAACATTCTCAAATCATCCTCCACTCTTTTCAGGTTCTTCTATGTTAAAATTACTGTTAGTAATTCATGTTAGCTGATATTTTTAATGGATCTCTAGAGTGAATCACTAAAAGACAGCATTAGCTACGTGAACTCTATGTTATGTTAGTTCTCTGTCTAGGCTGGTTGTTCTAAGAATGGCCCAAGAAAGGGAAAATATAAAAGAAAAATCAGAAAAGTCCTTATGCTAGAATTTTTATTTCAATGTTTTTAGTCTCACCCGTATTTACCCTTATCTTTCAAAAACTGTTTTTGTTAGTTGCTGCCATTTTTTTGATTCATATTAATTCTGTTTTTAATGTCATTGGTTTTTGGAGGAGGTGAGAAGAAAGAGAAAGTCAATACTGGGCACCACATTTACTCACAGCAGTTTTAAAAAGTATTATGCAATTCACTTTAGCATTTTATACCTTTACTTATAAACTCCTGAAGAATGAAAAATCACTGCTGTTATTGTATCTTATGACTGAAGATGGCAAATCAAGAGTATTTAAATTATGACCCTGCTATTTCCTTATGTGATGTTACATTAATTTGCTTTGACTGATGTCTAGTACCTATATTTGTCCATCTTGGGATTTTGTTTACTTGTCTTTAGCACTGTGTTAGGCTTTAGTCTTTTCTGTTGTAGCTGAGACTATTTTTCAGTATATTCCCGATTGCATTGCTTCCTGTTTTTATAAATACTTATTAGTTGCTTTTCTTCCTATTTCTAATCTGAACATAGATTTTTATACAATGCTACTATCTCTTTTCTGTTAATCACTTTTAAATTCAATGGGCAGATCCTACATATTGCCTTATTTCTTCCAGGCATATAAATTAACTTGACCTACCCAGTAGGCTTTTCACCGTGCTGTATAACTTTTACATGCACCAATATTTAGACTTTTATCTTGCTCTTATACTATGTCAGTATAAGTAACTCAAAAAAACCATGATAGCTGAACAAATCAGCAATGCTCTTAAAATACGAGAATTTTATTAATTACCTTGTTATGTGCTGGTTTGGGCTCCAATATTAAAAATAGATTGTTGTTGTTAAACAAGCTTGTTTCCCGACCAGTTTGCAAAGCACCTTGATTAGTTTCCTGTGGATAGGCAGCAGAAATGACTGCTACTAGATTTATCTCACTAAATGATCTTTACTTTGCTCAGTGAATGGAGGATCTTGGTCTGGTGACACTCCTAGGCGTAATAGCCATACCTTTAATTGTCGGATGCTGGTAAAACCTCTTGCTGATTCTGAAGAAGGCCATGATAACCAGGAAGCACATCAGAAATATGAAACTATGCAGTGCTTTGCTGTTTCTCAACCAAATTCCTTCAAGGAGGATGGTGAAGGTAATTACCACTTTCAGTTTATGTTAGTATTTTCCCTTTCCATGCTGTTGCAGGACAATAGTTTTGTTGCAGTTGAAGTGAGGTAAAGTTGATAAAGTGGCTTCTAAATCCTGAAAAATTGTAAGTTTTTTTTCTTTTTCTGTTGAAGTGTACTTACATCTTGGATTATGAGCCTATACACTTGCACGCACTTATTTGTTAATCCGATATAATTAAAATTGAGAGAAACTCCATTTACCTTAAAGAGATATCCTAGTTTTGTATCACTGCAGTTGTATGAAGTATGCAGCTGACCAGGAGGAAATTCAACGGGTAATTTTTTGAGTACTTAGAATTCAAAGACAATTGTTGTTCACCATTTCCTTTACCATTTACTACTTCAGCAGGTAGATTTCCTCAAGTTGTATTTTAAGTATTCAGATAAGTTAAAATAGCTTATTATGAAGCTGCTTTCTCAGTGACAGAAAGCACTTGGGTCATGTTTAAGAAATGTGGCTTAGAAGGTGCAGAGTGGTGAGTGTTAAAGAAATGTGCTGTCTCTGCATGTAGTGTATTCTTTTTTATTACTTATCTCCTGAGTGATTTAATTTTTCTTCTGAAAAAGAAAACCAGCCCACCTCTCCTGTGTTCTTTAATGTTGTAGGAATTAATGAAGATGTAAAACCACTGAATTATATCTATCCTTTTGTTGGTACAAAATCTGTTCTTTTGGCCCCAAAAGATTTAAAGAACTTCTTAAAAATACTTCTGAATTCTTTGTGGAAACTAAATTTTCCTCTTCTATACAAATAACATTTTTCTTTAAGATTTGCAGTCTTGCTTGATTTGTGTTGCAAGAAGAGCTCCAGTGAAGGAAAGACCACTTCTTCCTTCATCAGAGAACTTTACTACTCGCCAGGATCTACAAGGTATTGTGAAACACCAGTTTTTCATGTCTTTTCCCCCTCCCTCCCCCTTCAAATGAGAAATTGCTGTAACAAATGTTTTATCTAATATCAGGAAAAATAACTTCATTGGACACAAGTACCATGCGAGCAGCTATGAAACCTGGCTGGGAGGATTTGGTGAGAAGATGCATTCAGAGGTTCCATTCACAGCATGAGGGGGAAATATCGTTTGCCAAGAGGCATCACCAGGAAGGTTAGGTTTCATATTTTTAGCATTTTCTATTTTTAAACTGTTTGTCATTTGTATCTGTTGGTTGTGTTCTCTTTGTTATGTTTACATGGAACAATCAAGGGCTACTGACAGTCCCTTTTCCAAGCTGATTTGCCTAACACACTGATGGCTCTCTCTAGAGAGGTTTTGCACCTTTGTCCCTGTTTGTTTTAGCCTGCTTGTTATAACTGTGCCATACTGGAGGGTGCTTTAAATCTTCAAATTGTCACAATTATTTTAAAAAGACGACTCTTGCGTATTGCCCACCAAAGCATTCACTACCCATTATTCTTCAGAACCTCAGCTCACACATTGCAGTGCATTGACCTGTATTCCTTTTCCCTGCAAAAATGGACTTTTACTGTCACATTTCTGGTGAGAAACACTCAATGTGAATTATCAAAGATGCAGCACTCTTGCCATCTGGAAACCTACATTGTTGTACTGTATCTAGCTGATAAGTGTTACAGGATACACCACAAGCACATCGACTCAGTCAAGATGATGGTAGGTAAGATGTAGGAGAGTACTGCACTGTGAAAGGTTCCCCAGGAGGTTTCTGCGGTAGTGACCCTAATACTGCTAATTCTAGTAACACAGATCCAAATTAATAAAAACAAATAACCCTTTATAGACCACAGAAAAGTCCTTTCAAAACCAGTGGGGAATAACTGGAACGTTTTCGGTGCAGGAGTATCATTCTTTTGAGTTCATGTTTGTAGAACAGAGTTAACAGCTGGCCTGTGACAAATAGTTGCCATGGTCATTAAACAACTGACATGCTGTCTTGGAAACTAAATTGTAACTGGAATCTAAAATTATTCCACCAAATACACACACACAAACACACACACACACAAAAAAAAGGCAAAAAACCCACAAGCTTTAATCTTGCAACGTTAGTTCAATATTCTTTAATAGGTTCTGCTTTCATTAGGCCTTCAGGTTTCATGGTGGGAATATGGAGGCACAGAAATCCTGTGATATTTTTTATAACAGCTTTTGGGGTGTATACAGTAGGAGTGTTAAAAGTTCACAGCCTTTTGCTGAGCTCAGACAGAGCTGAAGAAGGTAGTATGCAATTAAAATTAAAGCAGGGGTTTAGGAAGCAGTTTCAGGTAAGGACCTGTCTGTGCTGAGGGTGATTTAGGAGTTTCTGTTATGGCATCCAGCCACTTCAGTCCTCTTCAAATGATTCCTGACCAAATTAGCAGCTCCTACATCCAGTGCCGAGGTTTGAGAGGGTCCTCTCAAAGCTATCTGTAAAGTGATAAAAATATACATGCCTTGGAGTTTATGCTGTATCATTTCACAGGAGAGGCTGTATATAAACTGTAGAATTAGTCTAAATGAAGGGACTCTTTATTTCTGTGGAAGTGAAGAGAGTGAGTGATAAGAGAAGGAAAAACCTCTGACATTGCTTTGCTGCAAAGGATCCAGCGCTAGAGAGGAATAATGGCTGCAGCATGGAGAAGAAAAACAAGACATATCTTGGGCAGTAGCATCTTTGTACTTGACTGAAGAACCCCTTGCATTTTTTAAGTCATTATGGTTTGAGAATAGAAACAAAGAAAGTAACAGTTTCCTACACGTAATTCAGTGTCACAGTGTGAAAAAAAATCAGTGTTAGCTTGATAAACAATAAAAAACACAAAGCTTTCAAATTAACTCGCAGTATAAAGTGCAAAATATATGGTAAGTTTTTATTGGCCACAGTCAGAAAAATAGCATTTCCTCAAGAGGAATACGGAAACATTCTTGTTTGCTTAAAGAATTAGTTTGGAAAATGATTTAAGTAGAGATTTCACTTGTATCCTGTTGGCATTGAGTACTGGAATTTCCTGATGTGGTATATGCTAAAGTTAAGAGCTTTGGACCTTCTGGTGCCCAGAGGTTAAACTGAAACAATGACATACCTAACAGTGAAATTTTGCTTTGTATTGTTTCACAGTTGTAGGTTTTTGTTTTTCTTTACATTTTTACTCTGAAAAACCCCTTCTGGTTGTTTAAATTATGCTTCCTGTTTTCTCACTGCCTAAATAATACTTTTAAACCTTGCAGAACAATATATAACAGTGCAGGGGGACAGGGAAGGAAAGCAATCGCAAAGCTGAAAATCTGGTAGCTCTGTAGAGGACTCTATTTAATAAAGCCACACTCGGAAAACCATGTCATTTCATTACAACAGGAAATATTAAAAGACAAGCAATGAAATGAAGATCAGATGATACAATTAATTGGAAAAAAAAAATCAAATCCACAGAAAATATATATGTATGAAAAAATAGGAAATCAAAAGTATTTGTAGTGCTTCGTTCCTATATTCCTCTTAAACAATTACATGAAAATTCTTAAGTATTTCGCTCCTGACATATCTGCAATCCTAGTGTAATAGCTTTTGGACTAGGAATTTAAAATGGTCAGGCTTGTTCCATTGATGGCAAAGAGTGAATAGTAGAATAAATGTTTGAAGATTGGCTTCTCGATAACATGATTTTCATTTTTAATTAAAGAAATGTCACAGAGGTCTACAGGAGTTAGAGAACTTTGTTGAAGTTCAGATTTACACTGCAAACTTAAGAGCTGCAGAATATGTGCCCCAAACCTGAAATACAGTCATAGCTAACATTGGGGAAGGGTAGCACCGCCCCAGTTTTGGTTTAGGTAATTGTATTGTAATTTGTTTGAACTGGATATTTTTGTATTTGTTCTTTAAAAAGTAATAATTTATTGTTCTTGTTCTCTTTAGTTCCAATTGTTCCCATGCAAGAGATTTATGTATTTTCTAAATTAAAGAAGTATTGAGAGTAACTGGTACAATATAATTGAGGCAGGCAATAAGGAGAAAAAGATACAGACTAATGGAGACAGACAATCTAAAAACTAAAGGCATAAAGGCATTTGTATTTATAAATATGAAGACATTTCTATATATATCATCTACATCACAATGATGTAGAGGATACAGATGAAAAAATGTATGAGGAACAAGAGGAGTTAGACACATATTTGATTAGATGTGAAATGGACATCAAGGACTTCTTGGTCAACTCCTGAAATATTCTCTGTTTCATAGTATCTGTCTTGTTATGGCTGTCACTCCTTATAGCTTTTCTTTTGATCACCCTACCTTATTTGAGATCCTTTATTGTATATGCATTCCATCTTTTTATTTTTCAAATTTTTTCTTTTTTGTTTTGTTTTTTCAAAATTAACACAGTATCTGTGGTATCAGTGCTGATGGATTTAGAACATCAGATCTTGAGCACCTAAGCTACCTGTACTATAGTTTCTCATTAATTTCATTCTGTTGTTTTGCTTGCTTGCAGTGCTGAGGCAGGGACTAGCTTTTAGTCCTGTTTATCGGTTTTCCTTGTCTGATGGCACTATTGTTTCTGCCCAAACGAAGAGCAAGCTCATCCGTTCTCAGACGACTAGTGAACCTCAGCTTGTAATCTCCTTGCATATGCTTCACAGGTAATACTGACGGGTTTATTACATGCACACTCTGCAGAGAGACAGTGAAAGTACAATGTTGCCAAAGCAAATAGGTTGTTTAAGGCTAACAGACATTCAATTGACCTAGAACCAATGCCACGAAAACAAAATAGGTTTTTGAATCAGTGCTTACAGCAGGAAAAGACTGTAAGATTATTTCAGGATCTACAGTAGCATGCTGGACTTTCACATCAAGATCTTCCATTAAACACACAAAATTTCCTTTTATTTCATGTTCTTAATGCCATTGTTCATTTTCTGTATTTTGTATAGTAGATGCAAGAAACTTTCCGAATGTAATTAAGTCTAGAAAACTTTGAAGGAATGTAAATTCCTGTAGTTCACTGTCAGTCATGTGTTGGGCCTGGGTCTTCTTTAAACAATATGTTGTGATTATTAAAACTGCATTTTAGACAAACGTATTTTAACTCTTTGTCTCTCTTCATTCCTTGTCTTTTCTGGTGCTTGGAGTAGTGGCTTTCACATGTCCCATCCTAAGGAACGCTGCCACTATTAGTTGTTTGGTTTTTTTTGGTTTTTTTTAAAGGCACAGGCAATAATATTTTAAAGGCAAGAATAATTGATCACCGACCTCAGAACTTCATCATAAAATTTGGATTAAGTCATTGCATCTTCTGGTACATTTGTCAGATTTTGTTTCAGGTTTTACATGTTCATTATAATTACAATACTGTTTCTTTGTAGCCACAGTATCACTTTTTTGAGAGGGAGAAAGCAGCTCTAAACATAATTAAAACTGAAAACATTTTACAGAGATTGTCGATTGGGCAGTTGACCTAACCAAAAGCTGTCTGAAAGTTGTTCTCTTTGGATTGCTGAATATACTTGGTATTACATGAAGTGATAAATTTTTAATTTAAAAAAGCACCATTAAATTAAAAATGGTACTTGCAAATATTCTTGCTTTTTTTTTAGCAGAACATTGGCACTATTGCATTTGTAATAAGGTTTTAAAAATCCACCTCTCTCTTTATTGTTCATGTTGTTCACCTCTGGCTTTATACCTAAGGCAACAAACAGAGTGACAAGCTGCACTACTCTGTGCTTCAGTCCTTTCACTTCTCTTGTTTAGCAAAATGTGAAGGTTTATCTGCACTTATCCTGTGCAAGTAGGAATGGTTTGCATCTTATTGAAAAGTCATATTGGGAATGTTCCATTAGTATGTGTTTTTGGAAGTCTAGAGTTGATTTATTTTTTCTCAGAACCTCAGGTTTTTCTCTGCCTAATCTGCTTGACTCTGTCTCTTTTATAGCTTTTAGCATTTGGGAACATATCTGATTTTTCTGATTTAAGTTTTAGCACAGAAGTAAAAAGTATATCACAACCTCCCATAAACTAATTAAAATCTACTGAGGAAAAGAGAAGTGATCTCAGGTGCTCTTACAAAAGCTTTTTCTCTGTGTGTGTGTCTCTCCTCTGTTTCCTCCGTCTTACAGCCTACATCTCTAAAATATGAGTTTCAACTCCTATGTGTGTGATTTTTCTCTTTTTTCTCTTTTCCTAAGTGCCTGTGCAGTTCTGGATTGCTAACAGACTGTTGTCATTCTGAAGTAGTATCCAGTAGTTCTCTTGGCTCATATGCTGTCTTGGAGCAGTATTGAAATAGTCAGGCAGTATAGAAAAGTGACTTTTTCAACTTTCTTTTCACTATGAACTTGGTGGGCAAACAGCCCACTCCAGCCTTGTGGTGTGGCTAACTCATAGAAATTCAAAACTGCAGCAAATAGCTGTCCACAGCTGTCTTGTAAAACCATATATTTATTTGGGTCATATGTTTCAGATGAGATTTCTGTCAGTTCTAGAAGTTACCTCTTGCTGAATTGTAGAGAAGCGATATGCATTAAAGGGAAAGGGTCTGAAATTGTAACCTATCTGCATTTCTAATGACTGTTACTTAAATAAGGTATAATTTGGTTTTCCCTCTCTTCCACTGATTTGTTAATGAGGTACTGAAAAACCATACTGTGCAGCCATGTTGAGAGTTGCAAATCACTTTTGTCAAATTGCCAATTTGTTTTTAATTTTAGGTTTGTTGTGTTATTTTAAAATGAGGTTTGGGGTTTTGCTTCTTTTTCTGTAATGTAATTGCAAGTTGGCCACTGTCATTTTAGCTAATGGGTTGTTTTTCTTCCCCTTGCCACATAGAGAGCAGAATGTCTGTGGAATGAATCAGGATTTGACTGGACAAGGAATGGGGAAGATATTGAACCCAATTAGCTCCAGCAGCCCTGCCCATCAGGCCATGTGCAGCGGGAACCCAGGTCAGGATATGACCATCAGTAGCAATATAAGTTTTGCCATAAATGGCCCAAAGGAACAAATGGGCATGCCAGCAGGCAGGTTTGGTGGTTCAG
The DNA here is from genome assembly GCA_907165065.1 of Caprimulgus europaeus. The sequence goes on from OU015525.1 coordinate 35,629,529, forward strand.
GGGGAATGAACCATGTGTCAAGCATACAAGCATCCACTCCTCAGGGTAGTAACTATGCACTAAAAATGAATAGCCCCTCACAAAGCAGCCCCGGCATGAACCCAGGGCAGCCAAACTCTATGCTTTCCCCAAGGCATCGTGTGAGCCCTGGAGTGGCAGGAAGCCCTCGCATCCCACCCAGTCAGTTCTCCCCTGCAGGAAGCTTGCATTCACCCGTGGGAGTCTGCAGCAGCACAGGAAATAGCCATAATTACACCAACAGTTCCCTGAACGCACTTCAGGCCCTCAGCGAGGGCCATGGCGTTTCTCTAGGATCGTCGTTGGCTTCACCTGACCTAAAAATGGGAAATTTACAAAATTCCCCTGTGAATATGAATCCTCCCCAGCTAAGCAAGATGGGAAGCCTGGACTCTAAAGACTGCTTTGGACTATATGGGGAGCAATCCGAAGGTACAACTGGGCAAGGAGAGAGCAGCTGCCATTCAGGAGAACAGAAGGACAGTAGTGATAGCAACATGCCACCAGCTGTCGGTGGCGAGAGACCTGATGGACAGAATAAACTGCACGATGGAAAAAGCCAGACAAAGCTTTTGCAATTGCTGACCACCAAATCGGATCAGATGGAGCCTTCGCCTTTGTCCAGTACCATGGGAGATGTTAGCAAGGACTCCACGGGAGGGTTGCCTGGGTCTGGTTCAGCGCACGGAACCTCGCTCAAGGAGAAGCATAAAATTTTGCACAGACTATTGCAGGACAGTAGTTCTCCTGTAGATTTGGCCAAGCTCACAGCAGAGGCCACAGGCAAAGAACTGAACCAGGAGTCCAGTAGCACAGCTCCTGGTTCAGAGGTGACTGTTAAACAGGAGCCAGTGAGTCCTAAGAAGAATAATAATGCACTACTTCGCTACTTGCTAGATAAAGATGATACTAAAGATATTGGTTTACCAGACATACCCCCAAAACTGGAGCGGTTGGACAGTAAGACAGACCCTTCCGGTAGCACAAAGTTAATAGCTATGAGGACGGAAAAAGAAGAGATAAGCTTTGAGCCTAACGAACAGGTAAGCAAATCTTTGCATTACGTGTGAATGAGATGTTCTAGGCCTGCATTCCTGCCATCTTAATTTTTTCCAGACTTCCTCTGAGAGTAATTTCTTGACACTTCAAGGGACCATTACCTGTCTTTTGAAATTCAATCTTCACTCAGTTTTCAAGTTGATGTTACTAAGTTGTGTGTATCACTGTCTAAAAGAACGAACTCTGCCTGGGAGGAGATAAGGTAATGCAGAGACTCAACACTGGGGAACCTTTCCCAGATGGTAGTCAGACAAAGAGAAAATACTTGTACCTCTTGGCTGATGCTAACTTATTGACAGCTTTTCTCATAGGCTGTTGTTGAACTGCTGTGAGCCAGATGGGCTCTTGACCAAGCCCAGCATCGCAACTACATTTCTCCCCTGTAAAGCAGGCTCACGCTTAAGGACAGCAGTCGTTAGAAAAGACTGATACCAACTTTGCATTATTGGTATTTATGCCATACTTGATCTGCAAATTAAAACCAAGGCAAATAGACTTCCCTTGTTTCTGTGCCAATTAGGAGTTTTGTTGTTTCCATTGTTTTTGTTTTGGTTTGGTTTTTTAATTTAAACATTTTTATATTCAACCCCAAGTTCCTGTGGATGTTTAATTGCATTCAGAGTTTCTCTGCCTTCTGTGCATGATTGTTGCTGTGCTGCACAACATACTTATAAACGTATGTTGTTACGACCTGTGCTAAAGAGTACTTCACTGTCCTTCATGCAGAATTCACTTTCAAAAAGCACCAGGTTCACATCACCCAGAATGCTCTAGTTTTCAGAGCTTTGCAAGAAAAAGGGATGCAACAGAAGCAATTTGCCACATCAGGATTAATGTTTATTTTATTTATAAAATGGGTAATTACAATATCAATTTTAGTATAAGGCATTTTCTGGGGAGTTTATAACTAGCTGGAGTTAATGATCCCTAGCTTTGTCCTACACTATGAACTCTCCCAGCTGGTCATTAATTCCTAGGCAATGCCCTGTGCATGAAGGCTTAGTTTGTAAATCGTGATGATCAGATCATACACTGTAAATGTTCATGACTCTCTCATTCACAGCTATATCCTTTACTTTTAAAATATTGTGTATTTTAATGTGTGAACTGGGTTTGAGCTTGTTTGTTTTTGTGAATCTCTTATATCTTTATTTTATTATTATTGTGTGTATATCAGTGCATCATTTTTAATATTTTCTGTATTATAGTTTGAAGCTGAGGGATAACAACATTTTCTTAGCCTTAAGTCACAGCATTGGATTATTTTTTTTATACTTTGCCCTTCTGGCACTCTTTAACCAGCAGTCAGTTCTTCCAGCAGTGGTTATAACCACAAAACGTAGAGGCCAAACGTGCCACTGCAGTGTGGATGCAGCATTGTTAAAATCTCAGTTATCCAAGCATCTCCCAAGGTTAATTCACTACTTCTGTTTCAACAGAATTTGACAACTATTGCCATTATGTAGGAGCAATTGTGGTTTTTCAATCCCTCCCATGCTTTAGGGGGAAACTGAGCCAAATTACACTAATTTCTACAGGGATTAATCCTCAAGACTGGATGTTAGCTTAGTTCTGAATACAGTTACTATTTCGTAATGCCGTAGGGAGGGCTTAGATTCTTTTTTAGCTTTGCTAGGCTAAAAAAAACACAGATATCAAGAAATCCACAGCTAAACTGGCAAGAAAAAAATATTGTAGAAATATCTAATTAATTTCAATTCCAAGTTCAGATCTTAACACATGGAAGTAAATGTCGTTATCTCAGATAATACTGGATTGAAGACAGAAATCCTTCAGTCCTCAGTATTTGATACTGGACAAGAACATAGAATTTGGTAGTCACCAAAAAAATTCTTGTCTAAATGAGTAGATCAAAATCATATGGTTTACTCCTCAAGAACTAAATTTCTAAAAGAATTAAAATTTTGTCATTCTTTCTCTCTGTGGAACAGACAAGAAATGGCTTAGCTTGTGAACCCATTTGCAAAAAGCCGGTTTTGTCCCCTCCAGAAGTTAGTTGTCTAGTCCAAGGTAGCCCTATGAACTCCTTTTATCATTGATGGAAAAATGGAAAAATATTACAGGATTTTTTTTACATTATCCTGATATGTGTCTAAAATAGGGGAGGTAAGCTGCTCTCTAGTGATGTTCCCATTGACTAGCAGTAACCTCGACAGCTATTTTACTCTAACTGCCTTACTTTTTCATGACTGAAAATAGGCAAATTGCATCTCACCCTAAATGTAAACATGTAACTATAAGACTAACTTTAAAGAGACTTTGTTGTCTACAAGCATTGCCAACATCAAGCATTTGAAAATAAGACCCCCAATATTATGAACTTTGTAAAGTGAATAGTCTATTCATTTTTTATTTTCAGGCTTCATGTTTCTGAGGTCAAGGCAGGGGTTTGAGGGGGTTGGAGTATGGACTATGAATGTATTGCCTTTTCTTAAGATTTGAAGACAGAGATTGGTTCCCAGGAGAGAGGGAACTGGAGGTACAGAAGGGTCCTGGAGTGAGGCTCTTCAGAAAACCCTGAAGCAGTGCAGGAGTTGTGATAAGTGGTAAGGGCTGAAGTGCTGAAGCTTCCTCAGCACCAAGGTAGGGAGAAGCTAGTCCCACAGCTGTGATGATGGAAGGCTGCTGGATAATGACAGAGGACTTTTGTTGCTCCCTTTGGTTGTAAATAGAATTTTAAAAGCTACTTAAAATGCAGTGAAACCTGGATCTGAATAAACAGAAGTAGTCCAATGTGAAGTAGGAGAGGAAATGATGGGGAATATAAAATAATGTAAGCGTTTATATAGGCAAAGACCAGGCCTTTAAACAAATAACTGCTTTACCCCAGTTATAAAATCACTGAAAATACTTAGCATCAAAAACTCTTCTGCTTTGGATGACGGTCTCCCACAGGAAGTGCTCATTGCCTAAATTTAGATCAAAGCTGTAACTATTTAGTACAAGACTAGAACACAGATTCTTGTGCTAAATTCTTCCATCCTCCTGCGTCCTTCCCCCCCTCCCCACCTTCTTCCTCCCGTATGTAAAAATTAGCCATGTGCTTGTGTTACCTATTTTGCAGGTTTATTTAAAACTTCTCCTCCCAGAGGAATGTTGTTTTTTTAAGTAATTAGTCACTGGACTGTGCAGTTTCTCTGGAAACTGCAGCGGAGTGGCAGTGGGATGTCCTCTGCAAGGGGGATTGGGGTGTAGGGAGGCAGCAGAGCCCTTACGTTGTCTTCTTTTACTTTTGGTGTGACTTTCTGAGCAGGAAATGCTTTGAAGTGCACCACTGTACTGAAAATAGCAGTCTTCTAGGTAATGTGTTTAAACATATACTTCAGCAGAGAGCAGCAACTGACAGGAAGCCTTTCTCAAATGGCAGAGAATATTTCCAGTGCCGTACCATTTCCCTTCCTTGGTGGGATGATGGTTATCAAGCTCTATTAGGCTGATTGCCATTCCAGTTAAGGCAGCTGTGGGGGAGAAGATGAAAGAGAGACCTGCTGGGGAGGCTCAGCGGAGCTTTTCCTAGGGCACCAACAGTAGTAGACTGTTGCTATCAAGCACTGTGAGTGCTCGTATTGTTCTCCACTGTTAAAAAGGGAAGGCAGTGGAAACAGGAGTCCTGATTTGCTACAGATTTGTTTGATAGGGCATCCCTCAGCAGTAAGTCTACATTTCTCTGCTGGCCCACCAGCTACCATGGAGCTGCCATGGTGGGACTTCATCCCACACCCTCCTTCTCTGTGCCCTGCTGCTTTTGCTGTCTCTCAAAAAAACTCCTTGTTGTGTTTCTGGCTGCAGGCAGCACATGCTGCTGCTGGTCAAGAGCAGCCGGTGTAGTGGTCAGCAGGTGGTCAAAGCTGACAAGGACCGGCTGACAGCTTAGGGGAAGGAGAGTGAAAGTGTAGGGTTGCGTCAGAGTAATGTCATGCCCTGACGATGTCAGGTATTGCCTTGCTAAAGAAACATCCAGCCGTATTGTTTTGTACTGCAAAATTCTTCTGTAAAATTGGGTGTGGATTATTATAGTCATATTACAGTTGAAGAAGCCAAGATATAGAAATTTGAAGTAGCTTATTCTTTGAGAAAGCACTTGGTATAGTGTGGAATAAAATCCTTATCTCCATAAATGTATTCTCTTTTTTTAGCCAGTAGACAATATATACAGTTTGTTTGTCTGACAGGGACTTTGCAATGCCAGTCTCCACCAGTGCTGTTCCAGAAATCACCTTAAGCATGTACCTTTTTGTCCTAAAACTTAGAAACTGTTCTGGTGTTCCTCACACACTTTATCAGCTCTGCTGTCCTCTTGCTTTTTGTGGAAACCAGTGTCTTCCCAATACTAAAATATTTTCTTTACACATGCCCTTCGTCTTCCAAAAACCTATTTATTGATGTCCAGAATCCATTAAATTCATGAAGGACATTGGTTTCTTCTTGAAATTCTATCAAAACCTTAGAATAGGGATTCAATTTTCTGAATGTCTTTCAGCTGGAGTTCTGTTCCCAGAAGTTAGTAGTAGATTAACCTGATTTCTGGCCAGTCGTATGTTTATTGCAGTTACCAGGGAGAAAAAAACTATACTGATTCTACTTCTGATTTACTTTTTCCTTCTTTTTATAATCCTTTAATTTATGGCTGGTTGGGAGCAGGGGTTTGGTTTTGTTTCCTTTTATAGTCAAATGTTTTGCCCATGCTACAGAGGTAGCTAATGAGCTAACTTGGGGTTTATATCAGGTAAGTATAGTTTCAAGTTGTGTCCCCACCAAAAGACATCCTGTTGTAAGGAAAAAGTCCCAGATGCCTCTGTCATATGTGGTTGTAAGGGAAATGGATACATGTATGAAATTTGGAATACAGCATCTCAGTGCAAGCCATGGGCATCGCCTGTGGTGGAAAAAGACATCTCCAGAGAGTTTTGTATCTTATCCAAACCTTACAATCCATGGAGGCTGGACTTTGACGTAGCCATTTTTTTTAAACCAAACTTCATGTTGAGATGTAACTGCCTTTCAGTAGAACTGAAAAAATTCTGTAAGCAATTAACACTTTAATCTGCTTTTCTCTACATAACAGTGGTAAGTACTTCAAACATAGGTGATTTTTCAAATGCAAAAATATCTCTAAGCATAATTTATCTTATGTTTTCTGGCATTTAGTGTCCAAATTATATGGAGATTGTTGTAATTGCATTGCTTAGAGATAGTGGAAATATGTGCATGAGAACTTTCTTGTGATGCTGAGCACTTTATCAGGTGCTTTTTTTTTTTTTCTTTTAAATTCATTATAAATAATTGTTTTACAGGGAGGCTAGGGTGTGCCTTCTATTTACATAATGTTCAATTTACACCTTTGACAAAATAAATATAGAATATAATAAAAGAAAAATCCCATTAAGCTAACCAAGTAAATATTTTAATGCTAGTTTCTGCACACATGGTGCCATTTGGGGGTAAGTCTGGACACACTATGATGTTAATTCTAAATCCATCTTGAAGCTCTTGCAGCAGTTGAGAACCCTCATCAAAAAATAAAGATGAAATATTTGATATTGATTAAGTTAAGCAAAAAAAGGGAAGATTATGTATTTGTCTTGTTAGAATACATCTGTTGTATTTGGCCTTTTTTCACCACTTCCTGAGAGGAATTAAAAGCATCTTAGGGAATGCAGTTTTCTGACATGTTTGGATCAATATGTTTTTCTCTGGCTTTGTTTCCAGTTTGGGGTTGGGTTTGGTTTTTTTTTCCTTCATTTAGTGTTTAAACAAAGAATTGCACTAGCCAGTGTCAAAAAAAAAAAAAAAAAAAGAGGAATAAAAGACACAAAGTCCTGCACAAAACCTACCAAAAAAACCCTGCAACATATAAAACTTCCCTTCACTGTTGTTTCAGATATGTTTAATGAAGGCCATATGTCTTAATTCCCCCAAAGAGTACTGAATCATCCTTCTATAATTTATGATACCCTACATCAGTCTCCTCTGCTGGCTCTTGCAGTCTCTTCTTGTACCAAATCTCACAGTGCTCAAAACATAGCTCCTATAAACATCACTCATTATTGTCTCCTGGAGCACCTTTTTGAATCTGCCTATCGCCTGTCTGCGCAATGATTTAGGCTTTTTGTAATCACATTTGATTCCTCCTGGCTCTGCCTTTTCTACTGGTGTACTGTGTCCACCCAACTGCTTGTAAGTGCCTGGAAGGCAGCAAGTTAGGAGGAGGATTTGTCAAGAGCAGGTAATGTCAGACCATTTTCCTTCTGCAAGAGGGCAGTGGGCTTTTTGACATAAGAGAAGCAGCGTGTGCCACGTGTCTTGGTTTGAGTAAGGCTCTTTGGCACCTTTACACATGGCATTCTCGTAAGCAGGTTAGAGATGCATGGTCAAGACAAAACTACTGTGAGTGGGTAGGAAGCTGTTTGGAAATCCTTACACAGTAGTTATTTAAGAATTCACTGTCAAAATGGAGGAGCTGCAGGAGTTGCTGCAGCATCTAGAGCTGTTCAGTGTTTGAATAGAGCGTATGCTTAAGCTGTGTGTGACACTTGAGTGTCTGCAAATACACTGGAGGATGGAATTCAAATTCAGCTGCAAGCGGGAGATATGGAGGAAAAAATCTTACGAGAACATTCAGGATGAACAAATGCTATTTATTATCATTAGTCAAGAAGAGTGCTACAGGGGTTTTGGGGGTTTTTTTTAAAGAAAAGGACTTTTTTAGAGCTGTGTCTAGGAATCACAATGAGTACAAAATAAGTGAAAGTCAGTAATGCTCTGTCTGGAATATGCCAGCAGAGTGTACTATGTGTAGAGTAAATCTTCCGCTTTACTCAGCAGTTGTAAGGCTTCATCTTAAGTCCTGTTCTGGACACGGCACTTCAGCAAAAGTGTGGATCCACTGAAGGCAGTCCAAGGGAGCAACAGGAGTAATGAGAGGTCTAGAATACCAGTTATATGCTGAAGAAAATTCAACAAGTTCAGATTACTTATTAACTTCATCTTAAAACCTAAAAAGGCACATGTTTTCAAATACAGAAAAGGTTAGAAAAAGAAAGGGGAACACAATTTTTTGTCCAGATTCAAAATACGACTGGAAAGAAGGGCCTAAATTTCAGTGAGGGAGATTTTGCATTGACACTGAGGAAAAAAAACTTGAATAGTAAGGATGGCAGAGTGCTGAAACCAATTCCCTGGGGAAGCTGCGAGTTTTCTGTCACTGGATGTCTTTAACAAGAGGCTGTATGAGCTTCTGTAGGGAATGGCATACACTGATTTTGCCTCGAGGCTTTACATTTCTTCCAGTCCTCTGATTCTGTGATTTCTTACCATTTTGCCAATAACACCAGCCTCCAGATCACCCACATGCTGCCTTTTAACGGAGTAAACTCCTTCCTCTTTGCACTATGTATTTCAGTCTGTAGGACTATGAAGTGGTGTGGAAGGAGTATAGAGTAATACCGTGTTTATCTGCAGTCAGTCATAAAAAAAGGTATGTAGAGGTGTAAGCTCAAAGCATCTTTTAGCTACCTTTTAATAAAATAGAGGGGCTTTCCAGAAGCAGGTGAGCTGTGGCAGCAGTTTAGTACAGGCTAAGGTGCAGTGCTTTCTAGATAGGCTGTGAGAGCCTCAGTAGGTAGTTTAAAGCCATCTCAGATATTTCTACATTAGCTTGTGATCTGCAGTGTAAGCTTGCTTTCAATAAGTAACAAGTTCACAATGTGGCAGTAGGAAAAAAAAAAAAAAAGAACAGGAAGAATTGTATTTCAGTTGTGTGCATGCTTGTGGTGTTATTTCTCAGTTCCCCATCCCTCATGGCTGACTGCTCACTCTCTACTTCTCTTCCCTCATTGCACATTTCCTAACGAAGGTGCTGATTTTGAGTAGGTTTTTGTTATAAATACTGCCATGAAATGTTTCCTGTGCAACTTGGTGGTAACCGAGACTGGAGTGCCTGTTGATAATTATTACCCAAAGGAGTTTTACGTGATGCAAAGGTTTAGGATTGGAGAATATACTTGTAATATTTCCAAATTTCAGTCAGAAAAAGATCTTAAATCTGTGGGGTTATAGATGGAGAAGCTAAGAAAAAAAACCCCAAACAACCCCCCCAAAAAAAACCAAACAAACAAAAAAAACCCCGAAAAACAATCCATAACCAACCAACCAAAAAAATCCCAACTGGTGAAAATCAGCCTTTTGAAGAAAAACATGCAGATCAATATTTATGTTAATATAGGATGAACTTAATTTTTTTTCCCATCTTTGTTTCATGATAATTTTCTACTGAATTGAATGTAACTACATTTCTCCTTTTATTTTTTCTTTTTTTTTTTTTTTTTTTTTATTATTACTGTAGAGAAGTTATTTTCAGTGATTTGGGAAGCTGTGAGCAAAATAAATTCCTAAATCTAGTAACTACTTGATAGGTTTTAATTTACAGAAGTTCTTTGAAATGTATATTTCTTTCCAGTTAGCTTATATAGCATTATTCAGTGTTACGGTTTTGAATGTAACAAAGAAAATGCATATGGGGAATTGTTTTAGTCATGAAGCAACTTTTCCATCGTATGCTTTTAATCAAGTCATAAAGAGACTAGAAATATGACTGTGCTGAAAGGAATACTGGTTATACCTACCTCAACCCCCATCTTTATCGCTGTTGGATCTCTTCTCCTGCCAAATTATCCCTGCTATCTGCACCGATCACAGAGCGCAGAGGGAGAATCTCCCCTTTGCCTGAGATACAGATCATGTGGGGTTTTGAAGGAGTGCCAGTGTTACACCAGGTTCCTCAAATGCAAGGCACACAAGCCCTGGGAAACCTGCACAGTCCCATTTTGACAACTTTGTGATCTTCCTCCACATCAGGCTTGCTGCAGGAAGCATCCGAAGCCAGTTGCGGGTGCAACGGTTGCGGGCTGCCGGGCTCGGCACGAGCAGGACACCAGCAGCCCGCGAGCAGTGATGTGTACTGTGGGTTTGTGTTTTCTTTTATTACAGCCAGGCAGTGAATTGGATAACTTGGAGGAGATTCTAGATGACCTGCAGAACAGCCAGTTACCGCAGCTTTTCCCAGATAGCCGCCCAGGCGCGCCAGCAGGCTCAGTCGACAAGCAAGCCATCATCAATGACCTCATGCAGCTCACCAGTGACAGCAGCCCCGGCGCGGCTGTGGCCACCCAGAAACCAGCAATGAGGATTTCACAGAGCAGTGAGTCCGCCTTCCGCGCGTGTGTAGGCAAAGCTTGTGAACCCCCAAAGCGGTGGTGCTGGGGCGGCCGGGGAGGAACCGGGCAGCTCCTCCTCCTGGTCTGGCCGTGCGCGATGACGGAGCGCCATCTGCGGTCGTCCCGTTTCGAAAGACCTGCGGAGGTTGTGTCTGATTCTCCCCACACCCTGGGAGTGTCCACTCGGAGGAGTTCTTGCCCTCTGAGGAGTTTTAAGGGGTACCCTCGAAATAAATGAGACGTTCCCTGCTGTGGTTATAGGTGATGCTGCTGGCATGGAGAGCACATGTGTGGTGGTCTGATGTAGATCACTCCCTTCCAGAAGCTCTTTCAGTAAAAGGGATGAGAAGCTTTTCTAAGTGTGAAGGAGAGTCGTCTTCTAAAACCACAAGATTAATAGAAAGGCGTATGATTAAGAGGAATGCCCAAGTTTAATTTGAAATTGTGGCTTTTAATTGATTCACTTCCAGATTACAGTGTTCCTTAACTTTATTAATTAACTTACAAATCAACATTTAAATGTTAGTCTGCCACCACAGAATAATGGAAAGCAAGCAAGACAGGAATCTTATCAGCTACAAATGTTGAAGAAAATAGCATAAAAAGCCACTGCTTCATTTTTTTTTTCTCCTGTTGGCTAGGATGGTAGCATCTATTTACTTCCTAAATGTACACTGGTAGTTATTTTATAAAACATAGAGCTTAGATAATATTTTTAGCCATTCTTATGATACTAAAATAACACTGTGCTACTGTCAAATGAATTCAAAGTATTACTTAGAAATATTAAAATAATAAAATTAATATTAATAATAAATATTAATGTTTAAATTAATATTAAAACCACTTCAGATCCTTGCATTATCGTTTGTTATCAATGTTGCTCAGAGAAAGATGCTTGGATTTCATTTACTTATTTTTGTAAGTATAGGGCTACTAACAGCAGCAGCACATAAGTTGGAAGGAAATCTCTGTGCATCTGAAATCTTTAGCATGTTATTTCTGAAACAAGGTCTGCTGATTCCTTCCACTGTAGTCTTTTGCCTTTCTAGAGTTAACGTGGCTTTAAATCTGCTTTCGGAGCTACTGGCAGTAGAGTAACAGTATGATTGTAAATGAGAGTGTCTCGGTGGTTAGCAGCAGTTCTGTAAAAGCAGCATCCTGTTTCCCATGTAAAGTAACACCCTAAAACTTTTCCCCCCAGCTCAGTCTTGTGTCTGTGTCTGATTCCCCTTGGGAACTTCTGCCTTGTTTTCAGTAGAAGAGCATACAGAAAACAGGTGCACAGAAATAGCGAGTGGCTTCTCATATGTGCACAGAAAAGCAATGTAGAATAATAAATGTCAAATCTTACAAAATTCCAAAAGCAGTTTGGGGTTTTATTTTTTTTCCTGACAAAATAACCAGCTTTCATTTTACAAATTTTGCAATAAAATACAAAAATACAATTATTTTGTATTATGAAAATACAAAATAATTTTATCTGTTACAAAAAAAAAGAAAAAGGCTGCTAGATTTGCCAAATTACTAGAATTTGTTGTGCAGGGGGATAGGGAACCTCCTTCAGTCCCCTCCTGACCAAGAGTAGAATATGTGATCTGAGCACCGTCACATTTCATCAACTGTTTTGTTATTTTGTGCTGCATTTCCAGCTTTGCTTTTTGTAGTATCAGTGGGTGTTGGCAAAGCTACACATACAATAACTTGCTCATCTGTGTGATTTTTTCAAAGTTCTGGGGCAAACTGTTGTGAAACTGTCACTGAAGTTCAGTTTTGGTTCAGTCCTTAGACTTTATGATGCCCCGAAGCTGTGAAGGTCATTTTGTCTCATAAGTAAATTTTGTTTGCTTGTTTGAACAGATGATCAAGACAAAATTTTGATCTCCTGGTTAGGAATTAGGTGTATATAGTGTGATGTATTTCCTATACGCGCATATAAGCAAGACCATGAGCCAGCACTGTGCCCTCGTGGCCAGGAAGGCCAATGGCATCCTGGGGTGCATTAGAAGGGGTGTGGTTAGTAGGTCGAGAGAGGTTCTCCTCCCCCTCTACTCTGCCCTGGTGAGGCCGCATCTGGAATATTGTGTCCAGTTCTGGGCCCCACAGTTCAAGAAGGACAGGGAACTGCTTGAGAGAGTCCAGCACAGAGCCACCAAGATGATTAAGGGAGTGGAGTACTTCCCTTATGAGGAAAGGCTGAGGGAGCTGGGCCTCTTTAGCTTGGAGAAGAGGAGACTGAGGGGTGACCTCATTAATGTTTATAAATATTTGAAGGGTGAATGTCAGGAGGATGGGGCCAGGCTATTCTCAGTGATGTCCAACAGTGGGACAAGGGGCAGCAGGTACAAGCTGGAGCATAGGAGGTTCCATGTAAACATAAGGAAAAACTTTTTGACTGCGAGAGTGACAGGACACTGGAACAGGCTGCCCAGAGAGGTTGTGGAGTCTCCTTCTCTGGAGACATTCAAAACCTGCCTGGACACATTCCTGTGTGACCTACTATAGGTGTTCCTGTTCTGGCAGGGGGTTTGAACTAGATGATTTTTGAAGGTCACTTCTAATCCCTAACATACTGTGATTCTCTGTGATTCTGTGTGATCTGTGAAATAAGTTATTTAATTTATTTGTAATGTGGTGAATATAAAAATGCAGAAGTCACTTTAAAGATGTTGTTGTATCAGAAACTCTCCTAGGGGGAGCGATCAGGAAGTATTGCAAATAAGTTTCACAAAAATTGGCAATTTATTTGTATGTATTTCATTGGTATGATTGGAAATGGAATCATAGGCACAAGGTCAGCATTTGATTCCTGTTTGAGAACTAGTTGTGCACATAGGAGATGCTTTCATGCATTGGAACATTGCCCAAACACCAGCTGAGCCAGATGCTTGCTAGTCATGATCTGAAGCTGGCTTTTCTGAGAAGTCTACAGGAGGAGTCTTTGAGGAGGCTGATTTTAAGAGCACAAAACACCTCAACAGAAAAAAAAATAGTTATATAAAGGTGACGGTAACCATCAGGCATGGTTCTGTTTACCAGGATATGTGGTGTCACAACTCTAATTCTGGACTGCTTATTGATTGTTGCTGAATCATGGAAGTATTTCTTTTTATTAATGACAAAAAAGGTAAAAAAAAAAAAAATTAGGAGGGAGATGTAGAAATGGGGCTACAGAATCCGACATAGACTCAATCTGTCCTTAATTTTAGTAACTCCTTCAGGGGCACAGCTTATGCTGGAAAACTTTCAAAACTGAGATCTGCCTCAGGATGACATCTGCATGCAATTACAGTCCTACTAGGTATAAGATTAATTGGCAGTAGTATGCACATCACATAGTGGTATATTTTGCTGTAGTGGCTCTTCTGTAGGTTAAGTTGCATCATTTAAAGTTTTAAAAATATAAGTCGTATCTGGTTTAGTGTCAGAATGTTCCATATTGAAATTTACATTAAAAAATGTCAAGAAGGGATGTTTCTCAGACAGATATGGAGTGGGTAAGTTATGCAGCATTAAATAGCTCAGCCCAAGACCTTAAAGTGTGTTTGGGTTCTTTTGGTTTTTTTAAACAAGTTTCCATTCTTGTAACTTTGCTTTTTTCTTTACTCCTCCTATCTAGCTTTTAATAACCCACGAGCAGGGCAACTGGGCAGGTTATTACCAAACCAGAATTTACCACTTGACATCACACTGCAAAACCCAACAGGTGCAGGAACCTTCCCACCCATAAGAACAAGTAGCCCCTATTCAGTGATACCTCAGCCGGGACTGATGGGCAGGAATGAAGGGATGATTGGAAGTCAAGGAACTTTAGGCAACAGTAGCACAGGTAAGATGACTTTAAATTTTTTTAAATATGCTTGAGTAACAGACTATAGCATGTATAACTTAATGTTGGGTTTATTATAAGTACAGGTTATTAGAAATATTTTCTAAAAAGTCTGGAAAAAAGTTGTTTCATGGACTGTTATGTATTGGCATATTTATTTTGAATTTCTATTTCTTCATATTTTCAGTCTTGCTCTTTATGCACTGCTTTTCACCTACCTGAAAACTTATAGATGTGCACAGTGTACTGGCAGGTAGCCTTTTCACTTCAATGTTCCAGATTCAGCTGAGCCTTAGGTAAAATTCCAGTCTTTTTGCCTCAAAAACACAAATAAATGAACTACTTCTCTGTAGAGGTACTTCTTCCAAAACAAAATTGTGGGTAATAGGGTTGTCTTTGTGATATATATCTCTACAGACCTTGGTTTTGCTCTCAGTTATCCCTTATTTATTAGCCTTAGTTCTCATTTTAAATTAAAGAAATGCTACGGTTTTCATCATTTTCTGAAACAAACTTTCTGGGAACCATCAGATCTTGCAGTGGTGGTACCTCTTATAACGGATTTTACCTGATCTGTGGTGCATTGATTTCTTCATGTCCTAATATTGTACGAAGATACTGTAGGGGCTTTCACAAGAGAAGTCTGGCTGATTGACTTATTTCAAGTAGTACGTAGTCTGAGACTGTCCAAGTGTGCAACAAACACTAAGAACTCCGAGTAAATAAATGGGTATTGTGAGTGCTTTCAGCTGGCAGTGTTCACTGTTTAAATTTTACATTTAGTTTGCATCAGTATTAAAAAAGACATGCTGCTAGACACTGAAATATCCTATTTAAGCAGTGTAGAGGTCAGCTTGTAGTCTTTCAAGTGTCCTATTACTTTCTTATTCTGTATACATATTAGAGGATGTTATTCATCTTATGTATACAAGTTAGAGGGTATTATCTCTCTTCCTGACATTTGCTCTAGCACACCACGTATTTCAGCTGATAGAACATGTACACAAATAGCACAAACCTGAGGATGTAACACTGAAGCAGATTTTGTACAGCAGCTGAAACAATTACCCATTTCAGAGCGTTTTTCTCCTTGGTTATATGTCGCCAAGTAATTGAACGAACAAGTAATAATTATTTGTGTGGCTTTTAGTATTCATTTAAGGATGTTGCAAAATGCACCTGGAGAGACCAGTAGTCCAATTTGAAATCTTGACTGTATAAAATTGAAATGTGTAAATACTATGAGTGCACATCTTTGGGTTTTGGGGGATTTTGTGTTGAGGTTTGGTTGGGGTTTTTTGGCTACTATCAGAGTGTAGTACTCTATATATTCCAAGTGTAAATAAACTGTATCAGTTGTTTACAGTAGGTGTAGGAGGACTTCCCCTAAAATAACGGTAATGAAATTCAACATCTATCGGAAAGTTCCTGTGAGTAATTTCCCTGCACTGTGTGTTGGTTCAAGATTATCTGCATGAGCCTTGAAGCTAAGAAGGCTCTAGGCTCTGAATGAAAGAACTCACCAAAACTCACATTGCAGAATGTGAATTTAAATTCAGTCCTTCAAATTTATAAGCGTGTGTAGCGATAACATGTTGTTACTGAAGTCTTCATTCTCAGTTAGCACTTGGAAAGTAAAGCACTGACACACAAATCAGCAAACGTGATTCATTTCCTGAGGAAGGAAGTTAGGGCTATCCACACACCCTCGGCACCTGTTGCAGACTACATGTGGGAACACTTACTCTGAACAGCGTTTCGGAAATGATAAAAGGATCTTCCTCATGTAAAATGCATAATAATCTCCATTCCCTTGACTAAGCAGCATAAGGCATCATTCTGTAGCTTTGCACATCTGGATGGGCAGTTGTGGTACAATGTACTTGGAGTGAAACTACTGCATTTTCCTGGCTAAAAATGTGGCTTATCAGGCAGTTGTAATGCTAAAGGTGTTCTGAATCATGTGACAGCACCTAAGTCTGTTTGGCTTTTGTGCAGGAATGATCGGTGGCAATGCCCCTCGGCCTGCCATGACGTCTGGAGATTGGGGGAGCCAGGCTTCTGCCGTGAGGGTGACCTGTGCGCCCACAGCTAGTGCCATGAACAGGCCAGTGCAAGCAGGCATGATCCGCAACCCCACGGCCAGCATCTCCTTGCGACCCAGCAACCAGCCTGGCCCGAGGCAGATGCTTCCATCTCAGGTCATGAATATGGGTAAGTCAGGGTGTGTGTGGAATTGTGCCTTTTGGCATATGCTAGACTGACAAAGATGAATCAGGAGGAAAAAAAGAAAAAAAAAAAAAAGACACAAATTACAGATTTGATGAAAACCATGTTCCACAGTGGAAGTTCCCTGTGGAAGTAGGAAGGTGTGCAGAACACTAACTTTGAATGCATGTATTGATATGAACAATTCCTTCTACTGTGTAGCTCAACAGTAGTGTGGCCAAAGAAAGAGGATATAAAGTTACTCTTGTTCATTAAAGACTCTGAGACTCTTTAAGAGGAAATGCTAGGAACATTCTCATTGTCCTTGGTCACTTTTAAAGCAAGTACATTATGATATTGACTCTACATACTGTCCTTTTCTTATGCTTATCTTACTAATTTTGGCATCTGTGATGCCATATCTGCTATTTTATGGTTTTGAACACCTTTCAGAGTTCTGATGTTATTTTCTCACATTTTAAAAGTGATTTTTAACAAAAATATATTGATACTTTTAAGTGTAATGTTTCTGAAATCTTAATGTTTTTGTTTGCTTTTACTGTAGTATAAATAATTCAATGGAAAGAATTAGAATGAAAGTAGAGTCTTTTTGCAAAAATTACATGGTTATTTTTCCTTGAATAGGGCCATCCGAATTGGAGATGAACATAGGAGGACCTCAGTACAGCCAACAACAGGCACCTCCAAATCAGACTGCACCGTGGCCAGACAGCATCTTGCCAATAGATCAGGCAACTTTTGGTAATCAGAACAGGTGAGTCTCAGTGTCACATCAAAACATGGGAAATTTTACTGGCCTATATTTTATACACCTCAGGGAAACAAAGTTCCACACAAAATATTCACCAAATGTACATCAATTTAATGCTTGTAGTATTGTATGCTAATGAATTGTATATGTGTTCCAGTAATACTTATAAGTGCTGTCTTTGCCATTTAATATGTTGGAAGAATTCGAAGTTCTGTATTCCTGTGAATGCTGCCAGTGCTTCAGGTAGTTGCACAATTTTTGCCTCTCAAGCATTAATGTGGGCATGATTCTGTCCATTTTACTGTTCTTAGTGTTAACATTTATACTTAACACTAAACATGGAAAAATTCCAGGGCCTTTGTACTTGCAACATAGTTGTCTTTTCCTGCAGCAAGGTAGTGTTATTAGTGCAGGACGTGGTTCGCTTCTGTTTTGTTTGGGGTTTAATTGACCTAAATTTGCTAAAAGGTGAGGGAGGAAAGGTGAGGTGAAAGAGAGGCTGCCTGTTCCCTGAAGTTAGCTCCTTCTCAGGTATCTGGAAACACAGTTTGATCACAAGTTAACTCACATGTAATATATTAACTTTGTTCGTTATTAAGATGTTTAAATAATGCCACAACTATGAAAAGCAGTTTACACTTCCAAAAAAAAAGAGCTGTGTCTTCTTAAAAAAATTTGCAGCTTAGATTAGAGAATTTATATATATACATATATATATGTATGGACTGTGTAAATGATACAGAATGGACATATAAAGGAGAAATGCTGAAATATTTTTAATTGCCTAAGTTAGGATATTTTTCATTACTAAATGTGGGGAGCATTGAAAAGAAAATGAAGAGGAAGCAGTTGGAAAAAAGTGTGTTTGAAGAAAGGTTTATCATCTATCTACATTCTCTTAATTTTCATTATGAAAGATGTCTGAAAATATTATCTGTAAATTTAAGTGTGGCATTTTCTATGTTATTTTTCTAACTTTTTCACGCTTTTCAAGATGTTTCCTGGTGCTAATTCTCCTCCAGCTAGGGTGTCCACATGCCAAAAGCACTGTTTGCATAGGTTAATTATGCACTTAAAAAAATGACACTGTAAGATAACATACAGGGCCTTGTTTGGTCAACAAGCCAGGCAGATAATTCTTCCAATCTGAAAGTAATCATATTCTGATCATTTGCACCCAAACAGAGATAAGGAATAGTTTAATGCTGCTGTTTCTTATTTTATTAATCCCTGGGATATGTATTTTTATAATCTGATTATCATTGTGAGTATTAAATTTGATAAAAGTTGAATTGTGAGTAAAAATAATTATTTTAGAGAAAAATTAAACATTTTAACTGTGGTATATAAAAGAAATGAGGGAAAAAACCCAAAGTATTTGTCATTGTTTAACACACAGAATTTGACAAATGTTTTAAACATTTTCTTTCCATATGTATTCGTTTCCATTTACAATTTGAGGGAGGTTTTTTGGCTAGCCTCATTGATTATTTTTCCAAATCATAGATTCCTTCTTATAAGTCATCTTTAAAGTTTGCAAGCAGTTTGATTCAGAGGATTTTTTTTTTTTTTTTTTGCTCTTCCCTTTTACTGATTTATTACTCCATCTGTGAGAGCTATAGAAACTTCTCTATATATCAGATTGATTCAGTTTTTGTGATGTTTTAAAGGTATTTCATATATAATCTTATTTTTATTTTTTACAGTTTGGGATCTAATTAAAAATAATATGTTGGTTTTAGTTTTTCTGTTTGCCATCCTTTGGGTTTTTAGGTGTATAGCCTGACGATGCAGCTCTTTCCTTCTGCTTAGCTTTGACATACAGATTAGACTTCCATGGCAACCATATATCTCATTATGGAAACCAAATACACCAACATGTTTCTTTGTTTTTCCGAACAGATATGTAAAAAGGGTTCACATGTAGTACTGTTTCCTCCCTCCATGTGTTCTCTGAGTAATTATCTGGGATGAGATTCTGCCATGATGTGCACATAGTAGCTGCCCTTGCTTGCAAAATGCTTTCCTCTTTATATTTTCTATTGTAGTCTTGAAGTATTGTGCATGAATACTCGTAGGGCTCATGTGAGAAGTGCAAAACAAAAATAAGTCATTTGGCTGCAGATAAGGTGTTATTTCAGATTTAGTTTGTTTCTCAGTAAGTTTTGTCCTTTCTGTCTGGAATAAAGCTTTATTCTGCCTTTGTAACTGTGAGTGTGCTTTGCATACAAATTCAGGGGTGAGGTAAGCAGGATTTATCGAGCCAGCACGCTCTGCCTGACAGTATCCAAATTCTTCCTGGCACCCTTCTGAGGCACATAACCAAGTGCATAAACTGGTACCCAAGTGTGCAATTCCATGAGATGGGTTGAGCTGATGCAGTGTTTTTCTGCAAACAAAAAGGGGAACGTCCTTTTCTCCCTGTTTCCTCACGCTTCTAGCCAGCTCTTCCAGATGTTCGGTTTGTATGAGCTCAGACAATCCTTGGACCCCTTTGTCACCTCTTCAGCTTCCTTAGTCTGATAGAAAACCAGTTAAGGAGAGTCTCTATGTAAATGAGTTCTACTTGTGATAGTATACTTAATCTACTATCTAAAATTCAAAGTTACAATTAGTTTAAAAAAATGATTGAACCTTCTGTGTTCAGTGACTATGCTGACTTCTCTGTTCCTCTGCTAACCCTGTAATACAAAATCAGCACCCGGGCATACCTTTGATGTGCTTGCTTACTTGTCGGATACACCGTGCTTATAGGGTCTTGGCAGGCATTGATGCTATTTAGTTAGTTTTCTAACTAATAGTTTTCTAAACAAAATTAGCAGTGATTAAAGTAATTTCTGTCTCTACTTGTTAGTTCAGTTTGAGTACTAATCCTCTGATACTATTTCTTGTTTTTCAGCAACTGTTTACCAACGCTGTGCTCATGTTTTCACAGGCAACCGTTTGGCAGCTCACCAGATGATCTCTTGTGTAATCATCCTTCATCAGAGTCACCGAGTGATGAGGGTGCTCTCCTGGATCAGCTTTACATGGCATTAAGGAATTTTGATGGTTTAGAAGAAATCGACAGGGCTCTAGGAATACCAGAACTAGTTAGCCAGGTACATTGGACATGCATTGCATTTAAAGGATATGTTGTCACGGTGAAGGTAAAATGTGTGTTGAAGAAGGGGATTATAAAATGCTTCTTCCAAGCTAGGATGGAGATACATATTTTGGTGGTAGTCCATCTTAACAGCTCAGTGTCAGCTTTAGTCTTCTTTCCTCTTCCGTCTTCTGACCCATGCTGAGCCACTTCACTTTATGCAACTAACCTGACCTAAACAAAAAAATTAATGGGCTTCTGCTTATCAGAGGAACAGCTGTATGGGAGAAAGGTAAGATCACAGCCAGCAAGAGGGTATAGGAAAGAAGAAAAAAATAATAACAATACCTAGGAACAGAGGAGCAAGGTCAAGACCTTTGTGTGATGGGAGACACAAGCTTTTGGATGAGCAAACGTGTAACATGTAATTTCAGCCATAGTTTTTCCCTTAGTTGATTAATTGATTAAGGGATGAGTTTCACCTGAAGTAGCTGATTTCATTCCAAACACTTAAAACTATATATTTTATTTTTTTTTACATTGCAAACATGCTTACTAAACTTTGCAGCATTAATTTGTTTTATTCTTTTTCATCCATTTTTTTCCCCACAGTTACTTTTTTATTAGTTTCCAGTTGGTCCTTGTCCATTTCAGTCTCATATATGATTCAAAAACAAAAAAAATTGAAGGTGGGGGGGAGAAGCTAGTGCTTGATGTTGCTGGCATCAAAATTTTCTTTCCAAAAACAGCTGTACATATCTCTATAATGATTTAATATTCTCAGACAAGCCAAGAATACCTATTTAATTTCCTAGAGCTCATCAGCATCCTGACCATAACTTCTGAACTAGCTCTGCACTTTAGATATGAAATAGGACAAATGAAATCCTGCTTTGGACATGAGAAAGCTATCTGCAAGGCTATTTGGTACAACACAGAACTCAGTGAGGTGTTAAGCTGAAGATATAATTTATTGGTGAACTTCAATTTTGCACTGTGAAACTTCCATGCAGTGTGACATAGCTTTTGGAATATCGCCACCACAAAAATTAGTACTGTTTTATTTCAAACTAAGTGGTAAATATCTTTCTGTTTAATTAGTATCTCAGTGGAAACAGTTAAAGAATTTTGCAGATAAGAGACCTGTTGCATTTTAGAACGTGTTTTTAAAATAACCATCAAACATTTTGTAGAAGCTTAAAGTCTTTCTTTCATGAGGGCACTGAAATTTAGATTAACTTGATTTCCAGGGTCGGTGTGGAATAAGCTATAAAATTATTCTGTCTAGAGCAAATATTAGAGGAGTATCCAGAATGGAGTTTAGAATTGTGTTAGCTTTTTTATGCTAATGGATAATCAGTTTGTGTGAAAGAGTCCTGAAAGGATTAGGCACTCTGTTCATATTAGCTTCTGTAACAGTTTCAGGCATCTTTATCTGAAGTTATTTTGTTTAAAGATACTGATAAAAATATACTTTCTTATCCTTATTCATTTGTAACGTCTTTGAATTTATCTTGGATTCAGTGGCAAAAATATGCTGGCATCACTTCATTTACAGATTTTCATATAACATTTGTCATTTCAGGTTTTTATTCATTAGCAGAATGATGCAACAGCCATGTTAAGAACATGACAAAGATTGTGGGTCTTTGTTTTAAAAAAAGTAGAGGAGATATTTTAGTGAATATGTTTTGACACTCAAAAATATAATCCTATTTATTTTTATGTTTTATATTTAGGTAAAGATAATTTACGTAATTTTCTATTTTAAAACATATTCACATCCTAGAAGGTTGGTTTTGCAGGTTGGTTTTGTATTAGTCTCGTATAATCCTATGAAAAGCCCACGTCCCAGCAACTGTTTGTGTTGTTCACGTATTTCTGCAGAGCCAAGCTGTCGACCCAGAGACCTTCCCCAGCCAGGAGTCGAACATCCTGATGGAGCAGAAGGCTCCGGTGTTCTCCCAGCAGTACGCAGCGCAGGCTCAGATGGCGCAGAGCAGCTACGCGCCCATGCAGGACCCGAGCTTCCACCCCATGGGGCAGCGCCCCGGCTACGCAGCCCTGCGCATGCAGCCCCGACCCGGCCTCCGGCCCGCCGGCATCGTGCAGAACCAGCCAAACCAGCTGCGGCTCCAGCTGCAGCACCGGCTCCAGGCACAGCAGGTACGTCCCCTTCCGTGCCCCGTTCCGCGCTGGCGCAGGCGCCTCTTCCTAGGCAGCACCCACTGACTGTCAGCTTGCTCCAGACAAACCAGGTCTTAAATGTGTACTCTGTTTTATTATAGTCTAATTCTACTTTTAAACTAAAGCCACTAGCCATAATGAGTTTTGCTGAGACAGTACCTTGCGTGGGTTTTTTTTTTTTAATCTTTTTGCATGTTTCCATTATTCTATTTCTATTGCTTTTGTTATATTTCTATAATACTGTGCTAAAATGTGCCTAGTATTTAGGCCTAGGTCTCACTAATTCTTTGAGCGAGGCTACAGTGGTGGTTTTTGTTATACAGGTCATTTTCTCTTTGTTGTATCTTGACTCTTCCAGTAATCTAAGTGCTATTTTCTACTGCTCCTGGTTACCTACATATTTTCCTTTTTGTGGCCTTGGTCTGCTTTTAAGGATCATTTTAAGTTGTTGTTTCTTGTTTCATTTTTAAATATGTAGGTTTGTAGCACTATAAATAAGGTATTAATGCTTTTCTAATGGAGGAGGAAAGATCATTTCTGCCTTCAAACATCAGGATAAGGTCTAATTCAGAGTAATCCTCAACACTCCAGTACCAAACTCAAAAAGGGTAGGAACTGTAAAAGCAGCATATTCGCTAAACAGCTTAGTGCCTCTGTTGTTATTTGTCTGGAATATTATCTCCTTAAGAAACAGGATTCTGTGAATTGTAATAGGACTTGTGCAGGAAAACTAGTCCTTGCTTGAATATGTAAAACCAGGTCCTCAAACCAACTGATTGGCAAGTAGATGTATATACCTCTGTATATAAAATTTCCCTTTTCTTGTTTTCCTTCTAAAAACTTTTGGGGTTTGGTGTTGGTTTTCTTTTTTCTTTAGAATCGGCAGCCACTGATAAATCAGATCAGCAGTGTCTCCAATATGAATCTGTCTTTGAGACCTGGAGTACCAACGCAGGTGAGAGAAATAGGACTTTAAAAAAAAAAAAATCACTTGATTTTCTTCTTTCTCCCCCTAATCACAGAATGGTGAGGGTTGGAAGGGACCTCAGGAGATCATCTAGTCTAACCCCCCTCTAAGACAGGTTCCCTACACCAGGTTGCACAGGAAAGCATCCAGGTGGGTTTTGAACATCTCCAGAGATGGAGACTCCACAACCTCTCTGGGCAGCCTGTCCCAGTGCTCTGTCACCCTCACAGTAAAGAAGTTTTTCCTTAAGTTTGTGTGGAACTTCTGTTGTTCCATCTTTTGCCCATTGCCCCTTGTCCTGTCACAGGGTACTACTGAAAAAAGCCCGGCCCCATCCATTTGGCCCCTGTGCTTCAGGTATTTATAGACATTGATAAATTAAATACAGTAGTAATGCTATGTGGTAAATACATACAATAGATTCTGAAGCTTGAATGCAAATAATGCAGTCTGTATGATAAGAATTTTTTTATTGTTTTATTTCTGAGAGTCTTTCCTGTATTTACATGGGATGGATGGTTGTTTACTAACTGCACTTTTAACCTAGCTTCTCATTTCCTAAAGATGCATTTTTTTGAATGAACTACTCTATTTGCAGTTACAATTACTGCAACATTAAACACTGGTATTATTTTTGTTACTGACTCTTGCACTGTTGGAAGTCTTTCCCAGCAGAATTGTTAATAGGATTATTTTCTCCCATTTTATATAACTGTTAGTTGTGTGGTGGGGGAAAAAATGGTGCCAGTGGAGATGCCTCCACTGGTCAGGTTGCCTTAGAAGGAGTTACTGATAGGTGGCAGTGGTTTTCCCTGCAGGGCCCTATCAACGCGCAGATGCTGGCGCAGAGGCAGCGGGAGATCCTGAGCCAGCACCTGCGGCAGCGGCAGATGCAGCAGCAGCAGCAGCAGGTGCAGCAGCGGACGTTGATGATGCGAGGACAGGGCTTGAGCATGACCCCCAGCATGGTGGCCGCCGGTGGCATACCAGCAACCATGAGCAATCCACGGATCCCGCAGGCAAATGCACAGCAGTTTCCATTTCCTCCAAACTACGGTACTGGTTCCAACCCCCGGTGCATTTCAGCAGTCCTTATTCCCCCGTGTTTCCCTCAGTGCTGGGTCCAGCTCCCCTCCCACAGCCCCTGGCCTGGCTCCCTGGGAACAATGGGGAACATGGAGCTTCAGGCCCCTTGGGTGTCCACAAATGCGACACAGTACCTTCCACTTTACAAGCTCTAGTACCACATATTCTCTTAGTACTGCTCTTTTTTTGGGCAATAGCAGAAGTGTGATGTGTGTGTTTGCATATATCTATACATACAAACACATACAAATGTGAACGCACACAGGAGCACGTAAACGTGTCTGTATTGGCTTGAGGGACTCTGAATTTTGACTACACTCAACAAACCAATATATACAGTAAAAAGTGCAGATGAAGGAAAAGATACAAATTGATGCTGGCCAACAGCATAAGGTGACCAGAAGCTTCATCAGAAGCAAAGCTGTACCTAATCCTTTTAAATTGTTTTTATATTGGTGGGGATTTTTGCATTTTGGTAAAGAGATACTGCTTAAGTGTCAGGTGCATTCTTCCCCCAAAAAGATAATTCTTCGTGTGTGCATTATAATGTGACTATAATGCACTGTTGAGTTTAAATAATAAAAAATAGTTTCAGGTTAGATATTCCATTCCTGCTCCTTACACTTGTTGTGTAATATGATAACTAATACCATTTTATTTGTATGTATTACAAAGCTCTATACTGCTTTGTTCTGGGGATGCATGGGGCAGTGCAGTTATTGTTTTACAGCTTCTTTATTTAGAAGTATTGTACAAGTTATATTTCAATTATATTAAATAATATGTAATGCACAAGTTCTGCTGATACAACAAATTATGTCCATTCAATTCTAAATTTGCTATCTGCTCTTGTTGATCTATTATCCTTTATACCAGTAAAAAGTTAAGTCATGCAGATGGTGAATAGAGGAATATATTTCATACCACATGATTCTTATGCCAGTGTTCAGGGTGGCTTGTTTCTGTTGAGAATGCTGTTTGTGATGAACTTAAGACCAAAATAACTTGGTTTAAAACAAAAATTTTGCAAACAATTGGCATACAAGAAGCTTAAATTAGGTTTTCTTTGTATGTAGGGATTTTTTTTATTTTACAAAGTCATTAAATGCTTGAACAAACTGTCATTGCCTGTTTTTTCAGGGACACAGAAACAGAGATACTAAGGTTCTAGGAACTTTAGAAAAAGTTGAAAATTATAGCCTAAATGTTAAAAGATGGTACCATGCATTAAAGGGTTCATTCATAACTTTCACCAAAATGGATTTATAAGACAAGCAAAATGTTTTGTTTTCTGTAGAGAGACTGCTTGTGTGATTAGGACACACAGGTAGCCAACGTACTCAAGCAAAATGATTTTTTTGAAGGTTGTACATAAGTATTAGTTGATGTTGTCTTACTTTTAATGTAGCTACTACATTAAGACACAACGTTATAGGCTCTACATGACGTAAGTAGGACTGTATAGAGACATGTCTGTGGGTATGAGCTCTTGGCTTGTTTTAAACTGCAAATATACAGTGGCTAAATTTCTCCTTTTCTTCTCCAGGTATTAGTCAGCAGCCCGATCCAGGCTTCACAGGGGCCACCACTCCTCAGAGTCCACTGATGTCCCCAAGACTGGCTCATACTCAAAGCCCCATGATTCAGCAGTCTCAGGCTAATCCTGCCTATCAATCCTCTACAGAGATGAATGGGTGGGCACAAGGGAATATGGGTGGAAACAGGTAAATCCAGAACAAAACCAAAATGAACACACAGAGTGATGGGGTCATTTATGGTCTACACATATTAATGGTGTTGTTTATATGTAATGGTTTGCTTGTTTGTTTGTTGTTAACTATCCATCCTAAAAGAGATTTCTTTTCAATTTGGCTTGACGAGTTGGTTTCAATTCTGTCTTCATACAAGACAAAGTGAGTGCATAGCTACAAGACCTGCATCCACACAATGCATTGCTTTGTCTGTGATAACTGGTAAAACACTGTGTGTCCTTAAGAAGCACCTCTACTGCACAGTGAGCTCCAACCCCTAACGTTTGTGTGGATGCATTTCTTCTGTGTATGATTTTCATGTTGTGCTCCCACACTGCTTTCCACGTGGCTGGATCAGCTGAGCCAGAGCCTATGCATTCCCTGCCGCTCTGGAATTGCGGTGACTGAGTATCACCTCCCACTTTAAATCCTGGAGTGCAACCAGGTTCAGTCCATTAGTGCTTGCACATACTGGGGGTCAGCATATGACTGTCATTCTCTGAGAGCATTGTAGCATGCCTCATGCATGCAATCACCTTTTCAGTTGAGGGCCAGGCCCCAGTCAGTGTAGCTCAAATAATCAGTCTGTCCACACTGAATGGGTTGGATGTTGAATGCTATCAGTAGACAGCAGTGAGCTTCCAGATGGCAATGACCTGGGCTTTTTGGTGAAATACAGGAGGAGTTATCAGGTTGATCACAGCTTGTATCACTTGACACTGAGATGCATCTTTTTCCTACTGGTTGACAAAGATTTAACAAACCCAAACACCAGTATTTCAGTGATGAGGCTGATCCAAGTAAAGTTCCCCTTAAAGCAACTAGTTTATCGCTTATCTTTGTCCTAATCCATGCCTCTTCCTCACTGTCTTCCTGAAGCATCTGCCGAAGGCACAGCTACTGTTGGTTGTGGCTTCTGCTGAAACGGCAGCAGGGACAGCTCGATAAGACTAATGGTTGGCTTGCTAAACTGCAGCTCTGCAGTGGAGACATGTCAAATACGTTTACACAAGCCACTGAGTATTCACAATGATCTGTAGTGTACTGTTTCAGCCATCCAGATAACAACTTAAAAAATGGGGTTAGGTGGCCTGAAAAGGCATGGAATTGGAAGGAAGAGAACGGTGGGATTTTCCAAGTTTGGTCCTGTGCCCAGAATGCCATTGCACTGCACCAAATCTCGCAGTGCGCAGCAATAGCCTAATGGACTACCCAAGGGCAAGGCTGAACATTAACCCTGAAAGATTTCCTCAGCTGTGGGCGCAGTGCCTCACAGGGTAGTACAAGTCAGCCACTGATTCGGAGGTGGTTACTGTGTGCCATCTGACACACAGTAGTCCTTCCACAGTATTTCAGTCTAATGCAGATCCTGTGCACAGACACATTGTCAGTAATAATTCCTTCATTGACTGTTGGATTATGCACAAAGAATAGAAGAGACTGATATGAAGATAGTGAAGTGCATTGTAGGAAATGTAAAAAAGTCTCCTGTATGACTTCCGGCATAAGGAAGATACTATCTCTGGATAGCACTTGAGTTTGAATAAAATCTGGGGTGAGATCTTCCACAGTTACTCCTCCTTAAGTTGTTCTGAAATGGCCTTAAAGGAACATAGAGGGTAATTGACTTAGACTTTATGATGTTTCTTACAGTGCCACATTTTCAAAACCTGATGCTAAGATTTTAGTAAATAAATCTCTGCACAATTGCATGTCTATATTTGTGAGCCCACTTGCCATAATTGTATGTGCAAATCTGGTATTCATATGTGCAAATAGCCTCTTTTGCAAAGAGAAAGCTTATTAGACCAGATCCAATTTTAGCTCAACAGTCCTGTGCTGTGCTAACACTAGAGGGAGAAAAAGGTGTTTTCCTTTCCCTCCAAAAATTACTTTCCAAAAATACTTTTAAATACATACGAAGCCCATTTAGACAGCTGACTGGCTGTTATTGCACACACATAACGGATTTGTACTCTGCCATAGTTTCACATGCAAAGGCATGCATTTTTGTGCACGGTCATGGGACCTTAAATTTTGAAAATCTATTCCTTAGACATTATTCTAGCTGAAAACTAGTTTTTCCTTTGAAGTTGGAACAAATGACAGTATATACAAATTCTGCCTTGAGATATATTAAAAAGAGAGTAGTTTCTTAGTGGCTTCAGCATTCTGACACATTGCTTTTTCCATTCCTTGCTGTAGCATGTTTTCACAACAGTCCCCACCACATTTTGGGCAGCAAGCAAGCACCAGCATGTACAATAATAACATGAACATCAGTGTATCCATGGCAACCAACACAAGTGGTATGAACAACATGAACCAGATGACAGGGCAGATCAGCATGACCTCAGCGACCTCTGTGCCTACATCAGGGTTGTCCTCCATGGGTCCTGAGCAGGTGAGAATTTAAGGATGTGAGATAACAGCTAGAGGATTTGCTTTGAATTTCAGTAGTTTTTCAGGTCCTCTGCATTAGGCTGTAACTGCTGTAAGCCATTACATGTCTTTTACTAGTTTTCTTGAGAAATAATGGTGTTAAAAAGGCTTTGTTTTTAGCTTTGCACTCAGATAACCAAGGTGACCGAGGAGGTAGAGAGCACCTTTTGCATCTAAATTTCCCATTTTGACCTAGCACCACTGTAGCTAGCACATGTAGTTGCTTCTGGACTTCGTGGAAAGTGCATGCTGATCTAGCCTCCTGTTCTCAGTAGGTAAGTTTCCATAGCACAGTTGCAGGTCACCGGTATCCTTGTTAGTTTTCTCAGTAGTGGAGGCTAGGGCTGAACGGCAGGCAGCTGTTTCCTAGAGATAAAAGAGGCTGGCATGGGCAGTGTGTGAAAGATGCTTCTGCTGCCACTGTGTTTGTTGTACCAGACAACAGTCAGTCAGCTTCAACAGTTATCAATCTGGCACCTTCACGAGCACAAAATCCTCACTTTTTGTAATGTGGTGCATGTAAAATAGGTTGCTGAATCAATAGGTAAGTAACTTGTTCTTTTCTGCTGAGAGGAGGTTTGTACACTCAGTTTTATTTGAGAGTGCTACTTAGGGTATCTGAAATAAGGAAAATAACATTTCTGTTTGTCAGCCTGCAGTTAAACTCACACAGTACATTAGTAAGTATTTGACAAACAAGTTCTCTTAATTAACAGGTTCATATGTTTGTTTCAGAGCTGAGCTCCTGTTTGTTCAGAACACAGACTTGAAATTATGGACTTAGAAATATTGGCAGGAAAGTACCTCTTGTGTCTTCAGACAGCATCTCCTGCTATGATGGACAATATCAGAAACCTTTTTTCTAAGACCATAATGTTCCAGTTTAAAGCTGGTTATATTACTGGCTTGTTAAAGTATGTCCTTTTTCCAGCCTAAATTTGATAAGAGAGTATTTACTTCTGCAGTATTGTCCTTTAGCTTAAATAGCTATTTCCTCTTCTGGTATTTTAGAAAGAGAGACATTCTATCAACATTATTTTTTGTTGTTTTGAGATTGTTGGATTGTTTTTGTCTGGATTTCTTGGAGTTTTTCTTGTAAGTTAAACAAGCCACAGTGTTTCAGTCTCTTCTTGTAAGCTTTAAGTTCCCTTTCCTTTTCTGCACCTGTTCCAGTTGAATCAGTGTTTCCTAAGCACCAGAGCCATATGCATAACACTGGTTCTTTCCCGTTTCTCTTGGAATACTCTGACAGATATAGCTCTAGATCACATTTGTCCTTTACAGCTGCTGCATAGTGGTGACCTGAAGTAATTTTGATACTCCCAAATCTGTCACCTTCTCTGATATTCCCAATTGCTACGCCCAACTATAGCAGAATTTTTTCTTACCATTAGTTCCCAAGTGCGTACTGTTGCACACATTCAATGTAGTAAAACAATAGTAAAACCAAAAAAGAAAAGAGAGGGGATTTGGAGGTGACAGCCCAGTCTGATTTCTCAGCATGCTCCATGCAGACTGCTGGTTCTGCTGGCACAGTTGTTGCACTGCTTTTCTTCTTGTTAGGCCACAAGATCTTGTTTCAGTACAGTGTTTATCTAACTTCCACTGAGCTGAATAAGCTGAGGTACTTTATCCATCTCAACATTTGTTTTTCAGCCCGTCAGTCCCTTTTGTGGATCTACTTTTGAACTCCATTGTTGTAACCACCTTGTAGAAGTATGAACAGAGTAACCAGAGACGGTCACTTAACAGTGACAGCACCAAAGCTGTGTAGAGTCAAGTTCTGTTTGTGATTTCTCTTTTGATCCATGGGTTGCCTTGGCTCTGTTGGTGACAATGTCACACTCAAGAGAACCTACTAAAACCCTTACAGTGATCGCCAAATCTTCCTCAGCATGTTCTACATAGATGAAACCTACATTCCTTGTTCCCAAATGTCTTGCCTTCATTAAGTGCTGTGGCTCATTCTGTAACAGGAACCTGTTTTCCTCCTAATTTACCAGCCAGCACTGTGTCATCTGCAGACTCTGCAAGCAAATGTTTTATGTTTCATCTAGGTCAGAGGTGGCCAACTGGCAGATGAGCAGCCATTTCTGAGCAACAAGACAGTACTTTTTAGCTCTCAGGAATGTTTGCTGTGCTGCTTTACATTTTCTGTTCTGAGAGACAGGAATAAATAAAAATGTTTATATTAATACTAAAATTGGTTCCTTTTTTTCTGTGTTCAGGGCATAGTGTTTTTACAACTTGGCATCTTTATTTTGCAATTGACCTAGGCTATGCTAAACTTTTTCTTGTAACTTGTGTTTTTCAAAATGACTATACTTTCTTTAATTCTGCTGAGTGTTGACATTTTATTCATTCTTTTGTCTTTTTTTATACTGTCACCTCCACTTTTACTTACTTAGTCTTTGACTTTTTTTGTTCTATAATACATAATTTTAACTTCACGTGATCATCTCTTTCTAACCACAGTGAATAACAGTGGTTACGCTAGAAATGTGTTCCCGCTTTTGAAAAAAAAACTTCTGATTTTGAAAGTAATATGTATTACTTGTTAGTAAAAAGCTGTGCCTCGGTTTGTTTACCTGGTGAGAAGCAGGTATATTACTTTTGGTACCAAACAGGTTTGCTTGGCTCTGTCTCCTGTCTCTCTTTGTGGCACTGTCCTGTGTCATACAGACATATCCAGAGCTCAGAAATGCTGAGTTTGGTGTTTATCTGCTCATACCAGTGTATCTCCAACTTCTCTTATTTACTGCCTAGGCTCCCAGCACCACCGAGTGAAAAATGAAGATTATTCCCAAAATGGGTTTGCTATTTATGATGCTTAGATACTCTTCTATGTGCTTGAGGGATCAGACCTTGTGTCATTATCTTCTCCTGTATTATTACATTAAAGCTCTTCAGGCTGCTCTTACTGGTGTGTCTTCTTAGGAGGCTGGTATCAGGAATGCTGAAATGCTAGCTGCCAGGTCTGCAGGTTCCATCTGTCCGAAGGAACTTCCCTAGGCATAGAGAAAGTCTAAACCTTCCCAGTGCTGCACCATTCATGCAAATTACTGTCTCCTTATCGTCACCTTTTTGTTTCCACAATGAATTGTTGCCATGTTTTTGCCTGTTACTTATTTTGCATCATGGATCCACATAATTTACTAAGCTATTGGAGAAGCAATTTGAAATCTATGCAAGAGAATAGGCTTTTCAGTATATGAAATAAGCCCCTATCTAGATCTCCATGCAGAGTAGATGTTTATTAATTTGCACAGGTGCAGTAATCCCCAGGCCAAAATTATCATGGCATCTACAAAGAGTCATCCTGAAATAGTATTTTGATTTTGTTCAGCATAGACATCTTGTATCTAATTCTGCTTTATTAGCAGGAGGCTGTATTAATGTGCTTAATTGCAGAGGAATTGTAAAATGTCTTGGTAGTCAGATTTTATATCTGATAACACCACTTCACCTGTTTTAAAAAAAAATGCTAAACCCCCTTCCATTTCTTTATCCTTCTCCATACTTTTATGATTGAATTGTTATTGCAGTCAGAAAAGTTAATGTGTGAATATGCAGTGTTTTGTTTCAAGGACTTGTGAAGCAAATGTATTCATATAACAAAACAGCAGATTATTTTTGTGTCTGATACCATTCCAGTCAGGATTCTTGCATCATCACTGCAAAGAGATTCTGGGATAGGAACTTCACTGATGCCTTTGCTGCTTTTGTGGCCTGCAGCCTCGAAGCATCTTCCTTTTCCGTACCTGTCCTGACTACCATCATGCAAATCATGCAGTCATCTTTTTGTTCCAAAACTGCTGTATACAATTTTTTTCTTTCTGCTTTTTATTTTTCCCTTCCTCTGTCTACTGAACAAACAGTAAAGGCATTTGTGCCTGTGCATTCTGATGAAAGTTGATCAATAGCAGAAAACACTTTTCAAACGTGGATTCTGATGCCTAGTCAGATGTGTGTGGATAAAGCCACAAAGCTGTCTGCTTTCTTTCTTTCTGAGCAAAATAGTGTGGTTCTCTTCCCTTCTGGTTTAAATTTTCAAATTCAGGTTTAAAAATCTGCCCTTTTGTGTTAAGAAGCAGAAAGCATCGCTAGGAGACTTGCAACACTGAAATGATCAATTTCTTCAGAATTTAAATCCTTATGGCAAAGGTATTTTAAATTTTTCACCTACCCTGCTGAACCACAGTCTTGTCTCTGGCAGCGTTTGAAACCACCTCTTTAGGTGGTTGCATGTGATTGCATTTCGCTTTGTGATGGTTTGCAAAATCGGTGAATGGTGACAGAAACAACAGTCAGGAAGACCTGAAACAAGAATATTTTGGTGTGGTAAATTCAAGACAGCCTTCCCCCCTTGCTGCAGCAGGTTGCTGTAGGTGAAGTGAGGCAGTCCAGTGGCAGAATCTCCTCTCCTTGGCAACACGAGTTTCCTAAAGGGCAGGTGACACAGAAAATATCTCTTTCCTTCCAGCAAAATCTGGAGGGGCATATCTTCACTGTTATCACATCCATCTGGTCTGAGGGAAATAACAGAGAGGATCAAGTCAATAAAGACTCCCTAGGAAGAGGTTTCTTCCCCTGTAAAACTTCTAAGGCAGGCTGGATTTTCTAGTATTTCAGAACCTTGCTGAAGGGCTGTGTTTTGTATTTTATACCAGTTCCTACACGGTGAGATTTATCCTTTGATTAAGAAAGCAGTGCTGTAAATTTGGAAAACCACTCTTAACTGCATAACTAAGCATGGCAGACCCTTTGGTTGTGCAGAAATATACAGCTTCAATACTTTCCTGTGGCTAGGTTCAGAAAATTGTTGAGACCATCCTTTTAGGAAAGCATGCAGCTGCAAGTTTTCCTGTTTAATGCTGTCTTTCTCCCGTTGCTTGCAAGCAGAAAAATAAGTGTCATTAAAACTAAGTCAATAGTCAGTATAGTTTAGCCTACATGTTATCAGGCTTTGAAAAAATTGTGTGGTGGTTTGCAAGCAGAAGAGCTGTGTGTTATTGAGGTAAGGAATGTAGTTAACGCATTTCTGCTTTCAGGACTTTCATAGCAGGCATGTCCTCTTCAAGTAATACTGACCTAATTTATGGAGCCTGTTTTGTAAAATATGCACAAGGGTCATAGTATCAGGAATGAAATCTTTGTTGTTGACTGTGAAGCAGAATAATATGAGTCAAACACATGCTGCACAAGAAGGGTGCTCAGCTATACAGTCACTTCCCTGATTGTAACATCATCTCTAAAGTGGATGTTGGTGTATGCAAGTAGCATAGTGGTTTGTAATGCTGCTTTTTATTTCCCAGCCCTCTTCCCCAACATATTTTTTAATTGATTCTCCTTAATATCTTGTTACCAATAGGTTAATGATCCTGCTATGAGGGGAGGCAATCTTTTTCCAAACCAGCTGCCTGGAATGGATATGATAAAGCAGGACGGAGATGCAACACGGGTGAGAAATGACATACATAGGCTACAGAGACAAGGGAACTGTGCCTATACTGTGGTCTAGAATGCATACAGTATCTTTTTACTTGCAAAGTTAAAAGCACCCAGGGTGATACTAATTAAGTTTTTTGCAATTAATTTTTTTTAATTCCACATTTGGTGACATCTATATTAAGTTCCTTGTTTAGATTCCACTAGCATTACTGAAGTGAATACTGCAGAATACATTAAGAGAATATATTACATTATTGAATTAACAAACATTCAGCAGACTTATGTATAGTTGTGTTTGCTTTTTACAGAGCAATTACATGACTATTTGCTGATGATGGGGAAGACTTTACTGTTGATTTATATTTGCACTGCTGCATGCGTAACCCATTTCGTGTTTCATCCTGCCGAAGGGTTTTTCCACTTCTCAGTGCGTTATGCGCAGGGCAAAAATCCGCTGGATTATTTGATTTATTGCTTTCTGCACGGTGCCGCTTTTGAGAAGAGCAGCAGAACTGAACTCATGGGCACACACGTTTCCTGGTGCCCGGGGAACTGCCGTTGGCGGGGGTCAGAACGGGTTGGTGTTGCAGGGGGTCTCGGGACTAACGGACGGGGTGGTGCAGTTCTTGGGGCGGGGCCGGGTCGGTGAGGGGTCTGTGCGCCCCAGCCCGCCGGCAGGGGGTTCCCCACGGAAGCGCTCCTCGTGTGACCGCCCGGCCGCTCTGTCACACCCGCTGTGCAGCCGCAGCCGCGCCGCCTCGCGCCCCGCCGCGCGGGGGAAGCGCCATCTAGCGGCTGCTGGCTTTGCCCACCCGCCCCTCTCCCCTCCCCAGCCCCTCCTCGCCATGGCAATGGGCAGCTCCGACCCCTTATTCCTGCCGGAGTCGTCTCATAACCGGCTTGAGGTCCGTCCCTTGCACTGCTGTGTCCCGTCATCTCCTTGTGCGTGGTGTTGGAATTAGAAAGATGGAACTAAATCAGCAAATTTTCCTCTTCTGCTGAGTCCAATAGCAAAATGTCAGGTTTTCTGCTGGTAGGGCAATTTGAATAACAGCGGAAATAAAAAAAAAAATTGACTGCAAATGTACCAAGATTAATGAAAATTAATTGCAGAATCACAGAATTGCCTGGACTGGAAAAGACCTTTAAGATCATCAAGTCCAACCATTAACCTCACACTGACAAGTCCCTGACTAACCCACGTCCCTCAGCACTATGTCTACACCACTCTGCAACCCATTCTGATGCCTGTTAACCCTCTGAGTAAAGAAATTCTTCCTAATATCCAATGTGAACTCCCCTTGGAGCAACTTGAGGCCATTTCCTCTTGTCCTATTACCTGTTACTTGGTTGAACAGACTGACCCCGACCTCGCTACACCCTCCTTTCAGGTAGTTGTAGAGAGCGATAAGGTCTCCCCTCAGCCTCGTTTTCTCCAGACTAAACAACCCCAGTTCCCTTAGCTGCTCCTTATAAGACTTGTCCTCCAGACCCTTCACCAGCTTTGTTGCCCTTCTCTGGACACACTTCAGCACCTCCATGTAGTGAGGGGCCCAAAACTGAACACGGTACTTGAGGTGCAGCCTCACCAGTGCCGAGTACAGGGGTAAGATAACATGAACACACTGAGGAAGGAGTAACTGTGTGTGTCTTTTATTGCATCTTCTTTCTTTTTTTTTTTTTTTTTTTTTTTTTTTTGCACACGTGTTTAAAACTTGCTGGGGGCCAGTTCTTTTCATACTTTCATCGTTCATCTGCAAAGACAAGTGCCTGTCTCCAGGAGCAGAGGATGTGTGCATAGAGGGAGGCTTTTCTCCCACTGTCTCATGGTTGCTTTGATGATTAATAAAAAGATGCAATATGTTCTGCTTTAGAGAACGAACTGAGAGTTGATGTGACACAAAAGGTCCACATATGAGAGAGGGTGGAGAAAAGTCAGGGAAGGTGAGGCAGGTGGAAGGAAATGAGTGGCAGGGCTGTGGACAAGGAAACGGAGAGGTTCAAGATGAAAATAATGGAGTTGGTGCCATGACAGTGTGACAGACAGTGGCTGTGCATGGGGAGCAGTTTTGTCTCACCTGGAAAAAAGCAATTTCTTAAACTTCTTGAATTATTTTGCAAGGGTGCATCAGACTGCACTCTGATTTTACTTGTATTCTGACTGTCCAGGAAAATGTAGATGGTTTATATGCACTATAAATGTCTTTTACTGAACTTTGAACTGTAATAGAGGTTAAGTAGCTACTATTTTTATCTGTGCTATAAACTACTCCTGAAATGTAACAGCTCTTTCAAAGCACAAGCTGTGTAATTAGAAAACTGAGGGGAGGATTAATGTGCCTCATCCCTTCGCAGTTGTGGCCTTAATGTATGAAAGCTGAGAAATTCATCTGACAAATGAGAAACTGAGGAAATCATCTGCTGAATTTGGGGGGTTTCTAATGTTTCACAGAAGTGATCTCAGCAACTATATAATTTAAAAGGATCAGTTCTGTTTAGAGTTGAGTAACCAGGAGCTAACATGCTATTGCTGAAATCTGTACAGCTATGGATGTCAGATCTCTGCATTTACTGTTTTAGTTTGTTTGCTTAATACTGTTACACTTTGTTTTAACATGTAAGGGTAAAACTTCTACAGCTTAAGACTTGCAACGGTGATACTAATATTTAACAGAGAAGCTGTTTTTAAAGTAATTAGAACTCAAGCACAATGTAGCCTTCATTTTTAGAGCTGAATATAGCTGCAACTAGTTTGATATATTATTTTGCCTTTATTTGAACAAATTTGTATTAACTAATTTCACATAGTAAAAGAATATTTTGAACCTGCTCCTATTTAAGAGTAGATAGCTGAAGAATACTGTTTGTAGCTGAAGTTTTTGAGACACATCCAGTTTAAACTAATACCATATAGCAGTAATCTTATTGTCAATGACCTTTGGAGTTTTCAGATTACTTCTTTACTCTGAAGTGGCATACATCAGCTATGGAAGTTATTTGTGGCCGGCACATCAAGGAAGGTGATTCATCTCCTCTATTCCACTCTCATGAGACCCCACCTGGAGCACTGTGTCCAGTTCTGGGACATGAGCATGATCCGAGGGCTGGAGCACCTCTCCTGAGGACAGGCTGAGAGAGCTGGGGCTGTTCAGCCTGCAGAAGAGAAGGCTTCAGGGAGATCTTATAGCAGCCTCCCAGTACCTGAAGGGACCTACAAGAAAGCTGGGGAGGGACTTTTTACAAGGGCAGGTAGTGATAGAACAAGGGGAAATGGCTTTAAACTGAAAGAGGGTAGGTTTAGATGAGATATTGGGAAGAAATTCTTTACTGTGAGGGTGGTGAGACACTGGAACAGGTTGCCCAGAGCAGTTGTGGATGACCCCTCCCTGGAAGTGTTCAAGGCCAGGTTGGATGAAGCTTTGAGCAACCTGATCTAGTGGAAGGTGTCCCTGCTCATAGCAGGAGGGTTGGAACTAGGTGATCTTTAAGCTGCCTTCCAACCTATGCCGTTCTATGATTCTGTGATTCTATGATTCTGAGCCCTTTTTCCCACATTCATTGTCAGCCTGGAAATAACAATTTGTCATATTTCTTTAAAGCACTCTTTGCTTTGTTTATACATAACTAAAAAGGGGGAAAAATGTTTTTCTGAAGGTGCACTTGTGCCTTCTTTGTCTTATTCCCTCCTTTATACATTTTGTCACTGTATGACTTAAATCTTTGTTAAATCTTAAAAACCCTTTGGCAACCCATGAATTTTTTTCAAGTCACTGGTGTAGTGGAAGCATTTATTTAGCATCTCTGTAGAGATACTGTTTGCTAAATGTCCACTCTGAAAATAAGGACATCTTTACATTTTCACTTGTGTCCACACTTTATTATCAAAAAGTGCTAACAGGGTCCACTAGTTGCCTCACAATGTGTCAGGGAGAAGAGACAAAGTTTAGCTTGTCCATATTAGTCACGGTTTGAGGGATGTGAGTGTGGTGTCTCTGTCCTGTGATGAAGCAAGTAGGAGCAGGACTCACTGTGCTGGCCTCTGGACTGTGTGTCTGGTTGCCCTCAGATTGCTCCAGCTGCCCCAGGTGGGCTGAGAATAGTGGATGTACAAGACATAAGACCTAGCTTTCCCAAATCATGGTATGGTTCCTGACACTGACTTTATTTGACAATAGTGATACGTTTCTAGGCCTTCTGTGTTTGCAGAGGAAAGTGTGGTAAAGTCCAGAGAACGATGTAGACAGCTTCCAGAAGGCAGCCTAGCAGCATGCACATGGACTGGCGAGAAAGCTGCCTACTGCCAGCGCCATCCCTGAGCAAACAGGGCCTTCCTCCTGTGTGACAGAAGGCTGAGAGCAAAGAGCCACTCTGCTGCCAGAGCCACGGGATAGGAGTGAAAAGCAACCCCAGGGGAGGAGAAAAATGGGTTTTGGCTGGATTTGCTCTCTGACCTGACTGACCACAATGCCCCATGGGAGCAGGAGTTTGCAAGGAGAGAAAGGCAGAGAGGCACAGATTGCAGTCGCTGGAAGGGGCGGTCTTAAAACAACTGTGAAAACCACATCCTGAGACTTTTTATTTTTTTTTTAATAAGAAAGTACAAGATAATCAACTGAGCTGAAACCAGTTTGTATTCTGTTTGTTTAAAGATACTTCAAGGGTAGTAAGCATGAAGTAAAGAACATCTCTAGGGATTGTTAGCTGAAGCTTTTTACTTCTTTATTCCTTTTTTATTATGAATCTTGGAGGGTAAAGTGAACCAAGGCAGTAGTTTCCTTTGAGAATGATAGAGCAGTAACACAGGGAGGTTTTGCATGTACTCCAAGTGTGAGACTTCCATTAAACCATATTGCTGTGCCTTTAGCTGAGAGGCTATGAGAAGCAGATGATCCTGAGTCGCTATAATGTCCATGGTGATTTGAATGAATTAAGGACCTAAGAATGCAGTGAAATTAAGCCTCCACTGATATCACCGGAATTAAATTGCAGGTCAATTGTATCAGTGTACACAAAGCAAAGTCTAGCTTTATAAATTCAAATTAATTTTCATACTTAAAATAGTACACCAATGTATGATCGATGCTGGATGCTGCAGTCCAGTGTCCAGTTTTCATTCATCTATCCATCTTCACTGTCCCAGAAGGAAGAATTCATTTGTTTTTCTCCAATTTCTCTTTGCAGAAATATTGCTGACCCTGAGGATGGTTTGGTCGCTCCTTTCTTCAGCTGACTGGGCTCACGGCCCAAATCCTTACTGGTTTGAAGAGCTGCGTCTGTTTGTCGTGACCCAGCTGAGCTGCCAGCGCCAGTGGCAGCTGCCCGCTGCCGACAGGACTCAGCCCTGCCTTCCCGAGGGGAGCCAGGCGGGCGTTGCGAAGAGCAGCCTCTTCTTTGACAGTCTGAAGCTAGCGTACAGACAGTTGCTCAGTCTGTTCACTGCATTCACCTTAGTGCAACTTAGATCTCTCCTGCGAAGTAAATGTTGACAGGCAATTTTCATAAACCATGTCAGATTGAATGTATTTAAATGTATGTATTTAAGGAAAAACAACCATGCTCTTGTTCTGTTTCTGTTTAGTTCTAGACCTTGGGGTTTTTTTTGCTTTGTTTTCCCTGGCTTACTCGGTCTGATGCAAAGGATTCAGTTCTATCTGAAAACTGGTGTTCTAGACTAAGGCCTGCATTTTGGGGCAGAGAGGAGGCGTGAAGGAGGGTGTAGAAGCAACGTCTGGTACATATAGAGACCTCCAACAAGCGCGTTCCACTGATAACAAGTCAGAGATGAACCGATGTAGAAAACTATACAGACCAATACTGAGTGGGGTTAAAGTTGTACAACAGATGAAAATTGCCCTGTGAGAGGGCTTTTTGTAAGGAGCGTTTTGGTTGGGTTTTGGGGTAATGTTTATAATGGAAGTCATGAATCCAAAAATAAAAGTTGGTTACACTCTTAATTGATTAAATTCCTAACAATCAGCAAATCCTGATTTTTTTTTTTTACCTGGCTCTCCTGACCTGCATCATCTTCCTCTTCTTTCTTAATAGGATAAAAGAACGGGTTACTCCTTTATTTCCCTAGGTGTGTTTCCAGCAACCTGGACAGCCAGTTACTGGATGCTGAACAGCAAAGTTCGATGGTAATGCATGTACTGATTATGGTAGTGGCAGAATTGGTGCATAATATCAAAGAGCTCAAGATACCTGCTTTAAAGCATGATAATTTCTGGTTCCCATCCCCTTAGCTGGGAAAATAACAATTCCTGTAATACCTATAGCAGATATCACTACAGACTTCACCACTATCGTGTGTTTCTGATTATTTTAAAGCAGTGTGGACTACGAGGACGTTTTGTAAGGTACATAAATCCAGTTTATATGTAAACAAGCAATAATTTAAGTTGAAAACTTAAGTGTTTTACTTGTATAATTTTTGTGAGATATACATGTTGTGAAGTTGATTCCAAATGAGGTACTTCAGTATTAAATTAGATATCTTCTTAGCCGTGTGTGTCTCCTGGAAAAGTGTTTTGTAAAGGATCACAATGCCTTGATTAGACCTGATTTGTAGGCTTGAGATTTCTCATTTTCTAAACCTTGTGATTCTGCTCATAATGTCATTTAACTAACCTATATTATATGCAGCCACTGTAGGAACCAATTCTTGATTTTTGTATGTTTATATCCTTTCGTAACAAATCTTAGAAAAACAAACTGTTCCTAAGCAGGCCACTGTTAGAGGGTGGGTTTTTTTCTTGCCCACTGTGGTTGGAATAATCTTTTACTAAACTGACATCAGTTTCTGAGGACTTGAAATATTAAGAAGTTTATGATTTTGAGCTCTGTTTTTTTTCTGTTGACCCCTAATCCATAAACTTTCTAACCTGAATGCAAATTTTTTGATGTCATGTAAAATGCACTGCATTTTATAGTATCGCATCAGCCATGCCTTTTGGGACTGAAAGGCTTATTCTGTTGCCATTTAATTTGGTTTGGTTTTCAGGTGGGAGTTCAAATGAACTAGCAGGTATTCTATATTAAGGCTGAGGAAAATAAGATAAAGGTAGTTCAAAATAGGCTTTTTCTGTAGAAGGCTTTTGGTGAAAGCCCAGAAAATGTGCAGTTGCATTTGTCCCTAAGGAGGGCAGTGCCACTGTTCTGGAGAAACAACATTTTTCAGCTGTCACTGTTCTGTTACCAAACCCAAACAGTGTTTAGTCAGCTGAGCCATCCTCTTACCTGCTGATGGGAAACCAAAATAACGTCAGCCCTGAGCTCCACAGCCTCATTACTATGACAACACTTGCATTATATACTGACAAAATATTATTTGTGTAAGAAATTTATAAATTTGAAGGAATTAACTTCATGCACTGCAAAGTGTAAATGAGTTTTAAAATATTTTTTTCCTACGGTTCTTAACCGTAACCTCTTCAGATAGATTATTCTCTTTCACAGTGGACAAAATAGTTTAAATTTGTCCTGTTTCATGACAGACCTGCAAACCTTTATCATCTGTAGTGATTATGATACTTCATCATCCATCGCCATTTTGAAAGAAAGGAGATTGTACCTATCACTTTGGCTCCGTTTGGGTTTATCGTGACTTTAGTAGTCTTCTAACTAATGAAAGAGAAAAGTGAGTGAAGGAGTCTTCTGATCATATTGATCACTATAGAAACAAAAAAGCCAAATTAATTCCCTTCATTATCAGTATTTTTCATCCTGTATACAGTAAATTTGTCGGAGAAAGTACTTGGATTTTGTTTAACAGAACAATTAACCAGTGTTCTACTTACATTACTAAATGTGAAAGGTGCATAATGTGAAAAATAAGCATATATACATGGTCATACGACCTGTTTAAGTGTTCATGTAATGTGGTAAGTTTAAAAAGTGAAGTGAGCTGTTTTGCTACAATGAATTAATTTGTACTCAATCTTTAAAATATTGTCCCACTCCGGTATCCCTTTGGGCCTGTATTAATTAAAAGCAATGTTTTTGCAGTTTATACAATACATTTTTTAATCTTTGTTTAAAAGCGGAATTCATATGGGCTTAACAGATGAAATGGGTGGCACAGCTCCACTTGCAGAACCCAAAGATACACAATCAGTTTTGAAATGCAACTTAAGCCATTAATTGTTGGTGTGAATTTAAAAGTTTTCTAGTATTTGTATGGTAGTATGCTGCCTAAGAGCAAAAGCATTCTCTGCACAAAAGAAAATTTACTGTAGTGGCTTTGATTTTAATTAGAATTTTCTCCCTGGTGTTTCTTTGTAGACTAAAACAAAATCTTTTAAGTTTCTTACTACAGGTAAAAGCTATGTGCAAGAACCTCAAAATGCTAAAATCTAGCATAATGCCTTAGATCTGTTTTTAAGTCTTGTATATTCCTACATAGCTGTCTGATGTATTATATTTGTATAGTGAATTGTGTACAATTTTGGAATAAGTGCATCATCACTTAATCTTTATGTTGTTCAATAGAGATGATGGACACATTTCTTCAAACATTTACTGTCATTTAATTTTTTTTCCATTTATGTCATTTGTGGGTTTTATTTGTACAGTTCATCATGAAGTTGCATCTGAGATGTGTGTATATGAAAAGATTATACAAGGGTAAAATTAAGCAATATATAAACTATGGTTCTTCAGGAGAAAGCTTACAGTGTTTCAGGTTGTGATTTATTTTCAAAACGGAGTTGACTCTGAACATCACTTTGTTCACCTGCATTGATGTTTGTATTTCTAGTGTGAGCAGTTTATGCAAAGGTAGATATATTCAGAGAAATTTTAAATACATTTATGCAAGTTAATATTGCTTTGCTGATGCTATTTGCTTATTTGATGTTAAATAATGCTATTGTAAATAAAGAATTCTGTTGTTATTGCATCATTTAATAAATTTTAATGCCTTCGGGTTTTACATGGCTTTAGAGATTTCAACGTGTTTCTGTTGTGTCTTCATTTATTCATAGAAGGGTATAAGATGTGATACTGAAGCACTAGAGGGCAGATGAGTCGGCAGGTTTTAAAAAGACAGCAAGCTTTCTATGTTGAAGACATAATTATAAATCCCAACTAGTTGTTACTCTCAAATCCTTTTATCTTCATAGTGCTATATGAATGGAAAATGTTTATCCCATAGCTTAATGTGAAAACAGTTCATTATGAGTACTTTTTTATATCACAGTCAGAATGAAATGGGCGTCTTTCATGGTGATTTCAGCAGAGGCAGACCTCGAATAGCCTGAAGTGGGACTGAGTAGAGTTAAGGGCTGGTTCTTCTTGCTATAGCAAATAGGTAATTTAAGATAGTTAGAAATGTTTGATGGGTCAATTAAAATAAATAAAAAGCAGC
Source organism: Caprimulgus europaeus (assembly GCA_907165065.1). Next base: position 35,672,984 of record OU015525.1, read on the forward strand.
TACAAGAATGCTCCTTTATCAGAATGATCTGCTGCTCTCTCTGGGAAATGAATGAAGGAGGAAAAGCTACTTATGTTAAAAATTTTAGAAGCTAAAATAATTTTAAAGACTTCTAAATACTCTTAGCCTTTCATCATTCCTACCAAAACAGCAAGGCTTCTCCTGCAGTTGTCCTGGCTTGGCTTCAGCAAAATGCTGGTGGTCCTTGGGTAAGAGGAAAATACTGCCATGCTAAGGAAAGCAAGGAAGGAGGATATTTCTTTCCAGTGTGAGGTCAGAAACAGGTACAGAAAACATCTGTGTATAGGAAGAGGGAAAATGTTTCCTATTGGAACTTCACCTTTAGGTACGGTTATCTCCTTGTATTAAAAATAAATGGAAATTCTTGACAACAGTTTTAACTAGAACTCCTGCCATCAGTCTGGTATCTAATGAGCTGACAATGAGCTCTGATGTAACTGACTTTATGAAAGAGAAGTGCTGCCTTTTACTTTCTGGATCAGGAGGGAAAACCAATCACAATTTAATAAAGTCCTTAGGAGAGGTAGGTCTAGAAAGGTCCAGGTTAGAATTATAGTGTGAATGAACCTGTGTGAATGGTGGTCCTTCAGAGCTGGGCATTGAGGTCTGCACCACTTGGGGACAGACTCCTGGGACATCTCTCAGCTGCAAAAGAAATTGCTGCCACAGATGAAGATGCTGGTGGTGTGACAGACCCCACTAACCCTTCCCTGTCTCTGGTTCTAGTCTGAGCCTCCTCTGGTACCGCTGCTAATGAGCCTGACCTCGGCCAGCACAGTGGGCTTGTGATAGACGTGACCAGAAGGGACCCCTTGTGTGTCTTGTCTCCTCGCCCTCAGTCTCTGATTCTGGATACTTACCTTGGGGGTGAAAAAAAAAGCGGTTGATTGATTGCATTGAAGGGATTAAGCTTAAGGAGCACCTTGGAGTCCAGAGGACCTAAGGTACCCCAGTTTCAGTGGGGTGTGTTTTTTGATTGGTATGAGGAGGACACCAAAGGTAAAACAGAATTCCAAACCAGAAGTTTGAGAGACTCTTAGAGGAATGGGGGGGAACCAAATAGAGCATCTTAAAGGACAGTAAGAAAAACACTTGATGGTGACTGAAACAGAACACGGTTTACCTTGTACCTGAAAGGGTGAAATCTGACAAGTGTGCATGGGAGTAGAACTGTAACATAGGGTGCCCAAGGGACAAGTGTGTAAGTGTTCATATTTGGTGCATCCAGCTTCACCAGCCAGCAAGTAAAGGACCTGTGAAGGGCGTGCAAGAGCCAGGATGCAGGCAGGGGTGCTGAGTGGGCAGAGGGCCTGTGACCAGACAGGGCATTCATGAATGTGTGTGTGCTTGTGCACCTACAGCAGGGTCTATTTGCTTTCACCAGTGAGCATATGCCTCTACCTGGCAGAGAGGAGGAGGAGACTTGGCTGCCTGTGTTTGTGTTACTTGTGGGTGCTGTTGAAGGCAGCACCTTGCCCGTGGCATCTGTATGACCGGCTGTGTCACTGTGCTCTGTATATGTGTGTGTGTCCTGTGTCTATGTCTCTGGGATTTGTGCTCAGCTCTGCTACTGGGTGACCCTGCAGTGGGGAAGCAGCAGCCACATCCCCCAGCCTGAGCAGGGAGCCCAGGTCCCAAGCTGGGCTTCAGGAGCTGGACAGGAGAGTCCTGGGCTGGGGCTGCTGGTGGAGGCAGCTGTTTCTAACATTCCTTAACAGTTCTGTAGCCAGCAGGATGTGGTTGAGTTGTGAGTATTCCTGAGATTAAATTTATATAATCCTTATGATAGGAGACCAATTCTTTGCTAATGTGCCCACAGTGCTAATTTTGTAAGTGAAATTCTAGAGCATTATGGAGGCACCCAAACAGGAGCAGTGCTAGTAAATCCCTGGATTTACTAGCACTGCTAGTTGGAATTGGAACAGCTGGATTGGAAAAAAGAGATGTTTATAGAACATGAGAAGAACAGAAAGAGTTGTAAATGGCTGAAGCTAAAGGCCTAGTGATCCAAAATTGTAGTCTGAGGATGAAAAGAGACATTTACCAGAGTACGTACAAGACCTCCTGCTGTAAGTAACAGATCACTGTAAACTATCAAGTGGAAAAAACTGACAACCCCCAGCCCCGTACAGCTACTGGGGAGATGGAGTTGCTCTGGCTCCTGCAATGCACCCAGGAATTATTTCCCCCTGGGAGATGTTCCTGAGAACATAGTGCAGGAAAGGTGGGAAGGTTATCCTGTTGCTCAAAAAATATCTCTCTCACTCCAGTTTCAGGCTGTAGTTCACACTTCAACTACTCAAGAGGCTGGAAGGACCCACAGTGAACCTGGTTGGGGTAATTTACTCAGCTCCCTGCAAGCTGCGGGCAAGAGAGACAAGAACAGGTATTCCTGCCCTTGCTCGTGTGCCCACTCAGTGGCCCATCCTAGCAAAGGGGTGAAGGATTACATCTATACAACAGGATTGGTTTGTTCCACATTTTAGATTGGCTTCCTCCAACTTTTTCTTGTACATATATTTTCCAGTTATTTCTGTATTCTCGGTGTATCTGGAATGGGATGAGAGCAATGGATTGCTTTAGTGAAGTCACTGTGCTGATGACGATCATCATTAAAATGCTGCTATATCTGAAGATTTGGCTAACAATGGAAAAGGAAAGCTGAAGCAGTTTAATATGTGATTTCCCTTTTTTTAATAGTCCACATCAGCAGAGGCTGTTGTTCTGCTGCTCCCTGTCCTCTCCTACAGCCATAGCAATAAGATGCTCCTGCTCTGACCCGATATAAATTTTACTTTGGATTATTTCCATGACAGCATCTGATGCCATGACTGGGATTCCCATGTCCATGCTGCAGCTGGTTGTCAGCATAAGTGCTGGGCGCAGGGAGCTCACAGGTGGGAAGCTGGGCATCAGGGTCTGCTGTGGCATTGCGGCCTTCAGAGGATCAGGGCGCTGCTCATAGGTGTAACCTATGTATTTGAGAATGTGTAGGAGGCAGAGCACTTTAAGTTTGAAGTAAGGAAGGTGTAGAGTGGGAGTATGAGTGATGATGAGGAGCTTGTGTTCAAGCTGAGAGGAGGATGGGATGGCTTGGGACACAATGTTTTGGATTGAGAAATCTGGATCAATCCAAGGAGATGATATCTGTGTTAGGCCACTTAGTTGGCTGAATGCAATGCAAGCAGCCTGCGGGGATGTCCCTCAGTGCTTGTCTTTAATATGCATCCGCACATCCCCGTGGAGAAGGAATACCCTCCGAAATCCTTCAGCGGGGGAGGGAGGCTGACAGACTGCCCTGAGTACTTTGTAACGGGCGCTAAAATCGTAACAAAGTCCCAAAGGGAAAGATGAGCCCCACTTAAGTAGCCAAAGAGGCAAAAGCTGCCGGTGCATGAACAGCGCTGGTCGGGGCTCCCTGCTCTGATGAGGGGGTGAGGGCGGGAGGCTGCTGAGAGCCCTGTGCTGTCTCTGGCCCCAGGGACATCTGTGAGATGCCACTGAGCAAGGTGCTAAATGCTAGCAGCTGTGGGAGCCACTCCTGGTGTGACAGCCGTGGGCAGCGAGGGAGTCCCCAGAGCTTGCTTTGAGGCTTTTCTTTTTGGAGCCATAATTTCAGAGTGATTTTTTTTTTTTTTTTTTCTTCATGTTCTGCCCTCCCCACTGCTGGCAGGGGCAATGCTCCGCACAGAGGGGCACCTGGCAGAACCGGGTGTATGTGAGCCAGAGATTTTCCCCTCTGAGTGAATCAGCGTGTCTGTGTGTCCCTCTCCATCACCAGCAGAAGAGGCAAGCCATTCCCTGGCCAGGCTGGAAGCACACATTGGGACTAGAACCTTGAAACTGGGTTTATTTTTACAGAGCTCCTTCTCTGCCACGGTGAGCAAAACCAATCTCTGACACATTTTGGCAGCCAAATTCCCAAGTGGTTCCCAAGAAAGGGCTAGAGCATTCCATGCCAGGAGCCTGGGGGGCCGCTGGTGGTGGCTCCCCAACCTCTCCCCAGTTTCATCTTTTAATGCAATACATGCCTCGAACTTCTTAGGGGATGGGAACTTCTAAAGATAATCCACAATATAGTGACAATGATGCTTCAAGCCCCTTTCTTCTCCTGGGCTCTGTGTCATGAGGCTTCTAGAAAAAGGAATATTTTTATTATTTTTATTTCTGGGCATTTTTTAACCATTCTCATATTTCAACAATGATGAGAATTTTAAAATCTCACATTTTATTTGTTTGTCTTCATTTCTCCAGTATCTCTAATGCAAGCAGGTCTCCTTCACAAGTCCGTTTCCCTGTGCTATGATACCTGGACACAGGGCAGCCAGAGGATTACGGATCATCTGGCAGCACTTAATTTCTACAGGTAACTGAAACTTTTCTGGGGAATTGGAGCTCAAAGGCTTATTCCTGTAAATCTGATTAACTCTGGTACTACTTTTATGCTACTGGTTCTGTATTGATAAAATTATGTTAAATTGCCTGCCTGAAACTGTTTCCTAAAGCAATACAGCATCAGTTTTGTCTAGGAAATAACAGAGGTTTGGAAGAGACAAAGTATAAAAAAAAAAAGAGGCTGATAACAAAAAAAATCAGACTATTTAAGCTAAGGGACTCTCAAACAAGCTTCAGAAGGCTGCATTCCTACCTTCTCCCTAAGTCTCCCTTGCATATTGGCTGTCTCTGGTTTATTCAGTACTTTTGTCTTGCAAATTGAGGTTAGGATGGAGAATGAGGTTGTAGGTAGGAGAATTAGCACAATATATTTAATTCAAAGAACACTAAATGTTCAAACTCAAGTTTGGGGACAAAGTTGCACTGGGCTGACTATAGAAAAGGTCTTGAGAGCTGGGAGAGTCTGGATCAGTTCTGGGTCTCCCTCAGTAGTGTTGTGTGCTTGTGTTTGCTGTCTTATTGTTTATGTCCTAGAGTGAAAAAAATAGGGGGAGGTTCCAAATAGAAGCTTTTGGTAGATAGGAATTACAGTGCCTGAGGTCCTGTGCTCTGAACACCCTCATTCCCCCAGGGAGCAGATGATTCTTCCTCAAACTCTCTATTTCAGAGCACTTAGGCCAGATAAGAAATAAGGAGTGGAAGGATGGCTTCACCTCTGGTCAAGTGCAGTCGGTGACTGTGTTTGGAGCCTCTATTTCTTTGTCCCAGGTGGGTTAAAGTCCTTCCTAATATACCCCTTCTTTGGGATGAAGAATTACATGGAGCTGTGCTAATTAATTTTTATAGCACACCAAAACCACTCAAATGGCATCTAAACCTCCGGGGGTCAGACCTGGCTATGTTTATTCCCCACTTCAGCTGTGTCTTCGTGCAGTTGGGCTGGAGCCATGCTGTGCCCCAGGAAGCCCTCTGCAGCCTTGCTCTGAGAGGGACCCATGGGTGCAAGGCCCCAAGCTCTCTGCAGTGCAGCACAGCTCACTCCATCCCTTCCCTCTATGCCTGCATGTGCAGTGTCACCCAGGCTGGACACTGGCAGGGAATGAGCCACCCAAGGGGGGCTCTGCAGCAACCCATCCTTCTCATACCCTGGGTTTTGGCCTTGGACTAAAGATTTCTCCATCTCCCTGCACCAGTGGGTATGACATTCTGCAATGGTAGGATCCTGAAGCCTCTTCCAGGTCCCCTTTTGACAGTGATTACAGTATGTAGCCACCTGGGAGGAAGGGAAGATTAGAAGAAAGAGGAACCCCCAAAAATCAGAATGAAACCTCTCAGAAGGGGATCAGCCAGCACTTCTGCAAGGGGCTAGGGCCAGACGACTTCCTCTGGTTCCATTCTGGGCAGGTCCTGGCAGAGGCCTGGTCATGGAGCCTGGTAAATCCCAGCAGGAGCCCAGAGTCCTGCCAGGCACCCAACAGACAGCCCCAAGCTAAAGCAAAACCACCTCAGCAATGCCCGTGACACCTACCGTGGCTGAGAACGCGCTGCTGTGCGCTCAGCAAATCGGAGTGTCAGGTGTTTTTTGACTTTCTATATCCAAACCCCACACCTGCAACCCCCGAGACACTCTGCGGGGGCTGTGGGTCCTGCTGGGGAGCACGGAGGCCTCCGGGCCGGGCGCTCAGCTCCCACAATAGAAGCTCATCCGTGGGGAGCACCGCTCCCACACCCCGTCCTCCCGCTCGAGGAGAGGCAGGACCCCCCGGCTGTGGCGGTGCCCGTCGCTCGGGGCTCGGAGAGGCGGGGGGCAGAGCAGGGGTGGTGGGTCCGGGAGGCTAACGACCCCTCACCACCCCCTCTGACACCGCCAGCCTCGACGTGCAGAGGGGCGGCCCGGCCGCTCCGGGAGTAGCCGCGGCTCCGCCCCGGGGTAGGGGAGCCCGTCGGAGCAGCCCCCGCCTCCCCTCCCCGGACCCATATAGCCGCGGGGGGCGCCGGCAGCCGGACCGCTCGCCCCGACGGCGCCGGGCGGCGTAGGGCAGCGACCGTCGGCTACCGCCCCTCCATCCCGCCCCCGCCCCGCAGCTGGACAGCGCGACCCAGCAGTCGACTGTCTGCACCTCCGCTTTCCAGCAGCTCCCCGGCCCGGCCCGACATGGCGCTGTCCATGGCCGGCGAGTCGGTCCCCGGAGACGGCGGAGACGCGCTCGGGATAAGCCCTGCCAGCCTCGCTGCCTACTACTCCCCTTTCCTCCCTCCCGCCCAGTACTTCGAGGCGGCCCCCGACTTCTTCCAGCCCCTGAAATCCCTGGGCGGGCTGGTCCCCGCCTCTCCGCCGCTGCCCCCCTTCAGCTTCAGCAGGGTCCCTGCTTTCCTGAGCCAGCCGCCCCCTCTGCCTGCTGAGCCCTTCCCTGGTCTCCCCCTGCCCCTCTACGCCAAGCCGCCGGCCGCCTTCCCTCCCAGGGAGAGTTCTTCCCGCGGGGCGGGGGCTCCGGGCTCGCCCCCGCCGCTCTATCCCAGCCCCCCGTGCGGGGCTGCCCGCAGCCCGGGGGCCGGCGGGGCGGCGGGGCAGAGCCACAGGTACCACTTCACCGAGGAGGAGCTCCACGCGGTGCTGTACGGGGCCCTCCGCAGCACCCATCCGGCCGGGAACCTGCACGCCATCTCGGGGCTCCGAGTGCCCCCCGCCAGCCCGGGTAAGGGGATCTCTGGTTTGTGGGCAAGGGGTAGCGGGCGGGGGGTCGCTTCTTGCGGCCGGGTGTGCGGTGTGGTTTGGGGACGGTCCCCAACGGGGTGCAAGCGGTCCCGCGGCAGCCAGGCTCACGGGGCGTCGCCGGGGACACGTCGGGCTTCCCTTCCCCGGAGATTTTCTGCGCTGCGGGCCCACACCGGGGAAGAGCCGGGTGGCGATTCGGGCTGCGGTCAGTGTCGGGGACGGCGGGACCCACTACCTCTGCCCTGCTGCACCGGCACGACCGGCGCCGCGCTGAATTGAAGGGGTCCTTTTTCTGCAGGTGCCGCGGACTCCTCCTCCGCCCCGACGCTCGACAGAGACTCGCTGCAGCTGCCCGAAGGTAGGGCCCGGAGCTGCCCGCGCCCCCAGCCACCCCCCGCCGATCCCGCCCCGCGCTCAGCCCCCCACCCTGTCCCCTGCAGGGCTCTCGGTGCTGCGGGTGGCGTATGGGGACGTGTCTCATCTCGGAGTCTTCTGCACGGACCCCATCCCCAAAGGAGTCCGCTTCGGCCCTTTCCAAGGCAAAGTGGTCAACACCAGCGAGATCAAGACTTACGACGACAACTCGCTGATGTGGGAGGTAGCGGAGGCACCGCGGGGCTCCCCCGGGACCCGCTAAGCGGGGCCGTGGCGAAGCTTTCGGCCGCCCCTCTGCCGTAGCCCGCAAAAGGGGCTCGGCCCAGGGTGGGTGGTGGGATTGGTGCGAGCGGGACGTGCATGGGAAGGGTCGATCAAACCTGCTCCGGTTCTCGCTGCTCTCCAGATCTTTGAATACGGTCGTCTGAGCCACTTCGTAGACGGGAAGGGCGCGTCTGGCAACTGGATGTCCCTGGTGAACTGTGCCAGGTTCCCCGAGGAGCAGAATTTGTCGGCTATCCAGTGCCAGGGGCAAATCTTCTACGAGAGCTGCAAGGAAATCTTGCCGAAGCAGGAGCTGCTGGTGTGGTATGGCGATTGCTACGTGCAGTTCCTGGGCATCCCCATCAGCCTAAAGGGCATGCCGGAGGGAAAGAAACCTCCGCAGCACCCCGAAGGTGAGCCTGCCTGCCGCTCCTCGGGGGCCACTGGACACGGGCCTGGCCGGGATTAGATTCGCATGAAGGGAGGTGAAAGAACTTGGGCATCACCTTTTTTCCCGGCTGTATTTGGCTTTGGATGCTTTCCAGTCCCTGCAGTGAGCCGGTGCCGGGGTGACTGGCCATGCCACGGGGGTGTCCCGGTCCCGTGCGGGGAACTGCCCCCCGCTCCGTCCTCCCCTTCCCTGGCAGCCTCCACTTTCCCAGGGAGCGGCTGCCCCTCAGCAGCGGGGAGCCCGGGGCCTGCTGCCAGCTGGGATCCGGGGAACACCCCCTTGTGCCCCGCAGCTTGCTCCGGGCCGGCCTTTCCCCGGGGAGCTGCCAGTGCTCGTCTAGCAATTGTAAAACATCTGGCGGGGCTGGGCTGGGCTTCCCTCGGCTTCGCAGCGCCTTCTTCCAAGGGGGGTCGCGTTTTGGGAGAAGAGGGGCTTTTGTGGGGCATCCCCGTTTTGGTCCTGTTTTATCCTCTTGACTTGTTGATATTTTTTACGCGATTAACGCTCTCCGCAAAAGAAGCAGGCTGAAGTCGTTCCGACCCGATAAAGCTGATATTGCTTGCGGAAGAAATGCCAAAGGCACTTACTCCGGGAGTAGTTCTGCTTAAAACGTACAGAAAATGTGATGTTCTTCTAAGCAAAACTTATGTATGGAGAAAATAGATTCATGCCAGTGTAGGGAAAGCTGGAGCAGAGGAGGGATGGATTGGCGGGGGTCAGCAGTAAGGGAGAGAACCAAATTGGCACGGAAATTTGGCATGGATGTTTTTTGAGCTCTCATCTTAAACTATCTGGTTTGGATAGCTGGTAAACTTCATTTCGTTTTAAGGCTTAAGCCAAAGTTACTTATATTAAAGGCAGAAAAGGATGTGTGAATGTTTGAAAAATTTCCTGTTTTCCTAAATTCAGTGGTTAAGAACAGTTTGAAATACAAAAGAAAACCAAATAAACATGTTTTTGTTTGGTAACATTTTGAAAACTATAGAAAAGAGTGCAAATTTATTTTTCTTTTTGGGATGGGAGGTAAAATTTACGAATAGTATTGATAAGAAATATCTGGCAATGTTTCCGTTTCTGGAGATGCTTTAATGTGGGACATTTGCTCACTGTTTATGGGGATGCAAGGGCGAAATCCTGACTTTGCTGCAGTCGACAGGTAAAAGCAATGGTTTTACCAGACTGTGAGCTCTAGTTTGTTCCCCTCGCTTAGAAAGGAAATAGGCGTGTGCTTAAGAAATCCGACGTGTATTTTGTTAATGTTATTGCCAGAATCCATTTCCCATTATTACCCTCCTGGAGACTTAAAATTCCCGATTGGGTACCAGCTCTGACAAGGAAGCAGATGTGAAACGAGCCCCTTTGGCTGTGGTGTAACGGGGAGGTGGCACTTTCCCTTCTGCCGTACAGAAGCCGGGGAGAGCTTCAAGTGCGAGCGCTGCGGCAAGGTTTTTGCCTACAAGTACTACCGGGACAAGCACCTCAAGTACACTCGCTGCGTGGACCAGGGGGACCGAAAATTTCCTTGTCACCTTTGTAATCGATCCTTTGAAAAAAGAGACAGGCTGAGGATCCATATTCTCCACGTTCACGAAAAGCACCGACCGCACAAGGTGAGCCTGCTCCTGGGTCCCTCCGCAGTTACCGGCTTTTCTGGGGGGAATAATGAAGGAGTCTTTTTGGCTGAAGTAAAATGCTGATGTTGCCTGTTCTCCAGTTTGCCTGACAGTTCCCTGATGGGACTACTCTGCCCGTACAGGAAGACTTTGTCTTGTGCAGCTGAGCTTAGTTGAGGAAATGTAATAGATTTACATCTGGAAAATAAGCCCCACAGTCTCGGTGAGACTTTGCAAAGATACAATATTCCTCATGGGTTTTTTGGATGTTTTCCATGTTTTGGATGTTTGGGGGTTTGCTACTTTTCTTGCATATTTTGGGGCTAAATTGTGTTTCAAGGTGCTCCACGTGTCCCGGATCAGGAGAGACAGGTCCCATTGCCCTCACCTCCCTCTTTCAGCCTCAGAACCCACAGACAGCTGTATCTGTTGGACATAATAGGAGTTTTGCATTCAATGTGGAGCAGATTTTCAATTGATGGAAGCAACTCCTTGCCGAGATACTTGTCTCATCTGCACTAAACACCTCTCCCTAGCACCAGTTTTCTCCAGGAGACCGAAGGTGGAAAATCAGACTTTTCCTAAAAGGCTTGGGAAGGGCAAGTTCCGGTGCTTGAAATGGCTCATTTAAATCAGTCCTGAAAATCCTCCAAATATCTCTTTTATAGGTAGTCCTGGAATAATGTGACTTTTTCAGGAAAACTTTGATAACTAAATCAGCACTATTACAATGTCAGAATATTATTACATTGGTTTAGCAACAGATAAAAAATATATTTCTGTTAAATATGAGGTATTAAATTATGTAATTCTTACCCTCTTTCTTTCCTTGCCTTTCCTTTCTTTCCTAGAGCATTTATTTTGGAATACATACAAAAGATACACTTTAGAACAGCAGGAAGATAAGCTTGTTCTGAATGTTGTGTTTAAGAGAACAGATCAATTCAAAAAGGAAAGATGGAAAATGTGTCAGTAAAAAAAAAAATTACCTTCTTTCTAGATCAGTCATAACTTAGCTTGATTTTGAACTGAAAGATAATTCCTGTCAAATTATTGAAGGGGGAAAATTATTTTGGGGTTCTTACAAATAGCACCAAATCAGTGCAGACCTCTAGTGACTTCAGCCCCCTCTGAAGTGAGATTTGTCCTGTCACTGCCGGCCACAGAGTGCACACCACGCTGCAAGGATGGCAGCTCCTTGGGTCAGAGGAAAAAGTGCTGCTTGTTTCACTCTTTAGGAGAGGCACTTCTGGCAGATCAAGCTGTAGGCTGCTAAATGCTGTGACTGAATCATCAGTTCTGAAAAAAGGTTATTATTTTAAGAGATCCCCTGAAGTTTTGTGGTTTGGCTTGTTTTTTTTTTTATGAAGTGTATCTTTTGAGCAAAAATTAAAAATAGCAACTGGAGCTTGATTTACATTTTGAAGAAAAGTGATTGTACAGAATTTTTTTTATTTTGATTTCTGGAAGTCAGTGTTCTCTATTCATGTTCTGAAGGATGAATTTTAATGAAACAATTTTAACCACATGTAAAGGCTTTGAAATTTTGCATGATTTTCCTTTTATAAAAAATCTATTCTGAAAACCAGATTAAAATTGTGACTATTTCAAGTTGTTACTGCTTAAATTACTGTTTGTATAAACATATATATGTAAATACATAAAAATGTATATACACACATAAATATGTATATCTATATGTAGGAAAATACATGCACACCACCCACATACCTAATTTTTCTTTTTAGCTGTGCTGTTGTGTGCTTTCTTTTAACTTTATCCCTTTTTTTTTTTTTCCCAGTGCTCAGTGTGTGGGAAGAGCTTTTCGCAGTCCTCCAGCCTGAACAAACACATGAGGGTTCATTCCGGGGAGCGCCCCTACAAATGTGTCTACTGCAACAAGGTAAGGCAAAGCCCCGGCCCGTCTGTCTGTCCTCTGCTGCACTCAGCATTGCACTGCACCTGCAGGGAGGTGGCTCTTTTCTTGCTCTGCTTTTATTTTTTCATTTTTTCTGTTTCTGTTCTGTGTTATGTTGAGAATCACAGAATAGTTTGGGTTGGAAAGGACCTTGCAGATCATCTCATTCTAACCCCCCTGCCATAAGCAGGGACACCTTCCACTAGATCCGGTTGTGCAAAGCCTCATCCAGCCTGGACGAGAAAATTCCTTCTGTTTAAGTTGATAACCAGATGAGTATGTATTCTGGGTGTAGCTGTGAGTTCGAGTGACAGGGCTGGCTGAAACTAAAGAAACAGGGTCTGGTCTCCATCTAACTGTGGAACCTGTGTTTCGTCCCAGCTCAGAGTGCTACTGTGGGTATAAGGTCTCAGGTACCATCCAAGGCATGCTGCTACATCCAGTATTCCCCTTTTTCATAAGATAGGTAGTTTTTGATGTTACTGACACTGCTTCTGGAGTGCAGTAAATAGATTTGGCCTGTAAGCTGAAGCTACATGATAGAGCTTTGTGCATGCTTATCTCCAAGTCACAGGGCAACTGATGTGCAACTGGGCACGGAGCTTTCACTTGAAAAAAAGAACATTAAAGCCATACTGCACTGATCAAAAATGTGCTCAGTTGTTACTACCCTTGGCAGCGGGGGTGATTCAGGTGAGGTCTCCCTGTGAGAGCACTGACAGCTCTCCCAGCAGAGAGTGGCTGTACAGGCTGCTGCTGGATGAGTATTGGCCGGGCTCCAGGTGCTATGGTGTGTCCGTGCCATGCAGAAGCACTGTCAGCATGTAGTAAGGTGCTCCTGATTTTGGAGATAAATGTTTTGTTTCTTATAAGCAGCTCCTTACAGCTATTAAATAGGGATTTTTTTCCATTCTGGCTCTCAAACACCTTATCCCTGTTGATAAACATCTCCAGGGACTTCTTTTATTGAAAAAGTATCTGAGATATATTGCTTTTTTCTATGCAAACTTACTTGTGATGGTTCAGCCACATAACTGTATTAAAGAGGACTTTTTTGTGTGTGGTTTGCAAATAGTGAAGGGCCTCAAAATATCTCTCTTAGAAAAAGAAATAAATGGGAAAATATGGGCAACTTTGTAACATCCCTACTTAAATTTTGGTGAGAGGGTTTTCTCCCCAAATGCAGGAGGAGTCTTTGTGAGAGGGACAAAGTGCACATTTTGCTTCTCATGTGGGGGCAAAACGGGCTGGAATGTCTGACTGAAGGAAGGGCAGAGTATGATGGAGTGGGAAAATAAGACCTGAAAAATGGATGCTGGGCTGACCGCATGGGTGAATTCTGTCAGCTGAATCCCAGGCCAGTGTATGTGAACATGAAAGCATTTAACTCTGAAAATTAGCCTGCATTATGTCTCCCAAACATAAAGGAATTGCAAAGCTAATTAGGACAGGATTGACTTCTTATCCTTTGACAGGTAGAAGATATTTACTGGTGTCTCTGGTCAGAAATCTTTCTCTGAGCTTCATCTAACTCCATGGACTCAAACATAACTGTGTAGCTGAGTGCAATAGCTGTTGACTTCTGGTTCCTTGTTGCTAGGAGGCTTTGGTTTTTCTCCAGTTATTTGAAGATGTATGCTATTTGAGGACTTATTTTCAGGGCACAGTGCTTCTGCTGAGGTCTGGTTTAGCGGAACCTGGGGATTATATTTGTGAAAATGGATCCACATTCAACTCCTTCTCCCCCTCTTTCTGATTCCTGCCCTTTTAGGCATTCACAGCATCCAGCATCCTGCGCACTCACATCCGCCAGCACTCGGGGGAGAAGCCCTTTAAGTGCAAGCACTGTGGCAAAGCCTTCGCCTCACACGCAGCCCACGACAGCCACGTGCGCCGCACACACAGCAAGGAGAAGGGCTCCACTTGCTCCGTGTGCGGCCAGCACTTCCCGGAGCAGGAGGATTACCACTTCCACATGAAGATTCACGCTGCTCATTAGTCAAGAGCCCCGTGGACACATCCTGGACCAGCTTTGTGTGTGTATCGGTCTATGTGCATGTGTTGGTGCGTGGTTGTGTGCACGCCATGGGAGGTGACATTTACCCTCGCAGCACAGGTCCCAGGCGCCTCTTTGGGTATGCACAGTCTCTGGACTCGGGGCACATTTTTGAGTACAGGGAGAGGACAGGAGTTAATCTTGCCAGGGTACCTTGATGGCATACTGGGATGAAGTCCAACATGCTCTACCCCACCCTTTTCTTCCTCTCCTCCCATACCCTCATTTCCACAAAAGGGAAGCACAGGCAGGAGGAAATTTCGCCTCCTATGAACCTTTTGTGCATTAATGTCACTGTGAGGAGTGTTTGTGTTCCTCTGTGCACCACATCTATGGACTGCCTGGTGCAGTCCATACCAAAGCTTGGGTGAGGGATGTTTTTATCAAGTGCATTTTCCAAAGCTGATTTAACCCATTTGTTTTGACTTGGGTGCATGACCAGGTATGGGGTCTACTTCCGCTTAATGTACAAGCCTTTTAATGGTGCTCTATTTAAATGTGAACTGCCTCAGAGATACTGACTTCTGGACCAGTGTAAAGACATTTAATTCCTTCATTCAGCTGCCTGGACATGGGGAGCTCCAGGGCAGTGAGACCAACTCTTCCAGAGGATGCTGGACCCCAGTTGCCTCCAAGGAGAAGGGCAGGGTGAGAGAAGATAGCTGCAGGCCTGTCTTCTGGCTAGCAGAGATATTGGAGATTGGCTCTGCCTTCTCAGTTTAGAGGACCAAACATGAAGTCATTCCCAAGCATCAGTGAACTTTCAGGTGGGTCATGAACAGCCAAGTGGCCTCATAGAGGCGTTGCACTGTGGGCTTGGCACAGGCCAGAGGCAGGCATGATCCTACCACTGGCCTCTTCCATCTGAATTTCCCTCTAGTTATCTCTCCTCCTGGTCAGGTGGGTTTTTGTTATAAGTCCTGACATGAAATATGGGCTCCTCCGCTTCCTCGTCCTTCCTGGCTCTATGCACAATGCCTGCTGTAGTGGCACTCCCTTCCTCTACCCCAAATTTAAGATGTAAAGTATAGGATAGGTAGTGTCAAAACTTCTCAACCCCTAAAGCTCTCTGCACATGAAATTCCCTCCCCAGCCTGTGGGAATGCCTCTGCCTCCATGGGAGGACTGGAAGGTTTCATCTTCCATTATTTCTCACTGATCCTGCAAAAAAGTCAGAGGTGATTTGTGTGGGTTTTCTGTTAATCCCTTTTTAGCAAAAGGGAACAATGCTCTTAAAAAATGCTGTCATTTTTGCTATAGAAAGAGCTGCTCATTTAGCTGTGGGTGAGATGATGTATTCTGGGATTCTTCAAAGCTCTGGTTTTGTTTGTGCTGCACTGTGACTTGGAGAAGGACTCAGAATAACACTCCAGACATCCAGTCCTTTCATATCAACAAACTTTGACCCAGATCAACGTTGTCTCAAGTGCATATTACAATGGACAATGGAATTCCAGTGTAAAATCGTGTGTGATTAGATCCTGATTTTTGCAAAGTATTTTCAAGGTTGTTAGGAATCCTTAACAAAATGGCATTCTCTGGCAATGTGAAATCTCAGCTTGATGGAGGCTTAGCAAAAGATCTGCTGAAGGATCACCTAGTATAGGAAGTGGTGCAACTGGTGTGGAAGCTGCTTATCACTGCATGGCCAGCGCAATGGGCAGGGGGCTGTGCATCTGAGAGGAGCTCCCTGTGTTAGTGGGACTGTTGCATCCAGGAGGGATAATGGAAGCCCTTGCTGGAGCTGGTTGGTTAGCACAGACAGTTTGTTACTGGTATGACGAGGTTCTCTTAATATCCTAGATCAGCTGGTTGTAACAAGGACCTTGCACATAAGTATAAGAGAGAAAAGTTATTCTGTGCCAACTTTAACAATCTTCTTTAAATAGAACCAGAATAAAATGATACCTGCACATTTAATTATATCATGCAGATACTGTATGTATAAATATCTATTGATTTGCACTCATTTTATATGGTTTATTGTACCTTAAGTTACTCTGTCCTAATTGTTTTTGTGGTAAAAAAATTTTTAAAAAATATTTATAGAACCACTCACTGGAAGTAAAATATTGAGGCCCAACACCTAGGCAGTTACCAAAATAAGCAAGTCATGAGGATTGTACATACATGTAGGTTTTAGGGTAGAATGAAGTTCACATTTTGTTCTGATTTTTTTTTCTTATTTTAATATCAGATATGCCCATAATACAGCAGATTGAATTTTGTACATATTGAGGGCTGAACTGGTGAGCACTAAATATGTAAATATAACTCAGGATTTGAAATCTTCAACTACCTAGTAATGAAATACATGTTACAACTAAGAATGACTTTGAGTGCTATGAAATGCATGGTTAGGTTCCCATGTAGGGTAATCTCCTTGTTTCTTGTGAATGAGGGTTATTTAAGTGGTGCATCTTCTGTAGTGGTCTTAGTTGTGTGCATTTTCTTCTGCTTTGAAGAATGCCCAGATATCTTGTACTAAAATATTAGCATCCTTCTACCGTATTTGATGAGTTGTCTGTAAAAGACTATGTCAAGGGTTTCGCTTGTGATTGAAGGTACTGATTGTCTTGCACATTAAACCTGTATATGTACATTTTTATGCTAATTATTAAGATTATTACAATAACACTCATGCGAAGGATGAAAATAAATTATTGGAGGCTATAGTGTACACTAGTGGGCTATGGATTGCTTTCTGCCAAATGTATTGGAGTTGTAAATTTGAGGTACTAGCAAATGGATGAAGGGTGTTTTCTGTGTCATTTGTAAATCATTACGGAGTCAAACTGTCTCTTACTGGGAATTACAGCTGCTGGGTAGCAGCTGACTGCATTAGAAGTCAAAGGCACCCAGTGCCTTGATGGATTGGGCCTTAAGTGTCCCAACAGCTCATGGAAGCCGAGGCCATTCAGTTCTGGGTTGAGTTCACTCCCACTTGCAAGGCAGGATGATGGATCCGGATTGAGCACTAAAAAAGGCATTTAACTACCTTGTAGCATTTAACTACCCTATAGCATCCTGTCCTCTCCCTTCTGAATAGCAAGTCCCAGCTGTGCTGGGGCTGGGGGACAGTGGGGGTAGCACTAGGCCAGCAGCACACTTCACAGCAGGATGGGGAGAAATAAAACAGCGGGGAGCAGGAGGGAGGACAGGCTGGGCTGCCCTGACAGCCGGCGGCAGACTACCTTCTGTAAGGAAAATGCAGTGATTGCCAGTGCAAACATTGCTGTCCTTGCCGGACAGGATTTGGGAGAAATTTGATTTAGGTTAGGGGAATGCCCCTGTACGTCATGCAGTGTACATGTGCCTGTTTGCATCCAGTGAGCTGATATTTCCCTCCTGGGGGATTTACACATTTGCTTGCACCTTCTGCGGCCATGCTGCCAGCAGTCCAGTGAAGGAGCAGCTCGGGCCCGCTCTGAGGGGTTCCGGGTATTTATACACACAAATAAGGGGGGAGCCGGGGAGAGTGTGTGCTCACGCTGTTTTCATCTTCGCTGGGATGACTGTACAATGCAGAAAGCCATGTGCAGGAGGCTGCACTGCAGGTTGGGTTGAAGAGAAAAAATTCACGACCAAGCCAACTGTTAAGGCTCAGACCTTTTGCTGGAGACCCCAGCTGCTAGGTCCCTCCGGAGCAAACACCATGGTACTCGATGCTCCTGCTGGCCATTTCTGAGCTGAGGTCAGAAAGCAGGACATCCCTGCAGCTCTCCGAGGGACCTGGCTGTGGCTCTGCATGCTTTACTAGATCCATCTCTCTTGTTCCCTTCTTGCCATCATCAAATACAGGATGGCAGCAACATTTTCCATGATGGTGACTATAGTAATACAAGACGTGCAATGAGTACCCATGTTTCTCACTAAGTTTGGCTTAAAGAGTGGCTGTAGCATGGATTCCCTGGCTGAGTGCTCATTCCTGCTGCTTTCCCCAAGGCAAAGGATTACAGAAACTGTACTTGACATGCACCCTGGCTTTTCTTTCTCCTAACTGGGATTAAAAATCCTCCTGCCAAGAGGAGCAGCAAGTCAAGTCCCTGGGACAAATCGGCCCTGTAAGACACTAGCTGATTTTAAGTGCTTTGCATTAAATGAGTCAGGTCTTTTTTAAGTGTTAAATGGAAAGTGATCTAAATAGAAACCAGAGGATGAGGGCAATCTTGGCTGTTTTGTTGAGGTGGTGGGTAGAGAGATGAGCCTGTGTGAGGCTAACTCCTGAAAAGCCCCTCCTTGGTGAATGACAATAGCGAGACAAAAACAAAAGGTGGTCTCAGAGCTCAGGCTGGCAGTGTGAGAGAACAAAAGGCCTGGCCACCGACATCTGCCTCGTCACCTCCCTGCATCTCCCCACTCTTCAAACGCCTTGTCCCCATCCCCCTGCCTCCCCAGCCCCTGTCCCGCTGTGCTCCCCGGGGGACTCGGGGGAGAGGGAGGTGGTTAACCATGGAGGGAAGGCGAAAAGCATCAAGGAGCTTAGTGAATTGAAGATAATTCCACAAACAAATATTGATTAGTAACAAACTGTCCATTAAACAAGAGAGATCGTTCATCAGGGGAGTCCTGACTGGTTATCCCCTTCTTCAGAAAGTCATTTCTTGGGGTCCCCAGTCACCTATGTGCCTCTGCAGCAAGTGCTGGGGTTTATTTCACCCCTACGGACACAGTCACCGTCACCTTCATTTTCCTTTCCTCACACATGTGTCCCCTTGCACCTTCCCCCTTCTGTCCCCCCTTAATGCACACAGTGCAGGGCCTCGGGCACGCAAGGGGTGTCAGGAAACTCGGGCTTTCCTCTCTGCTTTCTTTTTTGCCCCAATGTAAAACACACATCCAGGTTTTCAGTGGGACCAGCAACTGTCTGAGGTTGTAGGGTGTTTGACTCAAGCTTTAATAAGGTTCAATCTCCATCAGTGAATACCTTTTCTGAAAAGCATGTCAAGGTGCCTGGGGTTGGGTGTTGGCAGCTGGGGGTGTGCAGGGGCGCTGGACGAGGGTATCACAGCATTTCTTCCTGTCCTACAGTGGGACCAGAGCAGCTCTACTCATCTCCATCCCCAGCCAGTCACTGCAGCCGCTGTTGCTGTAGGGAGCATCCTGGAAACCCCAGTTTAGCTGCATCACAGTAGGGGTAAACCAGGTTTAAATTCACAGGACTAACCTTTGGCTAGCTCAGCAGTTTGGTAGCATAGAGAGCACTGTTGCAGGCCTTCTCATGAGAATGCCACACAGTCATGTGAACTCTGATACTATCAGTCTGCAAAGTAGCAGTGAGAAAATGCAGTTTCTCCCGCCTTGGACTGTGGAGAATTTGGCAGAACCAGTAGGAGACACCTTGGTCATCAACAGAAACGCAATAGCAGAGAAAACGTCCTCTATCAAAGAAAGGGAAAGAGATGAATTCTGGGGTTATACTGGCCAAAAAATGCAATTCACAGATAGTCTATCTAGAGTGAAATGAAGCTGCAGACTCCTTCCTCCCTGGGGAGAACTGGTCGAGTCCGTCCTTTGCCTGAATCCAAGTGAAGTCAGCAGCATTCCTTCCAGGGTCGCAGGGCTCTGGTGATTCGGTGGATGCTGGCCCAGTACAGTGGCAGTGGGGACATGGTGGTAGGCCAATCCCTGGAGAAATCTCACTTTCCCACAAGTGATCCCACTGAAGTGGCCAGGGCAGCCCCCAAGCCGGCAGGTGCTGATGGCTGGCTGAGGGATTACCTGTATTGATTCTCTAATAGCTGCCAAGGTGGAGGGAAAGACTACTCTTCAACAAGCTCTGAGCTCTTAGCTGAGTGGGAGTATAACCACCCCATTAAAGGTTTCATTCAATAGCAATCTTTACTAAAGTAAATGGACAACAGCCCCCCTACCCCCAGTCCCTAATGCAAGAGCCATTACAGAGCAGGAAGTCAGCACATAGGAACATATATTTCTGCAGTATCAGTTTCCTCAACAGTCTCAGACTCTTTTAATGAAAAGTGGATTTCCCCCCCCCCCCCACCCCAAGGATGTGAAAACCACAAGGAAACAACCAAAAGGGAATCCACTCACTTTCTTGAACTTCCTCCCCCCCATTCTGATGTGTGGCTGTTTCTCACCATCATACCCATCAGCAAGCAGCTGATGCAGGTACAGGGGATGCAGGCTGGTGGCAGCATCCTGCTCCTGCTGCTACTGGGGACGGGCAAGACAGAAACAGCAAGTGCTGGAGATGGCAGCATTCATTGAAGGATGCTGATGGGAGCTGGGGGCTTTCCCCTCTGTAAGCCATGTGCTGAAAGAGAGACAGTCCTGTCCTGGAGAGCAGCAATGCTTGGATCTTGCTTTCCTTCCAAGGAAAACTGGTGTGTCTAGAGCAGCCTTCTCTAAGGCTTCCTTCCCAATGCTGGCAGTAGAAGAAGGCTTCACACTGTGGCTCTGAAGCCAGGGGAGCTGAGACAGATCTGTGCTGGGTGTCTTTGCTCCACTCAGTATATCAAGGCTGATCCAGAGCTTTGCTAGTCAAAATGAGTTTTCCTCTCAACTTTGATGGACCTATGGTCAAGGGTGGTATGAAACCTTGCATGGATATTACCGTATTTATCATTCTATTTTATCATAGTAGGCTTCTATTTAACACATACCTCTTCTTCAAAGCCTTTTCCCCTTAGTTTCAGAACAAGAGGGGTCCCACACACAGTTAGCTTAGTACACAAAAACCAAAATTCAGCATGAAAAAAAAATGTCAGTAAACAGAAAAATTCCTGGAAAAAGAGACCTCTGGGTTTTTTGCCCAAGCAACCGAGTTTTTTACCTGTCCCCTCAAGGGAGGACCCCTTTCCAAGAGTATGCTTAGCCTTTTGGAGGTTTGAGAAAGGAGGGTTAGAGAGGGAGCCTTCCAGATAGTTGGTTTTTTTTAGTTTCTTTCCGTCAAGGACAGAGTTGAGGTGCCAGATCTGCAGACAGGGAAGCAACCTCAGAAAAAAACACTGTGAGCTTAATTCAGTGTGGGGAAGGTGCCTGGACTTACAACTTTTAAACTTCTTCTGTGGCTTTTCCCTGTTATGTCACTGTTACCACCATGTTAATATAGTTTGCTTCAGTAGTGGGGTTTTTTTAATTGTTGTTGTTTTTTGGGGGTTTTTTAACTGTATAATGTTCAGACTAAAAAGGTATGTTGATTTTGGTTAGATAACTGTCCAGGTCTTTTCAGATTGTCTGTCTAACCTAGTTTTGTTGCTGCCAGTTTTGTAACTGTAAGACATTAGCAGTAGGGCCTGACATGACAAAAACATTCTTCTTTTATGGCTTTGATTGATTTCATCTCGTGGGAGCTGTTTTGGCTGGGATGTTATGATAAAAAGATTTTATGGGAGGGCTAAGGGATAAAAGTTGTTCTTCTGAATAAGAGAAAATCAGTTAATCTAGGGAAAATTCAGAAGTGAAGGAAAATTGAAGTAACCTCATTTAAAACCTCCATCCAGATCCATGGAACTTTTTGCTCAGTGATACTTTTCTTTAATTATACCTGTCTGGCAGATGGATCACTTATTTTTCTGGCAGCGATAAGGAATTCAAAATTATTATAAAATATTTTTAATGTTATATTTACTTTTTCTTCAGTCTATGCCTTTGAGACTCATCCTCCTTGCAGCAGAATTTCATTACATTAGAACAAATGATGCATATTGTGTTTATACAGGTTTGTACTTTTTATAATTGTCATAGAAAAAACGTACTTATTTCCATAATACTCATGACACAAGGTATTAAACTTGCATGATAATAGTAGAGTTTTACTAGGTGAGTTAAAATCAAAAGGAATTATTCTGGATGATGAGATTCCTATTTGCTTTTATTTTACATAACCCCTCCTCTATATTGTGTAGGTATTTTCCAAGTGTATTCACTATTCTTAACAGAACATTACTGACTATTTTGTATTTGTGTGTACATATATGCACATATATGTGCATATGTATAATGTCTATTAAAACTGTCCTTTTGAAAAATTAAGCAATACTGAATATTCAAGTAAAGTGAAAATAGAACTGATAATTATCCACTCTCAGTTTCATTACTCCTTTGGATAGCATTCATGTTGCAAAGGATAATGAATTTGCTAGAGTTTCTTTTCAAGAAAAGCCATGTCTTTCACACTAGGCACTCAACACCATCATTTTATTACCCAGCCCAGTCTGAATGAAGGATGAGCAGAAGACTTTGGCAGATGGCAGCCACTCTTTTTTTCCTACTGCTGATGCCAGCCATGGTTCCCTTGGGCCCCAGTGAGATGGTGGTTCACACCCTTTCCAGTCTTTACGTTGCATTTATATTTGGCATCCTTTGAATTTTTATTTTTTTTAACATTCCCTAGACCCTTCTGTAATATGAAAGAGCTGACAGTGCTTAACTGAAGTGGTAAGTCCTTTGAAGCAGCTTTGCTGGTAATACGTTTTAGCATCTGCTTTTGTGGAAGCTGCTCCACTTCGTAGTGTTGCTATATTGGTATTGATCTGTGCTGTGTAGATTCGTATTTGTCAAGCATTCAGAGACATATTTTCAAAGATTTCTACATGAGAGAGTAATTAAAGGTCAATCTCGTAAATAGTTATAGCACCCAAAGCCAAAGGGGACCTTTTACAGTCATTAGAAACTCATCAGAAGTTTAACCTGCTGGCTTAATCTGAGGTGCTGTAGCTGCAGCGCAGTTGAATCCTGCCTCAGCCAGACTGAGAGCCCCAGCATGGTGATGGGGTCAGCGCTGCTGTTGATAAGACCAGGCCAACAGCTCCTCTCCTCCTCAACCCTTCTGCACGTACCAACACAACACAGTTGTCCACTTCTCCTTGCTTCTAGGCAGGTCCATTCCTCAGCTGGCACTTCAGTGGAATTCAGCAGCATTATATGTTGCTGTATACATTGACTCATGTTGTAAGTATTCGGATGGGAGGCTGTCACCCAGCAGCCCCCAACCCACCTTCCCATCTGCCAGGGGCCAGAGTTAAGCTGACTTGACTTCAGACTCACGCTCTTCACTGGTCTCTTTTCATCATTGCTTGCAGGGCATGGAAAAAAAGGAAGTTAAAGAATTACACATTTTGGTGGATTAATATATGTATGGAGAGAAAAGGTAAAGATTTTACAAATTCAATTCATCTTTCCCTTGCTAAACACAGCATTTAAAAGTGTCAAAGCTTGAGACAGTCAGCTTAGTTAACTACCTTCAGAGGGATAAAGAGGTCTTTTAGTACTATTCATCACCTTAAAGACCATGCACATCACACTCCATTTCGTGAGTTTGGACTAAACCTGCATCTAATTTAGAGATTACTTCTAGTTTTCTAAAATCTATAGGATTATTGCAAGCTTCCACCTGCTGCCATTCACTTGGATAGCAATGTATTGAGAAGTTAATTATTTTTTTCTACCCAGATCTTTAAAGATTCTATCACAAACAAATATTTCCTTTCTCCAAAAGAATACAGAGGGGGTTGGGGAGGTGGGGAGGAAATACATTTATTACTTCTTTCTGTATTTCACACAGTTGCTGCTAAAATATTAAATGAACTTAAAATTACAAATAAGAACCTGTCAGATATTGTCTTTTGTGACTGACCATCTAGACCAGGGCAAACCAGTTCTGAATCAGCTTGAGGAATTAGATTCTTACCAAGACTTGACTTGCTGAGGTGAGGGATGAACGCTCATGGCTTTTCTAACACGTTTTTTTACATCAGTAAAATACACGGGCTTTTCTGACCACTGGTTTCAGATTTCTAATGTGCATTTGCAATGGAAGCTTCTTTTCCAGGTAGATTTTTCTATTATTTAGGTATGTTGTTCTTTGGAAGCATCCTTTTGAGAGGTAGTGACATAATTTCACAAAGGACTGAATATGTTTAACAGGAAAATGCCGACTTCCTGAGCTGCAGTTTGAGAGCAGGAAGGCAGATATCCCAGACCCAGCCAGGACACATTGGCAGTGGTGCCTTTTTGGGCACAGGGTTTTCATACAAGAACAGAGGGTTGGTGCTCGGCTCACCCCAGGCCAGCAGATGATAAGTGTTTGTGCCTGGAAAATTATTGTGTGTGACAGTTAAAAAAAAACTCTGGTAGGAGACTTGTCCAGCTGACTGATGGGAAAGGGTGGTAAAATCTGATTTATCATTAAATGTCACTTAAGAATTAACAAAGCTGATAGGAATGTAGCCAGCAGGAGCGCTGTTTTATCTACGAACAAGTTTCCTCCCCTCCTTCTGGGGGCTTATTGCCTGCACTAATAGGGTCTTGGGTCTTTTCCTGATAGATGCCTGAATGCCAGGCAAGAGATTTAAAGATAATAATGACAATGACTCTGATAATGGCCGGCTCCTTAGCCTAAAGCTGGCGACAGGGAGTGTGAAAGCATCTTGGCCCAGGCGGGCACAGCACTTTCCTCCCTTCCTGCTGTGAGATTATCTCCACCCTCAGGAGTTTAACCTGCTATGAGAGTCAACCGTCTTTGACCTGCTCTCTTCTGACACTAGAATTGACATGTAAAGGTATTTTAAAATGTCCCTATTGATTTCACTACAATGGCTCCTTTGCAGCACAATGACCCCAATCCTGGAGTTTCTGGTTGGGCTGGGCTGGTCTTGGCTGGGCTGGTCTCTGGCTCCCAGCTGTGTAGGACCGGCTCTGGTGCAGGTTGGTCTCTTCCAAGCCTCTCTTGCTGGCTTCTGACTGCCACCTTCTCTAAGGTTCTGTCACAGCAGCCAAGACAAGGTGGAAGCCTGCAACACAGGGAGGCACTGGAGCTGTTTTGGTGGCCTTCAGTTACTCAGTGATTTCTCTGCTGAAAAAGGGTCTTCTCAAGGCACTAAAAGTGGGAGCAGGGCTGATGGACGGTCAGAAATTAGCAAGACCTCAAATAGGAATATTTTAATGTCCTGATGTGATATCAGTTACACTTTTTGTCCTTAGATCTTTAGAGGCTTTTGTAAAGACAGATTGGGATATCAATTTTTATTTTTCCAAAGAGAAAAAAAGAGCCATAGATCAGCTAAATTATTTTCCTTGCGCTGCAGAGACTGATGTCAAGAATAAAGCCCAAATCCATGTTAATGGACCTCAAAAAAATTACTATACAGAAGCGAAATACAAATATGTATTTCTTACAGCCAGCTTTGCCTCCTTCCCCCATTATGGCATATTCTGCAAGGGAAGGAGCCCCAGTGCATGGCCTGGAAAGGAGCTGCAGTTCATCAGCTCTATAGGCTGCCTGGGACCAGCTTTGCTTCATGTGCTCTACCACACATTGCTTCTCCCAGTGTTTGGTGTGGGGTAAAGAGCAATAAAGGAACATCATAGGGCAAGTGAGCTATTCTAAATCTCAGTGTCATAAACATTTGTAACCACTGTTTACTATTTTTTCATTGTCTCAGTCCAAAGCAAGGAAAGTTTCCCTCTTAAATGTTTTGTTGTGCTAGTCTCTGCCAGTTCCTTGTCTTGACTGCCTATGTCTTCCTAACCCCATTTATTCAGTTCCTTTTGGCTTTCCAAGGGCAGAGTTACAATTACATGCTTGATGATGTCCTTTGTTGCATCACTGTATATGTGCCTCTGTATCCATGCTCAGGAATCTATCTAAATAATCTGCTAATAACTCTTCCTCCATTGGAATTAGTCAGTAGAGGGCACCTGTCTCAGTTGCAACTGGGGCTCTAGGAGCTTTTCAGAACATTCCAGGCAGGTTGCTTTCAGTTGCATTTCTGCCTCTCTTTAATGAAGTTATTTGTTATAGGCTTTAAGGTATACTTGGAATTTCCTTCTCCTGCATTGCTGAACTTCCTTTTGTACAGACTTTCTCCTTGGAGATGAAGCCCTTTTGTTATTTTAAATAGTGAACAAATTGACACAACTTTGTACCTACTTAAACTTTTAATATTATAATTAGCACATATATGGGAAAAGATCTAAGACATACATGTCCTTCAGAAGGACAGATGTCATCTGAATAGCTTGATTAAAACTTTACTGTCTGCTACACCAATTACACTGCTTAGAATTTGCTCCTTTGTTAGCCAGGTCTTAAAAAAAGAAAAAAACACACTAATATTTATGTTGAAATACTTATGCCCTGTTACAACTCTCATTTCCTCAATAATATTCAGTAAGTATTCCTTTCGTATACCATTGACACTCAAGGGCCTGGTGGAAAGGCAGGTAGGTGAACAACACCCATTGCAAAATCACTTGGTTGACTTGCAAGTATTTTCTGCACCTCAACCACTGAAAAGAGAATAGCCTGGGGTAGAGTGGGACCTTTGGATGAACAACAAATTCAGCAAAAGCATTAAAACCAAACATGAGTGAAGATATTCCCATCAATATTTGGCCTGTAGTTCAACCTTCTCACTGCAGTATTTACTGTTGAACACATGGATTTGATGAATACTTTCTATAGGTGTGTGGGGAGGTTCCCATAGAATAAAAAGTTGCATTAGAGGATGCCCAGACTGTACCATGATGGAAGTGCTGTAAGAATCCAAAGAGATTAAACAGAAAAAGTAAATAAATAATTCTCATTCCAATGAAACATCAAAGCTGTAGCCTTGTTTTGATTGTGTTAAAATGATAATTAGGAATGGGTATAAGATACAAAGACAGCATTCCTTAAAAAAGGAAAGCTTCATTATCTTATTGTTTTATTTCTGTATTAAATACTTGTCATGCTAGAATCTAAGCTCTAAAGCTGTTGTTTTCTTCTTCTTTGGTCCTGATCCTTTTGATTCTCAGCTCTCTTATGTGTAAATATATGTGTACGTATCTAGGAAAACATATTGAGGTAAGGACAGTGAAAATGTCTAAGCTGAATGGGAATGTTATATATTTTCAGGCTTGCAGTTCACAAGAACTGAACAAAATGCCCAACATTTTGTGTTACTTGATTTAAAAGTCTAAATTTGCAATAACAGAACAACAGATCACCTGCAGTCCTCATCATCTGAAGTGAAACGAACATCACACTTTCCTTTGTATTTTGCAGAACACAGGATTTATTGCAACAGGTACATTGATAGTTTTTAATAAATATTTTGATTTAAATGAATTCACAGTAGTAAAGACAATGTCAACACATTAACTTTCAGTAATTTTGTATTTCTAATGAAGTAGAAGATAAAGTCTCATCAAACTGTGGTAACAGTACCTTTTTTAAGCTGTTGTGACACCGTTGCAAAGAGTTTGTATTGACAAGGCTGGAGCGGTGTGTGCATTCATGTGTGTATACACATACAGTTTTTTATTATTTTTTGAAAAATTATTTGTTTTCTAACCTTGGAGATCATAATCTCTCATGTTTTAGCCAGAGGTCCGACTGCCATTCTGACCCCAGCTAATCCTCATAATTTTAACTGATTATTTCAGTTTCTGTTTTTGTTTTGTTTCGTTCTGTTTTGTTTTGTTTTCTATCAGTGAACCAAGAGAACTCTCTCATCCAGCATTGGTGGGAACAGTACAGGTTTCTTTGGAGAAAAGCACAATTTTGAGTGGTAAATTCTACAAGTGATCCTCTATGATCAGACTTCCCAATGTCTGTGAAGTTTACCTTGGGAGTTTCATGGATCAGCACAGAACTGAGAGACCAGCATCCCCGTATCTGAAAAATCTTACTCCTCTTAGGAAAAAGTATGGTGCTCCAGGTACAGCATTTGAGCTTTTTTTCTTCCTTTGCTCATGGCATGTTTTACCTAAGGAACAGGATGAATTCTTCTGGGCTCCAGAGGATAATCTAGTTTCTTACTGATACAGGCAATCCCAACAGAAAAAAAAGAGCAATTTTTCAAAGAATTCCTATGGGAGATCCCAGGAGGATTGAACTGAAGCTTTCTGTGGTCTTTTTAAAATTCACTTCATGGTTTTGAGGTTGAGTTTTTGGGGGTTTTTTGCCTTGGTAGTGGGTTTTCAAGACCACAGATGTCCTTGGCTACTCCACATCAATAAACTGTTACCAAGGCCCTGCTGTACTTTACCACAAGGTCTGTAAGCCAAAAAAAAAAAAAAAAAAAAGGAACCCAAAGAGCTGGAAAGAACAATTGCTCTTCCTCATATGAAGGCTTCTTACCAGAAATTGATTTCTTGATTTTTTTTTAGTGCCTTTTAACACAAATATACCCCCATTAAAATTCAGGTTTCAAAAAGTAAGAACATGTATGATTGACATCTATAAGTACATCAGTATGGAGCATATGTGCCCTTTTCAGTGATTCTATTGAACATACCTCATCCTAAGAAGTGTGACCTTGAGTTGTTTTTGTTTTAGTAAACTCAGCCTGGTTAGGAATCTTCCATTAATTTCCTAGAATGAAAGCTATAGCTCAGGCCCCTGGGATATCAAGAACGAGAAAATTTCACTGTCCTCTATACACTGCAATCCATTTGTTAAAATATGTGCTGAGTGAGATGGCTCCTAACTTGAAATACTTCATTTGTTTTTAGGGTGATTCCATGCTCACTAGATCTTTCCTTCTTGTTGCTTTTTTTTTTTTTTTTAATTTCATCCCTTAAATATATTTTAGAACATTTCCACATACTTGAAGGAAAGAATATTGGGAAAATAAATAGAATATCTTTTTCCTTTCTTTTATATATAACCAGCTGTTTTCCTACTTTTCTGTATCTTGCTGTGTTGTTTTTTTTTTCCTTCCTAGGCATACCTGAAGAATTAAAAAGATTTTAACACACGATGGAGCTACCACACTTGATAAGCAGGTTCACCCCATTTAAGCTATGAATGCTTTGGCAGGTAACTAACCACCTGATATGAGAATGTATAATACAAGGAGGAGCTTTAGTATTAGAGGTCCAGGCAGGTTTTAACTAGCCTGTTGTTGCAGTTTGAAGGAACATGAGGAAAGAATTTCAGCAGCTGCTATTGAAACAGGATGACATGGGTTGGGATGGGACACATAGTTTGCGACAAGAGTATTAAGAAAACAAATGTAATATAGTATCATATTTTACTGAGTAACTACTAAGTAGTTACCATTGGTAATTACTTAGATTGTTGTGCAGTTCAGGGGTGCCTAGAGGAAGGTCTGGGCTGGCAGAGTTAGCCCCATGTGGTGGTTCCTGACATCCTCACACCTCTGGCCTGGAGAGCAATAATCTGTCCCTAAAGCCTTCTCCTGCGCTGTTCTTTCCTCCATTACACTAGATAGAAATCTTCCGTGTGACCTAAAATAATCTTTCTATGAACACTTGATGCTGGCAGGTCTGGTTGCATTGCAGGGAAATGCTTATCAGATCAGATAATACCATTCATGATGCCAGGAGCATATGCCCAGACAATTATTAGGAAGAGCCTCACCCACCGTATAGTCCTTGAGGGCACGACTCCCTTTAGAAGCAATATGGCCCAATGTCAGAAAATGGTGGCCACCATGCTAGGGCAGTATCGTGACAAAGAGAACATCCCTTCAAAATTGGTGCCTGAGCAGAAGAGAAGAAGGTGACAAAACAGTCCCTCCCTTAGTGACTTTGGGGCAGGAATGACAGGCTGTGTGCCTGGCCAAGCCTGTGTTGTCCTCTCCCCTTGCTGTAGACAGCTGTGCTCAGCTCTACAGAACTCAGCCAGGTATGTAAGGGCTTGGCAGCAGGAGCTGACTGCTCTTTCAGGGCTGTCTGCAGGCTGGATTGCTGTCTGTGTCCTCTGATGGTTATCTGGCTTGCACATTTCTGAATGGCATGAGGGGCAATGGAAAAGGGTGAATAATAAGTCATGAAAAAAAAAGGACAGCTAGAAGGTATCAGTTGCTACCTGAATACCTGTGAAAGTGGGGCTGTGTTTTTCAGGTGTGTTATCAGAGCAAGGTAAAGGTCAAGGGAATAATGGAGTTTGGGGAGGAGATGGAGGAAAATGAGAGGAGAGGAGAGGAGAGGAGAGGAGAGGAGAGGAGAGGAGAGGAGAGGAGAGGAGAGGAGAGGAGAGGAGAGGAGAGGAGAGGAGAGGAGAGGAGAGGAGAGGAGAGGAGAGGAGAGGAGAGGAGAGGAGAGGAGAGGAAGAGACAAGGCAAAGACCTTGTCTGAGAGAACAGAAAGGGAGACAGGGTGGTGGGGATAATCAGGTGAGGTGGATTGGAGACTCAATAGGTGTTGGGCCTTGGCTGCCTGAAGTTCTTCACTGGCCCTGAGCATGTTAGAACTGCAGCAAATCAAAAGTGTCTGGAGAGCTGCGCACTCCTCTGTAAGCTGTGAGCACAAAGACCCCTGCAGTCACATTGCTTCTCTCAGCACCCTTTGGTGACAGGGGAGAAGGGACATTTGTTAAGGACCATCGAGGCCCACGCTGCTTCTGTGCAATCAGTTGAGGTGCACTGTCTTCTCTCCTTGTGTTTGACTTCATTTTGAACATCACATGAATCTGCTTAGTGTGGTTTAGTGAATGAAGGGATTATTGCAAGCTGCTTAAACACTTACCTCGACCGGTGAAGCATAACTCCCCGGGACACATGCCTCCCCCTGGGAGGGCAGCCAGGCTGTGCATTGTGGGTCCCACCTGGCACACCCTTGAGGTCTTGGGCTGGCGGTGGCAGGGCACAGTGGGACTCCTCTACAGACCTCAGATATCTGTAGCAAAACTGGCTTAAGGTCTCCCTGCTTAAGGCCATGTGCACGTGAACCTTAGCAGGGAGGAATATGTTCACAATCTGGGCTAAGGTGGAATTTCACTTACACCTTAAATCTGCAACAATACAATCTCCTCACACCTTCTCTAGCTGTGCAGAACCACCTGCCAGTGAAGCCAGATTATATTGCTCGCCTTATTCTTGGGATTTATAGTCCCCTGTTAGAGTTTATCAGCATTACCATTCCTTTCCAGCTTGCAGATTGGCAGCTGAGGCACAGTAAGGTTGTGTCCTCTCACACAGATGCTTCCTCCTGACTGCTGGTGCTTAGACACCAAGACTGTGACGTTAAGCTCCTCATAAGTTCCTTCTAGGGCAGTGTGACTCAAAATACTAACAAATGGGCAGTTTTGTATCTCTACAGCAATCTCCCATATCATACATTGCTGCCTTCAGCTATAGCTTGATTTCTCCTAATAGGAGAGTCTAGGAACCAAAGATTAGTGGGAGGGCTTTGTTAATGCAAGACAAAAACTACATTCTGCTTCTTCAGTAGAGATCATAATGAGTAAAGATGAAATCTTTATGATTTACTTCACACCCTTAGCATGATGCTGGACTCAAGACTAACAAGCACAAGTGCAGAAGAATTTTACATTGGGGTAATTGGAGGAGTAATTCAAAAACAGATCTGCTTGCAGCGTAGATACACTTTTCATGGGGTTTAAAGTTAATCTGCAGCTCTGTTTCAAGATAACCCTTATCACAATTACTACTCTGGCCTAACTGCCTACTGTATAAATCTCAGCATGGATACATGAAAAAAGTTATTTCATACCTTTAGGAAACTGTAGGAGTAGCTTGAAGCCATTGTTAACCAAGTATCAGTTGCTAATGTAAACCTTCTAGCAAATGCAGAGACACAATGGAATTTTGGGAATTTTTCTTAAATTCTGTATTAGGAAATTTACCCTGATAGTGAGATGCCAGATATTTATATTTAAAACTTCAGAGAAGTAGTAATACTTCAGGAATGAAAATGCTTTTTTTAGAGTTTCCTATTGAGTACTGGGAAAAGTGTTTGATTCCTTATCAATCACATGACCAAATGTGATAAAAGCCCACTTCTGCCCATGCTTTGTTTTCCAAACACTCCACCTCCGGATTTGCCTGGAAGCAGCCTCTCTAATGGAAGGTTCCCTAAGAAAGAAATGTCATTCCCCGTCAGTGATACTGTACACAAAGACAGGCAACTGAAAGGGCTCAGGAGACACTCCTGCACTATAGAGCTGAACAATTGATCCTGGCCACAGCGCTATTAAGGGTCCTTGATACCCACTACCTCGGAGACAATGTATTGTACAGAGAATTGTGGTTTGTTGTCAGTGGCCTGTGTAAGTAATGGAGGTACTTGGTACTATAGATTGTTTAGAAAGGCAGACATTAATGAGAAGAAAAAAGCTGCTCCTAATCAGAAAAGGAAAACCCAGTGAAAATAAGAATAACAATGGCATTTAATTACAAACCCTTGTATCCTCCCGCTGGCTACCCTACCTATGCAGCTTCCCTCTTGCAGACATTCTTAACACAATACAGTGCTTTTGAGGTCTGTTATTCAGATGCTTTTGGTCTGGAAGTTGTGTGTTTTCATTTGGAGAATCAATGGTGGATAGTTAGCAGCAAGCATCAGCCTTAGGTACCAACTCTTATCCTCCATTCCAACCATGCAAACTAGTAGAAGTAGTTTGTATTGCTGAGAAGTGTGCTGTAAGCTATACTGTCTTTTACTATCTTTGCTGTTGTCAGGAAAACTAGATGCTACAGGTGGAAGAATGCAAGAGAGGTCCTTTTGCCCTCCTAGTAGTTGAATAAAGCTAGACCAGCTCAAATGAGCTGAAATAAGATGAGAGCAATGCTTTTTATAACAGGCACAGCTACTTGAATGTGCAGTCTCGGCTGAATCAGACTTTTGGAGACCTTTGAACCCCATTTTTACTGTCAGTGCTGCTGTGGGAAAATAAATAAATAAAATAAAATAAAATAGAACAGCTGGTGACTGTGAAAGTCAGGTCTAACATACACTTGTAATGAAAATACATTAAATCGTGGCAATGGTCAATTACTGATTGGGAAAGTGAGAGCCTGAGAAACAGAGTTGCCTGACATGTTTCACAGCTGCTCTGGCCATGCTGAATCCTCTGCTAGCACACTCAGATGATGCTGAGGACGAGAAATTATGTTAATATCCTTTTGCCAAGACATGGGTAGCGCTTAGGCCTCCAGCACCAGTGCAGTGACAGAGTTAGGGATAGAGGAGCTGAGGACCACAGGAGAAGCATCACAACCTCCCAACTCCTTTTTAGCCACCAGTAGTTAAACTTGCATTGACTTAACTGGATACTGTTTGGCTATGCTAGTAGTCATTGAAATATCCCTTCAGCACTAAAATATCTCTGCTGGCATCATGAAGATAAAGTAAAATACACCAGCTGGCTCTCCCTGCCCCCGGACAGGGTTTGCAGGAGGGTGCAGAGCTCTGCTGTGCCTTCCCAGTGCCCATAGCATTTTGTACAAGAGACTACAACCCGTATGTGCTGGGTACCATTATTCACCAGCAACAGCTAAATATTCAGAAAAAGGCAGCTCAGCACAGAGGTGCCACCAATATGCTTCTATCATTTATTCTGTCCATTTATTGCAGATGTTGTTAAGGTGCGACAGGTGGTGACAAAATGCATCCCAGTACAAATATATTATTGACTGATAGCTTTAATTTTGCAGATACGAATAAATATTGGTAAAGGAACAAACCGTATGTGGTTCTGTGTCTTCAAATAAAATTGCTATCCTTAGTTTGCCCTTGCACAGTTCAGCATCAGTGCATTATTGATTGGAATTAGAAGTTAATAAGGTTTGGGCTAATTAATCAGGTGGGTAGGGACTGGAACTGCATTGCAAGGCTTAATCAAGTCATCAAAACTCTTAAGCCGTGAAGAAGGTAATTAAAGGAAAAGGATGCTAGTTATACAGTAACAGGAATCTGGGAGAGGACAAGAGAAAGATAGAGAAGCTCCATTTTCTTTTGTACACTTTTCTGAAATAAATCAGACCAAATGACGCAGGTAACAGTGCTCAGCTTCCTATCAGCAAATTAAGTTGGATGAATTTATAAATCATGTCAGAGAGGAATATAGTTCAGCTAGTCTAATTGCCAAGAAATCTATGTTTGCTTATAGAGGCTGGTTTGTTTTTTGGTTTTTGGTTGCTTTTTTTTCAATATCAAGACCTACAGCACAATCTTACTGCCTGCGACTGTTATCCCAAAGTTACTGGATATAGAATGAATCAACTTGGCTTACAGACTTAATTTAAAAAACCCTGCATTTGTTAAAGCAAAATTGATTAATGTGAAAACATTAATTTGTGGCCTATTGAGTGCTTACTATAGAAGGACAACTCTCAAACTTTCTTTACGCAATTGCTTCGCTGAAAGTAAGTACCACAAAAAACGTTTTCTTAATGAAACGCTTTCAAAATACAAGCAGCTCCTTGTTATCAGATTAACAATAATGCAGGGGAGTGTTTTTGGTAAAAAAGCATACAAGAAATAACCACTAATGGCCTAAAAATAGCATTTCATATGTGTCTTCCACATTTATAGTCAGCGATGGATCTAATGTTTGATGCCAGCTAGTCACAGTGAGCAGGCTACTAACATCCAGTGTCAAGTCAATCTGTGCTTCATTTTACTGGAAACTTCAGAGAAAAAAAAAATTCTTTCAGTAATTTATGTTTAGTTTCATTCTGGTTTTTAAACGAAAATCCTCATATTCAAATCTTTGTAATATAAAAAGAAATAAAATAATAAAATAATATAATAATATGGAGGGAAATTCAGATAAGTATTTAAAGAAACTGGCACAAAATAAATGAGTGTAGCAAAGTAGTAGGTGAAGAGTTTGAATTTTCATGAGCTGACATTCTCATCCTATGTCCTTATCTGAGGGGATATTAATTTCACAGGTGCCTAGCAAAAAAAGAACTTAAACAGTATAGTAAAACATTTATAACAAAGAGTAAGGAAGATTGGTTATCAAGAAAATAAGTATAGATTAAGTGTGCTTCAGTAATGCAGTAATAATCTTTAAATATATATTTTTAATAGTACAGTTTGAAAATTTGAATTATGTTCATATATATTTATAAATTATAACTATTCCTAGGGCCTGACATATGCAATTCAGATGTTTGGGGTTTTTTGTCTATTTCTTTCCAGTTTTTGGAGAGAAACAAAATCAGACTGTAGCTAGTTCTGTGGTAGGGAATTAAATCTCTATGTTTGAGTGATACTGATGCAAAAATTTAGCCTGCAGTGAGTATTCTGTGTATCAAGAAGAAGTGTTCCGGTAATCTTACATATGTTTTCAGATGAAACTGAAAAGGGAAAATGCTAGACCTGTGGTGCATGTGTCAAGTTTTGAATTTAAGCTCTCTGTTTTGCTGAGCAGTTGCCAGCCGTGAGCATAAGCTTGTTCATTAAAAAGAAAGCAAGCACTCTGCTCATGACAAAACTTGTCATGTGTCCCCTACTTAAGTTTGGTTGTGCCTTGTCCCATCATTCACTGGTGAATGATGACTTCGAGATACCAGCAAAAAATCCTGGCTAACAGTGCACAGTGTTTCACATGTGGACTTGTAACCTAGACTAAATGTTTTTTCTTGGAAGGGGCTTTATCAGGATGACATTGAAGCATACCTTTCTAATACTTGTTGCTTCTAAGATGGAAATGAGCCTGTTAATGCACAATCACTGAAATTAAGAATAAAATGTTACTGAAATCGAAAAGGAAAATCCAATTATGTTCACTATCTGTCTGTAAAGAAGATATAATCTTTAAAGTCTCCCTTTCTGTCTTATACATGTACAATCATATACATTTCAAATCCTATTTGCCTAGAAAAACCACAGTATGAACCAGAGACTAACAGTGGCTTCAAAGAGCTAGATACTGAAAAATAAGACTGAAAATGAAGACGTCTTTACATATGTTTGCTAACTTCTATATCTCTGCTAGCTAATAATTTGGAGAAAGTCTGTAGAAAACATGTCAGCTCTGCTGGTCGGTATTTTGTAAAAAGTCCATAATAAATACATCAAGTCTACTGGCTAACATTTTTGAGGAAATACAGGAAATATATCAATATCCCTTTCATGTGAAATGCTATATCTTTAATGAAGAATTTTTTATACTATCAAAAGATAGTGGGGGTGGGGGGAAGAAAAGGAAGGAAAATATCTATATTTTTATAAGACCTCAAAGTTCAAACAAATGCAATGTCCAGAAATATTCCAGGTCTCCTTTGCACACAAGCAAAAAGAGGATGTAAGACCATTTTTGTCTTTCTTGGGAAGTAATACAAGAATAGAAAAAGTGGTTCAGACCTAAGGTTAAACAAATTATATCTCTGGGTGGTCATTTCTCCATGTTTAGTGAAAATATGAAAAGAAGGCAAGTATAGAAAATTGCTACTCCTGATACTCTCTTCAAGTTTCCTGCCATCTGCATTTTAGGGATTTCACGAGCTGAGTTTGCATTCAGCTCTTTTTGCTAACACAGTCCTTGGAGGACCAATTTTACTGCAAGGTTATCAAGTTGGTTTTGGACCAACTTTTACTGCTGTCACCCCCCAAAAAGCCCATGGCAATGAGTATGGGTTCTTTTCACTGCTTTTTAAACCTGCTCCCTAACAGTTTAGTTTTAAAAGAAACAGAAGAATCTACTTTAGGTCACACATGCTACAGGGAGGTAATCCCAAGGGCTATGTATCTGGCTTTACTTCACCATATTTCACATCAGGAAGGAGCAGAGCATGCCCATACCTATGTGCCCACAGCAGCAAAGAGGCAGTTTCATCAGCTATCAATGAGAGGTTAATTAACAGCGCAGGTTTTCACCAGCACTGGAAAATAAAAGGTTGCAACTGCAAGTTGAGCAATTCCTTTGCAGTGTACCAAGGCCCTCTTGTCCTTGTGAAGCAATCACTTTGGGAGTTCACACTCAGTGTTCACTCAGCAGGACTCTGATGGGTTTGCTACCATCATCACCCACCTTTCTTGCTAGGATATCTGGTCCCCAAGGACTTGACATCTACTTCCAGCTCATTTTTTATGAGTCACTAAACAGCTGTCACCTGGGGCCACCATGAGTCATATTATAGACAACATTAATCCAGAACTGAAAACCTTAACAAAACATTAGCGGTCCCTGAACTATCCCCTTACTTCACCCATTGCTGAATAATCCTCATGTACACAATCTTCACCCAACTGACCTCTCAAGTGGGGCCAAATCATCCTTGCGTGCACTCTCATGTCCTCATTAAGGTAAAACTCCAAGGGATTTAATGAAAATGTCACTGGTACAAAAATTGTATGGAGACTAAGTAAAGAAGATTTAAATTTCAGTCTGCTATTAACATATAGGGACAGTATTACCCGTGCATTCATTCTTGCTGGTATGTAGAGTATATAGCCGTGTGCAAAACCGTTGCTCAAAGACCTGGGGAAAATAGAAACAGCAAGAGGAAATATTAAGCTTTGTGAACACCAGCAAGATTTTAATTAGCTAGGTTTATAATAACAATGACCAACAAATGTTTGGCTTTTGAATTACCTAAAAGGATAAAAAATTAATATATCATTCATGAACATAATCGCTATTGTTTAAATTGTGCAGTGTCTATAGGTATGTGATACATGCATGTAAATACTGACGCTATCGTGCATCATTAATGCTGATTTTATCGTGGCAGTCACGAATAATTACTGCAGTTTTCTGTCTCAGGCAGGCAGGGCACAGTGGTGCATGCTCAGAAAATGGGAAAGTTGGAAGAGAAGCAGAGCTGCTTGACATCAAGCAGGCTTTTAATAGACTATTTTGGTCATTCACTGCCAAAGTAGTTTGAGAATTAGCCTTTCAAAATTATATCCGGCTACTACTATCTGCATTGCTTTGGAAATATTCAGTGCTCATAGCATGGGATTGATGGTTTTCGGTCCCTTTATGCCTAATTCAGTGGTGGTATCTGCTTCTTCCTCCCAGTTCTCTGCACAGTGAGAACTATCATTTAAGTGATACATAAAATGTCATATCTAGTTTTTAAAGGGCAGTTGCAAATGCTGTAATTATTCATTGCCCTGGGAATTTTTTTTCCATTTCAATATGTAAGAAAGTAGATCGATTATCTCCCATATTGGTTTTTATTTTAGAATCACTTGGATTCTAACAGAGTGAAAACTTAAGTCTTTCAGTCATTCAGTGCTGGGTAAATGTCCCTCTTGTTTGTGAGATGAGGCCATAATCCATTTAGTCACTCAGCTGAGATACATTGGTTACCTAAACTGATAGCACCCGGTACTTCTCTGGAGATGCCAGTAGCACAACAGCTTTGTGCCAGGTCTTTGACAAGACTGTTTTCACTCCAAGAGGTGTATTAGCTCCTCCATGATATCTTTAGTTGCCTCAGCAACAAAAACAATGACTCCAGTAACAGTGGTTGCCTGAAAGACCTTTAGAAAAGTAGTAGTAGTTGTTGTTGTTATTAGTATTACAATTAATATTATTATTTTACTCTGGGTCTGATATGGAGCTTGCAGTTTCATGAAGTAATGTTTTTTTTAATATGAAAAGTGTTAATCTCTTAAATTCTTGATAGCTGGGGGATATCCTTCTGTTAAAGAGCCTGATCACATGTATATGTTACTCCTAGCACTACTTTTCTTTAAGAGAACAGTGATGTAGTCTCTCATCTATTCTCTCTATTGTAAATGTTGTAGACAAAGGCATCTCCATGGCTAGACATCAACTCTCTTTCTGGCTAGTTGATAGGAAAAAGAACGTGTAGGTTACTTAAGTAATGCTATTTCCTCTCAGTAAAAGGGGGAACTTCTGCTAGATATCCACGTAAATTATGCTATGTTGCACCTTATGGGCCATTCTTACCAACCCCAATTCTTCATGTAAAAAAATTGACTTGATACCTGCTAGACCTAGAGAGTGAGTTCAGAGGATAACTCTATTGACTCAAGGTAAACCAGAGTTGTGGCAGGATCATGGATTTGGCTTTTTTGGAGTCAGCATAACGAAAACCTGCGCTTGGCTGAAGTGTTCTATAAGTTACACTTTCACTGTTGTATGCTCAACAAGGCATAAAGTCAGTCCTGACTAATTATGTGATTTACATCTAAATTTCTGAAAGCCTTCTACCTGTCCTGACATTGTGTCATAATTGTCTTATGAACACTTATTAAAGTTCTGTTTCTTATCAGTCATTATCTGAGGGATCAACATAGGACAGATAATAAATTGGACATTGTAATTATCCTGTCTCTAAGACTTTAACAAAAGTGAAATGCCATTAAGACATTTGGAGTTGAAGAACTTAAAACAGTACAAAATGCTGTGATTTGTCACAGCATTCAATTTTTTAGAAGATGGGATTAAGAGACAGATAAGCTAATATGCTCAGGAGGAGCCAGACATATCAGAAGGAAGTTTTGCCATTCAGTGTAGTTTGATGAAATAAACAGTAAGAATACAGAGAGGAGGGGGAAAAAAACAACCAACCAACCAAAGAAAAAAAGATCTAATTTAGCTCACCATTTTTGCTTTGGAAATGTTATTTTTTTTTCTAATTGCTTTAGCTGCTTTGAGAGGACCTACCAGTCTAGCTGGAACAGAATTTAGTATAGTTCCTATTAGTCAGCAAATTTTAAATTGCCACAGAAAGGGATTCCTCTCTGGGTTGAGAATGGGGTGCCAGTAGTACAAAAAGATAGTTATGCCTGGAAGATCTTTTCTTGAAGATTAAGATTGTATGACGGGAAGACAGACAAATGCTCTGATATTTTTTCCCCAGGGTATGACTGTAAGGCTGTTGCTGAGGCAGTACAAGGGAAAAAGCAAGGGAGAAAAACGTTTGCAGATGTAGCCTGTAACTGCTTGTATCATTCTCTGGGTGCAATGGGAGAGCGTACTGTGGAGAAGGTAAACAAAACCCCACCACCTGGCTCTAGGAAAGGTTAAACTAGTCATCTGACTTTTACTTATGCTTCTCCTATGTATAACCTTTTTCCTCTTTTGTAATCAACTGTAATACACAATGAGTTTATCCATTAAGCCTGTAGTAGGACATTTATTATATGGTAGTTACTTCTAGAGAGAAATCCCTTTTCCTTTGGAATTGATGTTTATTAACCTTGGTCTAATTGTGGTCTTGAGCTGTCACTCATTTATTATTTATCTTCAGACCCTTTAACCTGCTTCTCTATCCATTTTAACAAAACAAGGCTACCCTGGAGGATTTGCCTGGTCTAAAATACATTCAGCTTTCCAAGTTGCAGATGGCTTTGAGTGTTAATATCCAGCAATATCACCTATTTTAAGGAGAGTTTGGCTTGCTGTATTAAGTGGAAGCCTTGCCGAGCCTCTTGAGGATAAACAAGCACAATATTTGTTACATGGACTGCATTAAACCCTTTGTCTTGCCTTCTACAGTATTACTGTTGCAGGTATAAGTCATGGTACTGGTTTATAGGTACTTTTAAATTATTTTGCAAAGCATTTTTTCGTTTCTTTAATTTTTAAAAATCAACTCAGTTTTCCAGTGTGGTGCAGAGGACACGCCTGCAAGCAGTTGCATTAGATCAGCTAAGGGGGAGCATGCCATTGAGTAGGAATTGGAATGAGTGGAGAAGAGGGAGACCTCCCATATTGGCACATCACCTACATTTCAGTGATGTGGAGCCATAAATGCTTATGCCGATCACCGCTTACCATTGCTATTGGGGATTTACTTTATCAGTTGTATGAAATAAAAAAAACCTGGATTTCAAAGCTGGCACAGAGTATGTTCCATTCACATTGCCAACATTAAACTATAGTTGTCTGGTGAAATGGCAAAATGACATTTTGGAAGTGAACACCTAAAAAGGTTACATTTAAGATACTTCAGGAATTTTATTATCAGCTTGTTCAATTCTTAGTAGCACGGGAAAACATTTATCTTTGTTGCCAGAATTTTGCAGGAGCTGAGACTTTAATTTTGTTGGAAGACAGTTGAAAATGCTATAATTTCCAGTGCTTCTTGTATTTAACTTACTCTGAGGGATTTTGTGCATAGTTAAAAAAAAAAATATTCCTACATTTAATTGCTTATTTTTGGTATCACAGTGTATTTTGAAACTGAGTATTTCAGTTCTTCATATCTAAAGCACTGAACTGCTTCAACATAATTTTTACCAGTATTCTGTTAAATAACTAGGAAATGCTGACTGGTAAGTGAGTAATTGAATAAGTTTGTAATTTAAAAATGCCATCTAAACAGTGCTTTTTTTCCACCCCTCAACTAGTTCTCCTTCTCAAATTTCCTTTGAACATGAGCTAAATCAAAACCAAAATCCACTTTATGGACAGTTTAAAGGGCAGGAAATACCGCATTTCTGTTTAATTTCAGAAAGGTGAGACAGACCCTCCTTGAACCTACATGTCCTGGCTGCAGAGCTGGCTTGCTCACCACAGAGTTGAGTCTAAGGGTGAGTCAACATGTAAACAATAGAAATGGACAGGCCTGATGTGGGCAAATTCCTGAAAATTTAACCATATCTGACAGAAATGCAAGGTGTTAGCAATTGCTTTCACCTGCTTCCTCTAAATATGTAGCAGTTTTAGAATTTGCAAGGTTGTATGCTCTTTGCAGCATATATCTCTGACACCAAACTAATGGGATCTTCACAGGGATTTGCCACTCTGCTTTCCAGCTCAGGGCTGCCTATAATAAAGACTGGATAAAAATCCCCCAAAATCTCTTGTCTGGAAAATTGCTAAACAGTGTTTCTTCCCAGCCTTCTTTTTCTCAATAAGGTGGAACCGAGTATTTTTAAGATAATAAAAGGAATCATAACCCAATTACCTTCTCCTCAAAAAAGAGGCATACAGGGACATGAG
This sequence comes from Caprimulgus europaeus, assembly GCA_907165065.1. Next base: position 35,714,391 of record OU015525.1, read on the forward strand.
AGATGTGAAGGTGCTACTTGATCACTTAATGCACATGAACTAATGGCTATCTGCTATGAAACACAGCAGTTTTGTTCATTCCTGGTTGTGCTCTGCTGCCTTTGTGCTGCTACCAATTCTTCTTGGATCTCCCACAAAGAGGCAACTTAGGGAGCAGAAATGTTTTTTTCCCCCTTTTTGTGGACTTAGTATTCTGCCTGTCTCACTCATTAATATGGAGCCAGACAAATGTGGTGCAGGCAAGAAGGAATTTGTGCAAAAGTCTGCCTAAGAGTTATAGGAACAGCAACCAGGTGTTTGATGAATTACCTGTATTATGAAATAACAGAGTTTTGCCACCCAGCAAGCAATGATATATTTATCTGCAGTGGAAAGCCCTCGGAGGAGACTGAGGAAAATTCTGTTCCTCCTGCAGTAGCCCAGGGCTAATGCAAAGCTGGGGCAGAGGAAGAATAGGTCTTCACCATCCCAGCCAAGTGCCCTATTCACTGATCTATTCCCTAGTCTGGCATGGAAATGCCTGTGCTGGAGTGTCTTTTCCTGGTGAGAATTTCCTGGAGGGGGGTACATTTTCAGGTAAGGTCTCCATCTCCATAAATTAGCATGAGGTTTAAAAAACAAAACAAAACAAAAAGTCCAAAACTTTTGTTAGAAAAGTCAATATTTCCCGCTTGAGACCAATGCTTTTTGTAACAGTATTTGGCAGCTACTAAAGGCTGCAGCAATGTCACTGACTAGACAGCAGCAACTGCAGAGGCCTGGCCAAAGGAGGGTGATGGGCGCTGTGCAGAAATGACCCTGCCTCAAACACCTCAACTGTCTTATTCTGCACATATAAATGACACAATAGCAAAGCCGTGACTGGGAGGAGAGAATCTTGCACAAATCAATTAATCCCTGACCCATTTGCCTCTCTAGGTGGTTCTTTGGGGACTGACAAATAATGGATCCAATATTTGGATGCAATCAACACTGATATTATGAGAGTTAATAAAACTCATTATTCTCTTGCTATATGCTCCCCATGGCAAGGGGAAGGATGTTAATTTAACGGTTTTTTAATTAACATTCTAAGTAGCCATAAGCCTCTGCCTCAAGCTAATGTTTAAAAAAATGAAAATGAAACTTGGATGAAGCTGCTTGTGTAGCCAAAAGACTCAAAATTATGCTACTTGCCAAGCAATCAAAATTATAATATCTCTTCACTTTTGAGAGCTTGCCCTTTGGAGATTATTTTAATTTCACTTTTCCTGGACTCTTATGTACTAAAGCAGTGGAACAGTATTTATCCTAAAAGAGAAACCATACAAAATGTCATTTACCAGTTCTGTTATTGGTGAAATGGATGCATAAGCAGAGATCTGAGACATGTGGTTTATGACCAGTAAGGAATGAAGTAGAACAAGCAAATAGCTCAGGAGTTACCCATGTGTGCAGGGAGGCTTGTGCATAATTGTGAAAGAAAACTCCAGTGCTGGATCTGAAAGTAGAGGAAAGGCTTTTCAGGATCTGTAGCTGAATTGGAGGACAGGGGACATGTGTGAGTAGGATGTGCACTGGATCTAAAGGGCAGATCCTTTCACCGAAGAGGGCACAATTCTACTAACCTCTGGACTGTGCTAGACACCTTGTGCAAACATTAATTTAAACTTTAACCACTGAAAGTTGAGTGCCTGGGATAAGTTACTTGTTTGCGTCCTTCTTGTAGATAGTCACTGCAGACATCGTCTTGTCCTACCTGGTTTACATACCTTCTTGGGGTGTAAGGAATACCTCTGTGAAGGTGTCTATTCTCTCACCACTGGTCATGGAGGGAGCCTGGGTGAGCAGGTCAGACCAGAAGCTCATGGCTGAAACAACTCCCACCCTTGTGTAGATGGGATTATTATCACTACAGATAAAGCCTAGGGCTCTCTAAACCAGTACCTTGCTTTGCTATCTGTCATAATGCAAAGTCTGTGGGCAAAGCTTCATTTTATGTAGATTTTATCCAGATAAAGGCTTTTGGCATATACCCACCCACTGTCCATTCAAGTTGTCAGAGGATTATTATTCCCTTTTGTCATGTTTGTGGAAAAGCATGAGTTAAATTGCATAAATTCTGCCTCCAAAGCAGTGTATCCAGCTGTGGAGTTCAGCATTGCCCTCTGCTCCTGGAGCCCAAAAACCACTGGCTGGGGTGACTGGTTGTTCCTTTCCTACATTACTTCACAACCACTCCAACACCTGTAGTTGCAGATATATTACTACAATAATAATAATATACTAATACAGATCATTGGTTATGAGAACAGATTAAGTTAGACTGACACAAGATGGCTTTGTAGCAACACAGAAGCATTGTCTAAATATAAATAATATAAATATAAATTTATAAAATACATACAAAATTTGGTAGCATTAGAGATTCAAAGGTGACAAGGACAGAACAGTTTAAGAAGTTATTGCCTCCTAAATGAAGTTTTTAACTTTTAAACCACCCAAGTTCTGAACTGCAACAACTTAGGAGCACACAGCTACTCTAGCCCTGCATTTCAGCTGAGAGTATGGCAATTTTGACTTGGATTACCATAATTTAAACTGTTCCAGGTAGATGGTTTGTGTTTTTGGCCATACCCTGTCTGTACCTCAATAAGCATAACTTTTTTATCTCAAACAGCTCTTTTGCCCAGGACAGACTACTACTCAACATTTGGTAATTTCAATGGGTGTCATGCCTTAGAAAATTTGGGCCCAAAGACACTATCACAGAAATATGTCCTGCCAAAACCCCTAAGGTGTGTGCAACTGCCCTGGTGACTCATTACATTAGCTAATTCCACTTACAGCTATGAGCTAAATCCTTGGGAAATGAAAAGTCAGTCTCTCATTTCAGTGACTTCAGTATTTCTGCATAGATTTAAATCAGAGTATTGCATTCACTGTTGTTTAAATATCTCTTCTGTCTGTTATTTATAGGTATGAATCCACAGTTGCTCCAAAACAAGCCTTTGCAAACTTTGGCTTTGCATTAAAAACACACTCTGCAGTCCATTCTGTTATGGATTATCTGTCACTGTCTCCCTGCCTTCCCCTCTGGCATTCCTGATCCATACTTCATGGACATCACAGAAGAGAGATTTATCCCTTGGCAAGTACAAACCCTTTATTTACACCGTCTACTGATACAGGTGCGTATCACAGGAAGTGTTTTAATATTCCCATGACAGAGGAGGTCTCAGGAACAATACTTTACAGCCACAAGACCAATAAAAAATATTTTACTCTTATATGCATTAATTCAGTTGATATAATGCGTTAGACTGAAACCAGCGATTACGCTGAAATCCAGTTGAGGTCAGTTCTTTTCGTATGTTGTTTCTGTTTAAGGGCTTTAAGACACTGCCAATCACCTCTAATTGCTCTAAACAGTCTGCATTAAGTGTGATTACCCTGTTGAATTCCCACTGTTGTTAGGGTCTTTATTTTAGCAAAAAGTCTAAGCACTTATCAGATCTTCCTAACAAAACACTTTAGCTGCAGCCCAATACCTTAACCCTGCTGTGCTATTGTCTAGTTTCAACTACATCCTGCGTCTGACTATGCCATCTTTGATGGATCTATGTAAATATGGACTGAAAAACCCCAGTGAAACCTTTTGTTAAGTAAAAATGGAAATTCAAATACGGACAGAACACAAATGATTTAATCATAAAGCTTGTGTATGGTCCAGTTTTGCACAATATACTGATTTACATGCCTTAAAAATCTTTGTTATCAAAGGTATATAAATAGCAGTGAGACAATTTTTTTGTCACATAGGCTTATGAAGTCTAGCATCTAGCAGTAAGAAGATATGGTCGAACAATAATATAGGAATATAATTATAAACCAAGAATATTTTAAACATAAAGGGGAGAGTGTGTATACAAAGTGTACAGAGATCTTGCTTATGTCGCACTCTTCTGATGAACCAAAAGATACAAAATCCTGGTGTGAAATTTTGCATCTGTAGGTACTAATATACTGCACTTCACAAAGTCTTAACTGATTTCTCCAAATACAGTGTTTTCCAGTAAATGTTCGCTTTATCATTCATAGATTGGAGATAATAAGACAGTCAAGCCTGAGCTTGCTAGCTTGGTTAAGATAAACACGAGTAAGACTATAGAAGATAAGTTAATCTACATCAGTGATCTAATTTGAGGATCAATATTTCCTATCCTACAGTAACAGAAAAGCTGATCTATTTTAAATCCCATTCATATAAATGCAACAATTCTGGTAGAATAAATTAGTCATATAGTAGAGTCACTCTGCTTTCTCTGTTAGCAAAGTCAGTTTCTGAAGACCTCCTTAAGACCTTTTTGCCTCCAGAAAAAATGGCAGCATAACTGCATTTCCAGCTTCATAAAAATCGAGTATCTGCTCTCCCAGTTCATTCCTCCTCCACTGAGGTAGAAATTCCAGTATGGAAGAAAGTGAAGAATATCTAGCATGTCATCACAGTTTGTCAAATCTCTTAGCTATAGATAACTGCATTAACTTAGACAGCTGGTGTAACAAATGAATGGAGAACTCAGTGTTGTGTTAGCTTAGATCACTGGTGTAATGAATGAATGGTGAAATCAGTGCTGTTCTGGGTGTTTGGTGGCTCCTGCTGGACTCCATGGATATCAACATCTGCACTGGCTGGTTTAAAGATAAAGTTCTATGCATGCTGGAGCCATAATTCTGATTGCAGTATAGACTTGTCCTTAGAAAGGAAGGTGTACTTGAGCCCATATTTTTAAATTTCACATTCTTAATGGGATAGGTTTGCTTCTTTTATCACTTATCTCAGATTGTGTCTCTCTCATCTATTTTATCTGCTGCTCATCTCTAATTTAATTTTACCTACTTATAGTATGATCTACCTGCTTCTGCCCAGACCAAGAGCTCATTAGATGTTCACCAGGAAGCCACAAGCTCCCTCCAAGTTCTCAGTGCGTTGATTCTGACTTGTCTCAAAACTTTTCTCCCACCAAAACCTTTATTGTTCAGTTGCAAGTCTTTATGCCATTACCAACAAATGATCTATTTAATTTTTGAGAAAGTGCACATGGACACATTACTAATGTGCTTGATGAAAAAAAGAGAGGTGTTCCGTTTCACAACAGAAATAACATTTCCATGCAAGGTCTTCAGTCTTCTATGCCCTTTGCAAAAAAAAAAAAAAAAAAAAAAAAAAAAATCCATTGAGATTGAGAAATTATGAGAAAGAGTTTAAAAGACACATTGCAAGTATTCTCATGGATGCCACAAGAAGTAGATACATTGTGTTATTTTGGTCTCAAACTCAGCAGTGACTGGCTATATTCTATTTTAAAAGTGCTATCAGTTAAGATACTCTGTGGCTTCTTATACTGAGTAGATTAGCACCTTATAAATCAGTTCAGGAATGAAAGTTAGCCTAAAGGTGCTGAGAAAACACAATATTTGAGTGTCCCTTGTCCCAGAGACCTTTCAATGCAAATGGATGAGATAAGTGAACAAGAAGGAAAAGGAAATAACGAGACAGTGCTGTGAGCTGCAGGATGGCAGCAAACATTGTTAGTTATAGTAGCTTGCAGGAGAAAAGCAGAGGGAAATAAAATAAGGGAGTGAAAGAAAGAGGATTAGAATAGAGAGCCAATGAGCAGAAAGAGGTGAAAATATACACACAGCTGTAAAGATGTCTCTGGATGTTCTGTGACTTCTGTTTTGGGTGTTTCTGTGATTCCTTCTGCTGCCTGAATCTTAGTTTTACCACAAATCATACAATGTAAGGGAAGAGGCATCACATTTTCTACTGCTTGTACAATGGGTGGGGGAGTCCATGAATACTCTTTTTTACCCTCCTCCTACCACTGTAATAATCCTTCCTTGGACTTTTTGTGTTCCCCCCTGGGAAGTAACTATCTGCTTGGCATTTAGCCACAGCCCATGTTTTGAAAGCCATGCCTTTCATGCAGGCTGCACAGCATGTAGTCTCTGTGATACCTTTACTACTACTACTACTACTACTACTACTACTACTACTACTACTACTACTACTACTACTACTACTACTGCTACTACTTCATAAAGAATCTGTCCCATGTTATGCTCAGGCAGTTATTTGCTACAATAACCTGAACTGTCCTTCTGTTGTTTGTTGCTTACGGTCTCTTATGGTTGGAGTGAGAATCAAGGGGCAAACACTCCCTTTGGTGGGTTCATGGTTCGAGGACTGACTGCACAGCTTCCAATTTGAGCAAGAAGTCATACAACTAGTATTCAAAAAATAAGAGACCTTCCTATCCCTTGGGAGGTAAATAATATTTTCAGAGTAGAATGTACCACATGAGGCCCTAATTCGCATCCAGTCTTCTGGGTATTTTGTACCAGTTCAAAGTCTTTTTACTATACTAAAGATTTCTGTCCATGTGCTCCTTTGCTGCTTTGAGATTCTCTTTTTGAGTTGGTGCTACTCAAAGATAAATGTGCAGGAGATGATACCCTTTTAAAAATTTCTTCGTAGGTCTGCAGTAGTTTTAAGATGATCAGAGATTAAATGTTGATCAGTTCTTTCAAATTCCCTTATTCCTTCTACAAGGTCAAAAGTCTATGGAATTTTCTTTTGGTAGGTGAGACACCTCTTGGCATAATTCAGTGATTTACTGTTCTCATTTCACAGAGAATCTAACTCTATGTAAACACCTGCAGCTCATGAATGAGATTGCATGCTGTTGTTGCGTTGCATGTCATGATGCTTCTTCCCTGTTTTGCTCTGTTGCTTCTTTGTGATAAGACAGGAACTGCAATAGAAGTTGAGTGCTCTAAGTGATCTGTTTTAATAAACGCTTAGTGTGAATTCAGAAGCAGTCACTGGAGAAGCTGTACCACAAGGAGGAGTAACATGTGAGTACACAATTCTGACCTCTTCTACTTGAATTGCAACAATGGGGACTAATTGTGAATTAAGGAATAGAGTTAAGTTTGGAGGTTTGCCTAACATAACTAGGCTGTTCTTAACATAAGTATGAACTAGCAAATATTGTAAGTTTTTGCTTTTTTAACAAAATACTCTAACCTGGCTAACTGTATACAAGGGCCCTCCCCTCTGCAGGGGTATGATATGTACCGAGACAACTGCCTTTATACGTGTATGCTTTGCTATCTAGGAAAACATAAAAATTAGTTGTAATAGACAAAATAGAGCCCTAAGGTTATGTAACCAAGCTGCTTGCTTATCAAGGAATAACCACAGGATGTATGGAATTATGTAACCAGACTGCTCATTACATTAATCATTGAATGTATGGAATGTTTGATAAAATCACTATATAAGCCAAATGAAATTTTACCTCGGTGGAGATGCATTTTGATCTAACAGTGTGCGGACCCTATCCTCACCCTGCTAGCAAAAATGGCATGCTAAGCTAGTGTAAATAAAGGTGCTTTGGCTTACGGGCCATCTGCGATTCCTTTGAATCAGCTGTCCAAATGTAGTTACCTGCTATTCATCAAGAGAGCATAGAGTCTTTCAAAACACATCCTGAAGCTTTCACAATTTAAATTTATATAATGGACTATAATCTGCCATACTCTTAGGCTGTAGTTGTTGAATATGAACACTAAAGTACCTGTTAACTGTTAGTTACAGGTATTTATATATGAATGACCCTTTTTCCCTCCCCAGTGCAACCTCATTAAAAAATATCCTCTATAAAAGTAGCTACCAAATAATTAAGAAGTTAAAGACCCACTGTAAATTACATCAACTCAGGTGCAAAGATTGCCCACAGAAGCAATATTATGGAATGTAAATAGTCTAATTAATTTTAGAAAGGCTGATAAATAACCAAATGTCTAATGCTAGACCTGCAGACCCTTTTTGAACCCCTAAGCCTATTTTTCTTTCTATTTTCCCAAAAGGCAAGAAGTCTTACAGACTCCAAACACAAACATCCAACTCATTGATCAAGAGGATTTTACCTTCCCATTCATGTCTGTCTGGAAGGGGTGTGTGCAGCTCAGCATGTTTCCAAGATCTTTCAGGACTGTGTCCCTGTTTGCAGTGGCAGAAGAACCCCAAGGAGGATGTATATTCACTTTTCCTTGGCATGTGGTGCAACATAATGACTCAGTAGACTCAACATAGTTTAGGTTGACTGGTTTGAATACTGCCCAATGTTTAGAATGCTACCAACAATTATAAGAAGTTTGACTCATCTGTTTGACTTGCTGTGACCCTGGGTAATATAAGGCAATAAGGCTGCTTGTGCCACCAGCCCACTAATGGCAGTGATTCATTGAGCAGCACTTTCAACTGGGTGATTAATAAAGCCCTTTAGTAGAGATTAAACTGGTTTACAAAGTGATTTTGAGTTGAACTGTGTATTATAACTAGATTTCTCTTTGCAAACACACATTTTACTATTTAGCATATGAAAACTTTCTGAGTTTCATGGGAGATAGTGGCTAGGCTTTTGGCGGATTTTATTCTCTCCTATTAAAACCTGTAGTTTGTGCTTTGCTTGCCCTTTCAGAATTTTCTCCTGGCATTAGAGGCCATGTTATTTTAATCAAAACCCTATTTCTTATGCTTAAATTTCAGCAGAAAGATTTACATTTATCAAGATTTCAAAGGCTGGCTCACTTGGTGGTTGTTAGAACTGTAAAAAACATTTCATCCTTCCGGCTAAAAATACACTATTCATGTTATAGTCATGCTGAAAATGCTAAATGACCCTTCAGACTTTGCTGAGAAACACTATCTATTCAATTAACGGGCCATAAAATGATTTAGATAAAAGACAAGCCTGAAATGTCTTTAGAAATCCAAGGGAGGAAAGCTAATACTATCTAATTTCTCAAACTTCCAGGATATAAAAGGTTTAGGAAATGTAAAACTTGCAAAGGATTCTGCATAACACTTTAGGAAACCAGAAACTACAAACTGAAGAAGTACAATATCCTATAGGCAGTAAAACACACACTAATGCATGAACACACGCTGTCATTTTCCAGGGGTGATGCATTTAATACACTTTCCAGCTAGGATGACTGAAGAACAAGAAGGTCAAGTGATCTGACCGCAGACATTGGTCAATGGCTCTGTGTGATTGGAATTTGCACTTTCCTGGCTCCCACAAACCACTACACCAGGATCTCTCATAAATATATTTTTTTCAATCTGTGAAATAATTTATTATCTGTCATGTCTATTATGCCATGATAAACTGGCAACTTTACATCTTTATTGATACATACGCAGAAAATTATTTTTAAAAAAAGAAAAAGCAAGGACTTGAATTTCACTTATTTTGGCCCATTCACTTTGAAGATTTCATCCTATAATTGCTAAAGCTGCAATATTATCTCAGCTTTGCAGAAAACTACTTAAATTTTAATGATTTTTTTTCTGCATATTTTTTTTTCCAGACTATTTTATAGTATAGTAGTCTGTCTATTATCAGTTAACAAATTTGTTTTCAGCTACATCCCTGTATGGAGATTTTGACCATAGCTTTCCTGTCTCAGATGCAAAGAAATTCTAATTTAATCTTTGGCAGGTCCCTCAAGCAGACACTGCACAGCCTTAAGGAGCAATCATGATGTAGAGAAGAAGGAGTCACAGGAGCTCCCTATTGACATATGTTTCATGGCAATAAACTGCAGCTGAGGTCCTATGCAGTCGAGTGAGCTGTGGTCAGGATACTGAATTTTAATGATATTTTCTTTGACTGACTTAAAATAATTTAACCATGAGGAAAACTAATGATTTTCCAGTTCTGAATGTCCTCATAGGAAAATGTAGGTGTCCAACCAGAAGAACAGCAATTAACACTAGTAAGGGGTCACTTGCACTGTATACAAAATATTATCATTGTCTTTCAAAGCCCTGAAAATACTCAGTGTACCACTGACTTACACCTGGCTGTGTTACTGTGGCTGGCTAGCACATTATACATATAAAGGCACAAACCAGACTCAAAATAGTATAAAAGATTATGATATTGAGATATTTTAGGCAAACTTAACTTTCATGATTCCGGTAAATTTAATAGAGGTTTATTGCACTAGAAAATAAAGCTCAGTAAAGTAGATTCCAGGTGCTGGATGTCAGGATAAGGAAAGCAAAATGCAAGAAAACAATAAAAATGTGTAAATTGTATTAGCCAAAGGCAAAAAGGACAGTGTTTTTAAGGATAGTGAAGTTATATAAATAATGCTAAGCTTGCTTTCCAATAGAGGTGTGGTCTGGATCTTCCAATCTTCCACATCCACTACAGTCCCTGTCCAATTGTTGCTGCACTGAGTCCATTCTTGCTGGGCAAGAGAAGTGCCTCTGCCTGGTCTGGAGCTGCTGGGTGCTGCCTTTCCTCTGCAGGAGCATTGGCTGGGGTCTTTTCCCTCTAGCCACATTGTAGTTCTTGTGCAAACTGCAGCAACGTGAAGTCTTTGAGGCCTTTACTCTTCTCGGTTGTAAATACAGTTGACCAAGAAGTTCAGGCATCACTAGAAGTGAGAGGACTGACAGATGGATAGACACAGCAGTTGTATTATTCCTCCTGCTACTAAGAAAAATAAAGTAAAAAATAAGTGAGAGAACAATTTACTAGCTCTTTCATACCCTCCTTGTGTGTAGGTGGTTTAAGACCGGGCTTTGTTGAGATTACTTTGAGTTTTCTAGTAGTGCAAACCTTGCCAGGGGTATGCCATAATTTCTTTTAGTGTGGTTTATAACTCGCCTACACTGCATAAGTCATTTTTCATACAGATGCAAATACATAAATACAGCAACATCATTATTGCCTATGAAGGCATTCCTGTGAGTACTGAGGGGACAACATGACTACTGATGACAGTGTGACCTGACTTCATTGACAGATTAAATTCTGTAGCATTATTCCATGACAAGTACTATGGTCAAAGAAATACTGGCTGACATTGCTTTCCAAGTTCTGGATTAGCAGAGCTGAGCCTAATTAGACCTAATATGTTTGCTGAGATGCTCTGGGAGCTGGTGACACAACAGGCAGCTCTCCTCCATGTAAACCACCATTCTACAGTGACTCCTTTAGTTAGTCTGTTGGGATACAAGCAAGTTCTTGGTTTTACAGTAGTTAAAAAAACAAGGAGCAATCCATAAGAGCATCTAGGTCAAGCTACATGTGTTTGGACTGACTAAAGTCCCTCTTAATTTTTCAGGGCTGATGATAGTATTTTTTTGTTTTTCTCTTGAACCAACATGCAGCTGGTTCATGCTGTGCTCTCCAGAATTGAATTTTGGAGGTGTGTCAGCTGAGCCTTCCCTTTCCTTGGCTATATTAGCCAGTAGAACTGATGTGCTTCCTTATTTAGTGTTTGTAAAACTCTTTCCAGCTTTTTGAAGCACACAAGCTGCTAATTACTCAAGCCATGGCTGTTACCATGTATAATGTTTCTTCAGGAGTAGGCTACTTGGGTCTCTTGCTATTCGGGACAACTAAAGGTTGTACAAAACATTCTTAGAAGAATCTAGCCATGGTATTTTGCTTATAGTTAGTCAGCAAGCAACAGTTCTGCAGGAAATGTCAAATTGTGCAATATTTGACTTTTTGATATGAAAAAAAAAAAAGACACTGAAACCAGTAAATTGTTTGGAGGATGCTGTCTGTCCACACTGCCCTGGGGTGATCTTTCAAGATCATCTCTGTCGGGTGAACCTTCGACTGAAACCCTGGCACAGTCTGCCAGCAAACTTGCTCCAGATTTGCCAAAAGTTCTCTGAATATGAGGTGCTTCCAAAGAAACACTTGGGTGCAGAATGTATGTGTCTGTCTGTGCTGCCTTCCTGACCCCTGGTTCCACCATGGGAACTTCCCCTTGGCCCTCATTGCACAGGAAAAGCACTGAGAACAGTAACTCTCTTGCCTTGTTAGTGAATGGAGATTTTTCTGTGCTGCCAAAGTTTCTCATAAAATGCTGCACTGATACCACCCAGAGGGTTTTAAAAAAAGCTAATACCTTCAAAAGCTGATACCTTTAAGAGAATCCCCCCCCGGGGTGGGTTTATGGCTCAGAGCATGTTCCTCAGGTGGGGGAGATATTTCCCGCAAAACTTTGAATCAGTGAGGCAGAAGAAGGGGCAGGGAGAGTCAGGGTGCAACAAACTTTCCCTTTGTCTACAGGTATAAGGTTCACATGGAAAGTGGAGAAGCAGAGAATGGCACCACTAAAGTGCTGAAATTGGATGCAGAGGACATAGAGGCAGGTGCAGCCAGAGTGTGTACAAGTCTGTGCCATGAAGACTAGCAGGACACTCTGGTTGGAAATGGAGAGCAGAAGGATGAAGAAGCAGAAAGCAGAGGTGATGAGGATGGAGGGGAAGCTGTGCTGGCTGCAGACACACAGCCACCACATCTCACCCACGCAAGTCTCCAATGCCAGTGCAGCAGTGTGAGAGCTTGTTTCTGCCTTTCTGCAAGTGTATTTGCACATATACTTTAAATGAACCCCTGCTCTCTGAGGATAATTTGCTGCATTTCAGACCTTCAGGTGGAAGCTCCAGCAGGCTTGCATTCTGGCAGCTGTGAGGTCTTATGGGGAGCAGGGCTCTGACAGAACACGCTTGCAAACTGTATAAAGCAGCGAAATACAATCTAGTTATAAAAGGGAGCAGAAATGCCATGTTATATTGGTAGAAAACGTTATTTCCCCCCACTCCTCCCTTTTATTTCACAGCATGGGTTGCTGGCCTGTAAGGAGTTAGCGTGACCTTTGGGTATTTTAGGTGACGTAATATTGCCCTCTTCTGGCCAAATATGGAAATGACTTTTTTGATTGCGGTTAAAGAGTACAGTCAACTATCGCTCCCGCGAGAAAACGGGGTGGCTCGGCTGACACCAAGTACAAAACGCAAAGCAGGTTCAGTTAGGCTTTATTAGTAGGCTTTTAATTATCTGTGATAATTGCAGAGTGCAGAAAGCAGCAACCACAGCTCTGTAACCCCGCACGTCACAGGGCTGCCTGAATGCACTGGTGTGGGTCACCGCATCGCACCGTGGCTGATAGCATCGAGCGCTGGTGCGTCCTGAGCCCGGGCACAGATTATCCTCAACTTTGCAAATTCAGGACTTAGATAACTAAGAATGGACTGCACAATGCTTTTCCTATGCATAAATACAAGCACATACTGCAAATAATGACAAATTACTGTTGCTAGACCAAAGTGCTGAAAAGTCTAAATTAAGCTCTACAAAATCAGGAGAGTGACTATTATAAAGTGTTATTATTTGCAGGATCTCTTTCATTAAAGTCTTAAAAATTTAGAGTTTTAAACTAACTATTGCTGACTGCAATATTCATTAATCACAGATGGTCTCCTCTCTGTGCAGGTGAGATAGGGTCACTGCACATCTCTATATGTAATTTTTTTGCTGAAGATTAGGAATCTAATCCTCTATCTCCTCAGAACCACTTGAAGATTTTTTTTCACTCCAGCTGATTAGTGTGGTGTGGCTCCAAGGACAACTTTGGTGCATGACTTCAACAGAAACTTGGTCTGACTCACTGATATGGATAGCAGATCCAGGTAAGATAGCAAATCTACAGAAAAATGTTCATGCTCTTCAAGCACCAGATCAATGTGTAGCTATTATGATTTTGAGTTATTACTTCGAATTATCCCTTGATGAAATATTTCCAGCATTTCTCCTAAAAAAGGTTGTGTGTTTATTTTTTGGTTGGTTTTTGGGGGTTTTTTTTGGTTGGTTGAGGTTATTTTTAGTCAGAGATATGAATTTGGAAGCCATTTTTCCAGTAATTGCTTCTATTTGCTGTTGTTTATGACATCCTCCCCGTAAATACCATCTTCTGAGGTCATGACTTGCAGGTGAGTTGCATATAACAAACATATCTATTCCAGGTAAGAGAGTGGCAATCTGCTGTCCAAATGGTTTGCTAAGAGCCACTGTCTCACAGGCTGTGAAGATAACATTTAGCAGCTTTCACTCACATATTTCAGACTTCTGAGACCAGACTTCTGGACCAGATGCCTGACACTCCAGATCTAATAAATAGCAAAATATAATAATAGCTAGAAATGTGTCTGGTACATATTCCTGAATAGTGTTTGTGCTAGTGAAAATGTCAGGATTTGCACATCTTTCAAGAACAGCCAGTGATTGCAAACAAATGGCTTCACTAAGAGCAGCTGCTGATTTTGTCAACATGTCTTTTCATGTCTTCATTTTCTTAGTCAATGTAGGACAGATGGTTCAAGTATTTAGCTGCAGGTAGAACTGCAGCTGGGGTAGGAAGGGTACATTTAATGCAGTGCAATCAACTTTCCAGATTTAAAGAGGGTTATCATTGTTTCTTACCAGTCAGCAGGAAGAGGAGATGAAAGGACACCAGCACTTTCTGAAATAGAGCAGAAAATTGGGGTTGTTCTCTTCCTTCTATCCTGCCCCACTCCACAGTGCACAATTAAATATGCAGAAGTGCTCATGTTTCTGGAACCCAGTGAGCTGTAGATTTAGAACAAATGAAGTAATAGTGCAGTAATGTAATATGTTGGTAGTAAAGAGCTGTAAAAGTAATTGACTTGGTTATAGATCAGAATACTGGAAGTCATCTGCCATCTGAGAACAAGAAGGGGAAGGTTTTACAAGGCAAACACATTTTCCCAATCTTGCTATAAACTTTAGTTATAAATGACAATGGTATTGAATAATATGCTAATTCATATGGAATGTATGTGTGATGAAAGCATTGAGATGGACTCTGGACATATGTATGAGAAGGCAGAAGTTGACAGCTATGAGGCAGATATATACATTTAGTTCTGAGATCAGATAGAGGTTATATACAATCCATATACTGTAAAGAGATATGTTCAGGATCTTTTTTTTTTTTACTTGCTGTCTTTTCTCATGAACCTAAGTCTGCTCTGCTGTACATCTGAACACCAAGTCCTGGGTGAAATACGTTTCTGTGTCCCTGTTGTGCCATGTTGGCATTTGAATGAGACCAGCTTTAGAAAAATTGTAGAGATGGTCCTGTGGGGTGTGGCCATTTTGCTTGGAGTGAGTTGGGTGGTTTGTGGAGGACCACAGCATTCAATCTGAAAAATAAATTAAGACAAAACACTAGGATAGAAGCTAGGATAGGAAGAAGACTGCTCAGATTTTTCCCGTGTCATTCCTTCTGAAAAACACATATGTGAACTCCTAAATTATGTCAGATTATTTACATTTTTGAGACCATTGAGCAATGGTATCATTAAAAAAACCAGCAATTTTTTTTCATTTATATGTTTACAGAGTAGCATTTCAGATTTTTTCTGTTGAGACAGAACTTCATTTAGATGTCCGTAAATTAACTTTTACTCTGTTTTACAATAGATCAAATAAGGCTTAAACAATGGTGTATGCATATGTGGGTGTGTATTCATGTTTCCCTCATGTTCTTCCTAGCAGCTTTTGAATCCCATCCTGCTTTTGGCCAGGTAGTGATCTCAGAGGCTGTGAAGACAGGTGTTGCCTGAACATGAGAAAGCTATTCTGTGTACTCGCGCAGGGAACCCTTAAGTAGAAAGAAGGTCTGGGTGGTTGAAGATGAGAAGACGCTTCAGTCAGCGCTCAGATTTTTGACATTAAAGTTACTCACACGTAAGAACCAAATTCAAAGAAAGTCAGTTTGTTAAGAAAAAGATACTGGCACTTTTTTAACACCAAACCAATAATTTAGGTTTTGGCCCAGGCGAGGGAACCAGTAAATCAGCTAGCTGCTCAGTTCTCCTTCTGCAAGGTATTATGTTTCAGTGAGGGACTTTCAGAACAACTGCCCTGATACAGAGGTCGGAGGCCAGCCAACAAGAAAGAAACCATAGGAGAAAAGTCTCAGTAGGCACCATGGAATAGTACTGCCAGTGTCTCTGGTTTTGTGCTTACCCCGGGGCTGACAGGATCAATCAGAGCAAGAGGGAAGGTACTGAAGGACGACCTGTTCAGCTGGGCGCTATTGCTGTCCACTTGTGCCTGTGATTCCCTCCTTTTTACAAGGTTATCAAGGGAAGGGTCTCGTCTCCCTTAGTTCATCTCTCTCCTTAAAAGTCAGGTAGAGCATCTAGATTCTACAATCAGAAGCAGGTAAGCATCTCCACAGGATGTGTTATCTTATCATAAACTGAGTGCCTAAAGTAAGATGGACTGCCTTCCTCAAGTGCCTGTTTCTTTCCACTGACAAAGAATTTAATGAAAGCAGCTCATCATGCAACTCTAACTTGTAGATTGATTGAATTAGGTGAGCTGGATCCTCTTCAGGTTGTCCAAGAGAGCCAGGGAGTCACTGTGGTGAGCAGACCCTTTTTGCGGGGATTGCAAAGCTTGCAGAAAGTACTGGCAAAAGTTTGATCAGTTCCTGTGCCAGGAGAACCCGGTCCCTGATTACAATCCAGCAGACAGTTAACTGCACTTTAAGTTCCTTCCTCATTAATATTTCCAGAAGTAGGAAGTGTTGCTATTATGCTATATTTTTAATGTTGATTTAAATGATTCATAGCATTTACAGAGATGTTTTGTCATCGCAGTTATTGACCAGTTGTCTGCCACGCTACCTCTGCCCTTTAAAAGACCACAGAGTTTTTTATTTTTAATGAAAACAAACTTTAAAAATACCCTTTGAGAACATTTCATTTTCCTTAATGCAGTCAGCTGAAAATACCAAGACTTTCCAAATGTGTTTATTTCTGATTTCCCCCTTATCCTCTCCTCCCTTCGCTGGGTCCAGTTGAGGCTTTAGGCCAGTGCTTGTGTTGTGCAGAGCAGCCAGGGCTGTGTCCCCCCGCACAGCTCTGTGAGAGGCATCGCAGTGGTGGAATGTCAAATTCCAGCTGAGAGAGAGACAGAGACGTTTTGCTGGAAACCTTTTCCACGTGCCTCTTACACATCCGATGCACAATGAAATGCAGGATGCAGCAAGTAAAATGTACAATGTCCCCATGTTTCTCAGTTTATTAATTTTGTTTGTTTGGGGTTTTTTTTTGTCCCCACAAAGGCCCCCACAGAATCACTTTAAGAGTGACTTACAAGTAGATGTATATGTATGCTCCTGCTCTCTGCTTCCCAGGTAATGATCCAGCCTAGGGGCTGTAATTAAGAGCATGCACTACCTCCTTACCTCCTTAGGGACAGCAAGAGAGGCTCGCTGTTGCTTTTCCCCTTGACAAGTGAACAAATCTCCTTTCTGCCTGTCAGCTGTGATGCAGAACAGACCCTGCTTCAAAGTGACCAGCCTGCCATCAGGCAGAGATGCACATGGTGAACCAGACGAAAAAATACAGTTCCTTGTGTCACTGCAAACTCAGAGCAGTGCCCTGAGTCAGTGTAACTCTGCCAGTTTCAGCACAGATTTAGGACAAGGTCTTTGGTGTCCTTGCAGGGATTGAAGATTTTCTTTGCCTATGTGTTGGTTCTTCACATCACAGCTTGTACAGGGTCTCTTCAGCCCTCAGTAGCATAACTCGGTACTCCTGGGAGGTAGATAGCATCCAGACAGACGAGTTATCTGCCTTGTCTCAGCCAGACATAACAGGCAGGGAACTTGTGTGAGGGTGGTAACCAGTATTGAGGGAGGTCATCAGTCTACACCTGAAATCTTTCATTGTCTTAGAAAACATTACTATAAGAGGTACAAAGACTAAACCAGTAAAAATTCACTAGCTGTTGTAATTCAAGGTCGTACAACTTTTTTTTTTTTTAATACAGACTTCAGTTCCCAAATCTTCTTTGCTATTCGTCTTGAATCAGCTAGTTTAGGACTAGAATTAATCAAGTAAGCATTGCTATTCTCAACTAGAGTCTGAGAAACAATGAACTGATTGGCATTTCATATCATAGCAGGCTTTAACAATCATTAAAAAATAATTAACAATGATTTGGCTTGTTTGCCTATTGTTTTGAAGAAATGCTATGAAACTGTGCTATTGTTGATGCTTATTTTAAATGCTAGATTGTTATCTAGCAGCTCTTTAATGGTAATAACTCCAAGGTTGTGTCGGAATAGGGTAATTCAGTTTGGATAAACTGATTGCTGAAATTAAAGCTGTACCCTGAGCTGCCTCTTAAAACCTGTGCCCAGCTCCCTGGAGGCAGCCTCTTTCCAGAAGCTTTTTCCTTCTGCTTCACACCCAGAAGTCCCTGACCCCATGTGCATACAAGCCTGAGAGGAGGTGGTTGTTCACAGGTTCCTGCCCCGGCCCTGCCCTGATCTGTTTGCAGGAGCTTTGGCACATCCACAGGGCAGCTCAGCCCTGAATAACCTGTCACGGCTATTTACTGCCGCAGAGAGTGAGGCAGCCCATACCTAACTGACAGCAACAACAGCATCCAGCAAAGTCCCTCGCTGCACTGAAGTCCTGGCTTATTGGACACAGACTCCCGCAGTCCTGAAACATCTCTTTAGCTAATATCCTACTTCAATTCCCCAGGAGCAGCCAGGGTTATGGATATCCAAACTGATAGATGTCTGATACACATGTTTTTTAATAATTGAATCATAAAATATTCAGTAATCCCCAGGACTGCAGTGCCTGGTTGCAGATAATTAGGACCTAACATAGTTCTCCGAGCAGTTGCCTCTCAGGGCCTGAGGGCTTAATTTAGAGTCCAGTGAGGTGAGCAGGAGCTTTCTGTTCATACTGGTGATGCTGGATCTGGCCCAAAGGTCTAGATCCTTCACCATTTTATTCATAAAGTTGATCCTTAAGGACTCTGTGCTACAAGCATTAACTGTGTTACTGCTGTATCGTGCTGGCCTCCTCAAATCTGAACAAATAACTCTAGAATCTCTTTCATTCTTATGTATTACTTTGGAGGGAATTGGGGTGCCATTTTTCCTCTGGAGACTAGGATAGGTAAGCATAGGTGAAAGCCCTGTTATGGATGTAGATGATATTTACCGCCAGATCTGGTCTGAGCATCCCTAGGCTGCATCACGTCACTCAGGGCAGACCTACGAATTCTGGGGTTGTAGCAAGTCTATTAACATGCCATATTTCAGCCTGCTTTATCCATTACAGTTAGACAACACTGTGTTACGTGGTTGATGAAACATGACAGAGCACCACAATGGGCTGCTACATAACCTGGAATAAACATTGGGACTAACTACTCAGAGATCTGAGGAACAACATTAAAAATGCAAAACACTCAGTTTTTCATAGTTGATGCTCATGTTATCCGACCACAGAGAGAAGGGGATGAAGTTGGGCATCCTCACATACCCAACAAATGCACCTGTGAGCCCCTGGGCCCAGGGCTTGCTAGAGACAAGCACTCTGGCTGAGTGTCTGCGGGTGTGAAACTGGAGCCTGCATGGGGAAAAGCTAAATGAGCAACTGGCCGAGCAGGAACTGGAAATGGTAAGCAAGGGAAGCAGACACAGGCCTTGCAGGGCGTGAGGTCTCATGGCCACACTGCATAAATCCCATTTCTTAGAGATAATCACATACAGAAGAGAAGGCACAGTTAATCACTCAAACCTGAGCAGGCAAACCTGTCTGAGACGTGCAGGTGGTTCAACTCTACCTGTGTAGCTTCTGGTCTGTGGGTTTTGGATCTACTGTCAGGACATGCAGGTACAGAGAAAATTCCCAGTTTGAAACTTGCCAGTTGTATCTGTGTTATTTTCGGGTGTGAATTATTTTCTGCTTGGTTGCTCTGTGTCTTTAGAGCAGGTTCAGGGTGATGTAGTAACTTGCTTATTTGGGTCCTTCTTTATTATCACAGCTCAAGCAAATGCCTTCTGGAAGGCATCATCCCTGTGGATACCACTCACTGAATCAGTCTTGTGAGCTATTGTAAGTGCCTGCAGCCAAGCACAAAGAGGATTCACAGCTACCAAACATTTCCTGGCCACTGAAAGAAGAGCTTATCTCAAATGCTGTTCTTGGAAATGAGAGTGGCTCCTAGCATCAGCCCTGTTGCTTTTCTAGCAGCATCTCTGTGGCATTGGCAAAATGCACTGCCCATTAAACAATGTATGACTAATACCCTTAATGGCTACATTAGAGGGGACCTCTTTTTAACTGTTTTTCCTTGGTTCTTGGAGGCGAGGCTGTGGGATTAAACAGTGCAGCAAGAGCCAAGGTCATGGCGTCAATTTTCAAATCAGTATATGACAGAACTGCAAAGCAAAGCACATTAGAGAGGTTATAGAGAGGAGGAAAATGTCTTCAGCTGGACTCATCCAGTTCTTTTTCAGCATTTCTGAATGTTACCACTGTGTATTAATATAGTTTCTATGTTTACTCAATATTTGGGCTACTGATAGTCGAAAGGACAGATTTATAGCTTAATTGATTGACACAGCTCCTATAAACTCAGACAAGTTTGTACCATCTGACAGTCAAACGCGAAGGAATATTTTTGAAGTGTAATTTTGATCATTTCCCACAATCGATACAAATGCTATTTTTGATCACCAGCCTTAATGGGGAGATTGTCACTGCTGTAAGCACAGGCGTAAAATTCTGCTGTGTCTCTCAGTCATGTGGTCTTCCCCGGTCCCCCCACCCTGGGCATGGAACCTCTGAGGGGAAGCACAGTCAGATTCAGCCCAACTTCTGCTATTCCTGCCCGGTCCCTGGACTCCTGTTTTGGAGGGGAGGAGCAGCCTTAAGCTGCCCTGCACTATGACTCTAGCTGTGACAGATGCTCAGGAGCACAGCCTTACTCCACTCTCTTGGCTTCCTGCCTGTAATGTTAAGCAAGCTGTCCCCCTCGGGAGGTTAAATTGGTAGGCATATTTTGCTGGATATTTTCCAAAGCAGCAATACCTTTCTTTGAATCAAATGAGACAATCTTTGGAGCCAACTATCCAAGTTCAGCCTTTAGGTAACTTACATCTAGTCTTACTTTCATACTCTCAGTCACTATTTAAACAATTTCCTGCATCAGGATTTTTTTAAAAAACATTTAATTATTGTTTTGAATGAAGTGGAAAATCCCATACAGATATATTTATACATGCCCTTTATGTAAATTTATAGGGGCTTGCACATGGGGCTTGTAACAGAAAGTGTTGGTCAGCCTTAGCTGGAAGGATTTGTTGCTAATGCTGTCAGTACAAGTGTGTAACATACATACCGACAGGACAAGATTCAGCTCCAGCAGTTACCGTGGAGATGCTCAGCTGTGATGGTCTGCCCAGAACTTTGCATATACTATACATAATAGTAATAGCAGGGGCTACAACTACACCTTCTCTCCAGCCTAATTCCTCATACAAATGATTTTAACTTCAGTGGAACCAAAAATCCACCTGAGTAATATAATTACCTAGTAAGCAGAACTTAATATTCTTTTTGAGGCTATGATTCACATATATTGTTCCAAACCTGTCTCCAGATGTAATTTTTCTTTTTGTTGAAGAGGTCTTACAATGAACATAGTTTCCATTATCCTGATTATAATTTCTCTGAGACTTAAAATGGAGTGCCACTGTAATGGGAAGGCCCAGTGGGTGAAGCTCAGGCAAACCTTATATTTTCTGATGTTCTATAACAAAATAAAGACATCTGGTTAATGAACTAGTTTAACAAGCACAATGAACTATCAAGAATCCTTTCCCAGCACTTATGTTAGAGGCAAAGTATTACTCAGACTGCATGATGTCCATTTCCATTTCTATTAACACACACAACAAACTCCCCAAGCAGAAGAGCAGAGAAGAGATAAGACACAAATGAAACTAGACTGCACTGTTAGCCCTAAAGGACCAGGAGGATTTTGATATTTATTTTTATGCTTTTTTGTATTAAGTTAGGAGGAATACAAAATAAAGGACCAAAATCAAAGAACTTGTTGACCAGGGTTCTGTCTACTACCATGACTGTGGCTTGCCAAGAGCCAGAGATGAAGGCAGTATATTAGCTAGAAGTTAGTAATCAATTTGATTGCTCAACTTCTTTATAACTCAGCATCCAGTTTTTCATCCCAGCCCATTGCTTTAATAGAATAAGTTTGATTTAGTCTGTTCCTAGAAGAACATCTAGCAATAAAGAGGTTATCAAAGTAATGTAACAAATATGATAGGAGTAGCAAACTTATAGCCAAGCTGGCCTATCCTAAACTTCCTAACGTTTAGCCTGGGGCAGAGAGAGGGACACAGGGAAAACACGCTTTGTCAGGCTGCTGGGGTGGCTTGGGGACTGGTGAGGTCAGGTACCCACTGTTGAGAGGGAAGTTCTCCTTGGTAGGCATCAGACACCAGCTCTCCAGCGAGCAGCAAGCAGTTGGAAGGCAGATAGCACTGAAAGCATCCATTGTTGTGACAACCTGCTTCAGAGCAATCAGTAAAAGGTCCTGGGTGAAGACAGCAGGGAGGGAAGCATCCAGAATATTTTTTTAAATACTGATAATCATACAGCCACAGACTAAACAGTGGATGGTTTTCAATTTTTGTCCCTCCTGTTTCTGTTTTGCCATCAGCTGTATCCTCTGCCTGAGGCACACAACAGCTGCCATGGCACTTTGCATGGACAGGCTTTGTCAGTGTTGGTTGAATGAGGCTGCATTTCGGGTGGAGATTTTTTTGTTCCTTTTTTCTGATCTGATCTGGCAGTACATTCTCTAGGAATAAAACATGAATTGTAACAAATAATCAGCCTTGATTTGGGATGTGCAGTGGGTGGTAGTGGTGGCCAGAGCAAAAAGCTGTCTATTACGTCTCCCTTTTTTTCAGCTGGTCAGATTTGTTTGAGGGTATGGAGTCCATCTGACTCACTCTTACCATCAGCAGCACTACAAAGAAAACAAATCAAAAGTGCAATCACAATTTTTTTTCTAATGTCAAAGTGTGCCAGAGGCATCCTCTGTCATTTTGAACAGCCTGGGCACATGCAGAACGGGTGACTAATGTCCATAGCACAGGTTTTATTTCATTCAATTATGTTATCTGTAGTTTCAACACTATCCCTCAAAGACTTCTTCACTTCTTTATATTTAAAAGGTATTTTTGCCTAAATTAACATTTATTATGTCACAGGTCTAGCCATAGCTAAGAAGGCAAATCATTAACAAGAAGGGCAAAGGGAGACAGCAATTTCCTTTATATACTGAATCCCTTTTGCTATCTTTGACAGCGATCTGCTAAAGAGTCATTGTGTGGAGTTAAGGTGTAGCAATACTCCTGAGATCCCCTTCAGCCTGTTTTCCATTATTTTACACACAGATCAGTTTCTTCTAGGCTATTTTCAAATGCACAAGGTGTCCTGTTCTGGGCTGTGTGCAGGAAAGGAGACACAGCTGTCGGGCCAATTTAATCTTTCTTGCTCTAATTCGCTGAAGTATGTTGTTTATGTTTGCATGGATGGGGGAATAACCTTATTAATGTTCTGACAGTCACTCTACTGCTCTGATGGAGGGACTGATTGCCTCAGTAGAGAGGCACCAGGGTCAGCAAATAACTACATTTAAATATATAGTCATTTTACATTTAAAATCATCAATATGCATGTAGTCAAAGTAGGCATAATAGAGGCAGTCATCTGGCCTTAACTCTGCCCTGTCATAATACTACACAGTAACTACAAAATCCTGATGATTGCATGGCTGGGTTTTTTATAATCAGTGCCTTGGTTCTCAGTTTCCCAGTTTGTATTGCCTAAGCTTTAGATAATTACAGTAGTCCCTTAATGTATTTTACCCTTGAATTATTGACAAGTGCTTTCAACTTTAAATCCACTTAAATGTAGAATAGATTTCTAAAGTGATCATTATACTGTCTTGTGTGTCTCCTGCATTACCCTTCAGAGACTGTATAATATTTGTATATTTACATTTATATGTGAGGGAAGTATCTGAAAAAAACCTTGGCTATGGACATGATTAAGTATCTGAAAGGGATTCTTGCCTGGTCTTCTCCATTTCTTCTTTTGGCTTATTCATTATATCACATCTAAACTTATCTTGCTTTTTTTCTTCCTTTTTTAATCGAAGGCCGTGATTCTCCACTTATTGAGGTCTCCATGTGCAAAGACATCTCATCCACACATCTGGCATCCACACATCTCATCCATCCACATCTGGCACATGCAGCCCAGGGAATACCCTACACACGTCTTGCTGTTTCCAGTATTATGTGTGAAAGTAATTACTAAAACACTGGTTTTTAAACCTAGTCCTGTGTATTTGATGCTTCAGCAGAAGACTTTTATAGAAGTGTGGAAAATGGTCTTGATGGGAATAAATGGTGTTCTCTATTTTCAAACTTAGAAGAATTTGGATTTAGACCTGGGATCATCAAATGAGTGAAACTGTGCATGCTCAGAAGTGTATGGATGCACTTATAAAGTGGTTAATCTCCATGTCACCTGAGTTGTTTGCTGGGAATCCTTTGACAAAGGCCTGAGGGCCATCATGTCTCGCATTTATGCTTATTGTTTTCCTCACTGTAAATGTGAGATTACATAAACCTCTGCCATTGATGACTGATTGCACCTACTTTGGCGATGCTTTCAAGGGTACATCAGGTTTTCCAAAGCTACCTATAATGAGTGATACTTGGAAAGGAAAAGAGTATTTTCTTGTATCAACTACTGCAAATGATTGCTCTGAGATGCTCCCTCCTAATCCACTCTCCTTCTTCCCTCTCTCCCTTTCTCCCAAAAGACCTCCAAATCATTTAGATTGCTGTGCTGGCGACTGATCCATTTGGACTGCTGCTTCATCTGCTTCCTTCTCCCTTCCCAAGCAGTGTCAGTATCTGGATATCATAGGCCTACGTTCCTTAAATGGATGAAACTCTGGACACTCAGTAACAGGCAAAAATGCATTTATAAATGAGTTAATCTCTTTACCAACTGAATTTTCAGGGAATCTCAGCCCTTTCCCCTCTCCTGGATTTCAATATACAGAGGCCCATGTAAAGCTAGTGATATAAATCAGGTCAGCTCTGAGCTGAGCTAGGCAGAGAGAACATAATCAGTGGCCGCATGCTACTATGATGCTAATGACATGGTTACAAGGAGGAACTTTAATCCCAAGTGTCCTATGGGTTCTGCAAAAACCTATCAAGCCTACCTGTCCGGATTTAAGATAAATCCACTGGAATGAGGTGAACCATGGCCTCTGCCTTTTTTTTTTAAGTGGCAGATGTGAGTTTAACAAAAAAAAACCCCAACACTCCCCCACCTTATTCAAACTCAGAGATTAAAAAATAGAAGCTAAACCAGTTTCAACTTTCTAGCTAGATGGCAGATCGTCTGGCTGTAAAAAATAATAAAACAACTATGCCCAGAATATATTTTAGAAAACAGAAAAAGTTTAATTCAGTGAAGAATGAAAGCTAGAGGAAACCCATAAAGGTTATGCAGTACAATCAGCATCACACAGGTTCTGGCCTTAATTGACTGCAACTGTTGTAATTCAGCATATGCAAACTGTGAGCTGGCTAGCTGGGAAGTTCCATGCTGTAATTATTACAAAGATAAATAATTAATATTTGTGGAGAGTATTCTTGGTAAAAAGGTCTTTCTAAAATTCTTTCTCAACGTGATTTGTTATGTAAGTGCACGAATCCCAGCTTGGTACTACTAATTAAATTAGAGGTTCCTTCCAAGGTGAGCACGTTAGATAACAGGGACAGAAAGCAAGGTGGCCAAGCACACAAATCTTTGAACTTATTTTTAACCTCTTCAGCATGCTTGACCCATCTTTTCTCGAATAGATCAGCTACTGACAGTAACGAATTACAAGTATGTCCTACCGCTTTTGGGACTTGTTTTTGTAGGTTCAGTTTGGATCAGACTGTCAGCTAGTTTTCATAGGGACCCCAGCTTTTTCACACTGATGGAGGATTTTTCTTGAGAATGCCAGAGCTAAAGCTACAGGACCAGGATTTATTAGAATACAGTAGACACAGCATGAGTAGCAAGTTCCCATCAGGTATGTAAACCTTACTGGATACTACCCATGTTTGGGTCCTGCTACCTCCTTGTTTTTCATCAGCTTCTTTTGTACTTTTGCACTTAAATTGATAGTGCATTTCTGGGTTTTTATTAACAGTGTTTTACTGATTTAACATAACAATGTAGTGAAATGCTTATGGAGTTCACAGCTTTGGTTAATAATATCTGAGAAACAACCTGATGTTTCACTGGAAAAGGTAAATTAAATATTTCTTGATGGGGAATAAAAAAACCCAGACAACCAGAATGCCCCTGGGAAGAACGATTGCATGACAAGAAAATATTTAAAGAATTCACTCCTTTCATTTAGCAGCAGATTTCAGGGCAGACTCCTGAGAGCACACAGCTGCCTGGGTCCTGCCTGCCTCAGGCTCAGTCCCTTCACCAAATGGGTACAAAACAGCTGGGGAGTACTGGGGAGACCACTCTGCTGCTGCAAGGACAGATCTGTGCTTTCAGGGGGAGACCCCAGTGCTGGTGGGGCAGTGTTTGTGGTGGTCCCAGCAGGGAGGAAGGCAGTAGGAAGCAGGGTCAGGATGCACCTCTGGGGTCAGGAGGAATAAGGAACTGTGGGGAGAGGGGGAGTTGTGGGTCAGACCTCTGTACCACAGTGGCACTGAGCTGAAGAGTAAAAGCCATACTAGGAAAGGAGATTGGAAAGCAGAAGGGATTGAGAAGAGCAAGGGAGGGGAGGGCAGATATTTG
The DNA here is from genome assembly GCA_907165065.1 of Caprimulgus europaeus. The sequence continues at coordinate 35,741,038 of OU015525.1, forward strand.
GAGTTGATCCTGTAACCAGGAGGTCAATAGAGGAGGCAGGAACAGTTGAAAGGTGTAGGGTTAGAGGAGCAGGGCGACAAAAGTGGTCTTTAGATTGATGTGTGCTTTTAGTACATGGGTGTAACAGTCAAGACATTTAAAAAAAGGATAGATAGCATCCTCTACCCATTATACAGGAGGAAAGTCAAAGCCCAAAGAGCTGGAACAGAGCTGCCTATTTCAATCTGTAAAACAGGCAGAGGTGCAACACTCAATGCAAATGCAGATGCACTGGAAAGTGCTGAGTTAACAGCTTCTCTTTCTTCACACTTTATGAGGATGAAGCATTCTTCCTGGGGCCAGTCTGCATTGGTTCTGCAGGGTGAAAAGAGAGGACAGGGTGGTGGAATTTCCTGTGGAGATACACAGTCCATTTACACTACAGAACTGTGTGTCTCCTACCAAGTCTGAGAAGGTGGGTTTGGGCAAAAACAGGCTGGGGAGCATATCGACAAGGTGAGCAGATCAGCACCCTCTAGTCGTTTCAGTGGAAACATCATAAAGACTTCTGGACAAATAATTTATTAACTGAAAATGCATTTGGCATGCATTGTTCAGCTGAATGTAGAAAAACAACGATGGCTGGAGGAACAAGACCAAATTGAGCTAAGCTTGGCTTCAGTTTTGAAAGCAACTGAAATAACCACAGATTTGCTTTGGGAAGGTTGGCATTTTTGTTATGTAGTTTTGCTAAGGAATGGATTTTTTTTTTTTACATTAAATAAAATATCTCTGCTTGAAGTTTGCCAGTTTTTTCTCCCACAAGCTCTAATCTAATTACTCAGATCCTGAAAGGATCAGTAATCAGGCCTAAGACCTCAGACAGGACTACAGAACCTATTCAAGAAAAGGGTCCTTCCAGTGCTGGTAAGGAACTATACTTAAGTTAGATAACAAGACCAGTTTATATATATATATTTTTAAAAGAGGTCAAAATACTAATATTTTCTTCCTTGATGTACTTTTATACCAGAAATTGGTTCTTCCATAAGAATGTGACCATTTATTTTTGTGATCTTTCAGTCCAGCCCTGTGAGTGAAGAGATATGAGTTTTATCTAAGTTAACAATCATGAAATTCTGGCTGATTTGAGAATAAATTAGCATTTTAATTACAAAGTCCCCATTGGCTACAAAGCATGCAGTAGTATGTCAGCAAACTGGCAGCTACTGTGAGCACTCGAGCATGATGAAAATGTGATTTCATACTTATCTTATGATTGTGCTCAGAAATCCACTAAGCTGAATTCATTTTTTTTTTTCATATTTCCACTAAGGTTGTGCACAGAAGGCTGGAGTTGTAAAGCCCTGGACACGAGCAGGAGATTTAATGTAGGACATCATGAGTGTACAGAGTGAGCTCGAGTCCTGAATCAGCAGACCTGTTAAGGGCATGTTAAATTCCCAGAATATGCTAAAATGCTTCATTGAATAAAGACAAAACTTTTTACATGCTTAGTGGTAAATACTTTGGGAGAATGGGACCTTACCCATCAACCTTTTCCAGGTGGTGTCTAATTCTGGAAATTGCCGTTCCCTGAAATATCAGTGTTACCTGCTACACATTTTACTGCTGTCTCTGCAGTTCCCAATAACTTTGTGTTCTTATCTGCATACTCACGGTGAGATTCGACACCAGATCACCAACACTTAAATTTAGGTACCTAGATGTAGGTAAAAACATGGGAATTAGGTGTCTAAGCTTTGTTAGGAAATCTAACCAATGCAGCTGACAGATTGTTCACTGCTGTGAGCTCTTCAAGTCACACAGCAGTCTACAGGAGGAGCTCAAAGATCTATAGAATTTTCCTAATGGAAGAATCTAATGCCCTTTGAGTGTCATGCCTGATCTCTTGCTGAAGTTTGGAAAGGTGTGGGTCTCTTCTAAAGCTTGTGCCACATCTGCCACTTTTGTGCAGTGCTCCCTGATGTCCTGAGACTCCTCCAATATAACTTGACATCAGTACTTGGCAAATGAGCTAAGTATTTTGTCTTCAAGAACTGGAACAGGAACTTCTACACTTAGATTATATGTAGCCACCTACGTTTAGACACCAAGATATCCTACAGGATGGAAAATATCAACATTTTTAAAAAGTATTTTAATGTTATCCATACAAAATCTATTAAAAATATTTATATTCTTTAGTGCTGAAAGCAACAACAGAAACTTGTCTGAGTTTTCACACAGCTGAATAAAAATCTGTGCTTCCTTACCACTCACTGAATTGGCAGCAGAGCACCGAACGTATGTCTTCTTTTAGGGAAGAGACAGGGTTCTGTATAGCTAAGAGATATCTAAAATTCTTCTCTGTCTATGGTGCTTTTAAGCTTTCCTTGTAAGATCTTGACTTAAACTCTTGACTGCACAGATTTTATTTTACAGGCAAGACAAGATAAGTGACTGTAGAAAATCTCTTTCTCCTGGTGCCAGCAGTTCTGATTAAAAGAACTCCATGTATGGCTTTTTGCAAAACTACCAAAATATATGAGGCTTCAATACTGATGTACCATGCATATCCTGAGCTTTAAGAAAGAGCTGAAAGAGCTTTTTGCAGCCAAAGGAAGCAGGGGGGAAAGAAGAAATTAAAAAAAAAAGATTTCTAAGTACCTTGCCCCAAATGTAAGGCTATCTAAGGCAGGTGAGACTACCCATATTTTTATACTTCCCATATTCTTAACTGATTGTAACTTTCTATGCTTTTATTTGGATGTGCTAGGATATGGCAGCCTTCAGTCATTTCTGTTATTTTACAGCACTGTAGATTGTGTTTTACAGCCATTAACCTCTAAACTATTAAAGCTATTAATCTCAAGGAATTTGAATTGTCTAAGTGCTGGGAAAACTTTCTAACTTGGCCATTTCTCTTGTGTCCTGAGGTAAAAGAGGATGTAACAGAACTTGCATGTATATAAGGTCTGTCTGTATTTAAAAAAAAAAAAAAAAGATTGAGAGCTTACTAACGCATTAGCTGTATCAGCTGCAATACTTTGTTATATCATGATGCCTCTTTGATGATCTGAAGCTCTCCTTGTGTGATGGAGTTTTGCTCCAAAAGCTAGATTCAGGCCAGCTTGTTTGGCTGAACAAGATGAGGAGAGTATAAAGCTGTGCCATCATGCCAAAGTGAAGCTGGTAGGAACAATTAATCCTTCTGTGGTCTGCACCTTCTCCCTTGTGATGCAGAGGCCACACACTGTAGGAGCTGGACGTCATCCTGCACACCTACAAGGTGACTTCTAGCATAGCTGACAGAACAGTGGGACAGACCTTTTTGGAAGGCTGCATGAGGAAGAAGGTGGGGATGGATAGGAGGAATGGAGAATATAAGCAAGCCTGACATTCATCATTGTACTTTTTTATTATTTTCTTTAGGACTACTGTCTAAATAAGCATAGGAAAATATACATGGTGTACAATTTTTTTTTTTCCTAATGACTAAAAACCTAAGGACTTTAAATTCCAATATATAACAAATACATCAACCAAACTCTAACACTGAAGGACATAGACATAGACATAACATATCTAGACAAGACAGGTAACCAAAGTCTTAAGCTCTCACCTATATTCGTTTTGTATAAAATCCTACTGGCAATAAGCAAAACTGTTCAGAGCTACTTCACTGTACAGACATTCTAAGCATTTTCACATTGGATTAACTAACTATTCACTGTATGTGTCTAAAGTAAAGAGCAAAAGATATCTAGAGGAGAGCCACTGTATGTGTCTAAAGTAAAGAGCAAAAGATATCTAGAGGACAGCCACTGCCTTCCCTCTGAATTTTTGCTGAATATGGAGCCTAGACCACAAACCCAGCAAGGATGGCCACATATTAGACAACTACAGTTAGGTGAGTTGGATCCCATTCACTGCTTTTAAAATCTCTTGGCCTGTTAAGAGAAAATTAATAGACCTTCCACAACATGGAACTATAATTTATCAGACATAAAATGGCAATTTTCCTCTATGTACTTACCTTTTCTGTGTCATCTACAGCTGCAAAAAGAGTAACTAGTAAATGAGAAAGATACTACAGACTGATGTCACGTGACTGATGACAGCTTCAGCTGATGACAGTCTACTAATAGATATGTTTCAGAAGAAAGAAAGAAAGAAAGAAAGAAAGAAAGAAAGAAAGAAAGAAAGAAAGAAAGAAAGAAAGAAAGGAAGGAAGAAAGAAGGACAAATTTAAATAATGACCTGACTCAACAGTTGATTATAATTCTATATTCTGCTTAAAATTGGGCTATAAAGGTGTACAATTAATGAGACTTCCTTGCTATGCAGTGTCTGCTCCAATCTTATCTAAATTGGTGGAGCTACATCTCTGTAACCTAATTTTGGTGGAAAAATACAGTGTTTATGCCAGTAATATAGCAAAGATGAATATACTGAATCTGGCAACTCAACAGGAACAGTGCTGAAGGCCTTAATATGGAAATCTTCTGTCTTTCAGTATTCACAGTTTTAAGTTTGCATTTTGAGGTTTTACAGTTCATTAAACTATTCCTTGCCTTATTCATCTGAGTCATTCTTCAATCTCCTTCCAGCATTCTGTTTCTGATTAATAGTTATTAAGTAGTAACAGCAATCATGGGAAATTCACTATTTTGTCCTGGAAATTTTAGCAGTTCTAAGCTGTTAGTATTTCCACAGTTGAATGAGAGCATATAGAATACAATCTGAAGCAATACTAACCTTTTAAAATCTCTTTCTAAAAGAAATTGTGTTTGTTTTGCATTTTTATTATGACTGCAAGCTACTATGTTTTCTCAACAGTTTATTGTAATAAAACTGATATTTCCTTATGTGTAGTAAACAATAAAACTGATCTTTCTACTGCAGAAACAACCTATGCTGTAGAAATAATTAAAGCCATAATTGTGCATTATGCCAAAAAGAAGGGTAAATTGGATAATCCAAACATCTGCTTTTGTTCACAAATGCAATGCAGAGATCCATAAACCCATCCAGGGTAAATACAGACTGCTTTGTATTTAAATTTAAATTAACTACCTACAGAAGAAGATTTCTATTTTTTATTAGAATGCTTGGGTTTCAAGGTTCTTAACAATGAGGCTCGGTACATATTTCAGGTGAAACCATGGAAACATGAGGAGCCATTTTACTCAAAATAGAAATACCACAAATGACCTTGACATTTAAAAGCTGATGCTGCACATTGTCATTTAGGTTGCGGATGATGGGCATATTATCATGTCATCTGTTCCAAAAGTGTCCTCAGTCTTCCAAGAAGGAGTATTTGAAAGCTGGAGACTTCTCTCATTCTCCCTTTTTTGTGGGTGCAAGGTAGGAAAGAAGGAAATACGCAGGAAGGCATGACAAATTGTAAATTATAGCAGTGGAGCTCGAGAGAGGAGCACCCAGAGGAATTCATTTGCACCTGAAGACTGCAGTTTGAATTCTGTCTGAAGACCCAGCATGCAAAATGTCTTCCCCCAGGTAGCTGAGTGTGAATGGCTTTTTGCTCTTTACATGCAGAGAGACAGAATTTTTCTGCCTTACATGTCTGAATAATACTAAACATTTCAAAATATCACTGAATTGAAAGATTTCACTTTTTCAAGGATTATTGGACAAAATGATTCCTTACTCTACAACCCCTGCATAAAAATCTAACTTCTACCATCTTTAAACAGTTGAAAACTGCGAAGGTATTTTGGCTTTTGCTGTCAAGCCATTCTTCTGGGAGTCATGTTTCTCTTCTTGCCCAAATCATATACTTGTTGCTGAAACAAAATTGCTGACCCAAGGCCAGCAGGGGTATGGGGATGTCAAACTTCTCAGCTCAGTGACCCTCCTAACAGGGTCCTACTGGAGCACATATCTTCCAAGAGGGGCTGTCTGCCAGTGCTTATCCCTCTCGTAGGACCTGCTGCCATGGACTGGCACCCCAAGTAGGGGTTAGCACATATGTCCTGGCATCCATGCTCTGTGCCCTGGCCCTTGGCAGTGGGGAAGGGTGAGGCAGCACCATGCTCGAGTGGGGTTGACAGTTTGAGACTGTTGGGTTATTTGCTGGCACTAACTTCTTCAGAGGCCCTAACTGGAGGCCATGTTTGAGAGGACAGGACTGGCACTCCCAGTTCTCCAGCTTGTTCTCCTTTGAGAAGACTGGCCCATGTTTTTTTTCTCCGTGTATGCAAGATTCCACAGTTATAGAATCAAAGACACCCCTAAAGAGGTTTCAGATACATGTAGGTTTTTTGTTTCTCAGAAGATAATAAATGCGTTGAAGGCGGTGATAACCTGAAGAATAAATGCTGGGCAATGGAAATTTTAGCACTGACTTTTGTGGGGCCAGGATTTTACCCTTTGACTTTGGACAGCATTTCATCTCTTGACTGTAGCTAACACTTAAAAAAGCCCCTTGTTGAATTCACCACTGCCTCCATCTACTAATTCACAGAACACAAACCAACACATGCCAGTAGGAATTTCTGCTTACACAATGAGCAGTATAAGATCTTGCATTGGTCACCATATAAGGAGAGAGTTGAAATGCCTAATGCAGCTTGGATTGCCTTCTCCAGTGGTTTTATACAGCTCCATTGAATTAATAACCTTCCTGTCAGTCTTCAGCTCAACTCTTTCCCTTCATTTATTACCAGTGTGAGTGTAGTCCACGTGTGCCTGTGTGCATGCATGTGTGTACATAAGTAGTAATACTTTTTACTGGCCTTCTCTTTCACTTTGTTGAATAATATTTGTACTTCTAAATAGGATTGTTAATACTGAGCAAGCCTGCTTACACTGCCCTTGCAGATTTACTTACTTTGTCTTGTCCTCATGCTGGGATCAACTCTTCCTTTAGGTGATGAATAGGAGGTCCATTTTCTGACATTTCAGATACAGCAGTGTCACGGCATGAAAAGCAAAATAATAGCTGCAGGGACAACAATGACAGACTAAAAACATCTGAATTAAAATCTGCTTTATGAGCATCATTCTAGGCAGGATTTCCTTTTAAAACTATTTAGGATTATTTTTCAATAGACATTTTATATGTAAAATAATTTAATTCCTTTCACCACAGGTAATGTTGCATGTTGAAAGTGAATGCACTACAGCATTTCTTGTGCAAACACAAGCTCTGTCCCTCTGGACTAGAAGGATTTCTGAGAAATAGCAAAGACAATAAGAAATTCTAGGTTTGCTCCTGCTGTCAATGGGAGCAGCAGTTCCAGAAATGCTGTATATTACTTCAAACCTACCATGAGAGCCTTGAGGTCACACTGCACAGTGTGTTCTTGAGCACTGCACAACACCAAGGTCTTAATGGTCCCATAGACATCAAATAATAAGTTAACAACTAATACTTTTTTTTTTTTTTTTTTAAATAAGAAAACAGAAGATTACCATCAGAGTGAAATGAGGGCTATAGTGCCTGGCTTTGGCTCATGCTCCAGAGCACGTTTTGGTCAACAGCTTTCACACACTGCTCCACCTTTAACTTTTTTGGAAGTTGTATTACTGATCACAGATATAACAGGAAAAATGAATAGAACAGAATAGCATAGCATAGAATAGGAGAACAGAACAGAACAGAACAGAATAGTTTAGTTGTAAGGGACCTACGAGGTTATTAAGGGCATTGTCCATGTGCCTCTTAAACACAGGCTTGGGGCAACAACCACCTCTCTAGGAAGCCTGTTCTGGTGTTTGACCACCCTCTTGGTAAAGAACTGCTTCCTTACTTAGTATCCAAGCCAGGACCCAGTTTCCAGGTGAGTTGAGTGGAGGAAGAGAGCAGATAGAGTCTCCTCCCTCAACAGCAGAGTGGAAACTGCATTTGCAGAAAAGGGAACTGCAGTCTCTCAGTCCCTCTTGCAATTCCCCTTCTGGCAATGGCTGGCTCTGTTCTAGCTGGTATTTCTAAGGAAAATCTCCCATCTTCCTCCCTACGATTTAATCTGCTAACTAAAGCTAAAATGAGAATAGATCTTCCCCCAAAAAATGTCATGACAATAAGTATCTGACAAGTATCTGTGTCCCTAAGTTGAAGAGCTGCACAGGTGACTTGGCTGATGCAGAGTATTATCATTTAAAGAAGCATTGCAATAATCTTCACCTGTCTCTGGTGACACTAAGGAAATACTAGAAACACCAGCCCTGCTGTGTGCAGGACCCACCAGCTCAATGGTCACCACATCTTCAGTTCCAGTACAGCAAGCTTCCCCAGTGCCTGAATTTAATTGGATTAAATTCAGTGTTCATCCTCTGTGGCAGCCGGACAGCTGACCTCAGTCCTATGGGTAGAACAAACCCAACAGTATTTTCCTGAAACCAGGGACAATGACTTTGTCCTATAACTCAGATGAGAATTTGGGCCACAGAGAGCTCAGGGCAATAGTAGGGTGTTCTTTAACATGGGGCAGGAGGCTGCAATAGCTTAAATTTTACATTAGATTTCATATATAAGCCTCCATGACTGCCATGCCTGAAAGCTTTCTTCAGTCAGCAGCTCCAGAGGCTACTGCGTGCTGAAATAAGCCTTCAGAGTGCCCACATTAAAAACATGTTTTCAAGGATAAAAGGTGAATAATATTTCAGCATATGGTTTCTCTCAGAGCTTTTGCTTTGGTTCTTTTTTCAGCCTTATAATAATAAATACATAACTTCAGGATAATTTTGCATGCATTCCTCTGAGAGATCTGCAGTTTTATTTGCATAGGGACTCTAAGGCTGTAAAATATGCCCTGCTGGGCAAAATATTCTTCCTAAAAAACAACAAAACCCCACTCTCATATCTGGCCAAAATCTGCTTTGAATATTGGTGCATATTTATCAGTTGCTTTCCTGGCTCCTTTTGTGTATCTCTGCTTTTTACACTGTATTGCTTCAGACCAGATAATTGCAAATAGCTCACTACATTCTTTTCTGGTTTTCATATCCTAGATAGAGAATTTGGTTTAAGTGCTGGAGATGTACAGTAGCTCCAGGGCTTTTAAATGTCTTTACTACTCCAGAGGCAGGGAGTAGAAGTCTTATGGATTTATCTGGGACTATAATTTTCTTCATTTCAGCAGTTTTCTCCCTTTTCAGGTCTACTGAAGCAGGAGGAAGCTAGCTTCTGTACTGGCAATTGAAGAACATTTTTAATATTCCCAGATTTACTGAAACAATTATGGTTATTTTAGATGGCAATGCACTTTATGAGTCTATTCTTGTGACTCCTTCTTGGGTTACTCTTATTTTGTGCTACCTTTTTCTGTATCCATCAATGTTCAATTACTTTATTACTACTACTAATTATTAAACTTGTTCTTTATTTTGTTTAAAGGTTTTTGTTCTGAATGACTGCACTTTCCCTGGACAAATGCTCTTTCCCTTTGCGTGAAGGCACAATTGCTGATTCCAGGCAGCACATTCCTGACTCCCATCGGAGATGACTGTCTGGGGCGACACCTTGGAGCACCAAATCAGGTACGAGTGTGGTCCAGAAACATGTATTTGATGTGTCTACTTCTAGATACATTGTAGATTTACACAGAAGCTGGCAATTAAATTTATTTTTTTTTTCTTGCTCGCTGTTTAACGGTGCATTACAGATTTTGTGGGTTTTTGTGTTTTGCACCCCTACCTTTTGCAGTTGATGATGCTTGTAGTCATGGTATGCTGTGGCCTGCAGTATTACCATGTCGTGGTAACTGAGATCAGGGGATGATGATCCAAGGAGTTCCCAGACATGTTGATATTCCTGCATACTGACTTTTGGAGAGGATATTTTTACTCTGTGGCATTCTTCCATGTTTCTTCTATTGTGGCACTGATATTTTGTGGTTTTGCCAGTGCTTTTCCCCTGAGAGAAACTAATGATCAAGTGGGCGAAAAAACAATGAGCAAATGTTCTATTTTAATATGGAATTTTGAATTTGGATATGGGCAAAGAATTCAAACAGATTCAAACTGTTATTTCAAAGTATTTTGACTTTGTCACTTAACATTTAAAGCTAGTACACTTGAAGGCATATAAGTGTGGAAAAAAGAATAATGGTTAAGGATGGTTAAGGTCATAATGCATATATGAACCAAATATAAATGCATTATCTTGTACATGAATACAGAATTCTTGCGAAAAGGCCACTGAAAGGTGACATTGAAATAAAGCGTCAGATGCTGAGAAATGCGATGTCTGTGAATGAGAGTGAGAGGGAAATCTGGTTTAGTCTTTGTTCATGGCTTTGATCCTGGGCTCAGAGGATGTTTCAGATGAATGCTTGTATTATTTTAAAAGCAGGATGTAGTAGAGGAACTGGGACTTTTGAAGAAAAATGTGAAAATAAAGAGTGAAACGGCATAGAAAGGCACTGGTACAACTTCCTTGCTCCTCTCTCATGTAGACTGTATGAGTATCTCATGTGTCCTTGATGCCTGGTATTGCTGTGGCAGTAGGAAAAAAAAGGCTTAAAACCAGAGGTATAGATCTTCTTAGGAAACAAATATAAGCACTGAATATGCCTTTGCATGCAAGGCATGTTATTGCTGCTAGGTAGCCTCGTAGACATTCCTAACAAAGCATCATGGTGTTTAATAATCTGGTATATCTTACTTATAAATGACTTGGAAAAAAAAAAAACCTTTGATGATTAGCTGGAGGATTATCTGCCTTTAGATATTCCTTGCTTGGGACTAGAGTGCAGCACTTCTAGCGCTGTGCTGCAGGATGAGCTGTGGCTTAAAGCTGCCCAGAGCCTTCGCATCCTGTGGTGGCCGAGTGAGGGGCTCCAGTCCCCCTCCAGAGTGGAGGAAAGACCCTGCTCCTTTACCCAGCACAGGGATGGAGAAAGCCCTCATGGCTCTCCTCAGACCTGGGTGTGCATCAATACAGAGGTCCCTGGCTGACTCTGAAAGCTTCCTGCATCCTTCCCCCTCCCTCTGCCCCACTAGACAAATTCCTAGTGCAGTCTGACATGTTGCAGGGTTGGGAATTAGAGCCCCTGCCTCCTAGTTTGTCACTTAGCATTTATCAATATGATCTCCAGAGGTCAATGGTATGTAGAACAAGAAAATATGCTTTAGTTTCTCCTTGTTTCTTCTATGCTTTCTCTTCTACATTTTTTTTTACATTTTATTTTATTCTTTATATTCCTTATGTCTAAAAACAACTAAGACTTTTTGCATTTAAATTTATTTTCAAAATTAGAGTTTTTCTGTGTGTTCTTCCATAGGAAAAAGACATAAATAATTGAGAGTCAGTCCCATTTTTAAGATGCTGGACCAGCTTTTTCCAACAAACACACTTAAACATTGGACTTTTGCTTGAGAAGGAAGGTCTAATTTTGATCAGAACTGTTAAAATTATCCCAAGTAGATTCACTACAACATACCTCCTGAGACTTGGCATCTTCTAAACCAAAACAGTAAGCCCTACAGTATCATTATTATGACTCATATAAGTGGCATGGGCTTTATCGTGCTACTGGGCAGTCAAAGGGGAGCCCATATTTACAGTCACCGTGCCAGATTCAGCCCTGCAATGAGCAAGGCATGTCGGAGTCTTCCCTGCACGGCTCTTTGCAAGTAGCCTTATTACCTTCTGCTCCTGACTGGGCCCTCTGCACCGATGCAATCCCACCTCTCCGTGCCCAATGACCACGGGACAGCCAACTGAACCCATCGCTCCCACTGCCCTGGCCCTGCTGTGGATCACGGGGTGGCTCCCTGGATGGGAGGGTGGGAGGGCATGGCCCAGGGCAGACTATAATGTAGAAGGACCACAGTGAGAAAAGGTAGCCCTTTCTTCTCTGATAGATACAGTTTTAAAGCTTAACCATTATTTCTGAGACTGTCTTTCTTGTTTCTTATATTCTCCTTTTGCTTTGCACCTCCCTCGCATTCATGGTTTCTTGATTTCATTCATGAAGCAGTAGCTAGTTCTTCTCTGGAGACTGACAAATGTTAAGGTGGATTATTCTGAACAGTATCTGACTGTGGTTAATCTCATTTCTTGTACTAAATGAGCTCTTTAGTTTTGGATCTGCTGTTATAAGCACCCTCTTTGACATACCAAATAGAAATAATGAGCTGCTTTCTCCCAGCAGTGAACTGCCCTTGGGAGTTCATTAAGACACTAGCTTGGTGAGGGTCCTGGAGGAGCAAAGTTACTCATCCTTTCGCTTTATGCTTCCCAATGCTCACACTCCAGGAGGACCTAAAGCCCATTAGCCTCCTAATGTACATCCTGTTTTGCTTATTGCTTTATTAATATTGGGCTGGGAATGAAAAGCAGATGTTGCCCAAAAATGGTATCAGTGTTAGGGAATGGGAAGGAAGACAAGTGTGTTGATTTATTGCATTTGTGGCATAGCGTGGAGTGGAAAACCTAGCTGGAAATGTGAAAAACAGAAGGAAAAGTGGAGCCATCAACTCATACCATCCTTCAGCTGAGTTCTTCCTTCTCTTTGTTGACTGCAATAGACCAGACTGAGGCACCTTGTTGGGTGTCAACAGCTCCCATGATTAGCAAATGCATGTAAAGCCTCAAATCCATCACAACTAAAATGTGACCTTAAAAAAACGGTGCCTTTGTAGCTGTTACCTTCTCCTCAGAAACTGACAAAGCTCATGAGACTAAGCCAGCCTGAACTAAGGTACAGCTCTCCCCCTCCACTGACGGTTACCATCTCTCTGCCAAGACGTTGTGTCCCTCAAAGAACAGCAGCCGAGAGAGCTGTGTGAGCGCTCAGCACCGTGGCAGGGGCAGCTTGTGTGGAAAGGAGGTCGTCAGCTGGGAACTTGCGTAGGCACTGTTAAGACGAAGGGTCTGTCTCCCACTAGTCCTGCCAATGTCTCTCACTAACACAGATAAATCAATAGCAGGATGTCAGCCCGTGTCTTTAATCTAGCAAAATGGGAACTATGTTCTTTTGCAGTTGGAGCCATAAACAGTTCCACAACACCAATTGATTGCTTTGTGCTTGAGGGATTTCATATATTTTAAATTCACTATGGTGAAACTTTAAAAGAAAGTTTGCATAATAAGTCTTATACATTTATATTTTATTGTGAACTTGGGTACCATCATTGCACCTTCTGTAATCAACCTGTCAAGTGAAGAGAGTAATATTGATTTCCCATTCATCACTTGGCACTGGCTGCTCATATCCACTGCAGACTAACATACTCTTGTTTCTCAGCTAACCTGTTATTTAAGTATTCAGAGGCAAAAGCAAGCAGGAAAGTCAGGCATTTTGGTAGCTGTTGTCAGCTGGAGTAACTTCCTAAAACAAACATCTTCACCTAGTCCTAAGGTCAATTTATCTCTTGATAAGTTTGCCACTGCACAAAGAACTTAAATTGTACCTGTTTGCAGGCTGTACTGTTTGCAACTGCTGTGAAGGCTGTAAATGCTACACCCTTGTATTTTCCCATGGGATTGAAGAATGCTTTTGGAATATCTGCTATTATTCTGTGATCTCATAAAAATTATTGTTGGTTTTATACAGTAATGACTAGGAATGCCAGTCATAAACAAGATCCCAAAGCTAATTTATAAATACACGATCCAGAAAGCTTACCAGCTGTGTTCTGTGTTCAGTTTTGGGTCCCTCACTACAAGAAGGACATGGAGGTGCTGGAGCATGTCCAGAGAAGGGCAACAAAGCTGGTGAAGAGTCTAGAGCACAAGTCTTATGAGGAGCAGCTGAGGGAACTGGGGTTGTTTAGCCTGGAGAAAAGGAGGCCGAGGGGAGACCTTATCGCTCTCTACAACTACCTGAAAGGAGGGTGTAAAGAGATGGAGGTCAGTCTGTTCAGCCAAGTAACAAGTGATAGCACAAGAGGAAATGGCCTCAGGTTGTGACAAGGGAAGTTTATACTGGATATTAGGAAGAATTTCTTTACTGAAAGGGTTGTTGGGCATTGGAACGGGTTGCCCAGGGCAGTGGTGGAGTCCCCATCCCTGGAGGTATTTAAGAGTGGTAGAGACATAGTGCTGAAGGACATGGCTTAGTCAGGGACTTGTCAGTGTGAGGTTAATGGTTGGACTCGATGATCTTAAAGGTCTTTTCCAGTCCAGGCAATTCTGTGATTCTGTGATTCTGATGGTTCATATACTAGTTCCAGTGCAATGGAGTTACTGAAGTTTAATGGGTTACTCCCTACCAGCTGAATTATAGGTACTTTCTCAGGGATGGCTCAATGAGATGACTGAGCTGAATTAAGAGTTCATCCTTGCTGCAATGGGCTATTCTGTCTTTGTCTTTCCTCATGGGCTTCCTTTCTTCTTTCCTTTTTTTTTTTTTTGAAAGCTCTTGTGCTCCCATCCTTGGTGAGGGCATCCACCTCTTAAAACCAGATAAAAATGTTTCTTTCCCTTGTATTGGTTTCCTGCTGCCCCCGCGAGCTGAAGCAGCTTACCGAGGGCTGAGCTGAGAGCCAGAGCCATCATGGAGGGAGCTGTGCTCATGAGGTGCTGACAGTTGAAGAGGAATAAAAAGAAGAGCTGCAATTAAAACAAGCCATGTGATGATGAGATAGAATAAAACATGTTAGGGACCTTATGTAGAAAAAAACATTGAGATGGAGAAGATTGTTTTGGCTGTGTTGAGTTTGAGCTGTTTGAGTGCTAAGCAAGTACAAAGAGGTAGCAATCACAAGCTTGATAAAAATTGAAAATGGTATCCCATTAAGCTAACTTATTGATCAAGGTTATAAATAAATAAACAAATGTGCTGAGTCAGTCTTAACCACTTTTTTTTTTTTTTAAAGGAGGGGAAACAAAACAAAGTAAATCCTCTATCCTGCCAGAAAAGCACTAGCTATTCATAAATGTGTAGGATATTCTACTTCTTTAGTGTACTCCTCAGCATTATTTTTATGGTAAAACTTTGTGCAAAAAGAGAAATACCTCATCAGTTCACCTTCTATCAAACCACAACAAATGTTATAATTTGCAGGACTATCTAGGTTTATCTTAGTACTAGGTCTTTAAAAACGGAGACTTGAGAGGAAAACAAACCAGTGGATTCAAGACATGACACAACCTGAGAGAAGGAGATTACGAGGAAACTCTGTGAGAGGTAAACTCCAAACTACTTTTCCCAGGTTTTGTGCATGTTTCCTACTTCTGGAAGTGGCTCACGTTGGGGACAAGAGCCTGGACAAAATGGATCATCAGGTGGTCTAGCTTTCTTTTTTACGAAAAAAAAAAAAAAATCCTTTGTTCCTTCTTTTCACTTTTCAGCAGACGCTGTAACTGAGGTAGCGCCTTCCGAATATTTCATTACCTTTTGCAAAACACGGTGCAACACCACGGAGTATCCCAGACGCCCGCCCCGCCGCCGGGCTCCCGTTCCCCCGGGGCCTCCCTAAACTCCTGCAAAAGGATGTAACTTGGTTTATCGGCACCGCCGATCCTCTCTCTTCTCTGGAAGGACTCGGGCTGCCGCGCTGCCCTGTCGGTGCAGGCCGCGGGGGACCCGTGGGCCGCTCCCTGCCCGGCGGCGAGGGGAGGTGGGAGGAGAGGTGGGTGCCGGGCGGCATCGCCCGCCCCGGCGGCGCCCCGGCCCGCGGGCAGCGGCGGTCGCGCCTGCGCTTCTCCGCGCCGCTCGGGCAGGCGGAGGCGGCCGAGCGGGACCCGCCGTGGGGTGACAGGCGGGGCGGGGGCGCGGGGCCCGGCTGTCTCCCACCCGGCTCGGCCGCGGGCAGCCTCCCCGCGCCGCAGGCACGGTGAGTAGCCCTGTCTTTCTTCTCCGCGGCGGCCGGGGAGCCCGGTGCGCCCCGCCGGCTCCCCCTCCCTGACCGCTGCCCACCCCGGGGTAGGGGGGGAGCCGCCGCTGGGGTGCGGTTGCCCGGGGCTGTCGCTACCTCCCCCGCCCGCCCCTCTGCGCGGCCGCACCGAGCAGAAGGCGGCGGGAAGACAAGCGGACAAAGGAGGCAAAAGGCGTCTTTCGCTGCTGGGGTAGGCAGGGCTGGGCATCGCTCATCGCTCGGCAGTCCCGCGTGTCCGCGGGCGCTGGGGCACCCCAGCGTTGAGCTGGGGCGGCGAGAACGGCCCCGGGGTACCGGCTTCCGGGGTGCTCGCCGCCGCTGCCCCGACATCGGCTTTGTTCCCCTCTACTCCGCCCGCTGCTGCTCCCCCAGCCGCCGAGTGGTAGCGGAGTATTTATTTCAGCGTGTTTATTTTTAGGCTGGAAAATAAAAGGCTTGGCACGGCGACCTTTGCCTGTCGCATCCGGCGCCAAATAAAAGGGTCGCGCTCTGGCCGAGGGCCACGGACGTTCATGTCCGCCCTTGCTCTTAGGTAAATCCATGTGCTGTCCCCAAGGACAGGGTCCCCGCGGTCCTCCCGCGACATTCCCTGCCGTGGGGACGGCGGGCGCTCCCCGGAGCAAAACGCGGACCCCGGGGTCGGGCGGGCAGAGGCCGGGGCGGCGGGGAGGAGGGGCTCTGGAGCCGGTTCCGCTGACCTGCCGTGCTTGCTCTCCGCCCCGCAGATCGGCAGCAACCCCCTGGAGTTCTGTCACCGGAGTCCGTCGGCGGCGCGGAGAGAGGAGGATGCGGGCGGCGGAGCGGCGGCGGGCGGCGCTCCCCCGAGGCGGCCGGGCTGGCCGCGGGGCCCCGGCGGGCGGCTGCTGAGCGCGGCGCCGCGGGCATGCGGCGGCAGGGAGCGGGAGCCGCCGGCAGCGGGGGCACCCCGGCGGGCGGGCGGCCCCTTGAGCGAGACTGAGGGAGGATGGAGCCACAAAGGACTTTGGCTGACACGTGCGGCGGGGCGGCCGGCGGCCGCGGCTAGGGCCATCCCCCTCCCCTCCCCTCTCCCCTCCCCGCTATGCTGCGCTCCCGCCGGGGTCCTCAGCGCGCTCGACGCACGGCGGCGATGGAGCCGGCCGGCTTCCTCTGAGGCCACGGCCGGACCCAGCATGGCCTCGGCGGGCTCCTCGGCGCAGCGGCGCCCCGGGGCGGAGCGGCCAGCGCCGGCGGCGGGGGGCCGGGCGGAGGCGCCGCGGTGCCGCAGCCTGCCCGCGCTCGGTGGGGCGGCGCCGCAGGGACGCGGGGCCGCGCTCGGCTCCCCCCTGGCGGCCGGGGTTTGCGGCGGCGTCGCCCCGCCGAGCCCCGTCGCGGGGCCGGCTCCCGAGGACGGACGGGGCGGAGGCGCCGCCGGGGCTGCCCGTCCTCCACCGGGCGGCGGCGGCGGCAGTAGGAGCTTCCCCGGTAGGACGGAGCGCGGGCAGCCGGCGGCGCCCGGCCGAGGGGTGTCCCCGGGCCCCCTGCCGCCGCCAGCGCTGCTGCTGGCGGGTCCCCCGGGCAGAGCGTGCCTGCGGGCCGTGCTGGCGGACTCGCGCTTCTTCTTGGTGTGCATGTGCTTCCTGACCTTCATCCAGTCCCTCATGGTCTCCGGCTACCTGAGCAGCGTCATCACCACCATCGAGCGGAGATACAGCCTCAAGAGCTCGGAGTCGGGGCTGCTGGTCAGCTGCTTCGACATCGGGAGCCTGGTGGTGGTGGTCTTCATCAGCTACTTTGGGGGGCGTGGGCGGAGGCCGCTCTGGCTGGCTGTAGGGGGCTTCTTCATTGCCTTGGGGGCTGCTCTCTTCTCCTTACCTCATTTCATCTCTCCGCCGTACCAGATCCAGGAACTGAACTCCTCTGTCAGTAACGAGGGCTTGTGCGTGACTGGCAATGGCACCGCCAAAGAGCAGTGGGACTCGCCGGCCTGTGTCAAGGACTCGGGCGGAAACGACCACTCTCTCTATGTAGCTTTATTCATTTGTGCCCAAATCCTCATTGGCATGGGCTCGACACCCATCTATACCTTGGGACCAACCTACCTGGATGACAATGTCAAGAAAGAAAACGCCTCGCTTTACCTAGGTAAGGCATCTAAGTACTGGGGTGCTTTGGAGGCTGAACCCCAGATCTCTCTGAGGGACTAGTTACAGGTGCTTCTGCCCTGTTCCTTCTGAACAACATCTGTGTAAGCTTTCCATCTGAAGTGAACTTCTGAAGTAAAATTGCCATGATTTTTCTATTTTAAAATGTTTTGGGAGCAGTGAACAGCAGGAACAGGTGAAGCTAATGTAGTGTGCTTAAAAGTGGCTGTACTCTTCCCCGTCCTGCATGGGGAGCGGGACAGCAGAGAACTTAAGCTTCTTCAACGCTTTTCAGCACTTGGCATGAGCCAGTGACTTTTTCAGAAAGCATATTAAAGTTTGCTGTGCCCCTTCAAGTGTCTTTTTACTAATACAGAAGCTATATATTTCTAAATTTTGGTCAGCATGCCTTTAGCCTAGAATCTTTATCTATAATGTTAATGTTTTATAAGCACTTTGAAAGACTTTGGCATGCTTTGTTTTTCTTTTCCAGCATTCATTTATCTTTAGCGATGAATTCTGGCTGGCATTGATAAATAATCTGGCAACTCAGAGTTTAAAACATGTTGATAAAACAGCAAGTAAAATCTTCAGGGTTAAGAGCTCATTATGGGAGCTCAAGGGACACAACCAGAGAGTCCGATCTGGCTTTCATCGGGTACAGAGAGGTCTTCCTGATAGTCATGGGAGAAAGGGGTTTCTCAGATAATGATGTATTAAACTTTTTTGGAGTTTGAACATAATAATGAACACCATACATTTTTGATAGTTTGTGTTATGCTTTAGAAGATTGAGTGTTCTCTGACTTTGTGTTAGTATCTTACATGATTCAGTAAGAAATGTACCTCGCGTACTCCTTCAAATTCTTTTCAAATAAGGAGAGACACTTAGAGGGCTGAGAGAGCTGCCAAGGGGTTTTGAATGTTCAGCATTACCATTTGCCGTTCAATTTAGTTCAGCTTTACGATAACCGTGGAGATAATAATTCCTCATAAAGAAGAAATGCATGAAAGGAATACACTTGAGGTGTGTGTGCAATTTCTTTATTAAGTAGAAGGTGTGATCCAGATCAGTGTTTTTATTCCTTTTGACCTGTTCTTCAGCACCTTGACTATTCTCTGAACTGTTTTAAAGCCACGTGTTGTCTGTATGTGGTGTCTTGAGAAATCCTGAGGCACTGTGGGTTTTTGGAAGGCAGGAGAGATATTACCTGTGTTTTTTCTGTTGTTTTCACAGTGTTGCTAATCTGCCTGGTGAAATATTTGACAAAAGTGTTTTCCTTCTCTTCCTGTCCTCTGAGAAAGGCTAAGTGGTATGGAAATTTAGATTAACCTGGAAACAACTTTATTGGCAGTATGAAAAAGCAAAGCATCTTGTTGCTGAGGTTAGTAACTGTAGTTGCAGCAGCAGAGAGGGCTGAAACTTTTGCAAATAGATGATTTCATACAGTCCTCAAAATGATGGGAAAAAGGGAGATGGAAAGGCTGTAGGTGAGGACTGAAGTGTTAAAGAGATGAACCCTGTGGGAGGAGGAAGACTTCACTGAAGGGGGAAGCAAGGTCAGTGGTCGGAAGTCCTCAGTGTGCAGGAGAAATGATGCCTGCCACTGAAGCACTGCTAGCACAGGAAATTGTAATAAAGTGACTCAGGTAACTTTTAATTGCGGCAAAGATCAGCCTCAAAGTTAACAAAGGTGAAAGACACCAGCAGCTGTTGGAAGACTGTATTTGAACCTGTCACCAGGCACTGAAGGCAGCTTTGATCTATACTGGGAATACCCTCTTAGAGGTGAAGTTCATACGCAGTGGTACTCAAAAGTAAAGATGAGGTACCCAGCTAAAGTGTACATGAAAAATTTATGCCCATGATCTGATTGTGTCCACAGGGAGAAGAATTAAAATGAACACAAAGCATGTTTAAACATCGAGTAAAGTGTACCATCACCTCTTTTCAGTCTTTAAGCTACTCAGGCCTAGAAGCAGTATTACTTGCCATTGGAAATCTTGGCATTATCTTTTTTAAATAATGTGAAATTCTGAGGAAACTTTTCACTTGTTCATGTTTGAGTGTTTACCTCTCTTTAGACTTAAGACAGTGACTTTTTGAGGGGTAAAAACAGAGTTCAGTGGAAAAGCATCATTTGGCATGTTGATGTGAGCAAACATGGTTTTTAAAGTTTCTCAGAGGTCTGGAATGTTTCATGTTGTTGAAGAGGGATTTGTGGGCAGGGGGCAGGCCAGCTGGGTGTGGGAATGGGCTGGAGGTGGCCAGGGCATGGCTGTGCAGGCCAGCCACCACACATCTTGTGTTATGCAATGCCTGTTTCTCAAGGCAGTATGATTTTATTCCTGGGGCAAGCCTTGCAAATGATGTCCAAATGTAAAATGTATATATGCATGTAGGCATGAGCTAACAAAAAGTCTTGGAGTGGAACATGGAAGTGGAGAGGTTTTGAAAAGAGAAGAAAGCCTGTTGAAACAGATCCAAGTCATACATGTGTCTGAGCGAGGACAGTTAGTAAAAAAGTATCCTCCAAGGTAAAGTGGAAGGTCAGCGTTTGTTGTCATACTGGTATTGCATTCTATGCTTTTTTTTCTCCCAAAGAAATGTAACATATATAAGAGTGTATTCAGATGAGAAGCCTTTGTTTACAAACATGCACATGATAAAAGTTGAGCTGAACCACAGAACTGAAGAGCTGTTCCGCCCTGTGAGTGTGCCCACTAATCATAGGTCAGTAAAGCCCCCCTGGGTATCACTAATCCTGATTCTGCAAAAACTCACCTTATGTGGCTGTGGAAGCTATTTTATTTATTTTCCAAGTTAATCCAGCTCAGGGCTCGAGTGGCAGTAGCATATCCTCTTAAGTGTAGGCATGCAAGCTCAGTGTGGACAGCTGTTTTAACATTCCTGGCTGGAAGTCCTGCTCTCAAAAAACATATTTGATGCTTATACATAGTCTCTTGGCTGCCTACACTTAAGTTCATCTGTCAGGGTGGCACAGCGCCAGTTTACAAGGTGGTATGTCATTTTTAGTAGGACAAAGATGCCAAGCAGGAATGTGTATTTGGGCTGCCTGCATAGCAATGTGTGAGCTCACTCTTCTGTGGGATGTTTCTTCCTTGTGAAGGTAGTGCCACCTCCAGGGCCTCCTGCCCCTTAAACGTGAGAGTGCTTTGATTCCCTGGAGCTAACTTCGAGAAAATGTATGACATCAGGCTTGGAAACAAGTCGTGATTGTGACAGGTGCCTAGGAAATATAAGAACCGGTTCTCTTAATCACAGATAATCCAAAAAGGAAGTTACATCTTTCTGTAAAAACCAGGCAATCACAAAGTGATCTTTGTCCACTCCTAAAGTCTCTCCCTTCTATGCTCGGCTGTACAGCAGTACCGTAGCATGTCTGTCATCAGCTGCCTGATGTGTGCAGATTATCCTTTTAATTAATTAATTAATTAATTGAATTAATTTCAATTTAAGTTGGAGTCGAATTCAACTTAATGAGTCTTGTTTTGTACCATTGGTGGTGTTTCTGCTACTTGTCAAATTTTAGCACTTAAACAGCGTGTATTTTTTCTAAACTCTGTTTTTTTTGTAGGGATGCAATAGTTTGCCTTGAATGTGAATTTACCTTCTGATTGTATCATGAACTTTAAAAGCAGTTCCTTAAAATTAACTGCACTTGGAAAGGGAAGTCCTATTAATGGCATTGCAGTGCCTGAATAACTTTTAAATATTTTCCTTCTTTTGCAAGTGGGTATTATGATAACAAAGAAATTTACTTTGAAAATTCACTCATAGAAAGTCAATGGTGGGTTTTATGGAAATACTACATTAATGAAAATATTTGGACATTCAGGAATGGCTTTCACCAGTACCCCCCAAAATTATTGGCGAATGAATTAGTAATTGTGCTAAGGATGTTTTATTTCAGTTTCCACTATGGTATAGGCTAGTTAGGATATGATAAGAAAAAAGGGTCTAAGCCAGTTTAATTTTGTGCAGATTTTCCATACTTTTGGGAACAAACCGTAATTAAAAAAATGCAAAGATAAAGCTTTTGTGAGATAAGAGCTGAAAAATTTGATAACCCTGTGTAAGTGGGGCTGGTACCGATAATTACTTGAGAGCCAGGGAAATAAAATCCTTTCCTAACCTGGAAATGAATAAATATTTAGACTAGTTTCAAAAATATTTTTGACTCTGGCTTTGTTTTCCTGAGGTTCATTTGTGTAAATTAAGTAAATAATTTCACTGTGACTATATTCTACTTAGAAATCACCAGTATTTTGCAGCTGGATGCTCTGTGTATGCCTTGTGTCTTTTATAGACTTCCCCAAAAGCTGTATATATGTTGATTACATTCATTGTATTTCTAGTTAAATCTTCCCCTGTATCCATGTGCCACCTGGAAGGAGAGAGCAGAAGGTGTAGCTTCACATACTCCCATCAGAATCCCACCACCTCTGCCTGCTGGGTCCCTGTGCAAAGCACAGCTGCTGGATGAGCTGCTCTCCATAATGCACCATTGCCTGAGTGCTGGCACGGGAAGCACTGGATTTTTGTGTTGCTGGGATTGATTTGTCTTGGTCTGGCCACTTCTGGGGTTACGGATGCCGCTGGAGGACAGGAGCTGGAGCCTGCCAAGGGCACCGAGTCCTCTATATATGCTGCAGGATTGCTGATGTTTTGCAAGGCAGGATCAACTTTCTAGCTGAACAGGAGGGACTGTCTGGAAGCAGTGAAATGACTGACCAGCATTTCATTTTATTGTCATCATTCAGCCTGTGACATTTGTGGTATACACTGAGTGTGCTTCCTGCTACCTGATATCCGAAAAGGCTAGTTTCCTGCAGGCTTTTCTCAGCATTGATCCCTATAGTTGCTGAGCCCTACAGACATGGTACATTTATTTTTACAACATGCCCGTGAGGAGTCAGGATTTTATGAATCAAAAATTGAAGCAAAAGGACATTGAAACTGAAATTGGCAAAAATGTTCATCAGCATTTTTTATTGCTTGCTGTATCTCCCTTGTAAAGGGCAGCATGCTGAGCTTATTCCTCAAATACAGGATTTTAGTTGATCCTAATGAAAGCCACATCTTGGTTTACCCATAGGCTAACACCAAAACTTGGCCCATCAGCAGTCTTTTGTACAGACATGTACTTGCTTTGTTTGCACACTCAGCTGGGCAGAGCCGTCTGCAGGCTGAGAGCACTGTGCTGGGCATAGAGAGCATCTTGGGATGCAGGTGAAGTGGCTGCAGGTCTGCTTGTGCATACGGATTATGCTGTTTTCCCACGCAGATGATTTAGCACACAGAAGTTTCAGTATTGTGCTTCTCTGGCATTTCTGTGACATCTTTTTTGTTAAAATGCTGATCAGGCAGCAGGCACAGTTCCTAATAATTATTTAAAGTAGTACTATGCAGTTTTATTGCCCTTTCCTATAGCTGAGGAAATAGAAAGATAAATTTTACTTTTCTTCTCCACTTTAATCTCCCACTCCGTAGGTGGACTGATACTTTTCTTTTTCGTAGTAAAATCCTAGATAAAATTTCTTAGACATTTAGAGAAGGTGGGGTTCTGTGTTCTTTTAAGCAGTGTGTGCATAATGAGTTCAATGAAAGGTGGGGGCAGCCTTTCCTCTGAAGTTTTCTGCTTGTGGGATTTAACATCATGAGTGATATTCCTTCAACTGTCCTGCCAGTGTTGTGTCCCTAAGGGATGCTTTCTGGATCTTGCCTGTTGTGTCCTTGTCATTAGCTGTGTCATTGTTCACAAGCAGCTGTATTGACCAAGCATCACTTGAAGAGACTGGCAAAATATGCTTTGCTTCTTAGGAGCAAGAATTGGCTTGTGCATATACTTCCCTGATTGTCTCTTTCCTTTTATATTAAAGGAGAAGAATTGGGTGAGATCCAGGAATCTGAAACTCACTGAAGTCCCAAGCCCAGTTATTTTTCTTGCTTAGCATTTGTCAAAATGCTTAGCATTTTGTTGCTGAATCTGAAAGTGCCCTTTTCATCTGCCCTGGAGTGGTGTTTTCTTGAAGAGCAGCTCTTTTCTTCTCTGGTGAGCTCTGCTGCAGGGCTGGTTTGGGCAGACAAGTGTCTGAACCTCCTGCCGTCCCTGGAGAAGCTTGGAAACCTAGACGTGAAAGTGGCCTTTAAGTAACAGCTTGTTTGTACCTTCTCCCGGGAACTGAAGGCTTGGGATCCAGTGTCTGATTACCCCAGGGCTGGAAACTTTAGCTATCTGCTGGATACCCTGACTATTTTGTAAAGGGTCACTGTAACTGCTCCTGTTTCAAGTAGATTAGAGATGCTTTGTGTTTCCTGCCTTTTTCCTTAACTCTCATTCAGCATCTGCTTCATCTGGCTGGACTTAATTGCCATGAAAGTGCTTATGCAGTCAAAAGAGAGGAGACCAGATTTCTCTCTCCCATCATTCAAAGATACGTTTCTGTCTTGGCCACTCAGGGAACACAGGCAATTATATAAACTAGGTTCAACCTGTTGTTGCATCTTGAGGGCCAGCATCTTAAAATTCTGTTTTTTAAAATAGGTGAATGCATTTCATCCATGGCTTTTAATGGAGCATGAAGGTAACTCAATCATATTCAACTCTTCAGTCTCACACTCCTTTTAATCCTATTTTAAGTTTTTTTCATCCTGATAGCACTTTAAAAACCCTTATTACTTGGGAAGTGTGAACTCAGATTTGATTTTTGTTGTTTTAACACACATTTCTCATTTCTTTTGAAAACAGTTGAGAAGTTACCATACAAAAATGGCACATTATTCAGCTGGTCCACTCTGGCAGTTGTTGCCTCTGTTGACTGTAGGGGTCAAAGTGTTAGCTCTGACTTGTGCTGCTGATGGATGGATGGAACAGTGCCGTGTGGACTCCGAAGGCAGGACAAGCTAATCACCTTCCTGTGAACCGTCGACAGAGCTGTCAGAATTTCAGCTCCAAGTCCAAGGATGCATCTGCAACCACCCTCTGTGGCTACGGGGGATGCTGGGAGTCATTAGGGCTGTACTCTGAAGGCACTGAAGCCACATAGGTGGAAAAGGGAAATGTTTTCCCCAGGGAACCTCCAGAATTGAAGGCTCTGCACAAGAAAGAGACAACTCCTTTGGCCTTCTGAGTCCTGGTGTCCAGGCTTTTACTCAAGCACCGCAGTGCTTCTACCATGGCACAATTGGACTATTTGGGCATGTAGACTGGAGCTAGCAAAGTCTATGGCACAGATGACTTGCATGCAAGCTAATTTCACTTGAGTCAGCCAGATCCATATCCCAACTCCTTCCAAGTCCCCAGAAAAAAATAGGTTATTTCCCATGATGGGAAAGAATATGTCAGTGTCCGGCAGCACGGAGAAGTACAGGCTGTGTCCTGCTTTGCCTCTGAACAGTTGGGAGTTTGGGCATCTGTTGTGCTGTCACAAGGCCAGAAATTCAGACATACTGCATGGCATTAACGGGAGAGCTAACGAACCCGGGTCTTTCCTCTTCCCTTTCCTCCATCCTTATCTTCTGCCACAGTAAATTTATTCTTACTTGAGAGATCAGGAAACGTGAACACAGAAGCTCAAGTGCTATTTTATGCTGCTGTTACACCTAATAATCTGAAAGCACTACTTCTCATATAGGTGAACAGCTTACTTGGCAGCAAAGACACATTACAGCAGTGAAAAACATCGTACTCTGGTATGAATTACATTTTAACTAGTCTTACAGTGAGTTTCAAGGAGGTGCAGTTGGAAAAAAAAGTATATTTTTACTTGTAATTTGAACAAGCAGATACGAAAATTATTCAGAGAAAATATGCATGAAGTGTTTCATGTGAAGTACTTGCAAAGCAGTACTGCATCTTCACTAATCATGTACTCCTGTACTGTTCCTCTTTGATTATCTTCTCCATGTTTCAGTACAGGTTCTTTTTCAGCAGCTTGCTTTCTTTTCATTAGCTTGCTGAGATATTTTTTGGTTGCTCTAATTTTTTTTCTTGCATTTATTGATATTAACACTTCCTTTGCCTTACATTGTGCACAGTAGGACTTTAATCTGACCGTTACCCTCTGCGCCTTTTATCTTTGCTGTTTACAGGATTAGAATGAAAGCCTCAAGAGAGTCTCAATTTTTAAAAAATTAGGTGCTGCTCTGAAACCTGCTACTAGCTCTTCAGTTGTTTGACTTTAGTAAGCTTTTGTAAATTAGCAACTACTTTCCATATTTATCTGTCTATTTTCAATCAGCTTCTAATTGACACTGAATGGATTCTCATGGTGTTGTATCCCTTCCTTTCTGGATTAATTAAGCTATCCTCTAGAGTCAGAATATTTAAGATAATCCATATATTAGCTGAGCGTATCTTCTGATAGGCATTTGGCTACCTGAGCATGGTATTTTCTGTTTGGTGCTCAAGTTGTAGTTTACCCCAGTGTTTGTCACAGATGTGTTTGCAGTGCTTTACTTCAGGTGTCATGTAGGCACTCCAAGGTGCCAGTGGGCTCCTGAAGTCAAATGCTCCCAATGACACCTTAGTTCCCACTTCTCATTTTTATCAGTCTCTGGTTAGATTAAAATCTAAATACCCAGCCTCCCCAGAAGTCATTTTAAGAAATGTATTTTTGTAGATAAACCAAAGTAGATAGATTGTGAAATAGTTGTGAACATGCTGTGATTACTCAAACAAAATGTGTTAAGCAAGCCTCATCTGTGTCTACAAATATCTAAAGGAAATACTCTGTATATTTTCTGATATTGCTGTGTTCCTGTGCTTGAAGAAAAATTGCTGTATTCAGCTCAGCTGTTGACTCAATAGATCTTGCTATGTGTAAGACAACTGAAAGCACTAGCTTTTCCATCAAAGGTCCAAAAGGAATTGGCTTATAGGCTCAGAGGTCAGACCCATATGAAATTCATGAGCAGAATATCCTGAGGATGTGGTTAGCTGGTTTCAGCTGAAGAAAAACCAGGAAAGGTGAAGGAGAAGGGGAGGTTTAGTGCCAGTGGTGTGGGACTGGCAGTGCCTCTCTGGTGGGGTCTGAGGTGGTGGGGAGCAGAACCAGAAGAGGCTCTGGACCAGGGGGTACCTGCTGGGGCTGGTTCCAGGTGGAGTCCATGGGAAGGGCTGAAGGTGCTGCTGTAAGTGTCTGTGGAGCCCTGGAAAGCCCCTCGCAAGGCTGGGGGGTTTTGGAGATAGAACAGAGAAACTTTGCTTCTGCCCACACACTTTTCCCCCCAGCCCAGTATTTCCTGCTTGTGCCCAACATGCCTCTCACCCCATCCGTTGATCCCTGCCATTTCAACAGCTGGAGTTTAAAAAAGAATAACTAAATCGTTTGCCACTTTGTGATTTTTAATCTGAATTTACATTTCCGTTTGTTACTTCATCCCAGTGAGTGGCAAAGAGGTTTAATAGAGAGTGTCACCTTCTGTAGTGCAAATAGCTTCAGTAACAACTATCCCATTTCAAAAGTTAAAAATTCACAGAAGACCACTACATAATATTAAAGTCTATAATTTCTGTAAACACGGTGGATAATTTATATCAACTTGATTTAGTACAGCTGTCTAGTGACAGAAATAGTGAGAGTATCCCTAGGGAAATTTGATGGTCATGGGGGAATGTAGCTAACACATGAGCTTTTGAGTCTGCAATATGGTAGTGCTGATGCACACAAATTCAGGCATTTATCTGGTAAGTTATGTAATTGGCCTAAAAGAGGAAGTTCAGAAAACTGTGATTCTTCTGTTAAAACAGTGACTGAGGGCAGGAAGTGGGATTTTGGGGTTGTCTGAAACAAGTTACCACACCTGCATTGTGTAACTGGAGGAATATTAGTTCTGTTACATAAAGAGAGTAAAAAGGCTTTGAACTCAGCACTGCATCATTGTCATGTAATGTCATACCGCAAATAATTTTTCAAAGGCAGAGCTGAGGAGTGAATGGATGCTTGAAAGAGCTGTACTCTAAATTAAAAGTTCCTAAGTAGCTATTGCACTTTCTTGATATGTAGAAGTGCTGTATATTCATTGACCTCAGTAACTGCATATTTTAATGGGACAGTGATTATAATGGCGAAGATATAGCTGGCTGGTATGAGTTCCTTTGGCTGCAGAAACAAAGTAGGCAGTGGTATCTGTATGTTTATTCCCATGGCTTGTCCAAAAGCTCTGGGAAAAAGGAAGATGAGCACTTCTAAAACATTTAGGAGTACCTCTGCACCTGAGGTATGCAGAAGTATAAAAAAAAGACCTTTCTTCATTATCTTTTCCTCTTTACTTTACTTGATATTTGCTAGCAATGGATTTTTTATTTGCTTAGAACATTTTTTATGCTTATTGGGTTTATGGGTTATGAGTATCCAAAGCTGGAGCTCCAGCTTTGACACTTATAACCCATAAACTCAATAAGCTCCAGCTTTGGACACTCAGAAGCAAGTAGGACACAGGCGGCAAGTAGGGAAAGGCAAAATAAAAAGAGTGGATAAGGCTACTGCACCCATGCATTGGTGATAATTAAAAGAAGATTGGCTTTCTCTGAGAAGTAAGGTGAAACTGATTGACTAGTAATTGCTAGGCTGGCTAATGGGAAATGAGTTGCAAAGAGTTTTTAAACCTGGTGAGTCAGAAGTGTTTGGTGCATATGTGCCCTTTCAGCCTCAATTTACAAGAGGAAAACAGAGGATTAAAGGAACTAATATAATTTTAGAGTTTTTACACTATTGTTAGAGCAACTATTACTCCTTTGGGTAAGTAGTAATATTTTAAGTATTTGGTAAGGTAAAAACGAGCTCTTTATGATCAGATGGATCTGCAATTAACTTCATTCTTATTCCCCTCTTCATTGTCCCCTGCATCCCTACACTCCAAATTTAAATCCTACAAAAAGAAGAGCTTACCATGGGTCTGGTGCAGTGTAATGCTTTCTAGAAACCCCCATGTTTTAATTCTCAGAGTTGTATTGTTTACTTAGGCATATCTTGAGTATTACAAAGACTGAAGAAGGGATCTATCATATATGTCACATTTTCAGGGTGTGTGAGAAATGATGTCTCATTGTTTGCCCAAGGTGGCATATGGAAATCTTTTGCTAACTGTTGGCTCAAGGTTGATCACTTTCCTGTGTGAGAAGATGTAACTGGTACAGACAGTGAGAGGACTGCTGGATGGTTGTGGTAGAAGAGTTTGATAGCCGTGGGGTTTGTATTAGCTGATAGGCATCCTACACTGTGAGCCAGATGCTTATTGTTTGAATGTGCCTGTCAGGAAAAAAATGGTGGAGTGTATTAGGAATGTAGTGAATTTCCCTTTTCTAGTTTAATAAGATGCTTAGATCAGTTATTTTGTGGTCTAAATGTTGGGATTTCTCCAAAGTACAACTGCTGGGCTAAGCAACTCTTCTAGTGCTGAATTAATTGCAGTTTGCATGGCCTGTCTGGAGACATTAGAAGAATTAGTTACATAGAGACAGTAGCGTAACCTTTGTGACTGTGTCAGTGAGTCCCTGGATGCTCTTTGGTCTGCTGTCTGCTTCTTTTCTACTGACCTCGGATACAGAGTGTGAGGAGCAGTGTGGTTATTTTTATAAGAGGACAGCAATTCTGCTCTTAATTTAGACTGTATTGCATTCCTGTTAAATAGAAAAGACATCACTTATTGACTTTTTTGCTTTTCCCTCTTTTCTTGAGTAACAAAATGGTATGGAGCAGACAGCTGGTGGTTTTCTGATGTGGGAGATTTGACTTGAAGAATCTCTGTGTGGGTGTGATGATACGAAGCAGCCTCTTTGTACAACCTCTTGGTGATGTGCTGTATACTCTTGTTATACATAGTGCCAAAATAGACAGTAATCCTCTTACTGTGGGATTGTGAAGCAAGTAATAATAGAGCACAAGTCAGTGTCATCAGTTCAGAGCTGTTTTTTTGATGAACATATTTGTCATTTGTATCTCCTAGATTCTTTAGTACTTCTTAAACTTTGTATTAACTAAGTCCTTCTCTCCAGCTGCAAATGTTAATGTTTCACAATAGTAATGTCAGCGGCAATTGAGACCTTTCTATCCATCTTTCTAATTGCTGGACTTGCTTTAAAAAGGCCACAGAAACTTTGAGTTTTTTAATTCATCTCACTTCCTAACATGAAAAATTCAGATGAAGAAAAACTGTAAGATCACTTAGTCTGCATAAAATGTTTCAACTGTCTTATGAGGCACCCTGAAAAGACCTGAAGCAATCAGAGTTACTATCTGCAGGCTGTTCAACCCATTTAGAAAATATGAAGTTGGCTGCTGTGCAGCAGGACAGGCACGATAAGCGTGTGCTGGAAGAGAGAAGCAATTAGCTCTACAGCAAGTGCAGTCAAAGCAGAAAGGAAGGTCTGGAGGCGTTTAATTAATACTAATGCTCTTGTGCTTATGGAAGCCAGAGTCATGATAGGTTACTGCTGCCTTGGTCTTGTGGTTCTCAAGTCTGGCATCTAATGAACATTAGATTCATAAAAAGCTTTCCAGAAAGGTTAATAAATCACAACTAACTGTGGCACATTCACATTCCCCCTGAAGATAATGAGGTACACCTGATATTGAATGCGAGTGGGATCTGATCTGTGAAGCTTTTTCATTTTTAAACAGATAACAAGTCCTCTTGGGATTTTTATACCAAATTTATTTAAGTAATCTGAAATAATGAAAATGCATGTTGTTTATTAAACATTTCTCAAGTCACCAAACCAATTAGGGAAAAATAAAACAGGGATGGTTGGTTGTGGGTTTTTTTTTTTTTTTTTTTTTTCCATTGTGAAGACAGTTTGGGAACAGGTATCATTCCTATTAATCCAAGTTTGATGGCAGAAGTGCTTTTGCTGGAAAAATGTTTAGCCACCAGTTTATACTTATTTGCATAGCTTGACATTTTGAGATGCATTTTTTTCTCTCTAATTCTCACTTCTTATTATTAATTTCAACTTCTATTCAGTCTTGGCTGGAAAATACAAGCAATTTCACATTTTATTTTTTTTTAAGACCACTCTCTTTGTAACTCTTCTTGCTCATGTTTTCATCCAGTATGTCGTTCAAGACATATTTAGACTCCAGGAGGCTGGAGAGGATAAATTTTTCCATTTGCTCCCACTGAGAATAACAGCTCTGCAGCTTCAGCCTTACCTGTTTTGACATTTTGTAAGTGTTTCCCTGATGGGTTTCAGCAGTACACATTAACAAAAGGATGATCTCTGTGGTGATTTACTCTTTGTGCAGGAGCACTAATAACCAGTTTGAGTTGTACTTGTAATCACAGACAGTTTGGATAACTGCAAGGGGTCATCCACAGACTTGTCATTTTTCTTTAGAGATTGCCTGTGTTTAGGTAACCCTTTGTCACCTCTTTTACCAATGATTATCTGTGCAAACAGCTTTATTGTTCCATTTTGGGAACAAGCTTCCATATCTCATAGCATTTAATATATTGCTATATTGTGCTGCTTGCCTGTTACTGCACTTATTTAGATTTTGCAGGTACTGTGTGATTAAAGTATTCTTATTGCACGTAGCTGCATGGTCCAAAAGTTACATGTCAGGGAATTTAGTCTGTACTTTCTCCAAGGAATAAATCAAAAGGACTGGATTGAAGTCACAACATTTAATGATTATTTATGTCACAAGAAAAAAGTTGAACAACAGCATTTGGATTTTCCTGTTTTGATGGATTTTTAAGTGTTTAGCACTTAATTTCCTTAGTCATCTGGGACTCTCCAGCTGAATGTTGTTAGTATTGTGGTAACAGCTTGCAGGTCTGGTAAATGAACATTATGAGCTTCTGAATACCCTTAATACCATTGATATGCTGTTAATATAATAAAAAAAGGGGGGGTTGTAATATTAATTATTATTAATATAGTGCAAAAAAATGAGCTTTTTCTCCAAAGGCTATACTTTAACTTTTTGTCAGCCAACAGATGTGCTTTCGTGTTGGTGTGACGTGCTGCCTGAAGGGAGGCCTTCCACAGCATCACTCCTTTCCCTTGGCTGGGGATGTGCTGCTGCTGCTTTCCTGGTGCTGGGTTCAAGGATTTTATGACTACAGTGTGGATCAGACCTCCTGCTGCTCTGGCAGCCCTCACCATCACAGGCAGGACCAGGTTCGTCCCAGTTCAGCTCCTGCCTGTAGCTTGCCTGCAACTGCTGGCCCTCCTGGGAAGGAGGGAGATGGCCAGGGGACAGCCAGGGAATGGGTGGCCCTCAAGACCCCCCAAAGCAGCAGCCTGCAGAGATGCCAGTGAAAAACCTCACGCAGCAGCTGAACCACATCAGCTGCCTGAAACTTCCACTCCTTTAATCATATTTTTATGAAATCAGGGGTTTATAGCTGAATAAGTAATATATTTTTAATATTTTGGAAGAGAGCATTTTTCTTTAATGTCATATATGGAATGATATCCTCATTGCATATCTTTCAGTGGAATATTTTCTGTGCAGGCTTTTTTCCTCTATTGTGAATGTTTGAAGCTCCCACACTGTAGGTAACAGTGCATTATTCATTGATCTACTTGTTACACACTTATAAATACAAATTTACAAGGTAATATTGTCATTAATAATAATACATTATTCATAATCTGATGCTTGTGTAGACTAGCAGCTAAGTATAAAACCTATTTATTTTTATGCAATATTGGATATTGAAAATAAATTATAAAAAGGTGATAGAGACTAGTCATTCACCATAATAAACAAACATACTCCCTTTCTTTCCTCTGCAGTAGGAGTTTTTCTCTCAGCATCTTGCACAGACCAGCAGGTATCTCCCCAGGACACTGCCAAACTCACCTTGTTCTCCCTTACCTCAAACATTTCATTTTAATTTCTGAAAACCAGGAGAAATTAAATTCACGCTGAATTGACAGTACTGTAGTCTGCTTTCAGATACTGTGATGATGAATCTGATCTAAAAAACAAAGCAAAAAAACTCCCACAAAACAAAATTGTGGAGAGTAACCGTTGAGATTAGGTGCTATCCTTTCACTGAGTAGCACATAAGGAGATGGATGTTACAGCCTAATAAGGTAATTATCTTGTTTCTGAATATATTATTCTTACAATGGAAGCTCAAATAATTTTAATGTAAAATTGATAAAATAGGAAGGTAGAGAAAATACAGTAATTTATTATATTTTTTAGAAATGGCAATAAGTGGAAGCCAGTGTTCCTCCAGAAACGTTAACTGGTAAAGTGTGAAGGCACAAAGCAGGACAACACTCACACCCCTGCCAGAAGGAACCTCTGTTGAACCCCATCTGCTCTGCAGTGGGGAGCAGCTCTTTTCCAAGCTTGGCTTTTCTCTTTCCACTCCTAAACAAAGTTGGTCGGTCCCTGCAGAGACTAGTATCCAGTGTCAGAGGGCTAGCTGTGAATGTGTAAGCATGTGCTTTTGGTTTTATTAGGTTTTCTTTTTTTTTATTTATTTTTTATTGAATCACAGGAGGGAGAATAGCTTCCGTCTTTAAGACTCAAACTTGGTTGTTTGGCCTTCATTTACATCTTTCCTAAGGCAGATATCTAAAGTTGTATTAATTATGTAATGATGGCTACAGCCTGAGGCATGGGAGAAGCATTGTGTGGGTGACTGGCAGGAGGACTTCTGAGGAGGCTGTGCAGCAGCTCCAGGGTGCAAAGGACTTTGGAGAGGAAATTCAACAAACCCATCAATAGTAATAACTACAATATTTTAGAATTGTTGCAAATTTTTATTTCCTAGAACAAAATCTCTACAGAAATGAAAGCCTTCTGGTTTTCATTTCTTTCAAGTGGAATGAAGTATCAAAAGTAAAGATGCCACATAAAATGTATGACTCAGGTGAACTTAATGGACAACTAGTTTGTAAATAATTGTTCCCCAAATCAGTGCTCCTGTTTTCCACCTGAGAGTCTTCAAGGATATTCCTGAAACTGGGCAATAGAGAGAAAGCCATTTTCTAATTTTGTTTCCTCCTGTAACAATCTGAAGACATTTAATTGAATTCTGTGGATTTTTCTGTATTGCATCAATGTAAAGGAGAACATAGTGTGATCTGAAATTTTTCACTTTGTTTCTTTTTTTTTAGGGTTGTGCAAATAGCTTAATTTTTAGTTCATCTCCTGAGCCAATTCTGTAATTGAAACATTCTGTATTTTCTGTGATTATATGAACACTAAAAAAAAAAAACCAAAAACCAACTCTCTTAAATGAAAGGTTTTCTTTCTGGACACCTTTAAAGGTACAGCTGAAATGAAGGGATGGATTCACAAAAAAGACCAGGGAAGGCAAAGTGCATCAGCTGTGTGCTAAATATCCCGAAGAGCCTGAGGTGGTATCTCTGAATTGTTTCTCCTGTGCAAAAAGAGGTGCATGCTGTTAAGAGCTTTCTACACATTATTTCACATGTGTGAAACTGGCAAGTAACATTTTAGTTTGGTTATTCAGGTATATTTGCTATGAACAAATCTCTGATCTGCTGTCATATCTCTGTTAGTGTTTCACTGCAGTGATTTTGATCTTTTAGTTGCTAAGTTTTTCTCAACAGTTTCAGTGTTTGAATAGCATAATGCTGTATTACTATCTTGTGTCTGTTTTCCAAGAAACATTTGCTTCAGTGGTTTATTGTATGAGTTAGTAGATGGTGATTTAACAGTGCTTGATGCAACAAGAGTCTTGGTTCTGAAAGTACATCTCCAGCTCAGAAAATCTCTGCAAAGCACTTACAAAGTGGTAGTAGCTGTGCTGTTTGTGACCACAAAGGGAGCAGCCATGAAGTGTTTGACAAGGGTTTATGCAGTTTTGGGGGTTGGAATCTGCCTCTAGACAAGGATATGTCACCCCTATGTAACATACCGTGACCTCAGGGATGCAGCGCGTGAGCTGCTTGATTGAGGAGTGGGGGAAATCACGGCAAGAGGTATCTCAAAGTTGAGTTTATGTGATGTTTGATTCCTGTATTTTGGTGTATGAGTGTTATCATGATATACTTTATAAAACAGCTGAAGAACTTCACTGGTTAGAGTAGGTGAAGGTCTGTATTTCTCAAAAGTTCTGCAAAGACCTTTATTTTAACTTGTTCTGTTTTGTCTGAGCCATTTGTGGTCTGAGGGTAATGTTAGCACTGATGGCAAAACATCTTTGGATGTTTTCTAAATTGCACATCTATAATAAATTTTAAATTAGGGATACAATGTGTCAAATATAATTATCTGTGTAATGATGGAAAAAATACAGATCTAAGCATGTCATATTAACTTATAAATAATTTACTTAACATCTTTAGTTCAAAGGAATGTGATAACCAGAGAAATTTTTGTTCTCAAGGCAAATATTTTATTGTAGATTGTATTTTTATTTATGGAGTTTATTAGAAGCGAGTATGATTTAAAGAATGATTGAAAATTTAAGAGTTTTATTGCTACTGTTCTCACATTTGATCATTTTAACTTTCACAGTATAACTTTTGTTGTTTTACAAGGGACAAAACTAAGCCTTATACCACATTTTCAAGTGGATGTGTTTAATAAATATTTGAGAGTGCTGTATTGAAACTCAATCTGTACCGTCATAAATTAATCTCATGACAACATACTTTGTGAAAATCATCAGTACAATGGATTACAATTGCGGTTAAGTGTAACATGCAACATAGAAATGTATTGCATGCTTTGTCTCTGCTCTTTGAAGGAGTATTAGATGTTTACGTTTTTTGGTGCTTAACATTTTTATTCTTTTTCTCTACTATAAGCTGCATGCTTCCACTTTTTTTGTTGGCAAATTTATCAATATGAATCTGAAAATGTAGTTAAGAGTCCAGCAGTGTGTGAAGACATCTCTCTTCTGTCACATCTTGTTAAAAAGTCCCATAGACTGGAAAGATGCCAGATTGATTTTCATTACACTTGGAAAAGCTCTGACAGCAGCAGAGACCACTGGTAACACTTGCAATCGTGGTTATTCTGAGCTATTCCTGTACCATACTTTGAGGACCTCCCTGTCAATCTCTCTCTCTCCCAGTCAGAATAATTTAATAACTGAGGTTAAGATTTCCCAAGGAGCCTAAGGAAGTCAAGGGATCTGACTTTCAATAAATTTCAGTGGGATTTAGGGCTCAAATTTAATTTTATTTGCAAACATAAGCCTAAAGTTTCAACAGGTAACTTGCTTGTGGTAAAATGATTGAAAGCTGTGATAAGTTGTAGATTGTGTGCATAAGCGTAATCTTCCAACTGAATCTTCCTAATGTAAATAACCAAATACATGTTCCCTGTGAGAAGGGATGTGAATGGACAAAGATACTAGGAAAAAAAGGTCACCAAATTGCTTGAGTAAGCAAAACTGATAAGTAATGAAATATATTTTACTTTCATTTGTACTTAATACCAGTATTGGCATCAGTACCAGCTCTCATTTTTCTGGGGTGTTCTTGCTCTCCAGAGCTCTCGGAGCCAGCCTGGCAGAGGGGGATGCCCCAGGGTGGCTCAGGGCAGCCTAGAGGGTCCCCAGCTGCTGCAGCTGGTACAGGGGCCGCCCATTCTGGGGCTGCCTCTGCTAAATGCTCAACTGACCCACCAGTGAAATATATCAAGGGCACGGGGCCAGCTCTGGTCCTTCACTTACCTGGGAAAAGACTTTGGAGATGTCTCGAGACAATATGGCCAGGAAGGAAAGGTGAAGAGGTTTCTTGTCTCTTGGCATCCTTCTTTGCAAAGGATGATGACTCTTTCTGCAAGATCTACTGTGTTAGAGATGAAAAGAGAATTTGTGGGATAATTTCATGCTTTATTGGGCCAGAAAGGACTGTTATGTTCATTTATTCTGACGTCTGTGTTGAATCAGATTTCATTACAGTGTTTTCCCAATGCAAAGCTCTATTTATATAAAACCATTTAGCTTAAAATGAACCACTCACAGCTACAGAGAGTCTACCACATTCCTGGGAATATAATATAGTTAATTATCTTGTTAAAGTTACTGCTATGAAAGTGTGCCTGAAGTTGGCTGAAAGTCATTTGTACATAGCTTCGAGCCACCTTGTCTGTCTGATAAATGCAAAAACATTGTTTACTATTGGAGAATAACAATATGCTTAATAATCTGCCAATCTAAGTAGTTGAGAAACAAAGATGTCATGTCTAATTCTACTAACAGAAGAGAGATAGAAACAGAATGACCAGTCTTTATTTTAAAAAATTGCAAACTAAATAAAAGAATATTGGCCAATTTTAGAAGTGCTAACACTGCAAGTTAGTAATGGTCATGTATTAACATATCTTACTCTGACTGGGAATGAGCTGCAAATGGAGGCCTAAATCACAGTGACAATTTATATCTGAAAAAGAAAGACAAATGTAACTATAATAGTACCATTAAGGAGAACCTTTTGTAGAAGTAATTACTTTTTCAGTGTTACACTTGGTGTTTAAACTATGCTATTTAGTAGCACCGATGAAGATGTTCTGATGGCTTTGCTCTGGCAAATTATGGTTCAATTAAATCTTGATTTTTGGGGATCACAGAATCACAGAATGTCAGGGATTGGAAGGGACCTCGAAAAATCATCTAGTCCAGTCCCCCTGCCGGAGCAGGAACACCTAGATGAGATCACACAGGAAGGCGTCCAGATGGGTGTTGAATGTCTCCAGAGAAGGAGATTCCACAACCTCCCTGGGCAGCCTGTTCCAGTGCTCTGTTACCCTCACAGTAAAGAAGTTCCTCCTCAAATCCAAGCGGAACCACCTGTGTTCCAGCTTACACCCATTATCCCTTGTCCTACCACTGGACACCACTGTGAAGAGCCTGGCTCCATCCTCCTGACATTCACCCTTCATATATTTATAAACATTAATGAGGTCACACCTCAGCCTCCTCTTCTCCAAGCTAAAGAGGCCCAGCTCCCTCAGCCTTTCCTCATAAGGGAGATGCTCCACTCCCTTAATCATCTTGGTGGCTCTGTGCTGGACTCTCTCAAGCAGCTCCCTGTCCTTCTTGAACTGTGGGGCCCAGAACTGGACACAATATTCCAGATGTGGCCTCACCAGGGCAGAGTAGAGGGGAAGAAGAACCTCTCTTGACCTACTAACCACACCCCTTCTAATGCACCCCAGGATGCCATTGGCCTTCCTGGCCACAAGGGCACAGTGCTGGCTCATGGTCATCCTGCTGTCCACCAGGACTCCCAGATCCCTTTCCCCTACACTGCTCTCTAGATCATCTCCCAACCTATACTGGAGCCTGGGGTTGTTCCTGCCCAGGTGCAACACCCTATACTTTTTCCCTGCCCAGCTCTCCAGCCTGTCCAGGTCTATCTGGATGGCAGCACAGCCTGCTGGTGTGTCAGCCACTCCTCCCAGCTTTGTATCATCAGCAAACTTGCTGACAGTGCACTCTGTTCCCTCATCCAGGTCATTGATGAATATATATAATACTGGTCCCAGTACTGACCCTTGAGGGACTGCACAAGACGCAGGTGTCCAACTAGACTCTGCCCCATTGACCAGCACTCTGTGACTTCTTCCCACCAGCCAGTTAATAATCCATCTCACTACCTGATCATCTAATCCGCACTTCCTCAATTTATCAGCAAGGATGCTGTGGGAAACTGTATCAAATATATATGGATTTAATATTTTTTCATATAGAAAAAATGTTTCTTTTAATAAGGTTGAAATATTTAACTTACATTGCATTGTTTTGACCTTTATGTAGGAACACAGGTTTGCATTTAAAAAATAAAGTCATTTTTACTTGACACACAGACAAAACCAAACCATGTAAAACACACTACTTAATAGTGTCAAACTGAACTGTTTTCATAATTATAATTTGGTTATTGACTTTGCATGTTAATATCTACTTTTCCTTGTGAGACATACATTAATTTTTTTCAGGACCCTGATTAAAAGCATGTAAGCAATCATAAGAGGCGGCTCCGGGGAGATCTTATAGCAGCCTTCCAATACCTGAAGGGGGTCTGCAAAAATGCTGGGGTAGGACTTTTCATAAGGGCAGTTAATGACAGGACAAGGGGAAATGGCTTTACGCTGAAAGAGGGGAGGTTTAGATTAGATATTAGGAAGAAATTCTTCACTCTGAGGGTGGTGAGACACTGGAACAGGTTGCCCAGAGAAGCTGTGGATGCTACTCCTTGGAAGTGTTTAAGGCCAGGTTGGATGAGGCTTGGAGCAACCTGATATAGTGGAAGGTGTCTCTGCTCATGGCAGGGGGTTGGAACTAGATGATCTTTGAGGTCCCTTCCAGCCCAAACCATTCTATGATATGTATTTATAAAATCAGTTTGTTACTAACAAATGGTGTCTGTAGTGGTTTTGTGTCCAAAGCAAAAATATGAATTAATTTCCTTCTTTTTATGTTCTTACAAAACTATTCTTCTCTTTTCTCCATGACTCTCTGAGATCTTAACTTCTTTTTCTCTAAATTTCTTGTGTATTTCAGAGAATTCACGTCCCTTGATCTGTCATGTTTAGCAGGGCCTTTCCAGGGATCAACAGCAGCAGCTCTGTGTTTCTGTGTCCTGTTTCTTGGGACTGTCAAGAGTGACAGGATCCTTTGGGAACACTTTGTTTCTCCATGGGACACCTGTTAACTCCGTAACTGTGGGGAGGAAAGGGGATGCCTGGACGTTTCTTGCTGGCATTACTCCGTAGGCTGTGATGTCTACACAAGGGTGAAGATAGCCCTTTCCCTAATTCAGGGTTATTTCTTCTTTAATTCAAGGTATTAAATCTCAGGAGTCTTTTAGTTCAGTGAATCCAAGTCAGGGTCTGGAAGCTGATAGTGGTCCTGATATTTGGTGTTACCATAGGGATATATAGAAGTTTCTTCTTCAGCTTTGCTGATACTAAGGCATGATGTCCATGGTCAGGCTTGTCATGGCTGGGTTCCCTGCAAGACCTGTTATTCAGATAATAGCAATCTAAGATCTGGCTATCTAGACCTGGATGCTGAAGACCTGGCTAAGCGCTGTTTCTTTCTAGGTGGGTTTTACTTCCTCTGCCCTAATTCTGTTAGAAGTTGTGGTTAGAGCCTTTAAAAACATTTTGCAGTTGCATCAAAGCCAAAAGCTTTTTTGTTGAGGACAGTGGTGGAGAAGACAGGAAAAACCTGTTGTTTTCACTGTCCATCTGTTGTTGAGGAGACTGTGCTTGAATTGTAAAGAAATTCATTTTGGTGCTGTAGCAAAAAACTCATGCTGTCTCCAAGGAGAACATGGATGAACTCTCATGTCTGTCTTATGATCCCTCTATGGAGACACAGAGAAGAAACTCCTAGCCAGAACCCAAAGCGCAAGTTTTTTTCCAGAAACAACATTTCAGTATAATTCCCGGTTCGTGAAAATGCCCAGACAGTGTTGATTCCTATGAGAATAAAGAGCAAAATTTGAAACTTTGGAGGTTTTCATAAAATGGTGTTGTCCTATAGCCAAAACAAATAGCCTCCACTATTTATAACTGTTACACATGGATGGAAATATTTTTCAGGCTCTTTGACCTGTAATAATATTTTCAATATGATTTCAAATATGACTATATGGCTCTGCATTTCACTTTGACAATTGTTATTTAGTGTTGTTTGGTTTTTTTTTTTTAATTGAAGGTATTGCAGATTTCAACCTTTTTGAATGTAGAAAAACAACTTTAGCAACACAGTAAATGTTAATCAAACTAACAGGGTCATCTGCAAATTACTGGAATAATGTGCTTTTGCTTACAGGCAGATTTTCAGTCAGATATGAGTAATGAACTGTAATTCCTGTTGTTTTGGTTGAAAGATGAAAATGTGAGTGCAATTTACAAAGAAAACAAGAAGAAATGCTATTTGACTTGCCCTTCTTTGCAGTCTGTTAGTGAGAGGTAGTCAAGGGAAAAATGATCACCAACATTTTTAATAATTAACCTGTGCCTCCTAGGCAGAAACCAATTTTTTGAAGGAAATTAATTCTGAGAGAACATGACTGAAATAGCTTCCCCCTTTACTTCTTTGTTCTGTTGTCTTGCTGATGAGACAAAGGAAAAGTGAATATATATAGAAATGCCTTGACTATCAACACCTAACCTTCCCTTTCACTATCTAGCCTATCTCTGTTTCTTCCTTACAGTTTCTCTCTTAGGCACAAAGGGTCTGGTTTTGGATAATGATGAAGTATGCAAAATGTGTGTCAAACCTGCCTCTGGAAATCCGGTATCTGTGTGTGCTGTTGCCCAGTTTGTGCACAATTACCAGTAGAGCTCAGATCCATAGACATTAGGTATTTAATACACATAGACTTTGAGGAACTGGTGCTTATTCCTGGTTCTTCCCATGCTACTCTAGCATACTCTAAAGTCTGGTGCTGTGCCTGAAAAATTTCGCCAGGCTCTTCCCCCACTTTTCCTCCAAGAAAAACATTCTCTCAACAAAAAGAAATGAGAGGACCTGAACGATACATTCTTGCCTGCTTATGCTGTCATGCTGCCTGAACATGATATGAAACTAGGACAGATACAAATACTCTGAAATACTCTTCTGGGATGGGTTCTGCTGGTCTTGTAGCTGTGCACCTGGGCTTTCTCAGTGTAATTTTAAATTCACAGGATCTATGAATACTTCAGTCTTTCTTTCACTTGATTATTTGTGATCTACCTGGTGAGGTCTGCTTGCAGGCCAAATTTCAGCTATCACTGCTTGATATTTTTCAGTTTTGTTAACCTAAAGAAAAGGGGATGAGAGGCAAGTTAATAACCCAGCCTCACTGCAGTTTAGTTTTAATAATGTGAAAGAAATTAAAATTAGTTTTAAGAAGTTGAGATCAACATAGTCAGTAAGCACGTGCCTGGGGATAGTACCCAATGAAAATTAAATGTGTGTGTGTGTGCCTTCAACTGCCAAACTGTTAAAAAAAAAACAAACAACAAAACAAAGTCAAGCAATTAAAAGGCAGAGATAAGGTATTCCCATTTGACATTACTTAATGGAAAGAATGACTATGAGTCAAGAGGCTGCTCTAGTATCTCTTAAAGACAGCCAACCACTTCAGTGTCCTTGTATTAGGAACATCACTGAGTCATAGGGCAGAAGTGCCAAATCCTACCTGCCTCATGATAGTAGCCCCACTAATTCACAGGGTCCTGCTGGTGTAAGTGATGAATTCAGTACTGTGGATTTAACTTTCAGTGTTTGAATAAATGGGAAATAAGATATTGAAATAAGCTAACTTGTGATTCCTTGGATTTGGGATGTTAAAGGCTTTTAAAATAATTTGGAGTAGCAGTTTGCTTAGGTTTTAGGTCAGTGGTTATATACAGTAGATCATTTTCTGTAGGGAAACAAATGTTACATTTATGACATTTCATTGCAAGTAACTTTAGGATGCTGACAGATCGAGAATCCAGAAGGGACTGAGGAGTCACTCGGTAGGTATTTACATGAAGAGTAAAAGTCTCTGCCTAGTTCCATTAGTTAAAGGTATTCATGAAAGAAAACATCTTTAAGAAACATGCTCTTTTGAAAAGTCAGGGTTTGGGAACTGATAGCTAGTAACTGTCATGAATATGTTAAATTGACTTGTGTTTATAATGCGATGTACTGACAGAGACTTGAAAAATTTGAAGGTAAGATGTGGAGCTTTTTTTTTTTTTTGAGAACTGTTTTCCACAAAACAACAGCCAAGACCAAAATTTTGCCTTTCAGTGCATCTTTGAACGTTCTCGCTTTGTTCAGCACAAGTACTACGTGCATCTGTCTGAGAGCTAAATTTCAGTGCACTTCCAAATCTAAATTCCCTACGTGTGGAAAAACACCTTGGAGATTTAAGAAGGGCAGTTTTCATTGCATTTAAGTAGTTGTTGGCACTTCTGTTTTTTAAAAACATTTCTTGAGGGGACGAATGCATCTTAGTCAATGGAAACAATGTCAGAGCACCTTTGTTTTCAGTTTAGATTCTGATCATGCAAGTTTAGACAAGCTTATCTTATCACCAGAAGGTTCTTGCCTTCAAATTCATTCAAGAACTGATAATGTCTGATTTGCTTAATTATTCAATATAAGAATTTCCTCATGCATGGTATCTAAATTCAGGTAACCACACTGATATGGAAACTGGACTCAGAAATTGCAGCTGTTTTCACTGAACTCTTACAGCAGATGTGTCTTTTTCATATTTGCTTACTACCCACAAGTCATGCTTGGTAATGTTATCAGCAGATGTTTATAGTTGAATATGAAGAAAGAAAAGACAGATCTTTAAGAAAAAGAAGTAATATTTGTGTTTCTAAATGAAACAGTTGTCTCTAAAGAATGGGACAGTCTCCAGTTGCTCCTTGGGCTTCTACTTGCACATTTTAGAAATAAAGATTCCATTTTAAGCACTGGAGTAGTTTTTCTTGGGACAATATTTTCTTAAGCTGAGTATCTCTAAGGCTGAAATAACATGGTACAAGTGCAAGCCTTTCTTTTATATTTTCAGTGTTTTCAGATTTTGGATTGGTTGCATGCACCTGTTGACAGTGTAACGTGAAGACAGCTGATTGAATCCTGTGAAGCTTTGATTTAAGATTAATTGCTTTGTAGTCACTGTGTCTCCACAGCATAGCAGGTGACTTGAAGCAGCACTGCAGTGACAGTGTATATGAGAGGTACACTTTGGTAAAAGTAGCCTATTTTAGCTTGTTTTGTTTGGGTTTATTTTCCTGGTTTTTTTTGTGATGTTAGAATTGGATCCTGTGAAAATGATTGTAATGTTTTAGGATATGACCACAAATGGAGAGTACAAAGCATAAAGCAGCTTAGCTGTTTAAGCCAGGGAATGGTATCTGCTTTATACAAATGATATCTTAGTAATAAATCTGTAAAAGAAAAGTAAAAATGTAATGCTTTTCACTTGGCATGGGCAAATCACTGGACATATTTGTATTTAACTTTCAGTATTTTTTAATGGTGTGGAAAATGGGACCATTTGTTTTAGTTTGCATGATAGGTAAGCAAAATTATGCTTTAGTTATGCTTCTCTATTAATTTATCTCCTAGATCTGTAGAATCTGCTTGTGAATACAGTGACAAATATATTCTGTACAAAGATCAAGGGAGGCTACTGGAGTAGTTTTGTTGCTCTATTTATTGTTTTGAGTGGAGCACTGGATCTGAGAGGCTTTTAAACTCATGGTGACACTAATACATTTTGAAAGGAAATTATTTAAAGATTTGATCTTTACATTGTTATCTGAACTGCAGTAGTGCTCAAAGCATTGTTTTTTCCTGAGCAAATAACCACATTAAAGGAAAAATCCAGAAGCATGTATAGATAGACTTGGTTGCGTGTTAATGAAAAAAAGGAAATTAAGTGATTTCCTGACTTAAAAGCTTTTGAGAAGTCTGCCTGGCTTCTGCTTACCACTCCTCTTAGTTTTGTGTCCTCAGGCTCAAAGGAGTGGTTAAACCTTATGTTTTTTTGGGTAGCTTCTGTGTGGGTGAATTTAGGCAGGGTGAGGTAAACACTCTTTTAGGAATGGGAGCAGTGTTTCTTTGGAAGCTAGTCTATGGTTGTCCCTTGGTACCCTGTCACAGTGCTGGGGCATGGGAGGAATAGGGGGAACTGAGACACGTTCCCCCCTTGAAACCTCTGCCTGTCAGTTTTGTTCTGTGGGGAAATTAAAACCCACTCTGTACCCTAGAGAAATATCCTGCTGCTTACTCTCCAGTGACAGTGTAACTCAACTTCCCAAGGAAGTGTGCTGCAGCAGAACTAGAGAGGATGCTGTTCTGCCATAGCATGGTGGTGCTGCTTCTGCTTACTAAGTCCCAGATAGTAATCCTTGTGACTTGTTTTTTTTCTTCTCCTGTACCCACCTAAATCTCCTGTCACATAGACACACAGGTTTATGTAAAGTTCATCTTGCCTTGTCTATTAAAGCTCAGTCCTCAGGTTGTAGACAGGTAACCTATCAGCACAAAACTTTTATTGTAAATTCTCGAGTGTTTTCTTTTTTGTTGTTGTTTTTATTCTCCTTTGTGCTGAACAACACTCATCTTCCAGGATGAATGTTGTTCAGCAGGCAGGACACCGAGGTACTGCTTTGATG
Organism: Caprimulgus europaeus; assembly: GCA_907165065.1. The sequence continues at coordinate 35,786,021 of OU015525.1, forward strand.
AAGTGAATTGTACTCCTGGACTATCCACTCTACTCCTATGGGGAATTTATTTTATCTTTTGTATCTCTCTTTTCCAATCAATACCCTCATGCTACTGACAGTAAAAATTTTGAGTCTACACATATAAAAGGATTATACTTCTATGTTACTAATAAAAGGTATCCTGCAAAATATACTGAAACTGCCTTACTATTCACACACACACACACACACACACACACATACATGCACACACAATGTAGCTTTTGCAGGATTTTGCAAATTCTAAACTTTCATTGAAAAGAGAATAAAGGTCAAATTCTGCTTGCCTTACACATGTATGAAATGAACAGTTGTACTGTGGTGATGTGCTGCCAAGAGTTGAACAACAGGGTCTTTCAGAAATGTTCCTCCTCATCCGCTGATAAACTTGTGTGGTGACATGTGTGTGCACACAGGGGAGGTGAGAGGCACTGGGCAATTATGTGCCTTTGTTTTTACTTTTTAAACCAAAGTGGCTTTTTTAGAACCCAGAAGCCAGATAGCTCGTTGTAGCCCACTAATGTTTGTACATTCTGTTCATCTCGACACAATAGGAGGCATGCAACTTTAATTGGTACTACCATTACTAATACAAAAAGGTAGTCGAAGGGTTAACGTTGTATGCATTTGAGGATGCCATAGGGACGGATGTTATATATTCCCATATGCAAAACATATTTAATTTGACATTTGATGTGGTTAGAGGAGAAAGACATTAAAAGTATTTTTATGACCTCTGTCTCAGTATATCTTTATAGTGTGGGTAGATTAAAAAAAAAAAAATCTCTGGCAATGAAGTTATTTTATGCATGTGATGTTAACACAGGGATTTTTAGACCCACAGAGGATTCAGTCCATCTTATTGCAGTCATAGAGACTTTGTTGCAATAGGCTCTATGTAAAGCTTTCTTCTGTTGAAGAAGCATCTCCTATGAATAGAAGCAATAGACAATATTATCATTTTTTCAAATATTGTCAAAATGGCAGCATTCATTGCAACATGTCCTAGGATAAACTTTTCAGTGGAGAAAAATGATATTACTTGATCTTATTTTGCTTTGGTAGGTAAATTCTGTTTGTAATTCAATTACTGTTACTTTGCCATCTCTGCAATGGATGTTTGTGGCTAAGCCTGGCTAGCCATAGCCAGCTGCAGTTTTGAAACCAGACAGCCTTGCTAGTATGGGGTTGTGCCATACTGAAGGCATGTTCAGCGAGGCAGAGAAACTCCTCAGGTACAAAATTCTGAAGAAACCATGGATGGATATTATGGGGACAAATGGTCACTTAACTGTGTCTGAATGAGGATGTCTTTACTCATCTGCAGTCTATGTCAGAGGTAGAACTAGGATCTGAAAGCCTAGGTTTGGGAGAACTGGGAAAGGCTATCTCTCATCACTTGAAGAGAAGCTGCAGCCAGAGGAAGAAGTATTCTTGCATGCTGAAACTCCTTCCCAAAACACTGAATTCTTTGGAGAAAAGGGAAACTTGAAAGAATCTGCAGGGTCTTTGGTCTTTGAAACTGTGTTGTTAAATACTGTGTAATTTTAGTGGACTAACCTGTGCTTTTGTTTGAAGATTTAAGATCACACAGCAACAGCAAGCTATGACAGGCTTCTGGGGAAAAACTTTTGCAAGCTCCAGTCTGAGCTGGCTGTGTGGAATGCCATGAGTAGTTCTCAGGTGGCTGTAATTCATCTAGGAGTGGGTGACCTGCAGATGCTCTTTCCTAGAGAGACCCACATTTCCAGAGAAGTGTACTCAGTGACTTGCCAGTGTTGAACATGCATGGCTAACACAATAACTCTTGAGTGGTACAATTTTTCATGTCATTGAAAAACAATCAGAAGAAAATCAGATGAATGTTGTAGCCCATATGTCTAGATTAACAATAGCTTCCTCATTTTATTTTTTAAAGATATTGTTTGGAGTAGAGCTATAACTTGTGAAATGTACATAATCTCTATTTTATCATGGGAAAAGAGATATTACTGATATTTTATAGCATAGTTTTTTATGACTTAAGAAGTTTGAAGGCAGCTTGCAAATCTAAGCACCAGCCAAGGTTATGACTAAGAGGTTAAAAGACAAATCTTGCATTTCCTCAAGGGCAATTTAGAAAATAATCTGGGTACCATGTGACCTACCTCTGAGCATCCCAGTACTCCAGTATGGCCCCTGATAAAAATCTTGGTTACTTCTGTTGTTGAAACTTCTTGGCTGTTAAATCAGTGCAACTCCCTAGATCTAGATCCCAGATTGGGGCCCAAAGAGGGAGGAGCTAGCTGGAATGCCAGGCAGAGGGGCTGCAAGGAAGATGCTGCTACATCGTCTGCATGTTTCAAAACCTTTTTCATCCAGAAGTGGGAGACCTTCTAGTGGCCTAAGTGGAAAAAAATTATGGAACACTTCTCCATATGTTTTTTTTATTCGTAAAGTGGGTTCAGTTTTGATGATAGCTTGATTTAATCTGTTTTCAGTTTAATTTTCTTCCATATCATCCAGTAATCTCGATGGCCTGTTTGGGAATCAGGAATCTTTTTATTCTCAGACATTGTGCATAGCTGTGAGGGCTGTGATCAGAATTTCAAGGGCCCAAGACCCTGGAGCAGCCTTCCAGGGTGACTCTTGGATATGGCTTTCCCTTCACTTCCAAAGCAAGGTTGGGGCTTTGGGGCAGATTTTCTGAAGTACCTCATTTTGAAATATCACCAGGGCACAGTGCTGGCTCATGGTCATCCTGCTGTCCACCAGGACTCCCAGATCCCTTTCCCCTACACTGCTCTCTAGTAGATCATTTCCCAACCTATACTGGAACCTGGGGTTGTTCCTGCCCAGGTGCAACACCGTTCACTTGCCCTATTATATTTCATCAAGTTTTTCCCTGCCCAGCTCTCCAGCCTGTCCAGGTCTCTCTGGATGGCAGCACAGCCCTCTGGAGTGTCAGCCACTCCTCCCAGCTTTGTATCATCAGCAAACTTGCTGACAGTGCACTCTATTCCCTCATCCAGGTCATTGATGAATATATTGAATAATACTGGTCCCAGTACTGACCCTTGAGGGACTCCACAAGACTCAGGTCTCCAACTAGACTCTGCCCCATTGACCAGCACTCTGTGGCTTCTTCGCACCAGCCAGTTAATAATCCATCTCACTACCTGATCATCTAATCCACACTTCCTCAATTTGGCAGCGAGGATGCTGTGGGAGACCGTGTCAAATCACAGAATCACAGAAGCACTGATTCAAAATGCTTTACTGAAATCAAAGTAGACCACATCTACTGCTCTACCATCATCTAACCACCTAGTTGTGTATTCATAAAAGTCCAGAAAGTTGGTCAAGCACGACTTCCCCTTGGTGAAGCCATGCTGACTACCCCTAAGGACTCTCTTATCATTTATCATTTTATATTAAAAAAAAACAACCTTGAAGCCTGAACAGCATACAGTAATTTTAAAATACTTTTGAAATGATGGACAGCATTACCTCTGCTAATGGTACACAGTGTACACTATTATTTTTATCTTTACTGTACAGGATTTCTGCTTATGAAGAAAACCTTCTGAAGTTACCAGGTGTACAAAATGCGCTGCCTGGGTAATGCTTCTAAACCTAAGCAGTTGCTGCATTTTTCCTCTTTCAGTGGTGGAACTGAAGCTGAATAAATGCAGCATAAGTATTTTTTCTGAATACTGGAATGAATGGATTAGGTCACTCTTTTACTCCCTTTATGTTTCCTCTGTAAATTTTTTAGAGATCCAAGTTCACTATAGTTGTTTGAATCTATTTTCTGAGCAAACATTTGTAGAACAAAATTTATTTTACTGGATGGAGGTTGCTTTTTGTTTTGTTCCCCCACCCCCCCATGATGTGGATTTTGCAAATAACAGTTACTATGGGGTTTATCTAACCATTTACTGCTAAGGAGCAGTGCTACAATGCCTGATGGAGCATTTTAGGCACACAGAGAATTGTTTACAATCAATCCAGAAGGGAACATGGCTGGAATAAATTTAAATAGTGAACATGGTTCTGGAAACCATTATGCAAAAGGGACTTCAGCAAAATCTAATTATTTGAAATTGCAGTTTAATAACAAGCACTTAAGAAAGAGTAACTTAAGTGATAAATCTGTTTAATCAATTTGTAGTCTGGAATAATTTTTTACTATAGATGGTTTACCTTTTATGGTAGCTTAAGAAGCCTGTTCCAGTGTTTGACCAACCTCTCAGTAAAGAAATGCTTAATGATGTCAAGTCTAAACCTCTTCTGGAGCACCTTTAATCATTCCCATTCCTATGCATCCTATCACTGAATGCCAGGGAGAAGAGATCAGCACCTCCCTCTTCACTTCCCCTCCTCAGGACGCTGTAGAGAGCAATGAGATCGCCCTTCAGCCCCCTCTTCAAACTAGGCAAGCCCAAAGTCCTCAGCCAGTCCTCACAGGACATTCCTTCCAGCCCTTTCACCAGCTTTGTTGCCCTCCTCTGGACACATTCAAGGACCTTCACATCCTTCTTAAGATGTGGGGCCCAAAACTGCACACAGTACTCCAGGTGAGGCCACACCAACACTGAATACAATGGGATAATTGCCTCTTTTGATGGGCTGGTTGTGCTGTGTTTGATGCACCCCAGGATGTGGTTTGCCCTCCTGGCTGCCAGGACACGCTGCTGGCTCCTATTGAGCCTCCTGTCAACCAGCACCCCCAGATCCCTTTCCACAGGACTGCTTGCCAGCCACTCCTCTTGGCTTAGATCAAAAGTCAATTTGGGATTTGCAGAAGTAGAAAAGGAAAGGAGTGGAATTGGAAAGACTTAAGGGCAAGGCAAATGACAGCCCTTAAATTATCCACAGTTCGAAACATGGAAATGAGAGCAGGATTCCTAAATCTCAGCACTCAGTTCTTGTCAGCAAACAGACCAGAAGTTTTTGTCTGCCCCTGCTGGTTTCTCACAACTATGCCTCTTCTGAGAGATGCGGAAAGGTTTCCTGGGTCCCAGGTCCAGGTGCATCTTGATCTCATGCAAAGATATAGTCTTTCCTTGCCTCTGTCTCTCCCTTGCTCCTGACAGCACTAGCATGCAAGCCAAAGGGGAGCTGTGATATTTTCTCCCACCATGTTCTCTGGTGCGCATGGCTGAAGGATCAGGACTAGGGACTGCGTTCTGAAGAGTATCTTGTAGAAGAAACAACAAATAGGAGACTTCTGTTAGTATCTCCTATTCTGTTATTCCAAGTCATATGGGATTTTTCTTTCATACAATGTTTAGACCATGATGATGTTGTGAAATGTGTGTTTGGTTACACATGAGAAACTTATTTTAATTTCACTTGCTTTTTAAATTGGGAGATTTCTTTTAAAATAGCATTAAGATTTTAAATTTAAAAGATCAAATGTTCTGAATGAGGCAGGATTCTTGCAGGAAATATGGTATATGTGGTCTACTGGTGTCAGTATGTAAAACAGGAGCAAGTCCATGGCTACACAGATAAAAACATAATTCTGTCAATCTCTGAAATAGGAATATTTGGTTTCTTTGTTCTTTCTTTTAAACTCTGTACTAGTCTGATGGTAACTAAGTTGGAATGGTGTAGTTTGTTCTTTGATGTCTTACAAAATTTTTATCCTTTGCTTTTGTGTTTGCTTACCATTAATTATATTTTTTTCTATTTATTTATTAAGTTTTGTTTGATTCAAAGGAAACCTTACCAAATATGAAAAATATTGTCAAAGTCAAATGTGCTTTCCATTCAAAATACCAAAGGAGTATATACTTCCATCTATAATTTGACTGATAATGTACAGAAGGCAGTACTTTTCTTAGCTATATGTTACTTATGCAGAAGTTGCTGCCTTTGAAGGTTGCAAAAAAAGGGCATTGGAGGTTTTAGAGTACAAAACTCCCTACTTTAAGAAGCATCTTTTACTTTTGGATTTTACATGTAAAAAAATAATGAAACATTCATTTTACCTTTTGTTTCCTTAGCTATCATGTACGTAATGGGAGCACTTGGTCCTGCAGCTGGATACTTGCTAGGAGGACTTCTTATTGGTTTCTATGTTGATCCTAGGACAACTGTTTATATTGACCAGAGTGATCCCCGATTCATTGGGAACTGGTAAGAATCAAGCATTTTTCAAAACTACTCTCTAAATTGCCTGTAGGGAATTGAGACAAGTTGGGAAATTGTATACCTTGAGGGCTTATTTAAGGTTGTAGAAGGAGGCCAAGGAAGAGGAGGTTTCTGTTGATTACTACACACTAGCTTCTGACGGAGAGGGAACGCTTGCCACAGAAGCACACAGGTACATTGCATGGAAAACCTCCTGCTTTTGGCTGCTTCAGGACTATCTGTGACAGCTGTGGGTGGCCATATTGCAGGAGGCCATCAAGGATCATTGCTGCCCAGGGCTGAGCCCTTCCTGCTGTAAGGTGGATTAATCCTTCCTTTGGTTTTCCAAAACATCTGGGCTGAGCTGCCCAGATGAGAAATGGCAGACTTTGTTTACCCTGGTCTAGGAGAAGGAGTTAGGATGGGATCAGAACATGGCCTTTCCAGTCTTGTTTCTCAGGGTGATGGCTCATGTTTAGGCAGCAGATGATGTAAACTGTCACTTTATTCTCTAGTAAATAGCAGGCTTCCAGCAGTGCTGAGATTTAACAACTGTAATCGTTAGCTGATGTTTTTGGGCAGCCTTTGATATGTGGTGTCCTTGGAAATGTATCTTTGAAGAAGCAGGTTTTGAGGAAGCTCTCACTGGCTTTTCTCAGATCATTCATAAATCTGCCTTGAAGTTTTAATGCAAGCCCAGAAAAGGCTTAAGTTCATTATCCTAGAAGACGACCTCTGCTTTCTAATGTGTAGGGTGCAGTGTTGGTTCTTATGCACTGGATTAGTGTTTGTCCCTGCGCTATCGCAGTCAGACTGGATCCATTTCTATTTATCCTGCAGTGATCTATGTCAGTTTAATGTGAAAAATTCTGTTTGGCGTGTTCTTAAGCCTTTGAAGATTTATCGCTGCTTTATTTGTCTTAGTCCAAGAGCATTTCTACACGGGACTCTCTAGCAGAATTTTCTGTGAGAGAAAGGAAAACCTGAGTCCTCAATTAACCCATGAGCTTGGGGTGAACAGCTCTGTGCTCTCATGTATATACTGACTTGTCTCATGGAAAGGATTTGTCCTGTGAATGTGCTGTAGTGTTAAAAATGTGCTTTGACTGTTCTTGAATAAAAGATTAGAAATCAAAGCAAAATATTATACATTCTTCATAAAACTCTTATGTTTCATGGTTTTTTTAACGGCATGTCAGAACTGGTAGTCAGCATCTACTCAGTGATTTTCAACAGGAATAGTGAAATGGCCCATAAATATATTTTAAAATTGAAATAAGCCAGGCTATACAAATGTGGGGTAAGCCTTACTTTTGACTACCTATAATGCAACCACTATTGTAGCTGCCTTGCAGTGTGGGCATATCTGTGTGAATTTTAACTTAAAATACCTCAAGTGAAGGTAAAATAACCAAAGCAGCACAGAAACATCAGTTTGCTCCTTCTTGGGCTGTTTGAATCAAGCTCTGCACTCAGCACATGGACAGCCACTATTGCTCATTTAAAGCTAGCTTGCTGCCAGCAGGTCAAGGGAGCCCCCCTCTATTCTGCTTTGGTGAGACCCCACCAGCAGCACTGCATCCAGCTCCGGAGTCCTCAGCACAGAAAAGACATGGACGTGCTGGAGCGAGTCCAGAGGAGGGTCGCAATAATGATAGACACTGGAACAGGTTGCCCAAGGAAGTTGTGGATGCCCCCTCCCTGGAAGTGTTCAAGGCCAGGTTCTGTGAGGCTTTGAGCAACCTGATCTAGTGGAAGGTGTCCCTGTTCATGGCAGAGGGGTTGGTGCTAGATGATCTTTAAGGTCCCTTCCAGCACAAACCATTCTATGATCAGAGGGATGGAACACCTCTCCTGTGAAGAAAGGCTGAGAGAGTTGAGGCTGGTCAGCCTAGAGAAGAGAAGGCTCCAGGGAGACCTTATTGTGGCCTTCCATTACTTAAAAGGGGCCTGTAAGAAAAACAGGGACTAATTTTTAGAAGGGCCTGGAGTGATAGGACAAGGGGTAATGGTTGTAAACTGAAAGAGGGTAGGATCAGACTAGATACAGTGACAAAAGATTTTACAATGAGGGTCATGAAACACAGGAAGAGGTTGCCCAGAGAGGTGGTAGATACCTCATCACTGGAAACATTCAAAGTCAGGCTGGGTGAGGCTCTGAGCAACCTGATCTAGTTGAAAATGTCCCTTCTCACTGCAGTGGGATTGGACTATGTATAGCCTTTAAAGGTCCCTTCCAATCCAAACCAGAGAACGTGTAATATTATCATAGCCAAATGCATTAGAGAGATAAAGCAATTAAAAAAAAAAAAAAGCCTGTCCTTGCTCATGAATTACAAGTTTAACTATCTTGCCTCAAAAGAGTGAGGGTTAGGGATGGATCCCCATCACCCTACATGAATTCACAGCAAGAGTCGTGAGAAGTCACCTCTTACAACCATTTCTGTGGGCAGGCTTTTAGAACATCTATTGTATCAGGCCTTGCAAGCAAAATAGGCAAAAGAGCCTAGTTTGGGCATTTGGAAGACTTTATGTCAAATTACTAAATGCATTTTATGTATCCCCAGTGTTTAATGTCATCTGAAAAAGTATCTTGGTGATTTCAGTTTTGCACATGAGTGCCAGCAGAAGTGATACAAATGTGACTGAAGCAAGGACAGGAAATTGGCTGTCTTAGGATCTCAGCAGGCGAGTCATATTCTATCCAGCATAGAAAAGTAAAAGTCATTCAGTTTCCTTTTTCCATCATGTTGATTAAATCTATAGAGACTGACTTTCCCTGAAGGGTGTTCCTTCCACCCATTTATTACTTTTTCATTTTTGGGTCTCTCAGTTTTTTCTCTCTTTAATTTCTAAAAAGTATCCCCTGCTATCAGATCTCTGATAATTTGTTTCACAATCTGTGGTGGCCTCTCATAAAAGTTCAGTGGTGTTCATAGCATCTGTACTTCATTCTCTTTTCTCTTTCTGAATATTTGTCTACCCATTAAGATGAAGACTCTCATGGTGTGAGGATTGGTCCCTTGCTGCTCACTGACTGCAGTTGCAGAGAGCTCTGGACTTTAATTCCACTGAAATCTATTTTCTAGGACCGTGACACTTTTTGCTTGGAGGGGAGTGCCATGGAGCCAGGTTTATTTTTATTTATGTAGTCTAACAATTTGAAATATGAGTAATCTAGCACTTCCTTCAGTTGACACTCTTCTTAAAAAGTAGAATGCAGTTGAGAAGTTAATAGTCTTATTTGAGATTTCTCAGACTTGTCTCTGAAGTGAATTAGTGTCTTTGATTCTCATCTTTCCTTTATTATAGCTGTAAGGTTTTTAACATAACTTATAGCAGGGACCCAGTGGAAAAAAATGCATTATTAAAGGAGGTAATGATTACAGACAAAATAGTAAGTACAGCAACTATGTTATATGGCAACAAAAATTATGGTAAAGCCTATTTTTTTACTTCAGCTGTTCCTTTCTAAGAGGTATATTGCACCTATGTAGGATAGGTAAGTTGGTTTGTCTCTTGTGAAATTTGATAAACAAAGTAACTGGTTATTTCTCAGGGTTATTTCTGATCAGATTCTACTTAGAGTTTCACAGAACTTGGGTTTATGCTCCTGAGTTTTGCACACCTGGGCTTTCTGTAGGTGCTCTGGGCTAAATTATGGGCCAGCTGTCTATGCCGGCCCATCAAACTTTTAAAACAGCTTTTTATTAAAATATGGTAACTGTAGGGATACCTGTTAGAAATCATCCATCATGTTGTTGCATTTGAGAACTGTTAATGTGCTATATAGGGATCTCATTAATTGTGAGTAGCCCTTGGCAATCTGTCAGGTGCTTTGCCTAGTTCTGAATGTTTAATACTTGGATCTTCCCATATAGTCTTTCATCAGCATTCCACACAAGAGATTTAAAGGACTGTCTGGTTTGACTGTCTGCAGCACTGTCTGGTCCTTCCTTTGCTTTAATTGCTTTTACTTGAGGTCCCAGGGCTTTTGCAGATGCCTTTGCATTATTTCCCTGCATATTTTCTTTTACTTTAGAAGACAGAAAATCAAGGGCTTTTTAATTAATACAAATCCTCTTCTGACCTCTCATTTCCCATTGTAGGTGTCCTTATTATTTTTGATCGCATCTTTTGTCTGTTTTCCAATTCTTTGATACTTCTCCAGAAAGGTGTGAAGTGTAGACTGTGCAGATAATTACATCCAGTGCTGTATTTGTGACATCCCCAACACTCCGTATGCTACCACAGTGGTCCCTTTGGATTTGAATTTAATCTTGTGCTACATCACAGGCCCCCACCCTCCTTTGCTGTTTCCTGCTGGGTGGGTGGTTTCAGATTTCTGTGTATTATTGGCACAGATCACTTCTTTGATCAGTGCCTTTGCAGCTTCTGCCTTTGAGATTCTGAAAAGGATGTTACTACATTTTTATACAATCTACCGATTTATTCCCTGTCTGGTAGTGCTGACTAATCCTTCTAAAAGTCTGCTTTCTAATCCATGTATGTTATCAGCTAAAATGAATGAATAGAGGATTTTCTGTTTACATAATATCAAAACTAGTCAAAACTTTTCAGTCATTTAGGTTAGCCTCACAAAAACTTCTCCTACAATCGTTCTGACAAAGCCAGTGTTACACATGGCTGTTTCTTTTGGTGTTTGCCTTTGCATAACCATTTACCACACAAAGCATTACACATGCCTGTGAATTTGCCTTCATTTAAAAATAGTTTGCAATATCTTTGCTTTACAAATATGAGTTCAAATGGTTTTTTTCTTGCGCAAGTAATCCTGTCTACTTAATATTTTTGGATGTTTAAAGTTTGAACAAATATATAATTAGTATATTCCTGTTGTAACTTCCTTTAAGTGTAAAGGTTGTATCTGGTTTGCGTGGCCAGGTTTTGGTAGTGGGGTGGCTGCAGGGGTAGCTTCTGTGAGAAGCTTCTAGAAGTTTCCTGTGTGATGTCTGGCAGAGCCAATGCCAGCCAGCTCCAAAACAGACCTGCCACTGGTCAAGGCCGAGCTCAGCAGCAGTGGTGGTAGCACCTCTGTGATAACTTATTTAAGAAGAGGGGAGGAAAAAACCTGCATAGCACCAGCTGTGGTCAGAAGAGAGGAGTGAGAATATGTGAGAGAAACAACTCTGCAGACACCCAGGTCAGGGAAGAAGGAGGGTGAGGAGGTGTTGCAGGCCCTGGAGCAGATATTCCCCTGTAGCCTGTGGTGAAGACCACAGTGAGACAGGCTGTCCCCCCCTGCAGCCCATGGAGGTCCATGGTGGAGCTGATGTCCTCCTACAGCCTGTGGAGGACCTCATGCCACAGAAGGTGGATGCCCAAAGGAGGTTGTGATCCTGTGGGAAGCCCATGCTGGAGCAGGCTCCTGGCAGAACCTGTGGACCCATAGAGGGAGGAGCCCATGCTGGAGTAGATTTGCTGGCAGGACTTGTGACCCTGTGGGGGACCCACACTGGAGCAGTTTGTGAAGAACTGCAGTCCATGGGAAGGACTTGCATTGGAGAAGTTCATGGAGGACTGTCTTCCATGGGAGAGAACCCACACTGGAGTGGGGGAAGAGTGTGAGGCGTGGTCCCCCTGAGGAGGAAGGAGAGTCAGAAATAACATGTGATGAGTTGACCATGATTACTATTCCCTGTCCCCCTGTGCTGGTCGTAGGGAGGAGATAGAGAATTCAGGAGTAAAGTTAATAAAGTTAAGCCTGGGAAGAAGGGAGGGGTCAGGGGAAGGTGCTTTAAGATTCGGTTTTTGGTTTGGTTTTTTTTCATTACCCTGCTTTGATTTGATTTGCAATAAATTTAACTAATTTCCCCAAGTCGAGTCTGTTTTGCCCATGGTGGTAACTGGTGAATGATCTCTCCCTGTCCTTATCTTGACTCATGAGCCTTTCATTATATTTTTCTCTTCCCTGTCCTGCTGAGGAGGGAAGTGATAGAGCAGCTTGGGTGGGTACCTGGCATCCTGCCAGGCTCAACCCACCACAGTTCCGTGAACTGTGATATGAAAGCAAAGAACTTCAGTCTTTCACTGTCATGGTTTGATATTGCAGTAATGCTATTGGCTTCACCAAAACTTCCAAACACTCCTGTAGATTAGTGTGGTGGGTTGCAGTGGATGTGTTTTGGAGCTGACTGAAGCTTGCTCTGTCTGACATGGGGACTGCTCATGATGTTTTCTCACAGAAGCACCCCTGCAGCCCCCACCCCACTACCAAAACCTTGCCATGTTAGCCCAGTACAAATAGATTGGTATATAGTGAGAATTGCACTTTCAGTACATGAGAAGAACCCTGTGGGTGAATTCTGATGTTGTCCTTCTTTATGGAAGCATCTATGTGAGTTTATCCATGTTTCACTGGAGTCTTTCATTACAAGATGAACTTAGAGGAGAAATTATGTTATCTGATACTCTATTGTAATCAGCCTTCTGACTGCAGGAGGTTAACTCTAGAGTGCTTTCTAGTAAGGCCCTTTTGCCCATCTGTGGTGCTATGGTAAAGTTCATTAAGCTTCTCTGCTTCACGGAGGATAACTGTATGCCTTCAGTCTGAAGGGCACTTTTCTGGCATTCCATACACTACTCTTCTGTGGGTACATCTCAGGTCAGTCCATGTGAGCCAAGGCATCATTGCAGGGTAGTTTATATCCATTCTTTTAAGATGGAGGGAGGGAAGAGGGAATTCTTTGTGAAGAGCTATTTCAGGTTGTGGGCACAGAACAGAGCTGCAGAGTTTTCGGACTGAACCCTGGCATGAACTGCAACATACCAGTAGCTTACAGCCAGGCTTTGGGAGCTCTTTGTTGGGGAAGGGGAGAATTGGACAGTCAGGGCAGTGAGAGGTAGGCACTGGAAAGCAGAACAGATTTAGCCCTGATGTATCCATTTGGACATTTTATCTTCTCATGCCATGGATAACTTTTTTTCATACTCTCCAAAGGAATACTGTATTGCTTTACTGGGAAATATCTGAGAAAGGAAAAGTAAAAGTGAGTGTCTATTTCTCAGCACTCTGTACTGAATAATTACCAAAAGTGGAAATTTACAAGAGTTCAAATCTCACACTATTTCATAATATTTGCTGGGTTCTAGATAAATTCCTTTATCAGTAGACAAGCCAACAGAAACATCTTCTAATTAAGGGTTTTAATGCAGTGAAGGCTCTCCTCCACTCCAATCCTTTACTCTTAATGTCGATGTTCCATATTTTGCAAATACGTCTTTCCAACCAGTACAGCCAGTAATAATCACTTTGTTTTTTTCATTTCATGTAATGCATTGGCTTTCATTTCTTTTCCTGTCTCCTGGCATTAGGTGGAGTGGATTTCTCCTTTGTGCCATTGCAATGCTCCTTGTGATATTTCCCATGTTTACCTTTCCGAAAAAGCTCCCTCCTCGACATAAAAAGAAGAAAAAGAAAAAGAAGATGAACTCTGATGATGTTTCAAGTGATGATGATGAAGTCATGAAAGAGAAAACAAACAGCAAAATACAGGCAGACAGTGCAGTTCCTGCTTCTATGGGATTTGGAAAGAATGTTAAAGGTGAAGTTTGTTTTTAATTTTTCAATGCTTTAAATTTTGTATACATGGTCATCTAGGGTTGTATGAATGTAATTGAAGGCTGAGTTTTGACATCTTATATTTAATGTTATGTTTTGCTGTTGAGATTTTAATAGATGGCTGTCCTCTAAAATTACAAAATGCGGTGTTAGACATCCATTTATTTAAATTATTGAAGTGTTTAATGTGCACTTGTAACAAACAGGTAGCCCATTTCCTATAGTTATAGGACCTCTATTACCAGACATATTTGTGTACCTTACAGTACCTTACCTAACTGTCATACTTGGTTTAAGCTGTCCTTCACAGAATAAAGCACTCTTCTAAAATATAAGTGAAACAAGTAAAAAGAATTCTAGTATGTCAGTTCAGTTACATTCATGCATTTGGGTAAGTTAATTGATAAAGATTGTTTCATATTCTTCTTTTGTGCTACAAGGTGCTTATTTTCAGAAGGCTGGGACAAATGAAACCCATGCTCATTTTGAAGCAAGAAGACATAAAAAGATTGACAAGTAATAGATATTTTTATTTTATTCAAGAAGTAAACCATTAATGTGAAATCTAATAGTAAGTAGTAATCATTGACAAAATGCCATGGGGAGGAGGACAGTGTTGTTAAAAATGAGTTAATGTGAAGTGTATACATTTGGAGTTGACAATATAGGCTTAACAGTGTCATAATATTGAATAGTATAGGACAAAAATGAATGTGTCTTATTGCTGCTGTGTTGTCAATGTTGTTGTGTCCTCCTTGAATTCCATGATATGAATGCTGGCTCTGCCATTTTGTTCTAGCTTGATGAATGCAATGAGACAAGGAGAAACCATGAAATGTCATTCATACCATTAGATGTAACTTGAACTCAAAATAAGAGTTGTTTGACATGAAATTTAGTTTTACTTTTGCATTGGATCTCACTCCAGGATATAATGATTGCCATATATTTTAATGACACATTTATGATTGCTCTTTATATTTAAGCAAGGCTTAGCAAAAGCAATATGCTGGTTTTAGACTAAAATAAGTGTAATTCTAAATAAATAATGTGTGCCCACATGCATATTGATTTGCTCTACATTGCATTTACATCTGTACTATTTCTATGGAAGGAAACAAAAAACCAGGAGACCAGAATTTGCTTGTGGTGATTTTATTAGCTTAAACCCAGCATCTTGATCAAGGCACAGATCATGCAAGTTAAAACTGCAATATCAGATCTTTCAGAATGGTGTTTTCCCTTTGTTTGTGATGTAGCTAAAAGAGTGGTGGAGAAGCAAGAAAAGCACGTTGTCCACTTCCTTCTAATGAATCCTCTCTATTCCCTGTGTTTGTGAGTACCCGTACATAATGTTTCCTCCTATATCCGTAAAACTAGCTGTGTTCTTTATTTGCCTTCAAGCCTCCCGGCCTGTGATTAGCAAAAGTAGTTCAGGACTACTCCTGTCAAGGCTTTCTCACTAACTTAGGGAAGTGTGAAGGGGGAATTCAGTCTTTGCTGGGCTCCTTCCTAATCATTGCAGGCAATGCCACAGCTGAGGGACTGCTTCATCCTGGAGGTGTGCCTGGAAAAGATACAGGTATTCAGACAAACTACATCTGGATGAGTTTTCTGATGCTGGTTCTCTGTTTCTGTACATCATTTCACCTTCTGGTAGTCTTATGTCACTACAGGCGTAACAGAACAGAGAAAACAAGTATAGTCTTAGGAGAATATTTCCTAGTACTTTCTTTCACAGAAATTAAAACTACTGTATATCTCATTTTAGCTTTTTTTTTTTTAACTATATCTGCCTATATGCGTACCATACCTTCTACCAAATCCTATATTAATATATCAGTGGAGCTACCAAATTAGAGCTTCTCATATACAAAACTTCATTTTCTCTAGGGGAGAAACTTCACCACATGGAACAGTGAAAAGCAGCATTGTATTCCACGTGTCAGAATGATATTAAAGGAGTTGAGATAACACAAAGAAAAGTAGCTGATAATAGCTTTCCCATTAGGTGTCATTTACCCTAGTAAAGAGAGCCTGCAGCAGGAGTGCACTATCATTTAATTATTTTTCAAGTTTAAGTGGGCTTTATGGAATGTGATCATGCCTCAAGGTTCTCAGTTGAGGTAATTTCATTTATAATGGGAAGGAAAAAAGGATCGCATGTGTCTAAGTCATTTAACATTGCTTCTTCTGAGATGCAATGTACATTTATACTTCCCAATGAATTTCAGGGCTTCATCCTTTTATAGCACGATGGGCAGAAACTCCACTTAGGCAGTAGCCAGGAGACTGATGATTTAGTAGGTCACATCTTCTGTTCTGTACTAATAAATATCAGTGTTGTCATAGTCTGCCATGACAGAGGTCAATGTCATTAAATCTGTAAAATCTGTGCAGCTTTGGTAAGGAAAGTCTCAGGGAAGAAGCTGTTTGTTTTCATCTTCTGATATGCTGTTGTCTTACCTGGGAAGCCTGGCAAAATGATTCTTGTTCTGCTGTTACTTGCCCCAATTTCATGTAAGTTAGTTCTCTAGATTAATGAAAAGGCGTTGGAAAGGCATGACGGGAGAGGGCCAGGGTCCTTTTTCCTGCAGTGGCTGCCAGTATAGGCTGACTAAATAAACCAAAACTGGATCTAGCTGTAAACCTCCAACTTCAGTGACCTGAGCTTTATTTTGGCCCATGGTAGAGCTGAGATCAGATTAAAATTCTAATATATCTTTGCTTTTTCTCGTGGTTCAAGATTCGAGGGCTTGGAATTCAGTCTTTTCCTATTTATGTTACAAGTAAACAGTGTGAGAGAGAGATTACTTCTGATGCAAGTATCAAAAATATTGAATGAAACTTTTGATAGGTCACAGGAGGAAGGAAGTTGGATGCAGTTTATTGAGAGAAATAGAAGTAGTGTAGATAACATGAGCTAGAGGAGATTTATAATGAAGAAACCACGGTTCAATCCCCTACATGCAGATAAATCATGAACCTAAGCAGACAAAACCACTGTTTTCATCTATTACGTGCATACCCCTAGGGTTTTGTCTATGGAAATTGTATCGGCCATCCCTTTTACTTACCACTATAATGCAACTTACTGTACAATTGGATAAAGGAGCGGTGTAAAGAAAACCAATGTCTATATTATCTAAAATGTACTGATGTAATCTGAAGGATGTTAATGAATTACATATATTTTGTAGTCTTTGGTTTTCTTTTTAACATCTTGAGTTTTGTCCCTATGCACAGCCCTTTCTTAAATGTGGAGTATTCCTATCTGCCTTTTCATGTCTACTAGCTGTTGTATGCCTTTTCCAGTCAGTCCCTGCCAGGGACTGAGGCAGGATAATAACGCTTGTCAGGGCATCAGCAAAGGTAAAAGAAACTCCTGAGAGGCTCGCTGCTGTAGGGTGAATCCACTGAAGTGCTCCTCTATCACAGGATCTGAACTGGAGTTTCTGCAGTACCCGAAGATGAGTTGGCAGGGATTGGAAGAGGAGGAGGAGACAGTGGTCTGTGTGTGGAGGCACTAGGTGAGCACTGTAAATGTCAGGGACTTCAGCAGAGCGTGGGCTGAAGATCCTGCTGTGCCACTGACCTTGAGTGAGTTGCTCCCTCCTCACCCTATCTCAGGCCGTCTTGAAGAGCTCAAAATAGAAAAGGTTGGCATGGCCCTGTGCAGTGATGAGCAGTGTTAGCTGGAGCCTCGAGGAGCTGCTCTAAACCAAGTTAGCAAAAGTAATAATCAGACCAAACTTGCTCCAAACCTCCCTACTCCTCATGGGATGTTAGAGGCTGTTCAACAGTCTGGCCACCACCCAGGTACTTGAGGCATGTCCTGAAAATGCTTGAGGAATCAAGTTGAATAAGGTTTTGTATGGTATGTGAGTAGATGATAGAATGAAATACATGGTAAAATATTATTCTAGAATTTTGTGATTAGCCCCATGCAGTATATATTTGAAGCAGTTGTGTATGACTAAAAATGCTCATTTCCATGCTGATAAACAGACCAGAAATTCTGTCTCAGTTCTTGGCTCTACCTTGTACTGTGCAAGAGTAGAAGCCTGAGACCTCAGTGTGGAGGCGGCCTCCTTCAAAGCTGCAGACTTGGGTAGTGCTGTCCAGGCTTGCAGCACCAGCACAGAGGAGGTCCTTTGGCTAATATCTGTGTCACCATTACAAGGGGCTTCATTGGTGGGCTACAATTTGACAGTGCTGTAGACTGAGGTGGTTTATTCCTCCGGTTGTATTCATTTCACAGCCTTGGTTTAAATGCAAAGGAACAGGGATGAAATAAAATATATTAAATTATGAAAAAGGAGGTGAAGTCAGAATTATTAGAGTTTTTACTGAAATTCTGTTTATAATGCTTTAAGAGATTTGCTTAGAGCAGTAGTTATGAATATTTGTATTGCTTGCAGATTTTTCTTATGCTTTTCCCTTACCATGAATCAAGCAGTGGTCCAGCACACTAGTGAAAGAAAATGAATACTGACTAGATAAAAAATATCATCAAAGACCACGAAGGGAAGAAAATTAGAGTAGCAAACCAGTCCATCAAGACAGGTTTCAATTTCCTCTTATTTACATACTAGGTTATTAAAAAAAAAAGGAAGATGATGAGGATGTTTGATATTTGAATTGCTGTACAGAAGAGTAAACATGTTAGCAGCCATACTAAAAGGTCATTTCAGTTTTAGGAATGTAATCGATAGATTTATTTGTTCAAATGACAGGATGAGGGAAACTACAAGTTCTCATAGGTTTGTTTCTGATGCATACTTGCAAAAACAAGAGATGTTTTTTGAAGACCACCTAAAAATCAGAATATGACAGGGTGAGAGGTTTAATGATGGCCTTGGAATCAAAGCCTAGGCTAATGGCTAGTCACACAAAAATAATGTGTTATTGAAATGTTTTAAATGCATGATTGATTTCGTGGTACAAAGGATCCTTAAAGTTTTTAGCATTCCTGCTTTTTACTAGAATTAGTGTGGTTGAAAGATATGAGATACTTACAGTGCCTTTTTATTATAGGTTTTTAAAATCAGAAGTGTAATACACATTCTGTCACACAGGATTTGACTATAATCCTAGGAGGAAATCAGGGAAAACCTAATTCTAAATATCTATTTTTATTTGAAAATTTCTTACTGTGTAGTAACTTTTCCTTGTATGCCAGACAGTTGCCCTTTATAAGTGACAAAGTGCTTCAACCCTCAGCTGCTCCAGGTGGTAATAATCTGGTTTATTTCCTGCCAAAAATTACAGTAATCAGCAGAGCTGTTCCCTGAAGAATCCTTCACATGGGTGTAAGAGAACTTGTGCTTATTCCAAAGCACTGAGTTTTATCTATTTATCAGAAGAAATCCAATTTGAAAATACTAATTAGTTTTGAAATTAATAATGACCTTTAGACTGAGTGCTTAGATGAGATGCAAGTAGGAGTCAACAGAACGTACAGCTCTGCATCTGAACACCAGAGCAAGTGTTCATTAGCAGCTCTGCAGTTCTTTACCAAATTAGTTCTTCAGTATCTTTAGATCAAAAATTCTAAATCAGACATTTTCCTGAAGCTCAGTTTTACAACAAAGACCTAAATTTACCAGGTATTATGATATTTGGACTAAACCCCTTGAAATAATGGATTTAGCAAAGATCTTTGACTCAGCCCCTGGCCAAGGGCTTGTTTCTAGAAAGAACACTTATTTCATCATCCTAATAAAATTATACTTCTCTCTGTGATGTCCAGTCTTCTGAAAATTACTGTCTTCTTATTTTATTCCACGTATTTTCAGCACAGGTGAGTAGCTGCCACCAAATAGCTCAGTTTCCAGCAGGACCAGTCCTGGAACCCCTTTTTTTATGTTTCCCAACTCCTTTCTCACAGCAGCAGCAGCAGCACGGTCATGACTGCTTGCTCCTGTTACAGGGGTAGAAGCACTGAATCCTGTACCTTGTTCCCAGGAAATCCTGCTACAGCTGCCCCGCTGCAGCCCTGTGACAGCCGTTGTCTTAAACTGCGTCACCTAACCCCATGAGAGGCTTTGCAAAAGCTGGGTTAGGGCATCTCGGCTCTTGCCTTTTGGTTTCTTTTTGCATGTCAGCTCCCATCAGCTAACCCAACCCAAGTCACAGACACAAAGCCAAAGCTGATGAGATTTGAGGGCTGGCATCTGATGGTGTTGTAGCTCTCATTTTTTTTCTCTTTCGTTTCCTTCTGAACGAGATAAATTTTGATCAGCTGTATTTTGAACGTACATATTTGACAATAGGTACTGATACATTTTGTCTTTGTACTTGCTACTGTAATGTAGTTTTTGAAGGTGAACAGTTGAGTTAGAGTTTTTGTATATTCATGTTGATATTATATGGTCACATACTCCAATTATCTTGTTTCTTTTCTATTCTTCTATTGCAAACAGTACCACATTTTTAAAAAACTGTAGGTGGTAAAAACACATTCAGATTAAAATATATGAATACCTTAACGTGATTTATTCATTATATGTTTCCACCAAATTTTGTATTTAACATTTAATATGTTTCTTCACAGAGGCAGCCAGAGAGCATTTGACTACATTAAAATTATAAACCCTGTACTCGTAATGAATTCAGTATAAATTTTGACGACTGCCATAAGCTAAGTCTGGATACAGTCAGACAACTTAAGTGCTAATTTGCAGTCTGACAAGTTCTGACATGACAAGAGTCTGAATTTTGTTTGCTTTTATACAGAGAACCTACTGGAGTCAATGGAGAAAGTGAGACTAGATTTTTTTATTTGACAACTTTTAACATCCATAAAATTCTCACTCAGGAGTTTTTACTCTACATGTTTTATTTCTAATGAGTGCTCTTGTAGTTGAATTTATTTTTTTTATTCATCTAGTGTTCAATTTCTGTACAAAGTGAAAGGCAAATGAAAAAACTCAAACCATAGTAGGTTAGATATAATACTGGAACAGAAAATCTGATCTTGGTAGAAGCACCAAGGGAAAAAAAATGTTGAAAATCACACCATCTGATCTGAAAAAAAAAAGTCTTGAATAGAGTTATCATCATGTTGCGATGATAATTTGACGTCACTACAGGACTGAATTAAAAGTGTTTTAAGTGTTTCTTTTAACTACAGTGCTGAATTTCATGGGGGTTTTATATTTAATTTGTGGACAACTACAACATCTGTCAATACTTTTTCAGTTTAACTTAATGATATGCTCTCATTTTTAATTGTTTGTTTTATCCCTTCTGGGAATATGAAGTGAGTTGTATGTAAGGTGTGTTGAGATTCCTTGATATCATCGACATCATTTTTTGCAGTATGCTTTGTCTGCATCTGTTGTAAATACTTTTAAATCATGTAGAAAAATGTTTAACTAGAAATCTTTAGGTTCCCTTTTCATATGGTATAATTATCCCAGCTTTCAAGTGTGGTCCTTGGAGAGAGAGCAGGGGGAGTATGTGATCTGTTTTCCTCCTGTGAAGTGCAAAACTCAGTATTGTCTATTCAGCAGAGTGATACGCATTATCTCACAGAGAATTTCAAAACAATGTCAGAATAATTCTAAAAGCACTACATTTTATTGCTGTTTTTCTTTCCTCTATAGTGTTACTTTGTAGACCGTTTCTTCAGATGGTTTTGTTAAAATAGGCCTCAGCTGTGTTTGTGGGACTGCAGCCCTGGGGCGATGCAGTGCGATAGGGTAAGAGCAGACAGCGAAGATTGCAATCCCAAATATTCACTCTCCCTTCCGCTTAGCCAATGCAACCAGATGCGAGCAAGCCGTTATTGTCAGCCCCTCTCAAAGAAAATCAGTTTGTTTTGTTTCAGTTTGTTTTGTTTCTTGCTCATTATTTATAACATTCATTTGTCATTTTTGTCATTTTATAGAGCTTCCAAGAGCAGCTGTCAGGATCTTAAGCAACATGACATTCCTTTTTGTGAGTTTGTCATACACAGCTGAGAGTGCCATTGTCACAGCCTTTATTACCTTCATTCCCAAGTTCATCGAGTCACAGTTTGGTATCCCAGCTTCCAATGCCAGCATCTATACTGGTAAGGCATTGCCACGTAGTGTAACTTTGAAAGGGTTGGCGTTCTTTGACTAATAAAATGAATCAATGTAGGAATGAACCAAAAACTTGTTTTGTGCTTGTTTCTAAGAACAGGTGGTTGGATATGTATTTGCTCATTTTCATATTCAGGCTGTTCTGTGATGTTTGCTATATGTACTTAGTAAGATACGAACCCATTTATATTGTTGAAGGGCTGGATTTTTTTGTATAAGCCTAGACAGACACTTTCTAATGTGTTAATGGTCTTCAGGGAGGAAAAATGCAACAAAAACAAGCTAGAAAACCCACAGACATTGCTGCAACTTGTGTGGCTTAAAAGATCTTTTAAAGCTGTTCTTCTTTTTTGTGAATTTTACTTTGTCTTTGATCTTTAAAAGAACCTAATTTTTCTTTTCCCCCAGTGACAAGTAGTTTATCTGTCCATCCTTCAGGTATCTCTCCCCTCCGGGCTGGTCATTTTCTACTTAGTTACTTATTAAAATTGAGTGCGTAACAATCTAGTCTAGTCAGGAGAGCTCCCCAAATCCTCTCACACCTGTCATTTCAGGTCTGAGACCCCTCTTTGAGGGTGTGGCACTTCCACTGCTGCCACAGAAATGTACAGCCAAGTCCAACTTCTAACAGAGCTACAAACTACAAAATTTTAAGCTTCCTACTACTCTGTGGGAGGGAGAGATGGGACTTTAGGAAAAGGAGTCAAAATGTTCTACAGAATTGGGGCCCATGTCATGCAGATCATCTCCTTTCTCTCCTAGCTGCATCAGACACTTGTTTTTATAAGTATATTTTCGACTTCTCCCATAGTGCTTGCTTCCCATATAGAATAGCTGCTAATTGCTGGGCAGGTTAGTTCTTTCCTCCCCCATACTTCCAGTTGTTGCACCTGAGAAGGAGTGATGGAGTGGAGAGTGAGTTGTGGGATCAGGGCTGAAGTATAAGGTGAAGCTGCCCAGAGGCATCAGTCAAGGAAAAGACAAAAAAGTAGTAGAAGAAAGAGACAAATACACAGACACCTCACATGGGAATAATTTGTCACCTGCAGTGGCTTGAAGAAAAGCGAGAAGTCTTTCTAGAGTGCAGAGGAGAAACGTCAGAGTAGCACCATATGGTGACTTCTGTTTGAGAGGTTGCTGGGATGAGATTTTCTTCAGGGTGTGAAATCTTTTATTCTCTGTATAAGGAGGAAACACTGATTGAAGCTTAGGGTAGCTACACACATATAGGAGTTTTGCTGTAATGAGCCTTGATGGGATTGCTGCTCCATAATTCGCTTCATTCTCAGGATAAACCTGAGACAATCTTGCCAGACAAAATATTCAACAGCTAGTACATTAAAAGAGGAAGAAATGACATAACCCTATCCAGGGTGTGAAGCTATTAACATCTCTTGTTTTCCCTGTTATAAATTGCTTGAAAAAGGCAATTGCAATGAACCAGAAGAAGAAGATGAAATATCTCAAGCTGGATGTGCAACACGGACAAGTGAGCACTGCTTCCACAACCCCAACTCCTAAACTTAGTGTTAAAGTCAACAGTTGTTACTAATTTTAGAAATTCTTTTTGTAGGAAAAATGGCAAAAGGAAACTTGGAGATTCTGTATTAGATTGCTACTGGCTAATTTAGCAAAGACATGTCCAGTTTATGACCTCCTTATTAGCAAAAGGAGGACTTACATGTTATTTGTATTAATACTTCTGTAGTTCATATGTACATTGCCAGCTGAGTACATTCGCTTGCTGAATCTCTCTGTTACTGATGTAGATTTTTTATTGGCCATTTTCTTTGTCAATTCATAAGCAGGAATTCTTTAAGTCTCATTTTGTTTCTGTTTTTAAACAAACTTAGCATTAGTCATCACCAAAAATGCTATGTGCCAAGCTTCATGTCCTGAACTTGTGCAGCTTGTGCTGCAGTCTTGTCTTGTTTGGAGTTTTGTTTTCCATGTGTAGAGAAGGTGGCATTCAACCTCCAGGCTTTCTCAAGTCCCAAAAAAATGAACTTTGACTTTGGTTACAGGTAGATCTTAGAGAAATCCAGGGTGAATTTTCAGGTGCTTTGCTAGTGGATTTACTTGTGAAAAAGAGTTACAATTCAAATAATTTGTAATTGAAAGAACTGCACACTATATGCTATAGAGCACCTCTGGTAACTTCAGCTAAAATGGTTATAAACACATTGGATCTACCTTTATTTCTAGAAGAGATATAACAAGTATCTCAGACAGAATTGGTTTGAAGATGTCCACGGTATTCCCTTTCAAAGTGTAACCCACTTAGCAGATATTGCAGTTTTCTGTTCCCAGAATATAAGTAGCTGTTAAGATGATCTTTTGCTGCTGTGGAAAGCCTCCAGTGCCCCAGCGTCCTGACAACAGCAAAAAGGGCAAAGCTTGAAAATTGCTGACTGAAAGCCGATATTGCCTCTGAGCACTGTACCCGGGAGTGTATTTGGCACACACAATTCCTGTAAGCCAAACTGTCATTACAAAATGAAGGAAAGTGCAGCGCAACACCTTAGTATCAGATCTTAAGCTTTATTCCTCTAAATGCCTTTGAAAAAGAAGAATGCATGTCCTGATTAGATGTACATGCTTTGCTTTGCCCTAGAAGCTCCTCTGGAAGGGCACTTGTAGTAGCTGCATTTCTTTGACAGGACATCAATTCTAATTTCACATCCTCTGCGGAAGGAGTGGGGCATAAGGATGAAGAGTTTATACTTAAGGCAAAAGAACTTGTCAGGCTTCTTGAGTGTAGGAGGGAATGAGTGCTTCTCTCTGCTGCCTTCACCACAAACAGTGAAATCTGCTCCTGCCCTTCCAACTCTCTCCCAGAGTGAGAGTCTGTCCATCCTCAGCTCCACTTCGTGTGAAGGAATTTGTCTTTCTGCTTCTTCTCTGTAGGGTTTCCTTTACCTTTCCATTCTCCTGAACGAGAGTGAGCCTTGGTGGGCAATTTGCTCATGTTCTCCTCGTTTTTAATGTCCTGATCTTTGTGGTGTGGCAGAGGATGGATGAAAACAGCAGCACAGTATAACTCACTAATGGATGAACCACTAACCTAATGCCTCACAAAATATTTACATGCTCTGTTTTGACAAGGGACTAGACAGACATAGATGCACAGAGTCTCAGTTCCAGTGAAAGGCTTTTCCAATATCTGTACCTTCAAGGGGACAAGGAAAAAAAAAGGTAAATTCAGGTCCAAAAGAGGTTAAGAACACAAAGCTAAGCTATAAGGTGGAAGGAAAAAGAATAAAATACTGAGGTTAATGTGTCATCAGTAAGCATTTACCTTGGACTAGATCCTTAGTTCATATAACTGATGTACCCATGGATTTGGTCCATGGAATTTGGTTCACCTGACAGGGGTGTTTTAGAAGGCATTGCAAGTGATCCCAGTCTGCCTCCTGTGTGGATGTGGGCTTCTCACAGGTTTTGCAGAGCAGGGTAGACTGCTCTGGTAGATTCAGATGACTGAGTTACCATTTTCACCCAGAGAGAACATTTTCAGTGCAAGTGAAAGGATTTGCATTATTTCTTTCCCTCATTCATATCCTGTCGTTGAAAGTGAGAGATATAACAGCTGGAGAGAGATAACAGCTTTGAACTTTGTGAAAGTAATTTAATTCTCCTAGAAGGAACTCATACATTTAAATTCTGCTCTTCCAAGAAAGACTAGTTTTGAGTCTGAGAAGGGTTATTATTAAGAGTCTTCCTCATGAGATGACACTTTATTTTATAATGCCATTGGTGATGGTAGTATAATTAAGGCAGCAACTATTTTTACTTCTTATTTTGCTTTCACAATCTCAATATTTTGGTAATATGATGTCCCCTTCACTTTTACATAAATTAGCAGAGAGTGAGAATGCTTTGCAATAATATTAAAGATATTTGTAAGTCTTACTGGCTTCTTTAAAAAGTAGACTAACACCTTTAAGAATTTGGATTATAAAGTTTAGCTTCTTCTCCTTACATGCAGCTGCCAGAAGTTGTTCAAATCCCATTATTTATGTGGAATGCATCTTTATTAACAAAGACCTTGTTTAAAGACCTTCTCACATGTCACTGAGAAGCAAAAGCCAAGGGAAGCCAAGAAGTGCAAGACATTCACTGACACCACCAGGTCCTCAGGCCCTGGGAAGTGAAGACAGCTTGGTGACATGTTGCTGAACTTCTACCTTATAACTGCAGCAACAGAGCAACAGAAATTTCATAGGCATGTCTTTTATGTCTTAAACTTACTGTAATACTAATTCTAGTATCTTTATTTCTTTAATCATGTTTAATCAGTTTACACTGCACATGGCTGTGGTGAGATGAATGGGGCTGCTGATGTAAGAAAGTGCTATTCAGCTTGATTAAAGTATCCAGAAGGCAGAATTTGCAGCTAGGCTTGTATGTGTGCTCACAAGTGGGAAGGCTTCTGGGGTCCTGTCTGAGGTTAGCGTTTGTGCTACACTGGAATTAATCATGAGAGTAGGAAGAGGAAGGTTTGTGTTCAAATCTGGATTTCTTCAAATTTTCAGTAATTAAATTGGAGCAATGTGTATCCCTTCTCTCCATTCTAAAATAAATACAAAGCAATGTTTCTGCTTGTAAGTACAATAGTTCTATTATAGTGCTTTGGCTGCTGGTAATATCATAAGGAGGCTTTTATTAATTCTTTGACAACACTCCAGAGGTTTGAAAAGTCTGACTCAGTTTGCTAGGAGAGAATCAGACAATGGAGATCTTAGTACAGCATTCGTAGTCATCTAATTAGAGATGAAACTGATATTTATGTTTTATACCATTTCTATAGGTCGTGTTTTAATGTTGCTCATTTTTTTTCCCCAACAGGTGTGATTATTGTCCCAAGTGCTGGTGTTGGTATTGTCCTAGGCGGCTATATCATTAAAAAACTGAAACTTGGTGCGAGAGAGTCTGCAAAGTTGGCTATGATATGCAGTGGTGTGTCTCTGCTCTGCTTTTCAACTCTCTTTATTGTTGGATGTGAAAGCATTAATCTAGGGGGAATAAATATACCTTACACTACTGGGTAAGTATCTTAGAATCATCTGTGGCAAAACAGTTTTTTTCCAGTAAGCCTGATAAAGTAATGTAAAAAGTGCCTATGGCTGATGTGTTAGAGAAACCACATGTTCAAATGAGAACTTGGTGAGTATTGCGATATAAACCCACAGTGCTACTGTGTGGCCCTTTGGTTTTATAATAAAGCTTATGTAACAACTCACCTTTTTGAGGGATGGGAAAATGTTAGGATGGACTTCATTTATTTTTACAGGAAAATAAGAATAATATCCTCTGCAGATTGTTAAGAGTTAAGTTGATATTTCAAAATGTTTTCTGCCCATGGAAGTTGTGAAAATACTAAAAGGATTATAAAGATTATTTCTGAATAGGTTTGCTTATTATTGTCACAGTAATGTCTTAGGTCTACAGTCCCTATTTGAGAGGAATCCCTTGGACATGTGATATCAACATTAACAGTGTGCACTGCTTCTGAACTCCTTACTAGTTGTATGAATGCCCTCCAGCACTTACTGGGTCATCATCAAAACAGGGACTAGAACATAACCCTTAAAGTTATACTGTGAATGAACAAGGCTGTCATGAAAAAGAAGGTGTGGATGTCGGAAGGTATGGTCAGTTAGGGGTTTAGGCTGTGACATTAAGAAATGCATGGAAGGGCATTTTAAAAAATGGGGGATATTTGGAAGGAAGACAGTGTGGTAAAAGTTGTGAGGAGGTGTTTCACTGGAAGGTAATTCCTCAGAAGCCTGATCATGAACTTTCATTTTCTTTCTTATTTTGAGGTTTGGAAGACAGTGTAGAAGAAGTGCAGAGCAGGAAAAGAGATGATCATATGGGGAAAAAAAGAACTACCGTAGGGCAGTGAGCAAGCCAAGTGAAAAACAAAGAGGAAAAATGGGATGCAAAGAGGAAAGAAAACAGGCACTGTTTGCACAGAGAATATTTCGCACTGCATGTTGCTGGGTGTTACTACATTGATGTCAAACCCTAATCCTAGACCAAGGAGAACCAGCAACTGAAAGTCATGAGCTAATGGAAAGCTGGTTTACTCCTTTGTGTTTTTAATATCTAGAGTTAAAGCTTGGTGCTGAGCAGCTGACTGTGGAGCGGAGTAGCATGGTGACATATTCTCATCTGAGCATAGTGGGCTAAAGAAGGAGAGAATGGGGCTGGGAAGGGGGTGGAATGCTTTGACTGTCCACCTGCTATTGATGTTTGTGACACCTTGTGGGGATAGCTGAAGAAATTAAAATTAATAGGAAGTAAAACATGAATTTTTCAGATGGCAGTTAATTGAACTGTGTGGCAAGTCAGAATGTCCCTGTGTGTCTAATGAGAAGGCTGTAGTTTTCTGTTTGTGAAACATACTATTTAAGTCTAGTTTTAAATTGAAAATATGGCAAACTACTGCTGGAAAAAGTCTGTCTCTGTCTTCTGCACCTTCCCTTCAGGTATTTATAAACATTGATGAGATGACCCTCAGCCTTCTTTTCTCCAGGCTGAACAGTCCCAGCTCTCTCAGCCTTTCCTTGAAGGAGAGATGCTCCAGCACCTTAGTGGCCCTTTGCTGGACACTCTCAGACTCCATGTCTGTCTTTTACTGGGGAGCCCAGGACTGGACCCAGCACTGCAGTTGTGGCCTCACCAGTGCTGAATAAAGGGGAAATAGCAGAGGTCAGCTGCTTTGGTTGTTTGCAGACCTGTCTTTTCCATGTTTTTTGGTATAAGGCAACTAAAACAGGCTCCATGGGGAGCTTACTCATAGTGACAGATTCCTGGATTAGTTGAGGTCCATCTCTCACATTTCTGGTATGTAATGAATGAAAACAACCTTTTTGGATTGCTTTCTGTTGTTTTGGTGCAATTACGGCTTAGTTAAAACATGCAATTAACTTACTGAGGCATTTCACATAAAAAAAATAATTCCTTTCCTCCTTTTATACTACCAGTTTGAGTTTCTGTTATTCTTGTATGTCTTTCAATCCAATGAGCCAGTTGGATCCCTTAACTTGAAAACAGTGACTAACTGGATCAGAACAATAACAACAAAGCAGGAATCCAGCTAACACAGTGAGAGGGTCCCTTGTTTGACAGCTACACAAAAATTGCATCATCGCTGTGATTCCAGCTGCTGGCCAACAAGGACTCTGCAGATCTCTGCCATCTAGAATGTCTCTCACTAGCAAGCTAAAAAGATTGCTATCAAATTAAGATAATCATTTTTATCATATAACCCAATATTAAAGTTATAGAAATTATATGGTGAGGGGTTATCTCCTTGGTCCTGTAGGTTGCAACAGTGATCTAAATAAATATGAATAAAATCATGTGCAAACCAGTTCTTTGTTTAGATGTACCAAAATATAGTCACGTACTGTTTTTTTGTTTTTGTTGTTTTTTTAAAAAATGCATTTCAGTTAGATTTTAGCCTCACAGGAAGAGGGCTCACCTTTTTTTTTCCCATATGTGTGTGTTGACTGCCACCACAATGAGGTTTCAGTCCAAGCCTTGGTATCTGAAATAACAGGTCACAGCTCCAAAATACTCCAAGCAACAAATTTTGCCTTATGCTTTCCTTTTCCTTACTTTACTGCTATACCACACAAGCCCTCCACAGAGTAGTAGCTGGAGAGGAGAAGAGGATTTAGAAAAAAAAATGGTAGGAACTAGAGTCCCTTTTTTCATTAGTCACATCTGATAAAGGTTTCCTCTTTATTAACTTTACCATCATAATGTCATGGAGACACAGAACAGTCTCATCGAGAAGTGAACAAATGCAATTTGTTAGATGGGTTTCTGGGTTTTGTCCCAACATACATTTAAGAAACTTGCAGTTGAATCTTATTAATGAAAGGAGCAGTGTCACTGTAATTGAAAGAATAGTTCAGGAAACACTGTTTGGAGCTGGTTTCTGTTGGTGTGCTTGTCCACGCTAAGTGTCCTTGGCTGCTCAAGTGAAGCAGTGCTGGAAGCTGACAGCATCTGCACCCACTGAAACAAGCAGGGCAGCTCTTTCTCAGACATCCCCTGTGCCTACAGCAGTGGGGACATTGAAACTAAGCTGCTTTTCCCAACAGGTCACCTCACAAGCAGGAATTTCTAGCTTTGGTGCAATTTCTGTAAGAGCCTGTTCTTTCTGGCTGATGCAGGTACATGTGCAATCTGCTTTACAGTAATTCAGGGATCAATGCTCTGTTTGCCTTTGTGGAGAGTAAGCAGCCTCCCAGTGTCAGAAGGCAGGTTTAGTAGAGTACTTTGGTTCAGCTTATTGCTGGAAAGTACATACCTTCAAGAAAAAATGATCCCCTCCTTGGAGAAATCTGTTATAATAGGTGCTATGTGGTAGAACGCGTGATGAAAATGGGGTTACACAGATATGTGTCAGTAGAGATTGAATGTCACTAGCATCTGAATTCCTTCATCAGTTTTCCATCATTGAAAAAGGAGTGAACAATGAGTGAACAGTGAAGGTAATAAAGATGAACGCATGAACCTCTTACAATTATCTGATAATGAGCTTTTGGAGACAGTTAATAGATGATTTTGTGTATCACATGTTCTTGAAAGGATGGAAAAAAAAAAATCTCTTCATGCAAGGCATTTGCTGTAAACAACAAAGAAATCCCCCAAATAAACCTTAACAGAGATTTGCTGAAGTAGAAAAGGTGATGAAAGCTGGAGAGACACATCTTGCAGTAGCCTGTTATTAATTTGAGCATATTTGCTTTGTGTATCTGGAAACTTAAGGATTCTTCTGGGACAAACAAAAAAAATGCCCCTGGGATTAAATTATCACAGTAGTCTCAGTTCAGTTTCTAGTTTCATGCTTCTTGTTTCTTCCATGCCTGATTTCATTCACCTTTATTTTTAAGCTGATTTCCCAACCTCTGTGTCATGGTAAAGTTCAGCAGTACAGCTGAAGCGAGTTAGCTACGTAAGTGGAGCAGGGGAGCGGGCTGTCCTGCCTGGGGAACAACACGACCCACCTGCTGCCAAGAGGGGTTTTACATGATGGAGGGATAAGAGGTCATAGGAATGCGTTTCGCAGGGTGGGAGAGGTTGGAGAGGGGAACTCGATCTGTGCCTTTCCCTGCAGCCTGAGCTGGAGGGTCTCCCAGGCAGGCTGGGGAGCTTACCCCAGGTATTCAGGCATCTGGGACATCCAGCTCAGCAGGCTGCTGAGGGGCTTGTGAAACTCCAGAAATGCTGCCTCTCTTGCTGGTGTGAAAAACTTCTGTCACTGTGCTGCTGAAATTAGTACGTTCCCAAGGAATGTTTTGATGATTTAGTGTTTTCCATTGGATAAAAGGTTCTGTTGAGACATTACTGGGAAAGTCTGCGTGTTGCTATGTGACGTGTTGCTGCATATCATTTCTGGAATCCTGTGTGATATAATAAGACAAGTTTCAGCTGATAGCTAAGAAGGCGACAGAACCAATATCAGTCCTGGATATTTAATTTCCTGCTCAAGCTGCAACTTGTTTCTTAAACTGTGCCTTGTTTGTTTATGGTGCAAGAAAGCAAGCACTCAGAAAGGCTTTGGTTAACATCCAGCTAGACCATAAAGTGTAAAGTAGCTCTAACAGCCAAATTTGTGAACCTGATTTGTGTGATCAGTAGACAGTCAATAAATATTTAATAGCTACTTAATAACATATGATTGACTGCAAAAGTGCCCAGCTGGAAAGACAAGCATATTCAGCAAAAGCAAATAGGGGTGTATAAACACATTAGAAATCAGTCAAGTGGAAGCTACTAGGCAGTAGTTGTATGGCTTACTGTCACTAATGACACGAGGTGAGGTGATGGATGACACAGTTGACAGTCACTGTGCATTGAGTGGCTCCCGAGCCTAGTCTCTGATCTATTTGGATGTAGAAAATGGGAGCAGTAAAACATCCCTTGTGGTCCATGAGGTAGCTGGGTTGCAGAAAGTCTGATTCTAGCTGTTTACCTTTACAGTGGTCCTGCCCATGCATTACAGATGTGAAGACAAGCAAAAAGCAGCCCTTGTGGGGCTATGCAATTGTGACAGTCTGTGAGCATGTGTACAGGATCTTGGGGGTGAAGCCACAAACTCAATCTAGATTCCTGGTCAGCTCCTGCCTGGCTGAGGAGGTGCTAAAATTCATTGGATATCTACTGATCTGCTTGCAGCAGAGACACTTCATCTGGTTTTAAACAGCAGTGGCCTCTCTGTGGCACCATTGAGCCATACTGAGAGCAGGGCAAACTGGCAGCACACCCACATCATTCCCAAGGCAAGATTTTTGCTTATGGCACATGTGCAAATACTCATGCCCCAACAGAGCTCAGCACTTGGTTAATGTTTAAAGTCTGTCTGGTTTTGCAGATTCTGCACAGGTCAAACTGGCATTTGTTTTCAGAATTCAGCACACAGACCACAGGCAGTGATAGGATGATGCCTGCACCTCCATTTACCGCTCAGGTGGGAGAAGGCAAAGGGCACGTTCTTCTCCTGGAGTTGGGCATTTTCATACATATATTCTAGTCTCTCTGGAAAAGGCCTTTAAATTTTGCTTCTGCAACCTCCCCTCTATCCCATTCATCTTTGCCTGGATTGCTTCAATATTCTGTGGAAGCTGGGTTTTCATATCTAATTGGCATATCTAATTTCTAAATAAATCATGGTTCCCGAATTCTGCACCCACACGTCCTCTTCACTGCATAAAGCAATTCCAAACCGCTGAAAACTGAAAAGCAGCCGATATCAACATTTTCACCTGAAGCTTCTCCTGTTACTTAGGAAAATCCCCATTTTATTATGTTTTCGGGAACTGCAGTCTATAGTTTCCTGTGATGCTTAATAGCTTTCTTTTTCTGGGGTTTACTCTCAAGTTTAAATTTTACTTTCTGTCATAGCTGCTCCCTAGGTTGTAAATGCTATTTTGTGTCTCAAAGTATCCAAATGTTAGGCATTGCAATATTCAGTATTGTGATGAACGATACACCATACACAATAATCTGAGATTGAAGAATCAAAAAATATGCTTAATCTGGGTTTTGGAAAGTATTAGCGTATTTCAAACACATCCCAAAGTCATTCTTCTGTCAATGCACTCCTCTACCTTCTCCACAGTGGTCACAACGGCAGGAGACATAGTTTATCTCAGAAGACAGGGCCATCTGCATGGTTTTGTGACTCTTCATAGCTAGAGCACAGGGTAGCTGAACAGTGAAGAAAGGTGGTGTTTTTGGTGTTTTGAGAATGCAGTTTTGGATATTTTTTTTTTTCTCATAGGTTTTATTACAGTGGTACCAGAATCCTTTGGTGTGTCATTAGCTTAGTTGGAAAGGTTACTTGCAATACTCCATGTGCCACCATTCACCAGGGTTTCGTGGACTACAGTCACTCTGGCCTCAGTCCACAAAGGGACACAGCTTCTGGATCCTCTCCCAAGAGGTGGGCTCTGCATAGATCCATGATAAAAGAATTTGGGAACCATGATTTCTTTAGACAGAAATGAAAATAGAATGTCCCTCCTTCTTCTTCCTGGCTGATATTTTTAAACTAAATGACATTTTTTTCACAAATGGAAGCAAAAAGTGTCCTCCATTACATTGTTTATCTAGTAGTCTGCCAATTAGATAAAAAAACCCAGCTTCCATAGAATATTGAAAATAAGAGCTAGGCTCCCTAGCCTCAGCCAACCCTATCGTTTGGAAATAAATTGGTATGAATAAGGTACCTTTTCCATTGGCTTAATGCATTTATGTTGCTGGCGGTATTTTAAACTCAGATGAAATTTCAAATGAGATGCAGAAAATTGAACCATCAGTAAACCACACTGCAGACTCTTGCCTTTCCACTTATGAAATTAATTTAGCAACCTGAAACAAGACAGAGAACGTGGTAAGTGTAATAAAAATAGATATAAGCATAATATGGGCTGTTTAAAAGTTCATGCTTGTTATATTTTGACTGTATAAAGACAGTAGACAATAACTTACATTTCATATCTGCATATGTATCTAAGTTGAACAGTTATTTTCTTTTTGCTACCTGAGCTAGCATGTTCAGTAATAGCATGGATAAAAGGTACTATTTTATGCCTACACCTTCAAGTACCTTCTGGCATAATGCCTTCAAGTAATACTAGATGTGATTATATTAGAGGAGTTAATATTAGATGTGGTTTATTTAATTTTAACAAGATTTCACTAGAGCTTGCAAATATTTTAATGCAATCCAGTAACTGAAAGGGCCAAAGGTAGTATAGTGGCTCTTTATAAACTAGTCTGAGATTTTCAAGAAGATATGCCCATTAAAAAGAAATGGCTTTTCAGATCAGTTATTTGTCAGAAAAATATGATATGATCATCAACTAATTCATCATTAATGAGGAGATATTATTATTCTGTATAATAGAGATTGACATCTTACATCCTCTGATATTAGCTCCATATACACTAGATCTAGTTATACCAGCCTGTTTTTAATTTGGGAACAAACAAACTAGTGTCAATTTTATCTTTTTTTTAACTCTTTCATTTTAACTTACTTTG
Source organism: Caprimulgus europaeus (assembly GCA_907165065.1). The sequence continues at coordinate 35,820,386 of OU015525.1, forward strand.
TTTCTCTATAATCAGAATTTGTCTATACAGTTAGGTAGGGGTTTTTACTATTATTTTATTGCAATTAGGTTGCCTTTGTGCCTGCTAATGCTTTTCCTCCTTTGTTTTGTACTCCAAGCCCTTACTTACCCTACCCAGGAATGTTAAAAGTCCAGTGTCACCTTGGTCTTTCCTTCAGTGCAGGAGGTAGCTGGGTGTCTCCTCCAGGGTTTATGCCCAAAGCTGGGCATTATTGAGTGACCTGAGAGTTGTTTTGGGCAGGGCTGAAGTAATATTGTATGTAAGACAGTAACTGGTTAATTTGGTGACTGTGTGACCTAGTCAACCCGAGTCAAAACCTGTGATGGTGACAGCTGGTGGTCAGCTCTAACCAGAGTTGATTTCTTTCTACTGGTAGCAAAAAGCACCATTTGATCAGTGGGATTTTTTTCCCCTATCATATTCTGATGAAGAGTCTGTGATCTCACTTATATATGGATGCTGCAATTACTAAGGCCTTTGTCACTTCTAGATTGAGCTGCAATGGTAGAGCCACAGTGGGATTGAATGTTTATAAAATCTCGATTGCTGCCATGGGTTGCACACTGGTACTCAGTGGTTCATATTGGCTGCCCCTTGGCAGCTCAGGGTATTGGATATTGGTTCTGTCTTGTTTTGGAACTCCCAGCACCCAGGGCAGTGCCATCTGGGGGGACCAAGACTGCATTTGAATGACCTGTTCTCTCCAGACAGGGCCCAGATGTGTCACACAGAGGTGTTAGCTGGAGGAGAGGGTGTGTTAGGAGAGACTTGTAGCTGTCTCGGTACAGTGGGCATTGTTGCATGAGCCACTGAGCTCAGATGAGTGCTGTGAGCTGCTACCATTGTTGGGCTCCCTTTTTATAGTGCGGACTTGCCCAGGCTGGCGTGGCATTTGCAAGTGAAGAGTTAATAAAGTTCCTTACTGTGGCAGTTGAGATCTGTTCAACCACCTATTTGGAGCAGCAGTGATAGATAGTGAAGAGCCTGTTTTTTTGCATGTGTGTGTCCTTCAGCTTTGAAATTCTCTTTAGTTCCTTCTAAGCATATCACTAAACCTTTCTGGGAAGGACCTACAAAGTTGTGCTTTGGCAAGATTTTGGGGAATGATCCAGGGAAGCAGAGCAATGGTTCTTTCACAGATATTTAGGAAAAGCACAGCACTCCTCCAGATCTTGAGAACTTCCTGTAGATTTCACATATTCATATAAATGATATAAGCATTCAATTTTCTGAACAGCTGTAGGTATGTGGGAAGAGATGTCTATTAGTTCACATAATGCTTACATTCATTACTAAGCCCTTCACTAGTAATCAACAACAAATTGCTGAAGCTTAGGATAGACATATAAAATAGTGGCTAGTGGTGGCATAGCTCTTAAAGGAAAAAACCAACAGGGGAAAAATACAGTTATTACCTAGACAAATAAGATACAAGTTTTAAACTTTGGTATTATTTTTGTGTTGTGTTTTTAGTTGATGGCAGGGATGCCTTGGGTGTTCGATATTGTTTAAATCACGTACCTAACCTAGAGTTAATGCAATCTTTCTCTGATAATCAACTCTCAGTTCCAGAGTTAATGAGTAGGATGTTTTCTCCTTCTGAACAGCAGGATATCTGTGCTTGCTCTACTAGCATGTTCTTTTTCCTTTCTTCAGTCCCACTCTTGCCATGGCCCACAGGAATCTGACTGGGAGCTGTAATGTTAACTGCGGATGTAAGATTCATGAGTACGAGCCTGTCTGTGGATCAGATGGAATAACATACTTTAATCCTTGCCTAGCTGGCTGCATCAATGGTGGAAACCATAGCACAGGGGTAAGTGCTTCACTCACACACCCACATACAACGTGCGAGTAGCCCCTCGGGACTGACGCAGACCAACGACTGCTCTGTTTTTAGTGCAGGTGTCCTCCTTCTAAGCTTCAGAGCAGTTATTCTGCAGCTGACTCATGCATGAGTCTTTCCATGTTTTGAAAGGCTGGTAATGCTACTATTGCATGGACCCATTCCCCTTCCTTTCAGTTATGTACAGACTTGAGGCACAAGTTCGTTTGTACCAAGTGAATCCTCCAGCCGAGCGAGTGCAAAGTGCCAAGGGGTAGGGAGAGCTGTTGTTTCCAGTACAGACTCTAAAGTCCCCGATGGCAGTGACCTGTGTGTTTACTGTTCCTGCAGGACTTGGAGAGGGGACCTTGACTCAGTGTAATCTAATTCAGCTTTCTATTAGCATAGGCAGCCATGTCATACTGTCTCTCCACAAGTGCATCAGTGTTACCCTTAAGAGCAATATTGGGGTTTTTTGGTCTCTCTCTCTGAGTGGAAGGGAGAACTTAACTCTTTAGGTAATTGGAAGTATTTTAAACTCCTGTTTAAATTTAGTTATGGCCTGTTTACAGTCATTGGTGTTTGTGTCAGCCTTGTCATTTTGCATAAGTAGCTGTTGCACCAGCACCAGTGTATTGATAGGTCTTTTGTTTGTGTGGCTAGGTAAAGGCTGCCCATGTATTCTGCTCTTCTAAAATAGTTTGCCCATTCTCATAGCCTTTCTCTAAACCTCTTCCAGGCTAAATGAAGTGATTGTCATTGAGCTCAAGTAACCAGAACTTAAAGGATGTTAATGATCCACTGACTTTCTTGGAAATGCATTGACTGTTACAGCTCAGTCTTCCAGTTATGCTGGAATGGGAAAGAGCATCCTGCTGGTAAAATCACACCATGGAAATTTGGCAGTTTCCAGGACTGGGCACAACAAAACAGTTGAAATGTAGAATCTGGCCTAAATATTAACAGAGCACTATGGTCATGCTTGTTTCGTGCAAAAAATGAACTCTTAAATTCTTCTGTTACAGAACTGTCCTCTAAAAAAGCATAATTAAGAAGGATAGAAATTAGTGTAAAAATTTATTTTCTGAGGACTTGATTGTGCTTTCCAGAAAGCTTATTTATAATGTATCAGTCTCCTGATTTGCTGTCCTGAGTCAGCCTGTGAAGCAGGAGGATGTTAGGTCCAGTACTGCTTTCCTAGGTTGACTGGGTAATGTTCTGAAAATGCAGGTTCATACATAGATGCCACTGAGAACAGATGAGTTTCCTTTATAGGCTGGGTTTTTTTTAATATCTTGCTGGTTTTGAGTAGCAAGTTTCTTTGGTCCAGTTGGAAAAGCCTGTGATGTGAGCCTGTGATTAAATTTCAGTGTCTATATAAACCTTATTTGTGCTTTGCCGGATTGAGACATAGGTTTGATCTTTGCTGCATTTCACCCAGTATCAAACTGGCACTATTAATTCATTTAGTAGGGAGGTACTTTGGCAGTATGTGGTCTCCACTACAGAGTTTGAAACATACTGCTCCTCTTATGATTTAAGAAAAGATCCTTCATGGCCTGAAGTTTTAACTTGGTAGCTAAAGGTGAACAGAATAGGGTTCACATTGATAGGAAAATGTGTTTCTTCATTAAATAATGTTTTATGTAGGGTACTTCTAAAAACAACAAATTAAGCTTGTGCCATCTTATAACACACAATATGTGGCTACCATATAATATTCAGATTTAAGTTTATAATATGTAGTGTTTTCAAAATTAACCATTTAAAAATAGGAAGTAGGAGAAAAGGATGCCAGTGCATGGTTCATACCTGTTTTCATACCTGTCAGTCAACAGCCTGACAAATTCCAGAATATGGCATTGTCAGTGTTGCTTGAAGTTTCCTCACAGTTTTGTAATACAATGGAAACAAACCTTTTCTCCAGTGTCTCTGTCAGAAGCAATTGAATTGTTTCAGCAGAATTTTCCAAAACTATTCCAGATTTTTTTTTTAAACTCAGCCTAAATAAAGCAATGGAAAGACAATCTCACCATGGAGAGTCCTGGACAGCTTTAAAAATACTTGGAGTGGTAACTTAGCTTGTACTTGGGGTAATGATGCTAGAGGCTGAAGATTCCTGATTGAAAAGTCCCATGGGACTGTCGTGCCACATCTCTGCACAATGTCTTTCTTGCACTGGTTTTTCATGCAGAAGTGTTCTTTTTCACTCTCCCTAGGTAAGAAATTACACAGAATGTGCCTGTGTCCAGAGTCGCCAGGTGATCACTCCTCCGACAGTGGGCCAGCGCAGTCAGCTCCGGCTGGTTATTGTCAAAACCTACCTGAATGAGAATGGCTACGCTGTTTCTGGGAAGTGTGATCGAACCTGCAACACGCTTATCCCGTTCCTGATATTTCTCTTCATTGTTACCCTTATAACAGCGTGTGCCCAGCCATCAGCAATCATAGTGACACTCAGGTGAGAACTCGGTTACAGATTTTTAAGTATTTTTGCTGTGCCCACTTTCACCAGTGCCTGTGTCAGGAGGCTGGGGCGATGCAGACCAATTCCTTCAAGCTTATGTATCCTTAAAAAATGAATAGAATAGGGCTGACATGGATAGGGTGGAACTTGCTTGTGTTTAGAATACGTAACATGATAATCTACTTTAAGAAACATGGCACACCCAGCGATTTCCAGGTGCTATAGAGAGAGAAGAAGTAAAAGCATCATGTAAGAAAATTATTACTCCTGATGAAATATTTAACCTTCTTAGAGCAGTGGTTTGGATTTTCAAAGGCAAATGAGAAAAAGTTAGTATTTAAAATTATTCTATTTTCTCTCTTAAAATTGTTTGATCCTGCTACATGTCTCGTTTTGATTCTTCCCTTTTTTCTTCACAAGAATTTTGAACTTGTACTGTACTGGTGTTGTCACCATGGTGATTTAAGGTTAGAGAATAGCACGTCTTTGTATGAAAAGGTAGTGTCATTTATTTGTCTGCTTGAAAAAAAAGTGTTCAGGTTTTTGGATTGGCTTTTCCTGTCTCTGCCATCTGATCTGATAAACATTATCACTCCCTGTAACATCTTTATCCATTTGAAAATCAGCTTCTGTAAGTGAACTTCAGTCTGATTTTTAAAGAAAATGAGCTGAAAAAATGGAATGTAGTCCACTACTAAAATAACATTTGTACTTGTATAATATAAATTATTGCTGTTAAAAGAGGAGGACGGAGAATTAGAGGAAAATGAGATAATTATTTACTATGATTTACAAAGCACACCCATAGGAATTGTTTCTACTGGTAATAGAAGGACAAATAGAACGATTTAAAGATGTCGATTTGGTTTGGAATCTGAAGCTGAAGAGCTCTGAGTCCAAGAAGTAAGTTCCTTTCAGACAGAGATGAGTTGGAAGAAATGAAAAAAGGATAGGATGGGATGGGATGGGATAGGATGGGATAGGATAGGATGGGATAGGATGGGATAGGATAGGATGGGATAGGATGGGATAGGATAGGATGGGATGGGATAGGATGGGATAGGATGGGATAGGATGGGATAGGATGGGATAGGATGGGATGGGATGGGATGGGATGGGATGGGATGGGATAAGGAAGGATAGAATAGAATAGTTCGGTTGGAAGAGACCTACAATGATCGTCTAGTCCAACTGCCTAACCACTGAAAGCTTGTTACTAAGTGCATTGTCCAAACACTGACAGGCATGAGGCATCAACCACCTCTGTAGGAAGCCTGTTCCAGTGTTTAAGATGCTCTTCAGAAGCACCTCCCAAATGATCCAGATGCAAATGGGCATTCAGTCCCTGGGGCCAGATTAGAGTTGATCTGAAGTAAATCCCTACAAAACCTGAAATACTTGTGGTGTCGATGCCAGGTCGTCAACACAAGCTGTTTAACTGTATAAATCTACTTCTCTTGAGCTGCATTAATTGCTAACATAGAGAGACCTTTTGACCTGTTTTTTTGTAAAATCTCTCTTCAAATCAAACTTTTTTAATACCTTTTCTGTCCGTAAGAATGGTTCTCCCAACCAAGTGAGATTTTCTCCTGTTAAGTGCTGTCTTTATATCTACACTCTGATATTCTGAGACTAGTGGTGTTCTGCTGCTGCTCACAACTAGCTCCCTATAAAAATAATAATGGCAAATCTTTGTAATAGGTCATGGAGCCTTGGAAAACATGAGGCCGATCAGGATGTGGCTTTGCTCTCCTTAGGCCCAGCTGTGAGCACAGCTCTGAAACCCTTTGGCAGGTATCTGTGTCTCATCCCCAGCAAGGACAAGCCCTCTCTGGCTGTCATGTTCTCAGCTCAGGTGGCTGAGATTTGTGTAGAAGGCTGCTACTGACATATGCAGGACTGTGCCATGTCGTGGTGGAATTTGTCTTCCAGTTTGCTTTTTAAAAAATCTACAGAATGGGTGCAAGGATCACCACTGGGACTGTGAAGCCAAGCTTCAGATTTCCAGTGGCTTGTGCAGCCTTAGCTCAACTACTGTGTGCCCAGTGCTGTTATAATTCAGAGTCTTCTGACCTTATTCCTTCTGTCTTTGGGTTTTCCACCTGTACAATAATAATAATAATAATTTTAAAAATTGTTGTTGCACTGCAGTTATGCAAGGGTAAACTACAATCAAAGAACAATAATACTGCAGTGAGCCTTGCAATGGTGAGGTGACTAAGGGACATCACCAGCAGGATTTTGTAATGTTCAATAAAAAAGGGATGGCCCACACACGTGCACAGTGACACCCACTGTCCCAAACCACGCATTGTGCACAAAGCGTCAGTCCAAGATTTGTGGCCCAAGTTGGTTCTCCAATTTCTCAATTTATAAGTGAGTGCTTGACTTCAAAACCTTGATTTTACAGATGCACCTCTTTGACTGCAGACTTCTTTTGTGTTTTTGTCTTATATTTCAATGCCATTAGAAGCTACCTATCTTAATTTCACACCTTTAGGTTAATATTTAGAAATATTTTTTAAATCAGAAGAAAATTTGTGGTTTACTAAAATTGTAGTTGCATTGTGGAATATCCTTACTTTCTATTTAGTCTTTTGAAGGCTTGACATTTTTCTTTGAAACCAATGGAAGAAATGTTGTATTACTTCTATTGAAATTAACGGTGTTTAAAGAGACTATTTGGATGTTTCTAGTGATACTTTTCCTAAAGTAGCTCCAAAGTGCTTATGCTGTGGAGAGATCTGTTAAATTCAGAAGCTGATTCCAGTTTTCAGCAACTTAATTCTCCGTTAATTCTGATTTATCTGGAAAAGATTAAGAAAATATTATATGAAATAACGGGAAACTATCATAAGAAACCATAAATGTTTTGACTGGATTTAAATTTCTTTAATGGGTTTGGATCAAATTCTTCAGGCCTTATACAGGTAAAGAAAGGTTAAAAGGTGTGATTGAGATTTTGATTAAATGGGGACAGGAGGGGCTGGCTGTATTTTTTCCTAGCAATAAGAATTAACAATATTAAAAGGTAAATGGAAGAAATTTAAACAAATATTTTTTTTTATAGCTCAGAAAAAAGCTGGAGGGTAAAGCTAGAGCATACTACGATGATTATCTGTTGTGACTGTTTCTTTAGAGGAGTTTGCTTTTTACCCACTAGGTCTGTGGAAGATGGGGAGCGGCCCTTTGCACTAGGAATGCAGTTTGTTTTATTACGAACTCTTGGTAAGTCTTACAGTTATTCAGCATTTCCATAAAGGCTCACCATGTTCATCTTAAATGTACCATAAAAGTACTGAAATTCCACAAATCTGCAACTTACTGCCTGACTAATTGTATTAGGAACCTAAAAGTAATAGCTTCTGAGAATGTAGTTGAGAATATGTTTAATTTTCTTTTTTTTTGTTATTGACTTTCCAGAACAAGACTTTTGTCCCAGAACATTTTTACAGTTTCAAATTTTATTTTAAAATTTTTACTAAATATTATTTTATTAGGATTTTTTCTTTTTGAAAACAGATTTTTAAATTGTTTTTAGCAATAACAATAGCTTTATGCATTTATTAAATAAAAAGCAATTGTTACTTTATGTCTAATTTCAAATGTTTCAAAGCAGAAAGGATACATGTTAAAAGTCTATTCTACAAAGTAGTTTCTTTCAAGGTCTTGAAGTTCTAAAATCCTGCCTAGAAAGAATAATCCAGTAGTTCAGCTGCTAGGAAACAGGACTAGAGCAAGCCAGGACTATTCTAAGAGGGCAGGAGGAGAGAAGCCTGTAGAGCTGCCTCTGGAAGTTTTCTTTGAGGAAGAACATTTCTGACTTTTCTTAAAGGTGTTGCATTTCTGGAGAAAGCAGGAGGATTCAATGGGCTGGCTGCATTTTAGCAGACTTAGAAGTTAAATTCTGTTTCTCAGGAAGATCTATTCAAAAGAAAATTTACAATTTTAGAGGTCTTATGGCTTCCATCCATCTTCAGTAAGAGAAATGTTATGCGGACTTTGGGGCTCTTTCTCCTTAATCTAAAGCAGCAATGCCCACCTTTTCCCAGCTCATGGGCAATGGACGTTCAGCAAGCAAAGCCCTGGAGATAATGTTGTATCTTATCAATGTCTATAACTACCTGAAGTGTGGGGGGCAAATGGATGGGGCTGGGCTCTTTTCAGTAGTGCCCAGTAACAGGACAAGGGGCAATGGGCAAAAACTGGAACAACAGAAGTTCCAGACAAACTTAAGGAAAAACTTCTTTCCTGTGAGGGTGACGGAGCACCGGGACAGGCTGCCCAGAGAGGTTGTGGAGTTTCCATCTCTGGAGATGTTCAAAACCCACCTGGATGCTTTCCTGCGCAACCTGCTCTAGGGAACCTGCTTTGGCAGGGGGGTTGGACTAGATGATGTCCTGAGATCCCTTCCAACCTCTGTGATTCTGTGATTTTGTTCATCTCCTGTATTTCCTGAGAGCAGCACTGGATTTTCTTTTGGGGGAAATATAGTTTAAGAGCTGTCTGGGGACAGTAGTTTAAAGCAGCACCTGTTGGAAGGTGCTGCTGCATTGTCTCCTTTGCTTGAATTTTTTCCCATTTGCCATAATATTTCATGTGTGAGATAAGGGAAGATCAGCTGACCAGTTTTCTATATTTTACATTACATGTGACAACAGTGGTGTAGAAATCTAAAAAATTCTTGGCCTACACTGTTTGGCTAAGGCATATAGTTTCTTTAGAAGTTTTCCACTATATTTTAACACATACTATTTCTGTTGCTATTTTTATTTCAGCTTACATTCCCACTCCAATTTATTTTGGGGCTGTTATTGACACCACGTGCATGCTTTGGCAACAGGATTGCGGTGTACAAGGATCTTGTTGGGAATACGATGTCACCTCGTTTCGTTTTGTCTACTTTGGGTTGGCAGCTGCCCTCAAGTTTGTGGGATTCTTTTTTATTTTCCTGGCCTGGTATTCCATTAAGTGTAAAGAAGAGCAACTGCAGAGACGGAGATGGAGAGCTTCACCGGTGAACACTGTGAGTGAGATGGTTGGCCAAGCTGGACCCCAACAAAACTATGCACGGACTAGATCCTGCCCTACCTTCAGCTCCCAAGGAGACATCAGTGTGGCACAAGGAATGAACTGCATAGCACAGACATACCCTGGCCCTTTTTCAGAAGCAATAAATTCCTCAATTGAAAATGCATTGGAAGAAGTCACTGCTGAGATATAGACCCCTGGCTTGGTATTTAGTTTTGTTGGTTCACTTAATTACGGCGCCTTGTAAAACACCTGTGCCTTCTATTTTTAATCTCAATGTAACATGTAAGAAAACCAACAAAGCTTAATGCAAACAACTATAGTATGTTCCTGAGGGCTGGATACCTCAAACCAACCCAAGTTCTTATTTCTCCCCTCCCGACAATGGAGTTTTAAAAATTGTGTTTGTAATTATTTCAGATGTGTCCATTAGATGTCCATGCTCTAATCTAATATCAGTATAAGGGTGAGGTATTATGAACAGGAGGAGTCGGTTGAAGAGTGATGAAAACTCATATTGTTGATGTCTGGTTGTCACAAAAATGCTTCAAAGTATCATCAACTTCATATCCACAAATCATATTTTTAAGAGATGAGTAATTACTGTGAGTTCTGCTACAAAGCACAACTGAACTTGTTTAAACTATGCAACTTATTTGGATAATTGTTTGTGCAGCAAATTAAGTTTAAAGTTTGCTTTTAAAGACATTACAGCAGCTGAATTTGAAAGGGGCTGTTTTCAGACATAAACATTAAATCAAAAAGAAACATAAGGTCTAAAGTACTGTTAATAATATGTTAAGCCATACGAAAGTTATGCATCAGGTAACGTTTGCAAATGTTGAGTCATAATATCTTTAGCCTGTCAAAATGTGCATTAATTTTCATTTGATGGGATGTAGTCATTCTTCACAAAGTATACAGGCTAGGCAAGTATAATGCTTGGACTAAAATATTTCAGTATTAATTTATAATAACATTATGATGTAGGAATCATACACATATACCAGAGCAGATATGTGCATATGTCTGTAATGTTATTTGGATGGCCATTGCTAGCACCAATCCATACTTTTTCTGAAGAAGAAAGTAACCAGTTATAGCTTGATAGGAAGAGCTTGGTTGTCCTTCAGAAATGCCTGCCAATCGAGTTCAGCTTCGGTGAAAATACCTCAAGGGAGAGCTAATGGCCTTGTTTGCTGTCTGAGGGGCTGCCTGGGACCCAGCAGCCCCCTTTGCAGACAGGCATGGTGCAGGGTTTGGGCTGGCACTGCTCGCTGCCTGCTTCATGGGTGAGCAGAGACCTCCAAGTGGGCTGCAAGCAGCCCACCTGCCACCATGCATGGTAGGAGGCTTTCCCTTCCACCCCTGGCACTGCTGGGGTGCTGGGCTCCCCGCCACCGAGGACAGCTGGGAGTGGGCTGGCTTAGACCCTGAGTCCCTCTCATTTCTGCCCCACTTCTGCCCCTCCTGCTGCCTGGTGCTGGGCAGGCTGGTGGGACAGACTTGGAGGGCCCAGTTGTGTGGTTTGTCCCACACATGGCCACCTTTCCTTTTCTCAGCTTCACTGAATGCTTTTGTGAAGGCAAAGGATGTGTCGTCTCTTCTTTGCCCTTCCAGGGGAAGAGCTAAGAATAGAAATTGTCTTCAAGCTTGGACCCACAGGATGTGATGTGGCCTTTGCTTGTTCCAAATTACTGTAGTATGTTTTCTCCCCAGGAGATGCTGAGACTTTCTAATGAAGTGTACTTGGCATTTCATTTTTTGCTCTGGAGGCTTTGGAGTGCTATGCTTATGATGTACTAATGATGTCTCAAAGGGCAGAGAATGATTTCAGGTGGACACTAGGAAGTCAAAGCTGTATTTTGCCCTGCAGGGAAAGTCTTAGAAGTTTAGTAAATTAAAAGTACTCTTTTAAGAGGACTTGGTGATAGTCAGGTTTGGATTTTGCCATGTAGAGAGCTTGCAGAGCAGAATTTCTAAATATTTTTGAACAGTTTAATTTTTTTAAAATTAATTTTTTTTTAATCCTGGTTTAATTTTACTTTGTAATGTGTAAATTGATCAAACATTATATGGAACCAAGTCCTTTAAATTAAAAGCAGTACTCTCCTTGATGTCCATTGAGTTGTCCTGGGAAGAGCATATTTCCCCCTCCTCCTTTTCCAGCTGCTTTTCCTTGTTTCTTGCCTGGCATATAGGACGACCCATGGCTCGTTCCCCGGCTTGAGGTGGCTGCTTATTTCAGAATGTCTTAGTCTATTTATGTGGCTTGTAACGATTCCCACTCTCTCTGGAAACTCAGGTGCTTCTACCCCAAACTACAATGTAGAGGAATATTGTTTTAATCACTACCTGCTACTCTGTACATATGAATAGTTTTTTGGGGTCAAGCCTGAGATTTTTTTTCTCCTGTGCAGCCACCAGATACAATACATCATCAGTCAGCATGTGCCACCTGCATGTTAGCTTCTACACTTCTCATCCCGAGAAATAAATTTTCTTGGCTCAAAGGTATTTGGTGTATTTATTTTTTGCCGTAGGAGATCAGATTAGATTATAATTTTTTTTTTTAATTTTAATTTTTTTGCTACAGTCTTAAATGCTTCTTGCACCAGGAATTTGCTGTCACGGCTAAAATTGAGGCAAAGTAGTAGGTATAATTGCAGCCCATCGTCCATCCATTTTAATCACTTGTCCATTTCAATCATCACGGGGTGAGGTGAAGAGCGACAATCTTTTCAAATACCTCAGAAACAGAGCATTAAGGGAATTGTAAAAGGCTGGAGGTGAATCATCTGTTCTGCTTCATGCTTGTGTGTGCTTCTCTTCCATGCGAATAACAAGGGAGAGCAGATCAGGCTTGTGGCATTGTCAGGAGCTGGCACTGATGGTAGAGAATGAGAGTGATAGAAGTGACACATCTGCAACTGCTGCTGCTTCTGAGCTGATTTCAAGGCCATTCAGAGCTTGTTGGAATGGAGAACACCTGTTTTTTAGGAAATCCTGACACTGTAAGTTTTAAAAATGGTCATTTTTTGAAACATCTGAGAAACTGGCATTAGAGGGAAAGATGTTCACTTTGGAAATACTGAAAAAGCCTTGTTTACATACTTTCAATAGCCTTTTATTTTTCCTTTCAAAATTATATGCAAAACAAAGAGTAACTCATTAGTTTTCAAACAAATTTGTTAGTGTTTTGGGATAATTTTGACAATATGAATATATTTCTAAAAATCGTTTCATTAAATCAGCATCCTCTAAAGAAAGAAAACCCAGACTCTGGCCAGTTTTTAATTGATTCCTGAAGGAGGCTTTATTGTGAGTAAGCTGTAACAGTCTAAACTAAGCCAATAAAGACATGGAGGGAAAATATATTAACTTCCTAGAGAAGTCAATTCCAACATTGTCAACATTGGCTAAAATATGGACTGAGACCTGCTGAACAAACACTATTTTCTGAGGTTGTCATTGCTGAAGGAAGCTGAATTGCTAGACAAGTCGTGTGAATCCCTAGCAGTAGTCATGATTGATGTGTGGTGCTAAACCAACTCCCAAGAAGAAAAAAAGAGCTTTATTGATCACCCAGTGAAGGTGGCCATGCTGTCTTCCTGCTGTGAAATCCTCCAACCGTAGAATATACAATTCCTTTAACTTGTAATTTCTGCCACCTTTCCTCCCCAAACACTAAAGCTTGGATAGCAGTGAGTACAAGAAAATGTAAAGCAAGGTCCTGCTCACCCACAGGCTGCTATCAGCAGCAAATCCAAGTCATCTGCCTGTAGTTAGCCAGCCAGGGATAATGTGGGGCAACACCACCCCACAATTAGCTACAAGTCTGCAAAGTGCCATCATGCCATCACAAGGACGGACTAATTTCCCCTTACACCACTTACTCCCTAGAGTGAGGGACATGAGAGGAGAAGTAGCCTCAATATATGGACTTGGCTGAACAGGCCATCATCCCTGTTTAGCCTCCATTCATCCTTATTTTTCCCAAAAAGAGGAATACTTCAGAAAGGGTGTAGCTATGGCCTTGGGTGCTTATGAGGGCAGCACCATCAGGAGGTGGTTTGTAGAGTTTTTGGGGGCCCTGGTCTTGGCTGGAATATCTGGAGATTGGAACTCTCTGTCTTTCCAGTTCTAGGCAAAAGCCCTGTGGTTTTGGTCCCCCTTTTTCCCTGTGATCATACTGGCTATAATATGATATAATTTGGAACTGTGGCATTTAACATCCTTTCAGAACAGCGTGAGCAGATGCAGGAAACGTATTGAATATTATGGTGCAATTTATATTTAATTGGAAACTTTTGGTTCTTTGACCAGTCATTGTATCTTAAAAAGTGCATGTAGTAACATGCAGTTCCTCAGAACTTGCTGTTCTGTAAGTGAAGCAGGGACAAAAGTCTTGTCCCAAGTATTAGAAATGTAAGTTTGAAAGGCCCTAAATTAGTTACAAACACTTGAATGCAGTGTTTTCAAAAATACGTTTTATTTTTATTTAAATATAGCTTATTAATTTGTAGCATCAACTATTTATTCATTATGGCTGTGATCCAACAGTACACTTAAATATGTGTGTAAGTTTATACTTAAATGATGCACTTAAAAGTAATGCATGCGTGTTAAGTATTGGACCGAATCCCATCTGCATTCAAAAAAGAGTTCCTCTGCCCAAAGAGTAATTTCTGTGCTGAGCTTTTTTCCCCAAGGATCCAGTGATCATTATAACCAGAACAACATGGAGTAGCACTTGAGTACTCCCCTGTGGCATTCATGTGTGGCTACCTATTTATCTGTCAATGGAGGGAAGTTTTAGTTTTCAAATAGAATTAAAATTCAAAATATTTTGTGGACATGCTCAATAGTACGTTAAAGCTCTTTCTGCCATGCACTTATTTTATGAATTTCTGGCTGAAAGTCTGTGCATTATGTGGGGAAATAGGTTAACTAAGGATATCTTTCTGACCTTAAAGCCAATGAAATCACTCAAGTAGTGCTGTAGGTTCGGATTGTGTTCTTTCACAGAGTTTGGACCTAGAGGTTCAGATGACAAATTTTCAGTATCCTGCACAAATGGAGCAGAGCACTGCCTGCTCTGTGTAACTCCAGACAGCACGGCTGGGAGAGGGTCAGCACCTCTCTACTCTTCTTGCGAGTTTTTCCCCCAAATGCCTGAATTATTGCTGCCTTACTACACTTTCTGTGTGTGTAATACCACAGCTGTTTGTGGTGTTATATTGACATAAAACTGATGATAAATAGGTCCAAAGTGTCTTATTGCTATTTTGGAGCCAAATTCTCAGCCTTATCAGTCCAGTGATGAGGCTGAAGAACTGGGCCAGTACCTTGGGTTGGACATTAACAAGCTGGTGCTTTACCAAGCGTGTGTGAACTAAGTGATATCAAGTGTTTGTTTCACTTTTATACTCTGTTCACTGGTTACTACTGCTGTTTTTGTATTTCCTAAACAAGTTTATTTTTTCCGGTTTTGTCAATAATATGTCTTTTAAAACAGCATAGGAGATGCTGTGCAGCATGCTGCAGTGTCTGGGTTCCCCCAGCTGAAGCCATTCAGCTATGGTTGCTTTCCAGGGGCTTAAAACACTTGGTAACAGAGATTTACCTGGACTGCAATCTGAATTGACCGTGCTTTGGACAGAGTGTTTGCCCCTTGTAGGTTAAACCTGTATCAACACACTTCAGGTTCTCCACATATTGGATTTCATTTTACAGATGTTTTTATCCTTTAGAGTGCCTCAAAGGTGGACAGTCGCCATCATGGTGGTAGATTCACTCTTTGGTACGTAATTAGGGCTTTCTTTTTTTACAAATAACAATTCAAAAACATTGTCATAGAGTAGAGATGTGGAGCCTTCAGCGTGAGGACTAGGTACAGCCAGAGTTCACATGATTTGTCTTCTTTGTACTGAATATCACTAATACATTTATTATGTGGACAAAGTTTTGAAAGCCTACCTGATCCTCAGAAAGGTAATTTTCCCTGTCCTTTCCACAGAATCTAGTACATAAATTAAGGAGGACAGCTAACACTATCCATATCCCATATTTATTCAGGTTCCATTCTACTTGTCTAATTATTACATTATCTGTTGCATGTACTGTATTTTCTTATTTTTTTCTATCTCAAACCAGTTGTCACAATGTTAACCTGTAACAACACTTTGTTCATGATATAGAATAGGTGAAAAGCTGTGGAATTAATGAAGGGCTACAAAAGCATCCAAAACATTGTTCACCTCAAGGAAGGGTGAGACAGCTTGATAATCTTTGGACAAGTGATTAAACAACACTGTGGTGCTAATAGGTACTGAAGTATTTTATGATGTATTCACTATGACTTAAATGACATATTTGAGGCATGTCAATGATGCAACTGCATGTGTTTTTGTTCTTAAAGTCTGGACTGCTCCAGCAAGGACAGTGTTTTATTTCTTAGTGGGCCAATTCCTACCTAGCTCTTCTGTGAGAAAGTCATTTCAGGAGGCAGTATAGGATTTGGCCCAGTGCTAACAGCTAAGGTGAAAGCTATGTAGACCACAGAAAGCTCATGTAGGATATGTTAATCCTGCTGTAGTATGTTACTTCATTTAGTGGCTTTGTCTAAGCAGAGGCTGAAAATAAATTCTATAGTAATGACAAGAAACACTGGGCTAAATTGTGGAACCCCTTAACCAAGCAATGTTACTAAGCATTTGAATTACACTGAGGATTCAGATCTGAAATATTAACGTTCTTCCATGGAATACCAGAAAAAGAGGGGTAGAATAAGAACAAATTCTCCCCCTCTAGCAGTGGAAAAAGGCCAAATCTGGTTGACTTTAAAGTGAGCTACAATTTAAAACAGAGGGGTTTCTTTTTAAAATCTTGAAGGCAAATTTTTTCTATTCCATTTTCAATTCAGAAAGGTAATTATTTTGTGTTATTGCACCTGGACTGTTCATGCAGAGGAGGCATCTGTATCCTAAATAGCACTAAGAGGTACACCTCCGTTAGGTCAGAAATTTTGCCTCTAACAAACTCCATAGTTGAAAACATGGAGAGAAATTTCAAAACAAAACAAATGCACAAAATCATCCAGCACTGAGTTTTGGTACAAAAGAAAAAAAGTATTTGGAGTCAGTGAGATCCATGGTTGAGTGAAGGCTTTCCTCAAAGAAGACTCTTTTCCCCAGTTGAGCAAACAGGAGTGTTGCCCTTGGCTGTAGGGCACACCTCTACCAAATGATGTGAGCAGAACAGCAACAGTCTGGGTAGTATGTTAGGAGCATGGAGTGGACACACTGCCTGTAACTGTTTAGTTTTTAAAAAACTCATTATTAAGCAAATGTGTAGAGTGTTAAGGAAATTTGTAGAGTATGTCTGACTGTATGAGTGTGTGGGTGCTGTGCTGTGGTAAAAAGAGGCTAACTGGTTTATGCGGTTTGTTTTGCATACTTTAGGCCCCTGTATGGTTTTTTTTAATTAATATTTATTTCTCAGCAGAGCTTAGAATGATTTTAAAGCTGTGTAACCCATCATTTAATGAATTCTATTGTCATCGTCTGTTGTAAACATGTGTTTACAAAACAAAATCTTAAAATATTTGATATTTGGAAATAAAAAATAGCAGATCATGTGTGTTTTATTTCTGACAAAGAAAAGAAAGCAACAAAAAAGGTATGTGGATAACTGTGCAGTCATTCTGAATGAGATGCTGAAGTATTTGGTCTTTTAGTCCTTAGTTAGACAAAACCAACTCTTTCCACTGAATTCAGTGACCACCGAATCACAACTGAGTATTGATCGTGCAGAAATAAACTGTAAAATTCCAGTTACCTCTGGCATTAATTTTGATTGATATTTTATGCTAAGGAATACAAATTTGTTTGAAATAGATATTGACAGTTGGAAAAAATAGACAGTACAGGTAGGTCTATGTGCATCTGTGCTGCTCAATAAAAGAGGGGCAGGGCATGAACCCATGTCCTGGGCTCTTGAGGTCCTCACCTCTTAGTGCTTAGTTCACTCCTTGGCTCTGATTTGGACCACACTGGCAAACTAACCCCGTATGGTTTGTGGGAACAGCTGTGCTACTGAGATCTCCCACATAACGGAAGTGGCTGAGCCAGGTTTGGTTCCCCCGCATTCCTGCAGCTACTCAGAAGCACGGTCTGTGTGCATTGGGGACCTCCGTGTCCCCATGCAGCGCTGCAGGGGCTGCAGCACACACCGTGCTACCATACCATAAAAGCTTTAGTGGTTGCAACACAGGTCTTGTATTACCACAGACATTTTAAAATTAAAAGAAATTGAAATTATGTTTTGGATCCACAGGAACATCAGCATCAAGGAGAGACCCAGGACTAAGTGCTTCTCAGTGTGGATGGGGCCAGCCTGGTCTAACAGTGTAGATGTGATCTTGTTAATTTTATTTGGTTTTGGAGCTAGGTTTTCTACTCTCTGGACTCACTTTCATTTAAAAAATATAGGTGCATCCATGGATGGAAATTCTGTCCCAAGGCAGCCTGGTCTTTCAAGATCAAAAGAACAGCAGGTTGAAGTTGGATGTATTTTTCTGGACATGTTTCATTATTGAAACTCAAAGTGTTTTGACCTGAAGTGCATGTTTCATGGCTGGATGAGCTGTGACTTGTTTCTATGAAACTTCCTCACTGCTTGGCATACTCTGAATACTGTGAGCCCCCACACCCCGACAATGACCAAGCAAAGCTTTGCTACCATGAGGCAGCTGAAGTTGCATTGATTCAAGACATGGCTTGTCTTTCTGAGATAGATCTGAGTGCATTTGTTTTCAGACCACAGTCAGAAACTGCAGTGGTGTGTAGAGTTCAGATCCTCTGACTTCCAAGTTGGAAGTTACTCGTTTTCATTTCCAATACTTATAACCACACAAAAAAAGCATCTTGCAGATCCCCCTGAATATCACTGGTGTCCTAGACTAGAACTGTTAGACCAAGGAATGTGCTGTAGATGACAATATTGTCAGTAGATTTCTAGCACATCAAGGGTATTGTTGCTAGCTGAAAACTGAATAAATGAGCTACTTTGGCAGGGGTTGGAAGTGCAGGGAGGTGGCGCAGGGGCCAAGGAGAAGCACTGTTGTGCAGCTCTGCACTGACAGCTGCTGCTGGAGCAGGAGTAAAATTACCCCAGGCAGATCTGATGTGGCTCAGGCTGTGATTGCATCCCTTCAGCTGCTTTTGAAATGACTCTCCAGCTTGCACACACTTAATGTACATCAGTTCTCACTGAAAAATGGTGTGGGCTGAACGGGTATACCACACTATTGCACCATTCCCTTCTCTCTCTCTACCCACGTGTTAGAAGAAAGCATTTTGCTTGTTTCTTTCAAAGAAATGCACTTTCAAACAATGGAGGACAGGTGTTTGGTACTGGGTAATTCCCTGCACAAAGATATGAGAGGTAGTTGTATGGGACCTTGCTTCAACTTGCCTGTGTTCTTAAAGTTCTCCCAAACTTGCTGGCTCAGCCTGCTCAGCACCCTGTTTTGAAATACATCCTGTGTTTGCTGGTGTGCTTTCCTGGGGGTAGGGGTCTGTCAGGTTTCTATCTAGTATTGCAACAACTGACTTTTGAATATTTAGGTTAACCATTGATCCTCTTTCCAGATTCCCACAAAAATCACCTGTAACTTCATGTCTGCAGGAGCATCAGAAGCAAGAAGAATTTAAGCAGCATAGCTTCATAAAAAGATCGAGTGCAAGTAAGAGAGAGTTTACCTTGAAACTTTAATTCCCATTTGTGACAACTTTTGTGCAAGGAGACACTCCTCTTAGCTAGAGATCTGTGGTCCACTCTCATTAAGCCCTGTGTGTCCAGCCTGCCGTGCTTTGCTGTCACAGGAGAGCTCTGCAGGGAGGAGGGAAAGCAGCAAAACAGGGGATGGCACCGTGTGACATTGCTTTACTTCTGGAAATGGCTGGTTGTGAAGCTCGGTGCACTGACAGCAAGGAAGAAAGGGTCAAATTAATTGGGAATTTAAAAAAAATCACAGCATGTTTTAAACAAAAAAATATATATTATTCACATCTCCAGGAATAATTTATAACTAGCAGAATGTAGTGTGCAATTTCGTTACCCATTGCTTTCAAAGTGGATGGATTCTGAAACTGTTAACATATTTTTAAAATATACCTTAATTAAGAGGAAAACGGGATCATCTGGATTTCTCTGAAGCAGGTAAAGTAAAACACTTTTTATTTCAAGAAATATTGCTTCTAGACTTTCCCGAAGCCAGAATTGTACTATAAAAGTATCACAGAAATATTATACAGGATTTAAAAACACAGTCTGTATCCTAGTAACTTAAAACCTTTGTACAAATAGCATCATTCATGACCATAAATACGTTTTTCTATCAATCAGCCCATGACACATACATCAGATAAAGAGCTAGTAATTTTAACATATTTACAGAGTCCGTAAAAAAGACTGCTTCTTAAAATTATTAAAATCCTACTAAAAGAATGTCCTTTTTAAAAAGTTTCAACTTAAAATTCAATGCAATGAATGTAAGTTTATCCTGCAGTGCTTGCAATAGCCAAAAAATACTCACTACACTAAATAATAACATGTAACATATAGGAAACACATCCATGAATTGGACACTATGGAATTACATCTGTTTGAGATAATTCTCATTTGTTTTTGTTGTGCTAATTATTTAGAAATTTATAAAAGAGCAAGGGAAGATATTAAGTTTTGAGTAATGCAGATTTTCAAAGTCATTTTTGTATTATACTTCATAAAATTTAATGTTTGGTAAAGTTCAAGAAAAAATTTAGAATACACCAACAAAAAATAATCTAAACTACCATTTTTTACCTCATGTGCCTTTTGTATCAAATAATGTAAATCTAGTATGATTTTATCATTCCCTTTAATGCCTGTTCAAAACAAAAACAATTTAAAGTCTCAAAATTATAATAATGCTTTCAAGATATTGTTCAGGATAATAAAAACCAGATGTGGTGATATGTATTGATGTAAACCTTTCTACCAGTATCAGTTAAAAAAAAAAAAGATCAAAAAACCTCATGGTCTTTTAATACTGACAATATCAACACATAGGAAAACAATCCAATTTAAACAAATGCTCCTACAGTTAACAATCATTAGCCATACCTTTCTCAGAGTAAGTTTAATTAAAGTAACAAAAACATGCAATATTTTTGCTAAAATAATATTCAAAGAGTCTGTTTCCACAATCCATGCTGTTTACCTCTTTCCTGTCAATGTATTTATTGGTTTCACAATTACATGAGATAATGAGCAAACTAAGAACATGTAAGATATTAGTCATAAATGGTATGGCATACAGATTTTAAAAGTGCATTTTACTTAAAAGCATGACATCAGGAATTTCCAGTGGTTAAAATAATTTATGAAAAAGACATGATGCAGACAGATTGGGTGAACTGAAACATTCATTCATGGTCGGATCATTTGGAAATAGACAAAGTAACTTGAATGTCTTCTTCAAAGAAATAATTTTTAGCTTTCGGAGAATGTGCTATTGCATTTGAAAGTTAACACTGTTTCTTTCCATTAAAAACTGGAAATCTTGCTTCCCAGTGTGGAGAATTGCTGTGAAAGTATGTGCATGTGAATTAAAAATACATGCAAATACTGAACTGGGCTCAATTTAGCTGCAAAACGTATCTACAATAAACATGGAATGTCAGTTGTCATGATTATCTTTATTAGTTTGCTAATAAGAAAAAGGAGAACTTATTTAATGGTTTACAACTTGATCTAATCCAAGGAGAGTGGAGCTGAGGCACTGCCTTCTACATTTAGGACTTGTGAAGTTTCCCCTGCAAGACTCTGCTCTGTTTTATTTAAGAAAGTTCCTGTTTTCTGGGTACTGATAGATGAATCCCTAATGGATATGTTTACAGCCTGATGAACAAGAGGTTCATCAGACCTCATGGCAAGATACATTTGATCTTCAAATATATCTTCCACAGCATCACTGTCCTGATGCGTGTCTTTCTGAGGAATGCTGATGGATTGTAGCATGAAGCTATGCCGGGACTCCAACTCCATCAAACCGTTTCCACTGAAATCCATATCAAAACGGTCCAATGCTTTATCCTCCATCCGTTTTTCAGCTTGATGATTATTTCTCCAGTGTGCGTCATTCAAACTACTTTTCTCAGGAATATCATTGTTTAATTCAAGTTTCCTCTCCTGGTTTAAATTCACTGTGCTCAAAGTGAGGGCTGCAAAGTCTGTTGGCACAATAAGCTGCAACTCTTCTGCAGGCAGGCCGCTCGATTCTTCAGCGGAAGTCATTTCCACCAAGATAAACGGCGTGGATGATCCGTCCCTGTCCCCGTTGCTTTGAGCAATGTTACCCTTGTCTGTTTTGTTTTGCTGGTAGTAACTGTTCAGCAGTGCAAACATTCTATCTACATCCTTCAAGTAATTAGTCCAGTCAGCCAGACTAAGTCTATAGTTGTATCTGTGTTCATATACACTTTCATTCACACTGTACAAGTCTTCCAGTCCTTGCCAGTTGATGTCGCTAGTGAAATTGGGCAGGTTAGCCTTCCCATCCATCCCATAACTGTCCTCTGTTGAAAGAAAGAATAAAGCCTAATGGTGAACACCAGCTTAAAAGCAAAGCTTCCATGTGTGCTTCTACTCCAAGTTGCTTGAAAGCACCACTATTCATAACGTATGTAGCTGAAAATGTAAGATGCTCCACATCTTCTGTCATCAGATTCATGGCTCTGGCCTCAGGTGTGTTCACAGCTCCTGCTAAACACACAGCAAGAAACCCCCTGTCTTCTGCTATGTCCATGGACTGAGTAAAAAAAGAACAAAATCTGGTCTAAAGGGGCTTTGTGATAACATTCAGAGATAAGTCAAGTCTTTCCTCTGATATTTCAAGGCAGAAAAGTTACTTCAATACACAAATGATCCATTCACCTTTCCTGAACACTCCACCAAAATATGCAATAAATGAACAATGATTAAATATAAAAGATGGGACTAATTTTAGAAGTCATCAGTGACCTGAGCTTCAACAACACCCACAGGAATTTGATAACTTGAGACATATGGTCTACAAACCAACCAGCCGCATTTCATTTAATAAATGTTAGCCAAAGGTAGCTTTTTATTTACTTGGTAAACATTCATTTTAATTTACATGGAGCAATTAGGAGAAATAAAAGCTGTAAAAGCTTGGTGTGAATTAATTTACAGGATTGCACCACTCTGTAAAATAGTGTTAAAATATATACAGATGTAAAACCTCTGAAAGGTTGGGGTTTTTTTAATTAAAAGAAAAGCTTTCAAAGAAAATGTTTAACAGTTTTGTCAAATAGTAAGTTTGAATAAAGGGCATACATTTGAGTCTGTAAGTAGCAATGGAGCTGCATTTTATATTGATCACAGCCAGAAAAAGCAAAGATGGGAAGGAAATCCATTTCAAAAAGATTTTTAAAAGTAACAGTGACTACAGTGACCCAGATTACCGAATGTAGTGTGAAATTTTATATTGACAGGTAACACTGAACACACTATTTCATTTAATTCATGGTGCAGACTGTGTTTAGTCCAAAGATTTTATCAACAAAGTGGACTACAAGTGAAAAATAATCAGGTAATGCAAAAGCCTGTCGGGGAAAGTGGCAAATTTGTCCTTAACAAATGATCTGTAGGCAATATTTAATAATTAGTTCACTGAGATGACTTATCCTCTTTCTGAGAATTGGACAGGCAGGTAGGCTGATAGCTATTAGTATGGAAGTTCAAATGGCTATAGTCCAAGAGTGTGAGCTGAGCACAAACATTTATCTATATTGAACCCTTCATCCCTACAGTGGATTCTTGGCATCTCCATTAATTCTTTTGCATGTTAACTCACCCTTTCTTGTTATTCAAGTAAAGGAGAAGATACACCTTATATCTGTCATAACTTATATTCTTTCCTTTTTACTAGTTTGGGATATCACAGTGGAAAGAATTTCTCCAATATTGAGTCCATCATATGGAAGTCAGAAAAATACCATTATGATCAGAAAAAAAACCTTGTGATTTTCTTGTGATGAGGAGACTTATTCTGCTTCTACCAAAGGGAAATCACTTTCTTTACTTGGAAACACCAGAATCTTTGCTCTTAATTGGTATTTTTTTTGACTTAATACAACAGATGTAAATATTTTACAATGTAAAAATTTAAAATTTAAATATCTTATTTTTAAAAGCAAGGTCTAGATTTTTTTTTTTTTTTTTTTTTTTGCAAACACTTGGCAAACTTCCTGTTACAGGAAGCAACACAAGCTTTTTTGGATTTGGTAGGATAGCTATGACAAAGTGTCTTCTTTCTTTTTTTTCCTGAAGTAGACAAGAGAAATGAAATCATGGCATGGCCATATGAGAGCTGTCTTCATAAGTCAAATTATGGATAATATTTCCTGAAATAAAAAATAATTAAATACTGCAGAGGTTTCAAGAAAGAAAAGTTAATATTCCAGTGTTTAGAGGCATAAAGAGCTCTAGAAAAACATCATAGCAAGGGACGCATTTTTGAGGCATTTAGTCACCAAACCCTCTAAGATATTGAGCACACTGCAAATGCAGCAATATTTAAATTTTGCTCTGTTATTATTTGTATTGATAGTTTCATACTTCTTTTTCTTTAACAAATCAGAGCCTGTATAGGAAAATGAACTGCTGTAGGAACAGTCAGTGGTCAAAGTGGTTTGGTATGTGATGACAGAAACTGATACTGGAGTGCTGCTGTTTGACCAGTAACAGATCAGGGCAGTGCGGGTCAGAGCAGGAACCAGAAAAGTGCCTTTGGCCCCAAAGAAGCCTCTGCTGCCTGTTGCAAGCAGTGGGACAGAGGGTTGAGTTGAGCAAGCCAGGGTGGCGGGGTGGGCAGTGGGGAAGTTGGGGGACCAGCGAAGAGGATCAGCATTTCTCATCAGCCTCAGCAGCAGGGCAATGGGGCTGTGCTGCAGAGGAGTGAGATCAGCAAGGAGTTTGCTATATTCCTGCAAAACAGCTCAAAGACTGAGTCAGAGCTACATGGCCCTTCATGCCGGAACTATTTTTTCCCCTCTATATGTGGCATGGTTTCAGCAGTCTCAGAGGAATTTCTCAGCTGGGAAGACACTGGGAATTGTTCTGTGATCTTCTTGTCAAGTAGAAGGAAATAACTTGTTTAAACACATCAGAGGTAACTTGTATTCACACATGTTAAGTGAATAGGAAAGCAAAGTCTTGAGGTCCCAGAGCTGGCTGTATGTTGGTTGACTGAGCAAGTTACCCCACTGCTTAATTCCACAACTTAGCAGTAAGCAGGAATTTTCCCACTGAAATTTAAATGTACAGGGCAGGAAGGAGAGAGAAAAGAAAAGGTTTCCCCTGTAAGAAATCTCATTACAAATAGATGCAAAATGAGAAAGTGCAGATGAGTTGCATTTGAGTAACAGCATGGCAGTGGTTTCCCTGATCAATATTTTGGAATTTCTCAGCTATGTCATAGACCGAAAAGAGAGAAAAAATGTTGCTAACTGTTCACAGCAAAACTTCTTGAGATTTTTTTTTTAAATCAAGCATTAGCTAAGCTTCACTCTCTAGTTATCATACCCTGGAGCTCCATGATGCCATCTGTGGCTGCATTGTCTCCAAACTAATAAGAGATTTGGATATACCCCCACTGAGACTAAAGACAAGTAGGAACAATCATCTCCTTGGTGGCTTTGAAAAACCTCAGACAAGCAGGAGAGGAGAGTGTGCAGTTCCTACATCCTGTTGTCTGCAGAGTCATGTTCTGTCCATCAAAGGACACAGGTGACACCAGTTCTTCCCTGCTGAAGCTCTCTCCCTGTGTGTTGAGCAAACAGGACTACACTGGCTGTTTCCACACTAGCCTGTTGCCCCGGTATCGTACTTGCAAGACAGGTAGTGCTGGACTAATACAGGGCGTTTTGAACTGGAAACAGGTCTGAGGGGAGAAACGACAGGATCTGAAGGAAGCCTAAGGGGCAGTTCACATGACTTAGCAGCACAGGGCTTTTCCTTTCTTATTCCACTGGTTTCCTCCAGGCATCAAGAAAAAGATCCTCTAAAAGTTTGTTCCAATGATTTCTGATCAATGTTTTTTGTTAATTTAAAAAAAAAAAAAGTTTTAGAAAAGAAAACCAACTACCACAAAGATGGGGCTTGAACCAAAATGTTGAACCCAGGCATCTGTGTATATTGAGAAACCGGAATGTAATAGCACCGACCAATATAGCTTGTGTTATACTATACCTGCTATTTATCCCAGTAGCATAATGTTTACTTACTTGGTATCAGAAGTTAAAATGTTTTAATTACTAAACACTGTAGTAAGATATTATTCAAAGATTAATCCTGTATGCTGTACTATTTCATGCCACCGCACAATTAAAAAAATGCCATTTTTCTTGGACCTGTAGTTAAAATGAGGAGTGTTTACAAGGACGTCTTCTAAAGGAAAGACTTAAAAGCATCATTACAGGGATTACTTTCTGTCATTATAGTAACCAGTTCCCACCAGGCTGTAGGGAGCAATACAAACAACTGGGATAAAACCTAGTGAAAGTGTATCATTTTCCTAGATCACAAAACTACTCAAGTGAGAAAATACAAAATTGGCTGCAAGGAAAAATTAGCTGCTTAAATTAGAGACCTATAAAACATTGAAATACACTATCTTAATTTTTCCCTAGCTGCTAGGACCTAATTATAAGATTCTTTTCAGCAGACTCTGTGAAAAAAAAAATAATAAAATATGTAGACTTGTATAGTCCTTGGACCCAGTTTACTTCTCAGGTAAAGAATGAGTGCCAGAAGTTGCTCCACCAAAGCACACGGAGATGAAAATGGATAAAACTGATATACTGTGAAAAGGTATCAAGTCTAAATATGACACTTAACAGGCTTTAATCTATTTTCACTCTGAGTACAAGTACTGCTCAATGAACAGCAAGTGCAGTATTAAACCTGAGGTTTTTCAGTGTCTTCAGGCTTTTGTTTTATGTTTGACTGGTTCCTCCACCAGGACAAACCGGGGTCTGCATGATAAACATGTATACTTGCAAACAGAGAAATATACTTGCAAACAGCAGTCTCTCATATATTCTTCAGGTTCAAACCTTAGGTATAAAAAAACCCTCAACTGGTGCCCTTCCTCAGTTCAAGTATTACAAGCTTTTTAAGAAATTTTATTTTGTGTTTGTGTGATCTGCTTTGAAAGCATTGGTCTTTGGCCCAAAGGAGCCTCATCTTTCTGCCACGCTGAACTGTCTCCTGCTGGCTTTTGAGCACGTGCTGCTCTCACTGAACATTGCTTTTGCTTAAAGCAGCATCTGCCAACATTTCCTAAAGCCAGTGAGAAGATTTTACTTAACTTCCACAAGTTGAATAGGCTTTTTGGATACATAACCTCAAAAAGCTTTTTAAAGACATTTGTTTTATGTTTAAAAAGCAGCTGCACAGACTTCCTAAATAAAATCAGAAACCCACCCCCCCACCCCACAACCCATCCAAAATCAACCCAATAACAGGAAAACAACCCAAGAGAGGTGCTTATTTGTGTCATTTTCCCTGGGTAAACATCTAAGAAATACAGGCATGACATATGAGCTGTATGAAGTCTTGCTATGACAATGAGCTACGTTAAATGCAGAATGGTAGATCTAAAAAAACAATGGCCAATATCAGTGTAGAGTAGTTAGAAAATGCATGCATCAAAAGCTATGCTGTGTGCAACATGGCAGGATACAGACATTAGTTGAAATGGACTGGAGTCATGCAATTATTTGGAAAGAAGCTGCTGAGGAGAATAAAAAAGTGTGGATACCTGTGTGGATCATAGCTTCCTCCATCTTTATTTCCTGATATAGGAAAATACAAGAGTAACTTTTGTTAGTGTTTAGAACTTGTAAAACCATTCACAATGTAGTTTTCCATGCACAGCATCTAATTCCTAAAAAGAAATGTACTGTGTTAAGTAAAGACAGAGCTGCAGTCCAACAAAGATTTCCTGGAAGTTTTATGTAAAAGAACTGGAAACTCATAGTTTTTCAAAAGTAATAAAACCCCCAAACAATTAGATATTGTAAAAAAGAGAAATATTTGTAGCTGAAGAAAGAGATACAAAGATGTAAAACCACAAATTATGTAGAAGAGAATATTCCTGTAAAAAAACCCAACAAAATATTCAGTTAATCAAATTTATGTGCAAAGAATTACAGTTATGAAATATAAATAACAACTATTTTTGTACTCAGAAAGTCTTGTAAAGAAATATTCCTTTCCTCAAAAATGGAGGAGACTACCACTGATTAGAAGTTTGCAATGTTAAGTCTCAGTTGTGGTGTAGAGCCTTGTTGTTCATATAGGCAGACAGCAATTGGAATAAACACAGGATTTAATACCTCACCTGTTACTAGGTGGCAACTAACCAAATAAACCCTGCAACAGAGAAGAGAGTTGTGACTATGAAGATTTGCACAGGCTTGTTATTGACTCAAAGAACATGATAGCTCTTCTGCACCATTTCTGTCAAATGTTGTTTTTTGCCACCAATATCCATCCAGAACAACCTGTGCAAACTTACAAAGACACTTCCTGGTCACACGGTTACTCAGGATGGTTTATGTGGATCATTCCAAATTATTCAGAGCAAAACTTAGGAGAGCAACACTTAATGGATAAAATTAGTATTTAAGCAGATTTTTAAAAAGGAATAAAATGGAAATAAACATTTCTATTATTCTGGTACCTGTTTCAAGTCCCTTTGGCCTTGGATTGCATTGCTTATAACCTTGACAGCTTCGCAGTTCCATTAGCTGTATGTGTAATTGGTTCAAAATGCCTCTTTCCACTGTATGTACTGTATTTGTCAGCTGCAAAAAAGGGGAATGGAGGGAAAAAATACTTGTTAACAGAAATAAAAAAACCCTAGAAGAGTCTGGTGAATAATATTTTGTGACAGGGAAAGGGTTTTACCTGATAGGGATCAGTGTTCATATCAAAATATTCCAAGAAGCCAGTCGCAAACTCACAAAAGAGAAAATTGTGGGTGTCATTAACTGTTCGCAAACACCAGTAAGTGTTGTTATTTGAGCTTGTGCAAGCACAGAAAGAGCCCACTGTAATTAAAGAAACAATTTATTAGTTTTCAGTGAAAAATAATATGCTTGTTTCTTCTACTAGATAAACTTCTATAGATTTTAACATACTTAAATTCTAGATCAGTTTAACAAAAATCTTCTATTTGAGTGTTAGATTCTCATCTAAAACAGATTAAATGTTGCTAGCTCTCCCTTACTGCTGGAGTTTTCCACTTAACTATTATTTTGAGCTGCAATCCCTTATTTTGTTTATTTGATACACAAATAAGAGGGAAATTTAATCACTTAGCCAGGCCTTTGTAGGACAATCCCAAGCAGTGTAACTGGATTACAACTTGTTTTCACTTTTCAACCTGGGAAAACCTAGAGCAGGCTTCCACTTCAGACTGAAGACACCTGGATCCAGGTGCCGTAGTGATGGGAGCAGCCATAGAGGCGACCTGGGAATATTTTGTTTATAATCTTGTTCTGCCACCAGAAAAGGCTGCAAGAACGTTATCTCTCTTAATTTTCAAACAAACTGCTAACAAAGTTTTGCTGTAGAAGAATGTCTCTCTAATCCCAATAGTGAAATATTAATATTATCTTAGATTTTTATAGAGATTTATTTAGATTGGTTATTAGTATTGTGACTAGTTGTAACAGTATCAATGTTTTGAACAAACTTCATAAAAATACTAATGGTAGAGTCACAGAATCAAAGAATAGTTTGGGTTGGAAGGGACCTTTAAAGGTCATGTAGTGCAAACTCCTTGCAGTAAGCAAGGACATCTTCAACTACATCACGTTGCTGAGCCTATCCAACTTGACCTTGAATATTTTCAGGGATGGGGCATCTACCACCTCTCTGGGAAAACTGTGTTTCAGCACCCTCATTGTAAAAAATGTCTTCCTTATATCTAGTCTAAATCTGCCTTTTACTTTTGAACCATTGGCCCTTGTCCTATTACAACAGGCCATGCTCAAATGTTTGTCTTCATCTTTCTTATAAGCCCCCTTTAAGTATTGAAAGGCTACAATAAGGTATCCCTAGAGCCTTCTCTTCTCCAGGCTGAACAACTCCAACTCTCTCAGCCTTTCTTCATAGGAGAGATGTTCCACCCCTCTGGTCATTTTTGTGGCCTTCCTCTGGACAGACAGGTCTATGTCTTTCCTGTGCTGAGGACTCCAGAGCTGAATGCAGTACTGCTAGTGGGTTCTTACCAGGGCAGAGTACAGGGTCTCACCAAAGCAGTATTGGACCTTTTTGTCTGTGTAATGTGAATCAATCCATCAACCCTTCTTTAAGCTATGGACTGTGTCAAAGGGACACTTTTTTATCCCATGACTATTGCTGGAGCATTGCTAGAATGCACAGCAATATGAGAATGCTTTTCATAATTATTTTGTTGCTCCACAGTTAAAAAGTAATAAGCCAATTTAGTTGTTGTCTTTAAAACCAAAACTATGCATATGGCTGTGTTAGGAACTTCTTAAAATATAAAAAGTGTATTAGCAGAAGTCCTAGTGCAATCATAACATTGTCACTAGGAGACAACATTTTTCTCCAAATGAAAAATTGCTCTTAGCATATTTTCTGCTTGGAGTAATATATGTTGTAACTTAATCATAATTTGATCTTGAAGTTTTTGAAAGTAAAGTTTTCAATCACTTTCCTTCCTCCAGCACCAAAGATGAGAAAGGTGTTGTTTTGTTAATGCTGAATACCAAGAAATGTTGAAGCATGCCTCTGTAGGATGGTTATCTATATACCCTGAAGATTAAAGGAACTTAAAATATTTTGTTCTTATACATGAAGTGAGCATTCCACAGTTGTGATTTATGAGATCTTTTAGAATATAAAAATTAGGAATAATAGGAAGTATTCATAAGGGAAAGTATCTGTATTTTCTTCACAAAAAGGTAAGTTGTTTATGATCCACTTTGAAATCAAAATGATCAAATTAAAGTAGATCTTTTATGTGGTGAAGTTTGTGACAACATTAAAGATCAAGTCCCAAAAAGGATTTGTGACAAATGGAAGAATAAGATTATTAATAATAACTGGAAACCATATTAAAATTCCTATGAACTA
The DNA here is from genome assembly GCA_907165065.1 of Caprimulgus europaeus. The sequence goes on from OU015525.1 coordinate 35,850,973, forward strand.
TTTGGTCATCTTGGTCTCCAAGAGATGACACAAATTTCAGTGGCTTGTTATGAAAGTCTATGTTTTATAGGCCAATTCTCATTTTTGTTTCTGTGGTGTTTAGCCTCAAGCCTCTTGTGATAATTCATATAAATAAGTAATACAACAATTACAACCTACTCAAGAGACATTCTTCCTTCATACTTCAGAATAACGGCAGCAGCAGCATTACTAGTGCCAGTTCATCAAAATAAGGCTCTGATTGCATGGAGTGGAAACTCTGTAACACAGCAGAATAACCTAGATATGTCTGCAGGTGGACATAAGACCTACAGTTCCAGAAGGGTGCTGTTTGCCAGTGGTTGTTGTCGTGGGTAAAACACGTCAGTCCAGGAAGGCTACACTCATCTCCTTTCTTCTGGCGCTTTTTCCCCTTCCTTTCCTTCTTCCTTCTCCGGTTCTCTTTGAACAGCTGCAGTTTGCCATCCACTTCCTGTGCTGCCTCTCTGTTCAGAGAGAAAGTTGGACATGGCTGACAGAGAACAGTCTGTATTTGGTTTACAACAGCACTATCAGTTTTTACATCTTTCTGGAGTTTTTTGAAGATTAAAGCATGAGAATATGCCCTTCTTCTAGCTCAGCTCCCACCCCAGCTGTTATGACACGGTGTTCTCTTCAGTAAGCATGAGAAATGATGCAGCGTTGCATTTAGATTTAACTAGATCTTTTTCACAATTGTGAGGTCAATCAGCTTCTAATTTAATCCATTTTCTACAAATAGGTTTTAAAAATACTATCCATAAACTTTCACAAGTCTATCCAAAACTACTCAAGGTTTCTAGTGAGAGCATGCTATATGTGACCTTTTCTTTCCCTCACCTCCTCCCTTCCTCTTGCCTCAACAAAATCCCCAAATTAAAAAAAAATAATTTCTTCTGTCACTGAAAAGCCAGCTGAGAGAGTGAGAGTATGACAACAGTCTTACTTAAAGGGATGAAGATGGCTCTTGAGTTTCTCTTGGGCCTTTACTCCTTTCTCTTTGTTGTAATAGCTACAGGGAAAATTATTAGGAATTATCAAGTCATTAAACCATTTTCAAAACAAAAACCAACCAGAAACATACCATCTTTGACATTTTCTTAAGGAACTACACAGAATGACTTATGATTTTCATTTTGTTTAAAGGATTTATATCTGTGTGAGTGCTCCTATGTTAGAGCAAAACTACATCTAGGTTCAAATATGTTAGTAGAATACAAACACATTTGATCTTAAAATTTTAACATTTATCTTCCTTTTGATTCCCAGTAGCTTCTACTCTTAAAGGGGATATAGCTAAAATGAATACCTTTAGTGGTTGTACATATCAATAAAGCTTATGTTCTTTCTTTTCTATCTCAAAAAACTTGGAAAATGTGTAAGCCTTAGCAATCAGTGTAGCTTTCAGTGTTGAATGTCGTCTCTCTTACCTCTGTTTACTACAGTCACATTCATCTGGTTTTCTTCTTTTTAGGTGTCCTCTAACTTCCCTCAAATTCTTAATTTTGTCTTGGAGCGCTTCAATCTGCAGAGAATATTTCCAAGTCAGAATTATTCTTTGAAACGGTAGCAGTGCAAAGACTTCATACGGATTTTAAAATACCTCTTACCTCCTTATCAATATAAGCCTTGTGGTCCTTCCAGGCTCTGGCAGATTGGTACAGTTCCCTCTCACAGTGAATAGTGTCATTTGGAAGAATAAAACATCTGTAGACATGAGTTTAACAAATAGGAAAAAGAAAGTCAGTGGTTTCCCAATTGCCTACCCAATTATTCTAACCTTCCTAATCAATTCTTTGGTAAACTCAGTTAAGAAATAAATAAAGTCTACGAGGTCTTCTCATGTTGACTTAATAATATTAATAATTGCTTCAATATGGTTTTTTTCTGCAAAATAAAAGAAAAATCCTCATCTATGGCAGATGCTCTGGGCTTGCTAAGCAAAAGTGGAAATGCAATGACATCCTGGAGATTCCTAATTCAATAAAAATGAAATTGAAACTGAAATAAAAATCTGTTCAGAATTTAAAGCCTCTTGTTAACCAAACGTGCCATTTCTTCTTTAATCACCAGCTGCTGAGAAATATATTCCTCTTGCCACATGAATGTGACTCATCTTCCAAGTTTGCAAAACAGTCAAGAGCAGAACATACAGTCAATGGGCTAAAGATCAATATAATCAATAAAGTTTAATAAGAATCAAAGTTAGACCAAAGAGTTCAAATAAGTGGTTAAAAAAAAAAAGCCAACAGAACACTCAAAAAGTGTTACAATGTCAAAAACATTCACACAAATGTTTGAAAAAACAGCTCTATCAAGAGACAAAAAACCACGTGGAAGGCCATGGATTTACACTGAGATAGAAAATCCAGCAGACTACAGGGCTAGGCTTTTAAAAACTGCATGCTAACAAACAGAAAATCCTTAATTATGGAAATACTGCAATTATACAGACACAACCTCTCTTGGGTCCTACTTCATCAGAATCCTTCTTTTCATTTTTAAGAAGAATAGCAGAAAGGAAGATTTAGATTATTATCTCATCCCATGTTATCCCATTATGTTTTTTTCTTCACGCAAAGATTTCTGAACACAATACTGTATTCAGTACAAGTCAAAACACTTCATGGAGAAACAATAACTTCTCCAGAAAGCTATTTAAGGCTTTATTAATGCCACAGTTGAAAATTAGCAATGTAAAAAAATGTTTACTTATTAAAAATTAACTTTTATTTTTTCCTTGTTGTGTTAAAAAAAGAGAAGAAAATAAAGAGAAATGCTATTTATGTTTTAAACACAATAAAAGGGATAAAATGGAAGATTTTTGTTGCCTGTGTCTACCTAAAAATGAAAAAAATGTTTTGAGATTTTTACCATTTCACTCAGATTTAGTGTAGGGCTAAAAACTTAAATCTAAGCATCTTCCAGGATGGAAAAATGATTGTGGGTCTCTTCAGGGATAGACAATAATGTATCTTAGCTATTGTTAGTGGCTGTAAGCAACTAAGCATTAAGAAAGATGATGTAACTAATCTAATCTGTCCTCATTCAGAGTGGGATTTCAGTCATCTCAAATTTAGGCCTTTATGCTAAGCTGGTAGCCTAGACTTTATGAAGAACAGCAGGAGTGTCAGCTTCACAGAGTCATTAATCCATCATGAGATACATGTTTTAAGAGAAAGGATGAATCTCCCTCTGGAGATACCTACTCCTCCTCAGAAATAAAGTCTCAACTAGATGCCTCCCTTTAAAATACACATAGTAAAGTTAAATGATTCCACCTACCAACAAATACAACTCAGGTTTATCTGAAAACTATGATCAGAGTTTTGAGTTCTTAAATATTATAACTATAAAATAATAAAAAATTAAGGAGAAAGAATACAATTAGAAAATTTAAAAGATTTAATTTTAAGAAAAAAAGAACAAAGCAGAAAAAGCAATAGTACTTGTGCGTCACTTGGACAGAGTTGGGTTGACCTATGGCGTCAGGGCCATCAGCAATCATTGTGTCACCAAGAGCACCATCCGTTCCCTCTGCTTCTTCCTCATTTTCAGCATTGTGACGCTTGGTGATACTTCTGGTTTTTAACACCTGCAGTTCCTCCTCTTCAAGATTTATGTCATATATTTCACCTTCAAATTCCACAGACAAGGACCGGGTTTGTCGAGTGTGAACAAATCGGGGTTTGTATTCTGAAGCAGAAGAAAGAAACATTCCTGGTTGCATATGAATATCTACATGACCTATGTCATGAAAGCATACTCCAAATAGCAAGAAAGCTGTTCAGTAAAAACAGCTTATTTTTTCTGTGGCTTTACAGAAACTTATTTAATGTTTTTTTGATAGGTCAAGGCCCATATTTTCATCTGTAGAATTAAATTTTGATTCCTTCAAGGTTTGCATTTTGTGCTAGTCTGACCTTATGTCACAGTTAGCATCTATATCTCCAAATAAAATCAGTATCTTAGAAATCAGATACCTAGAAAGAGACACTCAAAAAATCAGAGACCACAGGATTAGAGACCACTTTAGGAAACCAAACCATTCAGTACTGCGAACAAGGTCACCACTTGTAAATTGGCATACTACATAAGTTTGACTTAAGCTTTAGAATAAAAATAACTTTTCAAAAGGATAACACCTTTTCCTTCTTAAAGGCAGGCATTAAAAAGGCAATAATGCACCATATATCAGTGTATATGTATCTATATGTCTATACATATATATAGGTGGACACACACATCATCAGTATCTATGTGTACAAGGATGATATGTTTGTCGAAGTATATATACCCTCTTTGAGGGGTGTGTGTACAAGATTACCCATATTTGGATTCAGTCTGAAAGACTTTACACTTTTTACTTCTTTTGCTAAATGTACTTGTTCTGAACCAAGCTGATAAAACACACAGTCAATACCACATGAAAGCAAATTCTGTCTAGCAAAACCACACACAGAGAACCCTAGAAAGACATATTTCAGCTTATAAAAGTCACTTGTAGGGCATTTCAATTTGTTACACCTATGCTGAGCACACCTTTGTCACCTAAGAGTTAATGATAATTCCTGCAGCAGAATAAACTGGAGCTGTAAGAAAGTACTGCCTTTGGCAGGTAGTGTGTATTTTACTGCAGCTTTTATGTTAGTGCCTTTGAGAGACTCACGCTGAACCTTTCCTGCAAGAATCTTTTAGAAGTGCAGATAGTGAGCCTCATTCAGCTCTTCATTCAAACCACCCTATCCTTCTGAACTGCTTCAGCGGTTGCATGCTGTCAGGTGAAAAAAGGCTTCCCAGTCAAGTCAATGAAGACATTCATCTTCCTGAAGAGAAAATCCCTAGTTTCAAAGTATCTTTCTGATTTATAACCATATTACTCTCTAATAAAATAATGCAGAAAGATTCATAGGGTCAGATAGGACAACTTCTGGCAATATAATAGTCTCTGATGAGATTACTTATTAATTAAGTCACTGAAAGAGTCTGGAATATGTAAGCATCTTAGCCAAGTGTAATCTAAAAACTGATGTCTGAACTAGTCATCCTCTTAACAGTCAATGTCTCATCATCATGAGTCTTTCTCTGCTCTACTCAGATGAGTGCTAAGGTGGATTTGGAGGAGGAGTAGGAGGGAGGAAGAATAAGGATGTTATAAAGAAGAAAATAATAACAAATAGACTTTTTCTGATGCTCCTTTCAGGTATTTTCCATACTTTTTCTCTTTCTCTCCCCAAAAAACTTCCCCCCTCCCAGTTGTAATCCCCATTCAGCCCTTGCTGGTATACTGGCAACACCTTCTCTTTCTGTCTTGGTTTTTGCTAGGATAGAGTTAATTTTATTCTTAGTAGCTAGAAAGCACTATATTTTGGTTTCAGTGTGGGATTTTTTATGAGAAGAATGTTGATAAGATATAAGGACACTGTGTTTGAGTAGTTTGAAAGCACAAAGGACTGGGAAGAAGAAAGTGTTAGTAGTTAGTAAAACCCAGAACTGACAGTTGGATATGCCAATAAGATATTCCATATCATATTAACCAGGGCTGACTGGAAAGGGAGGGGATTCTTTTGGAAATCGCTCAGGCTCGCTTTTCTGGGATTGCCATTTTGGGTCCTTGTTGCTCCCCCGGGATTGTTATCAGCGGGTGGTGAACAATTGTACTGTGCATCACCCATTTATATATATAGTTGTTATCATTATTATTATCATTACTATTTTAAATTTATTTTACTCTAATTATTAAATTGTTCTTATCTCAACCTACAAGTATCCTTACCTTTACCCCTCCAATTCTCTCCCCAGTTCCCTGGGGAGGGGGCGGGGAGAGGGGGGCAAGGGGGGCACTGCGAGTGGCTGTTTCTTGTTTGGCTGCCAGCTCAGTTAAACTATCACACTTTCCAAAGTACACAATAAGTATCTCCCCTTCAAATTATCACCTAGGGGAACATTGCCCAGTTTGGGAATTAGACTGGCAGTCTGTAACATGTAGACTTTTCAGCAGAAGTCTGCTTGTACACGTTATGAAGTTCCTTAGATCACACTAAACAAAGGAAAGAAATTATATGAAGGCAGCATTTAGTCTGAACAATGAGACAACTCAGGACAGACAATATTGTGGCTGAATGCACAAAGAATACCAGGGATTCTTGTTCACATCCAGAGTGGGAGAGTCTTTAAACCAGGAAATATTTTGAATTATACTAACATTATTTTCTTCTTTCATAGATATCTGTGCAGCATCTTCCAAATTTTGCATTTCTCATACGACTTCACTATCTTTCCACTTTAAAGAGCCATCTTTATCTTATTCCCCAGTTTAGTGTTTTAGGTAGAGAGCAGGAGAGCACAGCCTGCTCTTGAACAAAGCCTGAAATCCAGGGCCGCTTGTGTTGCTATAGCTACAGAACTTCACCTTCATCGCTGGACAGATAAATGAAGATACTCGTTCCGTTTAAAAGAATGGCTTCGTTAAATACGCTGCTTTTGTAGAAATCATTACCAGAGCACGTTATCCAACTACTCCCTTGCACATTCCCTTCAGCCCACGCTCCACTAGAGGACACTGCAATCCCACCCGTGTCCCTGGAGGGACGCCTGCACTGACTTGTTGGGACAGTCCGGCCTGGCCCGGCCCAGCAGAACCTCAGTCCGAGGGCAGCCACGACACTGCCCTGCCTCACGCAATACTCGGGCTAGCGCCAAACAGCGTGTGAATTCAGTGCTAACGGCGCCAGAAGACACTCTCCGCAAAGAACGGCATCGATGGAGCCGCAGGTGCCACCGGGTTGTCATGTCTGAGCAGCGCGATAGGTGGCACCAGCGCATCATCACCACCACCACCGGCCTCAAGACATTCCTCGCTGAGATCCAAAGGATAAATATTGTTGTCATTATTACTGTTGTTACGCAGGCAATTATGTAGGATTTGACTGCTAATTACGGATGTATTCATTAGACACGGAGGTGAAAGCAAGAGTGGACTAGTAAGCCAACACGCTGCTAGCCATTTCCCCCTGCTCTTTGCCTCAGAGGCCGAGAGATCAGGTAACACTTACTTTGTACATTAGGATTTCTCAAGAATTGTCTTTGATTTTTTCTTTGGGTCCTGCTGTTTCGGTAATCAGGATCTCCACAGTTGCAGTCTTTGTCTTTACCGCTGTATCCCCGGGAGTGTACGCTGCGAGTGCGTTTTCTGATGGCAAGGATGTCGCTAGGTACCTTACACTTGTGAATTCGAAGTTTGCCAGAAGCATCCTCCATGCACTGCCACTTCTGTGAGAGAGAGAAACAAACATGATTTCCCCACAGCCTTCCAAGCCCCTGCTATTTTCATGTGGATTGTAAAACAAAACAGAAGATTTTCTCTAAAAATGGAGTAGTCCCTTAAATAACAAACTGAGAAGGGAAAGATTTGAAAGGACTAAATTCACTCACATTCTTCGCAACATCTCTCTCAAGCTAGGCAAACATAAGCTTGAATGAAATCACTGCAAATCTGCATAAAAAAAATACAACCCAGCCAAAAAAGATATATAAATCAAGAGTACCTAGACTAAACACATCCCTGAAAGAAGCAAGTTAGAAGTCTTAATTTACTGAGCCACAGAATACAGCTGTCAGGGCTGTTTTCACCAACTCTTTTTTTTTTCTTTGAAAAAACAAACTTTGTTTCTTTGTTCTGTGAGTTGGAATTTCTAACATGATTCAGGGGAAAACAAAAAATCTCTACAGATGAAGAAGAACTGGTTCAGTTGTAGGGTTCCTTGGCAAAGAGAAGGACAAATTGTGGGTGTGATTTATAGAAAAATACATAAACCACTAACAACATGTAATTTATTTCCTTACCAGTGGTCAGAGTTAGAACCTGTACCCTAAGACATGTCCCTGCAAACCATGCCACTCAGACCTGCAAACATTGCTGGTGCTTTGTATTTCGCATGAGAAGGGAGGAGCCTAAAAGCAGGATACCCCTAGCCAGCCTCCATACACCTAGCAGGTGCAAGCAAGGGGAAGAATCTTGGGGATAGTCAATATATATATTAGCTTGGATAAACTCCTTTGGATGCCTAAATCTTGACATTTGTGTCAGATTTGGGAGAAAAAGTTGTAGCCTGGAAGGAGTACCTGTAAAAAGCATCACATGCACACTGAATATCAGAGCTAGTGAAGAAGAATGAGAGGAAACAGGTTTTTCCAGCTTGTCTGCACAGTATCTGTCTGACTTGATTATCAACATCACTGAACCAGATGGGACACTCCAGGTGGATTTTTCCAGTGGATCCCATTGTCTTTACATTTCAAATTAAAAAGCAGCTGGGACTTTAATTTCCTTTCCACACTGAACTGTCTTAAAAAAGTTAAATGTCATTTTTTAAAAAACACGGATAGGTGATGACAGATCGGAGCTCTGCCCATGCCCAAACCTTGCCATATATGGCTGCTGGGTTCTAGCTGGCACCCATAACACCCTACATAAACTAAGAAGCTTGTGAAGATTTTAAGTCATTTCTAGTCCAAATAACAATAGGGAGAACCAGAAATAGCTATGTTTATTTATAATTTGAATGCAACTAAAAATGAGTATTAACCAATGTGTTTTGTTCACTTGTGCATCTTAAGCCACAATGACCAGACTGCATACAAAGCAATTAAGTTTGGCTGAATAGCGTAGGGAACAAAACTCAATAATGCTACTGATAACTGGAACCTTTTAGTTGCAGTTTCAGCTAAGTTTCCCTACAATGTGTCCTTTTTTGGTTCCAGTGACTGAATAGCATGCTTTATCTTGCCTCATTAATAATAGGAAGACAGCTAGGTCCCAATGGAGTCCTCAATTTTTTAAGTGGACACTAATATCAGAGCATGCACATTTTGGTAAGTCTCTTCCAGGGAGACTAATGGCTGCTCTGGACTGTTTTGGGGTGCTGTCAAGCTCACTGAAGAATGAAGAAAGAAAACTAAGCCTCAGGTAGATTTGCTGACCTGATAATCTGAGGAGATAGCTGATGTGACTCTGAATCACAGCACCGTGGGAGCACTCCCTGGCCTAACATGTGGGCTGAGCTAAAAGCTGGATCCCATGCTCAGAGACCTTGCCTGTGGATTAGCATGACTTTGATGCCAGAACAGTAAACCATGTGTAAAAGGCCATAGACTTGCACACTTCTGATAGCTACCTGAGACTTACAATCATGCCCAAACTTTCAGTGTAAACCTACACCTACAAGTACCAAGGTGACTTTCTACAAGTAAAGGTATCTGAGAGCTATAACACTTTGCAGGGTTTTATTCTGCAATAGCACGTGCAGTCTTCCTACTGCAGCAAGAGAAGACTGTTGCAGGATAAGAACTGACTGCACCACTGTATTTCCTGTGTTTATTTGGTACACATTACATTTATAAACATATGGCACCCATTTTAAATGAGTCTCAAAAGCACCATTTTAAAGTAAAATAAGTATTCTCTTTGTCTACAATTAATTATAGCAAGAGGTTCCAGGAGTCACTTCAATAGTCATTTAGATCATTTTTAACAGTATTATGACTAACACTGAAACAGGACTCTCTGTGTCTAGTACAAGGCAATAATAGTTCTCTATTTAAAACAAGGATTAAATGTGATTCAGTTCCTCTTTTTTTTTCCTTTTAATTTTACTTTAAAAAGTGTTATTATAAAGATGCTTCAGAGTTCCAAGATGGAAATTTTAGACTAACTTTCCCGAATCCTTGCCCATGCCACTGTAACTGGGCACTGAACATGCATTATGTAGTAAATCATAATAGTCCTTCTGCTCATCTTTAGATCTATAAAATGCATTAATGCATATAAACCAAGATTTTGACTGATGCGCTGTCCCTTTCCCTCCCCTGTTTCTACCTTCCCTTCCACTATGAATACCAAACTATTCTTTGAAATTCAGGACTTTGGTTTCTGGGTCCCAATTTCTCCATCAATTAAAAAATATTGGCACACACACAAACTAAATAAGTCTTCATTAAATTTTGATTTGTATATGCTTTTTTTTATTTCCCCCATGTTTATCTTCCTTCTCATGGCAATATTCCACAAGACACCTAAGCCAATCTAACTATTCACTGTTGCCATAGGAATATGGGATAGTCCCTGCTTCTGGCTGCATGCTGATTTAGGGACCCCTGTGCCGATTTATTCTCTTCCTCAGCAGAAGAAAGGAAGACTAACTCAGAATTTAAAAAAAAGACCAACCAACTAATGGGAGAGGAGAAGCAGGACTCTGCCATTTGGCTGCAACAAGCTTTTACATCCTTTCAGTCATGTTATGAAACTTAACCTGTGTCAGCCTTTTTCCCTGTCATTGACTCCTCTTTTCTTTCTTTCATCTCATCATCTACCCTCCAGCAATTATTTCCCTCTCATGTCAGCCCCCCATTTCCAGTTTTTCTTCCTTCTCAATTTAACTTCAGAGGGGAAGTAAACATGGAAGATCATCCTTAATACCCCCACACCACACCAATGGAGTCCTGAAACCCCCTACCTGAAAGCTGGTGGGACCAACCCGCTGTGAGGGGCTTTGCTGGTTTAGAGTTGCTCCACACTGAAGCAGGGACTGTTCAGCACAGGTAGGCAAAGCCCTGGCTGGCTCCACTTGTGCTGGCTGCCAGCTCTTCCCAGAGCCCTCCCTGCTCCTGACAGCAAACTACAGAGGCAGTTTAGGAGAGATAAAGGTGTAAAAGGACTGAGAATCCTGTGAGGAGTGGCTGAGGAAGTTGGGTTTGTCCAGTTTGGAGAAAAGGAGGCTGAGGGGTGACCTCATTGTTCTCTATAGCTTCCTGAGGAGGGGAAGTGGAGAGGGAGGTGCTGATCTCTACTCCTTGGGATCCAGTGATAGGGCACATGTGAATGGTTCTAAGCTGCACCAGGGGAGGTTCAGACTCAACATCATTAAGCATTTCTTTACTGAGAGGGTGGTCAAACACTAGAACAGACTTCCTAGAGAGGTGGTCAATGCCCCAAGCTTGTCAGTGTTTAAAAGTCATTTGAACAATGCCCTTAATAACATGCTTTAAATTTTGGTCAGATTCTATCCTATCCTATCCTATCCTATCCTATCCTATCCTATCCTATCCTATCCTATCCTATCCTATCCTATCCTATCCTATCCTATCCTATCCTATCCTATCCTATCTTATCCTATCCTATCCTATCCTATCCTATCCTATTCCACTCGGGAGCTCATGCTGTTTTAATCTCTGCCAATCCTGAAGTTTAAACACATAAGTACACCTGCCTGCTCCTGGGTGTGGAGGCAAGCTCCAGACTGCAGCAGGACTGCAGCAGGAGCTATTCCATGGATGATGTCATTGGCATAATGCATTTTCTTCTGGGGGTAGAAGTTTGTCCTTGTAAAGTAATTTAAAAGGCAAAGGGGAGAAAATGGGATGGTTAAAAGGGTATTGTTTGTGCTTGGTGGCTTTGTTTTGTGCTACTACTGGCTGGGCTCCAGTTTTGACTTAAAGCTACATAAGCAAGACAACAGCAAATGACTTGGTAACTACCTTGGGTCTCAGTTTCCTGGTATTAATCAGTTTGTACTACTGCATTAATGTTAAGTAAGTCTATTTCATTAGTAAATATAATTAAGGTATAAAAATATATATTCAGTATGAATCATTGTGATGTGCTGCACTGTAAATATCCACTTAAGCTGGATTTCAAATCAACTTTGTTTAGTTAATAGACTGTCACAGCTTTGAGAGAGTTCCTGCCTCCTTATATAGGAGGGAAATTAATTAGATAATTCATGAAAGGTGTCTTAAGAGTAGGCAAGCTAAGGGTTTATATTAAATGTAATCACCCAGTATTTGCAGTAGACACTTCAGTGTTAAATAGCTTGTCAGATTTTATCACAAAGCTATGAAACCCTGAAAAACATGCAACCGGAAATATAACACGGTGACAATATTTTTACAGGTGCTTTTTCCTTCTGGCAATGTATGACTGACTTTGAGTATTATTGCACAGCCTAAAGAATGTTAAGATAAGGCATGAAAAGGAAGATTTCATATATTTAAACATGTCCTCAAGATCTCATTTCCCTTTTTTCCTGTTTCAAAAAGTCTGATCTAAACTTGAAAACAGTTTAGATGAAAATATCCTCATGGGCTGTCTATATGTGTACCGTTTTCCTCTATTAGCAGTAACCAGATCTGGGTGAGTGTCAGGGGACCTGATGTGATTGTGCCACTAAGGGAATCTGGTTTAGGGCTGTGCTACTGCAGTAAGATCTGAGTCCTGTTTTCACTTTCTCTGTTCCATTCAAAGAGGCCATGCCACATGGCATATTAAAAAGTGTCCTGTAAATAGCTGGCTATGGTAAATAGTACAGAGCAGGAGTATTTTCTTTCCGCTGATCTGGAGCTGAACACTGAGAAATGTTTATGGGCTAAGGCCATGTCCTCTATGCATTTCTGCAGAGCAGTTATGAACCCTGGTCCTGACTGAGGTTCCTAAATGCTCCTGGAAATATTAATCTGTGTTGCTATATCTCAGCAGTATTTGAACATTGCACGCGAGTGCAGCTGTTTCACAGGGATTGTGTGCCAAGTTCACTCAGGGAATTTGGAACTGCTGCATTTCTGTGGAACAAAAATCTCCTCCTTCATTTTAGAACTGAGTTGACCCTGCCCCTAAGGGCAGATACCAATTTTCTCACCACTCCCTCATGACTGGACCATCTTCTATTGAATCATGCAGACCTCGAGAGTCTACTGACATGAATGTATTCAAAGACACTTACTTATATACAGCCTTACTCCCTGAGAAAGTGTTCCTGAAAAGTGCAATGGTCAGTGGTTCAACAGATAGCAAAGCAATTTGTCCTACAAGAACTGATGTAATATAGAGAGAAATGTATGACAGACTTCAGAAATACATTCAGTTAAATGCACAGAAACAGAACTGGAGGAAAAAAAAAAAAAAGAAATTAGTCAGTGTATAACAGAAATAACTATATGAAAATCATTGATTTTGAGCTACTTCACAGATTTTAAGAAATGGAAGAAAGAGAAAATAGCCTCAGAATTTTACAGACTACACCATTTCATATTTTTGACATATAGACAAGATTGATTTTAAGTGTCACAATTATAGTACGTGTCTAGTTTATAAAAAATGCATGGACTGCATTGTCAGCTCTAGAAATGTGGGCACTTTAGGTCGAGACATCAAGTATTTCACCTCCATATCATTCTCCAAAGCTATTAGCTTGTCTGTAATTACAACTAAACATCAACAGACTTCTGTTATTATCCAATAAATATCCAATCTCGGGTACAAACAAATAGGAGCCAATGAAAAGGAAAAATGTGGCCTTTCAGCTATAAATAGCAATACCAATAATAATCAGTTGCTATTGGGTCATATACATTTAATTTGCAGAGGACTTAGTTTACACTATGTTTCACTGGATACTTTAAAATGGAAACTCTGCGAAAAAAGAACCTCAGAGGAGTACTACAGGAAGTGCTAAAAATGATTTTTGCATAATCTATGCTTTCTGTCTAAACATTTTTGGTACGTAAAATTGATTTTAAAAGTGTCATTCTACCACAAAGGTTTTATGTTAGAGAACACTGATAAGATGGTGGTAAAAGTGCTAAACAGAGTCTTGCACTGAAAGAGATTAAACCAGGGAAACCAGTGATCTTCCCAGACTGGAATATCTCTGGATTTTATCCAGAATTGAACTGGTACTTCAGATTAAGACTTGCTTAAATTTGAAGAATTGTCAAATCTGGAAAGAGTTGCCTTCTGTTTAACAGGAAACTTAAATATTTAGGCTGAAATGTGAAATATTTAGGCTAAAATATGAAATACCACACTTTGAAGGATTATTTTTAGCGATAAAGAAACTTATCTTCGTATTTGTTCTAACTGATAAACAGGGTGGTATTTTAACAAGGGATAACATAATTTCTGGCAATTCCTGTGAATTCTTGAGCAACTATGTTGCAGGCATGTTTCTGTCAACTATGAGAGATGAGTCTGCAGCGTCTAAAGAGAGCAATAGCTGCAAGAGCTGTTTGCTAAAGCACACAAGTATGTACTTAGTTTTAAGCACATGACTAGTTCCAAACACATATGCTTCTAGTTAAGCCTATGTATAGATGCTCTGCTAAATTATGGTTAAGAAAAGGTGGTATCAATGGGCAGGTGGCCCAAAGAAGACCCAGCCTCAAACCAATGTTCTGGTAAAACAGGTGGATCACCAGTGTCTTTCGGCTCCTGCAGGTGTCAGGAGGTTGTCCTGAAACTGGGAGGATCCATGAGTGATGTTTATATACCATATCATAATTTTAGTTGGGTTTTAGTGGGTGCTCAAGGTCTGGTTGTCAGTTGCTGGCCAGCCATCTGACACTTCTGGCCAGCTCTTACTGGCTTATGTGTTTTCATTCGTACTCCACAGCTGGTCATAAAGCTGACCTTTACAAATGTATGGTCTGTGATATTTATTTTATGAGAACATAGATATTTGAGCCAAACCAGACTACACCTAATAAGCCCCATTCTAATTTCCTTTACAATATTATCTGTAAGCTGATGGATGGCAAGTGTTCTTTTAGCATTACAAATAGATGTGCTTTCAACTAAATGCTGATATGATAACATGATAGGTATGAATGTGAATGACAAAATTAAATTCTTTTGCTATATTTTTAAAAGGCAAATGACACAAGAGAAATAAGAGGTATGCACAGACTACATAACATGCTCTGGATCAGAGCCAGAAGAATCTTGCACATCTACCACATAGCTAATGCTTGGATTCAGCAACATGTCTCCAGCGACCACCTGTAAAGCCTTAAATCACTGTAAAGTACATTGAGACCTAATCTAACTAAAATCCCACTGTACAGTCTTCAAGAATATTCTCCAAAATGAAACAGTGTTTCTTTGGGGCGGTTCTGGGATACACTTCCTCAGGAGGAAACACAATATTCTGCATCTCTAAAGCTGAGGTGCATGAAAAAAGAGCACAAGGAAGGTTAGTGGCTATGACATTATCCCTGTCTAGCTTGGTTTGAGTTCACGGGCGTGCCTGTCATACAAACGGGCAGCACGATGCGTTTTCCTGTTCTGATCACTGCCACTGCTCGCTGGAGCTGGCAGCAGACCATAGGTCTTTACAGGTTTCGGACTTTTATTGTTCCTAAACTGGCAGGTAGTGCTGAACAGGTGGTAGGAAATGTAAGCCCATAAAATAAAAAGACCTGTGTCTGGGTTTGGTTGCTGACTCATCCAGCCTAAAAGCTGAAATTTTAAACACAAAGCTTCACAGTCCTCATTTTGAGAGGGTGGCTTTTTTTTCCCTTCTGTTGGGAAAATTTTAAAATAAGGTTATGGTTGTGTAATTTTTGTAAGAGGATAAAAATGCATGTTTAGCTATGGGTTTGATACTGATTGTAAATAATGGATTGAACAGTACACTGGACCCTATTGGTCGCAAGACTTTGAAAGGTAACTGCTATCTGGGAAACAGTGTTAAGTCCCAGAAGTCAAAATGATGCCTCAGGAAAGTTCCTATGACTCAGACTGGTGGAGTGAAAAATAATAAATACTTATGAATTAACTCAACTCATTAATTACACACTTAGGTAAGGAAAGACAGAAGGAAAAAGTATAAACTAAAACACAGTTAACATGCTTTTATTTGATATTTGCTAAGTGTCCAGAAGAATTTCATGGGTGAGAAGATGGAGCGAGTTCAACAAAAATAACCTGCCAGAAGATTTAAGAGCAGCTTGCCTCTAAAACTCCTGAACTAACATATATTCTCATCTCAGGCTATTTTAGTAGAAATCTGAGAGGAGATTTGTGTCATGATAAGGTTGCATTAACCCAGAAAAACATTTATTCACATACTATTATTTCTGTTCTATTGGAAAATTTACAAATTTTTAGTTAAAAGTTCACACTGTTTGTTTCCCATTTTAAAACAATGGCAGGAGTAGCAATGTTGCAGATGAATAGATATTTCTGTACTGTGTACCTTATTGCAGTAAAGCTGAGAGGGAGAATATGTATCAATGAAATATAAACAAAACCTGCAAACCATTTAAGTGCTAAACCCCATCAACAGTCACTACTAAACCAACTGGGCTCAATCAGGTGACCTCAGTAAATTACACCAGATAAACTGGGGAGAAATTTGGCATCTAAACTACGAAGGAAACCTCCGGTTCTCATGATAATTTCTTGCAGTGCTCTCTGAGATGTGAAGGAGGGACAGCAAAGGAAACTTGTACCCCACCCCAAATCCCAGAGCTGAGCAGGGAGCCCACCCTGCTGCTGCTCCCTTTGCAGAGGGGGTGAACCTGGCCTGAGTGTGATGGGACCAGCTGTGCTGCGGGTGAGTGCAGGTCAACAGCTGGGTCAGGGTGGGAGCCAAAATCTAGTCTGTGTCCAAATATGATATGGGCAAGTGACCGATAACTCACAAGATAGACAAAATTAAAAGCATTTCCCAAGTTAGGAAGCTGAAGAGTAGGAAGAAAACATTAAATCCTCAAGTTCAGGTATTAAGCAAATAAAAAATTAAGAGCATATACAATTGCTGGAAGGAACATCAGTCATTTAGTTTAGCTTAGGTCATTTAGTTCAACCTGCTTCTCAAAGTAGGAACAACATTATTAGGTTTTGAAAGTATCCCTGGATGGACCTTCCACAGCCTCTTTGGGTTCTAGTGCTCAGTCAAAATTAGAGTAACAATTTTTCCCACTCACATAAGTCAGACTTTCCCTTGCTGCAACCTGTCTGTTGCTGATAGTCCTTTTGCTGTGCACCTCCAAGAAGTGCCTGGGTCTGTCTTTGCTCTAATTAGCCACTAATTAGTTGAAGGAATCTAATAAATTCCCCCTTTGCCTTCTGTTCTTCTGTCTAAACAAACCCCAGCCCCTCCTCAGTATTTCCTGACCATCTCTGTGGTCCTTTACTAGACTTGCTCCAGTTTACCAAAGTCCCTCTGCTAATGGAGGTCCCAACCCAGAGGCAGAGCACCAGCTGCAGCCCATAAGCACCAAGAAGAGGCGAGTAATTGCTTCCCATGACCTGTTAGCTGTGCTTTTGCTAATGCAGCTCACCAGGCGAGGTTCTCTCCTCTGCCAGAGCTCCCCCACTGATGACCAGGCTCAGTAACTGGCTGCACATAACTCAGAAGTGAACGCATCCAAGCAGTTGTGCACACCTCATTTCTGTTATGCTCTCAAGGAAGTGAATTAACTTTTTAGAAACTGTCCTCCCATAACAGTGATGATGAAAAACTAGCATGAGGAGGGTGCTCTACAATGACAGTGACACAACCTGTCAACGGTCTTAAAAAGCTTAAATTAAAAAAAAGCCATGGTTAAAGTAGCCTAACTTAACTTTGCATATGCATTTTATAACTTCTTTTTCTTAATGAAACAAAACTTTTTTTTATAGCCCATAAGCCTTACTGATTTGCAGCTAAATGTGAACTATGTTCTAAATTTCCTATCTATTTTTCACAGTCATTTATAACTTAAAAAATTATGGAATAATTCTATACAGAAGTTTAATATTTTCTCTCTTTTTCCCATTTTTTATGTTTACGTACTTTTGGATAGACATTGAGCATAGAAAAAAAATTAAATTTTGAAACTTTTAATTTAAAAAGTGCCTTTACTGTGCCAGGTTCTTTTCTTTTCCTTCTTTTTTTTTTCTTTTTCTTTCTTTTCTTTTTTTTTTTAATTTGGATGTTACTTATTAAATAGAAAATAAGCTGAAGTAATAATTTTCCTGAGTACCACATCCTTGGAGACTTTGGAACTAGCAGGTCTCAGGATCACACCTCATTTTAATACAGGAAAAACAAATTTTCTTCTTCTTCAGCTCCCAGTTGTGTTCTTTGTTTCGAATGAACTTAATATTGACTAAAGTAAATTAAAATGAAGAACAAGCTCTAAATGTACTAGGCAGTACATTGATGTATTAATTCACCAAATGCTTATTCTTGGTTCCAGGTATTTAGCAGCAACTTCTCATAGATCAGTAATTTCATTATTTAAAGATCTGTCAGCAATCACTCATTCTGTGAAGATGATTTTAATTTTAGTGATGTTAACTGTAACTGATCACAGTAAATTTTGAACGTAATCACAATTAAAATGAAGAATTTTTCTGTATATGCACCTATGTAATTTAAATTAAAGGTACTAATCTCAAAAGATGAAACCAAGTTAAGGCCCAAACCCCAGTATTTCCTCTTTCTCTTTTCCAAGAGGTGCAAGATAATTAGGGAAAATCTACTGGAGGAACTTCATACTAAACTATGATGCCTCATATTCCACATCGGAAACTATCTGGGCTAAAGTAAAACTATCTGGCCTATTAAATGCAATTTTCTTTATGAATATTTGTACATGGAAAAAATCCTGCAGACACTTGCTCTGTCTGATGGGAGGTTCCTGTAGGCATGTTTCCTGTTTACAGTTCTGTAGGCAAGAAGCCTTCAGGACTTTACAAGTATCAGGGACAACTTTGGTCTCTTTGTTTAAGAAAATATTTTATGTACACTGGTGGCTAGGTCTGAAAATCAGTCTTAAAAAGGTGGGTTCAGCCCTGTCCTTCATTCAGCCAAGAAGGATGGCTTTTGGGCTCTGTGGAGCTGATGTATCTTCATCATTCAAAAGACCTCCATGGGAGTTTGTAGGTGGGAGCGCCACTTTCAAACACCATTGCTCTTGTAAGATCCTTGCTGGCTCAAGGCCATCTCCCTCCACACTTGGATCAAACAGGATTCACCAATACGGGATGGAAAGACAGGTCTATTGGAATGGGCTGGGAACAGGGCTGTGAGCAATATTTCTTACTGCTCCAGGTGATATCTGGTCAGGACACTTAACCTTTTCTATTCACATGTGGAAAAGTAAAGTTATTCCAAACCTGGATTTTGGTATAGGAGGTAATAAATATAAGAAATAATTGCAAAGAAAATATTTTTGTATTTTAAAACTAAACATTTTAGCATCTAACAGTCTAAATGACTTCATTGATCTCCTTTAGTTTTTATAAAAACGTTCAGTTTTTCAAATTTAATCTCTGTTTACAATGGCAGTGTTTGAACTCCTGAAAACTTTGCCCTTGGGTGAGACTGCAATATTGTGTATATCACTTCAAAAGTGGCTGCATTTAAGGAACACGTGTGAGGTGAGAGCTGTGGCAGAGGACCTGACCGAGGATGTGCCAGCCAAAACATATTCCAGTCCAATCTGGGATTAACCGAGATTTATTGTAACACTACGCTCTAATGAACGAGAAGAGGAAAGGCAGGGAGGGAGCACTTCTCTAAGTGGGCAAGCTCTCCCCAGTGCCCCCGGTTTGCTGCGCAGGGCTCTACCTGCCCTGGGCGAAGCACCCTGGGTGGCTGCAGATGGAAGCAGAGCACAGTGAAGGCTTTATGCCCCTGTTCAAAACAGCTTTTCCATATTTCAGCACCAGGCCTACAGCCGGCTGCAGCGGTCTCAGCAAACATCTGAGGGAAAGGTGCAAGTGCCTGCCTGGGAGAAATCGCCTCACACTCCTTGGAGGAGGTGTGTGGGGACGGGGACGGAGCAGGAGGATGGCAGGAGAGCGTGAGCCCCTGCCTGGGGCCCCCAGCATGTGCCTGCTTGGAGGGAAGGCATACAGCTCCCTTCCACATCTCCGCAGTAAATTCATCTTCATATATTACTGAAGGTACAGCATTAATTCAGAACAGATTGAATAGAATTTGGGGTCAGATTCCCTTTTTCTTAATTTAGCTCCCGCCTTATATACACACTACAGAGCTGCAGGTGTAAGTGTTTTAGTCAGGGATGCAGCAATTGTGAGCAGATAATTAGACCTTTGTACTAGTCTAGTGTTATACTGAAATCATTAAGGCTATGAGAAGAAAAATAAATGCTTGGGTATGGGTATCACTAATTCCTTACAGTGACCTTAAACAGCAAGCGTTTCTGAGCAAATGTACCCGTCCATTAAGACTGCAGTTGTTTGTGGCTTACCTGCCCTGGTTGTTCACAGGCTGTTTGGTATCTTGCTTGTTGACATAATTCTTTTACTCTCTCATATTTTGGTAGTTGATTAGACTGCTGAGTGTTTTTGTTGGGTTCCTCTTTCTTGCGTAGAAATTTGCTTTAAAAAAAAAAAGTTGGATATTTTAGATACATTCTTCTAAACTCTGGAGATGATGAATTTAACTGAGAAAGCAAAGCTACTTGAAGATTTAATGTCTTCTCAGGAAAAAAAAAAATCCCCACATTTCTGTTACTGACCTTCAATGTAGGTCATGTAGTGAAAAAAGGGTCCAAGTGACTTGCTGGAAATTACCCAAAGAGAAAAAAGGGCTGCTGAAATATGTCTAACTGATACAGTTCAGCACCATTCATACATAAATATATGTTATTTCACAAAGCAAAACATGCTGAAGCAGTACTTGACTGGCTGAAAAGACCAGCTGAAGAGACTAAAGAGCTGCCTTACTTGGTCACCACAAGCTTAGCTATATCTTATATACTACAGAGTGTGTTACATGCAGTTTTTTAGTACTCCACACAAGATTTCCATACTCTGTCCAGCTATAAAGTGCCACGAGGAAATTGCTGTAAAATTTTTACTCAGTGAAATTTTTCATAGCAGTGATTGGCAAGGTGAGAAGGTGTAAAGAAGTATCAGTAAAAAGAGGAGCATTTATAGTTATAAATCTCATTTACACCTAAGTCTTTTCTTAGCTGGAACAAAAATAAAGAATGCTTCCAATATATGATGAAAAATAAAAGATCAGTTGATAAGAGGATTCTGCACAGCTAGATTTGAAACAGAGATTTGGAAAGAAAACGAGTCAGATGATGACGTAAGTGGTCACAAGTATAATGTTGGAGAAAAAGGAGGTACAGGCTAGGAGAGTCGCCAGAAAAGAAGACTTTCAAACTTTTTCAGAGGTAGGGATTTGGGAGCACAGCAGCTTGCAAATCCAGTGGTGGAAAACTAGGAAACAAGTCAGGCCTGTAAGTTTGCTTGCAAAATTTACTACTGACCATAAAAAGGAAGATAAGGGAGCAGAAAGGAAAGCATGTAAAAAAGAGTATTCCCAGCAGGCACGCTCTCCCAAAACTCTCTCACCCCTAATAATTACCCTCTTTCCACCAGAAATGTGTCACGCCAAATTTTGGTCTTCTTGTTTGTTCGAAACCTGAAAGCAAAATAATAATATTTACTACTGGCACCTATGTATAGCACTGCTAGTGTTAACAATTTATTTTTAAAAAAATACCTCTCCATTTATATATGCCTGCAATTTTATAGATGTGCTCTTTAAGAAACTTTTCAAATGTGAAATCTGTGATCATCACCGTGACACAGCTCATTTTCACAGAATCTTTTTCCACTCTGTTGTTGATTTACTCAGGTGTGTGCTTCTGAACTGGCTAAAAAAAAAAGAAAAATGCTGGGACCCACCTGTTTCCTGGTCTCTCCAAGTCCAGAAGCTTTAGGACAGATTTGCCATCCATATCTGGAGGCGTGTCAAGTCCTGCTATGTCCAGAATTGTTGGAGCGAGATCAATATTGAGAACTATCTGAGGCACTCTGCAAATCAACAGAAAAGGTCATACTTGTCATGTGTTCAATATGTAAGTCTTCACATTCTCTTGGAAATAGAATGGTAATTAATGTTTATCAGGGTTTTGAAGATGTAAAGCTCGACAGAAGTGCTAAGTTTAGAAAATCCTCTTTGAAGGCTACAATTCTGAGATTGACAGGCCAGTACTGCAGACTGTCATCACAAAGAAAAAGCTAAGCACAATAAAACAAGGAGATGCAGTAGCCACTACTCATCGACAATGAGGGCATGACATCATCCATTCTGCTAAACCAGAAGGTGAGCCATAAAGACAAGCATCTACTTTTTAAAAGCAAAATCCAAAGCCTAACCCTACAGGACTACACATTATACAACTTTCTCATCTGCATTATAACATTAATGATATGCCAAATGAAAGACATGCCTCCTTATAAGACTTACTGCTCTACAACAATATGACATTCACTATGAAATGAAAGTAGATAGAGTGATAATTACATGCTTTTAGAAACATTTTACATTAGGTTCAACAGCTGTGGTAGAGACATAAGAGAACATACACTGATCCCGGCTCAACGCTTGGACCACGAATAAAGAAAGGAACTCGAATATCAAAGTCGTATGGCATTGACTTCCCCTTGACCAGTCCGAACTGCCCGATATGGTAACCATGGTCAGCAGTGTAAATAATGTAGGTATTCTCCAGTTCTCCCATCTCTGCAAGCATTTGGTATAACTGCAACACAGCATGAATTACATGTAGCAAAACATGTTTTGTGCATAACCATGTATAACTATCATTTTACTCCCTTCAATACACAGAATCAAACATGACATTGATGAGGTTGTTGAAACAGACATTCTGGGGATGGACATTTTTACATGTTGTCTTTACTGTGCTGTTAAAAAATCCAATTTACAAGTTCAATTTCATATTTGACAGAGGGGAAAATTAAACAGGTACAGAAAATTAAAATAGCAAAATAAGTTAATACTAATGTAGTTGCATTAGTATGTCCAAAAGTCATTGTGTACTTAAGCACAGCTTGGGAAAAAAGTCTGCTACAGCTTTAGGGTAAATGGTACTCAGGTTTGATTTGCTTTGTTAGTCTACAACTTTCTCATTCCTTACCGTTATGGGCTTGGGAAAAGGCTGTAAATTTTTATTAAAGTTTAAAGAAATCTCTCTGGGGGAAGATCTTTGGTCATGGTGCTTGATTTTTGAACAAAAAGTCATGCAAAATACACCTAATAGTTCATGTATCATGTTACCTATAATTAGCTGTACACTGCATTGCCCAACTTCTGCAAACACTAGCAGACTGACACCCGAGTTGCTGTGATTTGCCAATTCCCAGATTTCAGCTGAAGGATGAACTGTGAAGGGAGTGTGCGAAATGAATAGACCTTGTCATGTGTGCACCTGTGTCTATCCCTGTGTTCACGCAGGTGACGCAACTTCTGTTAATACTAGACTTTACATTAGGCCCCATGATTTTTCCTTTTAAAAAAAAAAATCATCTGTTTATTCACATAGCAATTGAAAGAAGTAAGTGAGGAGCTTGGCATTACGTGGCAGAGAACATAAACAGAATGCATTTCTACTGAGGATATGCGGAGTTATTCTTTGTAGCCCAGGGGCTTTCCCCAGGCTATAGTTGGTGAAGGTAAAGAAAGAATTCATTTGATTTTGTAGTCTACTAATAAGATCATATTCACAGTAGTTTCTTGAACTCACTCTTTCCATAGAATCA
The DNA here is from genome assembly GCA_907165065.1 of Caprimulgus europaeus. Next base: position 35,874,362 of record OU015525.1, read on the forward strand.
TCAACTGACATCAGGGTCTGAAGTCTTTTGCGCTGCAAGACGTTTGTAAACTCCATGTGTATAGGCAGCATGGGCCCCGTGTACTGCATGATCCAGTGCTTATCCATGTTTGGTGCATAGTTATAGCTGGGAGTGCTGAGAGGAAAAGAAAGAATCTGAAAAGTTGCGCAGCATCATGGGCATCAGAGGAAGGTAGGAACTCCTTTAACACAGGAATAGCCAACAAACAGTTAAATCACATATTCTGGGTATTAGCGGGTATTCCTGGTATAAACTATCACAAACATCACTTCAGTTGCTTGCAAGCTCATTGATTCATTTGCTATTTCATCAACATTTTTAACCACTTGCTTTCTGAGCTTTTTTTAGGCTCAAAGATCACTACCAGGTCCATGTTAATATTTGGCATACATCAAAAAGTATTTCTCAAAAGAATCTGTAACCATTAAAAATGCTCATCTGAATGTTGCATCCCATAAAGACAAGCAGAAAAATTAAGAAAGGAAAAGATTATTATTTTGCCTAGAACATGGGTCTGGAGTCAACAGCACTGGTTGCAGCACTTTCTCAGCTCTCTCCTTTGAGGCCACAGTACGGCTTCATATCAGAGCTGACCCTGCACCCAGCCAGCCAGCCCCAGGGGAGTTGTACTCGGAGCTACATCCCAGTGATGCCCAGTGATGTAGTAGACATGCAGAATCTGTCCATACCAAAATAACATTTATTTATACACTAAACACTACTGAGGTGTTCTATTTTTATGTGAAGACAAAGCACGGTGCATTACCAGCATAACTTGAGCTATGACAACAATATTGAACTGATACCGCTATCGATACTAGTACTAAGTATGGCACAGAGTCCTACTGAAGCAAAGAATGACGCTTTGGGAGCTCTCATAAACATCAAAGGAAAGGTTTAAGAGAGGTGTTCTATACAGTCAGTGAATTTTTGAAGGATAACATATAAGAAAAAAGAATACATTAACATAATATTGCCTCTGAAGAAAACATATTGCAAAAAATATGCCAAGTAAATTTGCTATACAGATATATACAGTACAAAAGCTTTCCGTCGATCTTGTTTTTATACGTAACACACATGACAACTAAAATGTGAAGAGAAACCATACAAAATCTATGTCCCATAATGGTTTCATCTGTGTACAACCACTTTCCTTCTCTAACACTTGCATAACCCAGGCTTTGCCATTTTGATGAAGTTATTTGGGTTTTATTTTTTCCATTTCTAATAAACTGCAGTACATGTTACATGTATTGCAGCATTACCTTTGAAAAATAAATGCAAACAGAAAATGAAAAAATGCTGTTGAGTGATTGGGTTAATTGGATTCCTAAAGTTATCTTTTCAGTTTATAACAACAATGCAATTCAATATTAATTTACTTTTTAGATACAGATAATTTTAATATGTGCATTACCCAAAGGTACATTTTCTCCACAGAAATGTTTATCTGTAGTTGTTCTTTCATAAAAGGTAGCACTGAACAATATCAGAACATTCTATATTGATAACTTGAAGTCACACCTTTGCCCTTTGCTTTCATTTTTCTTGACATGGTTGTATGTGATCACAGAATGTTGGTAACAGTTGATTTTACTTAAGCACTTGATTTTACTGTATCAGCTATAGTACATATAACCTATAACTTTATATTCTGAGGATAAAAATTGGCTGAATGGACAACATAATAGACTGATAGTCAAGTGAGACTGCTTTTGAGAATTTAGGTGGAATTTGGGAAGCCTCCAGCATGTACGGCTAGTTTTGACTAACCTACTTAACCATTAGCAACAGAAGTGAGACAATGGTATCACAGGGTTTGTGAATGTTTCCTTGAGTACTTCCTTCCTAAGAAGTATGGAAAGGTTAGCAAAGATAAACATAAAGTGAAATCTCTTTTGTGCTGGAAATTCTTTTATTTCGGGTTGAAAAGTCAAAATGTTGACATTTCCCATGGTAGAAGTCTGATTTTTTAAATAAATATTTATACTACCACAAAATTAATAAAACTGAGCCCAGGAGCACAGTCCTCCAGGTTGCTGGCTAGCCAGCAGTCCTAGCAGATGGAGTGATGGAGCCTTAGACATTGAAGAAGCAAGTCTTAGGAGTTTTGGTCACCTAGAAAGTATGAGGCACACTGACAAGGAAGAAGGATATTTCCAGTGCAATTTTTCCTCTGTTTCTTTGGAAGTTTGTCAAATGAGATATTTTCCCATGAAAGAGCTCAGTTTTGATTAATCAGCATTTTCCAGCAAAACCCTGCTATTTTTTGGTGGACTCCTGAGTGCCACTGCCACAGAGGGATGAGGTGGCTGTGAGCTGTGCTCAGCCAGCAGCACCATGACAGCCCGTCGCTGTGCCAAGAAGGAAACCCAGCTGCTGAAGCAGGCTCAGGTCTCATGTTCCCAGGCCATTGTCAGAAGCCTCCTCCCCATAATGGATAGTCTTTAAAAGCAGCACTCAAGGGTTTAGCAGGGTGGTTAAAACCTTTCACAGACACTTTTCAAAAGCATTTTGAAATTTCTGGCTGAGAAATGCAGTAGGCAGAGAGCGAGCAGAATTTTCTTCCCAGATAATTCAAGGAACAGGACCTTCTGTGAAATATCCAAAGCCAGTGGCTGATGGAGAAATGTGAAACGGGTCCAAAGTGAAGGGGAAAGAGTACTAGGGAAGAGACAGAAAGAAATAAAAAAATCCCACAACATGCCCCTATTTGTTGTGCCTTGCAGAAAACCACCAGATCAGCACTGCTTGCCAGGCACAAGACCTGACATTGCCCTCAGATCTGTCTACCTTTTTTGGGGGGTAAAAAAATCCCAAAACAAGTGCAACAGAGGTGAATTCTGGGGAGAATATTGAAGATTTCCAAAAACCTTTCCAAATAGACAGACCTCTTCCCTGTCAGTGATAACTGTTTATCACAACATTTTTTTTCTTGAAGCAGTAGGAGTTATCAACTAAATGTTCAGCTGCTATAAGCCCTTGAAAGTTATCGTGGCACAGTCTGTCACTGTTTCTATTCTTCTGTTTTTGGGAACAGCTTTGCTCTGTATTGACAAGTACTGCTGTAAAGTAACATAGTCTCTACATTTCCTTGATTCCTCTTAGCACTGAGAACATAAGACTGAAGAAAGGTGCCACATCTTCTATTGCCTATTCTCAGTCACCTTGTCTTGAGCACATTTGCTGGTCCATGATTAGCAGACAGTGCCAGGTACCTCATTATTTTCAGGTTGTCAATGGTCTCTAAGTCTGGCAAGGAGCTACTGCTTGTCTGCCCGCTAGTCTTTGCTGGGCTGCCCCCAAGCAGCTCAGACGATGCTCCAGAGTGCAAGATGGAGTAGTTTCTGATTTCAAGGTCATTCTTGCTAGTTAATTAGCAAATAGTAAAGCATTTAAACTTTTGAATGTGTGCCAGAGACTGAGAGTTAATTTTACACGTTACAAAAATAGATAACATGAAAATGTGCTCCCCTTCATGTAGGTCAGTTCTAAAATGACCAGCAACATACTACGTGAATATTAAATCTGTAGAGAGGGCAAGGATTGGGAGAGCAAATGGTTACTATACTAAGAAGGTATAGTATTTGTCATTCTGGTAGGCTATACTAGTTTGGACAAATCTAGATTATTCTCTTGCTCACTGCCATTTGTCCAACACATACTACGTAGAACTCATTACATGTAGACTTCTTGGCACTCCATGACAGGTCTGTTCTAGAACTGGGCAGGATACTAGAAGATGTCAGGTTCATAAAGTTCCAAACTGATAACCCCATTTTAACTAACAAAAAAATCACTCACACTTAACAATAACAACCATTGAACCCAATCAGGCACTTTCGTATAAATGCATTCTCAGAATGAGAAAATAATTAACTTTGAAATTTCTTAATTATTCACTGATGTGACTCCTCAGGAAAGGGATGACTTGTGTGGTTTGACTTCTGTTAGCACTTAATGTATCTGCATCAATGTGCATTGTCTTGTTCACACTGCATCCTGGAAATTGCATTCACTGTCTATTTTCCACCCTAAACTACAGCTGGAAAGCCCATAGTGGTGATAACAAAGTGTTCTATAGGTTATGGAAGGAGTAAGTATCTATAAGCACTAGTACAGTTTTCTCTTTAAATAAAGATTCCCCATGTAATCTATCATTTATTTATCTATAAGCATTGGTTCAAATAGATAAGTAAAGGTATGTTAGGAGGAAAGGAATCATATTGGCATCCAGCTCTGGGGCCTGAACACAAAAGGCCTCAATAACCTTCAGTTATATGATCAGCATTTCATATCACACATTTTAATTACTCTTAGTGACAACATACTTGCTATATTTGTATATTTAAATTTTGAAATTTAAAATAGAGAATGCTTCTTATTAGGCTTCTAAGGTACTACAATAACTTTAAGTTAGGTAAGAAATAAACAAACCCAACAGCACAAAAGAATGGATGCTTGTACTTGTACCTCTCAAATAACAGATCATTCAGAAATTAATTACTTTATCTTTTACTAGTGATTGAACTGCTTTTTGTGTGATATTCAATGAAACAAACGGAATAAAGCCATTCTGCAAATCATTATTGCAAAAAGATACTTTATAGGTTAAGAAAAGAATGGGAGATTCAGCTTGGCTAATGCTGTATACACAGTTGTGGTATCTGTGTGGAAAAGCAATAAAACAGAATACAGTATGTTTTAAAAACTCCCAGAATTCAATGCAACTTTAAATTAACCTTTGTTTTCTAAAATTTTTATCGAAATATATACACTTCCATCTCAGATGGGTTAACATGGAAAGAAAAAAGCATGTTCACAAACCTTTGTTCAATTGTTCATACTAAAGATTTGTGTTTCCCTCTATTTACAATCTCCTAATTATCTCCTGTTTTTATCTGAGAAAAGAAAATTATGTTCACAAAAATAATGCCTAAAAATGTTGGTTGTGAATAATTCCATAGAGTTCTCAGAGGTTTTTATCCCAAAGGTGTTTGGCTAATCTTCTGTTTGGATTGGGAGTCCTCCAGTTAGTGAAAATAATACAGTACTTATATGCCCCAGGAACATTTTGTTTAATAAAAACAAGAGGCAACAACATTTTAAAATACTACATATGATAAAACTCATTGTGAAAAATGAATAGTGTTTGTACAAAATTAACACCTATATTATTCTTTGAAATATGATTAGCAAGCATTGCATAAGTGGTCATGTTTCCTTAGAAAAGTGTAAATAAACAAAAGAAGCAAATCCTGTGTTTCCAGGGAAAGAAGACTTCCAGGTTTAGACACTGTTCTTGGAAAGCAGGAAGTCTAGGTTTTTGATAAAATTAAAAGTCAATAAAACATGACCAGTAGCATGGTCAGTATTAATGTGAAGTTGAATTTCACCATTCCAGATCTACTTTTGCTACCTTTTAAAATGGGAATATTTATATATTTATATATCTGGGGATGTGAGGTATGAAAGTTTCACTCCTGAAGTGTAACACAACTGCTACATTTCAGAAAAAAGAAGAAAAAAAAGTTGTTACCCACTAAATATAACACCTTTTTATTTTAGGAAAAATTATTTGTTGCTGCTGCAGAAGTTAATTGGGTAACTAGAATCTTCCCGCATTTCTATATCAGACTATTTCTTCTAGTCCTATTTAAAGTTACACTTGTAATGATGTGTGTGATGATTCTGATAATTTGTCTCTAAGTCAGGAGTCCAAGCAGGTCTCAGGCCAGCACTGACAAGACACACTAACATGTCAAGTTTTATTACTGATGCAAATGTATGATCCCACTCTAATGGGTAAGTGTCCATATTACAAGAAGTATCATTGTAACTGTCAGATATTTGAGATTTAGCCTCAGTGACTAGAAGGTACCCTGGATGCAGCCATCTCACACCCCAAATTCACAAGTAAGGATGCTCTGGGGATCCAGAGGTGTATTGGCATTGCTCTTCATGCTTCACTACTGCAAACACATCGCTACCACCAGACCAGGTCATTCAGCACCTTATGTACTATGTTTAAATGGAAATATAAAGCTCTACCTTTCATATAATAAACCTTTTTTCACATTACCTTGGCAAACTTTCCAATTTCTTTCCAGACACCATTTCTAGCTGCTCCTCCTAAGGTATTTAGCCTGGCAATAGGATTGCTTCCAGGTAACCATAAAATCTGGTTGTCAGTCCTCCTGCCAGCCCAAGGAACTTCAACTCAGCACAGCCAGCAATGTTTCAGATTTCCATTTTTTACATTCTTCAGTAAACCTGCCTCCCACAGATTTTTGCTTCTAATGTTTGTTTACTTCACAGCTTATAAACAGCCTAGGTCTGATTCACAGTTCCCCTATGACTGGTTCACACTGGAAGGTAAAGGGAAGCTAAAGTGCCAGAGGCCTGAGCATAACTGAGAATTCAGGCTTTCATTAGAGCATCATTTGAGTCAGAGCTTTCCTGTTCAGCTGTCTGATGGAACAAGATTCCCCTGTAACAGCTGCCAGGAACACCTAAGAGAGCCATGTCTTGTGTCATAACTTCATATTTAACAACAGCATTTCCAAGGTCTAGCAGCCCCGCTCCCCAACGGATGATGTTCATTATCACAGCAAAGATCTACGTACTCCTTTCATCTAGTACGTCTTCTCCAGTCCTATTTTCTTCCACAGAAACAACTGCTGGGCATGGCTAGAGCATATACATTAGTCTGATTTATTTTCAGAAAATATATCACTCATTATGCTGATAGCAGCCAGCATAAACTTTCAGAAATATTTTTAGGTGTCAGAAATAGGAGACAATTTAAGGAGAGGAGATGTGGGAGAGTAGGAGGAAGAATGGACTCCTAAAAACAACAGAGAGTGTGTGCTGCTTACAGTATGATACAGTCTGTGTTTCAGGTTAAACTGGAGCTAATGAAAATTAACAGGCATCACTTAAAACTAATGATTAAACAGTGTACACATCATTACCTCTCTTGTCCTTGTAAGACTTTTCATGTCACTCCAGCAGGTTGTTTTCACTGAGGAGGACAGAACTGTAAGGTAACAGTGGTAGGTAATTACTCCTTTTCTTTTTGGCTTTGATGGGTTTTTCCTAAATCTTATGGACTTAGCTGCTGCATTAATTTGATTTTCTTCTTTCCATCTTATTAAGAGGGGAAATGAGACAACAAACACCCACATCTGAGGGCAGAACTCTCCTCGAACTGGAGTATTTCCTGTCATAGCTGCTCCCGTCGTCATACGTGCAAGTGGAAAACTTATTCTGAACAAACTTCTTGTTTGTGTTGTTTTTTTTTTTTAATTTAGTATTTCAATCAAATGACAGGCACTTTATCTGCAAATAAATGTCACATAATTAAGAGTCTGCTTCAGCTACTGTCGTTTTAAGCAAAACTTCCTCTCACATGTGGTTGACAGGCTATCTTAATCCTTGGTTTGTAGGTATAACCTTCCATCTCAGTTTGTAAAGCCAGCAAGCAGCTTTTGACCTGATTTCCTTTCTTTGTTGGAGGTAGACGTTACAGTAACATGATATAGCAACTACATTTTTAAAAACAAAATCCAAGGTCAGATGGCTGTCACCCAAGGTTAGGAAAAAAGAGACTCAAACGGTGCTTGACCACCAAGGAAGAAAATCCAAGGGTTAAACGTTCAAATTATACAAACCTTGGCAGGAGGGATTTTATTGTTCTTGTGATGTTTTCACAGGGAGCACAGAATATTTCTCTGAGAAATAAACTTACATCTTTTAGAGCATGTTGTTAGTATTTTTGCTAGGGAAATCAGTTATTTGGAGGCTTCAGCCACCTAAATTGGCAGTTTAGCTTCAATTTGTCTCTTTCTTAGTCTGCAGACTGAACCCTAACACATGCAGTCAGTCACTGCAATAAGAAACACAGAACAACTCAGTAAGGATCTCTTGAGTTCGCTAGAGAAAAAACTCTTTGCAAGAAGGTTGCCAAGAAATCAACAACACCAGAAGACAAGAAGAAGCAGAGCTGAGTCTCATATTCTGGGCTATTTCACAAATAGCCTAGCAAAGCGAGGTATTTAGACCCCAGCAGTCTACAAAAAATAATAGTTAATTTACACAAGTACTCAGATGAAACTAAGCCTGCAAACAGATAACTCAGACCTTCCCTTGATTTTTGCAGGTGACATGCAACCTGTATAAGGTGGAGAGACGGTTAAAGTTTTGGAGACTAACTAAACTCATTTGTTCTAGCAGTACAAGCTAGAAAGCAAGGAGGCTGGAAACACTAAGCAATAGAAAATGTCAGGAGTGTGATAAACGAATGCAAGTTCTTACAAGCATTCTTTTGTCAGAAGACAGTGAGCGTGGAGCCTAAAATGAGTTGCTTTGGCTTCAGGAGAGGTAGGGAGAGATACAATGATTCAGTGCTTTCTTCCAGACACAGTCCCCACAGCTCAGCGGAAACAGTTTGAATCCTACCCTCCTGTATGATGGATAGTCCTCCAGCAAACAGGATGGTTTGCCTGAGGCCAGGCAATCTGTGCCACTAAACGGGAAGCAATCTGTTGAACAGAGTGAGAACAAATAGATAAAACTCTCTTGCTATGAAAAGGGGTGGTTGAAAGAGGTCCATTAAATCTGATGCAGTGACTATTCATTATTCCTCACAGGCTGGGAAGTAGGGGACATCAGTGGCATGGGCAAGCTCCGGATTTAGAACTAAAGAAAAGGTCCTGGTGCATGGGGTGACTCTGTGGAACTTGTCGCTGCAGGATGGTGGGGCTTCCACTGCGGTTCAGAGAGAGCAGAGAGAGAGATCAGACTGATGCAAAGAGAATGGGGCACAGTGGCCTGGATGCTTCACCTAAACTGAACTGGTGGTTTTCAGAAGCTGGAAAAACAGTGAAAAAGAATCTCTCCTTTTTCTCCTCCCTGCCCTCCCAAGCATTGTTTTTTTTTGAGCACGTAATTTCAGATACTGAGTTAGAAAAAACTTCACAACCCAATATGACAGTTTCCATGTTTTTAAGTTTGTCTTATTTCACCTTTAGGACAAAATTCTTCAGGACAATCACTTCAGAACCAGCTACTTTTTCAAGTGAATATTTGCAAACTAAAATATCAATTTCATCAGTTCTGTATACAGGTAGGAATTAGGCAGCATAAATAACTACGAAACATTGTTGATTGGTTTGCATTACTTGCAAAGTCTAGTGTCAGGAATGTAGGATTGTTGAGAATGTAGAATAAGAAAAATATAGCTAAGAATGTAAGGTCAGGGCAAGTGGCATATTTAGAAAGTAGCAGCCAACAGGAGAATAAAAAAAAAAAAGAAAGTAACAAATATTTAACCATGTGCCACGAACAGCAAGTCGCTTTCTGGCCCCAACTAATGTTCAGTTTATGCAGCAACTGCTACTCCTTGCAATTTTAAACTAGTTAATGTAACTACCAAATACATCCTTGCATGTCAGCCACGGCAGAGAGTCCAAAATGCAATTTGTGGACCAGAGAGCTTTTCCACAATGTGATGAAGCTGATTTCTCCTCAATTTCAGAGGCCAGATCCATGTACAATCCAGCTAAAATATTTTATTATTTTTTTTTTCTGTGTGAAAGAAGGCACGAAAACGTTGTTTAAGCATAAATGGGAAGAGTGGTCCACATGCCCACAGCAGACAGAAGGGTGATGGAAACCTAATATCTTACCATGAAGAAAAGGACCCAGAATATTCAAGGTATAAAGCAAGATGTGGAATCCAGGACTATCCTCAGATTTTTACCTACACCTGGCTTCAGTTCTAAAAACAAGATGGAAAGTTCTTTTTTTTTTATTATAGAGTAATCACCAGAAAAGATTAAACATGTTTAAAAATGAAGTCTAATAGGCTATTTTCGGAATCTGCCAGTATCCAGTCTATAAACAAATCCAGTGTGCTCAAAAGCTACAAAAGGGTGTTTTTGGTCTCAATGCATTCAGTTAGTTAGAGCCCAGGAAGCACATATCTTGGAGGAAGACGGAGGAAGTAATATCTTTCCAACAGATCCTGACCTGTGCCTACATATTTTCAGGGTATTGTAAGAAGCTGCCCTTACAAAGTCAAATACTGACCTTTTAATCTGCCACAACTTCCCAGGAGGAAAAGAGCTTCTCTCTGCTTTAATAATGGTCACTCTGTCACTCTCCTCCCCAAAAAGACCAAGCACAGCAAAAGAAACAAGCAAACATTCACCGCTTACTATGAGTTTCTTAAATTTGAATTCTCTCTCCTTGCAATGTCTCCATAAACAAATACTTCACAAGAAGCAGATAACAAGGAATAGTTCTGGCAGCATGTGATTTTGACTTACATATGTTGTGAAGCATTGGGGTAGAGCTCTGAGAACTGTGGTGCTGAATCCTCAGGGCCATGGGGCGCAGCGTGGCTGATGACCATCATTATGGGCCTATGGGGATATATCCTCTTAGACATTCTGAAGTAATTAATGCTCTCATTAGTGATTAGGTCTGTGAAGTAGTCCTGGAACATACCATTAACACAAAGCAAAAGTTACAAAGTGCATGATTAATTAGATCACATACTGTCATACTATTATGCTATTTTCAAGTCTTCATTAAAGCTTAGATCAGGAAGTAAAAACATACCATCAAAGAAATGTATGATTTGAGGGAGCACAGGAGAGACTGAGCAGTAATTGTTTTCTTTAAGCAGGCAATTCCACATAAAATGAAACAGTATTTTGCAAATCAGAGACAACAGAAGGCATTAAGTAAATATGATTACAAGATTTTGTAATATAATGCTAAGAAACATTTAAAATGACAGACTATACTGACAAAGATATGTTGCTTGAATTTCACTGATAAAACACTTTCACAAGGTAATGGCTCCTAACTGCCAGAAATCATCAACTTTTGCATTAGTTTTCTGTTTATGTAAACATTTCTTGGGTGCTCTTTGTTCAGAGTGTACTTTTGCATATGTACAAAGTGGAAGAAAGCTACAACAGGCAACAGATTGCAAAAATCTTTATCAAAGAAATTGCAAATGCAGGGAGCAGTTGAAAACCTGCAGGCTCTGTTCTTTTAATTGTGCAACTTTAAGCAGTGCAGCTGCTGAGATTAAGGTAGTGACTTGCTAATAAACTGGCTTAACCCACAGCCAAGGTGGCAAATGGAAGCCTATGAGGGGAAGGGAGGAAATGGAACTAAAAAAAAAAAAGATGAAAACTTAAATTAAACCACCTGCCACCTTGGAGCATTCACTGTTGGCCTGGAGGTCTAGTGCGAGCTTCATTGAGAAAGTGCTGAGACAATGTTTGTAATTTCAAGCACTTCCAGGCATGACTAATCATATGTTGTGGATTCGAGGCCCCGAACAGCTGCAAAAGCAGAGCCTGAGGTACAAGGTCTGTATCGCACGTCAGTGGTAGGACAAGCCAACCAGCTGTGACCTCCTCGCTCGCCCGCTGCCTGTCCCCGCTGCCCCTTCCCCTCTTCTGTAGCACGTTTGGAGTGCACAGGGTAGCCCTGGCTGCTACAAGCCTTGCAGGGGTGTGGGAGAGACAGTGAGTGACCTTTTGCTGTACCAAATGGGTAATGAGCGTGAGGCACCAGCATTGTGATAATTTCTGGTTGTGTGGCCTGTTCAAGTGAAATGCCCATATCACTGCTCTCCCAAAGCATCCACTCCCCTCCTATTTGCCCATTTATTCTAGCTACCTACACAGAGTGTGCGAGGAATGTAGAACTAACCAATATTCTTTATTTTATATTTTTAAAATTCTATCTAAATACATAATTAGTATCATGTAATTCCTACGGGTGGGGAAATCAGAAACAGGCATTGTGAGCTTCCAATAAAATCTCATTACATGGGTCAGAAACCACAGCTGCAACATCTGTATCATCTTCCGTGAGCTACAGTCTGAGGAAATTCCAGATTGCTTTCTGCAGGCTGGAAAGTCTGTGACCTGCGCTCCTAAGCCTTTCCAAGAAACTTGACGGCAGTGGGTAGGTCACCTTGGCATACTTTCCAAACTTTGTCAAGTGCACAAACAAGCTCTGAAGTTTTCCAACGGCTGTGTTCTTGTGCTTATCTATTCTCATAGTCATATTCACTCTGACACCACAGGCGCACAGCCTTTTTTTTTTTTTTAAGTGAACTGTTTAATGGAAAACAGCATTAACCCAGGTTTCTTGTGTGGGTAACAACTGACAACACTCTGATAACTAAAGTTCAGTAGTGCAAGGGCCACCATTATTTTGGGGAATGGCCTTTATTTACTATTTGATTCTGCCACTAAACCATCCCTTTCCAGCAGAGAGAGGGAGGGAGGGAGGGAGGGAGAAATCACCAGACTGTACTGAAGAGCCCTTGGAAACTTTCTTCCATTGCACGATTAATATTCTCACACAGAAATTGATCTGCAATGCCCTGGAGAGAAAATGACATCTCAATTTCTTGGTTGTGATTGGTTAATTAATTAATTATCTGGTTAATTAATTATCTGAAAGTGATTTTTCTATGGATAAATGATGCAGCATTTATGTGTCTGGAAAATACCTTTGCATAATCAAATCCATGCTTCTCTTTGTTACCATTGCGAGAAATGGTGTAATTATAGAAGCGGGAGTTCTTCACTAATCCAACCCACTCTCTCCACCCAGGAGGGATGTAGCTGCCATTGTATTCATTGAGGTATTTCCCAAAAAAAGCTGTGAAGGTGAAAAAAAAATATCAAAACACAACAAAGAACACACACACACATGAGGCTTTGCAATCCAAGTCTTTTAGTCTGAGTCAAAAGCATGCATGAATTAAGATAAAATGTGTTAGAATGAGTCAGAGTTGCTTTATCAAAAATGTTCCTTTTATACCTTAGAGGATTTTGAAATTAAAAGTTATTTCCAGAGTTTTTATGAGAGTTGAAAGCCTTCGTGACTTTAGGTTTTCTTCTTAATCTTTTGGAATCTGGTGCTCACATTACTTTTTTTTTTTTTTTTTTTTTTTTGAATAAGTATGTTTCTCTTGGTTTCCACTTGAAAATGGAATAATAACATCTGAGAAACACCTTGTGGTTCTAAGCAAGTCCTGTGATGTTTTGGAGCTTGGCTTCTGACTTTTGAAAGTTTGGACTTGGCAACGTGGCTATGTTTGCTGGTTTGATAAAAGGTCTGGAAAGTCCAGATCTCCATCCCACTGGGCAGTGTTTGGGTAGAGCAAGAGGGAATCCCTGCTCTGCTTTGCTGCCACAGCTTTTTAAAGGCAAAACTAATAAAGAGAAAAAGACTTGGAGGTCAAGCACCTCTACCTGGCCTGCCAAACTAAGTGCATTTTTTCCATTAGCTCCAGGTGACAAGTCAGAACCCACTCAGACTGAAACTTTCAGGCCTTGCCATCAAGCTCAGAAGTGCTTGCCTGCCAATTCCTCTGGTAGGAAGTAAAAAGAAAAAAACAGTCTCACCATGCAGGGGGCTCACAGCTACCTGGGAGTTGTGAATCACTTATGCCAAGGATGCACAGACACCAAAAGCTGGCTACTGTCTTTGGGAAGTGGGATTAATGCTAGCGTGGCACCCTGGCAAATGCAACCACGTTGCTTTTACAGAGAGATGGGTATGGATTCTGTATGATCTTTGGCCTGGACAAAAAAAGTCAGTTTGGATGGCTCTACTCTGCTTTTCCACTGCCTGGGAAGTGTGGTGACAAAACACCTGACAGGGCCTGCAACTTGGGTTTCTAGGGATTTATTAGCTCCAGCTCAGTCCCAGCAAGTTACTGGGGTGTCTGAGTAACTTCACTGTTTGTATTTTTAATTTCCTTGAGGTTTACAAGCCCCTGGAGAGTCTCCTGTGCCAGCAGTTCTGCTGCCCATGTCCCAGCAGTCAGCACAAAGGTACTGCCAGTGGTCAGAAAATGAGACACCCCTGAAGAGGAGGGAACAACAGAGACCTCTCCCTTTCCAAGGACAGAGCTCGTCTGGGCAGTAGCTGCCCGCCTCCCTGCACTCTTCATGGTGCACAGCCCCTGTGTTTGCTGCCAGCCCCAGCTCGGACAGCCAGGCCTCCCTGCAGGGAGCTGCTGCCCTGCGTCACTTCCTTGGCTGGGCTTCAGGACACACGTCAAACCGCCGTACTTGTTTCCCACTAGGAAATGAAATCACTTTGGAAAACCTCACGTTCAACCTAGACACATTCAATCTAACCAAAAAAGCACATTTGTGGAAGGGCTTAAATAATTCAGATCTGACTGATGTGGGCATGGTGAACTTCCTGGGAAAGCTGGTGGAAAAATAAAAATGTTCATAATAAAGACTTGCCTAAGGCAACATAAATATGGTGCAATTGAATCATATAACTGCCAAATGTCACTAACCAGAGGTTACAGTCATATATAATGTTACTTTCCTATACCACGTGGAATGTGACATATAAACAAGTCCTACAGACACTGGACCAGGCTTCCAGATATTTCTCCCACAGCCACTAAGAAACCAGCCCAGCCTCTCTCCTTTTTTCTCCTGAGGCCAACCAGAAAACAAGAAGCTTGAGGTGAAGAGGGTGACTGTGGAGAGGGAATATGTGCCCAGCACCACTGTCTCCCGGAATGGAAACCATACTTCTCCTTAAAGCAGCCAAACTTGGTTAAACTCTCAGGGAGTCAGATGTCCAGGAAGAGTGTAAGGGTAAAGGCCTAAATACTGTGGGAAGGGAAGCCAAGGAAAGAGAAGAAGGGGAAGAGAAATCAGAGAGAGACAACAGTGAAGAAAAGTATGTGAGAGTGAGAGAGTGATGTGACCGAGAGAGAAGAAGCATTACTGAGCCAAGCAAAATCAAGGACAGTCTGTGGTTACAGGGGAGATCTGAGGTCAGCCATCCTGAATGCCATCCCGGATCCACAAGCAGCAACTGCATGACCTTGGGGAAGCTCTGTGTACTGCTTCATTTGTAAAGGACTCTACTGCCAACCTACCTCCCACAAAGATCAGAGGCTTTCAAGCTGTGAAATGGAAGTTATGGCAATTTATCATGTAGGATGGTTTCATAGCCCCACCTATAATTAAGATTGACTAATACTGAGACCTGAACTCTGCTATTTATGGTTTTGCCAAACTTCAATCATTATAGTGATGACAGTTTCCACGCTATCTGACTCAGTCTGGATTTTGCTCTATGGAACATTTTAGACAAGCAGTTTGGCAATTTCCAAGAAAAAGGCCAGGGAAAAATAAATGGGTTTGCCCATTTAAAAGTCATTGGCAATCTTTTCTCTAAGAAGCTCTAGTGTCTCTTGGCTTTGATGTAGTGCCTTTGTAAATAATAGAGGTGGCTATGAAAATTTGTCTCAAACTAGCAAAGCCCTGAAAAACTGTAGCACATAGATAATCAGGAAAAACTTACTACAGCTTCTCAGTTTAATGTCACTATAGGGTGTTCCTTTATGGACCTGAAAAAGTCCCAGCAGTTTCAGTTTTGGCCTAAAATAGAGAACAGTCAGCTGCTTTCTCTCCTCTTCTCTCTCATTTGATATTAAGGCATTACCTGAGAGAAAGCCACCAGCATAAAACTCAGAGATGAAATTACCTGGGGCATAAGGAAGAGAAAATATAAACTGAATTTAGAAAAGGAAAGGGAGGCTTGGAGCCAGTGGGGGCCAGTTCATCTTGGAATTTCCTTGCTTTAGATTACTTAATTTTCTAATAGTGTTTTGTTAGCTCCCCTTTGGCTCCCTGAACCCCACATTTCAGTGCATGTTATATGACTTTGGATTGACAGCCTGAACCATTCACCTTTATGTTGGCAATGATTTAGTATTTTATCATAAAAATAATCTGAGAGCTGTCAAGTTTTAAGTAGCTCCATGAGTGACAGTTTGCAGAAATAGATGTTTCTCCTTGTTGTAGAATAATGCAGTTCCCATGTCAAATGTATGACAAAACCCTGAATACAAGTAGAAGTAGCAGTAGTTGTGATAATGGATCACATTTGCCCAATTGATTTAACCAAGAGTGGTTTGTTGGTCAAAAGCTCAGGAAGAAACGAGTAATTAGACAGATGAAGGGAAAAGCCAAGCTTTTATTGAAACACAGGAGTTCAGTCCCTTCACCGTGGGCTTTTCTGAGTACCACTGTGTATAGGATAGGGCAAGTGAGTCAGAGCTGGAGCCCAGCACCAGCAGTTAGTGTCTGGCTCTTCATGCTCTGAATGAAGACAAGTGCCAGAGCAAAAGGAAAGCACGGTAGTGTCCACGGAGCCAAATAACAATCAGCAAGTAATCACCTCGGGTGTCCTAGTTGTTTTTTGTTAACCAGAGGATAAACAATTAAAGCGCTATGGAACATGTCACAGAACTGCCCGGAAGCTAACATGGTGATTTGCAAATCTTCTTCAAATGCTTGGCTTGTAGCGTCAACCCACATCCTTAACTTAGCTGTAGCCCTACACTTGCTAAATTGCCCAAGTCTGACTACTGGGAATGCTCAGCTTTAGAAGCTGCTTGCACCCAGCAGTTACAGAGCTTAGTAAGCCATTTCTGCTTGTAATTAATAAAACAGAGATTATGACTCAATGGGTAAAAACCTCATTAAAAAGTCATGCCATTTCAAGGGACATCTTTTCATTATTGCATGTAATGGCCCCTACAGGGATAACAGGAAAGATAAATGCAGATTTTTGCATTTTAATAAGACAGTTTTTATCTGCATTCTGGTAGTTTTGCTAACTGTTCCCAGGACACATTGTTATTTTTTAATCACATATAGAGTAGCTTAGTATATCAGAATAATTGTATTCTGTGTGAGTATGTTCAATTAAGTTTATGCAAACAACACCACATGGTCTGGTGAATAGTTATACAGACATCTATGTGTCTCAGGTGTGGCTGCAGAATATACCTCTTTGGTACCTAACATGAAAAGATGCCTTAATATAGATTTTTTTTTTTTTCGTTTTAGCAACTAAATGAGACTTGAACTGGTGTGTTGGGTTTGTGGGGGTGGAGACTGTTTTTGGTAGTGGGGGCTAAAATGATGGCCCCTGTGAGAAGCTTTAAGAAGCTCCCTTGGCTCCAAGGTGAACCTGCCTCCAGCCCAAGCTGAGCCAATTAGTGATAGGGAAACACCTCTGCAAATCCATATTTATGAGGGAAATAAGTAATTTGGCAAAGGAAGGAGAGCGACCAGGAAACATCAAAAAAAAGGCCACCAACAACCAGAGGTGAGAGAAGGGTGGAGGTGAGAGGATTGCTACAGACACCCAGGTCAACAAGGAAAGAGTGGGCGGAGGTAAATGGAGTCCCCCTGCAGCCCATGGAGGTTAATGGTGGAACAGATATCCACTCATAGCCTATGGAGGCCTCCATGCTGGAGCGGGAGGCTGTGCCTGAAGGCAGCTGTGACTATGTGAAGAGCTCACGACAGAGCAAAAGACCCCAGAGACACTCATGCCAGAGCTTTCAGGGAAAAGATCGGCCAGAGTGAAAACCCACGTCCAGCCCATGGAGGTCCCCATGTCAGAGCCGGGGGGGCTAAAGTCTGTGACCCTGTGTGAAGCTCATGTTGGAACACTTTGTTCCTGGAAACTTTTGGACTGTGGGAGTGATCCCATATTGGAAAAGAGCAGCAAAGACAAACTGACTGCAACACCCATTCCCTGTCCCCTGTGCCCCTTCAGGGGAGAAGGTAGAGAAATCAGGAGCAAAGTAATTTGAGTGCGAGAAGAAGGGAGGGGTGGGGGAAGGTGTTTTAAGATGTGGTTATTGTCTCATTATCCTACTCTGATTTATTGGTAACAAATTAAATTGATTTTTCCTCCTCAAGTTGAGTCTGATTTGCCCATGACCATGACTGGTGAGTGAGCCCTCCCTGTCCTCATTTTGACCCATGAGCCCTTTGTTATGTTTCTTTCCCTCATCTCACCGGAGAGGGGGGAGTGAGTGAAAGACCATGTGGTCTTAGCTGCAGCTGAAACCACAACTGGATTGAGAGATCCAGGGGGTTGCAATGGGTGCAAGAAAAGGAGAATATGACCCAGGGGATCTCTGGAGTTTGAAGCCAGGATATTTATCACTGAATGTGATTCAAATTTTCATAATCCCCAGTACTGTTTTCCCCAGTATTTTCTACAAACATTTGTGACTAATGTTTATGGTATTACACAATAGAATTAGTCCCCTAACTCCTGTCAGCATTAGTGGATTAGTGTGCAGGTGAACTGGGCTACATCTACTGGTGAAACATCTCTGCACTTCCATGGATCAAAGGACATATATTATGTTCTATGCCCCTGTTATTTGTTGAGGCTTATGGGAATGTTTCCAATTTAAAACAAACCTAAACCTTTAAAAAGGCATGCTGCAGTAAGGTTTAGTCACTGTGACCCAGACAAGAGCTTTAAGTAGACAGCCCACTTCCTTTAACAAAGTCAGGAAACCATTTACAGGAGTTGTGAAGTACTGTTTATATGACATTTCAGTCATTCTGTGCTTCTGGGGACAGAGCCCAACAAAACTGCAACTTCCGGATTATTCCAGTAAATTCGTCCTTGCTTTCTTCCCATTATGCAAACGCTAGATTCAAACCTGAGAAGTTTGATTTTCCCTTCTGCTGAGAAATTACAGAGGATTAGTGTATCACTTCATTAAAGTGCAGAAAGCCAGCTCAGTATGCCAGCACTGTCTAGGAAATAAGCACTGTCCCAAAAATGCGGTGAGGAAACTGAGGCACCAAGAGGTTAACCTCCAGCTAGACCTAAGTCACGCAGGAAGCCTGTGGCATTGCCAAGAATATTATTCCTATTTCGCAGTTCTCAGTCTTGTAGCTTAACCGCAGTAGAAAACCTCAAGTTTTCTACTTTTTCTCCAGCTTTGTGGGCCTTTCCCAGTTGCTGCCAGGTTTACCATTGTAACCAAAAAGGGCATTAAAGATTTTACAACTCAGCAGTTGCAAAAAGCATTAGCCTATAACTTGATATAGCAATCATTAGCCTGGGTGATGTCTTTAACAAAGCCTGTATTATAGGCCAAGCTGGTAGCACTTTCCAGCGTTGATGTTGTCTGACAGTTCTCATTATAAGACTCTGTTTTCAGTTGCTTATAACTTTCTCATACTTGGACTGAAATTTTCCACACTGGATGTCTGCCTCAGGCTGAATTTTTTGAAACTTCTTAGCCTGAACAGTAGCCATCTTTGAGAACTGCAGTAATGGAAAAGGAATGACGTTTAACATCTGAAAAAAATTAGGTGAATTTTCATTTGATAGCACTTCCACAGACTGCAGTGGGAGCATGAACTCTGTCAAAGATACAGTGGGGTCTCTGTCAAGAAGGCATCTTTTATCATCCTGGTAAAAGTCTGTCCAAAGTTTGCTCAGTTCTGAAAAAAACCTTGCAGTTTTTGTGTGCTGGAGATCTGGGCAGCTTAGGACTTTTTTCCCTGTCCACCTGTGAGTGGTGTCAGTAGATGAGAGAAAGTTGATTGAAACACAGAGGGCAGGAGGTGACCAGATAAGGACAAGTAGTTTTGTGGAATGGCAGGTGGCAGGAGGGCCAGCAAAGGAGGGGGGAAAGTGGTGTGGGGTCTGGAGTCCAGGACTGGCAATGTCAACCAAGAAACTGGACAGTGAGTGCGGAAAGGAGAACGAAGTTGACTGACAAAGCAAGGAGGGTGGGAGAAGCAGATTTGCTGAGCAGGCTGGGAAAGGAGATCGCTAATGGTAAGCAGTGGGAACAGAACGTGTATGTCAAAGACTGACTAGACATCAGGAGGGGAGGGAGGGTGGGAATGACTTGAGGGCAGACGGGCTGGGCGACAAGGCTCAAAGCAGAGGCTGAGGTGAGGTCTTGCAGGGCCAGAAAACTGGGAAGAGAACACTGAAGAGTGGACAGTGCTCTGTCTAGCAGTGTAGGATGAAGTGAGCCGTAAGTGCAGAAGAACAAGTGCTTTTGGACAGTGGGGAGGACACAAAAATGCCTGGAAGGGACTCCTGAGTCTCACTGTTGTCTTCCTTTCAGCAGACATCTGAAAACCTATAGCTGTACCCCTCCAGACTCCATATACGTGATAAAACTCTACTCTGCTTAGTAACTCAGTAAGAAAGCAGTAGAGCTTTGCAGAGGGGTTATGAGAACCTCATCCTTGCTGGTGCAGACACCAGCATAATGTCTCTTGGTAGAACTATTCTATCTTTTTCCACTAAGGAAATTTCACTCTCCAAAAAGTGGAGTGTTATTGTGGCTATCATAAGGCCACATGAACAAGAGATTAAATAGTTGTACAATGTTCTACCCAGATTTTCCTAAATTAAGCACTTGAATGCATAACCTTGCTAAAAATCTTTTGTGTACGGTTTTCTCTGCAATATTTAATAGCACAGAATTCTGGTTTAAGCATAAATAGGAAAATATGTTGTGTTTTTTGATGAGATTCTGGGCAGAAACCAAAAAAGTTTCACTTCATATGATACCATAGAACTAGAAAACCTGCATGTTATCCTTTTTGACCTTTTTGCTCTTCTACATTTCAATTTTTTAGGACTATTTGAATACATTTACCATATTTCATTTTTATTTATCTATTTCTTAGGTTCACTGAAAGTGCAGTTTTATTCTGAAAAATGAGGTATATTTAAAATATTTTAAAGTTAAATTATGCTTGATGCTCCCTAGCCTCTTTTAGACCAATTAAGAAAGAACCTGAATGCTTGGAGTTCTCTCCCTCTCTCTCTTTATTTAACTTTAAAAATATTCTGAAAACCAGGGCTCACTCCCTGCACACTCACTCCCACCCCTGTATCATACTCTGTCACTCTCTCTGTTTTGAAATGGTGCATGAAGAAAGATACAAATTAGGTCACTGAAACGATGCAGATTAAAAATAGCATGTGCTGGCAGTGAATTGTACTGTAAGGCTGTGAACAGGAAACACACTGGCTTTGCTTCTAAAGGAGACTTATTGGCTGCCCACACCTTCAGAAGGCATTGCTTTTGCTCCCTTTATGAAAGATTAACTTGTCTCTGTGCATCAGAATGGAATGGTGCACAGTTTAAATACTTCTTAGCTTTCAGTCTCTTGTCATCTTGGCACTTTATTAGTTCTTTGGCCACTACACTAAGAAATGTACCCATAAATGACAGATGTCAAATGACACGCTTCAGAAGCTGACGTGAACTGTTGAACATATCAACTAGATGTCAAGCAAGTGACCATTTCTGTTCATCACCACACAGATGTCTGTGACTAATGTCAAAACATGTCAGATAGTGACATCCTGATGTTCAGTCACTTCTTGAGTTTCTAGTTTACAAATGCAAGCATTTAGAAATTAAAGTTTGAGTTGCTTAACTCTGTTATGTTACAATTTTTGTCCCACAAAAGACTGAGAATGCCACTGGGACACTTACATGCATGAATCCTGAATGTTATTCTGATCAGTTGATACTTCTGAGCAAGTAATGGAATATTGGGAAATACATCTTCTCAAAGACAATTCTAAAAAAATGTAAGCAAATAATTGCCTAGTTTGGTGATCTCTACTCTTTCATGTGGGATTCCACAAGGAGGGAGCCAGGTCCTGAGTTTGCTGTGTTGTTGCGAGGCTGTCAGCCATTGCTGAGCCACGGCAGATTCCTGTTCTCTCCTGCACAGTTAAGTCAGCTGTGAAGGGCTGAGAGGAGCAAGGATTAGAAGGTGGTAACTCTACCCCGTAACACTAAGCAGAGAGGGCTCTGCTTAGTGCTTATGCATGTTAAATCAGAGTGAGAATATTAAACTCACATTTCTCTTCATTTTTGCAAAGGGATGAAACTTCAGCTGGTAAAAATGTAAACTCCTGCAGTATACATTTAACAATAAGACTGTTGCACTTATGTCTCCTGCCTATTGTCTGTGTTGCTGTCATGGATCTCTGTTCTGAAATAGTAAGATAATGCTCGGCTACTCCTTGGTTATTAAGATGTAGCACAATCCTCTTTTCCTACTGGAGGAGGCCAAGGTTGAGGTACTCCTGCAGTTCTCCTTTGTGTTTGTGTAGGTGAGTGGCAGTGTGAACTGACAAGACCGAAAAGCACGTCTGAGAGGCAAGGCTGAAGTTTCATTTAATAATCTATGCTTCACAGCTAGAAATTTTAGCAAAATTGTAATGACTCAAGAATACCTACGTGCTGTAGGGCTGGGATAGAACAGTAGAATGCAAAGAAAGTAAGAGACTTCAACAGTACCGCAGGGAGGACTGGAAGAACAGGAAATAGCCAGCCAATACTTTGGAAAGCCCAAAGCAAAACCTCTAAATCCTGCATCTAATAATCTTAAGAATAAAGCTTCTGAACCTAAATGGCTGAAGGGATGTCTATTGACATTAAAAATTACAAAATGAAAGAAAACTTCTCAAGATTTTATCACAATTTCCACAAAATTGGAATGTGATTACAATGATTTCCTCCCCAGTATAAACAGCTGGAGCCTATGTAATTAAAACAAATGTCTCACCTCTCTGAAGTTACTTTGTTTTCTCTTTCTACCTACTTAGTGTATCTTCGCTGCTATTTCCTACAATTTCTAGTCTAATATTGCCAATTTTGTGGACTTTCAACAATCAGGAAGCTGTGCAGTTGACTCATTGCTGCATTAGCATACAGCTTGTGAGTAAAAGAAAGAGTAAACATTGAAACATTCTTAATTGTTTTGGGATTTTTTAAAACGATAATTAGAAGCAAAAGAGATTTTGCTTTGGCAGTGTTACTTCTGAATATTGTCTGCCTTGCTAGCACCCAGCAGAGTTCCGGTCTAGGATTTAGCACTGACATATAATAATCAAAAAAGGATCTTTCCATGAAATGCAACTTTTCCAATAGGTCACATGAGAGTAGAACAGAAGTAGAAGAGTGAAACAGAAAAAGGAAAAAAACCCAAACCATTCCAATTCTCTGCCAGGTTTTCCCAGTGGGCTCTAATTATGACTGCAGTTTACTAGAGCACATTTCAGACCTCTCTTTAAATGGCCTGCTGTGCTTGCATAGAGTCCTCATGGCTTCAGCAGGACTCCTCTCATCAGCAGTCTTCCCACGTGTGATCAATTCCAGTACAGAGGGTTTAGTTAAGGCTGCAGCACGTTTAGACAGCGGATGCTTTATAAATGTTGGAAACTATTTGGAGTGAACAGAAGTAAGGATATTATATAAACACTCCTCCACCCCCTTATTTCCACCAGTTTATGTAATAATTTGATCCTTTGCAAAAAATGAGAGCTAAATCCTCATAATTTCAAACAGAGAACCAGGTTGGAAATACTGCACATTGTCTCATCTGGACTGGAGCTCTTTGGACCAGTGCCTTATCAGGACTGTCATCAAACTGTGAGTGGCCTTGGGTCACTCACTTCTCTTTCTCTGCCACAGTTTCCCATTAAGATTGATACTGGTTTCCTCTCAAAACATGTAGAAAAGCACAGGGTAAATACTCACAGCATCTGCACTGTCAGCACAGAGTCACAACTAGTCTATGTGGCATGTAGTCACGCTCTCTCCCCAGTTCCTTCTTTTTCACTCCCAATTATTCTTGACTACTAGGTATTCTTGAGTCATTACAATTTTACTAAAATTTCTAGCTGTGAAGTGCAGATTATTAATTGGTGAGTGGACTTTTGATGACTTTTTAATGAGGCAACACTGTCCTTGAAAAATGTATTACAAGATCTGCTGTTAATTAAGCTGCTCCTTAAAAAATAATTGTGGGGTAATTAGAAGGTAAGCTCATCTTACAAGGAGTAAATGGATAAATTCTTTGGGGCCATTTTATTATAGCATCAAACAATGTACCTTGGTCAGAATAGGAGTTTCATACAAGTATGTTCATTTGTTTCCACTTACTTTTTCTCCGTCGTGCCCCTTGTCAAAACTCACCTACCCTGACAGTTTTAAGACTGTCCTCTCTGCCTGCCTTTGGAAAGGGATTTTTTTTTTTCCTTTTCCTTTTCTTTTCACCCCTTTTTCCTTTCCATTTAACAGGGCCAAGTCCGCATTTAGTAGACATCTCCGTATGTCTTTGTAAAACAAGGCAGTGCAGAAGATATACCCAAAGCAGAGTGTTTACCCCTAGAAGGGCAGAGAGGGCTTGTAACAGAGCTATCCAGTTTACGCAAGAGGCATGTAGTTGTGCAAGTATTAGATTACAGATCAGTAAAATACTAAATTTTTAAGAACAGGAAAGCTAGGTCCCACATGAAGCACCTGTAGATCAAGCAGAAAGGATTTCTGAGACATAACCCATCAGACAGAGCTTATATTTTAGGATTAATTCAGCTCCTTTTCTAGCAGTGATTGTCAATTATCTCTCCCCTCTTTTTCTCCCCCAAAGCCTTGACGCTGACCCTTACTCAGGTTTAGCAGCACTATACTCAGATGGCAACTTCACTGAAACTAGCTTAATAGAGACTGAAGGACTATTCAGCACAGGTGTCAGAGCCAACACCAGGTCCAAAGAAGTTAAATATTTTTCTGGTTTTGCTTTTTAAACAGGATGCAGGTCTCCAGAACTACCTACTACTACAGAGACAGAAGAAAAAAAGAAGAAGCTGTCTGTGTGGTGAAGAAAAGATGGCAAACAGGAAGATAAATTTAAGGCATTGGATGTAGCAGCATTAAGAGAATTAGGACAAGCAGACAGCATGGAGACATTTGCCTGCTGTATGTTTTGAAAGTGATCCATTCTTGTGCCTAAGCCACTGATAGAGACAAATTTCTTTGCTGCCAATTACATTGTAAGGAACGCAGTTGGCACAGAGATCTGTGCCTCGTTGGTCCTGTAAAGGGGAGTCTTTGTAGTCGAACGACACTTCTGAACAAATTGCACCCTGATGACCTTACACAACTCCTGTACCTTGTGAAGAGGAAGTCAGGCTGGAGCCTAATGTGTCTACAGATTGAATCTTAGGGGATAGGTGATGCAGAAATGAATCAGGTTTTATACCAAGCTGAAATGCAGACGAGAGGAATAAGAGCTCTTTGTGGACAGGAAAGGGATCTCCTGACTACAGAAAGCCACCAGGAATTTACGAGAAAACGATCAAATCTTGTTGGTGCACAGCAGAACAATCCTTCTTAAAGGCATGTTTCTATTCCATTTGAGAAAATGCAAATGAAATATTGCCTCATGGCAAAGTTTAAGTTATACTATTCACCTTGTTTCACTCCCATGACAAGCACTTTGCTCCTGTGAGGTCTTTGGCACCAGTCCCCAGCCTGGCCCTGACATCTTCTTCCATGACTGTTAGCAGCTGTCCATAAGCAGGCCATAATACTGACCATAATCACGGCTGGAACTGCCAGTTCAGACCCACAATGCCACTAAAATGTACCTCTTTTGCACTAGGTATAACTGCCAAACAGCTTATTCCTCACCTGGGACATCCAAATGTGAAAATATGCTGCTCCACTACAAGTGAGTCTTCACACAGCTGCTAGCTGCAGATTTGGACCAGCAGGCAGTAATACCCTCCCCCTCCATAACACTAAACCTCTCTGTAAACCCAATCTGGGGCAATAGTTGCTTCATTTTAGGCAGCAATTCAAGACCTGTTGCTGAATGTCCATCACCATCACTTTAAACAAAGAACTACTGTTGATTTGTCTCTTACCTGTTCTATACCCAGTGTTATTGAGATACACAGCAAAAGTACGCGGCTCGTGAGTAGCCTGCCATGAGGGAGAAGAGCAGTTTTCGTTGTTGGTGTATATGTTGTGGTTGTGCACATACTTCCCAGTCAGCATGGAGGAACGCGATGGGCAGCACATTGGGGTGGTTACAAATGCATTGATAAAAGTGGCCCCTCCATTCTCCATAATCCGTCTGGTCTTATTCATCACTTGCAAGGACCCTGCAACAAGAGGTACTGATTATTACTGTGTTGCAAAAAATAGTTAGAATATATTGGCTGCCCTTATGCCATTAAAAGTAAAATATCAGTGATTCACGTATGGTAGGATATCTGTCTGTACTACTCTGCAGCTTAGGAAAGATTTTTAGAAAGAAAGATTAAACCTTCATTGTATCACCAAAAAATATTTTTCAGGATTCCAGAAAGACTCAGTTATTTCAAAACAAGTTTAAGTACAGACTAAGCTAGAAAAGCAATGTTAAAACTATAGAGCTATATCAAATTTATAGGTCAATAGTTCTTCAAATGTGGCTGTAGGACAATACTATGTTACACAGACTGCATCATTAGTCAATGTGACAGTAAAATATGTAAAATGCTGAGATTACCAATGAATTTGTTACAATTCTTTCCATTTTATCATATAATCAGAGAGAGATAGGAAGAAGGTAAAAGAGGAAGTGAAAGATGTGGGGAGGAGAGATAAAAAAATTCAGTAACAATTTTTCTAGAGGAAAGTTTCTGTGGACACAGGATCAGCTCCAATATTAAAGCACCATGCTCAAAAGCAGTTTTTGGGGATAAATCTGTATGCAAAAATTATTGTCAAAATTCAGCATTTTTCTCAAGAAATTGCATTGATTCAGTTTAAAGAACAAAGCCAGTTTTTGCATCCTTCAAAACATCTTCATGAACAACAAAGTGAGACAGGCAGGGATTGCAGATTTATGATTGCAAAAAGACTGAGTAGATTCTGATAAGGTCTTTCAGCATTTGTTGACAGCTGTCAAACATTGCTCTTTTTGTCATCCAACAGAGCAGTGACTGAACACTGAGGGTGAACTGTGGATATGTCAGTATATGCCCAGGAAACAAGTTTGTGAATTTTAATACTTGCACATTTTTTATGGTAAAAAGATGTTTCTGGAATTCTATTTTTTTTTTTCCTTTTGTTTTGCAATTAATTTTGCACAGTTGACAGCAGTAGGCTTAAATTTAAATTCCTTGATTCCACTGATACAGTAAGAGCTTTTCTTGGTGGTTTTGTTTGGGTCACTGGAAAACCAAATAATTAAAAAGTTTTTAAACAATGAAAGACATGGCTGTAAAACAACAAAACTGCCAACCAGGCTCAACTTTAGATGTAAGCAGTAAAATCTTACAAATTATCTTATGAGTTAAAGTTAAGCATGCTCTGTTTTGCTTTTGGGCTAAGGAGACTGTACAGAATGTGAAGTCTTCTGCATAAAGACTGTTTGATTAAACAAAGGAAGAGGCAGGTAGTTCTGGTGCAGTGCCAATGCCTGTGTCTTACATTTAATACCCTGAATATGTCGTCATGATTTTGGACTCTTCCTCTTTCACAGACCCTGTCTTCTAAATGCAGAGCATCTGCATTTGTGCTTTCCTGAGGTCAACACAGACAAAACACATGTATTTAGAAATATAGAGAAGTAGAAGCATAACTGAGAGGCCCCTGAACACAAAAGGTCTCCATTCGTATGAGTGAGAGCATTAGCTGAGTTCTTGAGTAAAAGTCAAATGAGAGATCATCTTCATTCTACATCTCTCTATCTTGGACCCCAGGCTGGCTTTTTATTTTTAGGTTTTGTTTTGGTTTTTTGCCAGAGTTCTCCCATTTTTGAAATGTCACAGTTTATTATTGAGAACTCAGCTGTAAAGTACTTGTAGGTCCTGAGATGGAAAGTGCACTGTTCAGGTACACTAATGCACAGTAACAGCAGCAGAGCTGATGTGCACTTTCATGCCTCTATGCATTATAAATGAGTAGCTGTTAGAGTGCTTCCTCATTCCTCTGCCTGGTCAGCCCTCTGCTCTTGCAAACCTGCTGTTTATGAGTAAGTTTTTCCTCCAGGTATGCATTTACTGACACTGATAATAGATGTAGCCCCTCTGGAAATTCTGGAATAGGCACTTCAAAGCAGGTGAGACTTCCTCGTTTGGAAAACAAAACATAAGTAGGAGATAAAACTTGCTGATATAAGTTATAATCCTTTGCTGTTTGTAGTTCTCCTCCCAGCTTGTGCTTTTTACCATCTGGCCCACAGTCTTCAGGGCACACATATTCAGACTCCATCTGACAGCAGGACGCTCACGCTCTATAAGACCAATTGGGGAGCACCTGAGGGGAACCAGATAACTGGGAACAGCCACTTTGGACATGGAAGTTGGCGAGCTTTGTCAGGCAAGAAGTTCAGTGTCACCTCTCAGTCTATTGTCATCTATCAAGAAATATATTTGGCAACCAAGGTTTCATAGCAAGATTTAAAGTTGCTCTGGATTTTCATCCAGGTATATCACAGATGGGCATCTCCACAAAGGGACGGCTAAAGCCACCTTGTCTTTGAGTTGCACGTAAGGCCCCAGGAACGTGATGGACTTTCTCAGGTCCCGGAACATATCCCCATTTTTTCAGCTTGTGCTTTTCAGTGGTTGTAAAGTTTTAGTGAAGGTGGAAAGTAAATCAGCAAATTATGCCTGATATGATGTATGCAGATGATGCCATGATCTCTTCACCCACTGCAGTACTCAGTGGATGTTTATATTGATTTCACTGGGTTGTGCATTAGGCTAAAAACAAGGGTGCAAAAAAAAAAGTAATCTCAGGTGGATTTTTCCCTCTTTTTTTTCTTTTTTTTTTTTTTCTTAATCTTTTCTTCACTTATCTGACATTTCAAAGGTCTCTGGGTTAGAAACACTGGAACTACCAATGTATTCATTAGTTTTAACTCCTTTCTGACATTATGCAAGACATTATTCATAGTGAGGATTATCAGAATGATTGAGGGTCAAGGTTTGACATATTGACGTGTGCAGGTAATAGAGAATCTGGAGAACAGGGGAAGAGACTAAAGAGTGAGCAAAAAGCTGGAAATACCTATACTAGTAATGCCTGAACAGAATACAGACCCAACTCCAGTGGGAGCTGAGGCCACTGCCCTGAAGAGCAGCATGAGGAACAGGGGCAGCAGTTTTGGGTTCTGGCAGCTGGTACTTTGCCTTAAGCAAAATGCCCATTTGCCCCAGTGTTGGGCAGTTATTTCTCTACCCTCAGGATCTTGGTGGGAGAAAGAAAGGTCACAGAAGGACAATTTAACCAGTAATTTCACAGCTTCTGGGCCCAAGTATTTGCTGAGTTTCTTCAAGAGCTGTGGGACAGGCTGCTCTATACTGCTTAAATTGCCATCCACCAGCTGATGAGTAATAGCATTCCCCTGTGATACATTCCTCTCAGGATAGCTAGGAAGTGACTGGAGTTATGGAGGAATTTTTGGATTTTATTTCATAAGCTGAATGAGACAGCAGCTTTGCTGAACTTCTTAGCACTTAGAATGCAAGACTCGGAGGGATAGTGCCAATCAATAGGAAGATGTGCACAGTTCTATGCTTTGAACACTAACTAAATGCAAGCTCCCTGCCTCTTGCAAATTTTACTCTGGATAACTCCCCAGTATATCATTTGCACTCAGGCAGCTGTATATTTTGGTTCAATACTTATACATGCTCTGGAGACAAATTCTTCCTGACTGAAGTCTAAAACATACCTTATATGTTTTTATGTTCAAGCATTAATTTAGAAGGGCTTTTAAAAATGTTCGTGCTGGGAATACAATAGCAAATAACCCATATTGAGAGACTTTCAGTCTTGTGATTTTTGGATAGCAATGACTAAGCTTTTTTCTGTTTGTGGTAGAAAACGTTACTTCCCATTGACCTCTGGGAAACTTAAGATTTTTTTCAGGAATCACTGAAGAACGAGGGGATAATTCACACATGGAAAACAGTATGGCTTTACTTTTCAGATAAGCAGAATGACTTATTAGTAGAAGTGTGAAGAGTGCGGTACAGTAAGTCTTGGGGCTGAATCCTGTTTCCTGTGAAATGATCTATGAAAAGGGGAAACCTGTGTCTTCATTCAGTGCAGTGGGAATGCATACACAGCCAGGCTATGGCTCAACTGCTTGCTAATGGGAGCCAGAGCACCCTGTGAACATCCAGAGCAGCTTTCAAAGAGAGGAGCTGCACAATATGAACAAATCGGTTTGCCATATCCTTCCCGCTCTTTCACTACTTGCAAACCCTCTTGCAAGATTGAAGACAGTGAGTTGGTAACGTTGTCAGAGACACGAATTGGCTGACCTACCTTCCCCAGTGCCCTAGAGGAAGTAGGCTCTTTCAGACAACAAAAAGGAAGATATGACTTGACCCCTTTAACAACATTTTCAGAACAACTCTATCAAGAAGAAATGCATTCCTATTGTAAGATCTGTATTTTAGGATAAAAAATAGAGCCAGGAACAGTCATTCATTATGCAGCATAGCTAAACAGAGGAGACATTTGAAAGAGTGAGAAATAAAAAAGATAAGATGTGCTCAGATCTAAAGGCCTGGTCTTGGAGTTGTGCTGCATAAAAGTACTAACTCAGCCATGAAATATAGTTTATTAATTATGTTCTCACAACTCTGAAGAACTGTGTAAATTACTATTGTAGTATCATGATAAGTACAAAAATGTTAGCAACTGAAGAGTTGCTTTTAGATCTAAACCACTTTTTGTCTACAACTTTCTGGCCAAAAATCATAGAATCACAGAATTGCTTAGATTGGAAAAGACCTTTAAGATCTTTGAGTCCAACCATTAACTTCACACTGACAAGCCTCTGACTAAACCATGTCCCTCAGCACTATGTCTACACAACTCTTAAATACCTCCAGGGATGGGGACTCCACAATGTATAATTTTTTGAACAAATGAACTATTTTGTTATAAGTTTTCTGGAATGAAGCATTTTTATTTTCAATATCATATGGCATTTTGTTTAGAAATTCAACATACTTTTATTAAAAACATGTCTTTCATTAAAAAACACTTAGAATGCAAGATTTCATTTCAAATTGATTTGCTGTTTTTTCACCTTTTTGATCTTACCTCCCACCCCCAAAACTAAAATATTTGCTTGGGGGTAACCTAAAATGATCCTGTTTCTCTCCTTGATTTTTCAGTTTGGGCAGTGAACCAAAAAATCAGTTATATGCATAACTACCATTAATATCATTCTAACTGACTTAATGAAAAACATTCAAAGGCCTCCTGGAACATCATCCAAGTGTTTTAACTTTATCCACCCTAAGAAAAATATGTAAAAATCACTTTTGGCTGGAATGTCCAGGTTGTGCTCAGATATTTAGCATACTTATGAAAGCAAAACTATCCTATTTTTATATATATAGCATGGTTTTAAAGCAGATGAATTTTAAACACTTTAATAATGAATAGAAATGTTAATCTTATGTCCTGAAACCACACCAATTTGTCTGTGTGCATAAACATGTCAGATGACACACATGCATTGACAAATATGTGGATAATATAGATACTCACCTATATAGCACTGAGGGAAAGGTTAACCTCATAAGGCTCAAAGTTTTAAGTGCTACAGAAAGTCACAAAGTGAAAAAGGGCTTTTGATGTAAGTTTTTTTACCTTATGTCCTTGCAGGTATTATTAAATACTTTTATGGTGGTGATTAAAGCCTTCCATGGCAGATTTTGATAAGCATGTATTTCTTAAAGTCTGTAATTAAATGTGATGAACGCTATTAAATAATATTTGTTAACTCATTTTCCAAACTTTTCCCACATTCTGATATTGTTCCAAGACCAGTACTTTCTCTAAATTTAAAGTACTTTCTTCTTGGCAGAAGTTACTTAAAGACATGTGACGAAATGAAGTAGCAAATAACAATTATTTCTCACCTAGCTCCACATCTTGATCATCTGTGAGTACAAGGATGATATTTGGTCTGATATTTTTTCGCTCCTGCTGCACACGTCCTCTGAACCTCGGGGACTTGATGGTGGAACAGTGACTTGTTAGCAATTCAGTACTGAGTACTGCCAAGGTGAGTACAAGCCAAGAAGACTTCATAGTAGTTCCAGTATTTCAATGAAAAGACTGGTCCAGAAGTACCTGAGCTCCAGTTTTCAAGACCTGTGGGGAGGAAAAGAAATTCTGTTCAAGCAATAAATAAACTCCCAGTCACACAGTTGAAAGGATGACACTTAGGGAAGTCAAGCCTGACACATACTATTTAACATGATTATAAACCATATTGTTGAATAAGAGCTTTACTCTGTCATTTTCTAAGAATAAACTGAGTTATTCTGCAACTACGCTTTCTCAAATAATTTTTGCTTGAAGTCATACCACTGCCTGCACTCTGTATAGGCATGACTTCTGGTATACTCCTCACAGTGCTCCTTCTCCTACAACCCACGCTTCTTTTTATGCAGCTTGTTCCTTATGCTCAGTACCTGGATGCAGTGAGAAATTGCCGAGGTGCAGACGTGTTCAGAACATCTGTAGGAGGAGCCCTGTAAGAAGGAGAAAGCAGAAGGCTTGTCAAAGACCTCAGTACTGTGGCTGTGCTTCAAAGTCTCCAGAACTGTTTGTTACAGTTTCTTGCTCTGTCCTAAAAGAAAAGAGTAGAAAAAATTTGCATTCCTCCCAGCTCCCCTACTTAATTTAATACCGTACCTATGCAGTGGTTATATGGCACCTTGGCTGCTAGAGATAAGGACATATGTCTCATGTCATCAAACACAGGTGTTTTTCCGACATTTACAGTCAGCCTGCGATTCTGAGAATAAGAGTTAATTCCAGCATATGGCACCTGACAAGCGATAAAGCTATTTTAGGTTAACTCACCTGCATGAGCAACTAAAAAGCAGAAGGGGAGCGAATGCTGTCATTTGCAATCTGCATTGGAACACTACATGAAAAGTCATCTTCCCACTGACCAGAAAGCTCATATTAAGTGACAGTCTAGATGATCTTACCCAGCATTGTGAAAGAGCGTAACTGCCCCTCAATCAATCAACAGTGGACCTGAGTGCCTCATCCATAATGCACAGTACCTCTGGCACAGCCTTGTCCTTGATACTCCGCTTCCAGACTCGGCTCAGTACGTTATCAGAACCCCCTCTCCGTGCCTGTCAGTCAAACAGCCCTGCTTTTGTAAGACCTGATGCAAGCACAGAGGCTTGGCTTTGCTGCAGCAGATTTAAGCCTGCAACTGAAAATGACTGATTGGCCTGGGGAGGAATGGGCAGCCACTTACACTTTAACCTTTTTGGCATTACTGACTGAAGCTCTGCAAAACCGTCTTGTTACACAAGGGAAGGGAGGGGATATCTAGGGGCAAAAAGGAAGGGGCTGGGAAAGGAACTGCGGAGTCATGCCTGTTCCCTCCAGGGTATTGACCTGCCACATACATTCCTTCTGTTTTTATTTTGGGACTATGGATAAAGCAAGGTGACATCGGTCAATAAAAATGCCCACAAAACCACCTAAGGCCAAGAACATTCAAGAGGTCTGCCCAAGGGGAAGCCTGCATGGGAATAGGGGTGCATAGTATATAATTAGACTGGAGCATAATTCACAAGGAGATCTGTGCACCCACACCCGAGACTTCATATCCAGACATACAACATTAACTACAAACAGATTAATAAGTAGAAATAATTTAATGAGAGCAACACAGAAGACAAAAAGGGCCCCATCACTCACCTAAAAATGCGTGAATAGGAAGGTGCTCTAAATTTCAGGGGAAGAAGCCACAGGAGAGGGAGGGGATGGGACTTGGTGCTGGACTGCTAGAAAAAGGATCATGTTCTTGTTTTCACATACACCTTTTATTTTAAGCTTCACAAGCTAAACAGTTTCATGCTCCTCACTCTGGCAGGCTGTAATTACACCAGAAGAGTGTGAATGTCTTTAAAAGGAAAATCCAAGTGTCTGTTGCAGAGAAATCTTGTCTTTCATTGTCTCTGCACCAACAGTCCAGCCTCCGACTAACAGAGCGCTGCAAAGCCAATACAAGGGATCAGCATTTAAAATTAAATGCCATTTCAGTGATTACACAACATTCAGATAAGTAGACTGGAAGTCTGTAATTAGTCTGGACTGGCTTCTAAAAATACTTCAATTTCCATGTATTTGTGCTAAGTCACTTAAAAGCTGACAAAAGCCCCAAAGAACAGGGTTACCAGAGAAGTCAGCTTTCTGATAGACACCAGACACCACATGCTCGTGGTGCAAAAGCAGAAATACAATTTAACTAAATGCCTGATCTTTAAATAGCAAAACTTTGACTCACCTCACAAAGCATGAAAGGCTACATGAAGTGAGACTCAATGTTTAGTTTCTTACCTCAGTTGTACTACTGTATGGCAAACTTTTTCAGACAATGTTGACCCAGAAAGCGCAGTCATCCTGACTGCACTGAGCAAACATTCGCACCAACGTGTTTGAATAATCCCCCACAGTACGAAACTGCAAGCGTCTGACAATTACTTCTTAGTGCTAATAAAATTTATGCTAATCCAAATAAACATTAGCAAGTATTCTTCATTTCACGCTCTTTGGGCTATATTAGCTAGTTTTTAAAAACATCCTTGTGCTTTAGCAAGTTAGGGCCACCTTAGGCAATTCTTTTCTAGGAAAAAGAGCATGAAATGTTTCTTTTCTAACTCTATTTTTTCCCCTTGATGAATAAAAGAAAATATCAGGACTGATCTACGCTCATAAAACTAATGTCCCAAGTTTCTTTGAATGGTTCGTGCACAAGAGCACAGTAATGCCACCACTTGTTGCTCATAATTATTTCAGTTTTGTATACGACAAATTTTTGTTAAAAGTTGATCTTTGACAACTTGTCCTCTTACAGCCTGTTTCCCTGTCCTAGAAGGAAATGAAGTAAAGAAAACTGTCAAAATACAGGCTTGATAGGGAAGACAAAGCTGCAATGTTTGTGTTGGATATTGGCTGATAGTCTACAAGTGCCCCAACAGACACTGCAAGTTGTCTTGAGAAACAGACAGAAATAGAAGAAATTCTAAAAGGGATATTTTCAAATTCACATGGGGAAGTAAACTTAAAATTGTGTGTGCAGTGTTCAGAAATCAAAACAGTACTATAAAATACTTTTCTCTAGCCAAGTATACAAGTGCTAATCCTATCTTGTATATGTGTTATCTGGAAAATTTAAATTATGCTTTAAATTTCTTCTAGAACATACCTATGACAACTGAAACATAATCAGTAAACAAATGAACCAGAGAAATCCAAATAAACTATTTTTCCTCATCTGGATGTAATTTTTTCTTTCAGCGATTCTTTTTTTCTGTTGCTCCACAGGAGCACAAAATCGTAGTTTGTACTCACCTTTCAGGGGATAAAATCTGAAAACTGGGATCTTTACTTGGTTCTATGCTGCTAGTATTGTAACAGTCAGTTCAAGGACTCTTTGGCATGGAGAATTAATTACCCATGAAACTTGAATTACATTGTCAGAGCACTGCAAAGAAGGGCTACAGTGCCACTTCATGTGATGTGGCATAAAAAATTGTCGGACTTTATATCTAGATCTCTTAAGAGAATATCTTGCAGTGATTAGGAAGAAAAGTAAAAGGTAGAAGAGTGTATTTTGAAACTGTTAATAGATTTTATATTCATTTTGGCCAATAAGTGTTTAAGATTTTTCAGTACATTGTCTGAAAGTGCTTAATTTGGAACACAACAGAAGACTGCTAGTTTTCATGAAAGAGCATTTTCCATTTGAAAATCCACTTTGTTTTCATGTCCACATGTTTTACTATATTCACTTAAAGTGTCATTTTGTGTTTGGCCTATAAAAATCTGTCCAGCATCATACACTTTTTTTATAAAATAGAGCACTGAGTATCCAGAAGTATACTCCACTACAAGTTTTAAAGATGTATGGGACTTCTTCATATTTAATATTCTCCAAATGTGGCTTACACATATTCCTACATAGAGAAACCAACTTACATGAACAGGTTTCTTTCTTGTTTGTAAATCTGAAATAAAATACAGGGATTATGAATAAGGATACTGGACGTATGTCCATCCCCAATACCATGGGCTATGTAATGCCCTGTATCAGTAATTCATGACTGGTAACAAAGGACAGACAATTCTGTCTTCTCTGCACAACAGCAGTGGTGTTTTCTTTTAAGCGTGAATATTGAGGACATCACATTATCCATAGTCATAGGCTAAAGCCCACTGTCCTAGTGGCCTTTCCTTAGAAACAAAAATGGATCAACTCTGGTCAAAAAAGGCAACAGCAGTAATAATACTACTACTAGTAATAATGTGGACTGTGAGTGAGGAGCTTGAGAACCAGAGTTCTGGTTTCTGTTCCCCTGATATTAGCAATAAATGTGCCCAGTGAATTGAGAATGTAAGGTACCACAGGGATCCTAAATCAAGAAACTCCTAATGTGGTAGCAATTTTATGTTTAAGGGTTTTGTTTGTCATTACTATCCAGTATCCTATTGATTATTTCTCTGTAATTGGATTTCCCTGCCTCCAAAAATTGACATAGCTGTATATAATTAAGATATAGTCCACAAAAGAATGTTTTGATACTCAGGACATTTTTGAGATTTCCTGACAAGTGCTAGGAACTTGCACAAAAATATACCAAAAGCATGGAAAAGAAGCAGAAGGTCTTGTCATTGCAAGTGATAAGTTTCCTCATTTCCTTTATGCAAGAGATCATCTTGGATAATTTCTTCTTACAGGTTTCTTTGATAAATAAAAGGATAAAACCTCCCAAACAAATAAAATCTCAGATAGCAATCACCACAAGAAAATGAGCTTTTCTTCCTCACCCCAAGCAGAAGAGCATTATCTTCCTATGTATTTTGCCTATGACCTGCTGACTCCACAGTTTTAGCTTTGATGAACATTTTTACAGGAATTTGACCCTAGTGTTCCCTGTTTCCTTAAAATCAGGCTTTCCATAGGAAAAGTAGGAAGGCAAAGGACGATAAGAAGAATTCTTACCATTGATATAAAGCAGAGTAGGGATTCTCCTATTGACAATGTTTTGTAATTTCCAATATAACCTTGCAGGTTGGTCACATTTGTGGACACCTGGTCAACATAATTTAAAAAACCTGCCAGTCTGCCTGTAATGCCAGAAATTGTTGCCATTGACATCATGTTAACCAGCGGTGAATTCACCCACCAGTGCCCCTACAAAGATCAGATTCAGTGGTTTACACCTACCATTTTCAGTTCTTTGCTTTAAAATGAAATGTGTCCACCTAGCAATGCCGCTATACTCAATATTTTGCATACATGGAAATTCCAAGGTGAAAGGGAGTGAAAGGGGTTTTCTCAGCCACACACATACAGCTTCTGTGAATCTTTGATGTTTATGTCAAAGGGCAGATGGACCTCCCAAAGTCTCACATAGTCTGAATCATAGCAGGTGTGCAGTTAGAGACCCAACAAAATTAGTAATTTCATGAGACTAGTAATTGCATGAAGATTGTGCAGACAGATTGAAATTATATAATAAAAGGTCAGGGAGGCAAGATGTTCATCTGCACCAAAGCAACCTAGTGGTTCAGAAGTCTTAAATCTCTCCTTGAATCACATTGCCTTGACAACTAGAGGGTTGTGACTCCCTACAACAACAATAACAACTCTCAATTTCACTAATATAGTGAAGCACTTCAGTGGAAAAAGCTGTTGACAGATGACTGTTTTAAGTTTAGTAATGTTAACGCTCTTCTCACATCTTACACTTTTATCTTGTATTTAAAAGGCAAACACTGCAATCTCAGACTACCAGGCACGACCGCGTAAATCTGTGGGTCACTTTCCTGTGGGAATATCGAGCCCACAGCCATGGGAAACACATTTACAGTACAGCAGAAGTCAGGAAAAAGCAAGACCTACCGTTTCTTCTTAAGGTTAATCCTCTAATCTTAGTTGTAAAGTATAGGATTTACAGTGAACACAAAGAATGTAGTTCCTATATCTGGGTCTAATCTAATCATTACCTGTTGGATTTCCAACACACTTTACTAATCAATCAGTTATCTGCTCACCTTCCAAATGTAACCTGTATATTATAATGATGTTTCATCAGTGCCTCAGGCTAAATTAATTTAAAGTAACTATAATTTAAAGTAATTGCAGGCAGGGAGAATCATAACCTTATATTACAGTTTTACATTGTCATTTTGCAACCAGTTACAGACAGGAAAAGAAAAAGCCTGCAGTGACTTGAAAGTATAATGCACACTTGCTAACCCACTTTTATAACTTTGTATGGGTTAAGGGATATTCTTAGTGGGGAAAAGTTTCCAACACTTCATATGTCAGAGTGAAACAACAAACTCCAGTAATATTTTATAAATACATAAAGAAAATGGTCTGTTTTTGAAAAAGGAAAATATGTCTTTGATTTTAATTCTGTTAATATAGTTGAACAAACATTAAAGAAAATAAAAAATAATATTTTTATATTAACTTCAAATCTGTGAAACTTTTAAAATAAAATTCCTACATATTTTTCAGTGAAGAGAGTGTCTGCTATTAACTTACAAACTCCTAATAATATACAGTTACTTAAATTTATTTCTTACCATCTGATTTACTTTGTTCTAGGATTTCATATTTCAACACAGCCAAGAAGTGCACTTGTCATACAAAAGAGCCTGGTATAATTGAGCCAGATGACGTGCCCCACAAGTAAAATCAGCCATTCATGAAAGCTGGTCACCAGAGGCCATTTCAAACAATGCACATTTCAAAGTAATCTAAAGTAATCCCTTTTCTCTACTGATTTGGTTTCCAGGCAGTCTTAAGCACATGTGTGCAGCAAACAGGAGGCTTATTAAAACCTGATGTTATATTGGAAGTTATAATGCCATTGCACTGTGATTGAATTCCATGTCTGTTAGTCTTCAAAGAGAAGGAAAAAAATCAATTAAATTTATATGCTTATTAAACATGAGTGTCATGATACGTGCAGTTTATTAGCACTTGCTCAATAATTAAGACTGAGAAAGATAATTAGATGTGCGCTAAGCTCCAAACAGGCTTCTGATATCAGACTTTTTTTAATCTTTAAAGAAAGTGACTTTCCAGCTACCAGGCAATCTAACTGCTAAAAGACTCCAAGGATTTTTCAAATATAAAGAGCAACCTCTGTATATGAAGGAATTTAAGTCCGTTTTAAAACCACATATCTTTGCTATATCCCTGCTCACTTCAGCAGTGTGGGGCATTAAGAAAACATACTGTACAATAACACACTGATGTTTGAGTGATCCAGTAAGTAGTTTTGAGTTGGAAGATCATATCACAGAGGTGAACAACAGAGACACAGTTTGCACATTTCTTTAAGTTCCTATTTAAGTCCACTACCTTTAGAAACTGTGCAAGAGCTTAGCTTTTCATGTCTCCTCAGATAGAGAACTCTTTCAATTTAAAAAGCCTCCTTTCTAGGTATGTTTACTTCCCCTCAGAAGTTTGCAACTCTCTTTGAAAGAGGGATTTTGGATTTTCTATTTGGTAAACAGTTTGTTTTCCTAAATAATGGACATGATTAACCTGAATGTGTATACAGCATCTTTAGCACAGAATATCTCTAGATCTACATAGACAGGAGAAGATGGAGAACATGCCCATTTCCTCATGGTAATGTACAAACCTCTATTACCACAGGGCGAGGTTAAGTAGGTTTTGCCATCATGTGGGTGGGTGGGTGGCCTTGGGTGGAAACTGAGCCTAAAAAAGCCACGGCTGCTCTGGCTGCTTTCCTTGCTGGCTGCACAGGGGAAGGGGCAAGAGCACCAGAGGAGTCTATGTAAGGACTGAAGCATGAAGATTAGACATAAATCTGTGTTAAGTGCATGTATGTAAACAGATAGAGCCCTTATCCTCCGAGGAGATGATCTCGGATATAATTTTAGCTGTAAAACAGAAGGATCGACTACTCACAAACACCATGGGTATTTAGATAGGTGCCATGACCTGGCTAACCAGGAGAGTCAGGCCATTCCTGTAAGTGCTTTAGAAAAACTTACTCTGCTATACCACAGTGCAGAAAGTTAACTTCTTCGTAGCATCAGTACTTTGTGTGCTTAAATGCACAGTGAGTGTGCTTACATGCATGCAGATCCACTATAGACCGCATATGGTGGCTGCTGACTTTCACTTCCAGTTCTGGAGATCAAGACTAATTTTTTTTTTTTTTTTTTGAGTAGTCCCATTATATTCAAATGAGTTTTACTCTCAATACATTCAAACTGTATTTAATAGGGCT
The DNA here is from genome assembly GCA_907165065.1 of Caprimulgus europaeus. The sequence continues at coordinate 35,914,415 of OU015525.1, forward strand.
ACTAAAATAGACTTAATGGATCACATCCTGAGTACCATTTTTAAGCAAGATCTTCCTTACTAGGTTACCTCTCTTTGTCAAGCAGCTTTTCCAGTCCTGGCACAGTATAAATTTTACCTTCACTGATATACATGTAAAAGCTCCTTGACAGACCAAGAAATGTGTTTTTAAATACGTTCCTCCCTGATAAACCTGTACTATAGAGAAACCAACCTACTAATAATAGTAAACAGACAGTCAGACCAAACAAAATCTGTTACAAAAACCAGATGCTTCATATCCTTTTCCATAAAGACTAGTCAGTGAGGAAGTTGCACTGACGAGGTGCTGCAGAGAAGCACATCACCCCTGCTATCTATCTATCTATCTATCTATCTATCTATCTATCTATCTATCTATCTATCTATCTTACTTTAAAAGTCTTTGTAATCAGGAGGCCTCCAGTGTTCCCCAAGCTGCATTACCGGGGGGCACAAGGTACAGCCCCAGCCCAGGAGGGCAGGGGACTTGTGTCTGCTATCACAGTAAACCTTCCAGTCCCCTCACCTACTGTCCCCTTGCTGTCCCTCAGTCCCCTCTGAAGCAAACACCTGCATATGCCTGGGGTTGTTCCTGGGGTGGTCTGCAACTGACCCACCATGGGGAAACTCAGAAAGTCATCTCCACATGACCATGTCCTACCAGGTAAAAATGTTTTGCACAGGAATGGCAGCAATATGAGCAAGGAATACCACTGATGGATTTTACTGTCAAATGATACATGTGGTCTATGGTGCAAAATAAGTAAGTCTGCTGGATTAAACGGGACTGTTCAGCTCCTTAAAACAACCTCCTGCAGGCTCTTCAATACATCCCTGGTGCAAGAATGCTTTAAGACATTTTCTGAGTATTTCAAATGAAGCTAACCATCAAAGGCACATGAGGAAAAGGCAAAATGTATGAAACATCTGGATACTGAATTTAATCTAAAATTAGTATTGCTATCAAAAAAGTCTGAAACCAGAGTCACACTTCACTATTCAAGGACAGAATATACCATATTATCTGTTCGAGGAATGCTAATTCTCGCAGCCTGAATTCTGGAAATCTGTTCTCAAAGAGCTGTTTGAAAATAATCTTCAG